>JADMNI010000001.1:4162962-5550616 GCA_016097105.2 Sporothrix variecibatus | reverse complement strand
CTGCAATAGCACGACCGGCCAGGAACATGCCCATGTTGACAGCGCCCGTCTGGATGGCGGCACCGATGGTGACCATCACACAGAGGAATTGGAGGAAACCCAGACGGCCGAGACGGTCACCGAGAGCAAACTGGAAAATGGAACCAACAGCTTCACCGGCAATAAACACAGACACGACGGCGCCCGTCAGGCCAGTGCCCGGATGGCCCATGTAGTCTTTCCAGCTGTCATGGGAGATGGTGGTAGTGGCAATACCCGTGTCGAAGCCCTGGAGTAGAGTGTTAGCAGTGACAAAGTAAGGAGAGCAGTGGGGATATCAACGTACAAACAAAAAGGTCCCAATAGAGGCAAAGAGGGCGACGCCAATGGCGTACTGGTAGGCGGTCGTCATGTTGACGTGTCTACGAATGGACGTAGATGGTGACGGGAAAAAAGAATCAATAAAAGAAGAAAGGGAAAAAAGAAAAGATCGACCGATGATGAAAGCCTGCAGAAAAGGGGACCCAAGAAGCCGGGACGGGACGATCGTAAGGATCCTATATATATTGAGACTGTAAAGAAAAAAGAAAGAAAACAAAACAATTGACAGATGAAAAAGAAGAAAAAGAAAAAGAAAAGGGCAACATAACACTACAAGGACAAATACTGAGAAATACTGGCAATATGATAGGGTACAGGGCCCGAAGGGGGCTTACGAAAACAAGGAACAGAGACAAACAGAGTAGTCAACAGGCTAGTTCAACAACTGTAAGACAAACCATAGTGATCGTCCAGTGGCTGTCAGCCGTCAAACAAACACTGGATACAGCACTACGCCACCGACAACGTGAAAGAAACAGAGCCCAGAAATCTGGGGAAGTGGACAGCCGCAGACCGAGGATGGGGAAATGGTAAAAGAGATTGACAGGCCGTGGTTTCCCGCGTTTTCACGGCCTGAGAGACCGACAAAGAGTCCACCGGGAACGTGCCACACATGGCAAACCCGAGAATCACAGCAGAAAGCCAAGATCACAGCCGCTGACAGGGTTTGGCAAATTTTGACAGGCTTGAAAAACACTAGATGCCCACTTACACAAAGCTAAGGCGCACTGCGGGCTAGCCTTTCCGACGAGACTGGGGTTCGTGGAGCATCCGACGAGGGATGTTGGGGTTATGTGGAGGGCCATTTTCGGGGTCGATGCCGGTTTCCGTGGAAAGATAAGGCGAGATGGCGAAATCAAAAGAAATAGAAGAAGAAAAAGGATAACATAGCCCGCCGTGGGGAAAGGGAAAGCACATGCCAACTCTAGAGAACCCTGGAACCAGCGATCCAGGGACCAAGACGCGGCTAAAAAAGAAAGAAAGAAAAAAGAAGAAAAGAAAAGAAGAAAAAAAGAAAGACGGCGAGCTGCATACCCCAATCGAGTGCCACCAGTTTGTCAGTCGACCACAACCGTGAGGACCCAGTCGATCGCCCGCCTACTATCATCACCCACTCGAAAGACTCTCACCACGTCATCGACCACCACATCGTCGACCACCACGATGAAGCTCCTCTACCCTACCTCCCTCGAACTCGACATTGATAGTCTCCGCGGCTTTGCCGTCGAGCTCGTCCCCTACAATGTCACCGTACCCTTCCTTGACGAGCACCTCGACGCCGATATCATGGTCACCTGGATCAACACAAAGGCCAACCTGGCCGATGCTGCAGCCCGTCTGCACAACCTGAAATGGGTACAAGCTTTGGCGGCAGGGCCTAACGACGTGCTCGAGGCCGGCTTCGACACGAACCGAGTCACAATCACAGTCGGTGCGGGCATCCACGACGATACGGTGGCAGAACACACTGTCGGTCTGTTGCTGGACGGCGCGCGGCGGTTCTACGAGGCACGGGACTGCCAGCTCCAAGGGAAATGGCCGGCACGGTTGGGCGGGCCGTACCCACGTAAGGGGGAGTTTCGGACACTTCGTGGTGCTCGCGTTCTGGTGTGGGGATTCGGAGGTATTGCGGCCAAGCTGACACCACTCCTGAAGGCGTTTGGTGCCGAGGTGCGTGGCGTGGCAAGACGGCCAGGCGTGCGGGCGGGTGTTGAGATTCTGGCCGACACGGAGCTGCCACGACTTTTGCCCGAGACGGATGCTCTGGTCATGATCCTGCCAGGCTCAGAATCAACAAAGGATGCACTCAGCGCTGAGAGACTGGCACTTTTGCCTTCGCATGCATGGGTGGTCAACGTTGGCCGTGGTATTTCTGTGGACGAGGAAGCACTGGCAGATGCACTTCATGCTGGCAAGCTGGGTGGTGCCGCACTTGATGTGTTCAAGACAGAGCCTCTGCCAGCAGAGAGCAGACTGTGGACGACACCCAACCTGCTGATTTCACCACATGCCGCTGGTGGACGACCAGACGGTTGCACAGACTTGATTGCAGAGAACCTGCGCAGCTTCCTGGCAGGGCGGCCTATGAAGGGCGTCTTTAAGGGTTGAGACAGGATATGTGGTGGCACGGCGGTACGGTGACACTAGACTATAGACTTTATAATCGGACAGCAATAGACACAGACATAGATGAGTACAGAGTATAGATCTGATGACAGTTCATACATGCACGCACTTGCCACAGCTGGTTTTAAGGCTTTTGGTCAAATCTATATTGTTCTATCAGATCTATGCATGTGTCTTCATATTAACCCCTACTTCCTCTCATCCACTTTACTTCTTTACGGCAGCCGTCAGCTTCGCCTCCTCGGCGGCCAGCGGACCAACAACACCCGTAATCCACTGCTGCTTCTTGCTGTCGCTGAACTGCGGGTACGGGCGGCGGCAGTGGCAGCTCGCCAGCGGGTAGCCGCGAATCGACGCAACCACCCACTTGGTGCCGTTGATGCCGCCCTTGCCGAAACCCCACTCCATCTCCGCCAGCTTGAGCTGCGTGGCCTCGGCCGCGGCCACATCGCCGCGCTTGTAAGCATCGTAAATCTCGACACAGACACGCGGGTACAGGTTGGCCACACCGGTGATGGTACCGGTGCTTCCGACGGCCAGCGCTGGCAGCAGCCAGTCGCTCTGGCCGGCCAGAGCACAGAAGGTCTCGGGAGAAAACTGGGCACGCACACGGGCGACCTTGGCAATGCCACCGCACGTCAGCTTGACACCGACAATGTTGGGGTGCTGGCCGAGACGGGCGAGCATGTCCGAGTTGACGTCGAGACCGGCAACGACACCGGGGAAGTTGTAAATCAAGACGGGCAGAGGCGAGGCACCGGCCAGCTCCTCAAAGAAGGCCAGAATGGCATCCTCGTTCATGGCAAAGTGGAAGTAGCTGGGGACCAGAACGAGGGCAAAGTCAGCACCGGCGGCGGCGGCTACCTTGGTCTCCGCAATCACCTGGTGCGTACTCTGGCCGCCGCAGCCGACGGTAATAACCAGATCCGAGCCGGCTGCCGTAGCAGCGGCCTTGGCCTCCTTGACGAGCTGCGTCTTCTCCTCGGGCGACAGAGTGACGGCCTCGCCGTTGGTGCCGGCAATCACGACACCGTGCAGACCAGACGTGGCCAGGAACTGGAAGTGTGTGCGCTGCACATCCCAGTCAATCTCCTGTGCGTCGGTGTCGCGGAACCATGTCAGCGAAGGCACGTGGATGCCCGGCGGGAAGGCCTTGGTTGCGGTGACGGAGCCCATTATGTGTGTGTTTGAGAGAAGTTATGAGAGGGAAGGGATGAGAAGGGAGAGGTATGTCGTTGACGTAAAGATGAAATGATAGATGAGAGTAGGTAAGAAAGAGAAAATCGTGGTGAAGATTGATTAAGTCTGATTATTTTTGGAAGACTATTTTGTTTCTGCCAGAAAAAGAAACGTACAGGACTAGGATCTTTTGTTCTTGTCCGCAGTACCCAAGCTTTCAGCCTACATCGGACCAGGTCTGGACCGACCATCCTTTTTTTTTTTTTTTTTGTATTATTTCTCTTCATCTGTCGCTGCTTCATTTGCCGCTTTACCTCTCCTCTCATTGACTCCTGGCTATTTCCCCTCCACATCACGTCACCTGGCGGAAGAGCTCTGTCGGTCTCGAATCTACCGATCCTTCCCCTCCTGGCGTCTCTCCGCGCTCGCGTAGTCTAAGAAAATAGAGGCACAATATTATCCACGGTCACTTTGGGTGTGCATCACTGCATCCACGAAGAACAAGACTGCACAAAGACCCCGAGTCGCGGTGGCTGATCGGATACGCTAGACGCTGGCTAACTGTTTGTAAAAGCAACAAGAATCCACTGCGGGCAGGGCCATTGTGAGGGGAGCCGCACTACGCCTAATTCACACCATCCGATCGGGGCGGCCCACTTGGTGCATCATGAGTTCAGTCAAAAGTGTAAAGGAGAGCAATCAATGTTCACTTCCCGTCCATCTCGCTCATCGGCTCACATTTGAACTCTTCAACAAGTGCTTCCATCGTGACGAGCAAAACTAGATTGGCGACACTCGTTGGGCACATATTTTTTTCTCTGTCTGAAAATCCGACAAACATACCACCTCTGTAGATAAAGCCGAGCGTAGCTTTCCCGTGGAATTTGATAAAAAATAAGAGCATCACAGGACACCAAGCCCTGCACCCCGACCTGCCTCCCCGACGACGCCCTTTTTCAACCTGACCTTGAGATCCACTTCTTTCATCCACACACACAACCCCTCTCCTCGTCATGGCTTCTCCAACTGTCGGAAGCGCCGCACCTGTCGGCTCTTCCCCGCACTACTCCCATCCCTCGATCATGGTCATCGGCTCACTCAACGCCGACCTCGTCACCTACACCCCGCGCATGCCCGCTGCCGGCGAGACCATGGCCGCCAACGGCTTCCGGACGGGCCTGGGCGGCAAAGGTGCGAACCAGGCCGTTGCGTGTGCCAAGCTAGGACGGACGTCGACGTCGCCTCAACAAGGTGTAGCATCGGTGTACATGGTCGGCGCCGTGGGTGACGATGTGTACGGCACAAAAATGACGTCAGCGTTGACGGCTGTGGGCGTGGACACGTCCGGCGTGGCCGTCCGCGCGGGCCAGAGCACAGGCGTCGCGGTGATTGTTGTCGACGAGGCTGCCGGCGGTGAGAACCGTATCATGCTGTCAGCGGAGGCAAATGCCAGTCTGAACCCCCAAGACTATGAGGCATCGCTGCCCACACCCAACGGCTCTCTGCCGTCGTTACTCCTCCTCCAACTCGAGATCCCACTGCCGACTGTTCTCCAGATCCTGCAGACAGCCCGTCGTCAGGGTGTGCCCGTTCTCTTGAATGCAGCACCCGCGGAACAATTGCCTGACGACGCCTACGCCTGCATCACCCACCTCGTCGTCAACGAGACCGAAGCCTCGTTCCTGAGTGGGACCACTTTGGACCTTGCTCCCCAAAAGAGAGACGCAGAGCTGGCTCGCGTGGCCGGCCACTTTTTGCAGCTGGGCGTCCAGCACGTGGTCATTACCCTGGGCGGATCAGGGGTCTACCACGCATCTCCCACAAGCAGTGGACTGGTCCCCGCTGCCAAAACGACCGTCGTTGACACAACCGCGGCGGGCGACACGTTTATCGGCGCGTATGCGCTGGGTCTTGTGCAGGGCCAGAGCGTTTCTGCAGCAGTGGCCTGGGCCAATCGCGCAGCGGCCGTCGCAGTCTCGCGGCGGGGTGCGCAAGAGTCGATTCCCTGGCTAAATGAGGTGAAGGACGCGTGAAGAGGAGGAGGACGAAGGAAAGGCCGCCGACAGAGCTAGGGTCGGCAGATAAAGTGGGTCTACACTTACACCCTTGGCGGGAAGACGGGTGGGGCCCGGTACCGGCACGATACCGCGTTGTGTTGTCCCTATTTGGACTAGCGCATCCGACCTGCGTCGTCTGCCGACCACCACACACATTCTCCGCATGTCGACATGGCAAAGCGGGCAAGTCGAGGCAGGTCGAAGCAAGCACTTTGTCGAGAGCCCACTCAGTCTAGAAGCTAGAATCGCAAGAAACTCAATCATTTGCTCCATCTGATCCACCTGAATCTTTCTGTCACTCTGTCCCCCCTCCGTCTCCGCACATTGCAACCTCTATGACCTAACGCGGAAGCTGCGACTTCGCGACCAAAATTATTTCTCGTCTACGAACGACGCGGTAAAGCAATAACCCTTAACTGCGCGTCACTACCCCAATTCGTCTTGCCCTTCCATCGTGTCTTGTCTTGGTCTCGTATTGTCTATCCTTTCTGAACCTCTTGCCTTATCCTCTATTCTCTTCACCTTCTCATCCTCTTGTTCGACTGCCCCTGTTCGTCGAACATACACAACACAAACCCCTCCTCACAATGTCCAACCCATCATCCTCCACCTGGGCGACCCCGTCCGCCACAACATCGAGCTCTACAAAAGCCTTGCGGAACAGTTCACCATCATCAACCCGCCCCTCGAAGACCGCCAGCGCCCAGCCTTTCTTGAAGCCCTGAAGACCAAGAAATGGGGTGACTTCCAGGCCATTATGCGGCCGTTCTGGTCGACTGGCGGCGAGATGGGCCGTTGGGACAAAGAGCTAATCCCCCTGCTGCCTGACTCGCTCAAGGTGTTTGCTTCGGCGGGCGCCGGCTACGACTGGGCCGATGTTGACCTGCTGGCCGCCGCCGGTATTCTGTACTGCAACGGCGCTTCGGCGTCGTCGGAGGCCGTCGCCGACATGGCCCTGTATCACATTATCTCTGTCTTCCGCAACATGCAGTGGTCCAACATGGCCGCCCGCGCCGGCGACACTGCCGTCTTCCTGGACGCCCACCACAACTGCCCCCACACCGCACACAACCCGCAGGGCCATGTCCTGGGCATTGTTGGCTTGGGCAACATTGGCCAGCGCATTGCCAGCAAGGCGGCCGCCGCATTTGGTATGCGCATCGAGTACTACGACCCGTTCCCTAAGACGGCCGAGCAAGAGGCTGCGGCCGGCGGTGCCAAGAGCCACCCGACCCTCGAGTCGATGCTGGCATCGGCCGACTGTGTGGTGATTGCTGCTCCCGGTAGCGGCGGCAAGCTGATTGATGCGAAGCGTGTGGCGCAGATGAAGAAGGGTGCGCGGTTGGTGAATATTGCCCGCGGCGGTCTTGTGGACGCCGGTGCCGTGGTGGACGCTCTGGCTTCGGGCCAGCTGTCGGCCGTTGGTCTGGACGTCTTTGAGGACGAGCCAAATGTCGACCCGCGCCTGGTTGCGTCAAAACAGGCCACGCTCACCTGCCACACGGCCGGCGGTGCGCTCGAGACAAACATTGGCTTTGAGCGTCTGTCGATGGAGAATGTGCGCAACATCCTCACGGGCCAGCCGCCATTGACGCCCGTAAACAAGCATCTTTTCAAGTAGAGTAGAGTACTAGAGCGATTTACTTTGTCATTTAAAAAAATTAATGTTTAAAATGTTTTTTTTATCAATACTATTATTGTTTTTTGGTTTCCTTTGTAGATCGTTTACACAATGGCAAAGCATGAATTGAAGATGGCATGCATCACCGACCGAATGTCAACCCGCGCCTGGGATGCGTCCTGCCGTGCCTGCAGCTCGGCCAGCACCTGGGCCGTAATCTTGGAGTTGCCCGCCACGGTCTGCATGCGCATAATCTGTGTGTGGATCCACGCCCGCTCGACTGGATCTGGCTCCTCTGAACCCAGCATCAGTAGCGGCCACAGCATATTGGCCGGTAGTGCGTCCTCGGCGTCGAGCGCCTCCACCAGCAACCGCGCTAGGTGTCGAATCTGGGCGAGCGCCTCTGTCGCCTCTTGCGTCAGGGGCAGGGTTTTGTAGGCTACGCGGTGCAGGTGCACCTTGCTGGCATAGTAGTTGCACAGGTATGTGCGGAAAGACCGTGTCACTGCAAACGCCAGGTGCGCCGAAACATGCGCCGCCGTCAGCTTGCCAGCGACAGCATAGTCCATCAACATCGGACGGTTATCATAGAGTGTGCGCAAGTCCTTGGCAATGGCGGCGCCAATGTTCATCACATCGATTTCGTCTTCGACGGTACCACGGGACCGGTGCCAAGGGTCAATGCGCGAGATGCGGCCCATGAAGCTCTGTACTTTTTGAAAGAAGAGAATGCCAGGCTGGTACAGGATCTGGAACAGCACGTCTTCGATATCGTCGTGTGGCAGTTCGATACCTGTCGGTGTGGCAATGCTGCCGTTTGTGCTGCCCATGGTACCGACCGGCCCACCGTTGGCTACTGTGCTGCCGTCTCCGCCGTCCATCTGGCCCAACTCTGCTTCGAGTGCGCCTGCTGGTGGTGTCTCCACGAGAAGCCGTTCGTCGTCTGTTGACAAGAACAAGCCTTCACCACCAGCTGACACGGCACGGGCATCAAGCAGTCGAAGCCACAGCAAGAACTGCCGCTCAACAGCGCTGAAGGAGCCTCCCTTTTCACTGCTCTTGAGGATATCATGTGCGCGTTTCAAGTTGGCGTGGGCGGCGTCGATGCGACTTTCGAGGATGTCGACGTAGCTAAGGAAGAAGAGTGTTGCTAAAAGGTTTTCGCGGTGGGCACTTGACCTTGATAAGGAGAGGACAGGCTGTGCTGCTGGTGCTCGTGCTTGCACACTGCCTGTCAGGAACCGGCCGTGGAGTTTGTTGTTTCCGTTTTGTGTATTGTTGGTATCATTGGGTGCGGCGACACCTGCTGCTGCGTAACTGACATTAACTGCGGCGTGGCCATGTGCTGATGCGCTCTTGTCGGCTGTGCTGCTGTTGTTTGCCGCCGCTGCTGTAGCCGTAGAGTCTGTCGTTCCTGCTGTCTCCGGTCCGTTCTCTGTGTTGCTACCGCCATTGGCAGCCCCACTTCTGTTTGTAGCACCATTTGTGTCGTCTCGCCCCTGGCCGCCGTCAAGAAGCACGGCCGCTGTTGCTGCCATGTCGATTGCAGCCAACACTTCTGTCAACGCGTTCTCGTAGTGGTTTTGCCTACTAGCCAGCCACGAACCCTCACGTTGCACGAGCATAAAGTTGGAGAACGCCAAGATGGCCCAGCGCACCATGGACGACGCGTTGGCGCGGCCCACCAGCACCCGGCGCATCACCAGCCACTTCTTTTGTGTCTCAACTTCGGCCAGGATCGGTGGTGTGACGGCATGGATGAAGTAGTCCATAAGGCGGTAGTTTTCGGCGGCCGGTGCTTCGGCCGTTTGTGGTGATAGCGACAGGCCGCCCTGTGTCGACTCGTTCATGTGGATGTCGGCTGCGCTGTGTTGGTGTTGTAACAGGTTGCCGTTGGCGTCGGTTGTCGTGCCATTGACCGTGCCGTTGGTGAATGTTGCGCCTGTCAGCCCTGGTACACCGCCCATATCGGCAATAAGGCCGCCCACGCCCATCTGATGCCGTACATCTTGCCATACATCGTCGGCATCCCACATGAAACTTGCAAAGTCAAAGACCTGGTTGACGGCATGTGTGGGCTGTGGTTGTGGTGTTTGTTGCTGTTGTGAGGTTGTTTGTTGTTGCTGTTGCTGCTGTTGTTGCTGAACAAGCATTCCATTGCCATTTTGCACTGTCGCTGTGCCGGCCATAAGCATGCGCGGTGAGGAGGCTGATGTCGATGCCGTCACGGATGTCGAAAGGCTCCGGTCGTGGCTGGATCCGGAGCCATTTTGTGTCGACGCCTGGCCGGCAGAAGAGTTGCTGACGGCACCGTCGTAGGATGGCCGCTCGAGGGTGGACATGAACGCCGACATGGGCCGGTCCGGCAGCTGCAGCTGTTGCTGCATGCCGTTGGCGCCGTCGCGGCCATGGCCATTGCCGTTGCTGTGTCCGTTGCTGTTGGCATAGTGTGACGAAGAGCCGTTCCCGTTTCCGTTTCCGTTTGTTGATGCCACGAGCGGCCGCCACCTGCACTCCATATTAAGCCGCTCGCAGTGCGAGCACCGCGGCCGCTGCTCATCGCACTTAACCTTGCGCCGCCTACAGTGGACGTGTCAGCTTTGGCGATCAAGTCAACGTCGAAGTGGGACTCGATTGTGATCGGATGGACCACGTGGATGGCAACTTACTTGCATGTCAGACAGCCTTCTCTTGAGCGAGCCGACCGCGCCGACGGTGTCGACGGCGAGAACCAGCCACCTCCGCTGCTGCCACCACCGTTGCTGCCGCCGCTGGGACGCGGTGATGACTGGTATTGGTGCTGCATGAGTGGCGGGTCTGAAGCTTGCTTCCTGCTATTCCGGAGAACGAAACGCGCCCGGAAGCCGGACACAGACGTTCGGTCGGCTATGGGAGCTGTCTCTGTCGGCACGATTGGCGATCTGAGCAGAGAAAGCGGGACCGTCTGAAAACAGAAAGTGGATGTGGGCGGTGATGACCTCGCGTCTCCGTTATCGTTCGAAAAACAAGAGAAAAAACCTGTCGGGGAACGAAGCGACGGGGAGGAAGGGAAGCGAAATGGGAAATGGGAAAAAGAAAATGAAGAGGGGCCAATAATCGAGAAAATGAGACATCAAAAAAGGGAAACAGCAGCTCAAACGGCTGAAAAGGGAAGGCACGAAAACAAGAAAGAAAACCCCAAAAAAAATAACAGCCGACAAACAGGAAGGAGCAACCTTTCTCCCAACTTTTGCTCCTTCTCTCTCCACCATTTCCTGGGGTCGCTCCTCCTCCCCACAAGCACCACCCTATCAAGCACCCTGTCAATCACACGGTCGCTCCTGCCAGTCGAGCCAGTCCCCGGAGATACAGCGGTTACACGGTCAAGTTCATAGCCTCCACTGAAAGAGTGCAGAAACTTTTGGCGGCCATTGGGCAACTGGTCCCTTGAAAGGCACTAACGAATGGCCGCTTTAGCGTCTTTGTGGGCCCCCTGGTTTAGCGACACGTGAGCACATGTTAGCGTCTGCAAGAGTCTCAAATAGCGGCCCCCTACAGGGCCAGAACCCAGTGCGAACCAAGCCAGAACAGCGGACTACACGCCCGAAAAGGCAGAAAGTGGAAATAGTGCCGTGCTTCGAGAAAGACAAAAAGAAAAGCGGTGATGCCAAGGATGACATTGGACGGCGATGGACTGCGCACAGAAATTTTGTGCGAGTCAACAATTGTGTTTTCGTGATGCTGCTAATGACTGGCTTCAATTTGAGTGCAAATATGTCCGAAAATGTTGTTCTTAACCAAAATGTTTGATTTTTTTTTGTTTCCTCTTCCTGATTGACGAATCACAATTCTCTGCAGCTCAGGATCTGACAGCCAAATTGCTGCATCTTACCCCAAAACTATCGTCCTCTTTCGCAGTTTCTTTCGCATCCTCATTCTTTCATATTTCCTCTCACTATCCTTCCTAGTAACCGACATAACGCCAGCCCATGTCAACCTGCTGCTGGGTAACACCGCTCTTCATAGCCTTGCGCTGGTCCTCGGGCGAGCCACCGAGCAGTCGATTCAGGCGACGCACATGCACCAGGTACAGCGTGATCGTGACGAAAAAGGCGAAAGTGCATGCCAGAAGCGTGCCAAAGGCTGCGTAGAAGTGCGGGCCGGCGTAGTAGAGGTAGCTGCCCCAGACGTTGGACAGGCCGCCGATGGCGTTGATCATGGCCACACCGGCAGCACGCTTGGGGAACGGACGGGCCATGTGCAGGTGCAGAGTCTTGTAGAGCATGATTTGCGGGCCCGAGCACACGGAAGGCATGAGCATCATGGCGAAATAGCGGGCGCCAATGTTGAGTGTCGACAAAGCGATAATGTAGGCGACGACAGCGACACCCAGGCAGCTGACTATGATAATGTACATGACGTTCTTGCGGTCGCTAATGTACGAGATGATGTAGAAGACGATGGCGGCGAGAATATAGGGCGGGGCGGTAAGAAGGAGCGTGATAAGGCTGCTGTAACCGAGAGTCGAGACGATGGTTCTGTTTTTTTCTTTAGTATGCGACTATAAAATGACAAGGTAAAGTCACACAAGGTACTCACGGGAAGAAGTTGACAATTGTGCCCATAGCCTGGCCCATACCACCGCACCAGACGAGTGCCCAGATCTTGGGGTCCGTCATGGCCAGCTTGAAGCCCTGCCACACCGTCGTCTCCTCGTGGGCCTCACCGGCACCGGCCTCCATCTCGAGACGCCACACGGCATAATCACGCTCCACGGGCGTCAACAGGCGCTTTGCATTGTGCGGGAACTCGGGCATGATCAGGGCAAACAGAATACCACAGCCAACCGTCACAGTACCCTCGACGATAAACAGCCAGCGCCAGCCAGCAATGCCGTACCGACCATCTAGGGTCAGGCAAGCAGCGGCCACGAAGCCACCAAAAGCACTACCGAGCATCTGGAACATGAAGAGCGCAGCCAGACGCTTGCCCAGCTGTGAGCGATCATACCAGGCACTCAGGAAATATAGCACACCGGGGAAGAAGACGGCCTCGGTCACGCCCAAGAACACACGAATCACCAGCAGGCCATTGTATGATTGGGCAGCAGCTGTAGTTGCACTGACGGCACCCCAGATGGCGGCGGCACTGCAAATGTAGAGACCAGGGCGAGTGATGCGGGTCATGATGAGGTTGGACGGAATCTGGAAGGGGAGGTAACCGACGAACAGAATCGAGATGGCGGTGGCAAACTGCTGCGTGGTCATCCCGAGGTCGTCCATGATGCCATAAACCTTTGCGGCAGCGAGGGCAGACCGGTCGACGTAGTTGAGAATATACAAGATACCCATGATGGGCATGATGACGAGATCCATCTTGCGGGTCATCTTGACGCTGAGGCGGCGGAGCTCTTCGTCAGACATGTTGGCGATGCTGTCCGGCCGCGGGACAGTGGCCAGACGCGGCGCCTTGAGGTCGGCATCGTCGCCGGCATCGTTAACAACGTGGATAGCTGAGACATCACCAGCCTCAACGGCCTTGGCCGTGCCGAGCTCGATGTTGTCGTCGTTGGCCATTTTAGCGTTTGGGAAGATGTGTAAAATAGAATAAAATAATAAAGAGATTGTGCCTCGTAAGGCTGCCAAGATTATGAGGCACCAAATATGGAGGTATGGAGTAAGTAAAGAGGAATAAGAAAAAAGGAAAAGGAAAGAAAGAGAAAAGTAGCAAGACGAGAAAGCGAGCACCAAGAGACAGAAGCGCGGATCGCGACTGCATCGTCTTCCTTATACTTTCGTGATCGACAGCCATACTCGCATACGGACGACCGTCGCTTACAAGCTCATGTTCTCTCCTTGGCTGCCGTGCATATACAATAGGGACAATGTTTACCGGGGTTCCAAGAGACATGAAATGGCCTCCCCATGGGGCAGGACGGCCCATGGATCGTCGCATATGTGGTCGGCCATGCACAAGGCCATGTTCAAAGCCGACAGACACTAGAAGACAAGATAGACGACGAAAATGAAGAGGCTTTGGGGAAAGCACGGCTGTGGCCAAAAAAAAAAAAACAGGAAAAAAAAAACACTACAGTCCCAACCCCGTAGTCGTGCTCCATACTAGACTCCATATTCCTCACGGCACTCAAGTCGGAAGTCAGGCTCCTCCAAAGGCAGTAAGGTATGTCGGGTCGGCTTGCCTCGCGATTGGGTTTTTCCTTTCTGTGGTGAGGAATCGAAAGAAACAAAAGCTCCGCTTCCTGTGCACCTCCCGAGAGAGGAGTCGATCCTGAATCTGGGCTGGCCTGTCCGAGGCAGATCAAATTTGTGAGGGAAAATTGTCCAGCGTGCAAGGCGGATGTTTGTTGCCGGGCGGAGAACCCGCTGCACCATTTTGGGGTTGTGATTTTGGGGAGGTACAGGAGTGGCCGGGGTCGCTCTAGCTTCTCCGCACAGAACCAAAAAAGAGGACGTCGGGACTGATTCATTTTAGGCCAAGCTCAACCTTTTTCGAGTTATGCCGGGCCCATAGCCATAACCTTAAACCGAGGTGTAAGTCGGATCGGAAAATATCACGGACCAGGAAATGTTGGGAAAATATTGAATATTGATATCGGGAAATATATTAAGTGACTTTTATCAACAGATACAGTCAAGTGTCGGCTGCATCGTAAGGTCAATCTGTAAAAACGCTATTTAAAAAAAAAAAAAAGAAAAAGAAAAAGAAAAACTCAAAAGCAACATTGTGTCTAGTCGTAAAGGTTTAGACGTTCATTAAGGGGGGGTACGCATCATGAAGACGATGGCAGATAGCAGGTAAAATAACAAGAAGCGATGTGTAAAAGAGATCAAGCGAGAAAGGGCAATCATACAAATGTTCATGCCTGTATTCATTACCCGTCTCTTTTTGAGCGCCAATGAGGAGGGAGCAAAAGACCAAGGAAAAGAAAAGAGAAAAAGAAAAGCATCGCACCGCTCAAGGCTTTGGTATCATACCGTGACAAAGGAAAAAATGACATAGGAAAGATGACAAAAGAAATAGTGATAATAAGACGAGTCTCCCCCAAGCGTCTCTTTTACCAACACGCAAGTGATATGACTGCCGCAGTCCACCAGGGGTGGTTGTTTCGTTTTGGGGTCCGGATCGTGAAATTACTCCCGCGACGAGATGGACGAGGCCGAAGAGGACGAGGAGGGGAACGTCAGGCCGGTAGGTGCATACGGCTCGGTCGACGCCAGGACAATCTGCGGGTAGAAAGTCACACCACCACCGATGCGCTGCTCCTTGGCGGCAGCACTCTTACAGCGACGGCAGCAGGTGTGGTGCTGGTGGTGCTGGTTGTTGATGCCGTTATGGTAGTGGGTCGGCGAGGTAGGCGACGAAGTGGCCGAGCGGATCGAGGTCGGCGTGGGCGGGGCCACCAGCATGGTACCGGACGACATGGACATTGGAGCCGTCATGGACTTGGCCAAGAGGTTGTGGTTGTGATTGTGACCAAGGTGGTGGCGGTGCAGGGAAGCCTTGTCGAAGCTGCTGGTGCTGCGGTTGAGGCTACCGGGGCCAAGGTGGAGGTCGTGAACCGACGACGGGGCAAGGGTGGCCGAGTCAGAGTAGGTCTCGTAGGGGTTGGTGAGGGCCGAGCCGACAATACTGGCGGCAGCCTTTTCACGAAGCATGTAGAGTCTGAGATGAAGAAGGTGGTGTTAGTCAGACATTCTTTTGAGCAGAGGGTGTGATCATGTCACATCGTGAACGGGAGACGGGATGGCACTCACTCCTCGCCAGAAATGCCAGGCAGGATGCACATGCTGTCTTCCTTCTTGAAGTCGAAAGGAGCAGACTAGATGAGAGTGGTTGTCAGCAAATGTCACGGTCTCGGTAGTTGATCCTAGAAGGTTGCAGTGCGGGTTACCACTCACAATCACCAAGCGAGGCTTGGTCTTCTTGTTACGGCGCACGTTGAGAACGTCGTGCAGGCGCGAAACGTAGCTCTTGAAGGCGTGGTAGACCTGGGCGTTAGTCATTTTGGCGGTGGTCGCTTTTGTTCTTCGTAATGGTAATTGATAATTATGATGTAAATGGCGGTTGAGCGATGCTGGTGTATGATGCGAAAATGTTGGTCTAATGCAAATGGCGATGTATGGGTGTATTGAAAATCAAATGTAAACAAGCGACTGAAACTTTTTTGGCGCTGAAACGAAGGACAGGATCAAGAGTCGAAGATCAAGGCGGGCGATGCAGATATTAATGACGATGGCAAAACGAGTGACTGGTGTCGATGTTGTGAGATGCTACAACATGGAATGTATTTCGAGTATGAAAACGTGAAAGAACGTCGGGCGAGCCGAGTGCAGATTTTTTGGAAGAGACAGAAAGGCGAGAGCAAAGAAAGGAAACGTGGTATCGTTCCTGAAAATTTCACGTTTCGTTGCTGTTGGTCGTTGCTGTTCGTTTGGTTTGAATAAAGGAGTGGATGGCCTTGACAAAGAAGACCGAGTTTTGGTGAAAGAAGTGTTGTTTTAACGAGGTGTCATGTCGTAAGACGAGAGATGCTGCTGTAAATGGAGGAAGCAATGAAAGAAGGTGTAGAAGAAAGAAAAAAAATAAGATAAAAAAACAACGAGGCAATGAATGCAGCAGAAAATGCTCAAACGAGAAAATGGCAGAAAGAAGTCGATCGTGTTTAATAGTTTGCAACAGAAAGAGTGATGTCGCAGAACACACAAAATAAACGCTGGTGACGATGGGAGTCAAAGTGAAAGAAAGACAGGCTGAAGAGTCGAATGACACAAGAGTCGATTTAAGTGAAGCGAGAAAAAGACGAGGCTTCTCTGTCGTCCTTTTTATTCACAGTGCCCTTCGCGAACACGCAAATTCGAACATTCTTCATGCCTTTTCTTTTCTTTTTTTGCCCTTGCAACACGCACCTGGTGAATCTTCTTTTGGCTCTCGTTCTTTTGCCTCCACCTCTATTTCGTATTGTCGCCTTGTCTCGTGCTCTGGAATTCGAGCTTGTTGTTCTGCCCCCAAAAAGGGAGTTTCGTACAAAATAGGGCTAAACTGCGTTGGGTGAGGACCGAAAGCCAGAGAGCCAGACCAAACGCCCAAAGGGAGCCAAGACAGGGAGCCTCGCGGTGAACAGTGAAAAGGACTTGGAGGCACTGAAGAACTTGAAAGAGCCTAAGAAACGGGCAGAAACAGGCGAACAACGTGGGAACTTGGAGCCACTTGGAGCCACTGGGTGTCTCCACACAGCCAATTTTGGTGAGAAGATGGTGACCAAATTCTCGTCAAGGGCGAGACAATAAAAGAAGAAGAGGGGGCAGCCCAAGAAGAGAAAAAAAGAGGAGAATGAGGACAAACAAGGACAAACGAAGGCTAGAATAGGTACCAAGAGGAGCAAGAGGTCCAAGAAAGCCACCAAAGCATTGGCCGTTTGAAATTGAAAGGGAGGATGAGGCACGAAGGGAAAGCAAAAGGCACAGAGAGAAACGAGTGTAAGTGGTGAGAATCGGGGCCATATCCAGTGACGATACAACGTCAACAACGACAAAGACGCGAACGTCTTTTTCTCTCAACCTGTCCAAGGGTCACCAGAAATGAACGCAGAGATCGCATAGAACGCAAAAGGCAGAACGTGAGCAAAGAACAAAGCAAACAGTCGTTTCAGCAGGAAACATGTAGAAAATGATTCCCTTTTTGAGAAGCTGGTGCATTTCCGTTGCATTTTCATTCACTTTCATGCGTCACTGGACCCCTGCCACGCTGAATTCTTGACTTGTCGTCGACCCATACCTCGTCTTTGCCATTTACCCTCTGTGGGCTTTCTCTGTTTGCTCGAGTCTCCTCACTTAACGCGAACGCACGCGAACAGCGGAGCCACCTCGACGACCGATAGATAACCGCTGAAGGTGCGCTAGAATCGCGGGCTAAGCGTGACTTTTGGGCGTTCTTGGTAATTCTTGGTGTTTTTGGAGGAATTTTGGAGGCATCTGAACAGGAATGCTGGCCGTTGAATATTTCGTTGTCCACTGCGATCGCCGTCTTCGGGCAGTTTCGTGTTTCCGGCGTATTAGAAGATAGTTCAGATAGCTCAGATAGCTCCCCCCCAGAGCCGCCCCAAGCCGCCCATTAGGCCCCAAAAAGACGTTATAAGATGTATCTTACGATACGATTTGCACGATTTGGCTCTGGATTGTGCATGAGATGAAGAGCCAACATAATCGCAGAGCCTAGCTAGGGGCCGTTAATGAAGCAGGGAGTTGAACGTCGAGGGACAGCATAAGATGGACAGCAAATAGGGGATGGGAAGGCAATGCAGGACAAAGGAAAAATAAAGAAAGCACAAGACCCTGCTTATCCCAGGGCCCTTGTTATCCCTACAGCTGGAATGGAGGAAGAAAAGCCGACAAAGTCAGTGAGAGAAGGACAATATGGTGCCCAGATTGGGGCAAGGCTGTAGAAGTGGACAATGCAGGGACAATGAGGTGCACAAGGCAGAAAGAAAGACAAGGACATGGCGAGTGGCAGCGTGAGGCATGCAGCAGGGAACAGGGCAAGAGGGAGAAGATGGAGAAAAGATAGGGTTGTCTGTCCAGCAAACTCTGGCTTTGGAAGACATACGTCGTACTCCGTACTTTCCTCGATATCCAGCTGTGTCGTGCTCATAGAAGGAACGACGCGTGTACTGGTGGCGCCTTCCTCCCTTCGACAAAGGGCGAGCGCCAATGCCGCCAAAACACAGCCCAATAGGCAGGAACCAGGCACACGTCCAGGAACAGAAGGACCACAGCGGGGCCAGCCGCTAAACCACTAACAAAAGGCACTCATTTCCACGATCACAGGCACATTCCTCTTACATCAAGGGACGCAGACAATAAGACAAACACAGGTATTTACACATACAAACGACTTGTGAAAGAGAGAGCACGTTCTCACTTTTTCCTGTACTATTCCCGTCTCCTTTTGCCTCCTATTGCCCCTCATAAAAGAACATTCCTTCCCACAGCATGTCGCGTCTGTTGGGCGGAGAAGGGGAAAGATCGTCAGGTACCGGAGGCAGGCCGACTGGCAGAGACATGCAACGGGAAGAAAGCATGTCCATAATCTCAAAATATTCCAACATACTCAAAATTTCAAACTTCACGGTCTTGTCCGTATTTCTCTCGTTTTATTGTCTCCTATTGACGTTTCGACGCCTTATCTTCTCCACTGCACACGCGAGCAATCCATAGAGACACGGTCGTCGCGCTGCTTTTCCCCCCGACTCCATTTTCCGTTTGTATTTGCCCCATTCCTCTCCCTTGCGAGGGTGCTGCCACTTTCCTTCACAACTCCTTCACATCTTCACGCTCTATTTGTTCACCATGCTTTCATACCCGCCACTTCGCGGGACGTGTGCTTAGTTCTCCGAATACAGTCTCAAATTCGTTGGCCTTTTTTGTACGAAAAGACCCAGATCCAGCCCAGCTGCCCAGCACAATCGTCCCATCTTCGTCCCATCTTTGTCCCCGTTCCATCCCTTGCTCTGTCCCGCCTCCCGTAAATCGCGTCCAATCGCCACGTAGTACTTTGTACACACTTCATGTGCTTCGCATTCCTTACATTGCCAAAGGAGGACAGGGACAAAGTTCCAATAAAATAACAGCCCCCGAGTTGCAAACCCCTGCACAATACCGGAGTGCCACAGCAGCGAGATTGAAACAACCGTGAAAGATCTAAAAATCTCCGGCCAGATTCCAGAGCCCTTCCTCTTCTGCCTCAGCCTGCCTTGATTTTTCCAAGTTTTTACTGTTGGCCCCGTTGAATCCTTATTACTTCTCTTACTTTTCTTCACCTTTTTTGCTTTGTCTTCGTTCATTGGCCGGCATCACCACGGAGGTCTTGCCGTACACGTATTAGTTCTTCTACACTCGCATTCTACACTGTACTGCCCGTTCATAGTGGTTTGCTTGAAATTCATAATGTTCATATTCCGTTTCTACTCTACCACGCTACTTCCCAGATCACGCATGTTCTTGTCCATCTACGCCGGACCATCCGCCAAGTGGTAGCTCTTGAGCTTCACAAACTGGTCAAACCCGAACCGGCTCAGCGTGTAGCCACGGCCCGAGTTCTTCCATCCCGTCCACGCCAGATCCGGGCTCGGGTAGTCGCACCGGTTCACAAACACCGTGCCCGCCTCGATCTCGTCGACCAGCGCCGTCGCCGCCGCGCGGTCCTTGGTCCAGACGCTCGCCGTCAGGCCAAACTCGCTGTCGTTCATCAGCTTCAGTGCCTCGGCATCGTCCTTGACGGACATGACAGGGATCAGCGGGCCAAACGTCTCCTCCTTCATGACCAGCATATCGTGCGTCACGCCCGTCAGCAGCGTCGGCGGGACAAAGTTGCCCGCTGCGGGGGCGTTCTTGAACGTCTCGTTGTCGGTAGGTGTCGCATCCTTGGCTCCTTTACTCAGAGCATCCTTGATTTGCTCCTCAACGGCCGCCTTGGACCGCTTCGAGACGACAGCACCAACGTGCGTCTTTGGATCCAGTGGGTCACCCAGACGGTAGCCCTTCAGGACACCCTGGACAGCCTCCACAAAGGCATCGTGAATACTCTCATGCACGTAGACACGCTCGACAGCACAACAGCTCTGGCCCGAGTTGAAGACACAGCCATCGACAATGTTCTCGGCCGCCCAGGCGATATCGACGTCCTCACGCACGTACGCAGGGTCCTTGCCGCCGAGCTCGAGACCGACGTTGACGATCCGGTCGGCGGCCGCCTTTTGCACAGCCAGGCCACCAGCCACGGAGCCTGTGAAGCACACGTGGGCCACGAGTGGGTTGCGCACAATGGACTCGATCACCGAGGGCGAGCCGCTGTGGAAGTACTGCAGGACACCAGCGGGCAGGCCCGCTTCGTCAAAGGCCTTGGCGACGTGCTCGACGACGGTGGGCGTCTGGGGCGACGGCTTGAGGATGACAGTGTCGCCTGCCAGTAGAGCCGGGATAAGCGTATTCACGAGGATGAGGTATGGGTACTATGAGTTTGCCAAGACGGTCGTTCGTTAGCAAAGGAAGTCCTGAACGATAAAGAGAGGCTCAAAAAAGAAGCGAAGGAAGTATCATAGTAGAATGTGTAGAAATTATGGCACACGCCTTGTGGGTAGAGTTTGGACGCGTGTATGGCAAGTGGAAAAAACAAAAGTGGCAACATGGCAAAAAGACGATGATCACGACGACGTGAATTGCCATCCACAGTAATGAGCAGCACCAAGTGGCACGCCTAACATCGCGAGAAACGCAAAAAGCCACATGGGGGGAACCACCAGCAAGTGAGCAGAAAGTGGCTGAGATGTGGGCTCAACTGAACGTCTGGCTTGTAGACGAAAGGAGCAAAGAGAAACAAGAGGACAAAACAGACAAGATGGACAGAAACACGGAGGAATCTGTCCTTGAAACATGCTTAGCCCGCTTTGCGCGGCGCAGTCATGAAAATAGGATACAAAAGGGAATAAGAACGAAGGAAAGCAAAAAGGATCCAACTTACATTCCATGCAAAAATGACCAGCACCGGGCCCACGGGTGCCTTGCGGATGAACCGTTCATAGCCCTTTTCCGCCTCGCCCGGTGTGTCCTTCAAAGCCTCGTCGCTCGCCTTCAAAAGAAACTCGGCGCGCTTGATGGCCGTCGAAATCTCCTTGCCCGTGTACGCAATCGGCCGGCCCATCTGCTCGGTGAGCTCGCGGGCCAGCTCGTCGGTGCGGCTGGCAATCGCATCGAGAGCCTTGCGCACAATGATCTGGCGGTCGCTCAGGTCGGTGGTGCGCCATGTTTGAAAGGCCTTGGCGGAGGTCTCCGGCAGCAGCGCGAGGTCGCCCTGGGAGATGCCGTTGCGCGTGACGATCGGCTCGTTCGTCGTCGGTGAGATGGTGGTGATAACCTCGACGGACATTTTGGCGGCTGTGTTGGGGTTGTGTAAGGGTTTGGGTATCAATTGTGGTTTTGTACGTTGAGAGAAAAGAGGAAGGAAATGTCACAAAATCAAAGGGGAAAAGGAAAAGGGAGGACCTTCAAAGCTGAAGTTGGACGTCATGGATCTCGCCCCACGATCTTCATCCAAGCAATTGCCCATTTTGCCCCTCCACTAATAAGCTCCGAAAGTAGGAAGGTACATGCGCCGAACGGCAGCCACTGATAATAATACGCCGTCCCTTTTTGCCCGTCGTATGCAGCTTCCTATTCCAGCTGATAAGATAACATGGTCTTTGGGCAGGAACAGTAGAAGTGGGTCTACTAAAAAGAGCCGCGAGATCACTGAAGCGCTGAAAGCGAAGGGCGGTGTAGGGCGATTTACAAGTGAAGGCTGTTGAAGGCCGGCAGAATTCTAACTTTTTTTTTTGCGCGAGCAAACAACGGCAGAAAAACGACGTCTCGAGAAAACAATCACCACCGTCGAAAACACCCAGCATCACCCCATTCTACCATATTGTCGACTACCTCCACCCCGCACACCGACACAATGACTCCGGAAAAGAGAAATACATTTCTTGACGCTGGCGACAGCGAAGAAGAGGACGACCACTATGACTCGGAGGCCGAAGATGTTCAGAAGGGTGGCCGCGGCACAAAGCGGAGGAGAGAAGACGAAGATGACGACGACAACGACGACGATCTGAGCAGCGACGACGGTGCCGACATCGAGATTGACGACCGCTTCAAGTTTGACGAAGAGGACGCCGTGACCGTCAGCAAGAGCAAGACGACCAAGACAACCACAATCGACAAAGACTCATCCCGGATAAAAAAGAAGGGCAAAGAAACGAAACGGGCGAAGCGAGATGAGGAGGAGGAGGAGGCTGCGTTCGTAGAAGAGGTAGACGAGGACGCCAACGACAGCGACAGACCACGGAAAGACAAGAAAATCAACAAACTCCCCAAAGACTCGTCTGCCAACGACGGCGACATTTCTCGCATCGAGCTTCCCGTGTCAACAAGCCCTTGACAAAGAAAAATCTCGTCGCCTCCCAAAAGGCCGTCCGCCGCTCCGGTGTCGTCTACCTGTCGCGTATCCCGCCCTTTATGAAGCCCACAAAACTCCGCTCGCTTCTCAGCCCCTACGGCGCCATTAACCGCATCTTCTTGTCGCCCGAAGATCCCTTGTCGCACACCCGCCGTGTGCGCGGCGGCGGCAACAAGAAGCGCTCTTTTGTCGATGGCTGGTCGAGTTTGTTAACAAGGCCGACGCGCAGCGCGCCGTGGACCTGCTAAATGCGCAGACGATTGGCGGCAAGAAGGGCACGTACTACCGTGACGATCTGTGGACGCTGGTGTACCTGCGCGGCTTCAAGTGGCACCACCTGACGGAACAGATTGCGACCGAGAACGCGGAGCGGGCGGGCCGCATGCGCGCCGAGCTGGAGCAGACGGCACGGGAGAACAAGGCCTTCCTGGAGAACGTGGAGCAGGCCAAGATACTGGATGGCATGGAGGCGAAGGCGGCGGCCAAGGCGAAGAGAGCGACTGGAGGGGCAGAGGTTGCATCTACAACAACAGAAGCACCAGCAAAGGCACCTACATCACAAAAGGCATCGCGGTCATTCAAGCAGAAGAAGATGGTCGCAAGAGCCGACGAGGGCGAGCAGTCGGAGCATGTGCAGAGAGTGCTCAGCAAGATTTTCTAGATCATTTTTATGGAAAAGTCATTTGGGGGGAAACGGAGTATTTAGAGCATATTTGAATAGCATCTTCATTTTGATTGTACATTTTATTTAATTATGCTTCGATTTCGTAGCCTACGAGTAAGTCTCTTTATCATCCATTTTATTTAAAATAATTTAAGAACATGTTTTTTTATTAATTAATGCTGCACATTTAAAATTTATTTGCGCTGTTGAAATAATCCAATTGTATGATACTATCATAAAACCGAGTAATAAAATGCACTTTTCCAACGCCAGAAAATCGTGAAGAAAACCAGAATGCCATGATGCAGGGGTACTAAAGGAAGTGAACAGAACGAGGAAGGACAGATGAATGCGGTGTAACCGTGAACAAGAAGAAAAGACAGAGTGATTGTCAAACAACCTACTCCGCCTCGCCGTCGTCGTCGATGTTGAGATCGTCGAGATCGTCCAGCAACTCGTCCAGGTTGACGCGCGGGGCATCGTCGTCCTCCTCGTCGCCCTCCCCCTCTTCCATCTCTTCCTCGCCGTCCTCGACATCCATGGTGCCCGACTCGGCCGCGCGTTTCCTCCGCTCGGCGGCGATCTGGGCCTTCTGGCTGGGGTTCTTGTACAACGCCAGGGCGGCGCGTAGCTCCTCGTCTTCCTCGACATCCTGCAGGAACATTTCATACTCATTCTCCATGCGGGCCTGGTCGGCCTTCTTGGGGAGCAGTTCGCTCTCCTGCTTGGCCATGCGCTTGAGCTTCCAGTTGCGGTGCTTGTTCTTGCGGCGGTTGGGGTAGTGCTTCTTCACCAGGACAACCTCGGGGATGGTGGAGCTGTAGGCGTGCGAGCGCTCAATCTCGTCAAACTGCGGGTTGTTGAAGTTGCTGCCCTGCAGCAGGTAGCCCATGGCGGAGTCACCGGGCTTCAGTAGACCACCCAGGTGGGTGCGGGTAAAGTAGGTGACGTCGTTGCTGCCCAGGTCGGACGCGCGTGCGACCGTGGCCTCAGCGGGAAGCCAGCGGCCCTTGCGGGGACCCGTGGGCTCAATATCGAGCACGACAAACTCAACGAGCTCCTTGACGTCGGCCAAGGGCGCAATGGGGAACTTTTCACGCCAGTAGACGGGGGCGGAGATCTCGGCGGTTTGCAGGGTGGTGGGGTCCAGTAGGTTGACGGCGGTACCAATACGGTGGCACAGGGCAATGGGGCTGATGCCGCCAATCTTCTTGGCCATGTTGAGCGGGAGGGCGACCAAGTCGTCCTTGCAGATGGGCACAATCTCAATGGAGTAGGCAAACTTCATGGAGCGTGTACCGGAGTGGATATCCTCGGAAATCAGCTCGGGCGAGTAGGTCATGTGGATGGGGACGACGGATTTCAAAAAGTCGACAAACTTGACGGCCTGGTTGCGGTGGGCAAAGAAGAAGTCAAGACCCTCCTTGGCCTCGGAAATGTTGAGGGCTTCACGATGGGCGCCGTGCTTGAGCATCAGCTGCTCGAGGAACAGGAACGTGCGCTTGTGCGTGACCTTTTGCCGCACCTGGACAGTGGCGCGCCACACGTTGTGGGTGTAGGACTTGGCACAGTCGGGGCACTGGTGGGTGCTGACGACGTACATGACCTCGAAGCTCTGGTTGAGCAGCACGCCGTCGGCAATGGCATCCTGCACGGTGATCTCGACACGGACACGGCGCGAGTTGGGCTCGGTCCAGATGAAGCGGGCATCGACGACGCGGACCTTGTTGATACCGCGGAGACGCTTGAGACACATGGCCAGCATCTCGCGCGACTCGGGCTCGGCAGAGACC
The DNA here is from genome assembly GCA_016097105.2 of Sporothrix variecibatus. Taxonomy (NCBI): domain Eukaryota; kingdom Fungi; phylum Ascomycota; class Sordariomycetes; order Ophiostomatales; family Ophiostomataceae; genus Sporothrix; species Sporothrix variecibatus. Next base: position 5,525,827 of record JADMNI010000001.1, on the reverse strand, counting down.
CATTGGTTGGGCGGGATCATCCAGCGGTTGCAGTCGCGGCAGAACTGGATGTTGGCCTCACGGGGAATGTTCTTGGAGATGTCGACGGTGAGCTTGATGCACTCGTGGCAGATGGCGCCGGCGGCAGTGGTGCCGTCGATGGGAGTACCACAGTTGTAACAAAGGATGCTGCAAGCAAGTTAGTATGCGGTCAAAACCTTGATCTCCTTCTTCTCTCGTGCGCAACTTACGTGGCGACTGTCTTGGGGGCATTGCCGACCTGGACAGAGTCGTCCAGATCCATGGTCGACATCGTGATGGTTTTTCTCGGTTTCGGTGGTGGATTCGCTAGGTGGTGGTTTTAGGAGGAAAACTGTAAAGTCTATTTGTTGTAAAAGGCACCGCTGGTCGTGCTGGTTCGTCTATTGTCGATTGTTTTGTTATGCGATGCTGATCTGATGATGAAAACTCGAGACAAGTCGACTGGATTAGTAGGAAGTTTGCTTTATAAAAAAAATTTGCCCCGCCATTGTTATCGATTAAAAAACACTTTGGGTGGCGGTTTGCAACTTTTGCGGTTTGATAAGCAGCATTTTTTCTTATTTTGGGCACTAATCGTCCCGCCGTGGAGGGACGGCACTAACAACGCCATAGTCACTAAGAGGCCCAAAGAGACCAAAGAAACAGGCTGGAACTGGCCTATTGCATGCTAAAGGACTGGTGTGCAGTGCAAATATGATTCATAGTGATAGCCTACGGCGTTTTGGTGCTAAGCCCCTCGCGCCCACTTAATTAAGACTCACACTCACACACCTACGTACACTACGGCTCATACGTCGGCCGTACTTGCCGTCGCAAGGCTGTACAACATGATCAAAATGCAGAAATGAGTTTTGGGACGACTCGTTCGTTCCTTCCTCCTTGAAGAGATCTTCGCAAGCATAGGCTTTGTTATGAAGACGATCGCCAGGACATCGGATCGAGCCAATCACATGTCACCCCACGAGGCTCGCGAGATATCAGACGACGAGTGTTGTTGCCCACCGCTTGTTTCTTTTCACAGAATTTGAATTTCATACTTCAGTTTCCTTGGTAAATGCTTCATTCGTAAATTCTCCAATATTTTGGGTTCATCCCTCGAGGGTAGATTTTAACCAACATAGCCACTCCATCACATATTTCCATTTCCTCTGACAATATTTCTTACAACGGCTTCAGCCATCCCTCGTAGATACCCTTGTCTTCCCTTCGCACACCCTCCATGGCGCCCTTGACATCCAGCAGGCGCACACGTCCACCGGATTCCTTGCTCCACTTCTCCAGGAACGCCTCCAGCCGGCTCTCCGTCTCCTTGTCGTCCCTGACCAGCAGCGACACGGCGTCAAAGCCGCCAGCGCCGGGCACAACACCACCGTAGACACCATCCACTTCGCTCACGGCATTCAGCAGCGCCGTCTGGCTCTCGGGCTCAATAGGTACACCACTCGCTGTGCCCATCTCCCGCACCAGCTCGCGGATCGACTTTAGCACCGTGGAGATCGTGTCGTCGTCCGTCTTGTTGTCGCGCAACGCCGTAGCCAGCGCCTCGTTGCGCGCCTGCAGCGTATCCCACAATGTCTTGGACGCCTCGGGCGCACTGGCGCGCCAGGCCAACACCTTCTTGACCATGCTCACGGTCTGCGAGCCGCAGTCGACGTCGCACATGCGCAAAGCCATGCCGGCAGGGAGGGCAACGCTGCCCTTGGCAATCTCGGTGTCCCAACCAGACACTGTGCCATCAGCCTCGGCTGTCTTCTTGCTGGCAATCACGGTCTGCAGGGCGGCACCAAAAACCAGGCTTGCCTGGCTCGGGGATACCCGCGAGCACAGACGGCGAGAAGCGGCGGTAGGTGCAGGAGCCATAGACGGCGGCAGCAACATCAAACCCGGAGCCGACCTTGCCCTGGGCGGCACAGTGGGCAGCCTGGGCGAGGTTATGGAGGGTCTCACGGCCAGCATCAGTCGACAGGTCAAAGAGGTCGGTGGGCAGGTAGTGGCTCAAGATGGCGGCAGTGAGTGATGTCACGAGGGCAGCCGATGAGCCCAGGCCGGTCTTGTTCGCGCCGGACAGTGTCGTAGGGAAGCGCGCAAAGCGGCTAGTGGAGGAAGAAGAGGATGTTGTAGAGTCATTGGGCTGCGAGTAGTAGTCGTTGTCGGCGAGGATGGTGAGGCGGCAGGAGTTGATGGTGTGTGCCGGGCTGAGACCTGCGAGGCTAGAGACGTAAGTGAGGCCGTACGAGAGTGTCGTCTCCACGAACGGGTTCGCATGTAATGCCGTGCCGCTGTCAATTAGTGCGTGCTCTTCAAATATATGTGCTTCCATGTGTGTGACCTACGTCCTCAGCTGCGTCACTTGGATGCCGCCGTCTTGATCGGCCAAGTGGTAGCCATAGGTCCACTGCGCCTCGAGAAACTGTGGGCTATCCACCACAATCTCATTGAGCTGCACACCCGGGCTCGTCCTAATCGCCTGGGCAATGATGTTGATGCGTGCGCTAAGGCCAAACACGAGGCCCGTGTATGCGCGGTCCAGCACCAGGTAGCCGCCGGCGAGCAGGACCTTGCCCGGCGCCGAGACGGCGGTTGTATCTGTCGGGCCTGCCGACATTGTGACGTGTGTTGATGTGTTTGTCTGAAGATATGCGAGTAGGCTTTGAGCAAAAGTCAACCTGACGAAAAGATGGCTGGGAGATTTTCACCGCCGAGAATTCACATGAGGCGGGCAAAAGGAGCTGGCGATGAAGCTATCCAGCCTGGGAAGCTTGTACAGGCGGGGAGGGGGTTCGAAATGCGCCAGTGGGCCCTGGGCCCCGCCAAAAAAAGGTGCATTGCAGAGGACAGACTCAAATTGGCATGATTATGTAATACACTATCTAGACGATAAACCAGTCCGTTGGTGCTGTTGGACACTGCCTTCATCGAGGTACCTTTGTTCCTGTCCTTGTACTTTGTATCTAACAGTCCGCGTCACCTGAAAGGCACAATTTTCAAGATGGTTTTCAATCTAATCCAATCCAACAAACGAGACCGCTCCAGAAGACTAAAGCGATGGTTGTCCGTTTCTAACCGACCTTCAAAGGCTCGCGTGTTCACGTGATTTGGTGCCGACTCGCGATATTTGGAAGCCTCTTTTCGCCACAAGACAACCACTACAGTCAAGGGAGGTTGGGCTTGAGTGTGGTTCACTTATCAAGTTCTATCTCGAAAAAAATCGGCTTCGCGTTTGGCTGCGATCGGTTGTTATTTGCCACCGATGCCGAGATCGTGGGGTACTCAAGCGAGACAAGCTCGGACATTATTTATTTTTCCAAGTGCTCGAGTATCGAGGTTTGCTCGCTCAACTATTAAGTGCTGGTAATTCTCTCGGCTTCGGGGATCGTCGCTTCTAAAGCTTGTGACGAACCGTGTGAAGGAGCGCAAAAGGAAAGAAACGGGAATGTGTTCGGGATGGTACGTGACTGTGACCCTATTTTATTCAATGACGAAAGCAAGAGCTATTTTACAATTGAGGCTCATCTCAAAGTGCTTTCCTTCTTGGGTCTTTGATAGATAGAAAACAGTTGTAAGACGGAGGGTCAGGAAGGCCGCCTTGGCAAGGCAGACGGCGGCTCATTTTCGTGGGGAAGCTTCCGGGCGGAAGTGATGTCCGTGTTCCGTGTCGTGTGTGTGTCAAATGACCTGAGAAATATTGGCAAACAAGGAACCAAGCTCTTATCAGATGGAAACGAACTCGATAATCTCGAAAGAACAAAGAAACGAACTGGAGGGAGTCTGTGGTGTTTTCAACCGACGGAACTGAAGAAAAAAAATTCCAGGCGAGAACAGACCGAGGGTTGTGAAACAATCAATATCAAGCACATTTAGGGCACGTCTTCCAGCATTCCGACTGCCCGTTCTAACCATCGCACGTAAATTGTATTTTCTCTGATTTCTGCCTGTGGTCCCCTGTTATATTCTTCAGGAAGTAAGTGTATTTCTGTTTGATCCAAGAAACACTTCGATTTATCTGACTATCTTCCCTTGAAAAAGAACTATCTACGAAATATATATATGTACATATAGAAGTTTGTATTTTAATCCCAAAATAGAAAGATCAACCCGTACGACCAAGGGCAATATGTGCTTCTACAACCCACTGTAGCCTTGCATTTACATCCTCGAGATAAAGATGCAGACCTCACAGGTGCACTGAGTTTGCATCGAATATTCCGTCGATGACGGACATATCGACTCGCCAACCATTTGAAAGCCCTGCTTCTGATTTCGTCGCCTATTGTGAGTGGCTTTATTTCATCACGGCTATTTCAACCATACAGAAAAGAGTATTTATACAACTTCAAAACAAGAAACACGAGGTCACGATCCTGCATCATGATTTCGGGGTCTAGAGTTCTCCGTTACCAAATATACCGAAGCGGTCACTCGTCCACTTCCATCCAGGTCGGACCTTTCAGAGCCCTTCGAATTACACAATACACGGAGCTCGGGCGAGAGCTCTGAAAAGTCCGAGCTTTCGACCCTGTACTCCGTATGGAAGTAAGACACGGGCTATTGCAGCGTCCATTGTGAACAAAAGCCAGGGCTCTCACTCATTCATCGCAGATTCATGCTTGGGAACGTGGGGAAGGAGCAATGCAAGACCGGGACATGCATCTTGCATTCCGACTTCTCCCATAAATGCTGGCACTGCCATTGGCGCCTGCCAGAAAAAGAGTGGGCTGCAGGCAGGCTAAGGCAATATCGACCAATTAGAGCACACGCATCTTCGAAAAGGATTCTGTTTTCTTTTCTTTTCTTTTTCGTTGCTTTCTTTTCTCCAGCGCACTAACATCTTTTTAGCACCCCTTTAGCACACCCAGTCGCTTGGTTTGGCCACACAAAAGTCACCAATTTTTGGCGATTTTAGCCCACGAGTCCGCCACCCTCGGGCGCCCCCTGTCGAAAGAGAAACGGCGTCCAGCACATCGTCGCCGCCGCCTTCTTTTCGCGAACAATAAATGCTCCAGCGCCGCACGAAAATGACACACCGCTAGGAGCCACCCCGCTAGGAGTTGGCTTGGACTCCCCCTGGATCGCCCCTAGACCGTTCTTTTTAGTGGACGATGCTCACGTGCAGCGGTTGATTTTGAAAGATTTTGGTTCTTTCCAGAAGGGGCAATCTCGAATCCTGGTTCCAGCCGTCCTAGATCCCTCCTGGCTCCCGGTTTCTCTTCGCTATTGCCTGAAAGTTGTGGGTGCCCTCGAGACTGTGCGCCTTCCTGCCATCTTTGCCCCCGAGCCATCCGCCCGTTGTGCTAGGAGGCCACACTTGCTCTTGCCATCCGCAAGCAAAGATGCACGCACTTTCCCAAAGTATGTGTACGCCGTACTCTTACTTCGTACCTTCTGCCCCCAGGCAGACACAATCGCAGTGGTGGTGCGTCATGTTTCTCGTTCTCGTTTTTCGGGAGGGTCCCTCTTTTCAATGGAGACACTGCGCGGGATTGTTTTCCTTAGGTTCTTCGAGGTTCCTATTCTTTTCGTGTCCGCTGGAGCACTGCCGTTGTGTCCCTTTGTTTTCGCCCGGCAGGCTGTGACGTGTGCTTCTCCGGCCTTGTCGTTTAGGTGGCTCCTTCCATAAATGACTCTTTGTCAAGCTCTTCAAAAAGGCGAGGAAGGCGCGAGTGCCTGGATTTGATTTTTGCTTGCTCGCTCTTTCTGCATTCTCCCATTGAACTTCCAATTCAGCAACTACAATTGGCTTCACCTGCCTGAACTCGCATACGCCTCGCATACTTGCCCTAATTCGCGCCTTCCCTCTGTTTGTTGTGGCACGAGTTCTTTCCAGGAAAAGGAAAGAGCAACCTTGCGCTATTCAAGCTTCTCGAACTTCCTGCGCTGCCACGCCGCCATTCTGAAGAGGCCAAACCCTGGTCCATAATATCCACCCCAGTCTTCTTTTCACAAAAGGCACGCGGCTGGACCCACCTCTGGAATTTTCCTTCCTGCAATTTCTCCCGCCTTCTCTTTCCTGTCCTTCCCTGCTAGGTGGCTCCTTTCCCCCAGATAGTGGAAGACGAAAAAAATAAGCTGGCCCGGGAAAAAGCCGCTATCCCAATTTCTCTCCTTCCCTCGACCCAGTCACCGACCTCCCTCTGAAATCTTTCCCTCTTTGATTTCCCGATTTCCCTTCTTCTCATTTAATTGTGTCTGTTTCTCTCATTCTCTCATCTTGCATTGCTTCGCTTTTCGACTTTCCAAATTTCATACCCATTCAAACCCCTTTTTTAATTCAAGGCGCGTTTATTTGACGGCTGCATTGCTGTCAAATGAACCTGCATTTGCGCATTCTCCTTTCCCTTCATGTAAGTTCGTCTTTTGAATTCCAAAAATCACAGTATCGCGACATCCCAGCGTCGGTTTACCTCATCCCACTCATACCACCTCTCACCAACTCACACTGTCCTTCCTTTTGCTCTTTTGCTTTTGACTAACATCGTTTCCCTCTCCCCAGTACCCCTCGCCCCCTGGCTTTTCCTAAATGCCCACCATCTACTCTTCGCTTTACCAGACCTTTATCCGTCAAGGATTCGCAAAGTCTTTCACACACGGTTACGCCCAGTCTGTCGTAGCCGCCACACATCCCCATGTTCTAAACCCCAGAACCGGCCGTCGTTTGCTCGGCGGAACAGCAACCGGTTCGGCCGCATCCAAGCGCTCCAGCTACAGAGCGCCTTCCACACACAGACCAGCGGCTCCGACCACAAGCAGCTCAGTCTCAACCATGGCGGCCTAGACGCCTACTTCGAGCACCTGCAGGATCTGCAGGCGCAGGACGAGGCCGACAAGGAGTGGGTGCAGTTCCAGTTCCAGAACCGCATTGAGTGGAAGCCCTCGGCTGCCTCGGTGCTTGCCGAAGAGACCCAGGCCGATATCGATGCCGCAGCTGCCGAGGAGGCCAATGCCGAGGTTGTTGCTGCGCCGGCTGAAGAGGGAGACCTCTTGGCCAGTGAGCAGGTTGAGGTTGAAAATGTCACAGCTGCAGTGGAAGCTGCATCGATAGAGGATGTTGCCGTCGCTGTTGAGGAGAACGCTGCCGCCGCCGACCGTCACTCTGCGGCCGAGGAGGCCGCTCTTGCTCACATTGACGCCGCTATCGAGAAGGAGATTGAGGCACGGAAGCACCTTGAGGCCCTGGAAGATGGCAAGGCCGCTTCTGCTTCGCCGGCTGCTGCTGCTGGTGAGGCTGTTGTCTCCCGCTCTGTCCCCGTGTCGCGGTCGCGGTCGCCTGTCCGCGCTGCATCGCCTGTTGTCGACAAGCAATCGCAGACCTATGCTGACCACCTCACCACCCTCTCCGAGTCCGGTCGCTATGCCGAGATCCCGGCTGTGTTCGAGGCTATGCTGGTCGCCGGTGTCCAGCCTATTGCCAGTGCCTACAACGCGCTGCTGATGGCTGCCATCCACCTGCCCATTGACCGTATGGAGGTCATTTCCAAGGCTCTGGATGTCTACACCGATATGATCCGCCGCAAGGTGCTGCCTGACAGCGACACCTTCAACATCCTCGTCGGTCTTCTTGCCTCTCGCTCTTTGGAGCTGGCTGCCAAGAAGACGTCGCTCGAGGAGAAGCGTCTGCGCTACGGTGGCATGGATGAGCCTGGCAAGTTCATGTTCGCCTCGCACGAGCTGGAGCATGCCATTGCTGCCGAGGAGGACCGCCTCGACTACGCTATCAAGCTGTTTGAGAACTCCGTCGCTGTCCAGAAGGCCGCTTACTCGTCCGAGACCTACCACCAGCTGATCTCGGCTTGCGCCCAGTCCGGTCGTCTGTCCGACATGCTGCAGCTTTTCGGCCACATGGAGTCGAGCAAGATTGCTCCTTTCGCCGCCACTTTCCCAGCCATGATCACTGCGTTTGCTAATGCGGGCGATCTGATCAGCGCCGTTGAGTGCTACGAGGAGTACCGCAACCTGGCCATTGCCAACGACGCTGGCGAGGCTACTCTGGTCGACCGTCTTGACACTCAGGTCTACGCTGCCGTCATCAACGCCTACATTGTCTGCGACAAGCTGCCAGGTGCTATGAAGTTCTTCCAAAAGATCAATGAGCAGTACGGTGTCCGCGCATCGGACATGAAGGACGCTCTCGTCAACGGTGGCTTCGTCCCAGGGCTTCACTAGCCGTGGTAACTACGCTACCGCTCTCGAATGGGTTCAGAATGTCGACAAGTCCACCCAGGCCCTAGCTCTGGGCGAGATTGCGACTGTCGCTGCCGACAACGGCCAGAAGAACCTGGCTGTCGCCGCTTTCGACGCTCTGACCAACGCCTTCCCGTCCGCTCTGTCCAGCATGACCGGTCCTACCACCGCTCTGCTGGCTCTGCACGTCCGGTCGGGTGATGTCGCCACTGCCTCCAAGTACTGGCACATCCTGCGCAACCCCCTGGTTGAAGTCTCTTCGTCGTTTATTGAGCCCACTGCCATGTACGCCGTTGCCATGATTGGCTCTGGGCAGGTCGCCGAGGCTTTGACCGAGTCTGAAATCATGTTCGACCGCATACGCCAGTCGGGTGAGGCCCGGACCCATGCTGCCATTGCCGATGAGATTGAGGAGGGTGTTGCCTTTATCAGCCGTTTCATGCAGGCTCGTGGTGTGACGGAATCCTCGCGAGGATGCCTCTTCGGTCGCCTCCTTTGTTCCGCCCGCCTCGTCATTTGTTTCGTCCCCGTTCCCGTCTACGCCCACGGCTTCCAGCTTCAACGAGACCGACAACTTCGACCCGTATGCCCACAACACCGACTTCAAGGGCTCGTCTCTGATCTCCGATGACCTCGAGGGTGCTCACGGCCGCAAGGGCCCCAAGCTGAACGAGGCGCTCAACCGGTTCCGCAACATGCGCCGCGCTGGCCGTCACCCGCGCTACATCACCTATGCCAAGCTAATCTCGGCCGCTTCTCGCGAGAACAAGATGGACCTGTGCCACAACATTCTTGCCATGGCCCGCGCTGATGTGCCCCTTCTCCCCCAGTACGCTGTCGTCCGCTACGGCTGGTCTTCGATCCTCGATGCCATGATTGGCGCTAGCTTGTCTGTCGGCAACCGCACCCTCGCTGAGCAGTACCACCAGGAGCTGCTGAGCTTTGGCTCGGCGCCGTCTGCCAACACTTTCGGTCTGTACATCACCACGCTCAAGGAGTCCACCAAGACGTTCGACGAGGCTTCCGAGGCCGTCAAGATCTTCCACCGCGCCCAAGGCCGAGGGTGTCGAGCCCAGCTCCTTCCTGTACAACGCTCTGATCGGTAAGCTCGGCAAGGCCCGCCGCATCGACGACTGCCTGTTCTACTTTGCCGAGATGCGTGCCCTGTCTATCAAGCCAACGTCGGTCACCTACGGTACTATCGTGAACGCTCTTTGCCGTGTGTCGGATGACAAGTTTGCCGAGGAGCTGTTTGACGAGATGGAGGCGATGCCCAACTACAAGGCCCGCCCCGCCCCGTACAACAGCATGATGCAGTTCTTCCTGACGACCAAGCGCGACAAGGCCAAGGTCCTTGCCTACTACGAGCGCATGCTCGCCCGTGGTATTGCCCCGACCTCGCACACGTACAAGCTCCTTGTCGACACCCCACGCCACCCTCGAGCCCGTCAACATGACCGCTGCCGAGGCCGTCCTGGACCGCATCCGCGCCTCTGGCCAGGCCCCCGAGGCTGTCCACTACGCCTCGCTCATCCACGCCCGTGGCTGCAACATGCACGACATGGAGGGTGCCCGCCGCATTTTCGACTCGGTTATGAAGGACAAGTCTGTTTCCGCCAACGCCTGCCTGTTCCAGGCTCTGTTCGAGGCCATGGTCGCCAACCACCAGGTCGCCGATACCGAGCCCATTCTGGCCATGATGCGCGAGCGCCGCATTGACCTCACGCCATACATTGCCAATACGCTGATCCATGGCTGGGCTGCTGAGAAGGACATCTCCAAGGCCATCTCGATCTACTCATCTGTGGGTCGCGAGCGCCGCGAGCCGAGCACCTACGAGGCCATGACCCGCGCCTTCCTCGCTGTCGAGGAGCGCGACAAGGCCCAGGGTGTCGTCTCGGAGATGCTGCACCGCGGCTACCCGAGCGCCGTCGTCAACAAGGTGCTTGAGCTCCTTGGTGGCGGTGCCGGTCACGCCGAGGAGGCCGCCGTTGCCACGGTCGCTGCGCCGGTTGCCGAATAATTTTTTCTTCCAAATCTTCCTACTTTTGGAACTTCTTCTTGATTTTGTTATTGTTTTGCACAGCGTTTGATTTATATTTTGCGGCGTTCTTTTGGGGGCGGGCACGGGACGCAGGGAAACAACAAAGTGGGACTCAGCCGGCGCCATCAAAACAATATCTTTTTTATTATTGAGCCACACTGAGAGGTGTTATGGCTCTTTTTATTTCTTGTTTATTCTTTTGGGCACCGGCTTGCTCTTTTCTTTATTTCCTTTTTTTGCGTGGAGAAACGACGGGAGGAAACTCCGTCTTGTTTCTTTTTCATGATTACCCTTTTATATTTCTCTTTTTCCTATGTTGTCACACACACTGATCATGGACCCGGGGCACGGATCTTCAAGGGATACGGGGATGGGCGGAAACTTTTGCGGCGTTCTTTTATATTTTGATCTCGATCTCTTTTCGGTCGATCTTGGCGTACAGGGGCCTCCTTTTTTGCTTTTCTGTACTATTACCCACATTTGGCTTTGATCTTTTTTTTTTTTTCTTTTTCGTTTTGATTGTTAGGGAGACAAAAAAAGGAGGGTAATATTTTATTATATTACAAAAACGGGGGAGGACATTCAAAAAAGACGAATGAATCCTTGACAAACCCCCCGGCGTGGAACGGCGTTTTCCACTGCCATACAACATTAGAACCAACTCAACTCTACCAATATATGCCTCTACACTTTTCTGTGTACCAAAAAAAAAACCCGGCCCGTTTTCTTATTCAATGTGATATTTGTATAATGTTAGTACTAAACATCAAACAAAATGCCGGACGAAATGTCAGATGAAGATCAAATGAAAAAAGCAACGATGTAAACATAAGCAGACCGTGTACAGATAAAAAGCCTGTCAGTATGAATAAAAATAAGGGGATGTTAATGTAGCAGCAAAGTCAATCAGATAGCTCCATGGTATTTCATCTCATCAAAAGTCAATAAATACTGCTCACTTCCTCGTCAGGCTTAAAATTGGCTGAGTGACCCATCCAAAGTGCAGGTTTTCTTTGTGGGGGGGGGGGGGGGGGGGGGGTTTCAAAAAGAGAATGAAATGAAAATAAAATAGGTCAATTTCTATCTTAAATACAGGTTTCTTTTTGGTTGATAATTTGTGATACCCACAAATTCTGTATTTGAACCCAAACTTATTGGGCCTGATCCTCCTGGGTAGCATCTGTCACCACTGTCTGTGGACAACCGGTGCGTCGTGAAAAAAGGTCGACGCTTTATTGCTTCAAATGAAGACAGACAAAAAAACAGTAACACTCCCAACAGGTTTTATTTACCCTCTTCGGATCGAAACTTTCTCTCATCTTTCATTTTCTTGATCAAGGCCGTCATGGCGCGAGCATCGACAGCAATCTGTTCGGGTGTTCTGGGAGGGTTTTTGGCTGGCGGAGCCTGTAGATGCTTGTCGCAGGAGATGACGTTAGAATATGAGCAAGCTATCTAGAACTTGAAATTAAAACTTTTGAGGTAAATAAACAGAAGATCGTAAAAAAAAAAAAAGAAACACTTGCGGCTTGACCGGTGTTGGACCATTCGCCAACGAGGAGTAGAACGGCATCAGGGTTCTCGAGGGGGGCTGCCATGGTGGAGACTTGAGACGAATAGATAAGTCAAGTTGAAAAACACAAGATTGAAGCCAAATGATGTATGTGATTCTGTAGCAAAGAGACGGACCAAACTCAAGGAAATAAATCACATAGGTCGAAGTAATAAATGCTTCGATTGTGGGGGGATAAGTGGGAAGCTTGCCTGATATACAGGCTCCTGGATAGTAGAAATAGGAAAAGAAGTATAATACAAAAGGAAAGTAGGGAAAAACAAGAAAAAAGAAAAGCAGTGAATTACGAGGAGACCGTTGGGTGAAAGTAGAATATATAAATATACAGGCGGAGAAGAAAGACAGATAAAATGCTTTTACATATAAGCTTTCGACTCATATTATCTGTCTTTGACGGTGAGCTCTACAAAACAGCACTTTTGCCAAACTCATAATATGCGATGCGTCCAAGTGTGCCACCCTTTTTACACCACACGCATACTTCGGCTCGATGAGTTGCATTTTTAGCGCCTTTCAGCGGTCGTATAGAGCTTATATCATAGGGGTGGTACATTCAGACGGTTCCTCATAATACATCTAGCTTTCTGTTTCCTGCACCATAAACTATTTTGTGCACATATAAAATGGTATGATTGGTTGCGCAATCGGCAGCCCAACCCCCACAAGCTCGACTACTTGACTTTTAAGGCGTCAGACATATCGCATTCCGGGGATCCGAGTACCTCGAGCAAATCGTGTCGTAGCAGTGGGGGCCATGCAGTACTACCGAGGCGGGAATGCGGTTGTAAGTAATATACAGGAATAGGCAGTAGCCGTTAATAATCGAAGCTGGGGATTTTGAGGGTATTGGTCAATTGCCTCGTGATTTTAAAACCACCACTATTACCACAACCCCTGTGTGACCCCACGTGGTTCTTTTTTTGTGTTCAGGAGATATATTTTGTTTTGTTTTCTATATGGCTCTTCTACAAATCCAGCGCGAGCAGACTTTTTTTAGTTGATCGCGGGGAGAACAATATATTCAAGGCCTCTCTGCACTGGCGACCTCCGCATAACTTTACTATGGCCGAGTATTTGTGATGAACATTGTGCTATAATGTAGAAAGAACCGGCGGGAATGTGTTAACAATACATACGAAAGTATCGGTGGAATAGTCTTGTGAATTTGGATGGACTATCTGATTATTTGAATGTTGATGCGTAAACTATCTCTCACATGATGGGTGAAAATATCATATTCGGATATGCCAAGAACATATACATGTATTGGTTTCCTAGGCTTTTCTTTACAAACATCTCAACTGCCAACCTAGACATGACCTGAATAAAAAAAGCCCTACAAAAATCACAACCATATCGACCCTTCCATTTCCGACTCTACTCGCCAACCTCCCGGTCAGCCTTCCAGTGGGCGAACATCTTCATGATGGGCCAGTTCCACGACGACCGGCGCAGGCGTTTGCCGTAAAGTAAAAGATGAGGGTAGATAGGAACACAGCTCCGGAGATGGCTGCCATCTCACCAAATGCGCCGACGTAGCCAGACTTGGAGATCCAGTCGTTTGTGTAGAAACTGAGGAGGAAACCGAACACAGCTAAAGAAAGACCAGAAGGTTAGTTTCGTTTTGATACCACGAATCATTTATTGAATAAATTGGTAGATGTTTTTGTGCACTGCTTACATTTGAACGTATACTGTGTCATGGTAATCTCACCCGTGATGGGGCGGTAGCAGTCGATCATATACACGACACAAATGTTTGTGGCCTGCACAACGGTGAAGTTGACTAAACAGTTGTTAGCATATTTCTCATGAGTTTGTCATGGAGAACGATGAGAACGGAGGCAAGACTGGAACTTACTCAAAGCCATGCCAACAAGGGCGCACATCCAGTGCAGCTTTAGCCCGATTCCCACACCGTACAGGATCAGGGAGAGAGGGCCGGTAACGAGGCTGATGGCAAGAGCGGGTAGGCGCATCTCGGGTTCGCGGATACCTCCGTTGCGGCGCGTCAGGTAGTCGGCAACGGTATCCGAGAACGGACCTCCAAAGTAAAAGGCCGAACACGAGCCAATGGCACCAGAGACCAGGGCGACACCAATCTGCCAGGCTTGGAAGTTGTATGTCTCGACAAAGGCAACTGAAATGTTGCTCGACATGGCAACCAGGAAGCCAATGCTGACGGCCAGGATGAGCGAAGCCCACAGGGCGGACGGCAGGATGATAAGAGCCAACGGCCGCACCGCAATCTTGAACATGGACTCGGACGTGTAGGACTTTGTAGGGAACGTGCGGAGAATCGTGGAGAGGCTAGGAATTTGACCCTGGCCAACGTGGATTCTCTCCAGTCTCTCCTCCTGGACCTCACCCTTCTCTTCGATATTGGACGCCGATGTCTTTTCTTCAAAGTTGGAAGTCGATGATTCCGGCAGCGTAATCTGTACGTCGCTGGCTGTCCGCTCATAGATGGTCTCGGGCAAAGTGACGAACATTAGGATCGCAGTTGCGCCCGTCAAAGCACATGTGATCCAGAAGATAACACGCCATGACTCGTGGATTGTGACGAGACCCGAAATAAGCGCACCGATACTGGTTCCCGCACTAAGAGTGCATGTGTAGATACTGCACATCGTGAAATTTGTGGTTAGTTGCGTTCGGAGGTAAGATTGAAGGCAAAGAATGGCATCAACTTACACCATCATGGTTCCACGTTCGTGCACGAAGAAAATATCCGAAATTGTGACGGGACCAAGAACCTCGCCAGCACCGCAAGCAAATCCCATGATAGTGCGTGCAGCCAGCATTTTGCCATAGTTCGTTTCCACAGCACACCAAGCACTGGTTCCGCAATACAGCAAAAATGCAGCGATATAGATCGGCCGGCGACCAAACTTGACCATCAGCGGCACCCAAATGATATTGCAGAGGCCCATCATCAGTGCAGGAACGGTGAAAAGATACGCCGTCTTGGAAATTGCCTGGAGAAAGAAGGGGCCGGGTAGACCGAAAAAGGAGATCGCCATGTCGGTCAAGACGACAGCAGGACCAGCGGAACCAAAGGTTGACATGAAGATGGCCCACGATGAGAGTCCCGCAATGTAGTACTTGTACCATCGCGGCCTTGTCACTTGTCAGCCAAATAATACCGGGATGTCATTATTATTGTACACTCTCTTCAGAACTCACCAGTTCAACGGATCACGGGGGTCATTGGACGGTGTCGGGATCAAGAGGATATCGTTTGTATGCTCGTGGCGCAGTCTCATCGTTCCCAGGCCGTGGCCATGGTTAGGGGTAGAATCAGCCATCGCGGCGACGAATGCGATCTTGTTGCGATGCTTGGTGTGTTTGCATAAAAAAAGTGTGAAAGTACCGAGTAGGCTGGAAAACAATAAGATGGACGACGGGATATGGCGTTTGTTGATCTCGAGTGAATGACAGATGCATAATCCAAGGCTATATAGAAAGTGGCAGGCAGGCGACTATTTACATTGGGCTGATGTATGGGAGCGACAATACCGGCGCCGTCTGCCATGCACGTTCCCGAGAGCCAATGAAGCTGAGGATCAGGTAAAATCCGGGGAAGCTGGGGTAGCAGGGGCCGATCGGCTCCACATACAGTTCTGGCAAGTTGACTTGACTTGGGCGATGCTTGGCTTGGCCGGTGTGTGGAGTATTGCTGTCCTGTCCGTGCGGGGAAGGCTGATTTCCAGCACCCAACCGTAATGGCAAATTGAAAATTGGCGTGTTGTCAAACGTGTATTCTCCTTACGGCGACCCCATAAATGTGTATATTGGCATTCTAACCGTGCTTTTTTTTCTCGACACTCGGCTCCACGAAGGGCCATGCCTACTCTTTTGAAAACCGAACGCCGAATTCCCGCCACCCACCGGGGTTGCTTACAATGATCTCCTTACAATCCAGACAATATAAACGATGTTACCAAACCACGCAGAGTCGATAAAAAAGAAAAGAAGATAATTCTCTGTCAGGAAAGTGTGTGCAGTCTCCCGGTTTCTTTGTATGAGTTTTCTCCCTGCGCGAAGTGGATGCAGGCCATCATTTTCTTGTCCCGAGTCACACATTTTGGGTAAGTCTCTTTGTTGCACTTGTTCCCAGAAACAGCGACGGGAAGTCGCGTCTCCCATACTTTTATTGAAGAGAACCATCATAGTTTCATAGAAAACAGAAAGTAGACAGCAAGACGCGCATCTTATCTTATTCAAAATATATAGATTTTTGTGGGCATCGGAGTGACTGTGAAGTATACTACACACGAAGTCTTTTTTTATCCAAAACACATCCTGCAATGAACCTTTATCGCCCAAAAAGTGCATCCATACAGCATCCGGTCAAGCTTCTGTGAACGTCCTTGACAATTAATAGGGGAAAACTTCAAGATTATTACAAAAGACGCGGTACGACTTACTGCTTTGAATCAACAAAGTCTATCTAACAATGTGTGTGCAACAATTCCAGCCCCTACCGCCAAAACCCCTTTTGGGGCAGGGGCTCGAGGTTCTCTCACTCCCACTTCAGTATAAGTGGAGTGTCCATCAAATACTCATTCTCAAGAGATCGGCTCCACGACAACTTTCCTGGGCAAGGGCTCTCACTCCCAGCTCAATACAAGTAAAGCCAAGTCGCCTTTGGAATTAGCACTAGTTAACATAAGTGCGGAGAAGTAGAACAACCGGAAAAAGAACCCAATAAAACTGCCAACCGATATCATATAACCACGTGTACGGCGCTGCCTCTTGTGGAAATGTGAATAAAGGGCATTGCAATTTCGCTAACAGCAAACGACAGCTCCGCAAATTCGCCTCTCCACTAGGGCTTCACCGACTCTCCACTTCCTGTCTTTGTCTTTTATTTACTTTTCGACCACGCACTGGAGCCGAACCAACAACATGCAGTCACTCTTCCATCCAGTAGAGTCTCTGGGCATTGCCTTCTTATCGACTGCTGTCGCTGTCGTCCTGTTGGCTTTTGGTCTGCTTTATGCACGTTGTAACATTCTATATCCACGCTATCGCAGTCACAGACAACGACAACGACTGTGCCAAGGGGAACATACATGGCAGACTAACAGGAAGCACAGGTTACATGGACACATCTTCTCAGCCCTCTGCGCCACATTCCTGAGCCATGGAAGACCAAAGTCACCGGTATCGACTTGACAATGCGTGCGGTGAAAGATGCACGTGTTTACATGAGCGATTGTGTATCTGTCTCGGGAGGTTGTGCCACTTTCAAATTGAGACTGACATTGCGTAAAATCGCGTGTAATGCAGAATTTAGAAGAGTTGCACACCCCATATGGACCGGTGGTACGCGTTGGTCCACGAAAAGGTCAACGACTGGCGATGGCTGCGGCCCATCTATACAAACAACAAGGTCATTATGAAGGAGAAGATACTTTACGGTTCGACATTCTTTATTGGGAAGAACAACATCTTCCAGATACTGTACATTGTTGGTTTAGGTACTTTGCGTCCTGCTCCTTCTCCTCCTCGGGACTTGACATTGGCGCTTACGCATGCATACAAACGGCCCGACATAGGAACCCTGCTGAGTATGCGGCCCCCGGAAAGATTAGCAGCCCTCCTTATTCGATGCAATCTGTCTCCCACCTTGATCCCATCATCAAGGAAAAAGCAGAGGCACTCGCCCGACGTCTCCTCCTGATCGTGTCCACGTCCGAGACGGGCAAGGCGGATGCATACGAGCTCTGGGGGTTGTATAGCTTTGAGGTCGTTTGCAAGGCCAACTTTGACAAGAAAATTTCCACTAAACTCGGTTGACAACAATGCCACGCGCTTACTGAAGGCCGTGGACAGCAGCTCCCTGACTCTCATTTACGACCAGGCTGCGTCCTTTTTGTCTGCATAGGGCCTCAGTTCCAAGCTGCCCGGGCTCGTTGGCAACAGCCACCGGAGCCTAGACTATTGGCGGGACAATTCTCGTGAGATGGTCGACCACTTTTTGATGAGCGCCAAAGCCGACGACAAGTACTTGCTCAGCCCACTGTCAAATAACGTGGGCAGCTTCCTGGCCCGGAAAGTGACTCACGACGAGCTGGTCGAAGAGGCCATGGGATACCTGTTTGCCGGACCTGGAACCACATCGTCAACTCTAACATATTTGCTATACGCCATCTCGAAACCGGGTAACATGCACATCCAAGCCTGCTTGCGAGAAGACCAGCATCTGCTCCACCAGCTCGACATCAAACGTACCCAAAGAATGCCATGATATTCATGAGATTTCTGCCGTCCGCGGAAAGCCATACATCAATGCCGTCATCAAAGTTTTCCGTCTCTACGGAACCATTATCCCCACGCTTCCACGGATCTAACAGAGGCCATGGTCATCGACAAGTACAAGTTGCCCGAAAATACTATCGTTGGCATGCAGAACTAGATCCATCATCGTGACCCGGTTGTGTTCCTAGGCCCGCACAAATTCATACTGGACAGGTGGCCTGCCAGTGCAGAGGCAATGGATATATACTGATACTTAGCTGACGCCGTTCAGCATTGGCAAACGCTAGTGCATTGGCCAGAACTTTGCTTGGCAGGAGCTCTACTGGGCCATTGCGTCCATCATGCAGGCAGGACTGGATACAAGAATTGGCTCAGAGATGAAGGAGGGTGACATGGACCAGGTGCACAGATTCAACACGGCCCCATGAGGCCACACACTGATGCTTGAAGTGACGCGAGTTGCCCCGAGGGTAGCGAAATGACACTAGGCAATATGTATTGCCCACTTTAAGAAAGAAACCGCAAAAATAGGGGGATACGACTTACTCCTTTGAGGAAGTCACCGTCCCAACGCAGTGCAAAATAAGACAGATCCCGAGACCATATTCTAAGCCTGGACTCATGAACGAACGTAATGCATCGTAGCCGTGGAAAAATATGCACGGGAAGCTGCGGGAAGCCTTGCAGGATTCCTTTAGCCCCTCTTCTCACCAGTGCTGCCGGGAACATCGCAACATCGCTTTCGAAGCTGACCCCACCCACCCTGGCCCGGTTTTCACTCAAAAGACAGGGGTTACCAATCTCCTGGGTCACGCTAAGCCCAGAGGATTGGACCAACTGCTGCTCCTTCCACGTCAGACTGATCACAATGTTTCAAAGCAAGGACCGGGTAAAGTCTCCAAAAGAAAGTGACAGCACAGAAAATATACGGCAGGCTGTAAAAGAATGTACACTTGTTCGATTAAATCCTCATTAAATACAACGGATAACACATTGACCAGAAGCAGAATGGGGAACCGTATTCAGGCAGGATTGACGCATGGGTCAGGGGATAAGCCATCATGCCATCTAGGGTTCTTTTTTTTGACTGGCCCGACAGTCTGGGACGCCAAGCAGGAAAAAGAAAACAAGAGGAGGCCGAACATGTTGGTGATTGACCTATTGCGACGTTGACAACAGGCGGTGAAGGCAAAAGGAACCGCCGCCGTGGTACCCCCATGCTTTCCCCTCTCTCATTCCTGGCCATTTTTCTCCTTTCTTTTCTGCTGCATCTCTTCAATCAAAGCCACCATGGCGCGTGCATCCTCTGCAACCTCTTCTGGAGTCCGAGGCTGGTTGGTGATAAGTTGGGGTTGATGCTCCTGAAGAAAGATTAGGACAAGTTAGAGTTGACAAATTAAATTGCAAATGGAATAAAAGTTCATAAAGAGAATAGTACGAACCGGTGGCTTCAAGTCATGTTCGTCAGTCCAAGTTCCGACATTCAGCACTAACGCGTCAATGCTTTCCATGGCCAAGAAGTCTGTGTAGAAAACGACCGTATCGGTCTACTTCTCTATTGTTGAAAATTCGGCGACACGGCAAACAAGGCGTAACTCGTAGGGCCTGTAATAAATATGGCAAAGATATTTGTGTGAGGGATAGTTGTTGAAGTAGAGGCTTGGTTATGAAGACACGATGTATTAAGAGTAGAGAAAAATGTGGGAAAAAGACCAAAGCAGGAAAAAAAAGTTCAAGAGCGCATTCCCAAGCAAGTAGGGTAGGCACGCTTTTATGGACATTCTTTCCCAGCTGTACTAGCTGTACTACCCACACCTTCATTCTGACTCTTTTCCTCCGTCTTCGCATTATTACAAGGCTGTAAATGCGTGAGGGGCATGGGACGGTGGTCGTTGCAAATACGTTGTACGGTGGTCCCTGGTCAGAAATACAATGATGTGACGAATCATCTAGGCCAGCACAGTAGTACACTGGGTTGATTGTGATATGGTGGTTGGACAAACCGAAAACTAGCCAAGCTGTGGGTTTTGTACATACATATTGTAGAGAAAGCAATGATTTTAAAAACAAAATGGATAAATATGACAAGGTTGGGGCTCAAAAGGCGAGCACAACACGGTTGCATCCGAAATATATTCCGCCGCGCCTATTGTATGCAATCAGTTGGCATGAGATCCGCCTTTTGCCATCACACCACCCAAGGATTGGGCGTGCAGCACTTGACACTCATGTGAGTTACACTTGGGCCGAAACGAGCCGTTCGTCTAACAAAATTGTCTTTGGTTTGCCTATCATTCAGTCAATCTCGAGTATGTGTGCGCAGTCGGGTGTGTAGCGCCCGACGTGTACGAACTTTAATCATTCGAGAAAACCGACTGGACACCATGCCGCTGGGTCTGTAACTACCCTGGAGTAGGGGAAGAGGGAGAATTTGGAATGTCGTCATAATCAAAGCAAATAATCTGCGAGCATGGCAGTGGCTGCAAATTGATTGGAACGTTCATAAAAGTACAGAAATTGGAGAGCGAAACTGCACTTTTATTGTAAATTTTTTTTTTAAAAAAAAAAAAAGTTTGCAAATGCGTCGTAAACCCGATAAAATCACGTTGGTAGTACAATACATGCGTCCAGGATGCAGTCCCATATTTTCGGGCTGCTTTGCCCTGTCGCCTTGTCATTTTGTGTGTGTCGCACAATGCGTTGTCGGCAAAAGTTTCGATGATTTCTTTTTTCCGAACTTAAGTGTCGGTTTGGAAAACTTTGCTAGATTTGTCGCAGCAACATTGTTTGCGAAGTCACTCGACTTTGCGCAAGCCCGTTTCAATGGCCGGATTTCCAGTCGCTATTGCCCTCCTCGTAAGAAAATTGGTCTAAGTGCCAAATTAGGAAAGTGAGCGGGTCGCCCCTTTTAGTTGCCGTTCCATGCCAAACTTTAATACAACGCCTTTTTTTTTTTGATTTAGTGTTCGAGATTCTTCATTAGGTACATCGTTTCCCAAACTCTACCTTCCGTTTAACCGTTGGAGGATGCCATCTCAAATTACCCTCGTGGTACAACACTCGAGGGTTTTTTTGTCCGACGCACGTGTCATGCCTAACCCACCCACCAAATTGATGTAGTACAAAGTATCTCTGTCCTCCCTCTCCTCCCTCTTTCGATGTTCTTTTATCAGTTTATTTTTTCTTTCTCTGTAACCAATCAAGCGCGAGACGGTGGCGGCTTAATTTTCTAACGAGATGTTTTGCTCATCTCATGTTTCTGTACATTTTGTCTCCTTCATACCCGACTGCCGGACAATGTGTTTTCAGGAAGGAACTTTTTTCTCTGTGGTATTACCAAAAAAAAAATAACATTGACACACAAGTAGAATGGTAAGTTTACAAGAATATTTGAATAGTGAAGATGCCATGTACCTTTATTTACCGTAAACTTTGCTTCGAGTTCTGTAATTTCACAAAACAAAATGTTCTTGACAACAACTAATGACACATGCAATCGAAATGGCGTTAGTTTTGGCGAAATAAAGGTCACGGGAAAGACAAAATAAAAGGGTAAAAAAAAATACCGACAGACAAGAAGAACTTTGCTGGGGTCAAAAATTCCAAAGAAAATCAAAGATAATTGTCTTTGGAGATGTGATCGGGGTTTTTATGCTAACTTGTCATATGTTATAATGCAGTTTTCCCCTTCTCTTCTTCTCCGTTGATCAAGCGTGGGTAGGTCAAGGTGGGTGTGCGAAAAAAAAAAAAAAAAAAAAAAAGGCATCATCAATAAATATTGATAGCAGCTCTGAGTAAAAAGCGGAAAAGTGTGGCTGATTTTGCGTATTGAGTTGCCTGTCTTCTTTTGTCATTTTGAGAAAGTTAAGTGTGGCTTGCAGACTCGAGGTCTGCAGTGGGATGGCACCATCGATTGGAAGATTTGACTATGGGCAAGGCTCAAAGTTTCTATTGGGCAGTCCTACATGAGATTCATCAGATCAAACAACGAGAAGGGTGGGCGATAAAGGCGAGAATGGGGAGGAAATCATCGTCTACATTGTAGAGAAAGAGGAAATATGGAAATTGGCAGCGCGCTTGCTGTAGGTATTACATAAATGCACCTCTTCCTACAAGTTCCCCAGTCGAGCCGGTCATAAAAATGAAGCGTTAGCAGAAAGGCAAGAGAAAATCATAATAAAACAAAGGCTAGAGACGCTGTAGAAGAAGTAAAGTGCTTTTCGAAAGTTTCTGGGCGGCAGGGAAGCCATGCCTCGAAGAAAAGCTCGATAGGATAAAGTGGTTTTACGATACAAAATTTCCCGCACTGCTCCTCTGCCATTTTGGAACAAATGCTTTCTATTGGGCATGCAGTGTACTGCTCCGTATATGAACGGTGAACACGTCATAAATGACCGTCTTGCAATTTTGAGGTCCAAGTCATACCCGCACTCAGGAGGTTAGATGCATTGAACATGACCAGGTGTCAAACATAATCTCTTTTACAACGTTTTATCCATTTTTTGTACCGTGATACTACTGGCTTACTGCATATAATTTGAACCCCCAAGCTTACAAGCTAATTTTCTGGCTAGTTTAAACATTATGAGACAAAAAAGAGAGAGGGAAAAGGAGGCAAAAATTACAACCACAACCCCGCTTCAAGTGACAATAATGTCGCGAAGCGAGTTTTGCCAACGTTGAAGCACAACTTATTACCGGAAGGAGTCCCGTATATACATATTTGGTCCAATGTCTTAAGGTGATAACTGCCACTTGTATTCTTTTAAACTATTGGCTAGTGAGATCAAAACCCGATAATGGATAACTTCAAGTGCCGTAAAAAGAAAATAAAAGAAAATCTTCAAAAAGGCACTGCATAGATTTCCGTGTACAACATGTCTGGTATGATTTTCTAGCTAGCTGTTGAAAATATATAAGTAAAACCCAGTCAGGTAATCGGAGACAATTGTACCCTTCTTAGAAGGAAAAAAAAAAGAGACAGACAGACCGATAGTGGTAAGTATGATCGCAGCTTTCAACAAGAAAAAAGAGAGTAATGCACCAACCATTCGACTGCATTCATGAACAGTGCCAGCAGCACAAGACAACCCATCGGTTCACTAAGCCTCGATATCTTTGTCCTTCAAGTTCCAATCCATCCATGACCACAAGTTGTCACCTCGTCTTTCCTTCCGGTGCTGCACAATGAGATCTACCATGGCGTTTGCATCAGCAGCAATCTCTTCGCGTGTTCTGACGAGACTTTCTGTGAGCTCCACGTCCCAGAAATTATTAGCCTTTGTCGAAAGAGAGAAAACAACCCATGACAACGTGGACGGAGAATCTAAAGACGTACATATTGATGCTTTGGGTGCTGCTCCAGCTTTTCATCAGCCCATCTGCCAACCTGCATGACCAGAATATCTTTGTTTTCAATAGCAACAGACATTGTGGTGTGCACTGATTGACTCTCGGGATGCCTGGAGGAGACAAAGTGTCTATGATTGAAGACGGTAGAGGGAAGTAGGCAATGGAAAGGTTGGAGCATTGCCTCCAGTAAACCAACCTAGCACAGTCTCTTACGGGCCAACAACCAATGTATAATAGGAGAGTCGAAATTTTACTGCAAAGGGAGAATGTCTCGCAAGAGGAATAGCGGGTTGGAGTATGGGTAAGCGATGATATCAAAAAGAGAGATGAGCGGCACTGAAAACAAAGGCTATGCGGCGAGGGAAAGTCGACATTTTAATGCTGAGCATCAGGGGCACATTGTAGGAGTAAGAAAACCCGAGCAAAAAAGTGGGAAAGGATCCGACGCACAACAAAGTCATGGGACAGCAGTTCCTGAGATTCTGTGCTGTTTCGACAAGGCCCTATTTTGTCCAATTACTTAAAATAGAGAAGATCGCAAACATGTACAAGCTTGATGGTGTGATGGTGAAGGTGTGCAGTGAGGTGTCGTGGCGACATTCGCATAGGTGGAGAACGCCTCATATGTCGACAGTAGCTTCTCGCCATGGTAATCTCAAAACCGTGGCAAAATACTGTCGCGAAGCTGAAATTGTTTGCTGATAATGTGTGCGATGAATAAAGAATAACGACCTTTAACATATGCATTCAACATCAATACCTCTATCTCCACCCCCCTAGGGGTAAATCCCTCGTCCTGTGGAGCTAGATGAGGTAAGTAGTGACACCACAAAATGCACTCTTTAGTCTACTTATGTCTGTATAGGTAGAGACAGTTGATTTTATTCCCTTCAAAGCAACTTAAAATCCTTGTCCTATGATTGTCATCCGAAGAACAAGAGATACAGTGGGTGGCAAGGGGCCGAGGCATGCTGTTGAATTATTGGACGCACTCTTAAGGACAAGCAAAAGTTTGGCTGACCTCGTCAGCCCTATTTCATCTTCGACACTTTTTGAATGCTCTAGCTGGCTGCTGTCCTTTTGGATGGATCTTTTCCGGCACACCGAAGGCAATTAGTATGCAACAAAATTAATTATGATGTGAGGGCTCTGGCAGTCATCCCGTGATATCATTTGGTTCTTACAGTCCTGCCTTTTGAGAATTGGCGGGAATCTCATCACGATTCAAAGCCAAAGAAAAGAATTTATAAAAAATTTATAATACAAAGAATATTGTACAAAACACTTGAACAAAATAACAATTATGGAATAAGTACAAGGGGTGGTGACAAGGAAGTATGGTGTATGGAGTGCAAGGCCACAAACTTTTCTTGGCCAGGTCAGGGACAAGGCACCGGCAGATACGTGCTTTGAGAGGCCGTAATTACAAAGCTGAAAAGCTGTTAGGAGTATGTGGCGATTTGAATGTCCTGACATGGTCTCTGACTTCCTAAAGTACCACTTGCGGCTCGTTTATTGCCACTTGGGCGTCGACACCCCTGGTCCAAAACAAATGTACACGAAGTGGCTATCACACCTGCAAATCCACTAAGCAAAGGAAGAGCAAGGTGATGTAAGTAAGTAAAGATGATAAAAAGAGAACTCCGGGCGCATTGGTGCACCAATAGGGAATAACGCAAGATATCCAAAGGCACCAATGCTGCTTCTCAGAAAAGGTAAAAGCACGAGACTGTCCACAGAAAGGGATCCCCTCCGGTGTGCTGTCCTAAGATCCGCAAAATCCCGGCAAGCGGAGTGAACACCACTGTGTCAAAGAAAAAGAAAGAAAGGGGAAAACCCCCAAGAAGTTGGATCATCAACCTTTCTTATGGTTATCATGTCCGTGATCTTGATATTCATTATTTTTATGAAGTTGATGAATTGTTGTACTGTAGCTTAGTATTATCACTTTGAATACTGAGGTCTGTAGGCCTCTTTCTTTTGTTTACCGCATGGGGCACTGCTCAATATAAAAATTGCATTCACTCTTCTGGCAGAAACTGTGTACACTCTCACAGCAGAGCAGTGTTACCCCACTCCTCATGAATGGAGGTTCGAGGGCTCTCTCTATCATAGTCTATGGTCTACGACTGCTGCCTTGACCTGCGCTTTTTGTGTACAAAATGGGCAAAGATACCCTAAGCCAATAGAATTATTCATCGTAGCTCCAGAAATACACTTTATGCACTTTCAAAGGCAGGTGTGTATTTGCCACATTACTTGGCAGAGCACTTGCCAATCATGAATGAGGACGTTGGCTACAGTCCAATTGGCACAGTCTGACGACCTGCAGCGTTGCGGCATGGATGAACGAGCGCCTGGAAAACGTGTATTCGAATGTGCCTTGTGGACAACATCTCCTTGTCGTTGGTAGCACAAACAAAGATGTTTGAAAAAGAAAGAAAAATCCGTCCGACCAACTTGTTTCGAAGGATCTTACCCCGACATTTTCATCTCTCATTTTCTACAACGAGCAGTAAAAGTCGGTATGCTTGTCGTCTTGAACTCCCCTACACCCACAAAACATATCGTTGAGTCTTGTTAGTATTAGTGCTGTCAGTGCCTTGCCTAGCGCTGAGGCGCCATATTAGGGCAGTTTTGGCTAGAATCTGGGGAATGTTTTGTATGTACGAGGCACACGTGACAGGCAACTATGACTAATCACGTCTAAAACCATAATCGGCAAGTACCTCTCGAGACGGACGACATCTACGCAGTAATATTCAGAATGTGCAATTTTCGGCTTCATTTTAAGAGAAAAAATTTATCCTCGCGTGCCTCCTCCTTTCTTCCTCCCTTTTTTTTTTTCTTTTCATTTTTCACCTACTTTCAAGCCTCGGCAATTGCCTCTTGTTAGCCGCCACCATAACATTAATTGACCCCCCAATATCAGTACAAGAAGAAACAAGAGTGACACTTTCAAAAAGGTAGCTGTGACCTTACACAACACACGCAAACGACTTTCTTTGACATCTCACACGCATTTTTAATTCTCTCATTCTCTACCACGCAACTACCACACACCTTGCGACGCCATGTTCCGCAGCGGTGTGACCACAGCGGCGAGAGCCGTGTCCAAGAGCTCGCCGGCATCGGTGGAGTCAATGGCTGCGGCGGGCACGACTGGTCGGCGTGTGGCCCTCTGGGCAACCGGCGGCCAGGGCTGTGCCACCCCGATGGTACCAAACAAGATGACCGTCCAGAACATCTCAGCCGGGCGTCGCTCATTCCACACCACGCCTGCGCGCAACACCCAATCTGCCGGTGCTGTGAAGGCCACTTCTGCATCAACCCAAGCAGCAACAGCAGAGTCCACCGCCGCCGCCGCCGCCACCACCCCTGAAGAAGACGGCAAGGACACCATCCCCGGCACGTCCATTCGTGTCTTCCGCACTGTGGCCGGTCTTCGTGCCTGGCGTCGCGGGGAGCTTCTCGCGGGGCGGACGGTGGGTCTCGTGCCCACGATGGGCGCCCTGCATGCGGGTCATATGGACTTGGTGCGTGCCGCTGCCCACGACAACGACTCGATCGTCGTCACTATCTATGTCAACCCGACGCAATTTGGCGTGCACGAGGACCTCAGCAGCTACCCGCGCACCTGGAAGGAGGATGGGAAAGCACTGGCGGGTGTGCAACTGTCTCTCGGAGGCAAGCGCAGCAAGCTGGGCAAGATTAAAGCTGTGTTCGCTCCCACGACGGAGGAAATGTACCCCTCGGGCCCGCCCAGCCAGGAAGTCGACGGCCATGGCAGCTTTGTCACCATCACCCCCGTTGGCCAGCTCTTGGAGGGTGCCAGCCGCCCCACGTTCTTCCGGGCGTCGCCACCGTCTGCATGAAACTGTTCCACATCGTCCAGCCCGAGACGGCCTACTTTGGCCAAAAGGACGTGCAGCAGACCGTCGTCCTGCGTCGCATGGTGCGCGACTTTGCCATTCCTTTGAAGTTGGTGGTGGGTCCCACGGTGCGCGAAGAGCCCGACGGTCTCGCCCTAAGCTCGCGGAATGTGTATTTGGGCACGCGGCGGCGGGCCGTGGCGAATGTGCTGCGGCGGTCGCTGCTGGCGGCGGAGGCGGCGGTCATCAAGGACTCCTCTTTGAATCATGACCAAATTCTGGCAGAGGCGCACCGTGTGGCAGACAGGACGCTGGCGGCGCAAAAGCAGCTGCCACCACACGAGCGGGCCCTGTTTGAAATTGACTACTTGTCGTTGTCCGACGCGGACACGATGGAGGAGCTGGGAGGTGAACAGCGTATTGACCAGAAAAAGGGTGCCATCTTGAGCGGAGCAGTGCGGATGCTTCCCGTCGAAAACCCGCAGCCCGGTGAGGACCTGGGTCACAGCAATGGCCCGCTGGTGCGGTTGATCGACAACATCATCATTGAGCCAAAGAATACTTGAGGGTGGGGACATAAATGACGGGGCTAGGGGATGAGGTCTACATTGAAAGAGAAAAGCTGACATTCACACAAAAATAGCGAGCATACGGATCATTAGCATTGTTTCTTTTCTTTTTTTTTTTTTTTTTTTTTGGCATTTCACATCTCACGCGTGGCATTTGGGAGAAACCAGGTCAAAAACTTTGCATAAGGGGGAATACAAAAAATACAGGGGGTGGAGGATTTGATGATGAGTAGCTCCGTCGACATTCATGGTCATTGAGCCAAACTTAGTACACTTTTTTTTTTCTTTTTTCACGGAACAGCTTATCATCCCATCCTCTATTAATAATATCCTGAGTGATTATTGATGGCTATCAAAACACATATTTATAAAGTATTATTTGAGTAAAAGCTACAAAGTGACCGAATGATGATACACAAAAAAGGCGGCAGTCGGCAGAGCTGCCTTTCCTTCTCTCCTTTCGAGACTCGCCTTATATCCTCGCCGGTGGCGGCTTCTGCCGGTCGAGTGTTCGCCGCCGCCGCCGACCCTTGCCTTTGCCTGATGCATCACTCTCATTGCCGCTGTCGTTCTTGTCAGAGCCACCACTGGCGGTCTGGGTACTACCACCAACAGTCTTCGGTGTGGCATTCCCCGCCTTGATAGCCTCATCGAAAAGTCGCGCACCTACGCGGTCCGCGAGTGCTAGCACACGCGTGCTGACAGTAGCACCGTCACGACGGTTCTTGCCCTCGCGTCGACTGGCGGCGATCTTGTCGGTGAAGGCCCACAATTTACCCTCCGGCCGGAGTTCGCCGGTGGCTGGGTCACGGGGTGTACGCCATTCTGGGTCGAGCTGGAGGCGTGGCTGGTTGGCCTTGGGGTCTTCTTTGGAGCGGACAACGCGGACGATGCCCTCTTCCTGGAACCGTTGGTAGGCATTTTTGAGTGTTTCCTTGTTGACGGCCTCAAAGTAGGAGAGGTCGCCCTGGTGGTAGAGTGTTTTGCCGAGCTGCAGGTGTTAGTGGATGAATAGATCAAAAGTCTGGGAAAGGGCAGAGGGGAGAGGGAGAGGGGAGACGTACAAACTGTGCGCTGTTCTGCGCTTTGGACACGTCAATCCAGATGTCGTCCTTGACATTGAGGGGCGGTGTCAGGCCCATCAAAGACACAGCGGCGAGCCAGCTGGCCTCAATGAAGGGCCAGATGAGGAAACAGTAAAAGTCAAAGCTTTCGCGGCCGGCGGTACGCTCCTGGTCTGACAAGCCGACCTTGACAATCTTGCCCGGCGTACCGTCGGCGGCGGCAGGCTCACGCTCTAGATGCAGCATGCCGTCGGCTTCGAGGCCGCGCAGGGTGCGGTCCAAGTTGGCCTCCAGACCTTCGCTGGCGAAGATAAATTCGCCACGGAAGAGCGTCGACAAAAACAAGACCTGGTCGTACAAGGCCTCGTACGAAATGTCCTGGTTGGAAGGGCCACCGCCCTGCTTGATGCGCGTGTACATGGCGGCGCTGACGAGGGCCTCGGAGATAAAGAGGTGGATGGTCATGTTGCGGTAGAAGGAAAGCTGGAAACGGTCGACGGCGTAGTAGACGGGTTCGGCCAGGCCGCCAATGACACCAACGAGATCCTTACCCAGGACCTCGAGAGCACGGTCGATGATGTCGGGCAGCGAGGCCGAGTGGAAGTGGGCGACACGGCCACCCTTGGCACGGATGCGGGTCGTAAGCCACTGAACGCGGCGGATCAGCTCAGACTTGCCAACACCGCGGCCACGCAGGGTCAGCAGGACCGTGCCAATGAGCGCGGTTGGCATGACCACGGATACATCGTTGATGTCAGCCAGGACCTTGTAGCCGAGTGTGCGCAGCAGCTTCTGGCGCACGGCCGGGTCCATGGGCGGGGCAGAGGGGTTGGGTGGTGGTGTGCTGGCCGAGGCGTCGGCCGCTGCTGTCTCCCTGATGTCGGTCTTCGTGTCGGTCTTTGTGTCGGTCTTTGTCTTGGTGCGCGAGGAGCGGCGGCCACCCTGTGGACTCGTGGGTGGCGGCCGTGGTGCTGACTGCTTGCCTGTGAGGCGGACGAGCTGCTCATCGATAAAGCTGCGCAAGCTCCAGGGTTCGTGAAAGC
The DNA here is from genome assembly GCA_016097105.2 of Sporothrix variecibatus. Taxonomy (NCBI): domain Eukaryota; kingdom Fungi; phylum Ascomycota; class Sordariomycetes; order Ophiostomatales; family Ophiostomataceae; genus Sporothrix; species Sporothrix variecibatus. Next base: position 5,495,844 of record JADMNI010000001.1, on the reverse strand, counting down.
GCACGTCGACACGGCCGAGCTTGAGGGACAGCACGGAGGAGCCGCCTGTCAGGAAATCCGACAGGTTCTCGGCCTTTTTCGGCTGGCCCAGCAGCTCCGTGACGTAGCCTTCCGTCTCAATGACCTTGTCGTACTGCGTGCTGACGGGGATGATGATGGTGTCTTCGACACGGCCAGACAGCAGACTGTCGAGAATAAAGCCCAGGATACCAAACTTGGGCGACAGCAGCTTGCCCGTGCGCGAGCGGCCACCCTCGATGAAGCACTCGAGGTTGAAGCCGCCCTGCAGCATGGTGTCAATGTACGACTGCACCAGTGTTGTGTACAGCATGTCGTCTCCAAAGGAGCGACGGATGTACATGGCGCCAGCGTGCTGCAGGAAGCTGCCAACCAGTGGGAAATTCAGATTGTCACCGGCCACGACAACGGGAGTAGCGATGCCGAGGCGGTAGCAAATCAGCTGAAGGCCGACATAGTCGACGTGCGAGCGATGGCATGGCAGAAAGACAATGCTCTGCTTGGCGTGCTGGGCGCGCTCGGCGACTTTGCGCAACATGACGACGTCCTCGCTGGCCACGTGGATGCCCTGGTGGTAGGCGCGCGTGAGGAGTTGCGTACAGATGTAGTAGGCGCCGCGGATAAAGGCTTTGCTCTCGAATTTGCAAATCATGCGGTCGGTCCACTGGTCGGCGAGCTCGGCGAGCCAGGAGGCGATCTGGGCGCGACGGCGCGTGCGTTTCTGTTCGTAGTCCGGGGAATCGGGCGAGGGAAGCCATCCGGCGCGGTCTTCGCGCGCGACTTCGAGCTCGGCCATTTCGGCAATGCGGCGGCGCAGCAGCGGAGCAGACAGGACGGCCGTCTTCATGTTGTCAGTGAACCCAGGATAGAAAATAGGCTGGCCGATGACGTTGTCGTAGGCGCGCCAGCCCGTGCCGGAGACGTAGAGCGACACTTGGCGCAGGAACTGCAGAGGTTCGGCGCGGAAGCTGTGCATGGGCTTCATAAGGGCCTCCTCGCGAGTGTCGTCTTTGTCGCGGGAAGTGCCGATGGGCAGTTCGACGCCGGAAGGCTGGAAGGAGATGGTGTCGCCGAGGATCTTGAGGTCGGGCGCCTCGTCGCGCGAGGATCATCGTCGGGTTCCGCCATGGTGACGTGGGAGGACGAACGGCAATGTGGAGGCGAGAAGAAAAAAAGAAAGAAAATGAAAGAAAATGAAAGAAAATGAAAGAAAATGAAAGAAAATGAAAAGAGAAAGGAAAAAGAGAAAAGAAAATAGGACCGGAGACGAGGATGTCGAAAGGTGGGCTGATGAGGTCGAGGAAAGGGATGCGACGAGAAAGAGAGCAAGAAGAATGAGAAAAGGAAAGGCAAAGGAAACTACCCACAGACAACCATCGCCTGTCGCCAATGCCAGGTAGGTCACAGTGCAGGTTGCAGGTGCAGGATGCAAGGTGCAAAAAATCAGGAATCCGTGCAGCCCATGAGGAGAGGTTCTAGGGAGCGAGACTTGGAGGAGAAGAGAAGAGAAAGTGAGGAGAGAAAGACGGAGGAGTGGAGGTGGAGTTCGAAATAACAGCACAGGTGCTTCTCCATACACATTAGTCTGGAGAGGAGCGAAAGAAGGAACGAAGGCGTGGAGGTGGACGCGGAGTTGGATTGTGGAGGTCAGGTGGAGGCAATTGGCCTATGACCTGCTGTTATTGGCGCTGTTTGGGCCGGTAGCAGGGGGGCTAACAGTGGCCAAACGAGGAAAGAGCAGCAAGAAAAGAGAAAAAAGGAAGGAGGCAAACAGGGCAAAGGGGGAAGAGAAGGAGGAGACGGCGCGCTACTACCGAGGCTTTGGCCCAAAAAGAAGGAGCGTTCAGGCCAGGTCAACAAAGTCTTTGAGAGGGCAAGAACGACCAGACAAACCAGACGAGCCAGACGACAAGCAATAAAAATGAGACCTGCAACTGTTGCAACGTCCTCGTTCCTAGGCCTGGAGGGCAACCTCTCTTAAGTACACTTACAGGTGCATTATTCCGTAGCGCAAAAGTACCATCTACGAAAATAAAAGTCCCGAAAGGAACGCAGCCAGCATAGGTGTTGGCAAGGCTGGAAGTGCGTGACTGGGTTGCAGGATGCAGTCGTCGTGCATTTGGAGAAAAGTCGATTGGATTCCAGTTGGCACTTTTTATTTGCCCTTTTTTTGCGCAAACGAAACATGCATGTGCTCGCGCATATGAAAATGCGACGTTGATGTTGGATCTTGGAGAGGCTTTACGTCGTATGTGTGACCTAATCATGAGGCTCTCACGTGAAAAGCAGTCGGCACGGAAAGCACAGGGGGGCTGATCCTTCTGTAAGAAGAGCGCTTCTAGGCGCCTGTAATACTCCGTATGTGCAAAACAGCTGCAAAAAAGAGCGTGAGAAAGTCCCCACTAAAATCTGAGATCGAAGCGCCAGGCGGTTCCACGCAAAGCTCAAAATCTTGTCAGCCTCGTTCTGCCACTTTTGAACGAATTGTTTTTTTGCGCCTCCAACCACACAACTTCAACGACATCCCTCTCCACGATACAACCACCCCCAACCTCACGATGGCAACACCGGCTCGCGGTGCTCTGCACCGCTTACTCGAGCGAGCCCATTCTCCCGACACCGCCAGTCAGATTTTTACCGAAAAAATACACCATCGAGAACAGTTTCTACGACCAACATCTCCAGGACGAGAAGAGCGTCTAGGAGACGCAGCTGCAGGCATACCATCTGCCGCTGCTTCATCCCTGGCAGCTGCTGCCGCTGCCAACACTGCCGCTGAACTCGCCGCCGCGGGAGCCCAGGGCCACAACGGCCGCGATGCCCGCCGCCGCGCCCGCCGCATCAAACAAGAACAGCGCCAGCACCGCGCCAAAGCCCTCAAGCCGAAGCCCTTGTCGTCGAGGGAGCGGAGAGTCATTGAGAAGACGGACACTGAGAAGGGGGCGCAAAAAAAGGCCGCTTACGCGACGTTTGCGCCCCTCCACCAACTGTGGCTTGGCTACATCCGTGAGGTGCTGGGCGCGCAAGACTTAAGGTCGGGCGGTGCGGGCGCGGCGGCGAAGCTGACGGCTGCCGATTTCCACGGAGCGCTGTTGGAAGTGACACGCAGCTCATGTGTCGGCCGAGTAGGCACGCGGGGCATTGTTGTGCGGGACACGCGGTTCGTGTTTGAGATTGTGACACCCAAGAACGAGGTCAAGATGGTACCCAAGGACGGGTCTTTTTTCCGAATCGAGATACCAGTGGAGGAGGACAAAGAGGCGGGTGACAGGAAGACCGAAGAGACAAATGATGAATCTTTCGTCACTGCACCTGCCGAAACCCCCAAACTGATCATTGAGATTCTGGGTTCGCAGTTTATGCACCGGGCAGCAGACCGGGCAGGCCGCAAGTTCAAACAGCATTTCTATAAGGAGCTGTAAAGTAACGATGGAGGACAGCACATGAAAGGACGAAAGGACGAGCATGACTTATGATACCCCAGCCAGAGTATATCTGCGCTTTCCATTGCATAGACTAGACAATGAAGCAACCTCTATTTATTTTCTATTTTATTTCTGCTGTGCCCATCTAAAAGATATCCCACAGACTGACTTTGCCGTCTTTACTACCGACAGCCAGCCAGTGTGCCGTGACGGCATGCCGCAGCCGTCGTTCTTTGACACTGACGTCTCGCCGGGTACTATGAGAACTTTGAGAGGCCAGGGCTGTGGTGGTGCTAACTGTTGATGCCCCTTCAGCAGACGTTGCAGCGTCAGCTTCTCCATCGCCATCTGGCCGTACGACAGGCGCAAACGCCACAGTAAAACACCCCGTTTGATGCCACTTGAGCACGGCAACCTCCTTCATTGTCTGTGCCGCATACACACGCACACGTGAATCCCAGCCGGCCGTGGCAAATAGTCGGCCGTCGTCACGCAGGCGGATCCCTTGCTGGCCGGCGTGTTTTGTGTTGATGACTGTAAGCGGCTGTGTTTCGACTTCAATGGGACTCGATGGTGCTGCTCCAGCAGCACCTTTGGGTGGTGGTGCAGAAGATGATGATGTAGCTGCCTCTTTGGCAAGAGCTGCAGATAGCAATGAAACTGGCTTGCCAGTGGATGATGCCGGTGCTGGTGCCGAGGATGCACTCGGCCGTGCAGGAGCAGGGGAACCAGCAGCCTTCTTTGCTGCTGGTGTTGCCGGCACACGTATCGGGTGCTTGGCAATAACGGCGTCCGCTGCCGACGTCAGAAAATAGGAACAGTCTGGCGCCACATCCAGCGACAAGATGGGCTGGCTGTGTGGCTGTGCGCGATAGACAATCTCGGCCGGGCCGTCGGCGCCATGACGGAGAAGTGCCACGACCGCGACGCCGTTTTCAAATGCGGCAATCAGAACCAGTGTTCGTTGGCTGTCCTCTGTCGATTCAGTGACGGGTGCATAGAACACTGCCACGGCCATAATCATGCCCTCCTTGGTGCCCAATCGGACCGTGTTGATGCGCCGCTGCGAGGGCAAGTGGTAGATATCGGCCGCCTCGAGAGTGAGTGTGTTTGGCACGACCACCAGTCTCTGGGCGGGCGGAGGTGTCGTCGTCGTCGCAACCTGTGTGTCGGTCGATGTCGATGAGGGTATGTTTGTCACCGTCGTAACTGCCGCCACGCTGCCCACCAGCCCACACCATGCGAACGCACAAAAGTTCATCGTGTTGACGTCGAGGACGTGCACAATCCAAGGCTGGGGATGGGTTGAGGCCGAGCCTGAGGATGTCTTTGATATCTTTGACTCCTGATCCAGAGGTAGCACCGTACTCAGCCGCGCCTCGTCGGCCACGCCCACCTGCCACACCACCAACTTATGGTCCCGGCCGTGCGTCACAATCTGCCCGGCGTCGTCCCACGCAGCAATGCCCAGGATGCTGTTCTGGTGGGCGCGCCAGACGCCACGAGCGCGCACAATAGCCAGGTCCCACAGAACAACGTAGCCGTCGCTGTCGCCGGTAACGAGGCGAGTGTCGGCCGTCATCGTTTCTCCGGAAGACGAAGGAGACGAGGCCGTCCGGTCGAGCCGCGCAAAAACAGCGGCATGAACTTGCGCGCGGTGGCCGCGCAGGATGGCTGTGGGCTGCGCCGGCGGGCGGGCCGCAGCAATGCTGGTTGTGGCCATCAGAGGTGACTAAATTCAATGTTGTGGACGAGTTCACTCCATCTTGGCTGTTCTTTCGTGTAGTTGCAGATGGATGGACGTTGGATGTCAAGCTTGAGCCCCACTAAAAAGTGTAAACTCGGAAAGACCCAGCGCGTCAGTTACAGTGATGCCTGCAGGGTCTCGTTGCATTCCACAACGTTCACCAACTATCAGACCCTATTGTAGAGGATTCGGATCCCGCCAATTTTTTCAAACTCTAGATATATTCAATACTCTGTATTAATGTGCATAGCATTGTGTGTTTATTGGTTGTATTTTCGTGGTTTCTCTGTGGTTTCTCAGCAATTGCCAAAAATGCTCCTTCCCTCTTAGTCCCAAACTTGTGACGATCAGTCATCAGCAAATCAGAAAGCAACATCTCTTGTAGTATAGTGGTCAGTATACGGGCTTGTCACGCCCGGGACCCGGGTTCAATTCCCGGCGAGAGAGCTTATTTTTTGATCTTTTTTTTGTCGCGCCTCCTTATTCTTTCTTTTTGACCTGGAGTAATCTTTTCTTTCTTAAATTTTTTTTTTTTTTCTTATTTTCTTTTTTCAAATATTTCATTGGCATTTTCTTGTTTTATTACGATTATACGTGACGCGCATATCTTTTTGTTATAATAATAGCATTGAGAAATAATGCTTGGTTTTGAGAAGTTTGTATCTTCTTTTTGCCTTATTTTTGTTCCAAAAAAGCAAACACATAACTGACAAATGGCACAAAAATTCTAAATAAAATACAACTGTATTTGACTTGTCTATATTTATTCCACGACACATTTGTCTCTCCAGTTAGCCCAATATACCAAGTCTTGTTTTTATTATGTACATTAAAGAGCAGTAACTTTTCTTTTTTCTCTATCCCAAGATCTCTCTATTCTATCAGTGCACTTTGGCACCCAGCTCTCGCATGATCCATTCATACACTGCCCATTGCACAGCATTCACGACGAATGCGCGTGCACTGCAGACACCGAGACCGCGGAAAAACACGGACACGCCGCCTTCACGGTACGCCAGTCGAGTGATTTCCATTGTGGAAAGACGGCGGGGTGTTGTCGCCGAAGAAGTAGCAGAAGAAGTAGTAGAACCGAGAAGTGGCGCCGACGACGGCGACGCCGGCAAAAGTGCCTGGTTCTGCACACGCGTCTTGATCACGTCCAACGGAAAAACGCTGGCCCAAGTGACGACGCCCGCCAGGCCACCGCACATCAACGTGGCGGCGGCGGAGGGTGATGTAGGAGCAATCGCTGTTGCGGCACCAAGGCCAACCTCTCTCCCGCCTTGCTCGTACCGCCGCCATGCATCTGTGGCCAGCAAGTACGACCAAAAATAAAAGCCGTAGCCGATGCTGTCGCGCAGGGCTGTGACGGTGCCGCCCAGAAAGAAGCCGCGGATGCCCTCGGAGCGCCAGACCTGGCGGGCGATGGACCAGGAGGAGGGGGATTTGGGGGCAGACTGGTCGGCAGTAGGTGTGGAGGGCGTGGATGACGGCCCCGCCAAGGCCAGTTGTGCACGACACTTGATGAGCTCGGTGGGCGCGCTGACAATCCACGTAGCCAAACCGGCAACGGCGCCGGCGACCCAAGTCGTGGCAGCGGTGGGTTGTGGCTGTGGTCCTTCTAGGGTTGTTGATGAGGTGGATGAGGTCGAGGTCGACGACCCTATCAAGAACGTCTCGGCCTGCCGGTAGGACACAAAGAGGAGCGCATTGAGTGCGCCATAGCCAAGGACGGGTGCAGCGGCCCCGGTGGCGAGCGCGGCGGTGCGCTGGAAAAAGGTCGGGCGGGCAGCAGCCGAGCCGGCGGCAGCAGCAGCACTAGCAGTTGGACTCAGCCGGGCATCGCCTCCCGCTTGCAGACGGACTTTCACGAGGTCCAGCGGGTTGCCAATGAGGATACCGGCGGCGCCGCTGATGTAGCCGGCCCAAAAGTCGGCGGACATGGTATCATGGGTGGTGAAATGTGGTTGAAGACAGTAAATTGGAATTGCCGAGTCAAAGCGAGGTTTTTAGGCCTTAGTGTTGGATGGTAATAGTGCCCTCGATCACAGGCCAAGGAACCGCGCTTGGCGTTTCTTCAAATGTCGCTACGACGTGGGGGCGGGCTGGTATTGGTGGCAGATCAGCGGGAGGTCTAAGACGGAGTTTGAAAAAAAAAGAAAGAAAAAGAAACAAATGGCATCTTTATTCTTGGTTTTTTAAATATCCTTGAAAATGAAGAGAAAACAGAGAGCAGGTAAGAGAGATAGCATTGCCAATGTCGAGACTCTGCAAAAATGGAAACTGAAGTTACGACCAACAAAAAAACGACCCCCCTGGGACTCGAACCCAGAATCTTTGCCACCGGAAAGCAACGCCTTACCATTAGGCCAAGGGGCCGGTGCTTGATGGCCATCGCCAAACTATCGAGCCTGTTGACCAGCGTTTCGGTCTGCCATGTGCGAGAAGTATTTTGCATCACTACCTCGAACTGAAGGAAAGCCTGCTTGTATTAAAATCTTTATGAGTTTTTTATTTTATAATATGTGCTAAATACTGCGCTTAGTGTGGTAAGCTCTGCGTGTGAATGAAACGACAAAGCCGTTCTCGCCAACAATCCCCAAGACCAGGACATATTTTGTCTTCTCTCCAGCATTGGACACGAGCAGTCTTCTGGAATGACCCTTTTGACTTGCTCTCCCCTTCTGCATCTTCTTCCACTGCTCCAACACAAGGATCCCGTCCTCTCGCCTGATTCCAGTGTATATATATATGTATAAGAAATGAAAAGAAAGAAGGATCAAAGTAAACAACAAAAGATCGAGCAACTATGAACAAAAAAGTAAAGCTGGCACACAAACAAAGCTTCAGAAAATATATAATGTCTTTCTTTGCGCCCGGCGCGCTGATATGAAGAATTGAAAGAAGGGAAAAAAAAAGGACAAAAAGTAAATGGCGCACTATAGACAGAGAAGAAGTGGGTGAGGTTGAGGAAAAGTAAATGGGTCTGGTGAACGGGATGGGGAATCCAAGAAAAGTAAGTCTAGAACAATAGAAAAGAAAGGAGAGGCCGCGTGAAACAAAGGCTCCGAAGCTGCATCGTCTAGAAGTTCTCCTTGCCCCAGACGAAAGAGAAACTAGAAGAAAGAGGTTAGTAATTGTTCTCTTGTCAATGAACCAGATTGTAGGGAGACGTCGACTTACCCAGGCTCGCTGTACTTGTTGCAGAAGATGTGCAGCGTGCTACCCAGACCCTTGGGACCACAGAAAAATACACCCGCCTCTGCAGGCGTGTGCAGCTTGCGAATACCACGGAAGATCATGTCCCAGTTGGGACGACCGAAGTTGGTCGGCGCGCGCAGACCCGTGATGGCATCCTTGTCGGCGTTGGCATCGTTGATCATGATGTTCGTGGCGTCGTCAATCTTGATCTTGGCCGTCAGGTACGTGTGAATCTCGATGCGGTTGTCCACATCCTGTGCCTCAATGGCCAGCAGCAACGACCGGAACCACTCAAACGAGCCAAAGTCACGGCAAATCCACACAAAGTACACTTTGGACAGCCGCGTCTTGGACTGTGGGTAGTTCATGCGGTACCAGATCGACTTGAGAATCGAGGCGAAAGGCGTGACACCAATACCGGCACCGACAAGAACCGACACCTCGTACTTGAAGACATCCTCAGAAGCCGAGCCGAAGGGACCATCCACGTAGACGCGGGGAGGACACGACGAAGGGCAGGGTCAACGTCGTTGTTGTCGCCGTTGACACCAACCACCTTGGACGCATCCTTGTCCTTGCGGTCAAACTCGCAGCCCAGAGCCTTGGCCACCTCGCGGGTGAAGTCACCGACAACACGCATGTGGATCGAGATATAGTCCTCCTCGGGAGCGCTGGTCAGAGTGAACGGGTGGTATTGCCAGATCGACACAGCCGGGCAGCTGAAGAAGATGTACTGGCCAGCACGGGTCTTCGTGTGCTCCTTCTTGATCTGGATCTCGCACACGTTGCTAGGGTGCTGGACAACCTTGGAAATGTACGTCTTGTGGCGACCGCGGAGCTCACGAGCAACGCGCTCTGCCAGGTAGACGAAACCGCCGTACATCCAGTACTGCCAGAAGACGCCGACGGCCTGGGTACCGATCGAGATACAGAAAGGCGCAACGTCGGGCTGAATCATGCAGAAAGCACCGTGCATCGACCAGAAGAAGAAGAAGATGACGAACAAGTGGTGCGTGTACCAGAAGCGCTCGTAGTTGGCACGGCGCGGCTTCTCAACCGACGTGAGCACCATGCCCATGAGGGCAATTAGCATCACGTAGCCTGTCCAGCCGGGGCCGGAGACAAAGTTGGCGAGCAGAAAGCCATAGATACCGAGGTTGTTCTTGGCGGCGATCTGAGCAAAGTTATTCCAGTGGGAAATGGTGTGGACCCAAGAAAAGAACACAATCGACCAGGCCGTGGTGATGTGGAACGTGATGTTCTTGTCGAATTGGATGATGCCGTTGAGTGGGGTCTGACGAGCGAGAGAGATGAAAGTACGGCAGACGGGGAACAGAATCATGGCGACGTCGAAATGCAGAACCAGGGCGGCAGCACGAGCAATCATATATGTTGGGCCAAACGTGTTGCGGGCGTTTTGCAAGCTGTCTTTCCGTGCATAGTTAACGAAACCGAAGGCGAACACCATGCCGTGAAGCAGCATGAAAACAAACACGAAGCTGAAGGTGGTCTTGTTAGTATTCATTGAAACTTTTTCTTTGACATTGAGAAGCACATTGAAAACACACTGGGGAGGACATACAATCGACGGTAACCCTCGTTGATCATCCAACGGTCGAACTTCTCACGGTTTGTCAGTTCCTTCTGCTTCTCCTGGGTCATCTCGCCGGACAGGAGCATCCGTGTTAATGGCGTCCATCGTGACCGTTCTGACTGCTTCTCCCGGAAGCCACCATCGTAATCGTTATAGCCTGACATGGTCGTGAGTTGGAATGGCAATGCCGAGTTCTCGTTAGAAAAACTCGATGAATTGGCCTGTTGAGCGGAGTGGCCCCTTTCTGGCAAAGCCCACACTCAGGTTCCGCTCGGGAAGTCGGGTTCTTTGTTATTAGTTTGCAATCTTTGTTGCGTTGTTTGTCGAAGTTGTCGTAAGAACGATAAATAAAAGTAAATGTTGTTCAGAGCCTGCTGAAGAAAAAGATCGACTGTTCGGATAAGGAGAGTAATCGGCCTGCGGAAAGAAAGAGTATGTACAATCGATCGATTTGAAAAAAATGAACGGATTTCGGGTCTGCGAGGGAGGCGAGAGGAGAAAGAGTCGCCGAGGAGAACGTGTGAAGTCAGCGATAGACAAACAAACGACTTGGCGCAACAACTGTCTCTCTCTGCGAAGATGAAGGGAGAACGGAGACCAACGCGAGGCGAAAATCGAAAATTGGCGATGATGACAAAAAAAAAGAGGGAAGAAAAAAAAGGAAGAAAAGGAAAGAGAGGAAGTGAAGAGGGGATGAAAGGAGAAAAGACTGGCTTCGGTGTGGGATGCGTGTAGAAAGGACAAAAACAGAAAATAGGAGAGACAGCACGGAGAGGAACAAGAAGAAAAGAAAGAAAAGGGAACGGCAGGAGAACAACAGAAGGAGAAGAATAGAATGTGTGGGATGGGTGGGAGATCGGGGAGTGTTATGAGGGACGCCAAGCGTCTGGTGCTTCAGAAACATAAGGTGATTTTGTCGTAGATCATACCTCGAGACAATGCCTCCACCCGGCGGCTGCTGGGATAGTGAGCTGGGATTGGGCGTGTCTGTGTGTGAGAGTGAGGTGCGAGGAGGGTTGGCAAGGGCCTTGGGCAAGAGCCTTGACGGTGACAAGGCCAGAGACAAATAGCAGAAAAAAGGAATACGTCGCCGTTGTATCGTTTGTTTTGGCTTTGCGGTTTGCGGTTTTGCGACTGGGGTTAAAGGTGCTTTGGCAGTGGGTATCTTGTCTTAAGCCCCGACAGGACGTAACGGTATCGTGGTACGAATAATGGGTCTTCGAGGGCCAGAACAAGATGCCGTAGGCGACTGAAAAGGGGGTCTCCGTAGGAGCCGGAGAGATTGTTGACTGGTGAGAAAGAAAAGGCAAATGAGAATCAACTATCTGGCGAAGAGATATGGCAGACGAAGTAGAGATGTGGAAAGACGAAGGTAAAGCTGGTGTACACAGAAAGTAAACAAGACACAAAGATGCTTGTCCAAGCATATGCCAAAAAGGAGGAATCAAATTCTATTTTTGTTTGCTTTACTGTCTCGAAAACAAGGTGATGAAAAAAGGGGCAATGGAGCAGGGTTTGCACATAAGGGAGGCGATTACGACTGACTTTGCCATCGTCAGAAACAAAAGGGCAAGAAGAGCCACACCGGAGGGAAGGTAGGCTTCATGTCACGACGGCAGCAGGGAAAGAGCGAACGATACGGCATACCAAATTGACAGCTGAGTTGTGCTTTGTCCAAGGGGCTCCTACATGCTTTTCGGCGCCAGGGCAGTATTGAAGGCCTGTAAATATGGGCAGTGTTTGTCGGGTGGGAAGGAGGGCCCGAGGAAGGTTTCTTTTTGGTTCCTTTTTGGCGAATGAATGTAACGCAATTTGTAGAAAGGAGGATCGAGAATTGCACAAAAATACAGGAAAGTGCGTCTGGCCACGACAAATACAGGCACAAAAAGGGGGAAGGAGCGTGGTTACTTTGCAGGGACACCCAACTACGCGGCATCGTGCAAGTATTTTACTTACACCACTATTAGGTGCTGTCACGGACATTGAAGACGAAACAAACACGGCCGAATTGGGCTTGGAGCGGCTCCACGGGCAGTTTCGATGTGTGGGTCGTATGCAAGACTCGGGCAGGAGAAAAAGTGTGTTGCACCAGCAAGTACTCCGTATGAGGACTGCAGCTAGATCTCAAGAGTGAGCACAAAGCTGTGAGTATGATAGTACCGCATCTGGGCAGATGGATATCTTGAATTCGAAAACAGAGCAGAGCCCAAGAGACGAGAAACCGATGTGCCCAAACTCGTCTTTCGTGGCCGTTCTCGTGAGAGACGAAATGACCTTTTTTCGTACGAGGTTTCAGGCTTGTAAGAGACCAATTGGGCCAAAAAGGTTATCTAGTGGAGCAGGGCAGGAGCGAACGGAGAAACCGGAGAAGCAAGGGAAGCGCCCTCAAGAACAAACTCAAAAGCAGCATGTACGACCACACAAATATGCAGCATGCAAGAAGAGCAGTACGCGTCACCTTCCTCTGACGTGAAGCCGCTTAAGAGCATCGTAGCCTTGGGCAAAGGGCTAATAAGCAGCGTTTGACCAGGGCTCTGGGATTTGACAGAACGATGATATGAGAGAAAAGGAAAACAGAGCGGCATTCAGACGTGTTTGGGAGGCTGCAATTGGAACGAAAAAAAAGACAGAAAACGCAGACGCTCACAGACAGGATTGGCGCGCACCCGGTCGCATAGGTGGGTAATGGCGCCATTTTGACAATGTGAAGCTGGTTTGAAGGCCACGATGTGTGAAGAGGGTGGACGGTTATCAATGTGTGAATGGGGAAAGAGCGAACAGAGGAAGAAGAAGCATGCTGCATTTTGCAGGAGAAATGGAAAGGGCGGCACCTCATTGGCTGTTGGGACCCACCCGAAGCGTCGCAGGTCGTTTCGTCAGGGGCCTTCTGCGACAAGAAGGGCGGGAGATTTGGGGGGAACGCGGGCCCTGGCCCAAATGGGTGGTGGGATGTCTCGATTGTTTAGCGGTCGGCCAGGGCCAGGGCCATCGACGGGAAAAGTGGAGTATGTCAAATGCCTGCAAGATATCACGATCTTTCTGCTCCCAAGAGAAGAGCCTTCAAAGACACCAACGCCAACACCAATGTCAACTCTTTGGAACTAACCCACTACGATCCCTGCAGCTGTTCATGCTAAGGGCACAGATGGAAGGGAGATTTTCGCTCCACAGACGCCACGCAGCCGGCGAGAACCAAATGATTGAAGAGCTTTTGTTCATTTTCTTGGCCATTCATTGGCCGCTGAACTTGCATCTCTCCGGCACTTGCCAGCCGTCTCTTCTTTCCCATTTCTATGATGGGTCTATGATGAAAGCCATGGGGGGCGTTGTGCTTGGCATATTTTTGCTCTTCTTCGATTCTTTACCGGTAAAATAATGTACACGTTAAGTACGTACTTCAGTACATAAATGTGTGAACATGTCCAGAGTTCGTGTATGCCTTCCGCAACAATTGGACGCGAAGCATTGCTACCTGCATGTTCCGTTTTATGAGATCAAAAAAATACAGACTTGCCCTTCCCTTGTAGCCCGCTCTCGGCTCTTTCCCTCCTTCCAAGACACACCCTGGAAGTCGATCTCTAAACATAGAAACTGGAAAACAAAAGAAAAAAAATAGGAGAGTGCATTTTTTGTAAGTGTGCTCTATTTATCTCCTTACCGAAAGCCTCCACTGAGAAACATTTCACATCCCCTTATCTTGTCTCGTCTTGGGCCCCTTTTCATAAACATGGGTATACGCATGTTTGTTTCGCGAGATATACCACCTATGAATGCACGTTTGGAGTGTTGCAGTCCGCCACAGTCTGCATCTCAAAGGGAAATTTGAAGGCTAGGGTATGCTGCTGTTGAGAGGGCGCCGTAAACGTCGGGAAAACTGGTCATTGTTTCATACACATACAGTGAGAGCAGCTACCTAGGGCATGCCCTGCTATTGTCGTACTCTACAAGATTAGGGAGGACGACAAAGGCAATATATCGTGAGGTGTGATGTTTCAACAAAGATGAACAACATGGGCAAACATACACGCTGAGATGCATTCACATATTTTTCTGTAAATAACGGCAGCACATCGCTTGCCGTGTATGTTTATTTACGGATTTGTGAGCCCATTTAGTAAGATTTTGAGACTTGAAAGAAGAAATTTCAGGAGGCCACAAAAGCGTGAGCACAGACAGAGGAAATGAAAGAAACGAACGATCTTGAAGGTGATGAGTAGATTTAGTAATCTCGACGGGAAACAAAACGAGGCAGCAATGCTTCCGTTTTAAGCTGACTATGGTGTGCTTTATCACCATAGGAAAAGCACGATGCTTGTCACGGCATAATCGAAATTCTGGCGTGAATTGAAGTTATCTATTACCATCTACTGACTCCTACACCAATCTTTTTGGTGTTTGGCTGTTTGGCTGCCTGATATGCCTTTTGTTTTATTGTGTTTTTATATATATCGTCTATCACGAAGAAACAGGGTGTAGTCGATCTTTGAAGCACACGAGATAAAACAGGAAACAGCAATAAGAATAAAAGTCCCTTAAAAAGCATAAAATGCGAGTTTGAATAGAAAAAAAAACTTAACAATAGGAACAAGAAGCAAAGCAACCCATTTGCACAGTGACATGAAATGAAAAACAATTGAGGTGTAGGTGTATGAATGAATGCTAACTGCGTGCGGTAATGCAATAAGGGAGAAGTAGTATTTATGGAATGGAAGTAAATGTGAAGCGTGGCGTTGTGCACTCATGGTATCGTCGTCTGTCCGTCCGTCTCTTCCTCAGATATCCCGTTTTCCAACCACCTCCTAGTCATAAAACCATGTGCTCATCCTATTGCCCTTCCCACCTCATCGTGATATGCCGATGCAGAAAGAAAACAACATCCTCCGAACCAGCACAACAGGAGTGTGCAACAACCCGGATCGTTCAAAGTAAAGAAATCGCGTCAATAGATAACGGCGAAGCAGAACAAGAGCATCTGCTTTCGCTTGGGCTCTAGCCTGCTATATGTTCGCATAATCGTAACGTGTATATATTGCTCCGATACACCGGCGATCGTTTTTCTCGGCGTAGGTCGAGCAGGTCGTTCAACAAAAAAGACGGAAGGGAAACAGGGTCTCTGCGTCTAGATGGCGTATTTACGGGTCCACTCGCGCGCAGTCGCCTCGTACTTGGCACGGTCGGTCTTGTACACGTGGGCAATCTCGGGGACAAGCGGGTCATCCGGGTTCGGGTCCGTCAGCATGGAGCAGATGGACAAGCAGAACTGCAGTCGTGTTAGTATATCAGTCCTAATGAAAATATTGTTGAGATATTGGCAGGCGGTGCCTACCTTTGGAAATGGTCAACGCCGGGCTCCACTGGTCACGCAGGATGTCCAAGCAGATGCTACCGTTGGAGTTAATGTTCGGGTGGTAGATGCGAGTTGTGAAGTTGACCTTGGGAGGCTTGAAGGGATAGTCTGTGGGGAAGTGGATGGCGAGGAAGAAAACACCGCCGGAGTAAGGAGAGTCACTCTGTAAAGGGTTTGTTAGTATTATGATTCACCCTGGCGCATGCAAGGCCGTCGTTGAGAGAAAAAGGCCGATGCCTGCAAGACGTCTTCGATAATGGTGTCATGTTGAGGCTCGTCCGTCGTCAAGTATGCCACGACGTGGGAAAGTCGTGGCTGTCCAAGACCGAGTCGAGACGTATGCCGTCCATGGATAGCATGTCGTGGCAAATACGAGGACGATCGGCAGTCAACCCAGCACCACACCGAGAATAGCACTCGCAGACAGCCGGCCTTTTCATTTGAGGATGCGATCATAACTTACCGGGCCCATAATTGTTGCCTGCCAGTGGAACTGAAAGTTTGTTAGCATAATGTCTTCGAGTGTTTACGCCTGACATCCCATCCACTCCTCCCTTCCCTCGTGGCACAACGGCCGGAGCGGTGTCCACCGACAATGGCATTCGGTGACAGGAGAAGTGATGAGGTTCAAAGAGCGGAGAGAGGGGCAGTAGGCATGTGTACATACCAGGTCTTCGCCGACGGGGCCGGCAGAGCAGGATGAGGGGCGGATCACTGCGTCATTGTTAGTAACAGTGTTTCTTTAAGAAGGAACCAAGAAGGTGTCGCAAGACCCTTTGTCCCAGCCCCGGATTAAGACATATTGGTGTAATGATGACCCTGACAGCTGTAAAAGTACCAGGCATCATAGACAGGCACGAGGCTGTCCATAGCGAGCACTCCCGTGGAGCCGTGCAGCGGTTGAAAAGTGGTGATGGAGACGGAAAGTGGAATGGGCAGGTGAACAAAAACCAAAAAGCCCCGCGCACGACTCAGCCCCACCTTGGAAGCCTTATTTTCGGGCTACCCGGGGCGGGGAGAGAGAAAGGCGGGAAGCAAGGTGGTGACCGAGGACGACACGATGGACCAAAAGCAGGGAAATCCGAGATGGGAGAAGGCAAAGACTGCGTCAAAAGGATTGAGAGAGACAACGTACCGGCCCGAGATCCGTGAGTTCCTTGTTAATGCGCTTCAAGGCCATTGTGAAGATGTGATGTGGTTGAGGAAAAGAGGAGAAGAGGTCGGCAGCGTGGTTAGCAGCCTATTGCGTCGGGTCCTCTGGTTCGTGAAGAGGGGTCGACGCGCTCGATGAAGATCGTGAAGAGTGATGTGATGATCGTTTGGGGTTGTCGGTATGACGGTTGAAGATTGTAGGTGTTGTTCAAACAAGAGATGTTCTGAATAGTTATATATGGTCAGTAATGGAAGATCGAAGAAACGTGGCGAATGTTGGCGCTTGCTTGCGGCTGGCAACGGCGTGACAGGGAAAACAGTAACGACAGACGAATCTAGAACTGAAAAGGCAAAAGAGAAAGAGAGCACAAGTGTTGCGTATAAAGTGCAGATGGGGTAAATGGTGATGCGAGGCTGCGTGAGGATCAACAAAACTTACCGATTTGTGAGGTTGGTTTGAATGGAAAGGGAAGAAGGGAGAGATTTGGTTTTTGGGAGCGGCGAGGGGAGAAAAAAGGAGGGATGGTTTTTTTCTAGGGGAGAGGATAAGGACGAAAAAGAGGGCCTTGGCCGCTACAGAGGGGGGCAGTGGCCGCCGAAGCAAGAGCAAAAGAGGCCAAATGACGGTGTTTTTGGTGGGAATGGAGGGGAAAAGAGGAAAGAGCGACCCGCCGCCCAGTGCCCAGTGCGGGTCACTCTTTCTTTCTTTGCCTGTGCCTCTTTCTGCCTTCCACCGCCCTGCCTTTCTGCCTCCGCCTTTTGCTTCCTTCCTCCTTTGTCGCCTGGCGAGCCGCCGCCTGACATCTTGGGCCAATCAACGGTCGTCAGGCACCAAGCTAGTCCGCCCGGTGTCAGTGGTTGCTGGGCGTCTAGAGGCCTTCGCTCATGCTGGCGGCAAAAAATAGGCCCAAAAAGGCAAATTTTTGCACAGCCACAATGTATTAAATAAGCTTTGAAGGTGCATTTTGGGTGAAATTGTGGCTTGATCTTTGCGGAATACGTGTGAATGAGAGCTGACACTTCCTGACAAACCGAACGTGAAAAAGGCACTTTTGCGACGAACAAGAAACTGACAGTCAGAAACCGCCACTTTGTATATATGTCGCTTTTCACATTGTTACAAATCCGAATTGACCAACATCAATTCGGGCTATGGTGCATACAGAACAATGCACGTTATGTGGTGTTGCCCAACGCCCCAAGTTTCTCCATACCCTTGATCTCACCTACCCTTTTCATCCCTTTGTGAATGCGTGCCCAAGGGACTAATCGCCTCGATTACTGAGCTAACCTGGGCATGATCTTTTTCTCGTCCGTTTCTCTCTTTGTTTTAGCACGCGATATGAAAGACGGGCTGGTTACGACCGTCTGTTAGGGGTAGGTGATGAGAGACAGGATCATGTATAAGACCGAAAAGGGTTCTAACAATCTGAATCACAGTGTCGCGTGCTTTTGTACGTCGTAGGGTCATGGCCTTTGTTTGGTTTTATTTTTGAGGGCCTTTTCTCTCGGCCGTCTACAGTTACCGTGATCTTGTCGCAACTTTTTTTTTGTTTCGCCATTTTGAATTAAAATTGGTGCAACACTGCCGTATTCCTCATGACTCTCAGCTCGTACGAAAACAAGCCGGTCAGCCTTGAAGAGAGACTAAGCCGGTTTGAATTCTCGGAAACTGGGCGTGTGTGTATACGGGCCGCACTCCGTATGATGCGTATGCATCATCTGTGTGACGAGCTTGCCGAATAAGATCACAACCTTGATCAAATCGTTTTTGAAAGTGTGTAAATTCATAAAACTGAACACGGGGCATCTCAGAGTAAGGTACTTCGGTTCCCATGGACATGGCAACGATGAACGAAATAGATGGCTTGGCTATATTTTTTGAAAATATTCATTGTTTCTTATCCCTTCTCCCCTTTTGATTCCTGGATTCTGCACTTGCCGTCGTCTATGCGAAAGCTTGCACGCCCGTAATCGCACGGCCAATAATCAGGCTGTGGATTGTCGCTCTGGCCCTCATACGTCTGTGCCACAAACAGGTTGGCCACGTGCCGGCCAATGCCGTACTCGTCGCTCACCGCGTTGCCACCAAAGATCTCCTGCAGATTGCGCGCACCTTGCAGCGCCTTGTCGCAGTTCTGGCGCTTGATCATGCTAATCATGTCTGGCAGGCCAACGGCAGCATCACCGCCGGCGTCCTTGACACGGGCCGACCTGGATAGCGGCCAGGGTACCGAATGCAGCATCTGTGGCGGCATCGGCCAGCTTCTTCTGAATCAACTGGTACCGCGCCAGCGGGTTGCCGCGGAACTGCTTGCGGTCGAGGGCGTAAGTGCGCGCACGGCTGATGCAGTCCTCGAGAGCGCCCATGACGCCCATGGAGATGCCGTAGCGAGCCTGGTTGAGGCAGCCAAAGGGGCCGCGCAGAACCCTCAGCATGCGGCAGCATGTTCTCCGCGGGCACGGGGCAGTTGTCGAGATGGATCATACCCGTGATGCTGGCGCGCAGGCCGAGCTTGTTCTTGATGGCGGGCGTCTCCAAAGTGCCTGCAGGCGCGTCCTTACGCTCGACCAGGAAGCCGCGAATCACCTTCTTGGGGGTGCCGTCCTTGCTCAGACCCTTCGACGGGTCAGCCACCTTGGCCCAGATGAGCATTACATCGGCAATGGGACTGTTGGTAATCCAGGTCTTGGATCCGCTCAGGTTGTAGTAGCCCTTCTTGGTCGGGTGCTCGACGGCCACGTCTCCGAGCGAGCCAGGGTCACTGCCGTGGTTGGGCTCAGTCAAGCCAAAGGCACCAGGATCTTGCCCTGGGCCATGCCCGGCAAAAACCGCTCCTTTTGCTCCTCGCTGCCAAACTCGTTGATGCCGCCCATGACCAAGCTAGACTGGACGCTCATGCCCGAGCGGTAGCCCGAGTCCACAACGCTCGACTGCCTTGGTGATGAGGCCACCAGCGACAGTCGAGACGCCGGCACAGCCGTATCCCTTGATGGTGGCACCGAGCAGGCCCAGCTGGCCCATCTCCTCCAGCTGGGTCTTGTCGTAGCTCTCATTGCGATAGGCCTCTACAACAGGGCGAAGATGCATCGTTAGCTGGGCGTACGTTCCTGACACACAGAGCCTGGTAAACTATCAAACTGAATGAAGAATTGTGCGGTGTTTGTGCTGTAATTTGCTCAATGCGCAGAGAAATAACAGCTCCCAAAAAGACCCAAAAATGTTGGGCAAGAGGGAGCTTCAGCAGGGAGAAGACAAGATCTCAAAAAGAAAGAATTAAAGGCTGTTCAGCTCAATAAAACGCTGCGGAATGCTGAAAACTACAGCTGTGAAAGTACAACAACTCTCAGGAGAGATGTAAGGTGAGGGAGAACAGGAGATTAATAAGGGAGGTTTTTATTGTGTTTGCGCGGATAGGGACAGGTTTGAAAGAATTTCGCCCCTCCCTTGACGGAAATTTATGAAATCACAAAAATAGAACATACCTTCCAGGCGAGGCAGCAGCTGCTCCTGGCAGTAACGCTCGGCTCGTCTCTGAAATCGAAAATCTCCTCTTCTGTGAGAAGGCTCTTGGATGAGAGGGATCTTTGCCAATCGAACGTGGTCGTGGCAGGGGTAGAGTAGGCGCGACGCGACACAGCGGGTGGTCTGGCGGATGAGCTGACCGCCGAGGCGACGGCAAATGTGTCTAGACATTGTGGAAGCTGTAGGGTGTGTGTAGGATGTGAATTGGAGAGCAGAAAAGTCGAAGCAACGAGTTCGATTTAGAAAAACAAAATCGCCAACGTACACAAAAGCTTGAGAGGAAGGAGTTGTTTGACGTCCTTTATGTGGGTGTTAATGGAAGGTGCTCTAAGGTGATCTTCGGGCTTAGTTCCGAACCGCGGTTATGATGGACTAACGGCGAATTATCCGAACGAAGTGCCGACTCGGAGGGCCTGGAGGGGATTATTCGGGAGGTCCCAGGGCCTCATTTGCACATTTTGTGTGGCTGGTGATAGCGAGGATAGGTAACTTAAAGATACTGGGAAATACCGTGGAGGTGCGGGCAAGCTGGCGGTCACGGCGATGTCCTGGCCAGGTTTTTGTCTCGTTTTGGCGTAGCCGGTCTGGCCTGGGCAAGGCGCTGCAAATTGCGGGGGCCGGCGGCCTTGGAAGTGCGGGCGCGGACCGCGTTGGCGCCTTCCTGGCCGCTCTGGCGCTGTTGGGTCGTGCTTTCCCGCATCTACTTTCCCCAAATGGCAGTTGCGTCCCGCCTGGCCACTTTTACGTCCGTTTTAGGTAATTTGTTCTCCATCACTCGTCAGAGAGTTTTGAGGGGACAAGGAGCAGAGAGGAGCGGAAAAAAAAAGAAGAAAAAAAAAAGAAAGAGACGAAAACAAACAGAAAGAAGCATCGTGACTCGCCCCTCTTTTCTCTCCTCTTTCAGCCTTTCTTCCACTCTATGACGCCGATGGCTCCCCGACAGGCCGTTGTCCGTTTCATGCAGCCACTTTACTTCACTCATTGCTTTTTGCGCATTCTCACACACTGACTCAATTCCGATCGCGTCGCCAAGAATAACGATTGTCGGGAAGACCCCTTGACGGCGTCGAGATGTCGGCAATTGGATGAGGGAGAGAAACACAGATGAAGGCATTCCTGGATGCTTCTGGCGGTTCTCTGGCAGTTGCTGCGTTCCAGATATGTCGGGGAAAGGAGGAAGAGTCAAGCGAGTAGGGCGCCAAGAACTGTCAATCGTGAAACGAAAGGAAGACACCCGCCGAGAAGCATACCAGTCACTCGGCGAATTTTTGGGTGTACAACCACTTTGGCCGAAGAAAAAACGACTGGGCAAATACACCAGGCAAGAGGCAAAACGACAAGGCAAAGAACGACTCGAACGAGAGTCTGGCCCTCAACATCGCTGGGCTTGGGCATCGATCTGCCTCGGCCTCGTGGGTTATCGATGCTCTGTTCCATTCTTGCCGTATCCCTCCCAATCTGGAAATGGTCAACAGGAATGCGCCGCGCACCGAATTGACAGGTCTCGGGTCTATCGATCAAAGAGAAGAGAAGAAGGGCAGAAGACTCCAGGCCAGGCCACTCACGACCAGACCAGGCCACAAGCTGTGGCGAAACTACTCGCCTACTCGCCTCGCTCTACACTATGAAAATGGTCAAATTCCAGAGCCTCGCCGTCTGGCCACTAGTATTGGCTGGGCGGGTCTTGGGGGCCTTTCTCTCCCTCCAGCCCCTTGCTGC
This sequence comes from Sporothrix variecibatus, assembly GCA_016097105.2. Lineage (NCBI taxonomy): Eukaryota > Fungi > Ascomycota > Sordariomycetes > Ophiostomatales > Ophiostomataceae > Sporothrix > Sporothrix variecibatus. The sequence goes on along the minus strand of JADMNI010000001.1, from coordinate 5,474,115 downwards.
TTTGCGTTCTTGGGAACGGCCTTGCCTCTCGGATCTTTACCCTTTCCAGCCTTTACGTGCACCCAAAAAGGGCCAAAAGCACACGACCGTCGCTGCGGAATGTAGATGTTTCAAGTCTCCTAAGAAAAAGAGGCAATATACACGCAATTCACACCAAACCGCGCCAAATGGAGCCAGAGACAAGTCTGCGCGTGGCATGCAGCCAGCCCCTGGGAACGCACCAAAACGGTTTAGTCCAGGAACGCCCAGGGGAAAGAAGAGGCTCTCTCGCTCTCTGGGAGCGCACTGCAGGTCCCTGACGGGCGGATCTCCATATTTTCACAACAGCTCAGTGGCTGCAGGCACGCTTCTTTTGCTCTTCTCTACCCTTTCCCGTCCGTTTTTATGTCTCGCATTGTTTCTTTTTGCATATTTGCTGTTTCTCTGCCTCCTCTGCCTTGCCCCCAGTCCTCGATCGTTCTGGCCAACGAGAGGTCGTCTTTGCCGTCCTCCCTATGCCCCATCCAGCGATGGTTTGGCGATGGCAGATATTTCCTGCATTCTTCATCGTGGCCCCCTGCGTTCTGCAGAGGTCGAACTAGTGGTTCGTCTCTGTTCAATGGCCTTGTTCTGCATAGGAGAACAGCAGACACCCGAGTCATTCTGCCACTTTCTTGCGCGTCACATTGGCCTCTGTTCGCCTACGGAGTAGGTGTGGCTCATCTGCTCACCGTGTCTCTCCCGCAAGAGACAACGCACGAGGCACTCACCATAGTATGACTGCCTTTCCTCACACGCCTCTTCTTCTGTTTACAACCCCCCACACCCCTACCAGTTCCTGACGATCTCTAGCTTCGCAAGGACGGAAAAAGCAAAAAAGAAAGAGGTTGAAGAGACAGAAATGGATCGGCTCCGATGCAAAAGAACGCGAAATGCACTTTGACAGCAGAAACCCAAGAAACTCAGAAATGTAGCCGTTTAAGGGGTGGCAGGTCAAAAGTTCGAAGGTTTAATGGTTTTTTTTTGCTCAGGAACGCGGACATCTCCAGTCTTGAGAGACGATGCCGTAATTCATATAGATTCCAAGGTCCTCCCTTCATCTCCTTCATCCCTCTCCCCCTTTCTTCCCTTTTTCTTCTTTTTTCTCCTTGTTCTTTTTTTCCTCTCTTGCTTGTTTGGCAAAGTATTGTGTTATGTGACTCTGTTTGTTCACTCCTTGTCTGATCTCAGTCCTTGGATGGCATCCGGTTTCTAATATAATACCCCATCCTGCCATCACCATCTACCGAAACAGAATTCCTTCTCATCCTCATCCTCAACGCAACATCCACATCTCGACCACACTTTCTTCTCTCTATTCTCTCTTTTGATACCATACGCATTCTTTCACGACCACCATATCTCAACTGCCGCGTCTTTAATTTTTTCACTTCCGCAATCCTCACTTGCCGTTACATTCACCACACGCGTTCCTCACTTGACAGCTCGCCTTACACCGATACGACAGCCTTACGCATTCTTCAACCATCTTAACAGCTTCAAACCCTCTTTACGAGCAACGAATTCACTCTTCACATCTCGCAATGGCCTTCTCTTTCCGCTCTTTCGTCCAGGTGGCGACTGCCACTGCTCTTCTGGCTATCCCGCGCGGTGTCCTGGCTGATACTCGCTTGGCTGCGTCGCTGTCAGCTCGACCTTCACATCCATGACGTCTGCTGTTGATAACAGTCCAGATACTTGCAAGACAACTTGCTCTGGCGGTGGCTACACGTACTATGGCGTGTCCCAACAGTGAGTTCACATGTTCTAATTTTTCTACTCTAACTTCCAGTCACGGGTTTTTGCCCTTCTGTTTCGTCTCTCTCCTCCTCCCTCAACACACATCCTAACCCTTCACCCTTCTTTCCTAGGTTCTGCGCATGCTCCAACAGCAAGCCTACCATCTCACAGACCTACGATGCTTCTGCATGCGACTTTGCCTGCTCTTCGCCCAACCAGGCGCAGACGTGTGGCGGCGAAGACAGCTCCACATTCCAGTTCCTCTACAACCTGTACGAGATCAGCAGTGGCAGCGACACGACCGCCAACAGCGGTGGTGCTAGCACAACGGCCCCGACCACCGCCACCACCCCTGCCACAACCACGACTAGCGGCGGCGCGGCCGCCAGCATTCCAGCTGCCAGCACACCCGTGGGCAACCCGACCGTTTCGTCGCCTACTGATGGCACGTCGATTACCGTGACGGGCACATCCGCCGTGTCTGGCTCGGCCCTGCACGCCGGCCTGTCGACATCGACCGAGGACACGACTGTGTTCATTTCCAAGATTGACTGCAGCTGCACCGACAGCACAACGACCAGCAGCGAGGCGCACAAGACGTACGCCGTGATTACGTCGACGGTCCAGGTCGTTGAGACCGTTTCCTGCAGTGGAGGTGAGACTAACCCAGACGGTCAATGCGTGACCACCAGCACTTTCTTGAGCACCACCACCATCCACGCCTCCAACACCGTGTCCCTGCACTCGGCCCAGGCATCTGCCTCGTCCATCCCGCCCGTTTCTCTGCCGAGTCCCATCTCGGTGTCTACACCTTCCACTTCAATCCCGCCCGTTTCTCTACCGAGCCCCATCTCCGTCTCCTACCCGTCTTCTTCTGAGGAATCTTCATCTTCATGCTCCTCGCTTTCCAGCGACTTCCTCGAACCCAGTAGCTCCTCCTCTTCCGTCCTCACCAGTACCGCCAGCAGCAGCACACAGCCGCCACCACTAGTATCCCGGCTGGCTCTGACTCTGGCGTTGGTGCCGGTCAGGGCAATGGCGGTGGCCACACTAACAATGCCGTCCCCGGCGCCTCTTCATCTGCATCTGCACCCGCTTCTTCATCCACCTCCGCATCCGCATCCGAATCCGTGTCCGCATCTTCCTCTTCTCCCATCTCCTCCTATATTGCGAGCAGTGCCTCGTCTTCCGCAGCGCCATTTATCAACTCAACATCTTCATCCTCATCATACTCCTTCAGCTCTTCTTCTTCTTCTTCCATCAGCCTCAACGCAACATCTACTCTCTCTTCTCTCTCTTCTTCCTCCGACATCGTAGCAGCCGCCTCTTCTTCACCCGCACCTTCATCCGCACCTTCTTCTTCACCAGCACCTGCCTCTGCATCAGCATCGACTCCGGCAGCCGGTGGTCCTGGTCCGGCCGTGTCTTCCGTGCCTGCTGTTGTTGCCTCGTCGGCACCACCAGCAGTCGCGTCGTCACTGCCGCCGCCCTCGGGCCCTGCCTCCGTTGCCCCGCCTCCGCCCTACTACTCGGCCCCTCCCGCCCCGTCTTCGTCCTTCAACTACAACTATACGACTACGGAAGAAGTACTAATCACAGTTGTGCCTGTCCCTCTCTCTACAGCCGCTACTACTCTGTCGCCCGTGACCACCTCGTCCGTCGTCATCCAGCAGAATGGCAACCAGAACGGACCCTACAGCAACACCACCTCTGCTCACCACAGCCAAGCCCGTCAGCCCGTCCATCACGTCGTCGTCGCCCTATGCCAGCGTCAGCAGCTCGGTGCCCGACACAATTGTGACGGCGGCTGGCTCGCAGACATTTGACCAGGTGTCGCTGATGGGCAAGGAGTGGTACCTGTCCCTCATTGCCCTGACGGTGGCCTTTGTCCTGCTGTAAGCGGTGAAGTGAACACGACTACGAACAAAAACGAAAACGAAAAGCACAAAAACATCAGAAAATCGCAACAACAACAACATCAACAAATCAACTCACGAAATCTTTCCTTTGTCTAACAATTTCCTTATACTGTCTTATACTCTTGTTCATGCCCTCATGGCCAGCATCGGTTTGTCTTTTTATTGCGCCTTGTTTGACTTACTGGTCTATTTTGGGCGGTGCTTTTGTCCTTTGCGCGTTTTTTCGCGTCTACTTTTACTTACCTCCTCGAGACTATACCGCTTTGTTTGCATACTTGTTTGCTTTTTTGATGAAAAGAGGAGAAGTTGGACGCAAGATGCTGGGCATCTCGGTCTATGGTTTTATTCCCTTTCAAAGAAGAGCAGCTTTCATTGGAGCGACTAATTGCTTTTTACTGGTGGTTTGGAGCGAGAGAAACATACTCTAACTCTGTACAAAGTATATTCTAATTACTGTTAAATGAAAACGATTATCTAAATCTTGGATGATGCTTCTCTTGGATACTCTGAGCATTGACTTGTTACTCGCCCAATGTTATCATCTCCGGTCCGTGATTTTATCTCGACCTTTCTAAGTCCGAGCCGCTCGCTACCAACAACACACCCTGGTCGTATCCAAAAAAAGTGTCACCATTATCGGAGTTGCGCCCTTCGATTGACCATACTAAAATGCGACCTAGCTAATCCATCCCTCACCGCATCGTGCTTGGCAAATTGACCACCAGTGTTCTTTTGCATTGAAAAAGGCCGCTCATCGCTTTATCCCCAGACTTTTTCTTCTTTCGCATTCGACCGGATTTCTGGCTTGAGTTTCTGGCTTGGATCTCCCCCTCATTTCTCATTCCTCGCCTCTTGGCCTTCGGCGACCCTTCACCTAAAACCAAACAAAACAGTCTCACATTTTTGGGCTTTGCCGTGCTTGCGCACCAACAATTCCGGCGCTCAGGAATGCGAAGATCGCCGTTTGACCTTTGCCCTTCCATTGTTCACATTCAAGATCGACTTCTTTTGACCGCATCCGACACTTTTTGTATCAATTGGATCGTAACGGCATCAAAGAACGACTTCAATAACGACGTCGCCGATGTATTTATATCGAGGTCGTTGTCCGTCATTTTCACAATTCAATTCAGCATTAACATCCAGCATCAACCCAATCCATCCAATCAACACAACTTTAAGCTTCTCAACTCAACCTCACTCGGACCACCGGAAATCATCCAAACAACTTTACTCTTCTCACATTCATCACCACCATCAACATGAAGGTCACAGGAGTAAGTTATCATCACAGCCTCTTCCATCATTCACCGGCTAACCATCTCAGATCTACGTCTACCCGTCAAGGCCCTCCGCGGAATCGCACTGCCGACAGCCGAGCTCGGCGCTCAGGGTGTTCGCTATGACCGGCGCTTTATGCTGTTGACGACGAAGCGGAGCAAGTCGGGCAAACTGCAAAAGATGCAGCTGTCGTCGTTTCCCGAATGTGCGCTGTTTTCGCAGGAGATGGTGACCGGCAGCGAAGCCGGCGCAGCCGACGATGAAGATGCTGGCGCGTCCGTGATCGTCCACTACCACCCACCGAGAAAAAGCACGACGCCACCCCTGTCGACCGCGCCGGTGCCGAAAAGAACCGCATCATCATGTCGCCCGTGCAGCACCCGCCCCTCCAGATCCCTCTCGACCCTTCCATCAAGTCCCTCCACAAACTGGACGTCGATTTGCACGGCAGCCATGCCCAGGGGTACCGCATGGGCGACAAGTATGACGCCTGGTTCAGCGCATGTTTCGGGTTCGATGTAGTGCTGGTGTACATTGGCGACGGGCAGCGCAAAGTGCTGGGTGAGACGCTGAAGACGGGTGTCACTGTGCGCTCGAAGAAGGCGAATACAACCAAGAAGAAGACGGCGGCCAAGGACAAGGGGAAGAAGGGAAAGTCACTGACGTCAGTGACGGACAAATTCTGGCCGCTCATCTTTCTAGAGCTGGTGGCCGCGCTCTGGCTGGAGTTGATTTATGCCTTGGGCATTCGAAAGAAACCACCACCAGAAAAAGAAGAAGAGGAGCCGTGGCTGACGTTCTCGGACTGTGCACCGTTCCTGGTGACAGCAGAGTCGTCGCTGCGCAATGTGGCGGCACGCATGTCGGAGGGAGTGGACGTGCCAATGTACAAGTTCCGGCCGAACATTGTCGTGGATGGCGACGGCGAGGAGGAATGGGCCGAGGACTACTGGGGCGAGTTGACAGTGAGGCCTAGTGTGTCAACTTCAGCGTCGTCTGACGATGTGCCCTCTTTGGTGGACGCATCCCGCGCCAGCTCGCCCGCTTCTGATGCCGACGGTGCCCGGACGCCGGCCTCTGGAGCTGCAACGCCTGTCAAGCTACTCCTGACCAGCAACTGTGCCCGGTGCACATCGCTGAATGTGGACTACAAGACAGGCACACGAGCAGCGGGCGAGCTTGGTGAGTTGTTGGGCCGGCTGGCCAAAGACCGCCGAGTGGATCCAGGCACCAAATATTCGCCCGTGTTTGGGCGGTATGCCTTTTTGGATCAGAGGGGCAGTGACGGCGAATATGAGGAGGACGAAGAGGATGTTGTGAGGATTGCCGTGGGTGACGAGGTGACAGTATCGCGGCGAAACACGGAACGGACAGTCTGGGACTGGCCAGATCTGTGAGCGATGGAAGTGGAATATCATTGTACACACCATTAAAAGCGTTGATTTTCGAGCAAATGCAGCATTTTTTCATGCATACCCATAAACATCTCCGTAAACCTGTGCTATTCGTGTTTGTACATTACATGCTAACGCTTGCTTTCAAAAAACAATCTTCATCGCAGCCCGTCTTTCTCCTGCGTCATCGCTCTGCTTCGTCGTGGCCACCTCCGATATGCACAGCGTGGCCGACGTTTGACAATATTGTCTTGACGCCATCCACTAATCTATCTCGCAAGTCATTTGCTCCAGAAGCACTTCCGCGTCGTTCGCCCCCACTTGGTATTTGTAGGGTAGGCTCATGGGTCGTTGTCGATGCTGTTGGTGGTTGTAAAGGTGGCACATTCGCTGTAGGCTGTGTTGTTGCGAGCAATGCTGATGCCGACAAGACGACTCCTGATGTTTTTATTGTTCCTGTACCGTTAGCCTTTTTTTTTTTTTTTTTTTTAAAAAAAAAAGTAGATGAGACTCTTGATCATACTGATATTGCCTGCACCGCCAATGCCAAAGGACATTCGTCGCCGTGTGTCCCTGACGACGGATCGACTTCGGCGGCTTTGGTTGTAATTATTGCCCTGACTTTGACTTTGACTTTGATTGTGGCTGCGACTACCGCTCACAATGCCGTTCCGTACACACTCTCGAAATGATATGGGGCCGGGCCCGATGTTTTCATACGACGGTGGCGGGTCAACATCGTACTCGTCCTCGAGGATCGTCAAAAATGTGTCGTCAGAAGTCATGGCGAGGTGGGCGAAGTGAACACCAAAAAAAACAAAAAAAAACATCAATATATAAAAGGTGCTGAAGAAAGTACAGTTGACTCGTCTCGATCGAACAAATCGAACAATAAGCTTTCTCTTGGCGATGGAACCTGAGTCGAGAGTCTGGGAGATGTGAGCGGAACTCCCGAATGCCAAGACTTTTCAGCGGCCGCGCGATGGCGTACTCGCTTTTATTTAGGGAATTTTAATTCTGGGGCCCGGTCCTGTACCCCAGATTTTCTGGGCTACACTTCTCACATCCTGTTTCTCGGCCGACTTGTACTGGTCATTTCCCATCTCTTCATTCGGCGTGACAATTTGTCTGCAAAAAGCAGGAAACCACTAGCTCAGATGATCCTCATGCCCATCCATGGGACCAGACCATGGTCCATGGACCTACAGGGCTACGTAAGATAGCCAACCGTTCGGGACTGGCGGCCATGATATGAGTAGAGGGAAAAGAGAACAGAAGAGAAGAGGAGAGTCAAAAAGGGCAAATCTCGAAAAGGGAAAAGTCGAAAAGTCGACTGTCCATTTCTACACTTATTCGGTCGCAGAAAAGCAACATGACCACACCGTCTTCTCCTCGCCGTTGGCTCGTTCAAAGATAACGCCAAGACCAACGATTGGACCAGAAACCGGAGGGAAACGAACCACACAAACCACACGAGGACGCAAGGACGCGCACTACACATCCATCCACACTCCATCCACACATGTGCATCCCCGGCACTGCATCGTACCGTTAAACCCACGAACTGGGGCTAGAGTTCGGGTCAAAAAAGCTTGGCCATGACTGACAGTTGCGTACTCTTAAAGTGTATGTATGTATTTTGTACTTCTTTCGACTGCATTCGAAATTCGCTGTCTGTACGTGCTCTTTCTTTCGCCCCTCACGGCCGCACGACCGTCAAAGATAAGAAAACGACACACGACACACATGGTCCGTGTGGAATTTGTGACGTGACACATTGACATGAGGAAAAGGAAAGTCTGACAGGGAAGCAAGTGTCTGTCGAGTCTGTATACGAATTACAAGACAGCAGTGACAGCTTTATCATATTGCTTTGTAGTTTTTTTTTTGTCCCCTGTCTGTGTCTCTCTCTCTCTTGATTTCCTTCGTTACCTTCCTTGCCAATGAGGAAACGACACTCGACGGCCGCCTCCGCCAATCTAGGGCTAGAGCTCGGTAAGTGGTGCCGCCGAGAACCAGTCTCCCAGTCTACGTCACAGGGCAAGCAAAGAACAAGGCGAAGAAGGGCTGAAAGGTAAGGGCCCGGAAGTGACACGACCCGGCGCTTGTTGTAGAAGTGGCTTGGCTCTGTTGATTTGAAAGATGATCTCGACTTATTTTGATTGCTTGAGCCATCTCGCCATGTGCGACGAACAATCAGCATTACATAGTTTTGTTGTACTGAGTTGTTTTCTAGAAAAGTGGAATAGCAAATCAACAAAGGCTGAAAAGAACAATGTAAACCTGGTTATGCCGTCATGGCAGCCAACAGACGGTTAATAGCATACGGGGAATACCGATCAACTCATTAAAATATGCCGCATTGGTACCATTACGGCGATTGCTCTGAACAGCTCACATGATCATGCTTTGGCTCTTTCTTTCTTATCCTCTACCTTCTTGTCTTCTCTTCCATTGTTTCTACCGCATTTTTGTCGGGCCGTTTATAATGCGGCAGTGGTAACCGTATTGCTACAGAACAAAGACAGTGTCGCTCCATGATCTGTCTACCGACGTTCTCGGCTAAACTCTGCGATAAAGAAGACGGAAGCAAGAGGACGGGATGTGAAGGATTTTAATTGGTATAGATGTGTTTTCTTCGCTTTCTTTCCTTTGCTTCTCCTTTTTCTGTCGCTTCCGTTCACCCTTTTCTGTGTAGATCTTTCATGGTCCTTGTTTGGATATCAATGCGAGTGACAGACAGAAGGCAACTGAAAAAAAAGCCCCGTTCAAAATGATTAACCCACATCTCTAGCTTTTTTCTGATCCATTATGAACAAAATCATGTAAAGCTGCGTTGTTGATTCCTGGTTGAGTAAATGTTCAGTAAATAGCGATCAAAGGGGAGGCAACATCTAGAGATGCTGCAGAAGTGCATCGCCAAGACAAACCACGAATATCGATATTTAGGTATGGATACGAGATATGAGAAATGTCTCCGAGGCTGCGTGAACTCTTGAAATTGAAATCTACTCACTTCATCGCTTGGATGTACGTTGCGTCCAAGCTCAGCAGAAAGAGGGTGGTCACTCTCTTTATCTGAACTTCTTGGTGATATTGGTGGGTGAAAAGAGGTAATATAAAAACAGACGAAGGAGAGGCGGAGCATCTGTATGTATGTATGCACGGGCGGAACACGAATGGGACGAGTGAGAGAGAACTGTCGATATTGTTCAAGCAACCTCCGCTTTCTTCTGCCGCGTCCGCGTAAAGTGGTTTTCCATCGGCTGCCTAGAGTGACAAGAGAAGGGCACTTGTTTCAAGGTGAAGTCTCTTCTCCCCTTTCCCTTCCTTTCCCTTCCCTCTTTTTAATCTATTCTCTCAATAGAGATCCCGCTTCGCCTATCCCGGACGGAAGCGAAAGGAGAGAGGACAGAGGACAGAGGACAGAGGAGAGAGGGGGAGAAGGGTGAGGGAGAGGAAGCCGGAGAAGACGAGGAGAAAAAAATGTTTCTGCTTTGTATCGTTCGTTCCCTGGTAAATCCCTTTCCACGCTTCGTTTTTGACGATACTTTACATCAACATCTACATGAACGCCAAAGTTATCGTTGACGACGACATATCACGATACGCGAACGAATTACATGCACCGTATGAAAAACATCGCTGCCGGATGTCAACTGACCACGATGTGAATCGCCGAGCACATTTGTGATGCTCTGACTTGCTGGTCATCACCCAAATATCTACACATCCCTTCCTCACGATGTCCATCACGAGCACGGCAGCGTCGGTCGTGGCTTCGACTGTGGCCACATTGGCCTCACTCACAACAGATTTGGCCACGGCTACATCAACGATAGACACATCAACGCCAACAGCCACCTCCCGCTCCGACCACGGCGGTCATGCCGGCCATCGTCCAAACGACAGTCGCCGCGGCGTTATCATCGGCGTCATTTTGTTCATTTTGCCATTCACCACAGCCGTAGTCCTCCTGCGCTTCTATACCCGCCACTACTTGAGTGGCCGAGCCGTTGGCGCCGACGACTGGACCATGCTCGCCGCTCTTGTCCTTGCCGCCGTCGACGGCGCCACCATGCTGCTCATGACCACCCAGGGGTTGGGTCACCACATGTGGACGTTGACGGCCGACCAAATCACCACCTACAACATGTATTTCTATCTGTCTATTGTCTTTTACTATGCCTGCCTCGGCACCGTCAAGACCGCCATCCTCTTACAATACTCCGCGTCTTTGCCGTCAAGATGCGCAAGATTACGCTTGTGGCGTTGGTGCTCATCGGCCTCTGGAGCACCGCCTTGGTGCTGGTGTCGGTCTTTGCCTGCCGGCCCATCCGCGCTTTTTGGGACAAGTCTGTTACAAACCCGCACTGCGTCGCCGACCTGCCGCAGTGGTACGTCAATGCAGCGGGCAACATTGCCACAGACATTTTGATTTTGCACTGCCGATCCCGGTGCTGTGGCGACTGAACCTGCCACGGTCGCAGCGGTTGTCGTTGATTGGCATCTTTGGGCTGGGTTTCTTCACGTGCACGATTTCCGTCATTCGGATTACCTTTTTGAATTTGAACGGCGACGACACGTATGCCAATGTGGCAGCGGCGTGCTGGTCCATCGGGGAGCTGTGCTGTGCGATTGTATGTTCATCGCTGCCGACGCTGCGACCGGTGTTCTTCCATCTTTTGCCAGGACCACTGCGGCATCACTACAACAACCCAGGCAGCAATAACAACAACTACCACAACAACCACAACAACTCCACAGCTCGCGGCAACGGAGGAAACAATCCCAACATGTACCGCACATCGAGCCACCACCGCCAATCAGCCTACCTCAATGCATATGCCAACAGTCTGGGCGGATTCACTGGCTTCGGTCACGATCTCGACCACGCCTTTACCAACGACGGTTACCACCTCAAGTCAGTCGCAACGAGGGATACCAATAAGCCCACAACTCACGACGATGAGAGCAACGACGGCATCCGTCGCAGTCGCACAATGATCATCCCGCCCCGGCCACCCCGGCCCAGCTCCTACTACAACCCGTTTTCCAGCCAGGTCCATCCACCCGACCAAACCACGGACCATCCCACCAACAGAGACAACCGACAAGATTGGCCTCAGCTTCACCAGGACGAGTCACCTCAGAAGCACTTCTTCACTAAACAGCAGTGGAAGTGACAGCGGCTTCCATACCCATGACCTCACCCGCGGCCGCAGCCTCAACCGCAACCGGAACCGCAACACGTTGCGTGCCGCCCGCAATCGCCGCCTCCCACCACGCGTTGCTTCCAATAGCAGCGGCAGCGATGACGGTATGGATAGCGATAGCGATCTGGACCGGTACATGCAGTGGGCCGGCCGAGACTACTACCAGTCGCAGCACTACCATTAACCGGAAGGATCAGGATAACAACAACAGCAAGAACAACAACAACACCAAAGACCAAAGAGAAGAAGGTCATTGCAACGGCTGTAGCAGCTGCCGCCTCGCCGACGACACTCGCACCGAAACAGCCATCACTTCCCACAACACCATCTCACCGTTCACTGCGTGAATTGGTCTCGGAACTGACTTTACCACGGGGTAATGTTGACGGTGGGGTGGGGGATTGTCGGCCTCAATGTCCGCAACAGCAGCAGCACCGAAACACTCGGCCAGGCCGCACGCGAAGTGCGCCTCAAACATGTTGCTTCCCAAGACGCCAAAGAGCACCGTGACAGCAACCGATACCCACAAACGGAACAGGTCCGGCGCCACATTCTTCTTGTCGGACGACGAAGACGATGCCAACCACGACAGCAGCAACAACAGCAACAACAGTAGTGGCAGGAGTAGTAGCAACAGCAACAACACAAACAACAGCACCCCAAAGAAGATTCTCGGTGGCCAGTCCTTGCCGTCATCGGCTGCACCAACGCGTGCCCACTCTCCGTCACCCTCGCTGCCTCCACCCTCACCGCCCCGCTCCTACAGCTACAGCCACTTGAAGAGGATGGCGGCAGCCGTCGCCGACGCGTGTAAATACAGCCGTCAATGCAGGCATTGGCGTCGCTGGCACGAGCGGCAGTATTGGGGCGGGGGCCGTCGAGAGAAAAGAGCGAGATCGAGAAAGGGAGAGAGGGCGGAGCATGAGTGCCGGCGGTCCTCGTGCACGCACACCGAAATCACCAACGGCTGCACTAGCTGCACCGGCCATTGCACCACCCATGCCTTCACTCAACCCGACCGATCCTTTGGCCATTGACCGTGATGCATACTTGGGCCTGCGCCAGGGGACGGTGACGTCTATCGAGGCAAACCGGCCGTCGACGGCGGAGGCGGAGGCGCTTGGTTTAACGTTGCCGACGGGGCCTGGCATCCAGATCCGCCGCGAGGTTGCTCAAGATGTCGTGCCGGCGTAAAGACGACATGGATGGTCTATTGGGCTGTGTTTTCGTAACCTGTAAATTTAGTTTCACTTCATGTATTTTGTAGCCAGTCTCACTATTTAGAACAATGCACCAATGAAGTTGATCATCACGACGACGTCAAGAGTCTGAATATGTAAACGTAGATGTCGAACGAAAGAAATATTGAGAAAAATAAAAAATAGCATTAACACGGTTTTGTGATAGATGGGATAATCTATTACACAGAAGAGATATGGACAAAATATGGGGGCAAAGAAAATAGATGAAAGATGGCAAAATTATCAAGAAAAGTATGAAATAGTGAATGTGCTTTATCCCAAACGCCGACTACCTTTTGGACTGCTGCCGGGGCCTTTGAAAGGACCAGCAGTTTTCAAAAGGAGTGAAAATATAAAGAAAGCAAAAGATCGCAGGAGGGTGCTGTCCTTCAAGAAACGTCCTCCTGCGTCTAGGTGGGGTAGTTTGTGTGTGCATTTGTACGCCAGTTCGGCCGTTGGTCCAAGCCAAGAAACAAAAGAAACAGGGGGGAAACGTGGCAATATAGAAGAAAACGGTATACACAAAATGGGAGGTCAAAACGATCAAGCCACAGGCAAAAAGCTCGGAGCTTACAGCATACCCTTGCCCTTGCCAAAGAGGCCGAGGCGGAAGCCCTCGCCTTCGCCGGTGCTCATCCACACCAGCATGGAGACAATGCCGGAAATTACAATGATTGTCAGGATGGAGGCACCGGCACGGTCGCCCGCTGTGACGGGGCCGTAGTTGTGGTCGGTGACCGTAGAGCCAACACCGGCGGCGGCGTTACCCACACTCGTACCACCCGTGTCGTTTAGTTAAGGCGGCCGTGAGGGGCTCGAGCGTAATCATGACGCTCATCAGAGCACCAAGAGCGTTCATCTCTTGACCAGCACCAGTATCGCCATCGTACGAGCTAGTCGTCCAGCGGAAACCGCAGGTACCGTCAGCGTTGCAATTCTTGACAGCGGCCTCGGCCGATGTCTTGAGGACGGGCAGGATGGTCTTAGCAATGTACGGCGCGACCTGCGTGACCTGGGCCAGCCAGCGGTGCAGGTAACACTTGTACGAAAGCATATCAGGCGTGCACTGGATCGAGTTCGTCAACTCGCAGGCGAGCTCGACGGCGATGCCGTTAGGGAAGAACACCTCGAGCGACCGGTTCGTCAAGCTAGTAAGGCGCTGCTCCCACAGAGCAGATCCGTTGGTCTACATTAAATTAGCAGGAATAAACATCAAAACTGAATAGCAGTGTAGCACTGGGGAGGGAGGCGTACGTAGTTGTACATGAAGCCGGCACCCTGGATAAAGGCAGCAGCGACGTAAGAGAACTGCGCCTTGTTGATGTCTGTGCAGTTGTGTTCGACGTGAGCACCGTCGTAGATGTTGAACGCGGAGTCAATGTAACCAACGTCGGCCGTCCAGTTGTAGGCCGTCTCGGCCCACTGAGCGTACGAGTCGTTGCCAGTGTAGCGGGCCAGACGGGCGCCCAGGTTGAAGAAGATGCCGTTTGCGATACTGTTCTTGTAGTCGTAACCGTTGTTAGACAGAGGGATCTGCCAGCGCAGACCACCGTTGCAATACTGTGTGTCCCAGCGGGCGGCTTGGGTGTTGAAGACGGCCTGGGCCAGGGCGAAGCCACTGGGGGTCCGTGGAGGGCGGGTTTTCATAGTTGACCTCGGCGGCGAGCATAGCAGTCATGCCCCAGAAACCTTGATCGTCGTTACCCAGAGACGCTGTCCAGTTGGCCGGCTCGAAGCTGTTACCCGGCGGGCCGGTCTGGGCGAGTATGCCGGCCTCGGTGGTCGGGTTGTACGAGGTATCGCCGGTGTAGTACCAGTAGTCGATCATGGTTCCCCACATTGCGCCGCCCTCCCACCAGTAGTAGTCACCATTTGGCGGAGGACCGGGGAGAATGCCGGGCGTCATGCCTGGAGTAATGGTTAATCATTGTGCATAAGGCCAACCCGGGGCGAGGTTGGAGGATGGAAGGAAAACGCATAAAAGAAGAGCAAGAAAAAGAACAAGTAAAAAAAAATACATACCAGACAGGTTACCCTTGTAGTAAGACAAGAGGTTGTAGGCAATTGTTGCCATGGCGTTCTTTACCGACGCTGTGGTAGCAATTCATGGTTAGCCGTCAGCACGTTCACGATGCGATCCTAATACGATTTGCCAAGCCCTCTCTCTTCCCAATACATGCCAGCGTGCCAAGACCAGCCCATGAGCATTGACATGTGGATCCCGCAGGCCCAAAACGAGTGCAGAATCCAGAACTGCAGAAAATAATGATGACGCGTTCTCACACGTGCAGACATTCGGAACATCGTGGGATGTCCAAAATGTCGCCCACGGCAGTCTTGCGATGCAGCAAAGGGTACGGAGGCGGCAGAGGAAGGAGAGAAGGGCCAGTCAAGTTAGATGACAAGGGGGGGAGTACGCACACGAACGAGGTGAGGTCGACGTCAATCTGAGCGGTGGCCGTGGTGGCACAGGCCGCCGCGACGAGGAGCGATTTCAGGAGAGAGGGAGCCATCGTGAAAGCTGGCGACGGGTGTAGGCCGATGGTGCCGTGATGTTGTTTCTTCGTTGCTTCGTATTCGACGATTGATTGTCGTTTTGAATCTAGATCGTGGTCGGTGTCGCTTTGACTGCCGCGCTTGGCATCGCCAGATCGAAAAGAAGCGAGAAAAATAAAAGGCAACGAAACGCTGTCTCGGGAATGGGAGGCGAATAAAGGGCCAGGCCGTCTTGAGATATTTGATCGCGGCTCTTGGTATGCCTCTTGGACGATGCTTGGGAGTTCTTGGGACTCTTGGGCGTTTCTTGGAGGTTCTTGGAGTTTGTCTTGGCGCTGACTTCCTTTTCGATTTTGTCAATTTGGAGCAAAGGGATCGCAGCCGGACTTTAGGGGAAACGTCGAAAACGAAATGGACGAGGAAGTTGGATCAAACGAGCGAAAGGATGCGGATGGGGGTCGCGCGCAACGAGTGTTGAGGTTGTAAAAGAGAAAGAGAAAGAGAAACGAGAGAATAGGGGTTTCGCGACGAAGAGAAACGGAAGAACGAAAGAAATGGAAGGCAAGCGGACAAAAGACGAAAAACAGGTCTTGTTGGATAGCGACAGGCTGGGGGAAGGAACGAAGGGCGACTTGTTTTCCGACTAAAATGTTAGGCCAGCTGGGGGTGTTTGTGTGCTAAATGGGCAAAGGGGGTCAGCAACAATAGAGAGGAAAGGGAGAGCTATCGACAAGTATTGGCTGGGAAAGAGCGAACGGGGACGGACCAGCGTCAGAGGCAACAGAAGTGTGGCTCGTGTGGGTAGTGCTCCCGCAGTGGTGGATTGCCATGATTCCAGAACAGAAGGAGCCATCGAGCCAGCCAAACGGAAAGGCAGGCACCACGTCAAAATCAAGAAAGGGGAGGAAGTTCGACTGGATAGGGCGGCAACAGCAACAGGGCAACAGACCAGCAAGGGAAGGAACGACGGGACTCATCAACGCTCACGCCAGGAACTGGACGCCCAACCCACCCCCATTCCAGCGGAGCACAGGCCAAAAAGCAGGGAATTGGGCAAATTGATTAGGACGTTACGGGGCCAGGAACTGACGGCCAACCTGTCTTGCCCAGTGGCAGTGGGCAACATCCTGTTTTACGAGAGCGACCGGAGGGGAAACGAAAAAGCGAGTAACAAAGGAGGGAAAGAGGGAAAGGGAGGGACATACGTACGTCGCTGCAAGGGTCGATGTCGTAGTTTATACCTGATTGGGACTAGCGTCGATAGATTTTCACCTGCGTTGCTGCCGTTTTGTGCAGGTCTTTTGCAGGTCCAGGAGTCCAGAGTGGAAAGGGGAAGACGCAACCCCCTATTTTTGGATACAATTGGTAGCGCGTAGCAAAAAACACGCGGAATTGACAGCCATCGCTGTTAGAGCGGTACCTTTGAAATTCTGTTTCCTGCACTCGCTCGACACGCTAAAAAGCGCTGCTCACTAGCAGCCCGGACTTCTCCAGTGCTGTCAACGTTCCGTGGAGGCCGCGCGCCAACAAAGCGACGTGAATACTTCGTATGTACGGAGTACACATTTCAATGTCAGGGCGACACAACGTGGAGTGCATGTACTTCAGGCGAATGAAATTGGATCAGTGAGGCGCAGCACAAAATAAGGTATTACGAGTCGCGACGAACGCCGGGCAAAGAAATGAACACGAGAAACAGCATCGCAGTTGCCGTAACTGGGAAAGTAAAGTATCTGGCAAGTGCGAAGGCGAATTGAATTGGAAGGAACAAAGAGCGACGCAACCGCAAGTCAGCAAACAAAAGGAAGGCGAGACCGAAGACTGGCCAAGACGAGATCCCAAAACCAATAAAGCGACCGAAGAAAAGAGCAAGAAAGCAAGCCATCAGACCGAAAAACAAAAGATCAAGGACCAAATGGCCAAAGAAGCAATATCGTCATTAAACGGCCCTCTATCAAGCGAGCTTCCAACCGCATCGTCCCGCCATGCAGAGGGCGGGCCTCTAAAGTGATGTGCCGTTGTGCCAAGAAACAGGAAGCTGGGCAGGATCAAAGCGGGAGGGACGACCATCACAGATTGCGGCGCGTTTCAACCAGGGTCGCGGGTTGGCGAGGACGAGAAATTACAGTGGTCAGATAAAACCACGTGATCCGTGTATCCACGTGATGTGTCACGATTGCCTTACACCGAGTAAGCAATGGAGCATCGCCAAGACGATCCATCATCCAGTATTTAACTCTAGCAAAAATTGAAATGAAATATGTTTCGTTTCGCTTTCTAGGATGAGAAGCATAAATGGATAGAAAAGTGAATACGTGTCAATCATCCCGACCATGTCATATTCCGCACCCAACATAATCGGTCCTGGGTCTAACTTTTCCAGATTTTCAATGTTCTATTTTTCAATGATACGAAATTTCAATCAAGGGAAAATACAATCGAATAAAGTCCAGTGTGTGGCTATAGAGCCAGGAATAGCTCCACGTCTTAATATTGGTGAGATCACTAGCTTGCCAAACTTTCTGGAAGGTTGATGTTGTACTACAAGTCTCTCTCCTTGAAATCGTAATGAGACGGCGAAAGGCCGTCGACGAGATGTTCAAAGTATGATATCTACCCAAGAAGACGAGCAAAGGGGAGGAAGGAAAAGTAAAGGAAGTAAAGGAAGAGGGGATTATTGTGACAAGAAATAACTGTACTGGACAATCAGGGGATAGATAGAGAAATCGAAAAGGCAGAAATACGTACATAGCTTCATTGGCAGAGCTTGACCGTCTTTCGTCCATGTAGGTGCCTGCTCCAGAGCCGGCAGAGCCGCAAGGTATGCATGTTACAAGTAGAACGTCAATTAGTCATGGAGGCAGGCATCATGTGGTCAGATATTTATCATTTGTTGTTTTATTTTTCATCTCCATTAAGGTTCTGCCAAAAGCTATTTGTTTTCGTGTTGTCTTTTTTCGGTGTGGGGATACCAGCCAATGTCTTTTTAGCCAGCATCACATAGGCACAATTTGTACCTTCATCTCCTACTTGTAGTTTACATGTAATTTATTAATCTCCCGGGCATTTTTTTTATTGAAGAGAAGTAGGCACTAATACATTTGATGACGTATCGAAATGACAAATGTGATGTTGTTATTTGGCACTATAGGAAAGCTGAATAATACGTCGATGGAAGGACTCACATGTCAGATGACCACGGCTTTGAACCTTGTTTTGTGTTTATATATATATATATATAAGCCCACAGTTTTCTTAGTCTTCCAGATTCTATATTTACAATTATTCTACATTCAGTAGAAACTACAACTTTCGACGGTACTGACAACGCGAATCATTTCAACAAATCAATAAATTCCGAGACTCAACATCTCTACACAATCAACATGGCTAACGACGATAGTAGCTCACACAGTGATCCAGTCACCACATCTGAAGGTACTGTGGTGGGTGACGGTGCTAGTGAAAAAACAGTTATCAACGACTCAGACTCTTGTCTCGATTACTCTCCCGAACCCGAGCCCAGCCATAGCCCAACGTGCGAATCAAGAGAGCCAAAACCCAAATAATTGGCCCGCGATGCCGAGAAAACATTGACACGCATCCGCGTGGCCGTCCGCCACATATACACCCTATTATACGATATACCCCGCGAAATCCACAGAGGCACGTGGAATCCCCGGACCCATATCAGATGACAAGATGGTACAAAGGCAAAAGCAATTTGCGTTCAAAGCCGCAGAGAGCGTTTCTAAAGTCCTCGAGAGCCTCCACTCGGTTCTGGTGGCCTTAAACGTGGACACTAGCCTGCCGGAGACGATGCGGATGGTCGCCGACACTATTGTAGAAACATACAGTCTGCCGGCCGACTACAGCGCGAGCAAGACGCCTACAAAAAAGAGGTCGCGGCAAAGAAGAAAACAAAGCCGTCCGCAACCACGGCTGCCGAGAAAGAGAAAGAAAATAAGAACAAAGCTCAGTTCGAAGACGGCCTTTTTCTACGTGCTGGTTGGGTCAGTCTTGATTACTATTTATGTACCGCGTTATGATGCAAAAGTCGTACGATTGTCTTGTGGAGCGTGTTCGTACTCGAGGACAAGATACAGCAAATACAGGAGATACAACTATAAAGAACAAAGAAAAAGAACAAAAAATTCGTTGACCAGGCGACAGTCTTGTCAAGAATTGACATACGAAACGCCATCATTTCCGCCATAGCGGCCCTCATCATAACCACTGGGTGCTTTTACACGACCACTATCCTAAGCAAGTGAACAAAGGTGCAACGGGAGCTTCTCTCGCAGTACGTGCAGTCTTGTATGGGGTTCCGAGGGCGTTGACACGTTGAATTTGGCAGGCACCACTGTACATAATAACTCGATGTTGTATATCGAGTATTCTCGCGATGTTCTCAAGTGGTTCATGGTAGAGATGAAAGATATGATCGAATTAATCGAATTAAACGAATCAGGCGAGCTGGACAGCAAGGGCAAGGAGGGGGGGAGACGACGACAGAATCAGGCCCATTGTCGAAAGCCCCAAAGCAACAAAAAGAGACAAGAAGAGCTCTGTGGTGGTGCCTATTCAAAAGCAGGAGAACGACGAAGGATGCCAATCAGATGTGGGAAGATGGGCGATGGAGGTGGGAGACAATACATTGATTTCCCCAGTGAATAGATATTATAGATAAGGCGCTGGTTAGTTTGAATAAACAACCACAAACAATAACAAAAAAACAAAAAAAAGCACAACTAGAATCGAACATACGTAAATTGTATGAGCCCTGTATAAAATCTATCTTTTATTTCCTTTTCTTTTTCCAATCTTTTTTGTATCCCGCCGGGTTTTTGGAGATTTTTGGGGGGGGGACCAGGACGAAAGACTAGCACCTCTTCGTGGTGTCCTGGACGAGTACTTGCTTTTTTTTTCTCTCGAGAAAATGACAAGGAAACCAAGGCCAGTCTATTTTGTTACTATTTAGCTTACATTGACAGTCTTCACTGTAATGCGTCGCATATGCACATAGTTTCTTTCAATAAACCGAGTCTCCTTCTGTCCCACTATTCTGAGCTGTCCATCATGTTTTCGTGTCTCGTATATCCAGTGCGAGAATGAATGGTTACATCACGTACCGCTGCACCAATCGATGGAAATAGAACGCAAAGTAGATCATGTTTGTATACATGCACGATAAAAAAGAGAATTTGCATGGATGCTTGAAATCTTTGCAGGACGTCGGATTTTCCTCCTCGGACTTTTGACGTTTACTCAAACAAGGCACGACGGACCATTTTCTTTACGTGTACTCATCTTCATTACTGTGGATAGAGGGAAACAACTCGAAATAGGTATATAACGCAACTCGTCCACCTCGACAAAGCAAAAATAATAACGGGGTAAATCAACTAATGAGTTGACAAATGAGAGAGAGAGAGAGGTAGAGAGGTAGAGAGAGAGGTAGAGAGAGAGAGGTAACAAGAGACGACAAGTGACTAGAAAAGATACAAACAAAAACGCACAGGTTGCGTGAAACACAAGATTACTTTTTTATCAAATACCTCCATTTTTCGACAATATTCCACACCTTTCAAGCAACGCATATACTTCCGCTTAAACCCTGCTTATTGGGAATCTCGGTGGTGACGGCGGCAGCCTCGCCCTCGGACGAGTCGCGTGCAGCCGGTGCCGTCTTGGGGCGGTGCTTGAGATCAGCCAGACCATAGTAGACGAGCGAGATGATACCGAGGACAGCCGACAGAACAGAGAAGGCCATGGCGACCTCACCACGCGGGTCCAGCCATCAGGGATATCAGCGGGCTGGGCATTCTGGCCCGTGAGGTCCGTGTAGTCCTCGGTGTTGGCGGCGGCGTTGCCGACGGTAGGGATAGCAGCAGCAGCACAGGCGGCGTAGTGGTCATCGGGGATCGAAACCGAAGTAGGAATCAACTCGGGAGCCTCGACGAAAGACAGGGCAAGACCGGAAGCCATGTGCCAGTCAATGTGGCAATGGAAGGCCCAGACACCCGGGTTGTCGGCCACAAAACGCATTACGACAAAGCCCTGGGGCGGCAGGACGATGACATCACGGCGAATGGGGATGGCCGGGAAGGCGGTGTGGTTGTTGGGTCGTAACCAATCGGGTTGCCGTCGAGGTACGAGTTGAAGTCTGGGCCCAGAGGCGGCTCACGCTGAATGACTTGGAAGTTGTGGCCATGCAAATGGAAAGGGTGGGAGCCACTGTCGCCGTTGTTGAGGACGACCTCGACGACCTGGTTGTGCTTGAGGACAATGGGGTGGGTGTATTCGCCGTAGACGACCTCGGTGGTGCGCAGGTCACCGGCCGACAGCGCCGTGTAAAGCGTAGGGACCTTAGGCGCGGTGTAGGTGATGTTGTTAAGCTCGGCGTAGTTGAAGCCGGTCATGAGGTTGACCATGTACACTGTCACGTTGACCTGGATATCCGGCTCAGGCAGGAGGGCCATGCCGTCCGTGGGGACCAGCGTGAAATCATCAAAGGGGATGAGATCGTCGCTGGTGGCAGCCGTGACCACAGCCTGCTCAAGCGGGGCGTCCTCGTTGAGGACGAGCCAGTTGGTGTTGTTGAGCTGCAGGTTGCTCGGGATGGTGTCCATGAGATCCGAGTCGGCCACCGTGACAATCTTGTAGTTGAGCTCAGTCGTGTTGGCCGTGGTCAGCAGCACACTGTAACGCTGGGCAATGTGCACGTAAAGCATGCTGGCCTCCTGCGGCTCGGTGTAGACACCGTCAACCTCGACAATCGTGAAGTTGTGGCCCTCAATATAAAAGTACTGGGCGATAAAGTTGCCCGTGTTGATGATACGCAGTAGGTACGTCGTGTTGGGCTTGACGGCAAACGTATTGTTCTGGCCGTCGTTCATGAGGAACGAGTCGGGGATAGGCTCGGCACCGCTGGGGTTGTACAGCGACATGAACTCCGTGCTCAGGTCCTCCATCAAATCGTGGTACCAGTCAGACAGCGTGATCGGGAACTCCTCCTCGTACTGGCCGTAGAAGGGCGCATCCACGTCGTGCACGAGCAGTGCCTGGCGGTAGCCGTCGGGGTAGCAGTAGTCGGTGTGGCAGTGGTACCAGTAGGTGCCGTTTTGGTTAATCGTGAAGTTGTAGGTGAAGCTCGAGCCGGGCGGGATCGGGCACTGCGTGAACATGGACGCGCCGTCCATCTCGTTGGTGCCGTTCTGGAACATGCCGTGCCAGTGGATCGACGTGCTCTTGTCGCCGAGGCCGTTGTACATTTTGACCACCAGGCGATCGCCCTTGGTGACGTTGATCAGCGGCAGCGGCCACTCGCCGTTGATGCCAATGACCTTGCGGTCGGCCAGACCGTCGGGATTCGCCTGGACCCACGAGACGTTGAAGTCATAGTTGACCGTCTTCGCGGCGGCGCCGGCAGCCAGGGCCAGCAGGCCGGCGACGAACGCGCGGACCATTATGGGAGGGAAGGGGAGGGACGAAAAAGAGAAGAAGACCAAAGGAAAAGAATGAGGACAAAAAAGAATCACGCACGAGGGCGTGTTTGGGATGGTGAACTTGGCCAAACTTGTGTCAACCTCGACAACGAAGACGAGGATGAATACACAAGAGAGAAAGAAAATGGAGGGGAAAGGGAGAAAGGGCAAAGAGGAAGAAGATGAGACAAGAGAGAAAGGGAAAGAAAGAAAAAAAGAGAAGGGGAAAATAAGAAGGGAGACGGAAAAGAAAAAGAAAAATAGAAGAAATGGACGATCAGAGGAGGGAGATAGACGGTGGCAGCAGCTAGAGAAGGGTGGGGTGGGCAGAAGAGGGACCTGAGACCTGGGACCTGGGACGAGGCAACGACTACGGGAAGACAGCACACGGCTAGGTAGAGCAGCCACTCTCAGAACTGACGCTGGGAAAGGTAATGCCACGGGAGGCGGCAAGGGAAAGGTGAGGTTGACAAGGAGAATAGACGAGGAAAAAGTTTTGAGGAGGAGAAAGAAGCAACACTCCGAAAATGGAGCTCGAGGTGAAGCTGAATTTTCTTTTCCCTTGATGGGGGCGTCTCTGTCCTGACTCCTAGCAACAAGCCTGCCTCGGGATGTCGACGGATCAGATAAAACTGTACAACAGGGGGTGAGGATAAGAGAGAAGGGAAAACGAGAAGTAACACTGACAAGGGAAAAAGAAAAGAGAAAAAGCCAAAAGAAAAGCCCAAGACAGTTAACACAGGGACCCCAAGAAATGGGAAAGGAAAAAGAGCACAAGCTCCAAAGCTATCCACGCTCAAGCTATGGGGGGGTGTATTGTTCTGTTTGTCGGGTGTGGTTGTGTTAGTCTTTGACAAGGAACAAACTAGAGAGCGGAACCGGAAGGCAGTTTGGACTATTGTTTCTCTCTTTCGCCCTTGTATTCTTAATTTTTCTGGTCTTGTTTTCGTTTTCTGTTCAGCGGGACAACCGCGCCCACTGCTTGCCTCGGAAAATCTGATAATCTTTTCGTTGGGGGTTTTGGCGTCGAGTCAAGCATTTTTGTTACTGGTTGTGGAGGGTCTGAAAAAGAAAAGCAAAAAGAGGTTAGCGTCATAGAATATCGACTAGCCAAAAAGGGCCAACCAGGGGTCTTTGGGCGGTTTTGGTTGCAGTGGGTGGGTCGTGAAGCGTGCAAGTCAAAGTGGAGAAAGAAAAGCAGCCAGAGACAGAATCGACGACCACGGGGGCTCGGGGTCGGAGCATGGAGTCCAGAGTCTCCCAGAAGTCCAGATTTTCACTGAATCCAAAGCTCGCACTTCGAGTACACGACATACAAAGAACGAGTTAGACTGAAGACTGCGTAGAGTATCGACAGCTTTTTTCTGGCCTTGTACTGGGTATTGCCTGCCCGTTTGTGATTGTACAACTCCATCCACATCCCGTTCGTGACTGCTTGTCTCGTCTTTTCCCCCTTCTTAGCTTTGCGTCCGGTGAAATCCCACATGGTAAAGTGGAGGAAAGGAAGGTGTCAAACGTGAGAGAGCGAGAGAGCGAGAACCATGAGGGGCGATGGTTTCTGCGCGTGAAAAAAGAGCGGGAGAGACAACAAGATGGATGCATAAATTTTGATGCCCATGAGGGCATGTGGGCAGGGGTATGGACGCCCAAGTGTAGTAGCATTGTGTTTGTCTATCTGTCACCACTCGGAGATTCTGTTGCATCAGTAGCCATGATTGATAAGAAACGTTGGAAAAGTGTCAGCACGAAATACAAAGGTACAGTACCAAGCTAGCGAGATACCCGAACGTATCTCGCTGAGCGCGGCAGAATCGTGCCGCTCAAGTTCGACTTGTCTGCATTGCTTGTGAGGTTTTCCCCTGTTCTTCGTACTTTTTTCTTTCTCGGGTTCCCTATCTTTATTATTCCCCCAGCGGCCTTTCTCGTTTTCTCTTTTGGGGTTGGCTGTCCTGTCTCGCCTCGCGACGTGCCTCGTCAACCGCCACGCAAACATTTGATTGTACGTAATGGAGCCTTTTAAGTTACCCAAGTCCGTGGACGATGGTGGTTGTTGAAAAAAGAGAGGGCGCGTGCAATAACCAAAAGTACACACATCGCACGAGAGGCAACCTTCTACTTCTTTCTCCGTTGCACTCGTATGGCACGGCCTCGACAATCTCTTCTGGGACACTTGTTTTACCGCCATTGCGGTCCATCCCATAATGGGGATGGAAAGTGGGCGGACACATGGCGCATTATGGCCAGATGAAAAGGCAATAACAAGCGAGGGGACCGCTTGATCAGTGGAGGTGGTGCTCTGTTGGCAGGATGGCCTAAGAGAGGGATGGCACATCCGAAGCCATTGGCGACCAGCGTGGCTGCTGTTATGGATCTTTCGTGTCTCTCTTCCCTGTGAACAAAGCACTTTTTAAATTTGGACTAAGACAGGCACTACTGCACGGGGAGCTTGTGCCCTGTGTGCATGGCCACCCGTTTGCTAAAAACTGATATGGCAAGTGAAATCCCGGGGTTCGGTATATGGAAAAAAGAAAGAGGGGAAGGTAAACAAAATCGAAAAGGCTTTGTTAAAGTTAGTTAAAGACAGACAAAGAACAAGGACCCCAGGGCCCTCCGGGAAAATCGGCCGTGCTGACATAATTTCCTTTTAAACCAAGTTGAATAAATGTTGCCCGGAGAAACGGTGTTGGAGAAGCTTTTACTTTCCTATCACCAAAAATGTTTGTTCCGATCCCCGAAAAGATGGCAAAGACGAGAAAAGACTCTTGGCTGGCCATTTGACCCTAGCTCCCTGTCCTCGCCTGTCTTATTTTGTTGGTCTGCCGGGCGGCAAAGCATGACATTTTGTAGGGCGAAGGATCTGGCAGTGGTGACCGGATACGGTCATAATGGCGGGAAATTTGTTGCCGCTTGTGGGTACACCTGGGCGAATCGAGGCTGAACCCTCGGGTGTTCCCAGGGTAACTGTTTATTGCATGCTTCTTTAAATAGATAGAGTGTAGTCGTAAAGGAAAAATTTCTGCTTTTGTTTGTTTGTTAAACAAGTGCTCACCTGGCCAGGGCCCGATGAACCGAGAATATTGTGGAAGTTAGGGCTGTCACATGAGGGCTCCCGCATGCGTCTAGGGGCATGGGGCAATGATGGTACAGAAGTCATTGATGAAAAATAAAAAATATGGAAAGAAAAAAACAGGGGCAAGGCAAGTACGCAAAATGGTTTAAGTATTGGGGGTAAAAATTTGTCAAGATGGGCCGTATCAATGCAGCGGATGTGAATGGAATCAACAACTCCCACCGGTCGTGTGCGGTACGGCAAAAACAATCGAAGCCCAAAGACAAAAAACTGTTTTCGATTTATACTGGAAAGGTAGGCCTGCATTTGGTCACGGAAGGACCAAAAGAAACTAAAAAGAACCGTCCAAAATGCATTGTTGCCCGAGGTCGGTGGGCGTTGGAGAAGCAGGCAAAGCCGGACATGAGCCATCAAGAGGAGCTGGCCAAGCGCGAAAGCCAAGGGAAAGTTTAAAGCCCAAATCGGTGAATGAGCAGAGGTTTGCCATCCCAGATAGAAGCATTCACATTTCAACATAATTCGGTGGGCTTGGGCGACACTACTACAGAAATAAAAGTCGAAAAAGGGGCCCACCAAGGGCCAAAAAGAGGCTAGAATGGCCAGGAAGCCACTCCACATTTAAACAGGGCAGAGGAGGAGTCGCAAATCGCCGTAAGGACTTTCGGGTTACGGAGTAGGGGGTTCGGGAGGGTTTCGTTTGCCCTGCAACAGCCCGAATGGGTAGGGAAACGGGATGTGATGCTTGGCAGAAAATAATAATCGGGCTTTGAGAATCAAACATTATGTTGGAGCTGGTGAAGAAATAGGGTCAGTGTTGGTTGTAAGTTCATAGCTTGCGCTGCAAGACGGCCAGTTATCAATCTATGCCCCAGGGGGCGAAAGTAGAATCAACAAGACCAAAAGGTCAAAAAGATCAAAAAAGATCAAAAAGAATTTAAAAAGATCACAGCTGAAGGAACGCTAGGAAACAGGGTCGAAGCAGGGAACAGCCGAAAATAGATATACGTAAAAGAATATGAGATGTAAATATCAGAAAGTTGTGTGCTGAAAATACACAGAAATTAAACGGGAATAGAGGAAGGCATTTTGGGACTCAAATCTCCCGCTGTCGTCTCGACCCATGGTTGGGTATGCAAATATTCGCATGTTGCTTTTCACTGGTTGCCCTTTTTTCTTCAACTGTTGCAATAAATACGGCTTTGGCAATACCCGAATATTTGGTGTTGTATCTTGCCCCGAATATTTGGTGTTGCATGCAACCCTGAGGCGTTCTTCCGCCGTTGTTGTGCGCCCAGACTCTGCGTGCCTGACTGGACCCTTTTGAATTTTTACAGCGGATCAGATAACTTTAATGGGTGCGTGCTTCGACACCGAGCGCGCGCACCTGCCAAAGAGACGAAGACACAGCTGTAAAAGTGGGGCCATTGTATTCGTCTAATTCCACCCACAATCAAAACATCGTCAAACTACACCTTCACAAGCCTTTTATCTTCTCTAAGTACCAACAGCAGTCTCGTTTTATTCTTGTCATCATTGGTATTTTAATTTGTGCTTTCTTAAGCTGTCTAAATACATTCAATTCTCGCATCCCAACAAACAGCTTAGCTTCCGGCTACATCCAATAACCTCTTTTGTTGTTTTTTTATCAGACGATCAGATAAAATTTTCACAGACGTACCAGTTGCGCGAAATTGCACCAGAAAACGTCCAGAATTTGTGAACCAAACAGCCTTGTCTACGGCACACTACGGACATTCACAACCGCTGGGACGAAGAAGACAAAGTCTATTTAGAGTCTAGTACATCAAGCCACCAAATTACGAAGGAGCTAGCATGATGCACAGAAATAATACGAGAAGACTCGTCTGAGGAAGAAGTGAAAATAAGAAAGAAATAAAATAATCGAGACACGAAAAAAGAAAGAAACATTTGAGCAGGACGGTTGGTCCCGAGTATCAGAAAACGCATGGCCTTTCACCTCCCGTATGCACATGTATTTCTGACAGCTACAAGAGCAGACGATCCGGGGCAGAACCAGCAGACGGGGAGTCGGGGAGGCGGAGGATTGCCACCAAATCGGAATCATGATGTGCACATCAATTCGCGGCTGGTAAAGAATAACAGGATGTGGAGGAGAATTCGACCAAGAAAGAAAACACAAGTCTACTGCAACGCCCGTACGACTATGATCATTACGCCTCTTCAGGTATCAACAAGAAAAATGAATCGCGCCTCGGAGGGTGCCACCAGCAAAAATGGATACACACCCTGACCAGGTCGCCTTGTTCTCATGAAAGCCTGGTAGGCTTTGGGCAATAATACAGGCTCGACAAACATCCATGTTTCCAGCCATCGGAAAGGCTTGACGATCTTTTACGACATCCATACTGGCTTGCTCTGCTTTTGGTGTGATGTTTGTTTCCTTTTTGTTTTTTTTGTTTTGGCGAGTTTGCAGTAGTGAGTGGAGAAACAATCAGTGTCCACGCACAAAAAAAAACTTCATACTGTGGAGTAATAGGAGCCAGCTTTTTGACTGTGAGCGGCGTTCGGGTCAACGATGGGAGAAAAACAAACGAGGACGGTGACCCGCTGTCAGAACCTTTTTTTCTATCGTTTTACTGGCATGGGCCTGTCAACGAGAGCCAGAGGCAGCTGCCCTCCACCATTCCGCTATGCGTTATTTCCGCCGTAACCGTTCCTCTTCTTTTTTTTCTTCTTCTTTTTCTTCGCGTCTTTTGCATTTCCCTGCCTGTCCTGTTTAAGGCTTTCTGCTACAAGTACCACGTCTTGGCTCAGTCCATAGGCCCGTCCAGGCCAGGCACTTGACCCAAAAAATAAAGGTTGTTGATCGGGTTCGTCTCAGGCCTTGGCGTCCACTGAGATAAAGTATTGGAGCCGAAAAAAACTGCCGCCAAGGCAACTGCAACAGCCTGCGGAGCTGCGTTCCCTTCCTTCCATACGACTTTGGCACACGACTTTTGCGCACTCCACCGCCCTTACCGGGCGTTCACTGGACTGACCAAGAGGCTCCTTGGTGGGCTCTAGCACGTATTGCTGAAGCTGGCGGGATTTTGCCTGCTGAGAGTCTAGGCCGGCCTGGCGGCTTTCATATTTTCTTCCAGGGTTGGATGGTGGGAGGGGTCTTTGTCTTGCTATGCTGCCCAAGCTTTTTGTGTTCCCGATGCCGACACTGCTTGGCATTTGCTTGTCTGGTACTGTCTGGGGAGAGACAGGTTAACAGCAAGCAAACAGCATGTGAAGAACACGACAAACAAAAATGAACAGACAGGTGTTTGCAAAACAGCAAAGAGTCACTACTTGAAAAGATGCGAGTGAAACTTCATATGCAAGCAGAGAGGTTTGCTTTTTTTGGATATGCAATTTAAGGGCGGCAGCAGGAGGCAAACGAGGCAAGCCACAAAATTTTTTGGTTGCGTCTAACTCGGCTCGTTCTTGTTTTGTGTGCTTGTAGCGATTTTTTCTTTGGGCACTTCACTTTCAGCCCGCGGCATTTATGCCTCAAACCCAGGGATCGAGAGAAGAAACTGGTGGGAAAGTGATGAAGGGGGGAGAAAAGAAAGGCCAAAAAAAGGCGCACTAGAAAATAGAGCGGATTCAGTCCCGATAATCAGATGGTGCGGAAGATGGTCGAGATAATCTCCCCACCCCACCTTTATTTAGAGCCCCCTCCTCCCCCTCCCATAAGTCGAATATCTCTAGCCTTCTGGCCCCGTAATTACGGAGAGCCACACACCGTACTTACGTCAACCAGGTGGCCTTTCCACAAGCTTTTTGCCTTTCTCCAACTGCGATGCTCTAATCGTACGTGGGAATAATTCTTCGTCACGTTGAGCTAACTGCTGGGTCTGTCGTTTAGGAAGTTGTGCTAGGATGGGGCTGGCACCGGTAGTGCAGCCTTAGTGAGGGATGGTCGTTTGTTTTGTATGTAGCCAGCACCTGGTCGGCGCCAAGTATCTCGAGCAACCTTTGTCTTTTCCTTTTGTCTCTTTTCTAAGTGAATGCCATCTGGAGTACTGAGAGTGTGCATTTACAATGACCAGCCGGAGGATTCTTCATCGTGTCTCCCTCGATGCGAGTACAACTCAATCAGACACATCCCGTGCATTGCATGACCTCTTTGTGTGCGTTGCAATCGGCTGGAGAAACACGTCCAAAAAGAGGTTTATCTTGGGCCGTTTTCATCAGAAACAGTCGGTTGATGTACAAGTACCGCCTCCCTCAACCGATCACATAACATGATCACAACACGAGGTAGTAAGGGAGAGGAAATAAGGAGGGAAAAGAGAAAGAAAAGAAAAAAAATAGTCGTACCAGGAGCCAAGGAGCATCTGTTCTGGAACTGGTGGAGAGCAGTGAAAGTGGAGGTGTGGGCGGGGAGGGGGAGCAGCCCACAGGCAGTTATCAATCAGTGGTCCTCACCTCTTTCAGTACCGAGGCCGCTTAGTTTTAAATATGCACCAGCAGAAAATCAGCTCCGTGCTCCCTTGCGTGCAGGGAGTGCACATTATTTTGTCGCCCAAATTCATACCTTGTTTGCAAATATAAGGGCCGCCCTTCTGAGCGGTGCGTTGACGATGTGAGATATTCAGCGGATCTTCGTTTAAGTAAAACCACGACGGGAAAGACAACAATATAAAAATAAAATGGATGGAAGAGCAAAGCTGGACCTGTAAGTCGTGGGTTCCAAAGAAAGAATATTGTTGGTGTAAGTTAGATGACTTGAACCTAGAATCTCTCCAGCGGGCAGTAGCTTGTCTAAAAGAAGGGGGGAAGAGGGAAAGCATGGAAAAAAAATATATACGGGCACCGAATAAAAGAGGCGCACTTAGCAAAAAACCTTGCGATGGCTGCAGACAACCACCCAAAATGTTGCCTTTTTTGACATCGCGTCCTTTTTTTGCCCTCTCCCTTTCTTATTCGTAACCCCTTCTTCCCTTTCGTGTTCCCTTTTCGACCATCTGGCCATCCTTCCTTCCGATGTCCTACACGAAAACCACCCATCTTTTGGTTGGTTTTATCTGATCTTGCCTCCCCCCCCCTCTCCAGCTAGTAGACGACTTTGTGTGCCTAGGGCGCAGTCTGCCTTGTTTGCCACCAGATTATCTTTCACCCTGTTATTTGTTCAGGGCCAGCGGCAATCACCCCGACATTGAAGCTTGACCATCATTGAGTTCTGACAGGTTATGTCTAGCCGCGTGACACGATTTGAACGTGCATTGCAGCCCAGATACCTACATAATTCCAGGCGTATTGCATTGTAGTCCCGCAACAATTTAAACGAGAAAAAGAGCTGCATCCACTGTCGGTGTGGACGATGTGTAATGTTGACGAGGAGACTGACGGTAAGGTACAAAATAAAAGGTACCCTTTGATGTGCAATCCATGGTCATCCACACCACGGCAGAGCTGGACAGAACTGGCAGCTGTATTCGATGGTCTGCGCCATGTGCAGCTTGCCATTCGTCAGAAAATGGCCCCTCTTTGGAGCTAAAAGAGAGATAAATTCGAAATTTAATACTGGAGGAAAATAGTCAAGTGCCAAAAAATTCGACAAACTAAATGAAACGAAACAGCTAAAAAATTCGATAAATTGGAAATCAGATAAAATACATAAAATCAGATAAAATGACAAAACACATAAAATGATCAGCATCCGCGAGCTAGATACAAGCAACGCAGGAGCAGGAAACGAGAAAAAGAAACTCGACAAATTTACGGAACCCAATGGCTTGTTACCTAGCTCGATATTTGCAGAAATAAGCGCTTCTTCTTTGCCTTCTGCCTTTAGACACTTTAGACAGTGGGGGTAGTTGGCTACTGTTGTCCTGCCTGTCCACAAGTGCCATCTGATTGTCCTGGAGCTCACCTTTCTACTTTTAACCTTTTCCCTTTTTTTTTCTTCTCTTCTTCACCTTAACCTCGGCCGGTACCTGCTCTTTTTCTCTTCTCCCCATGAGTGCTACTCGTATTTTCTTTTCTTGACGCTTCACGCGCCGCCATCATATTTCTTTTCTTTTCCACGACCTAAACATTCCCGGTTCTTTGTTGTCCGGTATTCGCAGCAAGAAGGCTGCCAGCTGTTTTGCCGATTTGCCATACTGTAAGCCAGCCATAACATTTCCTTCTTTCCTGTACCTCGACCTCGTTATTCTTTCATCCTCTCGCATCGCCGTCTTTGTTTGACATATCAACACCCGAAGGCGGAGACAAGGATTCTTTTCCCTTCTACCTTGACCGTATTTTCATGACAATAAAAATTAAACATCAGTGAAAAAAAGAACTGAACTAAGCCGTGACTTGCCTTCATTTCCCACGCTCGTCTCGGCCCCAACGACCCCCTCCCTGTCTGTTTCTCGTCTCGTGTCGTCCCTTGCCTATCTTCTCTTTCCTGGCATCTTCCATCTCTACATACACCCCCTTCTTTGGCACTACCCACACGGTCGGACCCTGCTCTCTTGGTCTTCTGCATTTCCTCCTGTCTACGGAGCACGGCTGGTACTGGTCGCCTCCTCTGGCTTGCTTTTCTGCACGCTGTCAGCCACTGGCGTCTGCTACTATTGCCCTTTACCCTGCTTCTTCTTCTTCCTGTCCCCTCGTTCCCGTCCCTGTCTCTCCCCACTCTACTGTGGTAGCTCTGCATCTCGTCTCTTCTTCTTTACCTTTCCGCATCCTAGATTTCCTTTCCCTTTTCTCTTCTTTATTCTTCCTCCTGTTTTTCTCTTCTTTTCTTTTCCTTTTCACCTTTCCCATCTCCTCATATCTCCTTTTTGTTTCTTCCTTCCTACCCCCTCTTCCTTTCGAGGGACATTTTTTTTAACTTGCTGCTTTTGCAACACCAGAAAGCAGTTTTGGTCTTTCATCCCAGAGACCTCTTTTCCTCCTCACCCAAAAAAATAACACCCAGACGTTCTGAAGGAGGATTGCCACAAGCAGTCCCTCCTCCCCCAAAACAACCGGCACCATGGGCAAAAACGTCTTCGCCGTCCAGGTGTTCTTCATCGTCTTCCGCGAGTGCCTTGAGGCCGTCATTATCCTCTCGGTCCTGTTCTCGTTCCTGAAGCAGGTCCTAGGCGGTCCCGACCAGGACCCCGCCATATACAAAAAGATGCGCCGGCAGGTCTGGCTCGGCGCAGGCGTCGGTATCTTTATCTGTCTTGTCATCGGTGGCGCCTTTATCGGTGTGTTCTACGGCCTCGGCCGCGATATCTGGGCCAACACGGAAGATCTCTGGGAAGGTATCTTTTACCTGATTGCGACCATCATTATTACCGTCATGGGCCTGGCCCTGCTCCGTGTCAACAAGATGCGCGAGAAGTGGCGGCTCAAGATCGCCCAGGCCCTCATCACCCACCACTCCATCAAGGAGAACGGTGCCGGCCAGTGGCTGCGCGAGTGGGCCCGCCGCAACGTCATGTTCATCCTGCCCTTCATCACCACGCTGCGTGAGGGTGTCGAGGCTGTTGTCTTTGTCGGTGGTGTCTCCCTGAGTCTGCCTGCCACGGCCTTCCCCATCCCTGTCATCACGGGCATCCTGGCTGCTCTGATCATCGGCTACCTGCTGTACCGCGGTGGCAACTACATGACCATCCAGGTCTTCCTCATTTTCTCGACCAGTGTCCTGTACCTGATCGCCGCCGGCATGTTCTCGCGCGCTATCTGGAGCCTGCAGTACTATGTCTTTGCCAAGCGCGTTGGTTCCGATGTCGCTGAGGCTGGCGATGGCCCTGGTTCCTACGATATCTCGGAGACCGTCTGGCACGTCAACTGCTGCAACGCCGAGACTGACAACGGTTGGGATGTGTTCAACGCGCTGCTGGGCTGGGAGAACACCGGTACCTATGGCTCCGTCATCTCTTACAACATCTACTGGCTGTTTATCATTGTGTCCGTGTTCTTCCTGCTGTACGAGGAGCGCACCGGCTGGCTGCCGTTTGCCCGCCCCACGCTCAACTTCCTCAGCAAGGTCCCTGGCTTCAAGGGCTGGGCGCGCAAGCGGATTGCTGCCCACGAATTGGACGCCGACGAGGTTGTCAACCAGGTACAGGCCGAGCACCTGGTCGTTTCCAACTAAGCGGAGTCCATCCGCTTTTGCGACAAAACTACCTAGGCATCTCAACTTGCACCATGGTCCTCTTTGGCCCGTGTTGAGAGCTCGTTTGGTACAAGTCTCCACGGATTGTCCAGATGACTGCCTGGGGTATCATCTCGATCGTCTCCCGCTAAAAGCTGTTGCACCATTTCTCCTATTTATCAACCACGTTAATACTGTGGTTAGACTGGAAGAGACGGAGCAGACAACTCTCTCCCACCTGTGTGCTTGTACACACATTCTCTCTCCCTCTTTTATCTTTTTATGACCTGTTGCCATGGACAGGCCAACTCCTTTCCCGTAAAGGACCTCTCTTACTTTACAATATCCTGTCTCTCTATTTTTCTTGTTTCCCCGCCCAATACTTGGGCACCAACTTCATCGTTTTTTGTTGCGTCGAATGCCTGGTGGAGGTGGAAAGAAAAAAGAAAAGTTAATACCACTTTGTCGTTGCGCTTTTTTGTTTGCTATTTGTTCCAAGATAAACACAAATGGATCTACTCTCATAGTTTTGCTAGTCGAGCTTACTCATTGAATATTATAATTGGAGCAATCATTCATGAACATATGTGTGCTTTCATGCGTGTGGTTTGGGTTTATCCTGTAGCCCATCGTGCCTTCCTTTTGAATGGTATTGCCAGATGCTATGCTTGGATCGTACCTCCCCCGTAACGGCATGTGTGCTCTTCCCCAATTATCTGTCCTCTGCCCTCTGTCCCCTCGCGCCTTCCCTACGCACCTTCCAATCCAAATTGGGCAGTCCCACTCAGCACATCTCGTGATCTCGTTGGCACCAACAGACGGCTTCACCTTGGCCACTGCCGCAAAGAAGTCTTCGATAGTCAACGGCGGTGCCTTTGCTTTGCCCTGCGGCACATTCTTCCACGTCATCGGCTGCGCGCCAGCTTCGTTGCCCTCGCACGGCACCCACCATCCAGTCGCGTCACGTTTAAAGTATTTGGCACCGCGAACACGCTTTACCGGCAACATCAATGCATCTTGAACGGCATTGGCGACGTCGCTGCCCGAAAAGCCGTCGGTACGGCGTGACAGCTCAGCACCGACAGCAATCTCACGTTGCCCACCAGCTTCGCCGACGACTTCCGTCCACTCCTCGCCACCGTGGACACGGAACAGCTCAACACGCGCTTCAGCATCAGGCAGGGGGATATGGATACGTTTTGAGAAACGACGACGAATAGCCGGATCGAGCGACCAGGGCAAGTTGGTGGCAGCCAACAGGACAACGCCATCATTGTTGCCATGACCGACACCGTCCAATTGGACTAGAAACTCCGTCTTGAGGCGAGCTGTCGTGGCATCATCCCCGCTTCCGCCTCCTCCACCCCCACCACTTTCGCGGCTGTTGCACAACGCATCAATTTCATCGATAAAGATGACGGACGGCTTCTTCTCGCGGGCCAGCTCAAACAGCTGGCGCACCAGGCTCTCGCTCTCGCCAAACCACTTGGACGTCAGGTCTGTGGCGCTGATACTGAACAAGGTGTACTCGACCTCGGTAGCCACAGCTTTTGCGAGGTACGACTTGCCCGTGCCTGGTGGTCCATAAAGAAGAATGGCCCGCCGTGGCTTGCGTTTTCCCTGGAACATGTGCGGAAACCGCAGTGGGAACACCACAGCTTCTTGCAGCTCGTCCTTGGCGGGTGCCAGGCCAGCCACGTCCTCCCATTTCCACATTGGGACTTTCGGTAACAATGGAGCTCATCAAAGACTCGCGCAGCTGCTTGGCCATACCACTCTTGGAATCCTTGTCACCGCCGTCGTCACCGCCTCCCCCACCTCCGCCACCAAAGCCCATGGTGCCAAACTGCGACATCCGGGCTGCGTTTTGGCTCGCCGACATGGCCGATTGGGAGTTGATCTGCATCGCCTCAATGGCATCTTGCAGTCGCTGCTGGGCTGATTGTTGTGCTGCTTCCGACTGGGCGGCGTACTCAGCCTGCGCAAGAGCCATTTGCTGCTCGGCCAAGATCTTTTGTTGAGCCTGCGCTGCTTGCAGACTTTGCGAGTATGCCGAGCCAATCTGCGAGCCCGTGTCGACAAAGAGCTTGAAAATGTCCTTGACGGTACCGCGGAGGGATGGTTGAGCGGGCGTCTCACGGGGCAGATCCCGAGATGATGCCTCTCCTGCTATGGCATCTGCAGCCGCATCGTCCTTCTTTCCATCGCCACCCGCAACTGCCGCCACAAACTCGGCCGCCTCGATCCGCGCCTTGAGTCCATACTGGTCATTGATGCCCCGCAGGTACTGCTGGATTGCTACCAAATATATGGCTTGCAAAAAACTCTTCGCGGTCCAGCAGCCCATTGTGGTCCAGATCGGACTTCTCCCAGATCATGTCAATGTCCTCGCTACTCAGGTTGGATGCCGTGAATAACTGCAACGCATGTGCCGCAGTCACGTACTTGGGCTCTTCCAAGACGCCCATTGTACAAACCTCCCAAAGCTCGGTAGCGATGCTACGGATATCGGCGGGCATGGCCAGAGTGTTGACAATGGCGTCAATGCGCTCCTCGTCTTCAGACTTGGGTGGTTCCTTTTCCTCCTGCTCCTTCTCTTCCTCGGGGCGGAGGATTGATGGAACCTGTTGG
Source organism: Sporothrix variecibatus (assembly GCA_016097105.2). Taxonomy (NCBI): domain Eukaryota; kingdom Fungi; phylum Ascomycota; class Sordariomycetes; order Ophiostomatales; family Ophiostomataceae; genus Sporothrix; species Sporothrix variecibatus. Next base: position 5,437,530 of record JADMNI010000001.1, on the reverse strand, counting down.
TCTTGTTCTTCGGGGCGCAGGAACGATGGAAGAGGAGACACTGGCGTGTCGGGTGCTGCCGCTGTGGAATATAAGGCGTCGGTGTTGCGTTTGTTCTCGGTGGTTGTGATACACCGGGGATATACGGAGTCGGGGCTGGGGTCGGAGGTGATCGCGGTTGGGCCTGGACGGATGCTGGCCGAGGTGGAAGTCCTGGGGCAGCTCCAGGTGGTGCACCGGGAGGAGCCCCGGGTGGAGCTCCTGGAGGAGCCGATGCCGGCGGTGTGGGTGGTGGTGGCGGAAGCTGAGTCGTTGGATGAGCAGCTATCGCCAACAGGTGCGCGGGTGGTCGCTGGCCAACCACGACGTACTGCATGGCCTCGCCGCTCAGTCCATGCTGCCGCAGACTGTACGGATATGCCTTGGCCGTGTTCCCCAGGAATGACGCAAACTCCAGGAAATACAAGTTGCCATCCCATGGGCACAAGGTCGTTCGCTTGCCCAGTTGGAAACCAGCTGACAACATGTCCACGCCGACTGTCAATGCACGCAGCTCTGTAACCAAACTGTCGGGTAGACCCTGCCAGCGAAGAGCGCCGCCGCGTGCTTTGATGAGCACACTGTCGGAAGGGCCCCAAAAAACATATTCAAGATGTGTTTGCTGAAGGGCGTTGCGCATGGACCCGGTGAAGTGGAGAAAGTCGGAGGCGAGGCCGATGAAAGCATCAGGGAACCGGCCTGACGTCTCAGGTGACAGCATCACGTCTCCGGTATCGAAACTAACAACATAGGCGCCATACGGCGAGAAGCTGACGTGGTCAACATTCGCATAAGGCTGAGTCTGGCGGGCAGTGTAGATGGACTGGAGGAAGTCGGAGCGGTTGGAGAGGACTGAATAAGATCATGGAGGTTAGTATTGGCCACAGAGCGGGCGTCTCTTCCCATGCTCTGTAAGGCTTCACTCACTATTTCCATCTTTTAGCATTAAGCAGTACGATCCGTCCACTCCCGTTGACATCCAGTCGATGCGCGTGCCGCCGAGAGACCGGTCTTGGAGTTGATCGCCGAGTGAGTCCCAAACAGTCTGGATCGGCGTGGGCAGCTGCCGACTCGCTGCAAAATGGTCGTTGCCCACGGCCCACGACGAAGCCGACGGGCCAAAATAGAAAAAGACCATGGTGACGAGTGTCGATGTGTTTTTTACGTCGTAAAGAATACAAGTCTGAAAATTAAGAAACTGATCGTCAGGACAGCAACGAGAAGAAATACGACAGCTCCTTTCCTAAACCTAGGTAGGCCAAGCCTTTTAACGAAAGATTACAGCCTTTGGAAATCTCTTAGCTGGCTTGGCTTGGTCTTGTCTTCTTTGGAACTCAGTTTCTTCCTCTCTTGTTTCGAGTCAAGCCACGCTCCTCCTTTCTCTCCTTCTCCCTCTTGTTGCCCAACTGGCTGCAGGGTCTGAACCAATAACAGAAGGAAACAAGTCGATACTTTGCTGCGGTCCGCAACAGTCTAGAACCTCCCAGGCGGCAAGTGCGCACTGCACCCTTTTTTTACTTCCTTTTGTCTTGCTTCACTCTCGTCTCGTCGCTTTCACACAGCCTCGCCAAGACATTTCAGCCTCACCGCTGGAGGGGTTGCAGTGGTCGATTTTACCTTAACCTTTAATTTAAGCTTGTTTTTCCTCTATTTATCTAGAAGTTGTCTGTCTTGGACCCCTCTTTCTACAACAGGGCTAGGTTGGATGGCGGCTGGGCAGGGCCCTCTTCGAGCCAACGTTTTTGTGGCGTTTTTTGTTTTCGTGTTCTCATGTTCTTTCGTAGGGATCTGTTTCTATTTCTTTGTATGCTCGACGCAAGGTCGTATTATCTTGATTTGCCTTGGCTAGATTCGACAGCAAAATAAAAACACGAATGTCGAGATATGTTGGTAAAACAGAAGAATGAGTGGATGAAAATGATAAAAGTAAAAGAAGTAAGTCTGTCTGAGTAGAGGGCAAATGTACATCCGAAATAGGAAATGGTACAGCGATAATGCAAAATCCATCGTTGGGAAAGCTCCTCACACTTTTTACATCTTAACCATTGCAAAACGGGTTTTCAAAGGCGAACATAAAAAAGTGCAAGAAGACCCATACAAAATTCAGTAGTGAATGTGCCTTTATTTTCTCTTTTGGGATTTTTATTTATTTATTTTAGAATCAAAAGGGGGAAAACAATATTATCTTAAAACGGGAGTTGATTTTCTAACTGAATGAACCTGCAGGTAATGGAAATACATTCTAAACACTCGTTTCTCGATTCAAACTTGTTATTTTGCGTCAAAAACAAACTTAACAACGATCCCATCACAAAAGCCACAATTGAAAAACTCAACGAAGCCATATAAGAATGCTATCAGTGACCACGATTTGCCATCTTATCAACCTTTACATATACCGCACCTTGTTTATCCGCCGGATATTTTCTGTTGCCGCCCACATCCCGACCAGGCCTTCCCCAGATTCAACTCACATACTACAAATACAAGGTGGCAGGAGAGAAGCATAAATTTAATATATTGTCTTAGGGGATGTGACATAATGACAGCTGCAATAGCCGCTGCCGGCTTTCTGGACAGCGTGTTATTGCCAAACTCTATCAGACGGTGCTTCTGAAGAGATGGATTGCACCCGTCGCCACCTCGTAGGATCCCAGCCAGCTTCCATTGTGATCAAATAAAGGCAGTAAGACGAGGACAGCGGTATTGTTTTTATTTACAGCACTTACCACGCTCTTTCTTGAAGCCCCTTTACTCCTACAGCCGCATCTCATCATGCTCATCCACCAGACATCGGCAACGGGGCTGTTGTTGCTCCTGGGACTCGCATCCCCGTTTCTTGTAGAGGCTGCACCAGCTACACAAGTCCGAGTGATCGAACCTTCTATCCCAGGAACATGCCTCATCCAGGCTATCAACCCCTTCACGCGCACCGTCTACAACCACTGCCCGCCGCCTCAGACCGACATCAAGCGTATCCGTCCCTACCGCAACCCGCCGCGCTACCCTTGGACACACCCCGTGCGCTGCTTGAAAGCCAAGGGCAGTGAGGATACCCCACGCAAGGGCTATGACATCCGGTACTGCCTGTACTCGGACTCGGTCCTGGGCGGACTGCATGGCCTGAGTTTGTTGACGGCGCCCGAGATTGCCGCTGATGTGGTCAGCGCGGACCGCTCTCGAGGACAGGCCGTACTATGGCGGCTCACGCGAGCGACAGTTTGCTCCAGGCCCGGTCAACGGTGCTTACACAATCAAGCCCACACCCGGTAAAGGTCTCGGTGTCGTGGCATCGCGCAAGATTGCACAGGGCGAGATTGCCATGCTGGACCTGCCGGCCATGTTGTTGAGCAAGGCCTTTTTGGAGGATGCGGAGCCGCTGCCACGCCGGCGACTGATCCGGCGGGGCCTGTCGCAACTGCCCGCCGCGACCCAGAAACGGGTGTATGCGCTGGCAACGAGCACTGGTGGTGATGTTGTGGACGCTATCCTGGGCACCAATACGATCAGCCTGGCACTGGGGATGAACCAGCTGCACCTGGGTCTCTACCCGGAGCTGTCACGGATCAACCATGCCTGTAATCCAAAGTGAGTTCAAATATGCCCCCAAAATGTACGTTGTATGGCTTTTTTTTTCTCTAACAGCTACAGCGCCTACTACCGCTTCTCGCACCGCACGCTCTCTGTTGAGGTCGTGGCCTACCGTGACATCCAGCCGGGCGAGGAGATCACCATCAGCTGTAAGTGGCATTTGTATCTTAGAAACGACTTTGTCGTAACTTGTTGCACATACTTACACACCTGTTCTCGCAGACGCACAGCTCACCCAGTCCCGCACCGAGCGCCGCCTCTTCCTCCAGAACAACTGGCACTTCAACTGCACCTGCTCCCTCTGCCGCGCCGACCCGGACGCCATGACTCTGTCCGAAGACCGCCGTCGCGACATGCGCAAGCTCCAGTCCACGCTCGTCCAGGCCAGCCGCAACGGCGACTACGATCTCGCGCTCCTTACAGCCGAGACACTCCAAGAAACTACCGAGGCCGAGGGCGTGACGCCGCTGCACGCTGAAATGTACGACATTGTCGCCTCGATCCACCTGGACATGCGCAACTTTAACCAGGCCGAAAAGTTTGGGCGGCTGTCACTGGAAGCGTGGGAGCGGTTTGACAGTGTGGACGACACGCAGCTGGTGGCGGCGCGGTGTTCTTGTCGTTTGTGGAGCAGGCGCGCAAGGCGGACCAGGCGGAGCGGCTGCAGCGGGAGCGGGATGCAGCGGACGAGGCGGCGATGGAGGATTCTTTGGAGGACTTCTTTTAGACAGGCGGAGCGGAAAGGGCCAATATGGCCAAGGGGAAAGGCGAGTAAAATTTCAAGAGTGACGCGAGACATACATTCAATAGTCAAAGAAGGGGCGTGGTGTGCAAATTCAAAATCATAATATCGTATTCGGAGTAGAAGCAAAGAAAGCAGGAGAAATATGTAAAAAGCCAAAGAATTCAAAGTCGTAATCATTTCATAAATAGTAGATGCAAAAGCAAAAGCCCGGACAAGAAACCAGAAAAAACCAAATCTGCAGAGCTTGGCAGTGCGTCCGAAGACACATATGTCCATGTTCAAATCGTCTTTCCCAAGAAGCAACCCCGGACTGTAGTCCTCGATCAGGATGTTCGAGAATGACAGGAGATAAAAAATAATGAAGGGTGAAGCTTGAAAGTTGGTAGGTAAAATAAGACATCAAGGCAGGCGATGACAGGATACAAGAATAGCAAATATGAGAATGTGCGAATGCAAGACAGTAGCTATGAAAATGAAAATGAACATGATAAAATAAGAATGAGGCATGGCAATGAACGTAAACAAAACAAAAAAACAAGGAAGAAACGAATCCCAGACAGCAGCAACCACGAATTTAATGCCACTCGAAATATGGGCATACGCTTATGTCAGCATCGACACAATCTCAAATTCTGAGAAGGCGGCGAGTGACAAAAGAGAAGATAAAAAGAGACAGAGATAGAGAAGTGTATACAAGTGCATACACTCACGCACTCTGGACTCGTACCATTGACCTCCCTGTTGTCCTTTCGGAGGCAACCTGGGAAGAATGGTGTTGTGGTGCTCTGCTGGGATACAACGATAAAGGACCAAACCGTACAGTTGGCCAAGACAAGGAAATAAAGACAGAGAACAAGCAAATGTGTGAAAAACAAGAATGAAAAGAAAAGGTTGTGGCAACTTAATGCTACGAGAAGAGACGGTTAAATGAGAAACATGCAGCACTCAGTCAATGGTCATGTCCAAAAGATCCTCGGCGTACTTGTCCAGCTCGATGATACGGAACCGGCCAGTCCCCTTTTGCTTCCGCTCCAGCTCGCGCCAGGCGTTCGAGATTCCCATCTTCCAGGAAAGCAGCTCGACACACCAGCCGCGGCCCAGCGCACGTTCGGCGTGCTTGAGGAAACCGTCGGAGAACTCGGCCTCGGCCGCATCACCCGTCGCTAGGACGATCGTACCGGCGTCGTGATCCAGGACACTGTGGCACATCTTGAGGTGCAGGATTTCGTCAACGGCTTGCTCGCCAATTTTCGTTGAGCTTGGCAAGGGTTGCGGGGTCGGCGAGCTGTATCCGCCGTCGTCGGATGAGTAAATATCGGCCAACGACGAGTTGTGTCCGTCGTAGTTGTTGTAGCTGTTCTTGCCCCGGCTCGTGCTCTTCTTGTGGCCAAAGTTGCCGTTGTTGCCACCGTTGTTATTGAAATTGTTGCTGTTGTTGTTGTTGTAGTACTTGTTTGCAGGCCGCAGCTTGGGTGACGGAAGGGCCGCTTTGGCGACACGGCCGAGAATATTCATTTCGTAACCCAGTTCTTCGGCCTGGCGCATGTACGACGGCCACTTCGCCTTGTTGTTGTATTCAGGGACAGAGCCTGCCGTAATGAGGCGGGCGGCAGGCCGGTTGCGCTCGAGGATGCGAGCGAAGGCATCAAAGAAAAAGGGCGGAGCCGTCATTTTCTTTTCCTGAGGAAAACCACGCTCGATCTTGATTCGGTTGTAAAAACCAATGACAATGTTGGAAAGATCCACAAAAACATGGATGTTGGAAGCCTCTGCGGAGGCCCCAGGGAACCGCAGAGAGCGGTCCCGTTTGTACTCTGGCTTGAGTTTCGTCTCAAGCATGTTCAGCTTCTCCTGCTTGCTGTGCCAGGACAGAGGCTGGATGGGATGGTTGAAATTGGGCAAATTGGGCGATGTACCCAGTGGAGACGAAAGAAGCATCGACGAGGGGAGCGGGTAGGGCAAATCGTACGGGCGAGAGCCTGATTGAAGCCCGCCTTGTTGGGTGTGCCGAAAGGGCCAGGCGTCCGCTTAGGCGACTTCACGATGGAAATCGGCCGAGCTGGCGTGGTCGCGGCAGCCACAGCAGCCACAGCCTTGGCCGTAACTGTTGCAACAGACGTCGGCGGCGAAGTGGAAGGCGAAGCGATAACGACACCATCCACGGCAGTGGCCGAGAAAAGACCATTTGTGCCCGTGAGGAGAATGCCTGCACTGCGGTTCTCCTCGTCGCCTGCCTTGTCCTCGTCATCTTCACCACTCCCATCCTCAGAGATGGTGTCGAGAAGAAGAGAGCCAGGCGTTCCGCTGGGAGACTCGATTGTAGAGAAATCGAGGCCGCTCAGAAAGCCCATGTTGAAGGCCGAGCCTCCGCGAGGAACGTCGGCCGTTGAGCCGGTAGATGTAGGGGTGACAGCGGCATCTGAAGTAAGCAGAGACTTCACGGGATCGCCCGAGGTCACGGCCGAAGAGGAAGAAGAAGCTTGGTCGATTGTTGACGAGAAACCGCCGGGCCAATCATCGAAAATGGAGGAAAAATTGCCCAATTTTGGCGAAGGCGGGCGCGCGGAAGCCGGCGGCGAGACATCATGCTGTCTAACGCCGCCGACGTCCGGTAAAAGTGGTGGTAAAGTGGTTGAGAGAGTGATCATGGCGTCGGCGGTTAACTCGACATGGAGAGAGGAGAGGTGGCAAACGGCGGTCGGGCGGGACATGGCCGCAGCGTCGGCTAGAGGGTCCGGAGGTAGGAGAAGACACTGTGAAGTATGAGGATGTCGAGGCGATGTGTGGATAGGGGATGTTATCGAGTTCGAAAAAGATGTTTGTGTTCGGAGGTTCGAAGGAGAAACGAGAGTTTGAGCAGACAGCCGGAATATTATGTATTAGAAAGCGAGAAAGAACAGCCGGATGATGGCTCGGGTCAGTGAGGAAGGAGCGAGTCACACAGGGCGGCGTACACATACACCGCATGGCCTGGCCCTACAAAATAGCGCGCAGCGGTCTGTGACTCGATTTTAAGATGGTTGGGCAGAAAAAGCGTGTTTGTGCGCTAGGAGGGGCGGAAAGAGCGGAGCGGCAAAGGAAGGCGCGAGCGCTGGCGTGCTGCCCCACCCAGCCATTCCTTCTTGTCTTGGTCTCGTTGGCCACTGCCATTCACTCATTCTGATGCAAACCCACGCACTGCCACGCTCGCTCTTGCCTTGCCAATCAGGCACTGGCAGCTTTGCTGGCAAACGCTCATTGCTGCACGTCACAAAAGTCACAAAGGCCACGCATTGCGACGGAAGGAGAACAGGTACGCATAGAAATCGATTGAGGCACGAAACACAAAATTTTGGTTCATGACCTCGACGGCATTAGGGCATGATTTTTCTATTCTCGTTTCCTTGCCTTGGCTAGATGTAAGGGATTTCCTTCGTTGCTGTGGTAAAGAGTTGGGTGGGTTTAGCTGGGCCTCGCCAAAGTGTCAAAAGCACTTGTTAGTTTACTTAATACGGCATAAATCACTATCTTGTATGAAAAGCAGCTTGTCACAACGTAATAGACTTGCCATTGTAATTTCGAGATATTTGTCACTTGCTGTTGAGTTGCAGGTCGCTCCTTCTCTCCTTTTTGAGGCTATCATTGCTGCTGGCCCTTCACTGTTCAGCCTTTTGCCCATCGAATGTGCAAGTCTAGACCCCGCCTTCTCCGTTCGGAAGGCACCGCAACCCCTGTTGGCCATTAGGATAGGCCTGGCCCACGCGACCCCTCCCCTCCACACAGGCTCCCCGCCGTGCCTGCCACAGAAGGCCAGCCAGGCAGGCGAGCCAATTCGTCGTCCACTCCCGAAAGGCAAGTGCGACCAGCACCCGCTATCGCTTTCCAGGCGGGAAGCTTGCTGGACTCTAGAGTAAACATGCTAAATGTCGCTTGTAAGCCTCGCCGCCAATTGACGTTTGCTGTGTTTCCATACGCTTCCGTTTGTCTCCATCGCCGCCCTTGCGCATAGCACATCTTTGCACTTTCGCCCGCCTCCCGTCCACGGACCTCACTTTCTCTTTAGACATATTCCGTGATTCTTTTCACATTCTGTTCATCCTGTTTTGAGCTACATTGACCGTTACCCGACATTATTTCCACTAGAAAAGTTCGATCTTATTCAACATAATTTATCCATCTTCCAACCAAAACATAGGCCAAAACCTCAGCTTGCCCTTTTGGCATCTTGAAGCTTCAGCATCGACATCGACTTCATTCTCCATCTACACTTTCGAGCTGCACCCTGTGCACGAGCTTGCCCAAAATGTAAGATGCTTTCCCACTCTTCCTCTTCCTGTGCTCCAAAGCCACAAACCTTTGCTTCACATTCCACTCGTATCTTCTTCTTGTGTCGCGTGCTGACAAATGGTTTCCCTCAAACCGTCTAGGCAAATCACTGTGACCGTGTCGAGGCCACAGAGCGAGGAGCCCGATCTCCTGTCGCTTGAGGTGTACCCAGAAATGACCATCGAAACACTCCAGAGCTCCATCGAAGCCGAGACGGCCATCCCGCCCAACACGCAGCACCTCTACCACGATGGCAACCTCATCACCGACAACACCCAGACCCTCGAGGCACTTCATGTAACCAACGGCGACATGATTGCTCTGCACATCCGCGAGACGAGGAATACCGGAAGTGGAGCAGCAGCAAGAGGATCACAGCAACCGGCAGCAGCAGCAGCAGGAGCTGCAGCCGCCGCAAGGAGTGGAGGAGGAGGAGGAGCACCAGGAAGCGGTGGCCGTCAACGGCAACCGGGCGAGCCGGACCCGGAAGTGATCCGCCTGCAGATTCTGGGCGACCCTCGTCTACGGGAGGAGGCTATACGTCAGCAGCCGCAGCTGGCTTCCGTGATCGACGACCCGCAGCTGTTTGCCCAGTTCTTCAACAACAACTACGACCGGGAACGCCGCGAGCGCCAGGACCGCCAACGGCAGATTGCACAGCTCAACGCGGATCCATTCGATATCGAGGCACAGGCGCGCATCGAGGAGATTATCCGGCAGGAGCGCGTCATGGAGAACCTCCAGAACGCCATGGAGCATAACCCAGAGGGTGAGCGCCCCTTTCCCCAAATCCTATCTGTCTTTATTTCGACTCTACTAACACCCCTAGTTTTCGGCCGCGTGCACATGCTGTACGTTGACGTCGAGGTGAATGGTTACAAGGTCAAGGCTCTGGTGGACTCGGGCGCTCAGGCGACCATCATGTCTCCCAGCTGCGCCGAGGCTTGTGGCATTATGCGCCTCGTGGACAAGCGCTTTGCGGGTGTGGCCCGCGGTGTCGGCACTGCCACCATTATCGGCCGTGTGCATTCGGCACAGATCAAGATTGGCAGTCTCTTCTTGCCCTGCAGCTTCACAGTCATGGAGGGCAAGTCAGTCGACCTGCTGGTCGGCCTTGACATGCTGAAGCGCTACCAGGCGTCGATCGACCTGGCCAAGGACCGCCTGATCATCCAGGGTGTCGAGATCCCTTTCCTCGGCGAGGCGGATATTCCCAAGGACTCGGAGGAGGCACTTGCGGAGGAGCCGACCCTACCCGGCCCCAGTGGAACGACGATTGGCCAGCGTTCCGGTGTTGTGTCGGGTCCAGAGGGCGAAGAGGGCGGCGAGGGTGCAGCAGCACCGGCTTCGACACCGGCAGCCGCCTCGGCTGCGTCTCAACCCCAGACCCAGCAGCAACCGCTTCCTGCTGCACCAGCACCGGCTGCTGCTCGGCCACCTCAGGCACCCCCAGCGGGCGGCCCCAGCTTCCCCGAGGAGGACATCCAACAGCTTATGGCACTGGGATTCCCGCGAGAGGCCGCCGTGCAGTCCTTGCAGGCTACGGGTGGAAACGTGGAATACGCGGCGAGCTTGCTGTTCCAGGGTTAAACGTGGACGCCAAATGGTTTTTTTCTTGCTGGAGAATAATAGATGAGCGCACGTATAAACGACAGCGTAGAAATTACATGACAAGGGACAGGAAAACCAATAAAAAACAGCAACAATGGGTGTGCATAGTAGTCATATTGGAATGACGGGTATTCTTTGATATTCTCTGGGCTTGGGCATGCCGGTTTTGTTTTCTTTAGTCTAGCTCGGTATTTTGATAAATCAAACCCAAATTTTTAATGCGATACATGGAGTCAGACAAATCAATACTGTTGCGAGATGTATTCGAATTGATACGATGACTATTGATATTATAAATCTACCTTATTTTACGAAGTGAAATGCTCCTATTGAACGCCATGAATTGAAACAGAGTCCCCTTTTACTTCACATCCACACTCTACCGCAGCTTGTAGACACACGGCTTGAGGATCTTGGCCTCCAGCACCGGATCGGCCATAGGGTCCGCATTCCGGTCGGGCTTGTCTTCGTCAAAGATAGACGGCTTCTTGGCACCAGTACCCTCTCCGCCACGGCCGCCATTGAGCGACTCCATCACCTCGTCCTTGCCAACCATCGGCGGCGCTGCCTTGATGAAGCGCATCTTGACAAACATCTTGTTGCTCAGGTCCACTGCAGGCGGCTTGCCACTGTTCTTGGACTTGGACGACTGCTCATCATCCTCGAGAGAGGCAGAACTCTCGTCCAGAACGAAACCGCGCCGGCGCAGTGCCTGCACAAACGCAGACACGTCCGTAGCGCCTGTACTGCTGCCCTCCTCACCAGCACCGTCCGTCTCGGCAATAGCCGCAGCCACAACATCCGGGTCCTCTTCGTCGTCCTTAGCACCGGCCTTCTTGCCGCCCTTGATGCCATTTTTCCTCCGGAAACCGACGCTGTGCGACACAGGGCCCTTTTGGTTCGCCTGCTGCTTCTGCTTGAGACGCGCACGCATCTCCGCACCGCCCGCAAAACGGCTCTTGATCTCAGCCACCCACAGCTCGCCCTTCCAACGCAGCACGCGGTACGCCTCCTCAATAAAGGTCAGCCAGTTGGTGCCCATGAGCGCCAGACAAAAGACGGTGACGTCGACCGAGCCAGGACCAAGCGGCAGGTCCGAGGCGTCGGCGGCAGCCGTAATGAACGGGTTGTTCGGGTCGGCGTGCAGGTCAAAGCTCAGGACCTCGATGCGCAGGGACTCGGCGTCGGGGGCGAGCGAGGCAGCCAGGCGGGCGTCACCACAGCCAATGTCGGCGAGACGGCAGTGGCCACGGGTGCGCGGTAAAGTGTCGGTAGGGTCGCGGTTGAAGTGGCCACCAAAGCCGCCGCGGCCGCCACGGCCACCACCACGTCCACCGCGGCCACCACGACCACCACCGCCAGATTTCCCGCCGGAAGCACCCTTGCCAGCACGGCGGCGCACCTCGGCAACGTATCCGTCGACCGGGTTCTCGGGCCAGACGGAGACCTGCTGCCGGAAACCCTCGTGGTAGGCGTGGAACATGTCTGGGGACTCGCCAAAGAGGCGCAGAGCTTCGGCCGAAGGGTTGGTGTAGAGAGTCTCGTTGAGGTGGCGGAAGCGGGCAGAAACGAGCTTGGCGCGCATGGACGCCTGAAGCGGCGTGAGCTTGGGGCCGGCAGGCGGCAGAGAGACAGCGCCAACGGTTGCAACGGCAGTTGAAGCAGGAGAAGCAGCAGCAGGAGACGCTGCAGGCTTGTCGAACTTGGGCTTGTCGGCCTTTTGCTTCTTGCTGGGTGTTTGCTCTTTCGGCTTAGCGGCAGCGGAAACGGCCGGGACGTCCTCCATCGGGGTGTCCTGGCTCTTCTTCTTGTCCTTCTTCTCCTTCTTGGCCTCCTTCTTCTCGCTTGTCGCGGGTGTCTCCTTCTTCTCCTTCTTCTCGGCCTTTGGTGTGTGCTCAGCTGCCTTCTCAGTCTCGGCCTCAACAGCCTTGGCCTTCTTCTCCTTCTTGTCCTTCTTTGCGATAGGTGTCGACTGGGCGGGCTTCTCGCTCACTGTTGGGGCATCGACGGCAGGCGCCTTGGTTTCGGTCTTCTTTGCAGGTTTTGTGGACTCCTTGACGGGCGCGTCCTTCGTCATGGCTGGCACCGGGATTGGTGCAGACTGCTTCGGCTCGGTCTCGACTGGCACCACATCAGCAGCACCCTCAGTAGCACCCTCCGTCTTGTCGCCCTTCTTGTTCCGTCTCGACTTCTTCGTCGGCGGCGCGCCGCCTTCTGTGCGCTGCGTTGGGTCGCGCTTCTCAATCACACGCTCCCACATCTCGGCCAGGTTCTTGCCCGTAATCTCGGGACCCTTGGACGCCTCCTTGGTGGCCTTTTCCCGCTTCCGCTTCTTGGCAGCGGGTTCGGCGAAAAGGGCCGTCGCATTGGCACCAGTGCCCTTGGTTGAGTGGCCCTTGACGCCCGGTTCCTGCTGCTTGTTGGCTGCCGTCTTGTTCAGAGTCTCGGCCTTGAGCTTGTCGGCCGAGACCGACCAGCCCGGGACGGCGAACATTGTGAGAGAGGTAATGGGGGTGACTGTCGGAGGGGGGAAGATTTGTCGAACGCGAGTCGTCCGTTTGTTGTTTGTCTTCGACCTGGACAGAAAGAAAAAAACGAGTAGCGTCGAGATGGGTCTCGTTGGGTGAAGGAAACTTTATTGGGTGATAAGCGATAAAAAAATAAAAAACTTATGGACCACTGAGCCAAAACAGCCAATCACTGCTGCAGCGGGTCTTATCGATAAGCACCCGCCTCAATTACAACGCTGACATTGTTGATCTTCTCAATCTCACTACTTCCTTTAACGACATCGATGTTTTCTTACTTTGTAATTAATTGCTTTTATTGTGTAAATGTCACTTTGATTTGTTTCGACTTGATCTATTCAAAACATACATCTTTATGTATTTGTTTCAATCAACGACCCTTCTCTCCCCGCCACGTTTATAAGCACTCCTCCAGGATCTCGAGGATCTTCTCCTTTGTGTCCAACGGCACGGGGTTCGTCTTGACCATCCAGTCGGACAAACTGATCGTTGCAATGCTGTCGAGCTTATCGCGGCCAATTCCATAGTACGACAGCTTCCGCGGCAGGTCGAGTGCGCGAATGATCACATCAAGAGCGTCGCCCAAGTCTGCTGTCTCACGGTCCAGCTTGCCCTGCTTTGCCAGAGTCTCAGCAACAATGGGCTCGTCCCAGAGCGTGTCCAGGACGAGCTGCTGCTGGTCCTTGTTGACGCGCGCATTGTACTTGAGCACAGCGGGAAGAAGAACACATGTCGTCTCTAAAGTTGAAATAAAAGGTTAGTACTTGGATCCACCCGAGGAACGTAGACCACACCACAAGATCCAACTTACCCGCATGAGGAACACCTTGCGGTCCCAGCTGGTGGCCAATGCCGTGAGATCCACCCAAAGCAACATCGTACACAACAACACCCTTCATGCTCTGGCCGGCGCCGAGCTGTGCCTGCAGACGCGCATCCAGGTCGTTGGCATCCTTCTTGCTGCGCAGCAAAGCCGGAATCAGTTGCCGGATACCCTGGAGGGCAGCTGCCGTCGCTTCGGGTTTCGGGTCCTTGGCGCACACCGTCTCGACACAGTGGTCCACAGCACGCATGCCTGTCGACAACCACACACTCGGCGGCGCCGTTAATGTGAGGCGCGGGTCAATGACAATAACACGATGGCCCGCATTCGCCGACGGGTCGTAAAACAGCTGCTTGTGGTGTGTGCGCTCGTTGGTCGCGCCACCAAATGTGCTGTACTCGCCGGCCGAGAGCGTCGAAGTTGCGCACATGTACGGAATCTCCGAGTGCTTGACATCGTGCCCGCCCTCGGTGCCGCTGCGCTCGGCCAGCGACTCAAACTTCTCGTGCGAGTCGACGCCGTTGGCCAGTGCGTAGGACATGACTTTGGCGCCATCCACCAGACTGCCACCGCCGACAACGACAAACGAGTCGGCTTTGGTGGAGCGGAACTCGGCCAGGATGGGCAACAGGTCTTCGTAGAGCGTGTGCGAGCGAATGCCGTTTGTGACGCCGGCTACTTCGGCGCCGGCCGCGTTGAGACGCTTGGTCAGGCGGTCGACGACATCGGTTTCACGGCTCAATGTTCCGGAAATGAGCAGGTAGGGCCGTGTGCGTTTGAGAGTGGCCGTCAGGTGCTGTGCGATGGCATCCTCATAGGGCAGGCCGTAGGTGATGATTGGCAGCTCTTTGGCCGGATTGAGGCGCTCGATGTGTTCAGCCATTTTGGTGCTCGTATATGAATGGTAGCGGTGGATAACGTAGGCTGGTTGTGAGAGTAGAATTTGTGCTCAGACAGGTCACGAAAGTTTGATGTACGATATCCTAATTGTGTCGCCAAATTGAGCAGAGCTCGAGCTTCTTTTATGCGAAGATTGAAGATATGAAGCTATGAAGCTATGGCCGAGGTCAATGACGTTCCGCGATCGCGTTCCCCACTTTCGCCCTCTATTACCAACAGTCGGTCGCGCTTTCCGCTCTTTAACAACTTACGCCTGCGTGGCTCGTGTGCTTTGGGCAGGTGCCAAAGCCTAATCGACTCAAATCGTGCATAATTCACCCCGCCATTTTTTGTTGGCAGTATTTCCCTATTCCTTACGGAGTATTGCCGCGTCAAAAGAAATCCTTTTGGTGGCGGGTGGACGTGGTGCCGCGCAATCTTGGGACGAGGCTGAACGCTGCTGACGTAAATATGGTTAGAAATCACCGGAAATCCTATCGGGAAGGAGCCGACATCTGTTGACATCGCGGGAGAATAAAATTACTAAAGCATAGTCTTCCTGCCGTTTTTGAGCCTCCTATTTCTCATTAATCATCGGTTTTGTACAACTTTTTGCCGTGATCGCATCTTTTCTTTTTCTTTCGTGGCACAGACTTATAGCCAGGCATCCAAGGGAATACGGAACTTGATAACGCAGCACATCCAGCACGTACAGCCAAGCACAACACGACAATGCGAAGGCGGCTGCTGTGTTCAGCAAATTTTGGGGCACCACAACACACTCAGAATCTCAAGATGAACCAACTGCCCGGCAACGGTAGTTGCCAACGGTCGTGTCGCCCTCCCTTTTTCTCGGTACGGTTACGGAGCATAGTGAGAGCTTTGCCTTCCCTTTTATGTCACCAGCTTGCCATATGTAGAAGGAGTAGCGCAGTATCATAATCGGCAACAGAGATACGTTCTTCAGAAACACAGTTAAAAACGGCCAACGACAACGACACCGATATTGGACACAACACCACTCCTACTTGGCCTTGCACGATTTGGCATGACAGACGGCCATAGTTTCGCGGCGCTCGCTCGAGTCGTGCAGCAGACGATACACAGTTGCATCCTTGTGTTGGGAGACCTCTTCCTCGTACGAAGTGTCTTGGTATCTCCTTCCCTTTCTTGTTTCTTGTCCATCCGGCCACCCTCTTCTCCTTCCGTTTCTGACCACTTTCTCTCTATCTTCTGTCTCGTTATAATCCCTTCTTTCCCTTCTCATCTCTGCGTTTGCCACATTGACCCGTCGTTCTTTCCTTGTCTCTCTTCGCAGCACCCACTATATGAATGCTCTTCTTACCACTCTTTCCCATGTGTGACGACATGGAAGAAATATGAAATAAAAGGGAAAGAGCAAGAGAGGAAGACGACAGCAGGGTGCAGCCTGCGCCTGCACCTGCACCTTCTGCACAACATGAGCCCAAGCTGTGGGTCCATTTCTCTCGTACTTATTTTCTGCACGCTGGCTCGTGAAGTTCTGGCAGGAGCTCTCTTGGAGCTCTATTGGCTTGCAGACTCTTGGCTCTCGCATCTTGTCATATCTACTAATCACAATACATTCTTGGCTACGATATAGACCTATCGTTTCCTCATTCTCTTCTCATCCCCCCTTCCATTGCGTACCTTCAACCCTGGCCCTCTCCTTCAATTCCAATTTTCATTCACACTCCTCCCCATTGTCCATTCTCGTCTGAGGCTCGTGTTACACAACGCATTCAGTATGCACCTCTCGACCTCCTTTTCTCGTTTTCTCGGCCATTCGTGGGACAGGGCACAGTGACACTTGCTTGTTTTCTCCCCCCCCCCCCTTCCCTTAATTTTCATCTTCCCCCCATTACATGCTTGCCATGGACGGACATACGTGTGTACGGATGTACGGAGCACAGAGGACAAGAAATATTCGAGCCCGCTACATCCCCATGTCATGCCCCCTATCCATCTTTTTATTGTTTTTTATTATCGTCTTCAATCCTCCTTTTCGTGTATTCTCCCTTTGTTCATACGGCCACTCCGTGATATTCGATTTCAACTATCCCATATGTGCTGTTATTCCACTTTCCGTGTTAGTCGTCCTTCTAATCATCTTTTCCAGATCGATTACCTTTGCTCTATTTTCTTTTTTCCTTTCCAACCCTTTCTTTTCTTTTTTCGGCTTTTCAACGGCCACCGTCCCGCTGGTACATCATTGAGCCGGCTCTGAACACATTTTTCTTCTTGGGGTTTAATTTTTCGACGTTGGACTGCTGGCTTTGCTTTGACCCCGATCTGCAAAGCAGCCTCGACTCGGACCAATCTGCTAATTCGGGGAACAAAGAAGCCGAAAACCCAGACCTGTTTGCCACCCAGAAGACAAGGTCGATTCGATTATCTCAACCCACCAGGTGCCCATCGTGCGCCCCGCAGGATTGGCCGGACAGGGCTTAAACCCCTCACTGACGGGCCATGCTCATGGGGAAAAAGCCCAAAGGTTCTGGCCCGCTCTTAAGACAGACCCAGTGTCCTAAAATCTGCCCACCAACCTGCGCTAACAGCTGTCCCAACGTTATCTCTGCAGATGTGGATGTGGACTTGTGGAATTGTACTCCGTAAGCCTGCGAAGAGGTGTTAGTCTGGGTGTCTGTTGGTGTTCGTGATGGACGACAACGAGTACGTAAAAAAGAGGCACTGGAATCACAGGCAACAGTTACACTGTGTGGCCGTTCCTCGTTCCTATTTTTTTGCAACGTTGAATTCATACCAGCTTCTCGAGACTTTGCATACCATGAACGTAATACTGTGTAAACACATGGACAGACAAGGGGACAAAAAAAGGCCTTTTGTGCTTCCTTCCCGATTCGATACAAGCAACATATTAAATTCAACGGAGTTGGTGGCGGTCGATCGCGAATGCCGGTGCTGTGGATCCCACGGTGCTGCACGCTTTCCTGCCTCTTGCCTGAAGAGTGACCCATGCTCTCATGGTGCCTTCCTTCGATCGGATCCTTCCAATCACTATCCCATCGCTGCTTCCATCTCACTGATCAACGCGACTGCCTACTTCGTAGTTCCTCAACTTGCGCACCCGCCACTTCACGTGCTTGCCCGTTTTAGAGCTTCTGCAGCATCGTCATCGCCTTCTCTTCTTGCTTCCCCTTTTCACCTCAATATTCGTGTCTTTGCCCAGCATCCCTTTTCATCACCACCTCCCAGTCTTCATCTCTTTAACCGTCTCCCATCGAAAGACCCCTGGCCCTGGCAGCCCCCACCCTGCCCTGTCTCCCGGAGTTACCCACCCTACGCTGCAGGCTTCCTATCCTCGCTGTCGTCCTCGTCTGCCCATTTGTCTCCCGGCAACGCAAGCTCTGCTGTCATCTTTCTTTCTCGTCAGATTTATTTCTCTCGTCTTTTCTGGACCATTTTTGTGCCCTTTTTGCGTCCATTTCCACTATCCGCTTTCCCTTTACGTCGTGTCGTATCTCTCACCCTGCCACCACACTATCAACTCGCCCCTCCTCCCCACCGTCACGTACGACAACGGCTGCTTGTGCCCGTCCCCCGGTCCTGTATCTACAAACCGACACATTTAAGATACAATCCACCTGCCGGCATCCAACCACTCATTGCCGCTCGCTTTTTAAATACAGCTCTCCGTACTGGGTAGACGGCTACGAACCCACGCACCAAGAACCAACGTACAGCTTTCTCGGCCAATCTCTTGCTCGTAGGCAATGGCCCTTCTTCGGCGCCCGCAAGTGCATTAGGCCCCCGCCATCTGCTTGTTTCTCGACTTTCGACGGTGTACGGACGGAGTAACTTAACTTATACGCTGCGCAATTGCACAAAGCAACGGGCTGGCAGCTTAGGGTTTAGCTCCATCTCTTACCTGCGACGAGGTCATTCAAGCCGTATTTTTTTTCTAACGTCCCCATCTCCCGCCTCCTTGGCTTCGTCTTCGTCTTCTTTTACTAGGCCGTACCTTTCAAATTCAAATATCTCGTCGAAAGGGAAGCTACACAACCAGGATACAACAAAACCAGCATTGTATCACATCGGCCTTCTCTGGTCTTGCCCCGGCCTTGCCTCCTGCTTGGTGTTGTTTTGTCGGCTTGTCATCTGTGATTTTCCCCGACGTCTATTTTTTTTTCTGGCTTGTCTGGCCCCTTGGTGCCATCCCTCTCTCTCTCTCACCATCTGCACAACTGCTTGGCCTTGACGTCTTGTCTTCCTATTTTTGCTTTGTTGGGTTGCAGCCTTGACGAAGCAACAACACCCTTTCTGCTTCCTGGCAGCCCCCACTTATTTTGCCGTCTCACGGGCCCCTCTTCTTTCTTTGCGCTCAGTCTTTCTCTCTCTCACTGCTCACCACCGTCCCATCTTCTGTCCTCTTCAACTTCTTGGGACCGCTATCTTTTACCAAGGCTTCTCGGTCCGATCCTTACCTTCTTCTTGCTCTCGGAGAGAATTCGTCACAAGTACGCCTAGGTACAAGATGTTGTTCAAATACAGCAACATTCCTTGAACCAACCAACAGATAGATCGACCTCTGAGATATTCTTATTCTACGAAAGCGGATCTCCCAGCGAAAGTCACCACCATCTCGTTCGACCTTCCAAACCCGGCCCCGTCTGATCCGCCCGATTTATTTGCCGTGTGTTTCTCTGTGGTCGACAGAAACACCAGAACATCCGCGCATACCTTGCCTCTTCCGAGAAAAAAAGGTTCTGGCGTCTGGTCCCCTTCTGGTCCCTTCCTGGTCCCCTCTTGGCCGACAACAGGACCGCCTCAGCTGTCACGCTCGCCGCATCTCGCTTCCTAGTCCTGCTTGCTCGTTAGAGACTGGCAGTGTGCCTTGTGTGTACGACCGACCGAGTGTGTACTTGTCCACCACCACAGGCTACAGCTACACGAAAACTGTCTCACCCGCCATACTCTTTTGTGTTATTTTTACTTTTTGGGGCGGTGATTTCATTTCTCTTCTTGCCAAGTCCTCCCATCATCTCTCTTTTTTTTTTTTTTTTTTGTCGCACATCTCGCATCGCCCACGGGTGCTCTGGTTACCGCGGGGAAGGACAAAGAAGCAAAAAAAAAAAAAAAAGCCAGAACATCAAAGCGCCCGAGCACCAAATCTGCATCTTACAAGACGATCCCTCACCCTTGACGACCTGCAAGAGCGTCTGCAGATAACCCTGCAAGTGACCTGCAAGTGACCTGCGAAGAACCAGAGAAGCAGCTCTATTTCAGCCGGGGCTCTGCAGCAGAGAACAGATCGAATCTCACGCCTACGCAGTACACATCACGGATCCAAAAGGGTTGACCTCGTACGCAGCAGAAGAGAACCGACCCATATACACCCGTTGCTGTGCAGAACCGCCCTGTTCTGTCTCACGCCTCGTCTCTCCCCTTTCTTGCACATCAACGCCAACTGTCTTGTTGTCCCTCTCTCTTTCTCTGTCTCTCTCTCTCTCTCTACGTCTATCCCACTCTCTTGCCCTTTCTCCACACTCCCGGCCCTTCTCCATATCTGCAACTACGAATTGCGGTTGCCCACAGGTGTGCGAAGACCGACCTGCTTTTTGGCTTTTTGTTCCGGCCGGTTGATTTTCTGAGCCCTGTCCACTGTCTCAGGTCAAGAGCGCACGGCAGACGAGAGAAAGAGCGAAATCGACAAGCAGAAAGGATACTTGCTTCGGAGGTTGCTTCTCGAGTGCATTAGTACGTGCACAGTCCAAAGGTCACTTGTACCTTTCCCTCCTCTCTCTCCCTCCCTCTCGTTCTCTCTTTTCGTATCTGGCCTGGTCAAGGTCGGGCTCCCACCAGCACACCGTCTTGGCTTTTCCCCCATACGCTCCCACATCTTCACCAGCCAACCCTCCCCCCCTCGTTGTTTCTTCTATACGACCTCCGACCCTTGCGGGGTGACGAACTCAACGCGCTCTCTTAGGGTTCCCCGTCCTTTGTTTCTTCGAATTCTTGGGTTTTAGGTTTTCACTTTTTGATTCCTTCTCACCTTGGCCCATACTTTACTTCTTACGCCCATCCTACAGTCATTACTGTATGCGCGCGATTCGGGATCATCTTCGATACGACACAAAAACTACAACAAATACCGGCCGCGAGCGGTCTTTATTTACTTTTCGAGTACCAGCCGGCAGCTTGACAGTTTCGGGCCTCCTGTCACAATGGAGTCGGAAGGTTTACAAGCCGAGTCATCGGACACGCACCGTCCATCAGCCGCGGACGGTCAAGAACCGCCTCAGACAGCAACAGGCAAGAAGCCAGTGGTGAAGAAACGAACGAAAACAGGGTGTTTGAGTATGCATAAGTCCTTAAGCCCATAAGCCCTTCTAACTGAAGCCGCAGCTGCCATCCGGCCGGTGCCTTTTTTATTTGATTCTATGTGATTTCTTACTGACACCATGAAGCATGTCGGCGAAGACGCATCAAGTGCGACGAGACCAAACCCAGATGCAACAACTGTATCAAATCAAAGAGACAATGTGATGGATACAACCAGCGCGTGGTGTTTAAAGACCCAATGGGTACCTTCCAGACCAACCATATGGGCAACCTTATCTTTCCAAACGCACCGCCACATGCCATGCTCGTCAATGCACAAATGGCCGGTTCACGGCACATGGCACCACAGGCCCAAGCGCCGCTCCCGTTCATAGCTCCAAGGCCGCCGATGATGGCCGATATGCCACCAGGCAGCATACCGCATCATCTTCATCACCAGATGCACCAGCAGCCAATACCCAGGCAAGGGCTTCCGCTTCACCCAGAACACTTCTTTCATCAAGGGCAGCCGATGCCATTACATCCGCAGCAGATGCCGTACATATCGCCACAACCACAACATCAGCATCACCAGCTCAACCCACACATGGATCCATCGGCGTTCCCGCAGCCGCAACCGCAGCCGCAACCGCAGCAAACATGGCAGCAGCAGCCGCTTCCAGACGCTGCCAACCTCAACTATAACCAGCCACCATTGATATCGCCTGTGAGCCTTGAGTCCGCCCCGACAACTACCTCGACTGAAGGATCGGCGACAGCACAGATTCCCGTCGTCCCAGCTCAATGGCCAAGTGAAGAGCTCCTTACGAATGCCAATGCCACTCCTATTTCAGCAGGCCAGCCGCCTCATCAGCATGTCCAGATGTTTGTCAACGAGGCAGGCGAGCAAACCAGATATGTGTTCGATGCAGACAATGCATATTGGTACCCTGATGATGACGCATCGATGGCCGAATCTGATGACGAGGAAGATGAGTCCGAGGACGAGGCGCAACACCTCGAGTCGAATGACCTCGGTGTCATTGTCGCCAAGCGCCTTCACAACCGTCCCATCGATGCCTTTGGTACACAGATGCGGACATTCTCCAACTTTGCCGATGCCAACGTCCTTGCTACTTACGTTCCGTCGTCGATTAACTCTCCTCTCAACGACGCCCAAACAGCTTCTGTGTTTTGGTACTTTGTCAACGTCACAGGCCCGAGTATGTCACTCTTTGAGCGCCGTCCAGTCGATCCGCAACCAATCTTCCAGGGCCAACCGGTGCCCCGGTCTCGGCAACATATCTGGACCTGTAAGTCTACCTTGCCTATGCGTCCCTAAAATAAGTATGCGTACTAACCGGCCTTACCTTCAGACACCTTCCCTATCATTGCACTCAACCATCCTGCTCTGCTTCAGGCGATGCTGGCCCTGGGCAGCTTGCAAATGGCAAGACTCCAAGGCGCACCGCATACAGCCTCGATGAAACACTACCATCTGAGTTTGAGGAGAATTGCACGCAACTGCGGAAGCCCTTCTCGCCGTGTCCAACCAGCAACTCTAGCCGCCACAATGTTGCTGGGCTTCTATGAAGTGTGGAACTCGGACCACGACAAGTGGTGCAAGCATCTGTGGGGTGCCCGCGCGATTCTCCGAGAGATTCCCATCCGGGCCATGACCAAGAAAATTGTTGTCCTGAAACGGGAGCAGCGCCAATTTCTACAGAACTTCAAGTCCGAGGCCGGCGAGGAACCGTATGCCAACGCCATGGTGGCCGAGACGGACATTGACCAGGTAGATACCGCTCTTGTTGCGCAACTGTCGGGACGGCCCGTCGCCTATGACGACTCGACTCCGGATGAGCCCCTGTCTTCTGGAACACCACTTTCCTGGACAGCACCTGCGCACTTTACCGAGAAAGATATCGAGACCTACGAACTGATCGCCGATGTCTTTTGGTGGTACTGCAAAATGGACGTGTACCAGAGCATTCTCGGCGGTACTCCATTATTGTAAGTTGTACCTGTACTCATGCATTCATTCTTTCGTTTCTTTTCCGCCACCTTTTACTGACAACTTCGAACAGAATGGAATACAACTGCTGGACACAGTGCACGCCCCGTGCCCCGATTGGCAAGATCGACGCTATGTAAGTTATAATTTGCACCAGTCTCCGGCTTTACGTGTTACTTGTGCTAACGGAACAGTTACGGAACTTACGATCATCTCATCCTGCTACTTGGTCGCCTTTGCAGCTTCTCCTCGAAAGACCAAGTCCGGAAACGGAAGATGATGAGGACTAATGGCCCTCCTGGAGGTGGCGGTGGCCAGGGCCAGTCGCCGCCCGGGTTTGTTGGCATGATGCCCTCCACAGGTCGCGTCACGATTCCCAAGGGATTCAGTCCTCCCCGCGAGGTGTCGCCGCAAAGCGACAGCCATGAAGACGTCGATATGGAAACGAGCACAGCCGCTGCCATGCGCGAGTGGGAGGCTATCCGCCAACAATTCGACGTGTTCCGTGCCCACCTCGGTCCGGATTTCGAGCCGCTCGGCCCGGAGTTTGATACCCCCGTCAGCAGCCCCTTCGGTCCGGCCCTGCAGTACCGCACGTACAGCATCGCCGGTGTGTGGATGAACTACTACATGGGCCTGATCGTCCTCCACCGCTGCTACCCGACAATGCCCCCCATCGCTATGGTGGCCGCCGGCATGGCCGCAAAGCAGACCGCCCCGTTCGCTATCCAGATCGGCCGCATTGTGGCCGGTATTGGAGGCGAGGATATGGGTACCATGTCCAGCATCAACACACTTCTCGGATGCGTTTCTATCGAAAGCTCATTCCCGCTGTTTGTTGCTGCTGTTCAGTACCAGGACACCGCCCAACGGCACTGGACGGTCAGGAGGATGCACAATGTCGCTCGACTCACAGGGTGGCAGTCGGCCCGGCAAATTGCCAATGGCTGCGAGTCCGGCTGGGTTAAAGCCGCCAACCTCGGCCGTGGCCCACCGTACGAGTCGCCGCCGGATCTGGAGGAGGCGCCGCCAAGTATCTGGAACCAGCCGAGACGGATCATCGACCGCGTCAGGGAACTCGAGGAAGTGGAGGGGCGTCTTGTGCTGTCTTCGTCGGAACGGCCGCACTACGCTGTCGGTCTGCTGAGTGTGGAAGCTGATCTCGAAAAGCTGGAGCTCAGCGACCACGACTAGGATATTGGGAGGGCAACAAGAGTGTCGTCACAGCCATTTGTTGTGAAGATACTCTGCAATTGCCAACAAGTCATGTTCTATTTAATTCTGTTTGTTCTATTTTTTTGCTATTTACTATCTCGGTGTATTGAAAAAGGCCACGTTAGGAAATGTACGGGGTGACATCTAGGCAACTGTTTATTACTTTTGGGAGGTTGGAGGCTAAAAAAATGAGTGGCGTGGTAATTTTTGTTTTGGTATCGATGTATCATGGACTTAAAAGGGCCTGATGCTCACATCGAAACCATTTTACTTTAACTTATGAGGTTTATGACAGGACAAAATCGTAATAACGAACAAGTCACAAATGCATACAGAGCGCAGTTAATTCTGATTTTGATGAGTTTCTACTAGCTGTATTCGTTACAAATCCGTTCCTCTGTGTGTATGGACGCAGCACCCCCAACTTCATGTGTCTGTCATGCGCTTAGTTTGCCGGTAGTCTCTCGACGACGGTGGCCATCTCCTCGTCCGTGTATAACCGGAAGCCCTTTTCTTTTGTAACACTGGCCAGCTGCACGTTCTTCTCGTCCAGCTTCTCCTCCATGACCTGCTTCAGCGTCTTGAGCACCAGCGTCTCGGCGTCCTCGAGGGTGAGAGACTAAGTATGTTAATAGGTGTTCATCATAAATATTAATAATAAAAAAAGAAGCTACACAGGGCGACCTACCTTATGGTACTGGTTCTGCAACTCAGCCTGTGCACCCTCCGAGCCAGATCCAATCGCCTTGGCGTCGTAGCGGTAAAATGTGCCACTGGGCTCGGCGTGGTACAGCGCAGGACCGCCCTCGTTGCCGTCGGGGCCCACGGACGAGTCGTAGCCCGCAATCAGCAGCGCCACACCAAAGGGCCGGCTCATGATGCTGTCCTCGCCGTCAGCCGACTCGCCAAACCGCAGGGCCAGGTCGCAAATGGCCTGCGTGCAGCTCTCGACGCTCAGCTGCTCGGCATAGTTGAAGGCGTGGCTCTGGCACTCGACGCGGGCGTGCTCGACCATGCTGCGGGCGTCGGCCTGCAGACCGGACATGGCGCAGCCAATGTGGCTGTCGATCTCGACAATCTTTTCAACGGAGCTGACCTCCATGAGCGTCGAGGTGACGCGCTTCTCGACACCAAGAACGACACCCTCGGAGGTGGCAACGCCGATGGCTGTGCTGCCGAGCTTGATGGCCTCGAGGGAGTATTCGACCTGGAAGAGACGGCCTTCAGGGGAGAAGGTGCTGCGCAAAAGAGAAGAGGGTTAGTAATGTCGAAGAGAGGTGGTTGAGGAGGGTTGTGATGGAGGAGGTATGAAGGGTAAGGTCGAGGTCGAGATCGCGGTTGATGGACGGTCATGGCAGTACGTACTTGATACCCCGGTCTAGAAGAGAGAAGGACCAAAAGTTAGCAACATTGAACAGACGAAAAGCTAGAAGGGCCAGGCAATCGAGGCAGGGCTAATGACGAAAGACGCACCGTATTCAGATCGTGACATGAACATCGTGGCGGATCGAGGAGAGGAAGCGGGGCCCTAGAATGGCAATTGGCAATAGGGAGGATAATGCAGATGCAAAGGTCGTCAATGCTTGACCGTCAGAGTGTGTTGCGTAGGGAGGATTGCTCGTTGAGTGGTGATGGGTGGTGATGGTGGTCGTCGATGGAGATGCGATGCGAGACGAAACAGATTGGGAAAGCTTCGCCGCCTATGAGGTGTCCAGGCAAGCAGACCGCCTACGCCAGCTTCTGGGAAGGCGGCGGCGACCAAGCTCCCAGTATTGCCGTTTGGGGGCGGGCAGCTAAAAGTGGGTCTCTGTGACCAAACAAGGACTAGCGCTTCTCTGTCGCGCGAGGGTCAGGAACTGGGTGTTGCTAGTGACGATTTTGGCGGGCAGGCGGGCAAGTGTTTAATTCGCAAAACGCGCTTTCCTCTTTGAACCGCAACCGCGACATTCAGAGAGGGACCTTCCTTCCGTCTGAAAGTTTTACGTCCCACGATACTACTTGACTTTATTTCCCACAAAATCCAATAGTGCTACTTTAACACACGGCCACAGTTTCACTCTCTTTCTTCACCCCGCACCGCATGCGAGACAACACCGCAACCCGATTTCATCGACCATGTCGTCTACCGCCGCACGGGCAAGCAACGGCGCGGCCACCAATGGCGGAGGCGGGGCCGGCAGCAGCAGCAGGCCCCGCATGAGCCACTCGGCGGCAGCAGCAGCAGGAGGAAACAGCAACAATACGGCATACGGACACAACCAGCAGATCCCCGGCGGTGTTTACGACAATTTCCAGGGTAGCGAGCGGTCAGACGCACGATACCGCGGTGAGCCCCCACCACCGCCGCACCAACACCAACAGCATCAGCAATCACACACCTACAACAGCACATCACACAAGCGAACAGCATCGGGAAACCCACGACCGAGCAGCCGAGCAGCAGGTGCCGGTGGTGGTGGTGGTGGTGGTGGTGCAACGGGCGCGTCAGGATTAGGTGCCGAAGCCGCAGCAAATCGGGCAGCAAGAGGGGGCACGCCAACGGGCGGCCGCACAAACATATCCGAAGAACGGCGCACGGAACGGACGACCATCACGACCCGAGACA
This sequence comes from Sporothrix variecibatus, assembly GCA_016097105.2. NCBI lineage: Eukaryota > Fungi > Ascomycota > Sordariomycetes > Ophiostomatales > Ophiostomataceae > Sporothrix > Sporothrix variecibatus. The sequence continues at coordinate 5,410,896 of JADMNI010000001.1, read as the reverse complement.
CATATGTGACACGCGTGCGCAGCCCTGAACGGCAGGTGCCCTCACGGCCTGCGACGTCGGCAGCAACATCAAGAGACAAGCAGACATCCAAAGCTGCAGCCGACACGCGAGCTCGGGAAGCACCGACACCGACAGTGCCGACCGTGCCATGGAAACCCGAAGTGACACTTCTCCCCCACACGACAGCGCCTCTTGCATCGCGCGTCTCAATACCTCCCCTCTCTTCACAGGTGCCACCCACTCTACAACCGGCAGCGCTTGGCGGCCTGTCTCTCGAGGCACAGGAGGCTGTCATTATGGAGGATCTGTTGTGTGTGTTTATGGGCTGCGAGGGTCAATATATCCGCTTTGCCAAGGGCTACGACCCCAGCGAAGAGCGTGACCGGCTCACGGGACCGACGTGGCGCATTCTCCCAGGACTGGACCCCAGTCTGCAGGACTTGACGGCGTCGATGCTGCGGACAGCCACGCATTATTCAGCTCTAGAAGCGTTTGTCGATGTGCAGAGCCGGGAGACCTTTGGCCTCGTCAATCATGCGCTATGCGCATCGGTTCGCAAGTTTTTGCAGGACTATCTGGTGCTCATTGCGCAGCTCGAGACGCAGTTTTTGACAGACGACGCTTTCACGTTGCACGTGCTCAACATCCACATGCTGCCCACCAGCCAGATGATGCTGCAGCTGTATGCGCTGGCGCACGAGCTCCTCAAGAAGAATGCGCTGCTGGACGACGACGATGACGAGACGGACGAGTCGAGCGACGACGGTGTTGACGACTACGACAAGATCATTGACCGACTTCGCGAGGGCGGTGAGCTGGTCCCCGGCAACGCGGCCAGCAAAAAGATCTGCAAGGGTGGTGCTGTCCTGGAAATGATTACAAAGCGGCTCGAGGGCATGTCGGGCGACCCAGCGGCGCGGGCGCTGCTGACGGCGCTGCTGCGGGATGCCAGCCGGCCCTACATGGTGATGCTCAACGAGTGGCTGCACCACGGCGGCATCAGCGACCCGCACGCCGAGTTCTTGGTGAAAGAACAGAAGAGCATTCGCCGTGAACTCCTTAAGGTGGACTACACGGACGAGTACTGGGACCGGCGCTACACGTTGCGAGACAAGGATGTGCCTCCGCAGCTAGCGGGCGTCAAGGACAAGGTGCTGCTTGCGGGCAAATACCTGAATGTGGTGCGCGAGTGTGGCGGTGTCGATATCAGCAAAAAGGTCATGGACGTGCCGACGTCGTTTGACGACAGCCGGTTCCTCGACAACATCAACACGGCCTATGCACATGCCAACGCATCGCTCATGCAACTTTTGTTAACAACACACGCGCTGCCTGCGCGGCTGCGGTCGCTCAAGCACTACTTCTTCCTGGACCCATCCGACTATTTTTCGTATTTCCTGGAGCTCAGCCACGCCGAGCTGCGCAAGCGCAACATCAAGGCCGTCAACACCAGCAAGCTGCAGTCGCTGCTCGATTTGGTCTTGCGGCAGCCAGGAAGCACGGTATCCCTAGACCCCTTCAAGGAGGACGTCAAAGTGGAAATGAACGACACGACGCTCGTGCAGGCCCTGCAGCGCGTCGTCAACATTACGGGCATCGAGCAGGGCGAGGTGCTGCACACGTCCATGTTGACGGGCGGCGGTAACGACGGTGCCAGTACAGCGGGTGGCAGCAGCAGTGGCAGCGGCGATGCTGACGGCTATGCGTCACTGCAGCTGGACTACGCCATGCCGTTTCCTGTCTCCCTAGTCATCAGCCGCAAGACCATTTGGCGGTACCAGGCACTGTTCCGGTTCTTATTGTCGCTGCACCACCTCGAGTCGCAACTCACAACGACCTGGCAGAGCCACATGCGCGACCTGCCCTGGTTCCACCGGTCAATGTCCAAGGAGGTCGCCGTCTGGAAGCGCCGGTTGTTCACGCTGCGGGCGCGCATGCTGGTCTTTGTGCAGCAGCTGTTGTACTTTTGCACGGCCGAGGTGATTGAACCCAACTGGCAGGCGCTCATGTCGCGGCTGCAGACGGAAGAGACTGCGACGGCCGCTGCTGCTGCGGCCACCACCAACAGTACCACAAACGATGACCCCGCCGATGCGGCCGCACCTGTGCCTCTCCCAAGCCGGACCGTCGACGAGTTGATGCAGGACCATGTTGACTTTCTCGATACATGCCTCAAAGAGTGCATGTTGACCAACAGCAAGCTTTTGAAGGTAGGCCACTTTTCCTTTCCCATCGTATTATTTATATTATTTATATCATCTATGTGTGCACTCACTAACTCGACAAACTTGATAGATCCACGCAAAACTTATGCAGACTTGCTTCTCCTTTGTTAGCTTCGCCAGCTTCCTCACGCGCACTATGGACCGCATCGACCCAGACCTTGCCGGAACTGCGTCCCAACCGAAGGATGCCACCGCCGAACAGTGGAAGACGTTCCAGCAGAACGTCCAGGGCGCCCGGCCCTCCGCCGACCCCAACAGCAGCACAACCACAGCCAACGATGCCGCACCGACCGACGAGGAGATGCGCAGCCTTGTCGAGCGTCTGGCCAAGTACGAGCACCTGTTTGGCCGCAACCTGCAGGTGTTGTTGGACGCGCTTAACCACTATGCTGCTACCGAGACAGTTGTTCTACTGAGTTTGTGTGCCCGTCTGAGCACGGCCAACCAGGGGACAGAATACGCCGGTCTGCGTCACGAGGAGGACATGGCTGTGTAGTCAGTCGACGGGGAATCTCTTTGTTGTCTTTGACATGGAATCAAAAGCTGCATCTTGGAACGGATTATGTGTATATGCCCTTTTTAACCTTTGTTTTGTTCCTTTTATTTCTCCCTTATTATAGAGATGATGATATGCCATTAATGCAATGTCTCGACGGTACTCGAATATGATTTTAAACTCCTCGGCTGATGTGATTAAATGACGGGTTGATGTTGATCGATGTTCGATGTCATATGTTGATGTAAAGACAGTGTGGATAACAGTGTTGGATGTTCTGCACAGTATGGTTCTAGAACCCCCATATCACAGGCAAGGACGACCATGCCAGCGTGTTCCTTCCTGGCAAGTCCTGAGATATACCAAAGAACAGGCAACTCTTCAACGTGCAAAAGCCACAGCACCACTCATGTTCAACAAGGTCGGAATAGGCGGAAACGATATTTCCATAACTAATTGACACACTTTTTCTCTCCATTTATTCCAGGCTGCAGATTTCATGCAGTAACAATCAAAAGATAAAAATACAGTTGATCGCCAAAATGGCTGTCGAACGGCAAGAGCAACCCGCCTAGTACTCCGTAGTGTGTGGGACCTTAGCCCCTAACCAGCTCTTGTTCGAAGCTCAAATAGGCTTCGGCTACCAAGGGTCGACAAAGTTACAGCGTGTTCTCAGCGGAACACCGGATGCCTACGGGGCTCAGTAAGGCAAGAAGGCGCCAACAAAGGGGAAGGTCCAGGCCATGCCAGGGGCCCACAAGCCAATCAACGCGCGTGCAGGCAGATGCCATTGGTGGCATTGGTAGCTCCTTCTCTCACACGCTCTCACACGCAACGCCTCGCGCCTTCCCTCCCCAAATCTCCAAAATCTGTGACGACAGATCGAAACACAAAACGAAGAAAGAGGCGAAAATCCCAAAAAATCCCAAGCCCGTCTAACCACCAACCAGGAACGTTCCCGTCTTTCGTGATTCGTGACACGGGGCATTTTCTCGACGATCCATTCTTCAACAACCCGCTCTCCAACATCGATTCTCGTCAAGCATCCTCAGCGCATCCAGTTGCATTCGCGTCTGCTCTTTGTCCTTCGCCCCTGACGATATCATCGACGACCCCTTTTCTTCCTTTTTTCTCGATCTCGCTTCTATCCTTTCGACTTGATCTTTTCAGCTGCCTATATCCCCCGCGACTGTCACGTCGCGCTGGGTAAGCTCAATCTCGAATCACCAATCTCTCGACGTTACCCCTTTCCTTCGCGCACCCGATTTGTATACGACATCCCTATCCTTTGACGATGACCCGGTGAACCACGCTTCACGGAAACTCGAACAATATCTAGTCAGGACGGCGCACGGTGCCGCCCACGACTCTCTCCACAACAATGCCTCGGCCACGCCCAGCTACCACGGGCTACGAACGCCTTGCCCAGGCCGAACGTTTCTCCGACGACTCTGATGACGACGAAGGCGCCGGTGCCGCTGGTCTTGCCTCGTTGCAATCATCCGCCGCGGCTGCTGCACTCTCCGGAGCCACCGAAACAAATCCCCGCTATGCTTCCATCACCGGCAACCAGCCACGGCCTGTTGGAGGCATGAGCACTGGTGGTGGCGGCGGCCACGGCCGTCGAGCATCCTACCAGCACAACAACTACCGCCGACGACGCGCCAACTCAGGCGTCGACCTCAAGGCCATCAATGCGCGCCTTGAGCGTTGGGCTGACGAGATTGCCAACAAGTTCAAGCGCCACCAGAAGAAGCGCGGCCAAGAAGATGAGGGCCGCCTCGAGATCCACTACTCAGTGTTCCAGGCCCCCGAGGGTGTGCGACCGGCAACTGCCGAGACACTGGCTCGGACAGCCGCCGGTGCGCCCGATGCGGTCGGAGTGCCCGACTCCGTTATTACCGAAGCCGAGTTCGAGACGATTGTCGACAGCGTTCGGACAGCCATCCGTGAGGGCACACACCCGCGCATGATTACCCAGGGCAGTTCGGCAGCTACTTTGCGCGCAACCCGGAGGGCAAGGTGGTCGGTGTCTTTAAGCCCAAGGACGAGGAGCCGTACGCCGCCGGCAACCCCAAGTGGAACAAGTGGATTCACCGCAACCTGTTCCCATGCTGCTTCGGCAGAGCCTGGTATGTCCCCATGCGTTGACATAACTAACTAATCTCTAATTCTCGTACTAACAATCCTTCGCAGCCTCATTCCCAACCTTTCGTACGTCAGCGAGGCCGCCGCCTACGTCCTCGACAACCAACTCCGCACCTACATGGTACCCTATACCGACGTTGTCTACCTCTCGTCCAAATCCTTCCACTACCCCTTCTGGGACCGCTACTCGCACTCGCGCAACCGGAAACCACTCCCGGCCAAGCCCGGCAGCTTCCAGGTCTTCCTCAAGGGCTTCAAAGACGCCAACATCTTCCTTCGCGAAAACCCCTGGCCAGACCAATACCTCTCTGGCTTCCGTACAAGCGACCGCCACCGCAACAGCCGTACAGGACGGTGGGCTGACAACTGCCGGCCCGGCTCGAGGCAAGTCTCCAAGTCGGCCAATGGCTCGAACCGGAGAAGCAGGAGCTCCGGGGCTATCGGCGGTGAGCAAAGCGACGGGCCGATTTCAGCGACTACGACGAGAACGAAGATGGGAGTGCTGATTCCACACCCAGCCCAGACAACTTTGTGTGGACGGAAAACCTGAAGCAGTCGTTCCGCGAAGAGCTCGAGAAGCTCGTCATCCTCGACTACATTATGCGCAACACGGACCGCGGCCTCGACAACTGGATGATTAAGGTTGACTGGCCCAGCCAAGAGGTTTCCATCACGTCTGAGCCCATGCACCTCAACATGGACAGCGCCGCTGGCAGCGCCAACGGCAGCCCGGCCAGAGCCCCGGGGCCGCCGAGGGCCCGCGCCCCGTCGATCTCTCCCAACGGCCTGCGCGCAGCAACCGAGCCCGCGCTCCCTACCGTGCACAAAAGCCCATGGATGCCTCGACACCACCTGCAAGCAGCGCACCGCAGCCAAACATCCACATTGGCGCCATTGACAACTCGCTGTCCTGGCCGTGGAAGCACCCAGACGCATGGCGCAGTTTCCCCTTTGGCTGGCTCTTTTTGCCAGTCGACCTGATTGGCAGGCCCTTTTCGCAAAAGACCCGCGACCACTTCTTGCCGCTCCTCACCTCGTCTGCCTGGTGGTCCCAGACCCAGCTCGCCCTCCGCCGCATCTTTCAGATGGACCCGGATTTCCAGGAGCGTATGTTTGAGCGCCAGATTGCCGTCATGAAGGGGCAGGCCTGGAACGTCGTCGAGACGCTGAAAACGCCCGACCACGGTCCCCTTGAACTGACCCGCCGCGCCAAGGTGTGTGTCTGGGACGATCTTGTTGAGGTGCCTATTGCCGTGCCTATGCGTGCCACGAGCTCCGAGATTCGCCGCCGCAACGAGTTTGAGCTGTATCGCGCCATGGAGGAGGAGATGGACATTGGTGCGACGGGAGGTGACGAGGGCCACAGCGGCGGCAAGAAGCCCGCCAAGACTGCAGCAACAACCGGCAATGCCAACGGCTCTTCCTACTTTGACAGCCTGGACGGCAACAATGAGTCGGAGGACCTGCTGATCAATGCCACGTCGCCGCTGCCCAATCCGGGCCGCTTTGAGCTGACCAAGGAGCTCGTCGCTGAAGAGGAATGAGTCTGGCGAGGTTGCCGGCGAGTCCAGCAAGAAGACACCCGGCTCGCCTCCCGCAGCGTCGCCTGCGTCTTCACAGCTGCTGTCAGCTAATTCTCCCAACGCTCGTGGCGGTAGCCGGCGCGGCACGTCATCGGCCACTGCCTCTGCGTCGGCCTCGGCACAACGTCAAAAGCTGCCCCAGCACCAGCGGCGCTACAGTTATACCACGGCTGCCTCGCGCCGGAATAGCAACACGATCGCCCAGCAGCTGTACGGTGAACGGCACGGCGGTGCACCCGGCGGTGGTGGCAGTGCAGCAACTCCATGTCCAACTCACTTTATTTGCCCGGCAACCAGCCGCGCCCGGCACCACCGCGCCGCCTCGCTCGACAACTACTTTTACGACGATCGTGCCGATGAAGATGTTGAGGGCGACCTGGGCTACGCAGCGGCCGAGGGTATGGAAAACAATCGCCGGCGCGTGATTGTCGAGCGCCTGGAGCCTGTTAAGAGCAAGAACCCGGTGTTTACATGGTGTTAATGCTGAGGGGGATGGCGGGTTATAACTGTTTTGTGTTTTACTACATTATGAGGCCATTAGACGGGTGTTTCCATTGCTTTTGTTTGTCAATTTTTCCACTTTTCTTTTCCTTTTTAGCATATTCTGTTTTTCACGTTTTCTCCATAGCATCTAGAGAGGTCGATTTGTTTTGTCTTCCCCGGCTCATTGTTGTGCTATCTTTCCCATCCACTTTGTTATTTATCAAGTAAATCTACTGCTGAAAATTAATCAAGAAATAGCGTTGACAAAGAGTCGAAATAAACATGATTATTTTGAGAAACAAATAGTTTTCGTTGTGTTCTTTTTTCTCTAATAAAAAATGAATTCATAAAAAAAAGAAAAGAAAAGACAGCTCTTCTTTAGAGGCAAGAACTCTCTGGCAGCCGTAAACAGTATCCATCTATCAAAGAACGACAAGACCACGAGGATACTCTCTAAGAACCGTGCCTGAATATTTGGAATTGGAGGGTCGCCATCAACACAATCCTTCAGTTCCATTCGGTTACGAGTTGAGAGGCAGGGAAGGATGGAAAGTGGAAGGAAAGAAAATAACAAAATACCATGGCATTGGCATTATACCTCAACCACGAAACAGGGAAACCAGGAAATACAACACAACACTTTTGGGTTTTTATTTGTGACTTCATTTCCACCAAAACGGGACGAGGACGTGTCCCGTTTTCCGTACACTGTTCCAATCAGGCGGGACAGTCTTACGCCCACAGAGATGGGGAGAGGCTCGGCATTTCAGAAAAAAGAATGATACGATGGAAAAGAGAGGGCACCAAGAGGGTAAAAGTAAGAGGGGAAAGTGTCAGAGGAGAGGGGTGTACGAAGTTTGAGTGGGCTGCTGTTCTCGTGGAGAAAAACACATGGGAGTAGCGAGACAGACGGTAAGCTCTCCGAGAAAAAGAAGACACAAGGTTACTGAAGAACAAGAACTCAAACAACACCACAAAATGACAGGGACTCTTTCTTTGGCTTGACCGCCACTGGGTTGCCGTTGTGAGAAGCAGAAAAACAAAGCAACTGGCTGAACATGGGTGGCCACGACCCTTCGGCGGGGACTGGAAGGTCACGAAGGGCAGGCCAGAAACGACATATCACTTTGCTCGCTGTGGCTTTCTCTCTTTTCTCTTTTTCTCTTTTCTCCTCCTTTGACAGGCCTGCCACGTCTCACCTACCATGTATACAAATAATTCAAAAGAAGGAGTCATTCTTGTTCTACTTCAATGGTCAGCAGACCATCCTAGAATGAGGGGAATCGGTATACTGATAGCAACCGTCGTGAGACGAGCAGAAAAAAAAGGAAGCAAGTGTCAGAAATTAAGACGCGGAAAGGAATGAACTGGTTCGACAGAAAGAGAAAATGGGAAAGGCGAGACCAAGGATGATGGCCAAGGATCATGCAGATATGGGGCATGCAGGAGAGAAGAAGAAAAAGAAAAGAATTAAAAGGCAGCTGGAGGAGGAGAGAGAAAAGAGAATATGCCGATCCAGGAGGCGGCGGCCATTATTAGAAACAAAATATAGCGAGCTCAGCGGCAAAGCAGGCAGGATGGGCAAAGGGGGCAAGAAGGACAAGGTCATGAGAGACGTTCTTCTTCCTCCTGTCTGAACCGGAGCAAAACAACCCCGCCGCAGCGCACCTTGGCCCTCATTCTCCTTTCTGTTCAAGCTTCTGTTTCTTTTTCTGCTTCCCCTTCTGTTTCGGCGCTATGATTTTTGCTCGTTTTGTCTTGCTTCCTCTCCGAAGGTAACCCACCAACGTGGGTTATTCGCCTCCCGGGTCTACAGCTCCCTGGACGGAAGATCTTTTCGGGAGGAGTGGATGGCGTATTGGTAGAGACACAAAAGAGAACGTGTCCAAGGTGTATGTACATGGCGTCTGTCTGCGAGCGTGCCAACCATAGAAATGGTGTGTGGAGGGGCAGGTCGGAAAGCACGGGGGATTTGTGTGTGTGTGTGTGTGTGTGTTAATATTTCAAACCAAAGTCCCAATTGGAGTGTTCTTGGCCCTCTTCTTCGTCTCGTCTCGCATTGCGTCGCCTTGCGTTGTCTCGCGTCGCCCCGTCGTTCGGGACTCTCTAGGGGAAGGGAAGGGGACGGAAGGGCAGAAGGATTTGTTTCTTTGTCTTCCCAACGTGGTGCAGTGCACCTACACACACTGCCTCCACCAACCAGTCCCCCGGGTCGACAGCACGCCCCCTCCATTCTTCTGATCCTAATGCACATAAATTTGGTAGAAACATCCCGCACTTCCCGCAGGGTAATTTTTTTCTGGGAGAGGGTGTGTACACGTTGTGTGTGTGTGCGTGTCTCTGTTTCTGCATGTTCGACCGAGCTCGGGGGAGATGGGCGTCTGGTATTAAGGTGTGCTCGTACTCGTACCGTTGCAGTTGGGGGTCTCGAGGGGGTCTTGTGTTGGGTCAATTCGAGAGCCAGCTATGATTATCGATGCATAAGTTTAGTAGCAAAGGAAGAGTTCCTCCGGCGATGGACAACATCCTCCTCTTCTTTTCTTCTTTCGTCGTGCTACCTTTTCTTTTGTTGCTTTTTCTGCACCTTACACGCGTCTTTTGGAGGGGAATGATTGCCCCCTCCGATACGACATAATGCAAGGTCTCTCGGTAGCTGAAGGGCACTTCTCAGGAAGGGTGGGATGCGGAGGGGAAGCAGAAAGCTCGGAGGGGGGAAGTCTTCACACCACGAAGGAAACTCGTCTTGCACCTCGGTGCGAATGGTTGTCGAAAGAGGGAAACGAGCCAAACTCAAATCAAGCAAGACGTAGCCAATACCAGCATGGCCAACAGCTCAAGGCTGGAAATTCAAAAGTTTGAATTTCCCAAAGCTAAAAGAAATATGACAAGTGACCGGGGGGGGGGGGGGGAAGACTTTACACGGCCGCCAAAAATGAGGCCACTGCAGGACTCCTGTTGTTGGAAAGATGAATGGCCATGTATTTGACGGGGGCAAAGGAAATCAAAATGGAGACGGGTGTGATGCTGGGCACTAGGTGGCGGTATGCCGAGAAGCACTTTCTTCTTCTTCTTCTAGGCACCCACAGGGCTGGATGACCGTCTGTGCAGTGCATGCTAAAGTTTTCCCTGCAGGCGGTGTCTCGCCATGGATGCAGTTTTAGTTTGCCGTGGTGCTTTCGTGTTCTATGTCTGCTTCTTGTCTTGCTTTGTCTTGTCCTTTGTATACGTACCTTTGAATAACCGTATCTTGTCTGGTATCCTCTCCTCATCATGCCGCCCGCGCAATAATTTTCCTGAAGCGGATACGACTTGCTGCATGCGGAGCATGGGAAGACAAGATGCAGAGAAGCAGAGTATCCGTAGAGAGGCGAGGGCCACATATAGCCAGGTGGATGCCGCATATCGACGAGGGGAGGAAGGAGCAGCATATAGACTTATTAGAGTTGCTACGCCATAGCCTGCATAATTAAAAATCCAGGCTTGGGCTGGGCAGAGAAACGGTCGCTTTGATACGATTGCACCGCCAGCCCGCTGTCAAGAATTTCCTTGTGGACATTCTCACTGGGACTGATGGAGCTCGCTGGACGATTACTCCGTAGACTGGGTAGACTAGGCATGGTGCGTGCCAAAGCGAACCGGGCGGGCCAGGCCGGAGCTTTGTCTCTTTCAGGTGTAGGCGGGAACCCAAAGGAAGAGAAATAAAAAAAGGAATGAGAAAATAAAAGAACCCAGGAGATGTGCTCTAGAGTACGAGCGTGGTTGATGCACGCGATCAAATTGGATACACACGGAAGAGAGTGTGAGAAAGTCGGGAAATGAGAAACAGAGAAACAGAGTGGGAGGGGCGGCATGAAACCGAAACATGCGGGAACGGAGGAAGGCGTTGGATGTTCCCAGCCGCCTGGGACATGGGACATGGGACAGCAGCCGTCGGTGTCATGCTTCCTGCGTCGTTATAGGCAGAGCCTGCTTTTCTCTTGCATTCCAGTGGCTGTACGGCGTACTTCGTACGGAGTACGGGCGGGAAGGACTGATACAACGTTTGTACACAGTTCTGATATGGGAGATTGCTCCCAAGAGCTTGCTGTCGTATGTGGCGTCGGTCGGCATAGGGCAAAGATAGTGTGCAGTATCATCAGCAGCAGTCAGTAACTATTCATAAAGATAAGTTTACTGTCATGTACGTCGTATTTACTCCGTAAAATATTAAAGGTACTGGAAAACAGGGGCAAATGGGGACCAACCTAAACTTTGGCGTCATGCAGCTCAAATTGGAAGCCATTTCTCAAAGCGAGGGTATAGAATTGCTGCTATATTTCCCTGTATTACCATCGGCATACTGTGTAGGTGAAGACGGAGAGAAATGATCTTGAGCGGCCCGAGTAGGCTTGTGCTTTATGATATTTGTACCGAGCATATCGTCGATGAAGCACAACGCCGGACCGATACCCACACACGACGACCTTTAAGATTGTAGATTTTCGGTGAAAATGCCATACTACCATACTTATCTCTTCATGTATAAGCAACAAACATCATGCAGTTGCGTTCCTTTATGTCGTGCTTGTACGTCTCTGTGCATTTTCGCTTCGCAGAGACATACTTCGTATAGTGCATGTTCTGGCCAACTATGCTTCCGCGAATATCATCGACGTCTTTGTTAAGTTGGATACAGATGCAGCGCATATGTATATGCCCGTAGCATTTGTACCTTGTATTACGTCGTAATACGCCGCGTTGTAATATTAAAAAGGGCGGCAGATGAACATGAATGATTGCAATATGTGTCTTGCATTTGTGAAAGTCGGTGGTCCCGAGGAAGTGGACAGGCTGACCAGGTCAAGGTCATGGGTGGCCGACCGGGGTTTTGCTGCTGTTTCTGTTGTTCGACATCAATGTCTTGCTTTTTGGCTTGTTTGAATTTTGCATTGTCGTATTGGAAAGGGCAAATTGAACTCCCATCTCGTGGTCCTGGCCGAGTAGCTGGTTGTCCAATGTTCACTCAGGGCTGCGAGACTTCGCAAACCTCCATAGGCCGACCAGACATGCGAAGTGATGTTTCCCAATGCCGCCTGAACCCCTGCCCTGATTTGCAGCTCGCCACCCTTGTTTTGAAGGTGTCCTCAACCGCCAGCGGAGAGTTAAAATTACGACACTGCAGCACATAAATGATCAGCAAAGGAACCCGAGAAGGGCGGCAGAAGGATTGAAGGAAGGACCAAGGCAAAGGGAAACAAAAATATGTACGGAGTAATACGACGTACCCTATGTGTATGTATGTATGTAAGTGAAAAGGGGGGTTTGCTCCGCATCGCATACAGATACAGATTTTGGCACACGCTAGAACACTGCAATTTTGCCTTGTGGATGGGAAAAGGAAGGCATGCGTGGAGAAAGCAGTGATGTGCATGTTCCCGTGCCCTGTGCAGTTTCGGCGACCCCACTGTTGGTTGTTCTATGAACAAGGGTAACAGAAGACTTGCACCGACTTGATCACTCTTGGTGAGCAAATGATTCTTGTGCGTCGTTGGCGGGAAGAATACAGAAGCGTTGGGCCGCATGGGAAAATCAAAGGAAAGACATGTACGACATGTCATACAAATGATATGCAAGTTTGCCTGTGAAGTTGTCGTAGTCGTCGGCCAGTCATTGCATAAGTTGGGATGTGGCCACAAGAGATGGCTCTGGCGATGCACCCAGACTGTCGGATTCACTCGTAAACTTTTGTCGACTCAGGCCGGCCCTGCCATGAAGCACGGTGCCCGACGCAAGTTGGCCTTTTTTCATGTTAGAATTGCTGGCAACCGGGTTGTCCTGAGCCGGCCTAACCGCATTCTCGTGCATAATCTTCCTTCTTCACTTGACAGTCAGCCGGCGGCCCAGGCCAGCCCCTCCTTTGAACAAAAAAGGAAATGGAAACGATGCCACGATGGCGGCGGCGGTGGCGGCGGCGGCAGCAGTGCCTTTTTCCATCTTCAAAATGACGACTGCTGCATAAAAGAGCCGAAAAGGCCAAAGACGGCAGGTCGTCGTGGACTCTTTTCGGGATTTCGTGCTTCCTTGATTTAGGCATGGACACAACAGCGCATTGATGCAAAGTACGAATACAAGTACCAGGCGTGCCTTGTTTGTTGTGCTGTGTGATTTTCGAAATATTGGCAGCAGCATATCGCTGTCAGGCCAGGCCAGGCCTGGCGCCTCTTGTTTTATTTGTGCTCAATACTCAGCAGTAACCCGCGAATTGTCGACAAACAAACATGGATGTGCATGTACACTCCAACAGAGGAAGAGGAGCGTGCCGCATTGCATGTGGACAAAATGGACAAAACAAGACTTCGTAGCACAGAACAAAAAAAAAAAAAAAAAAAAAAAAAAAAAAGACAACAAGCCAAGCTAATAACTGGCAATACACCGGTCCAGGATGGGATGGTATGGGGGCGTCGTTAATAGCGGAAATGAGAGAAAAAGAAATAATATGCGCTTTTGCATGCAGGTGGATGGATGGATATAGAACCATGGAGACAGGGACAAATAGGGCCAGGAAAGTAGCCAGAAAATCAAGGAAGTGCAACCATCGCGAGTGCTGCACGAGGACGATGAAGAGAGAGAGAAAGAGACGACCGGACAAGGTGGATTCTGTCGTTGACGTGGAGCAAGATCATTCGAGCAACGGCACCGAGGGGGTGTGAGATAGGATGCAGCCCGCTGTGTGTGAGCTGAGAGGCGTCTTTGAGTCAGTCCTGCTTGCAGTTTTGCCCTTGACAAAACCAAAAAAAAAAAAAGGAAAAGAAGGGAAAGAGGGGACAAGCACAGCGGGATGCATGTATTCCATTCTTGGTACGGAGTAATTTTTGATCAAAACAGGATCTTCGCAGCTGTTGGTTTTGGTTGACTTACTTGTCCATGTGAAGCTTCCGAGGACGACGTATTACGGGATTTTGTGCATGTGCTAAGTCCGTCTTAGATTAGAGGTAGCGGAAATTCGCCGCCCCTGAGCCATTGAGAAGCAAAAAAATTATGTGAAAGCGCGGCTGTTTATGGCTGGCCCCTGTACGGCGTAGTGGGGCCAAATAATGGATGGACGTTTGTGCTTCTGTAAACCAGCATGCCCGTGGGTATTCTGGCTGTCTGGGTTTCGTTCATGAGCAAGGTGACGTTCTCAAACATGGCAACGGAATGTGTTCGAGACTGTCTGTCATTGTTTCATGCCGGCCAGTCTTTGATTTTGCAAGCATTCGATAAAACCCATGAAAACCATAAAGTGAAGTGGGAGGGTGGGAAATGACAAAAGGGGAAAGGAGCTCGTGCTCGGGGTCCTGCCTGCTGTCAAGGGATGACATACAGAAAATCAGTGAGAAACCGGGAAAACAGCTCCAAGTCCCGACGGTTTGGAAGCGCCAGAAACAAGAACACTGTCGCTTCTGGCGCCGCCGTCCAGCCAAGACCAAGAATGAGTTGTTTTGTTTCCATCAGAGAAGAAATAATACCACAGTTTGCTGGTCGTGTGTGCAGATGCGGCAGGTTGACAACATTTGCTGGTATTCCTAAGATAGAGTTGTTCTCCAGTTGACGGCACCTCTTTCTTGACAAGGGAATCCGGTTCCCAAGAGTTGTCACAAGATGGGCAGCTGTCCTTAGGATGAAAGTATTTTGCAACTTGCAGAGCTTGATTTTATCCCACTGGACAAGGGCTTTTTTTTTTTTGGCCTATCTCGCCATCATATCCATCCTCCACCTCCCTCAAATGGAGCACACGCGGTGTCGTGCTTTTATTTCGTTCATCTCATGGCGTCTTGCCCGTTTGAGTCTTCGTGCCGCCTGCCATGGACGGCTAGTGTCCCTAACTTATGGGAGGGCCTAGTGCGGCATCTCGTCCCGCAAGGCCAAGTTTCAGGCTTTTTGACGCTGGCGCCAGGGGCGGAGCCAGAACGAAGTCCAAGGCCCGGCCCATCAAAAACTCCAAAAACGATACTGATCCTCGCTAGTCGTGACCATTGTACTGGAATCGTTGGGAAATTCTGGCATGGGGGAAAATATCGAATTTCGTTGTAGGATCTCTCCCCTTGCCGTCAATGCAAAAGAACGGTACGAAGGAGACGATGATGCAGCTCGAGAGAGGCAAAGAAAAGAACAAAAAGGATCTGCTTCTGCAGGCATTCCCGAGGTGCAGCGTTGCGCCCATGACGTTGCTTTGCAGGGCATTCTTTCAACCGGTGAAGACGCGAGTACTGTACGGAGTAGCGTTGCCGATAGTTCGATGAGCGAGATGAGAATGTCTTGCTTTTCGGTTTGTGTTTATTTGCCGGCCGGCCTCTCTCCATCCTGTCAGCCTGTGTCCTGGTGTCCAAATAAAAGGAACGCCGAAAGAGTAGGAGGAGCAGTGTAAAAATGCAAATTCGTCCCCACATGCAACAGCGGGATTTGGGGCGATCGCTGGTATTCTGGCCCGCCGCTTGTTTTGACCCGTTCAGAGTTTGCTCTGTCTGTTCGTCTCTTCATCTGTTCTCTGGCCATCGTGCTAGAGCGAAATTGGGGCCGGGAAGAGGAAGCAAATGATTGCACAACAAGCTCAACGTTCGGGTGCATGTACATATATGTGTACAAAGTGTGGGAGTGCTGGGAACTAGCTCAGGGGGTAGGGTAAACAATAGCAACCACTCACCTTTTGAAGAACTCAAAGACCTTCCGCCAGAACAAAATGATGTTCTAGTTCGGCGACTAGCCCCCGCCCACGTTTTTCCTTCGGGGAGGACCCAAACGCTCCCCTTCATAGACATGGATGTGCCATGTAAAATCTGCAATGGAAATGGGTGTCTTGCAGAGACCAGAACAAACCTATTTGTTCTACCGCGCCAAATCCTTGCTGACTTTCGCTGAACCAAGAAACCGGGAAATGATGACATGATAAGAGAAATTGCGCATGTCTCTGACCGACAGATTGGGACCCTGCTTTCCCCTGGAAGGCGGTCCCCATTTCTCGGTGAGCAAATCATTCTGGGGGGGATTTCTCGTTTCTTTTTGGGTCAACGCCCCTTTCTCTTTTCGTTCTCTTTGCCCGTTCAAGGTTAAGCACACCCAAATAAAAAGGCACCAAAGAAACGGCAACACCCTGGCGGGGCCGAAGCCGATTCTGCCAATTTTGAATCCCAAGTCCATGTCCTCGGGATTTTCTGTGAAGTGTTTCGCATCGGTGTCGTTCCCATTACCAAGTATTTGCTGGACCGAGGAAACACAAGCCTCTGTACCACAATACTAAAAGAGTCGTAGAACTGGCGCGAATAAAAGGTGGCTGAATCTGTGGACAACATCTTTTTTGCTTTTGTTTTCTTTTCTTGGTGACCCAGTCGGGCGTGGTAAAATGCTGTGCAACCCCCCAAAAGCAGACCGGAATGTCTTCTGCTCTTTTTCGACTTATGCACTGCGCTGTGTGCATACGAGTAGAGATACATGGTGAAAGACACCCCACTCATAGCACTGCAACAAGAGACCGTTTCTCTGACGATCCTTTTGTTTGCTTCTTCCCGTCAGTTGCATGTTGCATATTGCGTGGGCGTGCGGCAGTGCCGGCAGCTACTTTTTTGCAAGAAAGGGAAAGGTTCAGGCGGTCTAGTAAAGTACTGCTACCCGCGCCACGCGCCGGTAAAACATTGCGGCCGTGTTGTTGGAACGCTGCGTTGCTGGCCGTTGTATATCATGCTAGGTCGCCCCTCGAGTTTTGATTGTGCGAGAATAAGGACAACGCACGAGTATATGTACAAGTACTTGCCAAGTCGTCATGGCTAATGTACGGAGTATGCTCTGTGTCAAGAATACTGGCCACGATCGAGGAGTCCGAAACACTTTGTCGAGGGAGGAAAAGGAGGGAAAAGAGAACTGGGGACTCCACTATTCACGCCGTCAGTTGGACCCTTGCAAACTATTGTGCGCGATGTGGCGACGGGCAGTCATTTGAGCATCTCAACCTGGCGGTCTGCGAGACATGGGAGGTAAAATGACAAAAGAAAACGCGAGTTCTGGAGTGTGTGGAAGCAAAGAGTGGACCTACCGGTGTTATGCCAAAACAGGGACCAGGGAGCAAAAAAAGGAAAAGGAACACAAGATGGTGTGTGGGGTGGAACCTTGCAATAAACTCTCCAGCGACTAGGACCAAGCCAAGGTTACGGCCTCAAACTTTAGTCCAGCCTACTGTGTGTATGTGTGCTTCGTACTTGTACGGAGTATTGGACCCTCCTTCTTTCAACCCGAGGAAGGTGATCGTGTCCATAAAATAAATAGGGGCTGCACACAAACCGAGAACAGGTCTGGGCAAATACACTTCAAAGTGCTGCTGTCAGCAAAGCAAAGGAGACACGGCATTGCCCACACACTCCGTTGGTCTTGGTAAAGGTGCGATGCCGCCAACAGCGTGGAAGCCGCACATATATCGGCGGCTTGTAAGAGGCGGAAAACCGTAAGGTGCGTTGAATGGTGTTTCTTGTACCCAGCAATGCTCCCCCAAAAACCGGCTTCTTCGCCAAAAGCGTCTTCTCAGCCGACAGAGAGAAAGATAGCAGCCTCGAGATATCATAGGATATGACCACGGTCTTGTGTTCTTCAGGCAGCAATACGCCATCACAAGCCCACAAACTGGCCGGAACCACTAGCCTGGCGGTCGGGTCAAGAGGTGGCGTTCTGCTGGACCCGGCCTAGCCTCCACGCAAAAAGAGTGGTTGTTGTTTCGATACTTGGACCCGTCGGCGTGGCCTTCTGGCCCCCAACTAAACGCGTCGGAGGGGCGGCGAGGCAAATGTATGTGAGCGGTGTAACTCTGTAGTTTGGCATGTCGCCAGACAGGATGGAAGGTAAGTGCCAGAGAGAGGCTGGGCAGACAGATATCTTGGGGTGGTCAGCTTCTACTCATGATTGAAGATGTGGTCGCTTGAAGAAAACGAAACGAAGAGGGAGACGTCAGACACAGAAACAAACAAAACATGAGAATACCAGACAAGGAGGACGTAAATACCTGGTATCAGACTGCAACCCTGGAGTGGACGTAGCATGTCTCTTACTGAAACATCCGTTCAGCAACGAGGCGCACTCCAAACTCCCGCGGCCGTGGGCTATCTGTTCCCGGCTGTAAGTGCCCCTAAAGTGAAGATCGACGGCGATATCGTGGGGAGTGAGTGTCGCCTGCACTGGTCACCCAATCTAAGCTACCTGGCAAGGTCAAGAGGGGCCCACTTCCAGGAAATTGTGTTGCCCTTCAGGCGGTAATACACCCTCCATGAAATAAAGGAGTAGAAATGTTGCCAGCTTTTTTTGTTCTTTTCTGCAGAAAATACAGTTGTTCGACAGACCCCGGAGGACTAACAGACATGGGCTCTAAGCCTATGAGTCCGTTAAGCCGCCCATCCGGTCGACCACCAAGTTACTGCTCTTCATGACAAGCGAGTCGCTGGCCACACGCCCACCTTGGTAGTCGACAAAGGGCACTCGAAATATCGCTGCTTAAACTCTTGACAATAGTATCTTCGTTTCCTTCACGCAGGAAAATTTTCGTGGAATTTCGTCTCTTAAACGCAGCACCAGTGCCAACTTCTTGTGACGCCTGGTGAGACTTGCACACTTTTGCCGCGATGGCAGCCGAGAGGTAATGGCAGCCGGGGTTTTTAACATATTTTTTGTTTTGTTTTGTTGCAGGCGCCTGTGACAAAGTTAGCGAAATACAAGTACTGACAGACAACAGTTTTGATATGACGGTTCCTCTAGACGAGAGCTTCACAGAAATCGACACAATTCACGGAAGAGACTACCAGCGTTATTCGTTGCAGAACAACGTGTATTTCTCTCCCGTAGACGAGGTATTATCTGGACCCCTTTCTGGTGATCGGACTTTCGCTTCATCCGGGATCGAGAGGCGGCACACAAGACGAATCGCGGGATATATCATTGCTAACCTGTAGACAGGTCGAAGTTCAACGACTCAAAGACGCCCACAAGGCGTTCAGCAAAGTCTTCGACTACCGTTTGATTTTCCCGCCTGTCAACAGACCGAGAAAGGTTCTCGACTGCGGCTCCGGTACAGGAGCCTGGGCAGCAGAGGTTGCAGCAGAATATCCGGCATGCAAGGTATGGTCTTTTGGAGCATCGAGATGCCTTGGTCTTGGGTCGCCAAAGTCTTTCTATCGCGTGAGATCGTCGGTCTTGAAAACTTGAACCGGCAACCTGAGAATATGGCAAAAATGTTCGACATGCTAACTCGTGGGGTGTCGTAGGTTCTCGGAATCGATGTCAGCCCTCATATGTGGCAGTATGACTACACACCTAATCTTGATTTCCAAGTAGACGACCTGAACCGAAGGTATGGCCCGACTGGTGGCACGGTTGTGCACGCCTTTGTGATTTTCGTAGTTGAGGCTCTCTAACCATGGAATCTCCTGGCAGGTTCACCTTTGACACAGGCGAGTTTGATCTGGTACACAGTCAGATGGTTGCCGGAGGCATCAACGCGGGGCGATGGAAGAGTTACCTGAAAGATATGCACCGGGTCATACGACCTGGTGGATGGTGCCAGATCGTTGAGATATACTTCAATGCACAATCGGACAATGGGTCTTTGACACCAAGTGAGTAATACACCATCCAAGCTGGGAGTGACGAGGCGGAATCGAAAGACCGTCCCACATGAACACATACTGACCAGTGGTGATGGGAAAACAGACAGCGGACTCAGTCAATGGTCCGAGCTATATTTGCGGGGAGCCAGTGAAGTCAAAGACCCGAGAGTACCGCTCCGGATGAAGGAGCTTGTACGTCATGCCGGATTTGTGGACGTCGAGACGAACTGTATACCATTGCCGATGTGCGGGTGGTCAACAGGTATGGTCCCCAGCGTACGTAAACAAAGCTCCGAGATTCTTCCTATTCTAACGTCAGTACTGCAGATCCGCGGATGAACGAAATCGGACAATTAAATCGGGACAACGTACAAAGATTGTTGTCATCGCAGGCGATGTACATCTTTACGGAGAAGTTAGGGTGAGTCTACCTCCGGTGCTTTCTTTCCACAATGAAAGTGAAAGCCGCACCCAGAGGAGAGAGGTCACTCGCAAATGACCTGGTGGTGTCAGCTTGTTGTCTTCTGCTGACAATGTATCTTCTTGGGTGAACTTACAGGATGCCGTTTGATCAAGCTCAGGTGCTAATCGCACAAGCTCGATTAGAAGCAAGAACCCCAGCGATAAAGGTATGTCGAGAGCCAGGGCCTAGGCTGTCCTGGACGACAGGATGGCACACGGCTCTACAGTCGGTGTGTGGTCCTGGTGTGTTGTTGACGTGCTGCTATGCCTGTGTCGTTGTTAGCTGACGTTTCTCTTTTGATTCCAATCTAGGCATATTTCCCACTGTGAGCCTCCCATCCGTCTATCCCAGATTACTTCCAAATGATAATGGGCAGAAACTAACATTCGGTCGTCTTTCAGATATGTGTGCATTGGGCGGAAGCGTCCATGATAGAAACACTCGGTGTGTGATAATATCGCATGCTATAGAGTGTAGTAGCACATTGGCAGACTGGCGTTTTATTCTCAAACGGTCCGTCGGCTGGGTGTAAAGAGAATTCGGGGCCTATTGCTGCTCTCACAGCCGCCTTTTGCGGTTAGCTGGCCTTCTTCTGTTCCTTTATTGTTTTGTTCTTGGCTTTTGCATAGCATTGCATTTTTCCACGGTAGCATTCATAAACAAATATGCGAGCCTCTTGTCATTTGCTGATAGACAATAGACAATTCATACCTTCAACGATCTCCCAGGCCCAATGTGCGCGGCGTGTTTGGGATGGGCGTGTGGTGTTTTTTGGTTCATCGTGTGTATACTTGTGTCAATAAAAGTTTGTTGTTGTTCTGAGTTGAGCTGCTAAAAATAACGAAAAGGGGTAAGAGAGAGTTAAGACGGATGGCAAAGCTCAGATCGATTTCTCCTGGCAAGGAAGGAACCTGCAGAGGCTGCCTTGGGAAGATATAACATGGAAGGTGCGCCCACCGCGAGTTGACTTGGGCCTTCCTTGGCTATTGTTATGGCAACAATTCGCGGCCCCAAGCTTCGAAAGGTGCAGGAGCAGTGGGTGCAGCAATGGGTGCAGCAATGGGGGCAGCAATGTCCGACAGTGTGTCGCGAGCATAAGGAAAGAGCAAGTGGATGGGAGCCGAAAGGAAGGAGCGAATCGCTACGAAGTAGACTCAAGTTTGGGGGAAGGTGCAAGGTGCACCTCATTATGAGCGAATTCCGACGTTCTTACCGTTTTCATATTCAGGGCTATTCGTCACAACAGGCGAAAGAGCCCGAAAAGAAGACTGAAGAGCGACAAGGGATGAACATCTTCGTTCTTACGCACCATCCGCCCTTTCAGCAATGGCAGATCCGCAACGGCACGCCAGGTTCTCCGCGTACGGCAGTATCGGGTTTTGGAAATGAAGAGGAATCACAGAGTAAGAAAGATCCATCAAATCTTCCCATCACATCTTCCCCCACGAAAACGGCAGTGCTAACGATAAATAGATCTCGTCACAATGGCCTTGTCTCCGGCCTGTCACAATTTACAACAAGGTGGTTGGCCTAGCCCGATAGCCGCCGGCCAGGCCATCTCTCCTGTCGGAAGCTACCCAACACCACGCGTCAAGCCTAGCATGGGAAGGGTGTCGGCGGAAGAGGGCCTCAGTGGGCTGGCCTAAGACCGGGAGTTTTACTCAGTAATTACTGATTGCTTGCGGATCATCCCTCCTCGCTTGCAGGTTGGACGGGCCCAGTCCGATCTGCCATGTCTACGACAAGGATATCAAGCGGGTTTCTGCCCAACGAGATACACGATGCTGCCGCTTCCTTCGTCTTGTTTCTCCCATTCGTCTTCTTCAATAGCCCATCACCCTGCCCCGACCGTGGCCCACAAGTTCACTGGGGGAAATAGACAAAATGAGGCCTTGTCTCGCACAAGAAATTTCGAAGAAGGGAGGGCAGCGAGTGGTGGTCAGCTCTCCCTGCTCAACACATCCATGTCTGACAGACCACTGTTTAAATTGATCTCCAGTTGGAGGGTGTTAGTGTGGGTGGAGCTATCTGGGACCTCTCATAATGGTTCCAGGAGCACACAAGTGGCAGTTTCTTCTAACGACGCTCCTCGATCAGTCACGGGCTGTCACAAAAAACGGAGACGACAGCAGCTGGTCTATCGAGCTTATGGGCGACGTGTTTTCTCCATCCGAAGACATCAGTATCCATCCTCGAAGCAACAGGGCTACATCATCACAAGAAACAAGATCGAATTATGACACGAAGGCCAGCGAGCTTTGTTGAACAGAGCTACTGTCTTCATCAGCGAGAAGAAAGACACAAGAAGGCAAGTGATACTACCTTGCCGGATTCCATATCTTGCGACATCTTTCAAGTACGACGTACTCCGTACGCACGACGTATCTACGTGTACAGCCTATCTCTAGTTTTCAGCTAACCGTTGACGGGACTCGAGGCTCAAGCTATGCCGGATGGGCCACTCGGCTTCACAAAAACAACGAAAACACGCGCTAACCAGGGCATCAGGGCCCATCTGGAGCAAGGTCTGATCTCGGGAAGCATCCGCGGAGCTGCCCCCTGCTGTTCCTCAAGCCATCAGGTGACTTGACTTACCAGCAACATCGCGGAGACATTTTTGTTCTCTACTTTGAAAGGACACCTAGGACGCGCTTGTGCCCGACAGATATGACCAGCTGCAGCCTGCTTATTGCCCAATGGCAGACCTCGCCGGCTCTGTCTCTCTTGATTTTGAATTATTGGGACCCTGCGAGGACAACTCCATACAAGCCAGCAGCTCTTTAGCAAGGCGTCGTGTCTCCAGACGGCAAATGCCATGCCGATAGAACGAACTCTTGCAGATCAGAATCGTTTCTGACCCGATCTGGGTGCGCGTTTGGTGCCACATTGGGCTTCAAACACGGGCAGATTTCTGGCAGGCCGCGATCTACAGATATTAGCGCACAAGTCTACTAAGACACGTTCTTGCCGCGATCTTATGGAGTAGATAGCAGCTCAAATAGCGCCTCTATTATTTCTGCTCGCCAATGGCACCCTCGACCCGCTATTTCTCGACCGCTTCACGCCAACGGCCCTTTTAGCGGCCCTGAGCGTGTTGGTGCAAAGCCGCAATCTGACTGGCCAATTCGGCAGCCTTTCGCAGTCTGGAGCAAAATTTTAGGTCGGCAAAACGCAAAGTCTCCAGCAACTCATACGACATCAACACGGCCCGACCCACGACGACAGCCGCCTCTGACCACACTCAATAGCCCGAGCGAAGGCCAAACGTTCAAACTACCTCTCGAGTCTTTCCGTTGTTTCTCTTCGACGACCTTCCCCACCTTCAAACTCCTCACACATCCCACCTCGCCAAGATGGCCTCAAGACTCAGTGTTGCGCGGCTGACCGCCGCCGCGCCCTCCCGGGTGCTCTCCTCTTCGACTGCTACTGCTCCATTTGCCGTCGCCACTGCAACGCGGTGCTGCGTCCAGCGCCGCATGTACTCCTCGGAAGAAGATGCGCCGCCGCCGCCGCTGCTGGTCAAGCTGCGGAGCGATTTGAAGGAGGCGATGAGGGCCAAGGACAAGGCCCGCCTGACCGTGCTCCGTGGCGTCATGGCCGCCACCCTCAACGCCAGCAAGACGGCCAACCCCGTCAACACAAACGCCAAGGTCGTGGCGCTGCTCCGCAAAACGGCCAAGGCATCGCAGGACGCCGTGGCCGAGTTCCGCGAGGCCGGCCGCGAGGATCTGGTGGAGAAGGAGGAGAACCAGATTAAAATTCTGGAGGCGTACGCCGATGACAGCTCAGTCAAGATTGACCCTGCTGAGGTGGAAGCGGCGGCCAAGGAAGTGCTGGCGAAGCTGAAGGAAGAGGCGGCTGGTGGTGCGGTCAAGGCGGGTGATGTCATCAAGGTGCTAGTGGCGCCTGGTGGCCCGTTGGATGGCAAGGATGTTGACAGAGCCGAGATGGCACGGACAGTGAAGAAGCTGGTTGCTTAGAAAGGAGACACGGGGGACAAACTACAAAAGTGTGTTGTGTACAAATAACGAGTTTGATGACGAGAGCCGACGCCCGAAAGGAAGAGAGCGTCATGGCCACGCAAGAAGAACACCAAAAAAGATTACGAATAACCGAATAATCAAAGCATTCTACTCATCCTACGCACCACTGGCATCACACACAACCTCTCTTAGGAAACCTGGACCGACCAGCCTCGGTCAAAGAAACAGACGACACGTATACGTGATACTTGCACAGAGCCGACCGATGCCATGTCCACGAGGCTGAAATGAGAGGCTCCGAGACTCGGACAGAAGAGTGTGGCAACCGTCACAGGCAACATCGCTTATGCTCTCAGAATTCTCCTCCTTGCGCTTCTCGGTCGGCCCGAGCATCAATATGTCATTTGCTTGCTAGTGACAGATATTGTTCGCGCAATGGTCCGCTTTGGTGACAAGGCTGAACAGTAATTTGACAGCTCGGCTTAAAGCATCAAGCAACATTTCCGCACCCCAGATTTCAAGATTTCGAGACTTCTGCATCCGATCATCGGTGAAATATCTTGGGGGTTTTTGGTCCTTTTGGTCCCTATCACTTTGGAGGTCCCTGGGGGTTGAGGTCACAAGGACACGATGTTAGCCTGATCCCAAAATTGACTAAAAGGGTTGATGGCTGCCCATCTCCAAAAGTTTGACTCAAAAGAAACGTGCGGCTGACCACGATTTGACTAGGGGCGCAGCGCCAGACTGGCTCGGTTGTCTCGACTGGGCACGCGGAGCTGTCCCCCGAACTCGTCCACCCTTTTTACAGAGTGTGTTCCGCCTGTTAGTCTGCCTTGAAAGTGACCACATCCCCGGGTCAGAGTCCCGGTCAACAATGGCAGAGAGAATGAAAGAAGATGGAGGGTGAGAGTAAATAGCGGCAGCCTAAGCTTGGTGTAGCCTGGGCAAAGTTGCAAGATGCAAGTCACGGTTGGCAAAGACCAAGGCCAAATTGTAACCAATCGGCAAGGCTTCCCCTCATTTTCACCATTATCTATTTTCCATTTTCCGACCCGTCCACTCTGCACGAGACAAGGAGACAAGGAGACAAGGAGACAAGATAACGCCGTCCAAGCGTTATCTTTTCTTTACTTTCTCACACCTTTTGTTGTCTTTGACTGGATATCCTGGGGTTCTGCCTTGTTGGTTTATCTTTCTTAGGTCTGACTTTAGTTGAGATCCGGCAACCAACGGCCATTGACGGGCAAAAAGAGCGGCAGGAAGTCAGAAGAGCCTTTGGAAGCAAGGGCGGGCGAAAATGGAACCTTTCCAACAGAGCAAAAGAAGGCGGCCTTACAAAGAAAGAAGGAAATACGATCCCAAGGGACAGGCACAAGAAAGGGAAACTAAGCGAGTCGGTTCGAGGAAACTGGCCACACCTTTTGTCACACGTTATCTACACAACATCACAGAGAAACAAAAACTGCCTAAACCGGCGGATGTGCTCTCGGGGAAACGAGTTGCAACCAAAAGCACAGCCAAAGGGCAATGACAGGCATGCTTGGTCTGCGACTCTAGCTCCAGTGTGAATGATCGCTCCGCATCCCCAAAGTCCAAGTGTACAAAGTACACAACCGCGTGGTCGGAGAGTGAGAGGGGAAGGCATAAGTTGACAAATGTGGTGTACACACCTTTATGAAACTCACAGCTCACTCTTTTGCTTTTTGCTTTAAAATCATACACATGCAACCGCAAGGCAGCCAAGACCCGCGGATTGCCAACAATTCATAAAAGGAAACAACAAACACCCCATGTCTCAGTCGCGATTCCTTTTCTTATCCGTCTCGTCCAACAATAAATGAAATAAACGAAAACAACATACGAGAATCGTATAACAGAAACCTTCTTGCTGTTACACCATCCTTCATC
The DNA here is from genome assembly GCA_016097105.2 of Sporothrix variecibatus. NCBI lineage: Eukaryota > Fungi > Ascomycota > Sordariomycetes > Ophiostomatales > Ophiostomataceae > Sporothrix > Sporothrix variecibatus. Next base: position 5,385,011 of record JADMNI010000001.1, on the reverse strand, counting down.
ACGCACATTCTCGGCCCCGATAAATAAACACACATATCGACTCCTTCCCCTCAAACGGAAAAAGACATTTGCGTCATCGAATGTCCTTCTTTCCCCGCACAAGGCTCTGCCACAGCCCTGAGCCAATCTCCTCGAGAACTCCAATGGATGAGAAGTCGGCCATGGCCACCAATACAATGCTCGCCACGGGCATCGACGACCCGGAGCTGCACTATCCCTTCTACCACCAGCGTGGACGCCGTCGCCGCCGCAGCCCTCCTCCTCCTCCGTCGTCTGTGCCGCTGTCGCTCGCCATGACGGCAACGACACCCCAGCAAATGCTCCATCGTCCGTTCCATCCGCCGCCCCGCACGCGGCACAACAACCCTCGTCGCGCCAGCAAACACCGTCCGGTAGTTCCGGCACATTCCGGGGCCGCCGTCGACACCGGTCGCCTTCAGTTGGGGGTGCGACTGCGGCAGCTGCTGCCACGGCAGCGGCTGCTTCTGCTTCTGCTGCAGTCGCCCGCAAGGCTTCCTCGCGGTCCTCTCGGCCGCACACACGCTCGTCGTCCGTAGCCTCGTCCATGCAGCACCCATCCCGGCCGTCGTCGCCACACGAGTGGTGGGGGAATACCGCCTCTACCAACACCAGCAACGGCAGTAGTAACTGGCTCTGCCGGAGTGTCAGCCGCAGCCGTGGTCGACAGGTCCGCCGCGGCGGTGCGGCCGGGTCGTCTGCAGCGGCTGCTGCTAGACGTGCTCTGGAGTCCCCCTCGCCGCGCCGCAAGATGGCGTATCGGCGGCCCATGGAGATGGACCACGCGGTTATGATGGCACATCATTATCACAATCACAATCACAACCACCACGGTCTTTTGGCACCGCCGCCGCGGCCTTATACAAAGCCGGCAACCAGACGTAGCCACTGCCCGTCGCGGTCTGGGTCGGCCGAGGGCTATCTTGATCATGAGGATACGGGTGGGCCGTCGACGACAGCCGCTACAGACCCGATTGCCTTGGCAGCGCGTCGGCGGCGCCGGAGGCAGCGGACACAGAGCCGGCCCCGACCACGGTGGATGATGAGTGGTGATTCCGTCACGGGTATCGGTAATAGCGGGCTCTATGAACTAGCTGGATACTACACGTTTGACAATGATAACTCAATGGCTGATGAAGACTCTGCTCACGACCCTGGGACGCTGTCACAAACGGGCCATCACGACTACAGTTCCAGATGCTGCTGGCCGAGTCCAGCGACACAACGAGTGATGGAGATGCCATGGACGTGGAGATGGGCTAGAGTTGCAGCATGATGCTTTAATACTTGCCCATATATTCTTCTCTTCGACTGTGTCTTGGTCCCAACTGTAATTTAATATCCCAGTTTCTTCTCGTCTATGGTCCTGTTCTTGTTTGGCCTTGTTAAAAAAAATCGTTTATGGATATCCAGCCTTCCAGTTTGACATCTTCACTATAAGGCTCACGGTACTTGGCTTGTTGATTTCGTCTGGTTACGGTTTACTCGCTTATTTTACTCAACTTAATATAATCAATACATCATGGTAAAGTTGTATAACGATTTGGTATATTTTGATAAAATCAAATCGGATTTTAATTTTGGCCGTTTCATTTCTTGCAAAAAATCAAAACCAGTAAATAATTAATAATTAATCATGAATATCATGAAGTCTATAAGAAAAGTTAACATCGAAAATCATCGGCAGAACACAATTTTGACGCTGTATTCCAGTCGTTCATGATAATCATGTTATCACCATATGGATGTGCCTTTCTTCCCTCTTTCTTTCTCCTTTCTTGCTTTCTTCTTTCAAATGCGTGCCAATCCTCAACGTACGACGGACATGTTTATCCTTCTGCAGTCATGTGTAAAATTCCGTGCATCTTGGCCTTGTGTGCTTGTTCACATATGCATCTGCCTGCGTGCATCCGCGTGCATGTGCGGCGCTGTGCTTTCACTGTACTTTCTTATTGTGCTTTCTGTTGGCGAATGGAAGTGCTGTGTAAGTAATTTGCATACATCAATCTTTATCCGTCATGCGTCCATTCATTTGTTTGCTTCTGCACTACTCCGTACTGTCTATCACGCATGTGTGCCCTATCCGATGGAACGTGCATGTCTTCTTCGTTCCTCTCTTCGCTCCCTGTTCGTATCTACGAAATGTGCATCTCTTTTTCACACCGGAGACCGGCCATTTCCGTCGCAGCAATGAGGCCAAAGACAACAGCGCATCTTCATACGGAGCCATGGAGACATGAGGGTTGACGATCTGAATCTGTCGATGCCTTACGACGAGCCTCACGGAGAAATGAAGAGATGGTGGGCTCAACGTTGGGGGCTGGACGAGACGCCCGTAAACAAAGGTTTGGCGATGGTTGATGTTTCAACCTCTCACTTTCCTTCCTTGCCTGCGTCTCCTCCCTTCATTCTTTCTTTCATGCACGCAGATGGATCGTGCCCGGTCAGCAACAATGGTGGACTGCTGCCCAATGGCCCCAAGATCAGAGAGAGGTGCCTGGCCAGACACCCATCCAGTCAAAAGAGGACGTGTCTCACGTTGTTGACTCTCTGCGGATTACTTTCTTTCCTTTCTTCTCTACGATTCCAAAGTACTGCGTACGGTGTACGGCGTTAGAGACATCTGTTTCTGACCCGGTGACATCTGTCACTTGTTTGTCTCTCGTCACTTGGTTTTCATGTTTCCCGCAGACATCACAACCGAGAGACAGTCACTCGTATCACGAAGAAGAGTCAATAAAAGGCTCAGAACGGCCAAGAGAAGGGCGACAAAAAAAAGAATAACCACCCTGCCACCGCCACCGTTGCAACATGCGGCTCTCATCACGCATCCCCCCCATCACACACACACTATGGGGCACGTACCGTAGGTGTAGGGCCAGTTCTTGCCAGCACATCACCATCCCCACTCCCTCTTGTATGTGTATGCAAGAGCAATGCAATTGATAAAAAAGAGGATCAGGTTCGTGCAAATCATCGACAAGACCACTCACACTCCAAGGGCACACAGAGCCACGCACAGTCCAACAAATGGAGGAAAGAAAAGCAAAACATGCCTTACGCGCATGAAGATGTGCATACTTCATAAAAAAAAGACAGAGGCTGCCTTTTCGTTGCGACGGTGGTGAAAAAAGAAAAGAGATGGAGAGAAGATGAAAGAAACGGGACGAAACGACATCAAAACACCAAAAGAGCAATTCTCCGGGCATGACGATTGCAGCTTGCATATTGCAGCACCGTTTGGTCCGACACCGACATTTCAAAGTGAAAGGAAGAGACAAGGGAAGGAATGATTCTTTTATCGGACTGCATTTTCCCTTTTCTTTTTCCATCTCCTATGATCCCTCCGTCTTTGCCGCGATGTGCACCGATTGCCCTGCTGCCATCAGCGTTCACCCTGAGGTTCGACGGGGTGAATATCAAATAGTTCTCTCTCCAGTTCCTCTGACCTCTCACTCTCTCAGCGTCTCTTAATGAGTCTCATTGCCTGTTCTATGTCGAACAAACGGGGTTTCCATATGTCGTAGATAGCTTACGACGTATTACTACTGTTTAAGGTTTTTTTGCGTCCGCAGGCAACGATCAATCGAGCACCCATGTACGAAGTATCCGATTCCAAGCATCTACTGTGAGAAGCCCGCCCCAAGCTTGCTAGTATTTCTATCCCGTCAGCACGCTGGCACGGTCGTCTTTCGTGCATATTTATCCTTGTTTGGGAACAGAGCCATAGAAAATCCTTTTATTAGAATTTGCTGTCTGCTATGGACCAGGTATTGGGGTTTTGAAAGACGACACAGAGACACACAGACACCGACAAGAAACTAGAAAGATGTGTGAGAGAGAGGTGAGCCCAGCTGAAAGACCAGACAGGCCAGACAGACCAGACAGACCAGACCAGACATGAGGGCGTCACGCGTTGGAGCCGGTCCCTCGGCCATTGGAGCGATTGGATACATCCCGGCTTTGCCTGCAGTAGTCGCAGGCGGACTCCGTGCTGTCACGAGAAAAATAAAATTCAAAAATAAATCACAAAAATCAATTCTCGCCACACATTCTACAAGGCGACCGGTGGAGACCGCTTCTTGCTCTCTTCGTCGTTTCCTCTCCACTGAGTCTTGCTCGCCGTGAGAGACTGAGAGACTGAGAGACTGGGCGGAGTAGAAGCAGTGCTACGGGGCTCTGTTACGGGTTGTGGAGAACGGGGATGCAGACATGCAGACCTGCAGTAGGAGCAAGACATGCAGCAGCGCTACAGCAGCGCCTGCAGCAGTTCAAAGAGGAAGGCGAAACGTAGGTGGAGAAGGGAGAAGGGGCAAACAAAAGTGTAGGGACATACGGAGTACTGTTAAGGAATTGAAAAGAGAGGTGAAGCATAAAGAGAGGGGCCCCGTTGGAGAGGCAAAACGAGGTGCATTCCCACCGTGCAGTGGTGCAACTACTACGTATTCAGTATTCAGTTGAGGAACAGCATCCACTGTGCGATCAGAAGGAGATGCGAACAGCGATGAACAGCTTTCACTGTTTGTGGGTGCTGTGGGCTTTGTGGGTTTGTGGGCCTTGTGGGCTTTTGCGGGTTCTCTGGCGGGCTTTCTTCCTTTTTCTGGCCTGGCCTCACAAGGCCTGTCGATATTGTTTCCTTTTTCCGTGATCGGTTTTTTCTTTCTTTTGCTATTCACAGCCGGAGAATTTATATCGTTAACAGCTATCGAAAACCACGCCATATGGCGCATCATTCGAGCAGGTGAAGGAATAAGAAAAGAAAAAGAAAGCCGATTGAGTGTGAAGGCCAACTGCAGCTAACCAGAAAAGCCCATGCTCACGAATATGGAAACTCGTCTTGGTTTGTGCGTAAAAAACGAGGGCAAGGGCTCATTGTCCAGTGCTCACAAGTAACAACGAAACAGACGGTGACTGAAGTGTGATTTGACTGCGAGTGAAATCTGGTGGTGTTTACGATTCCAACCCCTGCTGCAGATCTGTCTACCGCTGTTCGCCTCTGAAGGATGTGATGTGGCTAAGTTGTGGTTGACGATGGCGTTATTCACAGCCCATTCGTTTTCTCCGACCGCTCCTCTGTTCCCTTTCGAGGCATGTACTCGCCGTCAATCACGGACTCGACGGTCAACAGACAGCTAACAACGGGCAGGGCATATTTTTCCACATCTGAGACGGTGCATCTCGGCTTTTGTTGCACTGCCGTTTTGATGACTGCTCAAAACGAAGTATGCATCCTATCTTACTTTTCGTGCCATCTGCCACGACTGGTCTGGATGATCTCTGCAGCTGTCTTTCTTGGTCCCTTGGTTGTTTATGGTCTCTTGTCTCTTGGTATTCATCTATTTCTTTTGATTCAGTCCGCCTTGCTACTTGCACGTCGATTCTAGACATCTGCAGACTCGCCATCCTTCGTCCATATTTTTGCCCTCTTCTCCTCGCCCGTATATATGCATCAAACGCAGTAGTGTTTATGCGTTCCGTCGCGCTATCTCTGTTTTGTGTCTAAATAGATTGGCCACCCATGCACCTCCTGTACTTTTTGCACCTAAATCCTTTTTTCTCCTCTTTTTCTTGTTCAGCTGCCGCTGCTGCTGCCGTTCTCCGTCGGATCCCGTCCGGGCCCTTCGCATGCACTTTGCTGCGCTGGATGGGCAAAGAGGATGTGTAGATATTGCCTGCCAGCCTGCCAAGTACGAAGTACTTGCACTACTGCAAAAGAGTGTAAAAAGGACATCCTGAACAGATGCACGACTGCGGCGCTGCACTTTATCTCTGTTTTTTTCGCCTCCCCCGTATGGGTTGCACACTGCCTGACTGCTTCCGTGTCCAGTCAACTCTGAAATCCAGCCAAGTCCAAGTCGAAGTCCAAGTCCAATGCCATGCCCATGCTGGGCGATGCACGCGCGCGCGCGTCTGTCCTGTCTTGATGCATCTTTTTTTGTCTGGACTGTCTTGCAAAACATTGACGCAAGGGCAGGGGCCAACCCTCAAAAACCACCACACAAACCAGCGGTCAAGAAGTGCGCGTTGTAACGCTGCGGAGTGGAGTAATTTTTTTTTCTTTTGACGACACAGGGCCAAGTCCCGCACGGATGAAACTATTTAGTTTAAACTTGAAATGATACGCAACTGGGAATAGCAGCTGTGGGAGTCCACGCTGCAGATTCGCTGTGGTGAGTTTGCTGTTTTGCTCCCCAGTCTTTCTTTCAAATCGTATCTGCAAGGAGACAAGGAGGAGTCGGTGATTGGCAGGCACGACGGCCAAGTAGGAATCCGCCCGTGTCCATCCGTGGAAGGCTGTCCGTCAGTTATCAACTCAGGAGCCCTGGACCCGGTATCTCTCGTCGTATGTACGAATACGCTGTACGGAGTATTGTCCTGGAACACAGTCTACACAGTATGATACAATAATGTTGCTATCAGTCTCTTGAATTCCCCTCATACTAAGTAGCCTCTCGACCCCTGTGAGCCCTTTTTTGATACTCGCCTTTCGCCTCTTTGTCTTCTCCCTCAACAGCTGCGGTGTCTTTCCAGGAACGGTCTGGTCCCGGCCAAGACGTTGTCCTTGACCTGCCCTGCTTTTTTGTTTGCTTCGGTCCTCGACTATTCTCGACACAGACTAGCAACGCGGCGCTAGCCTTTCCTCTCGATGCTGCTCGACCGATCTCCACCTACATAGTACACTTTGCTGGAACAGGCACCACGTAGCGAGAACGAGGCGAACATTGGAAAGATACTCCGTACAACAACGACGATCGAGCAAGAGCTTCTTCTGCCAAGCTCAGTCAAGCTTGTTATTGTCCATTGCTCTTTTTCAAATGGCTGTCCTCATCCCCGTACTCACTCGACTCGTAAACATTCTCGCCCGCCATGATCGACGACACCATTCGTCCTGTGCATGTACATTTAACACAATATCGGGGCACATTCGTCCTCTGCAGCACTCGTACTTTCTTGTTGTCACAGATGGCCTATGCAAATACTTCTTGTCGTGGCCTGCATCTTTGTCCTTGTTTTGCATTTCTTTGCCATCTTGTCCAGTGGGAGGACGATACTTTGTACAGGGGGCTCGTTTCTTTCTTTGGCTCCTGTTGCGTGATCCTTTTCAATCGCGCGCGCGTCTTTTTTTGCTCCATACAGAGTACAGGTACGATATACCTTTCCGGCCTACCCATTGCGTGTTTGCGTCGCTTTCATTGATACGCCATACTTCGTACTATTGCCTTGCTCCTTCAATGGAGCTTGCTCTCTCTCTTTAGATCTCTTTCTTGAAAGAGCATAGCAGAGACTGGACCCCTGGTCCAAAGAGAGTCATCAGTGGCTTGTTCACCTTTGCGTGTTGGACCCCCGCGTTTCAATGGAGGGACTGATGACACGGCACGACGATGCTGGAAATGAGGGGAGATCACTCGGTTTTAGCAGGGATCTGTTTGGGGGCCATCTCTCTTTTTACCCTCCCTCCCTCCTTATTTATTTTTACAGCGGGCAAGCTCGGCAGGTTGAAAAACATGGGTATTGGAAGAGCATTCCTCTTTTGAAAACAAGCTGTAGGTCAGTGCGTCCCCTCCTCCTCTTCCTGTCAGAAGGGTAAAAGGACGGGCCCGAACCAATGTCGAAGAAGAGCGAGCAAGGGAGCCGAGGGGAGCAGTCGGACAGCTTGGTGATCCGGTCGAGGGCGTCAGACTCGAGTGACGAAAGGTATGCTCGGCACTGATTAGAAGCTGGCGACGGGTGTGAGATGTGTGCAATTGTGCGTAATTGTGTGCGCATTGTGTGCATTGTGTGCATCTTTCCCAGGCAGACCAATGGCTAGCATGCTTCAAGCACATGCGTAATCATGCCGTACTTTGTACAAAGGAAACAAAAAGGAAAGAAAAGAGGGCACACTTGCAGAAGGGCAGTGCCGAACCACGAGGGGAGAGAGCTTATGTGGAGGAGGAGGAGATCATGCAGCTTGCACAGCATAGCAAAGCTCGCACAGCACAAGCTTGGGGAAGCACACAGCTGACTATCAAAGAAAAAATCTTGGAGATGCTCCCCCGCGGATGCCGGGATGGGTAAAATTCAAAAGAGAGAAGAGAAACGGCTCTGCCGGGCAAACGACCAACAGCGGTTGATTGGAAGAAACTCGTGCAGCCCGCCCAGGCCGAATGCCCTGCTGATTTACCGATGCATCGTCTTGATAGGCTGGCCCAGATAGTCGATAGTCTCTTACCTCTGATAGGCTTTACAGAGAGCATTGCGATTCTCACTGTGACCATATCTTTGTCATTTTGTCTCGCCTGCCATCCATTCCACCTCGTTTTGCGTTTACACGGATAGCGCAGCCTCTTTGCTCTTTCTTGACTTTCTACCCTTTAACTTTTACTAGCTGCCAGCAATGGCTTGTCGTGGTTGTGGTTGTGGTGAACTTCTTGTCTACATGTCTTAGTCTCCACATGGATGCAAGGGGTGGGTCATGTTTCCAGTTAAGCCCAAGCAGATCGCACGACGATGGTGTGAAGGGTAGTTTTACTCAGTAAGTAGACTGCAGAGAATGATCAAAAGATGGCGAGAAGAGACAGAAGAAGACGCAAGGAAAGCAAAGAAGAGGCAGGGAAAGGGAAAGGGACCGATCAAAGCGAGACAAACACACATCAACAACCACTACAGTCCGTCACGGCACAAAGACATCACAGACATGCATCTAGACATGCATTTTTAGAAACATGCAGGGCCATCGCCAGCTAGGCAGGAAAATAGGGTCGGCCAGACTACAGAGTATTAGACAGATGCCAGCAAAGAGCGTCACCGCAACTTACAAGCGATTCGCCCTTCTTCAGGCGTGCAAATGTGTCTTGGGCAGGACCGTTTGCTGTCTCATCGACAGGCCATGTTCCACATAGGTGACAGTAAAAGACAATAGAGACACAAAAAAAAAACAGGGGACTCCGCATTCCACAGTCACCGCTGTCTTCCTCGGAAAGAAGACGACAAAGAAATGCAGACTGCAGACGACAGAAAACGGCACAAAGTTGTCGTAGATTGCATCTCACTCATTGCCTGCCAATGGATTTAATACAGCCAGACACAACCATAATTTCAAACACAACCGAACACAGAAGAGACGCTGAAGAGACAGCACCTGACCCGTCCCTTCCGTAGTCTTCGATGTGGCCTTTCTGGGCTCTCTCGTTCTCTCGGGCGTCACAGCGTCTCAACCCCGTCTTCTCCATGTAAAGTCGTCCTGCCCAATTCAGTTGTGCTGTTCTTACTGCATTTTACTAAGCTACTCTGAGTTTGTATATTCTTCTCGTCTCCTCCCTTGCCCTGGCCAATGCCGTTGAACGCCACGGTCCGGCCGTTGCAGAATAAAACACACAAAAAAAAACGCGCACAACTGCACAAAACACGAAGAGCAAAAGCACGAAAAGGGCCATACTCGCCACAGTACTGACTACTGCGTACCCCGTCGCGTTGAGTTGCTGCATCGGGACAGTGTTGCATTTCTTTGGTCCTCTCCGTCCTCCCCAAACTTGACAGTTCTTGAGCAAATCGGACAGAGGAAACACGTCCGCCTTCTGTTTTGTCGTAGCGCGCCCCTCTTTGGCCATCGCGGGCCTGGCGATCTGGTGGACATGGTCGTCTATTTTCTCCGTCGTGCCTTTTTGGTGTATTTTGGTGAATGAAGTACGAAGTACGGAGTATTTTGATGTCCTTTTCGCTCCTGCCTTTTGCCTCACTTTTACCGTGGCTCGTGGTACTTGCGATGCCCCAGTTTTCGTGGCTGGTTGCTGTTCTGGGCTTGGCTCGCCTAGTGGCCCGTCCTCCTAACGCCAGGGCCAGCAACTGGTGTTGGCGTTGGTTGGCGTTGGCGTCGCTTCCCTTTTCCTCCTTGTACTGTGTAAGTCGACAAGGTCCCGCCCGGCCACCAAGATGGCCCTAGAGAGGCTAGAGAGGGCTAGAGCGTTAGTGGACAATGGGCGAGGCACAAGTGAGGAACAGTAGCTGGAACAGAACGAAGAGAGACAAGAGAGGGAAGAGCGCAGCAAAATAAGTGGGTCGCGCCGTTTGCTCCCCATGTGCGTGCATCCCGAAAGGGGGTCCATCGCGGATCTGGCGGCTCTGATTGGCCAAGACCCAAGTACATGCATGAGCCCGCGCCGTGGCTGGTCAGCCACTACCATTTTCAGGTTTGGCTCACCGCCATTTGAAGAAAGAGACAGACGGAGAAGAGAGAGGAGGAAGGAACGCCCGGATGAGAGCGAGGAACGAAGCTCGAGGAAAGAAGGAAAAGAGTGACGAGACGAGCGAAAGAGAGACGAAAAGAGAGAAAAAGGAGACTGTTACTGTAGCATATGGCAAGAGCATTCCTGTTTGTAGGTCCTGTTTGGAAGTAATGTGCTTGCGTGCTGTATCAAGGAAGGTACAGTGCAGACGTGCAACCGGCTCTTTCCTGAAAGTATATCGTGATAGTGATTTGCGTGCGCGAGTACTCCGGCCGTGCCTTCCCCCTCAGTCGCTTGTGCCCTCGGCTGTTTTGGTGCATCTCCTTTCTGATCTCCTCTTCTCGTCTCTCCTCTTCTCCTTTCTGTTTGTCTCCTCTTTTTGCACCTCCTGCATCGTGTTTTCATTTCGGTCGTCTTGTCCCTTTCCTACGCCCATTCCATATTCTCATACTGTGTATCTCATCCTAGTCGGTCGTCTTGTCTGGGTCCTGTCTTGGACGCCGGTCCGTCTTATCATCGCTCCCTTTCACCTTTTTGCCAGGCGATCTCACGGCGCCGGCTATTCACAATTCACCAGATTCACAAATCACAAACAGCAAGCAGCAAATAGCAAATAGCAAATAGCAAACTAAGAAACAGTCCCATAAGGAACCAAGAAACTCAAAGACCAAGAAAACAAGGAGCCCAAATAGGCCCCAGAACCTCCCAAAATAACACATCCGCGATCCTCAGGAACGGAGAGAAACACAAAACGAGCCAGCCTAAAAACCAGATCCCACGACACACGACGGTCCAACGACTGTTTCAAACGACCGAAAACAACTGCCTGCCCCCTCTCTCAAGAGTCAAGACTCAAAAGAGCAATCCTCCTCGCCAGATCCACCCGCCTTGCCCTTTTCTCCCGCTCCGCTTCCCTACCGCTGTCTGGCGCCCACTTTCTCCCACTTCACCCACTCACAACCCGGCCTCACAACCCACTAGAACCACTCACGCCCACTCACGCCCCAGGCCTGGCCTGGCCCCTCTTCTCAACCGCCCCCTCTCTTTTCTCGCTCTCACCCAACAAACTCTCACCACCACTCCCACCACCCACCGCCAACCTCCCTCACAAGGCCCGGCCGGCTCTCCTTTTCTCTCGCCTTGTACGTCGTACCTAGTTGTATCTCTTCTTCTCTCCTCCTCTTCTCTCCTTTCTTTTTCGTCTCTCACCTCTTGTTGTCTTTCTCGCCAACCTCGTTGTTCTCCCTCTCCCTCTCTTGAGACCATCGTGTCTCGCTTGAACCTGTCACCGTCAACCTGAGGGAGCATATCAAAATCTCAGAATCTCGGCCCATCTGTTCTGTACTTCACACAGTTCACAGTATCCGCACAAGTTCACTCCCAGACTCTAGCCCACCCTGTCGGCTTAGCCCACAAAAATAAACCCCCCAGCCAGATCTTACGTCGAGGAGATCCGCCCGCCAAAAGAGCGGTGTCGAAATATCACATACAATCCCCTCGTGTCGCCCATACTCCTTGAAACCCTTTTCCTCCTCGTTCTCGCCTTTTGCCCTCTCTTCTCTTTCTCCTCTTTTTTTCTTCCTTTTTTTTCTCTCCCTTTCTCTTTCTTTTCTCCTTTTCCGTTCTCGTCATATCATCACCAACAACAACCATCGATTTCTTCTTTTTCACGCAACCATGTCCTACGACTACAACCAAAACGCCGCCGCCAGCGAGGCGTTTATGGACCAGTTCTACCCCTTCACAACGTCGCCGTCCACGTCTTCGGCCGCTGCCGTGTCTCCGTCAACAGCCGTGCCCGTTTCTGTTCCGCCGACCACAATGTCTCCGCCGTCCAGCAGCCATCAGCACCAGCCGCAGGCCATTGCCTGGAACATGCCCTTTGACTACACCACGGCCGCCGCCGTCGCTCCCGTTGTCGGTGTGCACTCGCCCATTGAGCAGCCGTCTTCCTCCCCCGAGGACTCACCCCAGAGCATGTCTCCCGGCCACATCAGCTCCGCTTCGTCTAGCCCGCTCCAGCAGCTTCTGTCGCCCTTCCAGACCACAATGAACCCCCTCACAGAGTTCTCCCTCCAGCAGAGTCAACGGCAACTCGAGCTCCAGCAGCAGATCCAACAGCAACAGCAACAGCTTATCCAGCAACATCAACGTCTGCAGCAGCAGCAGCAGCGTCAATTCCGCCAGCAGCAGCAACAACAACAGCGTCAATTCCAGCAGCAGCAACGGCAACATCAGCAGGCTGCCGCCGCCGCCCAGGGTCTGCAACCGTTTGTGCAGAACCCCGGTGTTGCCCTCATGGCCTACCCCAACGCCTTGACCGCTGGTTTCCAGTCGACTCCCATGGATCTGTTTGCCGCCACTCCGACGACCACCGCCGGCCTCGAGGCCAGCATGCAACTCGGCCCCGCCTTCAACACCATGCCTGCCGTCACCACGGCCGGTGCCAGCACGGCTGTCGCCACGACCCAGGCCATGCAACAATGGAACGCTGCTCTCGGCGGCATGGCCAACTGGCAGGACTTTGAGATGGTCTTCCCTCAGGAGCGTCTCGGCAGCATGGCCAGCCTGGCAGCAACTCGCCCACCGGCACCGCCATCGAGGTTCACTCGCTTGGTAGCTCCAGTGGTGAAGTCGACTGGTCGACTGTCGATCTGTTCCCCCGCTATGATACCTTCCCGCACACCGTCACCCAGCAGTCGTCCATCTTCAACCCCGGCCAGACCCTGCACCTCCGCACCAACTCCGACTCGTCCCAGTCCGAGGGCAACTCGCTCGAGTTTGGCAGCTACGAGGAGATCAACTTCACCGCTCCCTTCTCGCCCTTCTCCCAGGAGTCCGACTCGTCCAACCACCGCAACTGCTTCCACGGTGACGGCCACAACCACGGTCACAGCCACAGCCACAGCCATACCCACCAGCACCAGACTTCCGCCTCGCAGGAAATTGTTGTCAGCCCCGCCGCCGCTGTCTCTCCCGTCCCCATCAAGACCGCCGCCGCATCTGCCTCACCGACCGCCACCGCTGTCATTCGCCAGTCCCCTGTCTCTGGCTCAGGTGCCGGCTCCATCTCTTCGGCCTCGTCCGCTTCCTCGCCTCCCGTCCGCCGTTCATCCAACGGCCCCCGCAAGAGCCCCATTTCCAAGCCTGGCCCCAAGGCTGTCATCCGCCGCTCTTCCACTGGCAAGGACGGCAAGATCATCCCGGCGAGAAGAAGGTTGGCCGCCGGCGCGGTCCCCTGCTGCCCGAGCAGCGCAAGCAGGCCAGCGAGATCCGCAAGCTCCGTGCTTGCCTTCGCTGTAAGTTCCTCAAGAAGACTTGCGACAAGGGCGAGCCGTGTGCTGGCTGCCAGCCTTCGCATGCTCGTCTCTGGCAGGTTCCCTGCACGCGCATCGACATTAAGGACGTGGGCTTCTTCATGAAGGACTGGAAGGCCGACTATGAGCGCCACCTGGACCTCGGCATGTCCGTCTTCAACGTCAAGGGCTTTTCGAAGAAGGAGTCCCTGATGTGGATCACTCACGGCTACGGCTTCTGTCTGCCCATCATGGTCCGCGAGGTCCACGTCGCCGACGAGAGCTGCTTCCAGGTCGACTGGGTCGAGTCGTGCCTGACCGACCAGGAGCCCATTGATTTCGGTATCCGCACCGACAAGCTCGATGTCGGCGAGGAGGGCATCAGCATGGAGAAGCTGTCCGCTTACCTCGACCGCCACATTGACGGCACCTTTGAGAACTTTATCGATGACCACTTTGAGGGCACGCCCTTCGTGACCGAAGTCCTCAAGACGGCTCACCGCTACTACATGAAGGAGGGCCTGCCCGTCATTCGCAAGGCGCTGAAGCTGGTTCTGGCCTACAACCTGACCATGCACATCACACTCGTCGAGCAGCAGGGCTCCGAGGTGCCAATGGAGGGCCAGATTGACGACGAAGACTCCAAGTTCTTCGGCAAGGTCGTCGCCCCCGTCATGATCAACTTCCAGATCAAGTGCGCCATGGCCGACATGTGGCGCGAGCTCCAGAAGGAGATTCTCGAGGAGCTCTCCAGCCTCTACTCGCGCGTCTACAGCGGCGACCGCCTCAAGAACTGGCCACCATCTTCATGCTGGCCGCTATCCTGTTGGTCGTCTGGGAGGAGATGCAGTTCGACTGCCACTACCGCGTGCCCGACCAGAACTCCGTCCAGAAGTTCTGCGGTGAGATGGAATCGACACCCGTCGGTGTCATTGTCGGCCTCTTCCACGCCATCTCGCAGAAGCTGCCCGCCTTTACCGACTGGGATACCGAGAAGCACGGCCAGGTCCTCAACAACAACGAGGCCGTCTGCACCGCCATGACTGAGATGCGCGAGCACATTCTGAAGCACGACACCTACCTGCGCGACCGCCAGGTCAAGACTGAGTTTGACCGCCACGACTTTGACTGCTTGTCCAACAAGTTCCTGTCCAAGCTGGTGATCCGGGCTAACTAAACTGGGTCCATCTCGTTCTCCTCGTCTCCTCGTGTTTTTGTCCTTTGAGCGTCCCAGCGTTTTGCTTCCCAAACAACAGAATCTACCAACGATTTTATGATACCACCGTTTGTTCTTTTTTTCGAGATGTTGCCAGTGCGCGCACATCTTCGTCCAACAACAAAAAGCCGGTCTTCGATTTTATTTGAATTCATCTTTTAACGATGTTTCCTTTTCCTTTGTCTTATTTTCCTTTGTTTTCCTTCTATTTTGTTGATCATTCAGCGATGGCGTTTTCATTCCTGTTTTATGTTTTCAATTTTTTTGCAAGAGCGGCAAGCATGCTTTTGTTGTTTACCGCTTTTCATGCCCCCCCTTCTACGATCACCACGACTTCGGAAGTGGTCTTTTATCTTCACTTCTGCAACGGCAAGGACAAAAAGACGGAAAATCTGCGCCGGAACGCCCTTTTATAACGCCCTTTATTTGACCACAACTTGATGTCTGATTTACTGAATGACTCTGTTTTTTTTTCGTCTTGTTTTCTACTTTTCTCTTTTTGTTTCTAGCCTGTTCTTTCTCTTTTTTTCTCGACGTTTTTTTATGACAATGATTCGAAGGCAAAACCAAACAACAAAAATGATGTATGAGCCCGAAATGTTTAACGTCTTTTTATTTTTACTGAATCTACTCTTCAATATTTTCTCAACCTTCTACTTCTTGAATACTACTTCTATTTTTCCTCTCTGTTCACTTCTTTTTCGCTACTTACTTTCTGCTACTGGTTTTACTTGCTTGCTTCTCTCTACGTGCTCTTCTGCTTCTGCATAAAGACCTGGCATGTTGTATGATTTCTCAAGGTTTTAAAGGCGATGAAAAGCGAGGTGGCATACGACGTACAAGCGGTTGCTATATGCGTGCCTATTTCGTGTTGCTCCTTCTGACTCCCTTCCAGTTAGGCTTTTTTTGTTTTGTTTTTCGTTCTCCTTTTTCATTTCATGCATCGTTATGGTCGGATGGCATGCTGTGGCCTTTCCTTCCTTTTTTTTAAGAACATACAAAGCAAGCAAGTTGCATCTTTCCTTGATTCTATGGTCACAGGAGGAAGATGGTTTACAGCTACGGATAGACGAGAGACGCTCCGGGTGTGGGCGGCACGGGCGGCACGGCGGGTGGCTTGATAGTCAAGCCTCACTTTTCTTCCTTTTTTTCTTTTCCTCTGTATTTACGACGCAATGATAACACAATGATAACGACTTTACTCCGTCTGTACCAATCATCTCATATCTATATCTCCGTGATTCTGTGATCAATGATTGACGTCGCCACTTGCTACTCTTCGTATGATACTTTGCTTTGCTTTGCTTGTGTAGATTTCATCACTACGAGCCTCCTGCCTGCCCTACAAATCCACTCCCGGGGATGGATAGTCAGGAACGCGTAGCGGGAGTGGCAAAAATAATGGGTGGACCTGAACCTTAGATCCGGGATGGACTTCAGAGACAAAACATGGGATCAGTGTAAACAAAGCAAAGCGAGCTCCAATATCAAGCTTCATCCCAGGATAAAAGCTCCCTTCTTGTCAATGACCTCATCCAATTTGACACGAGAGGGGTAAGAGGTGTGAAAATCCTGCTCCGAAAGCTTCACGACGACATTACCCGTCAAAACTAAATACTGAGTACGTTGTTAGTCTACATAGAGCTCCAACGGGCCGAGGAATAATGGAGTAAAAGAAGAAAAGAAAAACTTTTGACAGGAACCACTCTTTCCCGAAGCTTCGTGAAGGCGGTGTTGCCGTCATTAGGAAAAATCATGCCAAAAATGGACCTGTCGAAAAAACAGAGGGTCCTCTGAGAGCAGTAAATGGAGCGCGGGAACTCGCGTAAAGGAAAGCGGGCTGCCCGTTATTTGGGGGATTTGGGGCACTTTTCTTCCGCTGCCGCTTTTAGACTCCTTTTAGAGGCGGTTGCGTCGCAATTTGAAATTCAACGAAAAAGCAAGAATCTGCGCTGTTCTGACACTCCCAAAACATACCCCTATGACGTCGTCTTTTCCCCCTCCCCTGGCAATGTCCGACTCTCGCATGATTGCGGATTTCTGTCGGTATCGTCTTCCGCGACAG
Organism: Sporothrix variecibatus; assembly: GCA_016097105.2. NCBI lineage: Eukaryota > Fungi > Ascomycota > Sordariomycetes > Ophiostomatales > Ophiostomataceae > Sporothrix > Sporothrix variecibatus. The sequence goes on along the minus strand of JADMNI010000001.1, from coordinate 5,368,211 downwards.
AAATGCAACCCAACGAGGTCATTTCGAAAATGAAAAATGAAAAAGAGAAGAAAAAAAAAAGATCAGACGATACTTGAGATACGAGAAGAGGGGAAAGCCTTTGCTCACTCACGCCCATGCATCTTCCGACGTCATTTAATGTGCATATAGACAGCTGAAGTTCAAGTCACCGATAAAATAGGTCTCCTGCAGTGAAAGCGAAAAGCAAAAGAAGAATCGAAAGAAGATCGAAAGTAAACAAACGACAGCGGAGATGAGGCAATGATGAATCAGAGGCAGCCGTAAATAGAATCGCAAGCAAAATGAAAATTTGATTTTTCTTTCGCCGGCGAGCGCGTCCGAAGAGGTGTGCAAAGGCCTCGCCGAGCCATGTGGAAAAAGTGAGAAAAGCCAGGAACATTTTGTGTTTTGACGAGGACACGAGAAAACAAAACGGATGGCTGTTTGCAGGGGCTGCCCAAACACGGAGCCAGGCCCAGGCCTGTCGCAGACCACCCAGAGCCCTGCCAAAATTGCAGATAGTGCCTGAAGGTCAACAATTAGTGCTATCAGATGACAGAACATGCTGTCCCTTTTAGGCCTTAGGCTCGTTGGGGGAAGGCCCAAAGGGAAAGGGACGAGCCCGCGCGCCATACGAAAGGCCGGCCACGGAGCAAGCCGGGCTGGCAGAACGCTTTCCCTACCGATGAGCCAAAAGCACCAAAAGCGCCAAAAGCACGCCTTCCCTGATGGGCTTCACCGGGAGGGAAGGCGCAACGCAAGCAAAAATTCTGAACGGATGAATGACACGATCTGCTGCAAATTTTCATAATTGCGCATCCCATTGCATTTCTCTTACGTTGAGCTTTCAATCTCATTTTTATTTTCTCTTGACGATGCCGGATCCGAGGGCGAAAACAGAAGAAAATATTTCCATCGTTCCCATGGCACATCGCCCCAGACGACAATTGGCCTCATCGTGGAAGACTCACCGGCGAAATGACGAGATCGGCCGAGATGGGCGAGACGGGGCAGACATGCAAAAAGAGAAGAGCCATGCGCCAGGCCATTCTTGGGCAGTCTGATTTCAGTGTTTTTGCCTATCTTATGCTGTTTCCAGCCTTTCTTTCCCCTGTCAATCTATGTACTCAGTATGCATCGTGCGAACCGTTGGGGCGTCGGGCATTGGCATTTTGGCCTGGGCCTCACTTTCTGCCTATCGTCCGCTGTAGGAAGAGCGGCGGTGGCTGGACGCCTGATAACCGCCTGAGAAAGACAGAAAGAGACGAAAGATAGTGAGATAATGGCCGCTTTCCTACTAGCGTGACTAGTAGTGGGTACCTCGTGTCGTCATACGTTGCAGGGGGAATGCTGGGGTAGCTGCGACAAAGAACCGAAAGAACACCGCGTGAGGAAAGTGATTCACAGGGCGCTGTCTTTCTCTATTGAAAGGCGCTGTTCTCAGAAAGTCAGAAGAGAAAGCGCAGGATCCACTACATACCAGCACCTTCTATCGGTCGGTTGCCTGCTTTAGCGGGCCCTGATTGGCTCCGCCTCCGCGACGATAAAGAGAGATAAGTGGGGCCTATTCTCCGAACGGGCCAGGCTGCGCTGCGCCCCTCTTTTCCAACCTGCCTCGCCTGGCCTTTCCTGGACCTCACACGCTGTAATCCGCGGCGTTGCCGCCCATCTGCGGTGGTTCTTCGCCTGCCACTGCTTTATTCAGCAGGCGGCCTTCGCTCTTTCCCCTCCGATTGCGTCTGCGATTACCCACGCAGCCAGCCAGCCACCACCCACTACACACCCCCTCGTTTGTTCGACGCCTGCCCATTCACTTCGCCTCCGGGCCTTCCACGCCCCCTCACCCTCCCTCGGTCCTTCCCCTCTCCTTGTCTCGTACCAATATTTAAGACTCCTGTTCGCCTCTTCTCACGATTTCATTTCCCCTTCCTCTCTCTTTCCTCTTTTCTTTTTCTCATTCACATCTTCATCTCTCTCTCTCCCATCAATCTCGACTCGCATCGACAAGTCGCATCTCTCCATCTCTCTTTTCTATTACATTTCCACACACATCTACAATCCACTCAAACCGCCATCATGCAGATCTTTGTCAAGACCCTCACCGGCAAGACCATCACTCTCGAGGTCGAGTCGTCTGATACCATCGACAACGTGAAGTCGAAGATCCAGGATAAGGAGGGCATTCCCCCAGACCAGCAGCGCCTGATTTTCGCCGGCAAGCAGCTTGAGGACGGTCGCACCCTCAGCGACTACAACATCCAGAAGGAGAGCACCCTGCATCTCGTCCTCCGTCTCCGCGGTGGTATGCAGATCTTCGTCAAGACCCTCACTGGCAAGACCATCACGCTCGAGGTCGAGTCTTCGGACACGATCGACAACGTCAAGAGCAAGATCCAGGACAAGGAGGGCATTCCCCAGACCAGCAGCGCCTCATCTTTGCAGGCAAGCAGCTGGAGGACGGTCGCACCCTCAGCGACTACAACATCCAGAAGGAGAGCACCCTGCACCTGGTGCTCCGTCTCCGTGGTGGCATGCAAATCTTCGTCAAGACCCTGACGGGCAAGACGATTACGTTGGAGGTGGAGTCTTCGGACACCATTGACAACGTGAAGAGCAAGATTCAGGACAAGGAGGGCATCCCGCCTGACCAGCAGCGCCTGATTTTCGCTGGCAAGCAGCTCGAGGATGGCCGCACGCTGTCCGACTACAACATTCAGAAGGAGTCCACGCTGCACCTGGTGCTGCGCCTGCGTGGTGGTATGCAGATCTTTGTCAAGACCCTCACCGGCAAGACGATTACCCTGGAAGTGGAATCTTCCGACACCATCGACAACGTGAAGTCGAAGATCCAGGACAAGGAGGGCATCCCGCCTGACCAGCAGCGCCTGATCTTTGCTGGCAAGCAGCTCGAGGATGGCCGGACTCTGTCCGACTACAACATCCAGAAGGAGTCCACGCTCCACCTGGTCCTGCGTCTGCGCGGTGGCCAGTAAGCGGTTGCGGATGGACAACCTTTCTCTTCTCTAGTTTTAGTTTTGATTTAGATATCCCGACGATTAAAAGGACAGCTGTTGCTGCCTTTTTTTGAATGAAACATTACCACCCTCTCGACAACGCACTATTTGCGGTCGAACACACAATTATCTTTTTCCCAAAATGCAAAGTGAATAGTGCATGTAAACAATAATGGCTCGTAGAAACAAAAGAACAGAGAATACAGAGAATGAAGCTCTCGCCGTTGACTCACTGTGACGCGAAAACGCTCCAACGTCATTATCGGTCTGGATATCAAACAGTGGACAAAGTGGACATGAACGGCGCCACCTGCGGAAAAGAGGACCCCTTTTGGTGGAGAGAAGATACGGGGCCGCAGGCTGGCAGGGTTGTCTGCTGTGTCCACTTCTTCGAACACTTCGAACTCGGTGAGGCTGTCAGGCTGTTCTGTGCAGTGGTGGCCTCAAGGCTGTCGAGGCGGACGAGGCAGACGATACACAGCCGTTCTGCTGAAAATAGTAATAAAAGCGTCACGAACGAGGGAAAGTACTGACCGAGTAATGCTTTCGTCTTGGGCAGCTGCGATCGCCACCAGTTTGCCTCCATTGCGCCTTCCTCGCCTCGCTCACTCTCCGATAACAGGACGGCACTCCACTGTAATCTATTATCGCACATAGCGCCTTCGCTCCCTAGCGGGGCTACCTTTCCCCACGTGCAGGCTAAGTATCGCTACTGTACGTAGGCCTGGTGACGATTTTTATCACAAGCCCAGGCAGCTGGAGCTTTTGCCAGCCTAAAAACGACAAACTTCGGACTCACCCGCTCGAGGGACTGCCAGCGTGCAACGAAGACGCGCAAAGGACAAAGCATTTTCCTCTTGTTTTTTGTCCTACGTCTACCTCCATCTCCTCGACCCCTCCTCCCTTAACGAGCCCCAGGTGCCATCGAGCTATGACAGACGAGCGACTAGCTACGAGCAACAACGACGGCAACCTCCCTCCCTCCCATTCAGAATTCAGGCCGACTCCATGCCTTCCTCTCACGCCTACCACTTGACCTTTGAGCTTTACCCGACGCCCGATCCGACTGCTACCCTCACAAACGAGGCCTCTCTCCCACCCGACATCTGGCGTCCCGGTCCGGGCGCAAGCATCTTTGACGACCTCCCCTGGCAGGCGGAGGCAGAGGAAGAAGACAACAACGACACGAACACGAGCACGAACGACGACAACGATATTCTCGCCGCCCTCCCTACACGGAACAAGCATGACAACGGTGGGAACAGTAGTGGTAGCAGCAGCAGCAACGGAAACGGAAACAACAACAGACTCGGTTTCGGCAGTATAATCAAAAACCCAAGTCCATACGGGTCAGAAACAGAGCCAAACGGCAGCTCGTCCCGCCAGCGTCAGCTCGGAAAATCCGCCGCACGGGATAGCGACAGCGACGGCTCGCAACAAGAACTACAAACAACACACCACACCTACCACTCCTCGAAAACACCGCCTGTGGCCGGACTAGGCCCAGAGACAGCCGCGCGTGATTGGCGCTTCGGGCGCGTACGCATTGCGAGCTTCGATATGGAGGCATCAGGCGACGGGGCAGGTGCGGGCGCGGGCGCGAGCGCGGGAAGCGCAGCACATATTACTGAACCCATCGACGACAAGCCAATACCGGCTGCGTCGCTAGGACCCGTGCTCGGCGGCGCCGGCCAGTCAACCCGCGGCCGCTACAACCCGCTGGCCACAAAGACGACAGACGCCGGCTGGGGCATTGTTCATCTGTACCGTGAGGGAGGTCCGACTTATATCAGCGAAGACGCCGACGAGTATGGTGGCGATGGCAGCGATGGCAGTGATGGCACCATCCTGTGTATACCCGCCGTGCCGAGCTACATGACCCCCCGCGATTTCCTGGGCTTCGTCGGCGAAGACTGGAGTCGCAACGTCAGCCACTACCGCATGATTATGACCAGCCGCACCAACCGCTACATGGTCCTCATCAAGTTTCGCGATAGCAAGCACGCCAAAGCCTGGCGCGCCGCCTTCGATGGCCGCGTACTCAACAGCATGGAGTCGGAGATTTGCCATGTAGCGTTTGTCAAGTCGATTGCCATTGAGACGCCAGATTCGCTAGGGATTCGGGAGCGGCAGAGCGACACAGCAGGCCCTAGTACAAAGATTACTGCCGTCGCGCACGGCGGCACACAACCAAAGTCCTCTTCCTCCAACGACAACCGGCCATCACTACCGCCGCACCGACTGAGCCATAGCGGTAAAGAGCCAGCTTCACTCAGCTCACTGCGGCCACTCCCGCCACCCACGGCCAACCTTATTGAGCTACCGACATGTCCTGTATGCCTGGAACGCATGGACGATACGGCAGGCATCATGACCATCTTGTGCCAACATGTGTTCCACTGTACTTGTCTACAGACATGGAAAGGCTCCGGCTGCCCTGTGTGTCGCGCTACCAACCCATCACAAATGGCCATGGCGCTCATGGGCCCTGGCGGCAACTCTGACAAAATTGCCAGCATGGGTGAGCCAGGCCCCTCGTCGTCTGGCTCTGCCAACCCATACGACCCTTCCAATCCATATGCCCAGCCGTTTGGTGCAGGCGGCGTGTCCAACTTATGCTCCGTCTGCGATTGTCCGGACGACCTGTGGATCTGCCTGATTTGCGGCAATGTAGGCTGCGGTCGCTACAAGGGAGGCCATGCCAAAGAGCACTGGAAAGAGACCATGCACTCGTTCTCACTCGAACTCGAAACACAGCATGTATGGGACTACGCCGGCGACATGTGGGTGCACCGCCTGATCCGCGATAAGGGCGACGGTAAGATTGTCGAGCTGCCGGGGCGCAGCAGCGGGCGGGATGCTAGAAGAAGAGGCGGGAACCGCCAGGGCGGTGATGATGACGAAGACGGTGAAGGTGAAGGCCAGAATGGCGGACGGAGCAGCGGCCGACGGCGACGTCAAGAAACCGACGACTACGAAGAAGAAGACGTCGTCCCTCGCGCCAAACTCGACCGCATCGGCCTCGAGTACACCCACCTGCTCACAAGCCAGCTCGAAAGCCAGCGCGTCTACTTTGAAGAAATGGTCAACAAGGCCGCCGACAAAGCCAGCAAAGCCGCCGCCGCCGCCGAGTCGGCTTCTGCCCAGACTGCCGAGGCCATGCGTGAACTCGCGTCCCTCCGAGAATCCCACAACACACTCGCCGAGACGACGGTGCCCGCCCTCGAACGCGATGTCGAGCGCGAGCGCCGCCGTGCCGACAAGGCCGCCGAACTGGCCCGCGGGCTCAGCAAGTCTCTGCAGGACGAAAAACGAGTGTCGGAAGGTCTCATGGTGCGCATCAAGCACGTTCAAGAACAAGCAGCCGCCCATCAAGAACAGCTAGCCGCCGCACAGGCCGAAGCGGTTGAGCTGCGCGAGACCAACCGGGACCTTACCATGTTCATCTCGGGACAGGAGAAGCTGCGGGAGCTCGAGGCAGAGGGACAGGTAGCCGCTGGTGAAGTAGAGGGCGGGACGGCCAGTGTGCCCGAGGAGAAGAAGAAGAACAAGGGCAAAGGACGCCGGCGGTAAGCCGCCTGATGGGAAGCAGTTATGAGTTACGTTCTATATCACTTTTTATTCTATATTGGACGATGTTGGATAGCGGTATAAAGCATTTGTTGTGATAGCAGCCTTTTTATTTTTTTTATTTTTGTTACTCCCGTGTTCTCAATAATGATTGTCTTATTTATTTCTTTTTTAATAAATATCTTTAATCCATGGATTTTTCATTTAAAAATTTTCCTTTTGATTAAAATCGAATATTTTATCGAAGTAAAAATCATTAAAAATAAAGACGGGGGATAGAATACATTCACTCGAAACATCACTTTACACTTACATCAGAACGTACCTTACCCACGGGATTCAAATTATCAAAAATAGCATGTGCGATTTTATTCATTGACAAGAGGCCACTGTAACTTTCCCGCGTATTCTTGACGTTGAAAAGTGAGGTTACTTTTGTGCCCCTGGGGCATGTGGAGAATCTACGGCGTAGTGTGGGCTCTTTCACATGTCGAAATACCCAAAATCGCGTCTCAATTGCTAAAACTGTCAACAAAAGCTCCACGGGTCATGTCCGACCGAGCTCAATTTTTTTCTTTAGCAGCTCATGAAAAAGAAAGCTACGAGGCTCCAAGTCGGCTCCGAATGGAACCTTGCGAAGTAGATGAGGCTAGACGACTCATAGCCTTTCGCTTTTTCTTGTGAAGATGCATTGCAGAAAGAAGCAACATCGGATCTCGGACCAGTGCTGTCCAACAGTCTAATAGTCACTGTTGGGATTTTTGGAGCAAAGATGTCCTCCAACTTTTGACCTGTTGGTATTTCTAAAGCCTTTACAACGCGGACACGTTAAAAAGCACGATGGGAGGCCGTTGGAATAAAAAAGAACTCTTCGCGGGGTTTAAGTTTTGACATTTCGAATCTGTGGCAAAATCGGGTGAGCGTATCAGCTCCAATCTCGGGCCTTTTCCTCTTCTGACTTTTGCCTTCCATATTCTTTTACGTGTGATGTGAGGATTTGTTTCTCTGGATCTTCCTTGGCGGGTACTAGGACACTGCATGTCGTGCAATATTTTAATAATAGTTTCCCATTTATTGTCTTTATTGTCTTGCATGTTTTCGGTCGTTCCTTCCTCGTTTCTTTTGTCTTTCCATGCAAGCTGCAGGATACGAGGTCAACCGAGGTCGTCGACTTGTTTCTTTCCGTTTTATGTCGTGCTGACGGACATGGAATCCAGTCAATTTGTCAAATTCAGACATCGCCTTGGAGGTTGCATCCAGTGGTAAGGTTGCAGCGTTCGACAGGTATTTTCTGTCATTGTGCGTTCTTGCAACGGTCTTGCAGACGAGACAAAATAAACAAACAACTCGGCTGCGCCTTCCTTCCCTTTGACTTTGGATAGAGCCTTGCGAGAACTCTGTTGTGCCTTCCCCAGTAACTCTGCACACGTTCTCCATTCCTTTCCCCCACGATTTGTCTTGCCCACGTTCTTGCCTTTCTTGTCCGCCAATGGCGGCGCGTATCGCTGGCTTGTGATAATTTCTACGCTTGCGGTTTGCGCCTTCCCCCTGGACCCCGGATCGACCAGATGAAAAAAAAAACACACACCAAAAGAGACAAAAAGTCTAGACACGTCCAAGGCTCTTTCCTTTTCGCGTCGTTTCTCACACTTTCACCTCGATTTCCCTCGTTTCTCGGCCTTAGCACCTGGAGCTGCAGTCGTTTTTCGGCTATCCTGCCTGCCCTTGTTGGATGCAACCCCATAGTGGCGGACGCCAGTAATCGCACCTGCTGCATTTTGCTGCACTTGCATGTTGCCTGCAGCCTTGGTCCTTCCATTTTTGTTAATTGGTCGTTCTTTCTTTCTCTTGTTGAAACCCGTATCTCGGTTTATCTCTGGACCTTTCCACGCTTTTTTCGCCTCCTCCGATAATTTTCTATCTTTGTTTTGTTTCTTGTTGTTCGCTAGAGCCTTTATCAAGAGTTTTTCTTCAACCCTTTTCTGCCCGCATTCTCTTCTCCAGCTCTCCATCCTCCACTAATTCTCCCTGTGCTGCTAGCCCCAACAGCGCTGAACTCCGGGGAAAAGCGGAGAGTCTCAGTGGCCAGAACAGCGAGAGAAAACGCGAGAATTGCCCATTTTAGATTTTCGCCTCTTGTGCTCCTTTTCTGTCCTTTCTGGGGCCCCGAACTGCTATCACTCTGTCATCCACCTGTCTGCTGTTAGTGAATTTATTGATAAAATCAGACGGTTTTCCTGTGTGGCTTTTCTCTCGCTTTTTTTCTCTCTTCGCACTAGCCGGTCGCTCCTGTTCTTTCCCGCCTCCCCTCCATCCCTCCTTTCCTCCTTCCTTCCCCGGCAAAACAGGAATTCCAGCCACGCAGCTACGCGATAACGTCACTTTTTGGCACCTTGTCCCTTTTTTTGTGTGTGCTTTTGTCTCGCCATCCCTTCCGCCCAGGAACCACAAACATTCTTCTCTACCGAACTGCAAAAAGAGAGTCGATGGTGGTCAGACACAACTGACAAGCCTTATTTTTTGTGACACTCGTTTGCCGATCGCCCGCAGCCTATATACTATCGAAGCCCCTACCTTTGTTTTTGGAGCTGTTTTTGGTAGCTCCTTTTCCCCAACAAAAATTGAGAAATTTGGTCATACTGGCCGCACAGGATCAGAATCACCAACCCCGAACTCCGGACCCGACAAAACGCATAAGACGAGACCTGGCGTTCCTCATCGAATACTGGACCGACCGTTGATACGAGACGTCTTTGAGTCGACGATACTCCGCCTCGAAAGCCGAAAGCCATCCATACGATACCCCTACAGCCGAGCGATAAGAAACGACAAACACAGAGACAAACACAAACATACCCGTGCTCACCATGGCGCAAGACGAAGCGAGCGTCGCCGTCGCCGCCATGGCTTCGGCACCGAACCAGCCACGGTACCAAAAGGAGAAGCAGGGCAAGGACGAGGAGGAGGGCGGCCAGAAGACCGTGGCACAGACCGGCAAGGACAAGGATGCATCGAGCAGCGAGCCTCCCGCCAAGTCCGAGAAGGAGCTCTACCCCATGAGCAACTGGAAGTACGATACCTTCCTGTGGACCATGTCTGTGCTCGTCGACCTCTTCTTCCGTGAAGTCCACCCGCGCGGCTCTTGGAAGGTGCCCCGCCAGGGCCCTGTCCTTTTTGTTGCTGCACCCCACGCCAACCAGTTCGTCGACGCCCTCATCCTGCAGCGCACTCTGCGCACCGAGTCCAAGCGCCGTGTGTCTTTGTTGGTGGCCCAGAAGTCTGTCCATGGCTTCATCGGCTGGGCGTCTCGTCAGGTCGGCTCTGTCCCTGTCGGCCGGGCCCAGGACTCGGCCAAGCCCGTCCAAGGCACCATTTACCTGCCGGATCCCATCGGCGACCCGACTCTGCTCCACGGTGTCGGCACCAACTTTGAGAAAGACGCTGAAGTGAACGGTATGGTGTTCCTCCCGTCTGTTAAGGGTCAGAGTGGGTCGAGCGTCGACATTGCACAGATCCTGGGCCCAGACAAGCTGCGCCTGAAGCGCGCCTTCTCCGGTCGGACGGCTATGCTCCAGCTGACGGGACGGGACCCGAGCGAGGTCGACGATGAGGGCCACTTTGTCAACAAGGAGGCCGTCCGCAAGGCTGGCGGTTTGGCATCGGGGTACCAGGGTACTAAGTTTAAGCTGGCACCCCACATCGACCAGACCAAGGTCTACCACGCAGTGTTCAACCGGCTACGTAATGGGGGCTGTGTTGGCATTTTTCCCGAGGGTGGTAGCCACGACCGTCCTGGTCTGCTGCCGCTCAAGGCGGGTGTGGCCATCATGGCGCTCGGCACACTGGCTGACTCGCCCGACTGTGGTCTCAAGATCGTGCCCGTTGGCATGAACTACTTCCACGCACACAAGTTCCGGTCGCGGGCCGTCGTCGAGTTTGGCCCTCCCTTTGAGGTCCCTCCCGAGCTGGTGACCATGTACAAGGCTGGCCAGCGCCGTGACGCTGTTGCTCAGCTGCTTGACACTGTGCACAATGCTCTTGGTGCCGTGACGGTGTCGACGCCCGACTACGACACCCTGATGCTGATCCAGGCAGCTCGCCGTCTGTACAACCCCACCGGCAAGAAGCTGCCCCTCCCGGTCGTGGTTGAGCTGAATCGTCGCCTCGCCATGGGCTTTGACAAGTTCAAGGACGATGAGCGCCTGCGCAAGGTGCAACACGCCGTCAACGACTACAACCGGCAGCTGCGGTACCTCAACATCCGTGACCACCAGGTCAACTACGCGCGTATGCCGTGGTGGAAGGTTGTGGCTCTCTTTGTCTTCCGCCTGGGCCAGTTGTTTGTTCTCTCGATTGCTGTGTTGCCCGGTCTGCTCCTGTTCTCGCCCATCTTCGTGGCCACCAAGCTGTACAGTCGCCGCAAGGCTGCTGAGGCGCTGGCCGGCTCGTCTGTCAAGATCCAGGGCCGCGACGTCATGGCCACCTGGAAGCTGCTTGTATCGATGGCTCTGGCCCCGCTTCTGTACAACTTCTACTGCGTGCTGTTTGTTATCAAGTTTGGCTCCGACCGGCTGTGGGGTTACGTCCCGCACTGGGCGGCTGAAGCCCCCTGGTGGCTCGTTTTTCTGACGGGCTGGATCGTCTTCCCCGCCATTACTTTCGCCGCTCTGCGCTTTGGAGAGGTCGGCATGGACATAGTGAAATCCCTCCGCCCCCTCATCCTGTGCATGAACCCGTCGTCGAGCTACAACATCCAGCGCCTCCGTGAACGTCGCGCCGAGCTGCAGAAGCAGGTCACAGATCTTATCAACACGTTGGGCCCCGAAATGTTCCCCGACTTTGACCAAAAACGTCTTGTCAAGATGCCTCTGGCCGGCATTGGCGCGGGCTCGTCGGACGACCTACACCATTCCGTGTCTTCCGCCGTCTCCATGTCGCCCCAAGGTCCACCCTCGCCGACGGCCACCACACCCGGGCCCCATGTGTCCTACCCGGCCACGACCAAGAACGGCCGCCGCCGCACTGACAGCGAAAACTCGACTGGCAGTGCTGCTGGCGGCCACGGCGGTGCTTCTGGCACCCTGTATGGCCGTGCCATTCCGCACAACGAATCCTTTAGCAACATTGGCCAGATTGGCATCTTTGCTACACGGCCTTCGTCGCGGTCTCGCTCGCGGTCGCGCAGCAGCAGCAGTGGCGGTGCCTTTGGCTCAGGCGGGTTCCCTGTGAGCGCCTTCACAACGCTCGACTCCAAGGAAGGCTTCGACGAGGCGGCCAAGAAGATTCGCGCGGCTATGCGCGAGCGCGGCGAGCTGCGGCGGCGGCAGAGCCAGACGAACCATGGGTTCACACTGATCCAGGATGACGAGGATGAAGAGAGTGACGACAGCGAAAATGCCAAGAAGAATGTGTAAGGAGAGGGAGGATGCAGTGGGAGAAAAAAAAAATACTGGTTTTGCTAGCTTCACGCGTTTTACATGCCTTTCTCTGTTGTTATTTTTACGGGGTTCTTTTTTTAGTTCTCTTTCAGTGATTTCCCAGTTTCAGGTGGCACTTTGTCTTTTTCTTCCTCCTTGTTTTTAATCTTTTGGAATAGTATACCTTTGTTAAACAAGCGGATTTCCTATTTTCTCGGGTCTGTCTTTTTTTACCTTCTGTTGTTTTAATACTTTCTTGTTAAGCCCAGCGCGGATCGATCATCAGATTGCTAGCCAGCTTTTGACAGTTACACCCATGAGTATGTATTCACAATATTTTGGACTAAAATAGGAAATAATGAATTGTCAACTTTAATACTACGCTCCACGATGCAACAATACTCAATAGTGACGACGATGGGACCCAGAGCAAAAAAGTAAATAAAAATAAACGGCACAGACGAAACATGCAAACCCCTTCCCCCAAAAACCACACACCAATTTTCGAGTATCACACGTAAAACTTCTTTTACTTGTTTTATTTGTTTTATTAAAATTTATTTCTCTCTCTGCCCAACATGACAGGCGTCTCATCACGACATGCCGGCTGTCGATCTTGTCATCATGGAGGGGGGATAGGCTCGGATGGTTTTTTGGTGGTTTTTGTTTGGTGTCGCAATCTGATAAGATGGATAGAGAAGAGGGAGGGGTAGGATGACCCACACCATTTTTTCACAAGTATTATCCGTTCTGGTAAATCACCTGTGTGCGACAGCGGAGAAACGTTCAGGAAAAGCGGATTGCATCCGAACCGACAGACAACACAACCTCTGTCCTGCTTGTTAAAGTCAAGAAATTTATTGCCTGCCGAGCCTCTCCGCGGAGGTTTGGGCGATGGACTATTATGCCGTGTCCAATGCTCCTGCCGTTTCTTCTCGCTTTCATCTGTACCCAAATGCCGGGTGGTTGTTTCCTTATCAAACACAAAGTAGGTTTGTACCATATTCTTCTGTACCTGCTATATTTTGTCCGCGTAGCTCGGCCGAAGTTTCTCTGTCTTGATTCCTGTTTTCCTGTTTTAATTCTAAACCAAAGAAGCCCTAAAACAAGCGCAGTCTCCTCGAGATTGACACAATCTGATTGCGTCTGCTACTGCTTCCTTAGACTCGGGGATAACAGAAGGCAGCCGCAATATACTTGCGATGAACGGAGTATATGTCTGTGGACGCCGGAAAAGAGGTTCAGCTTGCTCCTTGCTGAAGAACAGAGACGAGTAGACGAGTAAAAACTGTTGCCTGCCTTCGTCCGCGTGTACATGGAAAACGGGAAAGAGCCAAAGATGCCGTACATACCGTCCAGTCCTCAGTCGCTATTTCCTGAACAATCATCGACAGTCTCGGCCCCACTAATCTTCTGCACCTGTTAGACCCGCTGCCTCCTTTGCCACGGAAAGAACAACCGTTGGACATGGACAAGCAGTTAGTGGACGAAAAAGGGAAATCCAACAGACGTTTTAAACACCGAGCCGCGCCGAGCTGCCCTGAGTTGGCGTCCTTTCGCTAAGAAGTATCCTTTTGGCTTAGTTTCCCCTTTCTCGTTCCCCTCTATCTGTTCTTCTTTTTGTTCCAATGGCCTCGCGGCCTTTGTCAAGACCGGACTGTAGCGACTTTGAGCTTTGGGACCTTGCACGTAGGAAAGGCAGTCGATTGCCAATGCTCGCTTTTGGCAAAGGCACGATAGGTCGTGGGACATCGGGGACTGTCGCGGAGCCTGCTCCTTCCTAGAACGTCATACCATCCCCATATTTTAAAAGGGACGGACGTTGAGAAATTACGGAGCTCCTTCCCCCTCAAGCGCCGAGCGCATGCTATCGCCAGACTGAGGGGAAAGAACAGGAAAGAACAGAAAATAGCAATCGACTTGTCGACCACGCTGTCCTCTGTAAGAGTGACAAGTACAGGATACTTTGTAGCGGCGGGAAAGTAGCGGTCGCAAAATGCAAACTTGGCTCGTTGGCTATCAATGACCCTAAATCGAGGAACCAAAAGGCACAAACAGACGGACCTTCCCTGCCGGAGCGGAGATACGGGCTTAACTTTTCGCTTGGCTTTCTATTTTCTATTTTTTTTTTTTGGTCCCTCCTCGGCCGGCGTTTTCTCCATGTAACGCAATAATACGCACCGCACCGCAACTTGTCCTGCCTTTCTCTTCGTGGACCTGTCTTCCTTTCCTTTGCCGTTCTTTAGTTTCCTTTCCCCGTGTTTTCCTTTTTTTTGTTCTTTCTTCTCCTCCTTCTTTTCTTTCCTTTCTTATTACCGTCACCGTGATTCGTTCGTGCCTCTTTTGGTTTCTCGTTTCTGCTGTCTGCTTTGCGCCACCGCCGTCACTGTCCTTTGCGCCTTCCCTCGTTCGAGCTTCCACTTTGTGCGCCGCACTTACCCCTTTGGCAGTCTCTTCTCGTCTTCTCTCCTCTCTCCTCTCTCCTCTCTCCTCTCTCCCCTTTCTTCTCGCCCACCATGTCGTTCGGCTTCCGCTCGCTGATAGACAGCGCCAAGAAGCTGGCCATCAACGGCACGAACTCGACCACCGCACCCATTACCGACCTCTTTGCCAAGGCCGACCCGGCTATCGACGGCGACGACTGCAGCCGCGACTGCTCGTCCTGCAGCATCCACTACCCGCGCAGCTTCAAGATTGACCACGACGATCGCCTCTATGGCTTTATCAAGGGTTGGAGCACACACTTGATTGTGGCCACGGGCAAGTCCGACTGGGTGCGCGATGTGGCCGACGAGAAGGGCAGTGTCATGGAGGCCGTCAACGGCGCATCCAACCCGACGAATGGGGTAGGTCTTTTCATCCCGTGCGCCCAATGCGCATGGGCGCATATGGTTGCTTTTCCTTTTTACGTCGCATGCTACGTTCGTTACGTTCGTTACGTTCGTTACGTAGGTTGCGCTCGTTACGCTTGTTACTGACTCAGCTCCTTGCATCAACCAGCGTATGATGCTCTCTGCATCCAACATTCCGACCCCCAACCACTCCTCCGACTACGCCGACCCTACACGCGTTCTCCTCCTGCCCGCCTTCGTCGTTGTCGACAATGTCACGCCCGCGCTCGTCCCCTCCGTGCTCGAGAACCTTGTCAACAAGTCACCTACCAACACGACACCCTCCTCACCTCGCCTTCGTTGCCGCCCTCGCTGCCTGCGCCCCTCACCTACCACCAGAGCCCCCACAGCGTCTTGGTTCTGCTGTGCTCCCAAAAGACCCGCGACGCCCGCTGTGGACAGTCTGCACCCCTCCTCCGCAAAGAGCTCGAGCGCCACCTGCGGCCCCTGGGCCTGTTTCGCGATCTGGACGACGAGCGGCCCGGGGGTGTCGGCGTCTACTTTATCTCGCACGTCGGTGGCCACAAGTACAGCGCCAACATGATGGTCTACCGCCGGCCAGACGCCTTTGGTATTGACAATGTGAAGCGGGGCTCGCTGACGGATGCGGAGCGGGATGCGCTGCCGGCGCGCATCAAGGCGGTAACGCCAGCCGTTTTTCGGGGGAGGGAGGAGAAGAAAGACGACAAGAAGGAGGAGGAGGAGGCCAACGGTGACGACACTGAAGCCAACGGCAAGGCCGACGGCGACGCCGCACTCAACACATCCGCAGCCGGCGCGTCACAGTGCATCTGGCTGGCGCGTGTGATGCCCGAAGACTGCGAGAACATTGTCAAGTACACAATCCTGCAGGGCAAGGTCGTCAAGCCGGAGAGCCAGCTGCGCGGCGGCTTCGATCGTGAGAAGGGTCTTTTGAGTTGGTAGAGAGAGGTCGAGAGAAGTCGGTAGAGAGTCGTGTGGCTTGGGGTAATTTTTTTTCAGCGGATTCTTGTTTTTGGCGTTATATGGTAGAACAAGGGCGCCCATGACCATTTAGGCCCCCCTTTGCATTTCATTTTCTTGTTCTGCATCTTGCTTAGAGAAGGACGAGTGGGGGAGGATGGTTGGATGGTTGCCCTTAATATAGAAAGAGCATGGTATGTCGGATATATACTGAAATAAACCTAGACAGCCATAATGAGCGGCGAGATAGTTCGAAAAGACGAATGATCAGGGCCTTCATCGATCCCGCCGGGCAATGTATTGCCAGATCTCAATGTAAACAAGATGTTTGGTACCTTTGTTTTCACGCTTGGATGGCTTCATGCAGGTCGGCGGAGGTGCGTCTTTTTCGGTCGATGTTGGTGGTTGTCGAGAAGATGTGATGTGAACGCACAAATAGTATTGATACGACGTTAAAAAGAGAAAAGAGGGGCTTGGAGGGACGTGGAACTGCTTTCCTTCTTATCCGGGGCTCTCGTCGTCATAATTTTGTAGTCCGATCTCCTCTTTCCCCACGAATCGCTGGTGCGACGATTCGGGCCAGCCCCACTGCGTCGGCCAATCAGAGCACGCAATTCGACCACCGTTGCTGGGCCAACTCCCACCGCCATACAAAATCGACCTCCGTATTTACACGGCCTCGACGGGGCCTATTGCTCCTTCCTTTGGTCGTCTAGGCCACTCGGGTCACAGTTGCTCTTGGTCGATCCGTGCCCGCCAAAGAGGAACAAGAGGAGAGAAAGAGCGATTGACAAAACCAGGCCTTTCCTAATTCGAGTCCAACTCGAACTTGAACATCTCTTCTCAACATTCCTCTCTCTCGTTTCCTTCCTTCGATCTCCCGTTCTCGACCCTTTAGCCTTTCCCTTCGCTTTTTGTACAGTACACCTTTTTTTTCTCCCTTTGAAACATTTCGTTGGTTATTCTCGACCAGCAAAAAGGTTCGACAAAGCTTCGAAACACATCGCCATGGCCTAGACTGTCCAGGTGCAGCGCTCTTTTTGTTTTCACGCATCGGACGGGCGTTGACTTTGCTTTATTGTCATCCAGCTATCGTGACAATCTGAAGCCTTTTTCACCACCTTCTTCCTTACACCAAACGTCTTCATCTACACAAGCCACTGTGTAGCTCACCAAATCCAAAATGGCGTCTGTCAACGGACAGGGTGCGCCACCGGCCGGTGGTCACCACCAGCGGACAAAGTCATCCGTTCTGCGGTCGTTTATGATGCACCGCCGGAACAACTCCCAGGGTGACAACTTGACTGCAGCAGCCTTGGTTCCCAACCAGGGCGTCAGCGGTCCTCTTGAAGACATCTCTCACAATCGCCAGCAGCAGCCGCAGTTGGTTCATGCTGAGAAGCATCCGATCTCCCGCGGCAACTCGGGAAGCAGCTATACGCAAAGCAATTTTCCGACAACGTCCTCGAGCTCGCCCACGAAAAAGACAAAACTCGGAAACACAACCATCATCACGAGCGGCGTGACCAACACTACGAACGAGAACGACGCCGCCGACAGAGTGAGCTCGCCGCCTCCATCGCCGACCAAGAAGGAGCGGGGCCTGGCTGGCCTTTTATCACGGCCCAAGTCATTCAAGAACTTACATAAGATGGCCAAAGAGGCGGCAGACGCGGAAGCGGATGAAGAGCGTGGCCGTGGCCGAAGCCGTGTTGATGACAAGAAGCGGAGCAAGTCACGGTTGAACTTCAAGGACAACCGTGACAAGGAAAACCAGGCTCGGTCGGGCCCTGCCACCGCCGACAACAGTGCTGTGGCTACCCCGGCAGCTCCGCCACAGGTGACGCCCATATACGCACAATTCTGCAGCACGAGCAAGGGAGTTGGAAGAGATGATTTGGCCAACAAGCCACTGCCATCTCTTGACGATGCCGCTATCGGAGGAACGGCGAGCCGTCAGGTGCCTGCTATGAAGCCACGGCCCAAGTCGTTCCACCCTGTATCGGCCAGTGTCGGCGGTGGTAGCACACCCGCCACCCGGCCGAAGTTGATGACAGCCTTCTCCAGCACTCGCCAGATGCAGCACCCTGGAACCAGTACGCCGTCTGCGGGCACTCCGCCAGCCGAGTCCCCATCTCCCTTTGATCTCCCGTGGACCCCAACGATATCGACGCCCACCTCGAAGCCCTTCTCGACCGACGCAACATACCCGAGCACCAGCGCTACAAAATGCGCAACTTGGCCAATGCCATCAAGATGGAGCTGATCCGCCAGGACTGGGCCGAAGAGCGCTCAAAGCGCCAGCAACAGGCCTCGGACCGCCCGCAGAGCAACGATAGCACTCGGTCTGCAAGCGGCAAGTCAGAGCAAAAGACCACCGCCAACACCCCAATCCCAACACCGACCGACGAAGGCTCTGCTGGAAAATCGACCAAGTCAAAGCACTCGCGTGTCAAGAGTATGACGTTTTCAAAGGTCACCCGTGGACGCAGCCGAGACCGTGGAAACAACGACAGCACCAAGCGGCCCAAGAGCCCCGGTGCACCCCTCAAGAAGAAGAATGAGAGCACGTTGGGCCGTCATCTTCGGTCCAAGTCAACCGAGAGCTTTGTCAATACGGGCAATGGCAATGGCAACGGCAATGGAGCTGCCGCCATGAGCCCGGATGCCGTGTCTTTGGCCAATGCCAGCAACCCAATTACAGGTTTCTTTGCAAAGGCAAAGGGCCCGCAGCAGAACAGTCCTGCTGATTTTGTCACATACCTCCGCACCGTGCAGGCTCCAGAGAAGATGGAGGTCGGAAAGCTGCACAAGCTCAGACTGCTACTCCGCAACGAGACTGTTGCTTGGATTGAAGACTTCATTGGCCAGGGCGGCATGGAGGAGGTTGTGGGCCTGCTGCATCGCATCATGGCTGTCGAATGGAGGTGAGTTACAACCCAGTGACTACATTGATTGTCACCTACCCCCCCTTCCCCGTATTTTTTACACTGCCACCACGTTGTGCTTCCTTCTCGTTCGCTCTCGTTGTACATGTCCCCGCCTTTCCCCGTAAGTATCGCTACTAGAGTTTCTGTTTACTAATGTTTAATGCTTGTGACGCGACAGAGAGGAGCACGAAGACGCACTGCTACACGAGAATCTTTTTGTGTCTCAAGGCCCTGTGCACCACGGCACTGGCTCTGCAGTACCTCCATTCGATCCACGCAAGCCTGCTGCCAGCGCTTATCCACATGATCTTCGACCCGGAGAAGAAGGGCCCAAGCGAGTTCACGACACGCAACATTGTTACGTGGGTCCTCTTCACGTACATCCAGAATGCACCTATCGACGAGCGTCCCGCCCGCGCCCAGACTGTGCTCGGTTACCTGCGGGACCCGGAGCGTGGCGACGACGAGAAACCCATCAGCTTTGTGATGGACATGCGCAAGGAGCGACCCTACCGCGTGTGGTGCAAGGAGGTTGTCAGCGTTACAAAAGAAGTGTTTCTGGATCTTTTTGCATCATCTCAATGTCGTATCACTGCCCGCCGCCGCGAAAGATCGAAAGATCCCTGCCACCTCTACCACGGGCGAGGACGAATTCTTTTCTAGAAACGACACAGAAGCGACTTTGGCTACGGCTACAACTGCAACTGCACCTGAACCTCCCAAGCACACAGAGACTGCCTCCTCCTATATGCTTCGCCATTTCCCTCAGGAGCGCCCGCCTGTGCCTGCTGCTCCCTACGTTGGTGGTGTCGAGTGGGAGGCCACAAACTACCTGGCCTCCCATCTCGATCTGGTGAATGCCATTATCGCATGTACTCCAACCGCAGCCGAACGCAACCATCTGCGGGGACTCATGCAAATGTCCGGCTGGGAACGCTGCATGGGCAGCAGTCTGCGGCTGTGCAAAGAGAAGTTTTATGGCGCCGTTCACGATGGCCTGAGGGTCTGGGTCGCCGCCGCCTACGAGGACGGCTGGGACGTCCGCGATGTTCGCTATGCCCGCCCCCACCGCCGGCGACACCCAGCACTGCAGCAGACCGTGGTCGCAGCAACTCCCCCAACAAGCGGGCACCAATCGTTGGCGGTCCCAAGGCGGCGGAGCCTGCGCCCAAGCTTGACATTCCGAAGTTGGACTTTATTTTAGATGGCGAAGGCCTCTAATGGAAGGCAAAGCAGTCATTGACACGGAGGAACGGGTCCTGGCAGCTGCAGACCTGCAGACCTCAGGTTGAGACCTTGTGGCCACATAGTAATGTGATTGGCCAGTAGGTAAACAAAACCCAAGAAGACACAAACAGTCTCAATGGTTGAAAGGCCAGACTGCTTTCTTAATCGACTGTACTTCGCACCACTGGATTATTACCGACGCAGTGGCAAGTTGTACAGTGGCATCGTTGCAGCTCTTTTCGCTCTTTCAGAACCTTTAATTGCTGTTGCAGAGAGCATCATTGCTCTACATCGTTGGGGATTTCCTTGTATTTTCTGCTTTTTTTTGAACTTGGCATAGCAAAGCAAGAAGCATTATCAGCGTCATTGCTTGTAAACATTCGACTGCTTCCACTCATTTCGCTTTCCACATCTGTCTACTTTCTCTCTCTTCAGATTGTCGTTTTCTTTCCACTTTTTTTCATTTTCATTGGGTCTGGTTACTTTGGGATTGCTTTTGATGATTGTTTCTCGCCTCATACTTTGTCATTTTATGATGAAATGTTTTAATGATAAATAAAACTGGTTTTTTACAAAAAAAAAAAATTGTTTTCTTCTGCTTCTACCGTGCTTTCTTTTTTTACGCCTTCCCCTGTATTATGCTCTCCTTCGGGTCGGACATCGGGATCAGTAGATGGACAACTACAGCAAAAAGCAATATTGTCTCCCATTGGACTGCATGTTCCACATCCGAATAGAGGATCTTTCTAGTCTGGCAACTTGCTTCTTTTCCCTGTCAAATGTTGGAACGAGGCGCATATATGCTGGCCAGGCTTGATTTTGCTAGCCAATCGTGCTGCGCAGAAGCCTTGCCCCATTATATGGGGATATCTTCCTGGTTTTGATTAAGGTCAGCAGGCATACACCGAAATACTCTCCCCGGTGAGACCCCATGCTCGCCATCGCGGCGGGTCCTCAGTGCCTAGAATAAGAATATACTCTGGGGCCAAGGCTCGGTGCCTCTACTCCGTACACGAAAGCTTCCCTGAATATTTTTCTGTTTTTCTGATTGAGAGAAGAAAAAAACATGCCAATCAGGTCCAACTGCCAAATCATATATGCATTTCCTTGTACGATGTACGGACTATTTCCACAATGAGTTACGTTACTGAAAAACAAAGTAACACTCTGTATGATGGCACCAATAGCGAGTTGAGACTTCAGATTGGGTTACCGCTATCACAGTGCGCCTGTCTTACCCGAAAGTAAACATAGACATGCACATGTGGGTTACTGTGACTGTGTGTTTCTCGTCGCAAAAAATCCCCCCCAAAAACCGCGGCCATGTACACGGGTCGCCATTGAAGACTTTTGCTTGTCGTGATAAAAGATTCCAAGAACTGCATGCTTGCCAATTCGGGTATTTTGGCTCACGGGCGGCCCCCGAAGGATCCATTTGAGACCCGGGAGCAACCGCTAGTCCAATATTCGTAGTCGATGCGTGTCCCCCCAAAAAACAGACCAAGCTGGGAACTGGGATGTGCTGAGGCAAGAAGCAAGGGCAGAATGCAGCTGGCGCCGAAATGGCCACATGCAGGGCATCGTTAGGGGCATGCAGCAGGATATGTCGGGAGGAAGTGAGAGCCGTCGCATCTCGCTCTCGTATCTTCGAGTCGGAGTAACGGTGAACATGGCAGCAACAATGGAAAAGCGGTATGGAGTCGTTGTTAGACACACGGAGACACCGTTCCCAACCCCAGGGTTCTCTAAGTCGTACTTAATACTGAGTACTAACTTATGGTCACTCCCCTCGCCCCTCTTTGCAATATCGGCTGCGACATATGTCGAGACAGAAAACCGATCGGATCGACAAACGAGTCGAGCAGGTGTGCTTGCAGTTCTGACAGTTTTGAGAGCATAAACGAATTTGGCAAGAGGATAGACGATACTCACCGCAAAGGTCCTTGAGACTGGCGCATGTGAGTTCGGAAGCGGTTTCTTGGGCAAGGGTCACTATCTTGCAATCGGCGATGAGAAACAAGAGAACCCAGAAATAGATGCAGGACGACCGGAAGCAGCCAATGTCATTCTTGGACCCTCTGCTAAGACTCCGTGGAAACATGTATGCCACGTCTGTCGGCATACCATTGGCGTCGCCCCCGACATATGCAGCACTGCTTCATGCACGCCTTGCCGGCATCTGGTCCCCGCCGCCATATATCAAGGTGCAGTCCTTTTGAGGTCTTGTTGGTTCAAGAAGCCGTGTGCATCTCCGGCAAAAATTCTTGTCTTGTACAGGGATACAAGAACTTGGTAGGTGGATGTAAAGCCGTTTTTACTGTTTAGATCAACGTTCGCGATACTGTTGAGAATGGGCACTGGGATGAAAATAAGGAACGGGCCGGTCTGATATTGGAAGTGTGAAAATCAATACAGATGTAATGAAAAAGGAGACGTTGAATTATGAGGCCCACACAGTTGGTCCGAATCGGGGTGAGTCGTGCCTTCCTATCCGACGAAGGAGCAAGCGAGCAAGTGCTGATAGCTCTTGCCATAGGATTCGCATTTGGGGGTCGCTCTTGCTTGCTCTGAGTAACACTCAGCAGAGATAATACGCAGCGGCCTTTTCTGTAACGGCACTCGCGCCTGCCTTTTTTATCTTTTTGCTTTTCAGGAGGTGATATATCATTTTTTGGCGTCCCAATCTTGGCCAAATTCTCATCCTGTCTCTTTTCATTTTCCACTCGACGATGCTCGAACTTCCGAGTACACACACACACACACACACACACACACACGGACAGCCTTCAACAGCCTATCAACGGCGCTTCCACCATTAGCTCTTTCACCCTCTCTTGCTCCTCCTCATGCCGCTGATCCCCTCTCTTCTCCACTTTCTCTCCTGCGGTCGCGACGAGAAAGGCCCTTTCGGTTCACAAGCACTCAAACTCACAAGCACTTGCTCAGCGAGTGAAGGACAACAACAGCCTGGGCGCGCATTAGGCCGGATATCTTCAGCCTTGGCCTGCAATAGCAGTCATCCACAAGCACAGGCCCAGAGGCCGCAGTCTAGCTGGCCGTATTTGCAACCGACTGACTTCGCGAGCGGGATGTCGACTCCGGCCCAACTTGAGCGAAACAGCTTTTGGTCTCGAAGCCCGGCCATGGCACAACATCTCCTCCCACCGAGGGCCTTTCCTCGCTTCTCTTTGGCCGTTTGCTCCGTACAGCATCGACTTCAGAAGTGACAGACCATACTGCGTACAAAATGAACGACCGACAGCAAGCCAGACCGGAGCCATGTTAAAGACACAAGCGACATCAAACGAGACGGGAATGGAAGGGAAAAAAGAAAAAGGAAAAAGAAAACGACGCAGTCTAGCGGCACTAGTGCAGGGCTAGTTGGGCATGCTGCAGATCGCACGGTCGCCGCCGCTGCACGCCTATTATGGGGCAAAATTAGCCAGGTCGGAGTGGCCTGGCCGCAGACGGACCTCTGAGGAATGGAGGTTCGCTGTGAGGCAGTTGTGAGCCTGGCCGGGCCACTGGGCCTGTCTTGAGCAAGGGGAGACTTTGTGAAATCCTACCATCACCGATGCTCTGGTGTTGACACCTTGGTCGCAGCTTCCTTGACCTCGTTGCTTTTTTCACTTTCGTTGATGGCAAACATTATTGACAAATCGATTTCTTTTTTCCAGACAAACTAGGCCCTTTGGCCAGGCGGCCGGCCAACCCGCGTTTTATGCGAGGGACCTACAGGGCCGAGCCTTTGGCGAGCGAGACCGTCCCAAAATACCCCTCTGCAACGTCTCCTTGAGATTCCACGGCCTACCATATCACTGGGCAAAGATTAGTGTGACGCCAAACGACCAGCACGTCGCACAATCCACCAATCCGCGTGCCGCGCCTCGCTCGCTTTTGTCCCAGACGTCACTCCTATCCAGCAGGCGGCCAGATTCCAACACTCAAGCACTCTGGCACTGTAATTACTCCGTAATACCATACGCAGGTGACTTGGACTTTTGCTCTTTTGCTGGCTGACGCAATTGTCAACCTGGCGCAGCTTCTTGGCCTCTCTCTCTCAGGCCTTCGCCGCCCACATTGCATCTGATCTCTTCCTTCACCTAGGCTCCTTATTTACGAACAAACCGACGCACATACTCAGTACAATCCCCTCTTCATCCAACCAAACCCTGTCCTTCTCAAAACATCCGCCCGGCTTGCTTTTTTGGTTGTTTGCTACCGCAACCCTACCGTCCTCGGCCCCCTACCGGACTTCACCAACCACGACTTAACTCGGGAACCCTCGACGACATCGTTCACCCACAGCCGCCGCCACAGGCCCGCCTGTCTGCCTATTCGCCATCTGCATTTTGTCTCCCAACTGCGCTCTCCGACCTCACTGGTCCAGGACCCATACTCAAATTCAAACTGTATGTAGTCCTGCCCGCAGACTTTCTTTCCACCTTCATCGGCGGCCGTTTCTACCTCCTGGTCTCCAAGTCTCTGTGAGCCGCAGACCACTCACCTCACCTGTCACCTTCTGTCTCATGCCTCCAATCTCGAGTCTGCACCTCACATCGTCCGTCGGCTGTCTAGCACCTCTCGCCCATCGATCCCCAGTCATTCCCCTCTTCACCGTCCACCATTGACTCGTGCCCTACGGAGTTCGTTGCTCCCCACCACCTCGCCTTACCACAAGCATAAACTAACTCTCATGTGCGCGCCATCACTAGTCGTCTAGACCTTGTCAACTACCAGAAACGTAAGATAATGCCTATCCATTTTGCCCTCGTCCGCCATCCCCCATCCCGCACATGCAAGCTGTCGAAGACATCTGCCCTCACTCCCACACACCTCAGTCAACGCATCCTTACACGGACTGCCTTCCTACTTTTCTTTCTTACCGCATACGTACGGCCGCACACGCACTACGACTTGGCTATCCTTCGTTCGGTCTCCTCTAGGTCACGGTCCCTTCTCCTCAACTGGCCTTCTTTCTCCCACTCCTCCAAGTACCTACACAGTACAGCACTAGCCCATGTCTCACCTTCTCCTCTCACTTGGTCGATTTTCAAAGGGCAGCCGCTCACTCTCCCAACCCGTGCCTTTTAGGTCCACAATTCCCACCAACCTCACTCGGACGAACAGATCGTTTCTGCATCTACTTGCTGTTTCCGTCTGGAACAGTCGCGTCGTTCTCATAAACAAACGAGCACTTGCCAGGATCCACCGAACTTGCAGCGTTGCACCGACAGGTCCAAAAGCTCTACTTGGAAAAGCTCTAGGCCCGCAGTAGCCAGTCACTTCTCACAACCCTCAACTTTGGTGGGCTTGTCGTTTGTCTACCCAGCCTGCCCGCCTTCCCTTACCAACGATAAAACCTCAAAATAAAAATTGAGGGGTGTCAGAAAGAGAGAGAGAGAGAGAGAGAGAGAAAAGGAACAAGAAGCAAACTACAAAGCGTCAAACCCCAGAACCAGTATTCAACATGTCAATAAAGTAAGTCGAATCCCTTTTGTGTTCCTTGTCTCCCCTCCTCTTCCCCTGGTCCCCTTCTCCATTCTCTATTCTCTTCCCTTCCTCCCACTATCCATATCCATTTCTTTTCATATGTCTACCTCTGCATACATTTTCCGTCCTTACTAGTCTATCTTTATACCGAGAACCTTCTTCTTCTGGTCTATTGCCACATCCCCTTACCCGTTTCGTGCTCTTATTTTTACTTTGGTTTCTTTTTTTTTGTCTCTTTCTTTTTCTCCTTGTTGTTTTCGTTCTCTTCATCATCGTCACTCATTTCCCGAATTCCCGCAACCCCAGGCATGACACGCTTTATCCACAACTCACACAGACACACTGCCTATGTCATTTCTTCACCCCAGTCCCTGTCCTGTCACTTGCCTGTGTACTCTTTCCCAAGTCGTCCGCCATGGACTTCTACCAGGAACAACATAGCTACACACTTGCAAGCAATGCCAGTGTCAATAGTGACGATTCTGACGAAGATGCCAGTTGGGTGATGATGAGCCGGGACGGCGAGGTGGTCAAGCTGCCAGGCGAGAAGATCTACTACAAAGTGAGATCCCGCATCGGTCTCGACGTCACGACGCCAAAGGCTATACCGAATGCTACGCCATTCTCTATCAAGAGCGATAGTGGCATTGTTTACGTCACAAACAACCGGGTAGGTGCCAACCATGCTTGATTTTTTTGGGTGTTCTTTTTAGGAAGTTTAGGGCTGCCCGTCGGCTACTACCCGCCCATATGCACTCTCTGCGGTGGTTTGCGTTGCGACTGCATTGTGCT
The DNA here is from genome assembly GCA_016097105.2 of Sporothrix variecibatus. NCBI lineage: Eukaryota > Fungi > Ascomycota > Sordariomycetes > Ophiostomatales > Ophiostomataceae > Sporothrix > Sporothrix variecibatus. The sequence goes on along the minus strand of JADMNI010000001.1, from coordinate 5,341,935 downwards.
AATACTTTAATTTTCCGTTGTTTCTAGGTCATTTACGTCCCTGCCCGCCCCACGGAAACCTTCAAGTCATTTTCGGCCCCATCTTGGACTTTGAAGATACCCGTGTTGCATCCAGCTTTTTCGGCCCCTGGTCTTGGAATGCAATCGTAAAACCGACAGTTGGCGGCGGCATCCCATCAGATGTTCCCCGTCTGGAACTCAAGTTGACCTTCAAGGAGGGCGGCCACGATGCCTTCCAGAACAAGTTTGAGGTTATGAAGGAACGGCTCAGCTACGCCCGTACGCTGCAGCAGGAGACCGGCCAGGTCATTCCCACAGGAGAAGACCTTCCGCAGTACGAGCCGCCCAAGCCAAGTGGCCCTTTGTCATCGGCGACCACGGCTACGGCTACGACCGGCGTGGCAGAGGCGTCCCGCACATCTGATGCGAAGGAGAGAGAGGCTTTGGAGCATTACTCGCATTCGCAAGAGCAGCAGACACCACGAGGTGCTGCTGCTGCTGCCGACGGACTACTTGGGGCCACTCTCCAGCAGAACAATTTGAGAAACCAGCCGAGCCCAATCACGCCCGACGAGCCACCTCCGGACTACGAAGAGGCCCAGGCCAGGCCATCGGCAACCGCTTCGAAGAGAACTCCCGTGAAGCTGCCGACCAGCAGCAGTAGAAGCCAGTCGCCTTTCTGCTGACTACCAGACTGTCCATTGATGGAGGCATCTCCGTCTTTCATTTCGCTCCTTATGCTACGAGGCTTTCGGTAATCGGGCCGGAGCTTTGTGATACCCTTGGTTTATTTTCCTTGCTTTTTTCTTTTCTTTTTTTCTTTCGCTGCTATCATCATCTCTCTTCTTGAGCTTAATCCTGTACTTTTCATCACGGCGGCTTTATTGCATGTCAACATTGGGTCTGGCTTTTTGTTGCTTTCTTTCTGTGAGCTTTGTTGCCTGTGGTGAACATGGAATGATTCGGTCTTTTTCACATTTCTTCACATGCACTGTTCAACTAGTTCTTCTCTTGAGTTTTGGCACTTTTTTACGCGTTGCTAGCGTTCTATGCAAATTTTAAAGATATTCTTAAATGTTTCTCTGTTCGAAGTGTGGCGTCTTGAGCTTCTTCACCAAATACACCGAATAGCACAAGCTGCTGTTGTCTGTTGCCAATACTGATAGCTACAAGAGTTGCCTTTGCGGGGCAATTTGGGGGTAGAGCTTCCGTGCGCCCCTTGTCTTTCTTTGGGAGTTTTGTCTTGAGTCGTTTCCATCCGATAATAGCTCGGGTCGTTTGGATGTGGTCACGTGAGTCGGATGCGGCCGGTTAGAATGACGGAAGCGGTGCGGCCAATCAAAATCGCGCAATTTACTATACTAGAGCCCGCCCAGCCAGTCTCCCAGTGGAAGCCAGCAAGTCAGACACCTGCAAAAGCTGGTCCGCAGCCGGGTTTGGTGTGGTTTTTGCTGGAATTTTCGATTTTATTTTTCCTGGTCCGAAGAAGTCGAGTCGAACGAAACCACGCAACCTCTCTCCATCGCGAAAACGCAAAAAGCCGTTCCACCGACAACGTCAACCACGTCAACCACACCCACCTCTCTCCACGTCAATTGACTACACTCGCACCCGCATTTTTCATCTACACCACTCTCCAACCTTCAAAATGGGCGTCTGGGACACGATTACCGACCTGATTGAGGCCGCTGCGCCATGGAGCGTCGCCGAGGCCGAGGCCGTTGCCGAGGAGCCGCAGGAGACGCCGCTGAGGACAGCAAGGCCGACGACGAGGAAGAGGAGGATGACGAGGAGGAGGAGGAGGAGGAGGATGAGGAGGAGGAGGTTGTCGACCCAAGGACCAGCTTGAGGAGGGTGAGTAACAAACCCCTCTCCCCGCAATTTGTCGACCTCACGACATCACGGCATTGGACGACCGACGATGGATGCCAGGCGAGGCCAATTGGCGATGCTTAACCTGGAGTCCATCCTGCGGCCACCCCAAACACCAATTCCCGTTCACAGGCAGATGCTAACAACCGCCAACAGACTGCAAAAACTCCAAGGAGTGCGCACCGGCTAAGCACGCACTTTGAGGAGTGCGTCGAGCGCGTCGAGAACGGCAGCAAGGAGGACTGCGTTGAGGAGTGTGAGTACTATCCACTATCCCGGTCTCAATTTTCAATCATCGAACGATGCCATTGAACGATGCGCCTTCTGAAGACACATCATAAAGAAACACTATCTAACAAGCTACAGTCTTCACCTGACCCACTGCGCGACCCAATGCGCCGCCCCCAAGCTGTGGGCCAAGCTCAAGTAAAGAGCACAACACCATCCTGGAAACCATCCCGACAAAGAAACAGATCGAAGAGAGAGGGAGACCATCATGACGACGGCTGGAGGACGATGACGATGAGATAGGGTGGATGTGCGGTTCGACGGCACTTGAGAACCGGCAAAAGGACAATAACTACGACTTTTTCTCATACGACCCCGCGGAACGGCAACTTTTGCTATTGCACTGGCCACGGACGTACAGACGAAGACGCGGGGCGCCTTTTTACGGTGGCACTGGTCTTCATGGCCCGATTTGCTGCCGACTTGCCGCTCTCGACGTATCTCGAAACCACCGGTCATCTTCAACCCAACAGTCACAGCCTTCCAACCGTCGCCACGACGGTCTCCCGTTCCCTTCTCTTTGGAATATCTTACGACAAACACACGGATGAACGGATAACGGACCACAAGCAAAAAACAAAACAAGAAAAAATCGCAATACATCTCAGAAGACTCGGAACCTTCACTCAGAAGTTTTACAGCCTTTCTGCGCACATCATCACATATATCTCTCTTTCCACAAAAATCCCCCTTAAACTCAAATGTATGATAATTTCTATATTAGAAGACAAAACAAAAATTTAGAGCCTTTCAGTTACTCTTCTTTCCTGTGGTGAAGACTCAACAGTGACATTATGCTAGATCTGAAGATCTGACAAGCTGTCGAGTCGACAGCGTACGTGCAAATGCCAGCGACGTTGTCAAGTGATATGGCACCCGCAAAGCAGTGCCGGTTTTGACGAGCGCCCGGTGTATGGAACTTATCTTTCATTAATTCGGAGAGGGCAAGCAGAGGTGAATTAAGTCCGTGGAAGGCGTCCAAACATTCCTATGAGAGCAGCAACAATAAAGGCAATCGACCCCAATAACTAACCGATCGTATCTTGCCCACGGAAACCCATGTTCTGATCCGTACTACCTAGCAGCACTGTCGATTTTTTTTTATCGAATGGGAATCTCACGTCGTGATACACCAATCGCCAGAACTTCAGGTTTGCCCTGGTGCTCAGTAGACTTCCAGACCAAAAAAGTGAGAGTAAGGCAATTAAAAAAAGAAATCAGAAACAACCAAAAAAAATTGAGTTGTTAAAGCACTTGTGCTCCGATACGGGGAATCGAACCCCGAGCTCGACGGTGAGAGCGTCGGATGTTGACCATTACACCATATCGGATGGGGTTGGTTAATTCGTTGGTTGGCCCCATCCGTCGAAGAGATTTTTTCGCGGGTCCGCGGTGGACCATGGACATTGTCGTTGTTGTTTCTACTCGGGACCGTCTGTCGGAGTTGGAATGAAGCCCTGTTCGCTCTGGGTAGACTTTGTGGTTTATTGTAGATTTATGTTTTATATCTTTTTCGTCAGAAAAAAAAATAGTTAAATAAAATAAAATATATATTACACTGTAAACAGGATAAATATTTCGAAATATAAATTAAACAAAGCTTCACAACTGTTAATACTCTCATTAAGTGTAAATATCCAAGCTGTTCACTTTATAATGAGGTGTGTGATGCCCGAAGAGCGGGCTATCAGGACTATCATAGAGAACAAGGCTGCACAAGGATCACAAGGCTGCAAACCACAACTTTAAGCTTTTTTTCTTATATCGGGCACGCTGTAACTTGTGGTATGGTCTAGCAGCTTTAATAAAACTCCCTTTATAAATCGTTAGTTAAGATATACTTAAGCACATAATTTACATGCTTGTATTTGGAGAGCAAACTACCCTCAATTCCTATGGTGTGGCCTGATTTCACCTTGAGCGACGCATTTCGGTGCTCTCACCCGGATGTTTCACCATGGATCTACACTTAAGCCTTGTAAGGAGTTGCAGTCAAGTAAATGTGCGAGTTGATATTGTTGACATGGTGTAGTAGGTCGTCTTGAGGGTGAGGAGTGATCACAAAAGCTGAATTGGCAGCTCCCATGCCGCTCTTTGGTCTGGGCTATTAAAAAGAAGGTAAAAAAAGAAGAAAACAACAACTTGATGCAGGTGCATAGCAGATTCAATTATTAAACTTGTTGCTGGAGCAGCTCTGACGATGGCAAATAGCAATGTGTGCGGGACAGATACGGCGAACTCTTGAGATATAACACTTTTCTGATATCTTTTCGCCCGTTTCATGCATCATTCTACATTCATTAGACTTATCACGAGTCTCCTCCGAGCAATGCCACTAAGTATCCCAAGCGCTATATCTGGTGTATCTGTTAGCATATCTTCACAACTGTCAAGGTCTATATCTCAATATGTTCGACTGTCATTGATATGGTCATATCGTTCGTACCTTCGTGGACCCATATCACAGTGTTATCTGTGATTTGGAAGAGATTTGGGAAGAAACCGTCTAGCCTAAGCGCTGTATCTTCTCGTATCTCTTCACGTTTTCACGGATGCAACTGTACGTTGTGCATGCAGTATGGCCAAGCCATAACCAGATCTTTTGCCGTTGCATTCGGCATCGCTACCCATATCTCCCCTCTTCATTGATGTCCTTGACAAAATTTACACGTGCCACGTTAACCGAGATATCGCTTGCAGCTCGAACAAAAAAATTAAAAAGTAAACGAAAAATACAAAATATCAAGCGCAAGTCGAAAGTCGTATAGATTGTCCGCCACACGGTAAAGTGATATGCCACTGACGACCCTCACGACTGGTCTGGTTCAGACCCCAGCCGCGCACAGAGATATCTCAAGCTCAAGACAAAGATAGTGCCCAGTTATGAAGGTGCCGTTTGAGTTGGTATCTAAAGACACCTTCATTAACTCCTGACCTCTGTTAATTGTTGTCGTCTCCCCGTCGATCTTGTCTGCAAACTATCTTTGATTTTAACTCTATTTCATATGCTTGATACAGGAAGCTACGCTGTCTCTTTATTTGCATTATTATTCCAATTTACGTTGACTGTTTCAGCGGCTCTCGCATCTCATTTAGATCTCTTGTCTTTTGTCTCAACGCTTTTCTGTCAGTCGGTGTCCAACGTTGCACCGCTCCGGAGAGGATGCCCTATTCGGCTGGATCGCGTTCACATGCTATTTTTGCAGTGTCCCTCTCCGCATATTCTTTACCTTTCAGCAATGACCACACACTGTAATGAAACGACCGAGCCACTAATACAATCCCCCCGCCTTGTCAATATTCGACTTTCTTCTCCTCTTGTTTCGTTCTTGTCTTCTCTTTTTTATCGCTTTCCACGAGTACGAAAAGACAAAACTCCTTCCCAACAGAGCCGTTCGTTCGGTCTCCTCCCCCGCTTGCTCCGCCTAGAATGGAGTCCTCGCTATCTAGATGTGGCCCTTGTTTCCCGTGTTACCGTTTTCCGTTTTTCTTGGGTCTTCTGCCTGTGACAATCTGGGTTGAAATGACGGTTCACGATAGTTTGGTACTGAAGTATTCTTGACAAAAAGACCAGCCTGCGGTAAAGATTGACGGTCTACAACCCCAGGCTTGATTTTTACAGGTGGCCCCTTTCTTGTTCTTGGTAGAAACCTTTCAGGACGACGGCCCCATCCTTCCCCAAATGTGCCCCGAGGCTTTGCTGAAAAACACAGAATAAGAAATGAAAGTGTACAGGAAAAAGAAAAAGTGGAAGAATGCCAGAATCGGCCAAAGATTTCTGCACTTTTTTTTTGGCCTGGCACACTTTGTTTCTCAAGCTTTTTCGACTCATGCTGTTTGAATCCTTCTGCCCAAGAAAGGGGGCTGCTTTGATCATTCGATGTAGAACGCCGTAACACTTGCCAATGCCTGACTTTTGCTCTTTTACTGGACAAGCTCCAAATTTGCAAGGCACATTATGTCCAGAAATCCTGCCGTCCCTGCCCTGCTCATTGCCACGCGTTTTCACGTTTGTTAAGATTGCCCGCGCTTGATAACAGCAATACTGCACCACAATGCCTATCTACGCGCTGAAATCGAAAGGCACAAGACGATGGACAGCCGTTATCAATACAGGTCGTTCTGAAGAAAAGATATCATTCGGTTGTCGCCTGTTTGTTTTTGAATATCTCGTTGTAGTTCCGTTTTTGACTCTTGTCTCGTCAATTGGCAATACGCGCAAAGCATAGTGTGAGTGGAGGTAATGATAGGAGCTCAAAGAGAATTAGGAAGAAAAAAGGAAAAAAGAAACTACTAAAAAGATAGCTCTGGGGATCGGTTGCAGGTCGTCAAAGTGCGGAACGCCAACCGCCCGTTTCCGCTGGAGGTTATTGCTGATAGCTGTGTTTTAGTGACACTGAAAGTGAAGCCGAGGGAAGGGAGCTCGCCGAAAGGGAGCCCGCCGACGAGAGGGGAAAAAGTTACGAAAGAAACGACATCAAGACAAAAGAGTTCGATAGCTAATTTGAACAAAAGGGGGGGGAGAGCACGAGTCGTCCAACCACGCGACCCTCGTTGGCTTTCTGTAAGCCAATGACACGCTAAAACAGGCCAAGCCCTTGATTTGAAGGGAAGGAACAAAGCTACAGCAGACGGTCTTTGGACGCCTCCGGGTGCCGTCAGAACTGTATCGCTACCCGGAGGAGGGAGGTGAGAGGAGAGCTTCCTTCCCTTTTCCCTCTTCTTTGTTAGCAGAAAAGGAAAGGGGTGTGGGGCCGTCTCTACATAAATACGCACTCAAGTGCGCGCAAGGCACCAATGCGCTTGCCCCCTCCCCTCAGAAAGGCCACTAATAACCAGAACGGCAGCTGCAACCCTAGTAACCTTTCCCACTTATTATCTGGTTGCCTTTCTGGCGCTCTTTCCTTGGTTCGATGCGCGAGAGAGAGAAGGAGAGACCAGAGACGCAGGACGCATCTGGAATTTTTATGTCCCTATTTCCCACTGACGACCAGATGCAGGGAAAGAACGACTGGCAGTTGTTGCCAACGGCAGATATCATCGAGCATCTACTGAGTAGAAGGAAGCAGGGAAGGTACTGCGTCCTGCTATGTGAAACCACAACGTCAGAATAAGAAAGAACGATCGATGTATTACGACGTGGCAGCTTAGCGTCTACTCGTTTTGTCGTCGGCCAGGGTATCGCTGGCGGAGATCGTCTCGTATATCCCACAGTACTATCTTAAGATCCATATCTATCGAGTATTCTTTCTATTCTTTGCAGTGCGTAACTGCTTGGCGGGAAACTGGCCGTGGCTGGCATGAGCCGACTATCTTTGCCCATGTGCCAACGGCCGACTTCGTGGGTGTAATAACGTTGGCTCGCTCTTTCCCTCCTCCATTCCCCATTCCCTGTTTGAGTTGAGCGTTGGTCTACTTCGTACTGGGGGGAAACGAGGAACGTACCTTCCCCTCTCCTCTGGCGCCAGTTTTGACTCAAGGTCGCCCCTGCCGTTTCTACTACGTGTATATTTTAAAATTGATAGATCCCGCTTTTTCTGGGTCGTCAAGTCTGGGGAGTCTTGGAACTGCTCGTTGGTTCTTTTATTTAGAGTGCTTGATCGTCGTCTTCCCGTCTCTTCTCCATCCTTTCCCACTCCCCTATTTTATCTCTCTCATTTTTTATTCTTTGTTCGTATCTCACCCCCTCGTGTTCTCTCCCCTCTCTCTCCTCCTCTCTCCAACGGAGGATCGCCCTTTCTTCAATTATTTTTATCTCCCCTTTCCCACGTTGATCGACTTTCTCCCTGTTGTCTCTCTTTTTCGTCAACGCCGTCAACGTGGATGAGAAGACAATCTATAGAAAAACAGAAAAACACGGCAGCATAGACGAAAAACGTTGGATAGACACCAGACCACGATCACTGGCCGTGTTCTTTCCCATTCCAGAAACAACACGCGACACACCCGAAGCGGGAACAGACGCAGTGAGAAAACCGCCACCAAAACAACTTTGCGAAACCCCCAACCCATACCAGCGACTCAGCGAGTGAACAGCACAGCACAGCGCAGTAAATTTACAACCGGACGGCGCTGGCGCATGTGGAAGTAAATTTCGACCAGTCGGTTCCGTTCAGCTGCAGATCGAGCGCAGCTGACGTCGTGGTGCACGACGGGACAGTAACACGGACCCCAGATCTTATTTTTCGATACCTCGATTTTTCGACAAACGACGGAAACCAGCATAAACAGCAGACCAGATCCGTCTCAAAACGAGAAATGGTCAACAGTGTGTGGAAGGAGGATATCAAGGGCGAGGGTGGTCACGGTGCGACTGGTGACGGCCGTAACGTCGTGGTCAACGTCGGACCGCCGTACACGCGGAGCACAAATTCGGGCGAAGCCGAAGTCGAGCTGGCGGAACGCTCGTCGCAGGGGAACGTGGCCAAGGAGGAACTGGCCGGCAACACAGCAACACGCAATGTTGCTGGCAGTGGAGATGGTAGCGACAACACAGAGACAAATATGCCGGTGACCGAGTACAAAGTGTACAAGCGACGATGGTTTGGTCTGGTGCAACTGACACTGCTCAATATCATTGTGAGCTGGGATGTAAGTGTGACAATTTGGGACGACAACCAAATCATATGGAGGAGGACGAACTATACTTGTTCTCCGTGAGATTGATATCAAAGTGCTGACCACCTTTCTTCAATAGTGGCTTTCGTTCTCGCCCATCGCATCTGATGCAGCCTCCTTTTTCAGAACAACAGAGAGCACAATCAACTGGCTCAGCACGGCGTTCATGTTCTCTTTGTTTTCATTACGCCCGTTACCATCTACGTCCTGCACTACGGCCCCAAACCTTCGATTATGACGTCGGCGGTGCTGCTGTTCCTTGGCAACTGGATTCGTTACGCTGGCACACGCTCGAACCTGGCCAAGGACGGCATGTCGGGTGGCCATTTTGGCGTTGTCATGTTTGGTCAGATTCTTATCGGCCTGTCGCAACCTTTTGTACTGGCAGCGCCTGCACGCTACTCGGATTTGTGGTTCACAAACCGTGGCCGCGTTGCCGCAACTGCGTTGACAAGCCTGGCCAACCCGTTCGGCGCTGCCCTGGGCCAGCTCATCATCCCTTCTGGGTCTACAGCCCTAAGGACATTCCCAACATGGTTCTCTATGTGTCCATTATTGTAAGTTGCAGCCAACGTTTTATTTTGATTATTTTTGATACGACCAACTTGCTCACATACTGGCAGGCTACTGTTGGTTGCGTCCCCTCCTTCTTCGTCTTCGCCAAGCCGCCCACACCGGTCGCTCCTTCGGCCGAGACGCCCAAGCTGGAGTTGCTCAAGTCTGTCCGCCACATTGCTCGTTCGGTCGAGTTCTGGCTCGTCTTTATTCCTTTCATTGTCTACGTCGGCTTCTTCAACTCCATCTCGTCGCTGCTCAACCAGATCATGTTGCCCTATGGCTACTCGGACGACCAGGCCGGTATCGCCGGTGCCGTCCTCATTGTCGTTGGTCTTGTGTCTTCGGCCATCACCTCGCCCATCCTTGATCGGACCAAGAAGTTTGTCCTGACCATCAGGATCGCCGTGCCCCTCATCGCCCTCAGCTACCTCGTCTTTATCTGGATGCCCCAGACCACGACTCGGGCGGTCTGGCGGGCCCCTACGTCGTGCTCGCCGTTTTGGGTGCCGCCTCATTTACGCTGGTGCCCGTGGCCGTCGAGTTTTTGGTGGAAGTCACCCACCCCGCCAGTCCCGAAGTGACATCCACGCTGGCGTGGAGCGGTGGCCAGCTGCTGGGCGGGATTTTCATTATTATCTCAGACGCGCTGCGGGACGGTAGCGGCGGCAGCCCGCCACGCAATATGAAGAAGTCGTTGATTTTTGAGGCAGTTGTGGCTCTTGCCGTCGTACCTCTGCCGCTGTGCCTGGGCCTCTTTGGCCGTGGTGACCGCGTGAAGCTGCGGCGTGTGCAGTCTGATGAGGCGGCCGTAGGGACGCGCCATGCAGGGGCCGAGACCGTGGCATGATCTTGCGTAATTTCATTCTCTTATTTTTTGGATATGACGTTTTGAGTTTTATTTTTGAGTTTTAATTTTGAATTCTTTTGGATCAATTATTTCGCGCTCGACCTATAACGCCCCCTTTTTTGTTTATGACACCCCCTTTTATGTTGGATATGAGATACCTTCCTTGAAAGCCTGGCGTTTTTCGGCCGAGATGTTTATGGAATGATGGTTTTTTTCTTGCCCTGTGACTCGCCTCTTGGTTTTTCTGTGAATATATGATCAAATCTATATGTGTGTATACCATTAAAAACACTTAATGCATCCCGAGTCTGTGCAACAACAGACTGGCAGCCTTGTGTACAGCCTTGCGAGAAGACTGTCGTTGGAACCGTTCGCCGGGATCTTCGGCCTGTTTCATGTCCGCGTGGAGACGGAAGTGCGGAATGCGACGTGTAAGCACTTAATTTGTTGCAAACGCAGGATTTATCACGTCTACTAGTACGTCGTAGCATTCTCAGATTACTCTGGACATTCTGTCAGTGTTCATTATTTATGATTAGTGATTATTGCTATGGAAGCTAAGCTGGCATAAGCCTTTTGCCTTTTGCCTGTCCCCATCTATATGGTCTAGAGATTATTACGCGCTGGAAAGAATATCATCAGAAATCATCGCAGCAAATACGATTACACGCCGTTTTGGCGTCCTGTTTCCGCTAGAGAAAGTGCTACTGTCATTACTGACTCTCCTTGAGCTTGTTGACACGCTGCTCCCACTCGACACGCAGCCGTTCCATCTCCCGCCAGCAGTCCCGGCCAAGCACCTCAAACTCCTGGCGCCGCTCGGCCGTAAGGTTCGCCGCTCCCGACTTGCGACCGCGGCTGTTGAGCAGGTACGCAGGGTATGGGAACGACGCGGCAAGAGGGTCACCGCCCTCCTGCCATGCCTTGCCCGTCACCGAGTCAATGGTGGGTGCCGTCGTCTCCTCGCCCACGAGGCCGCGGAAACCCCAGCCCTCCACCTCAGAGCGTTTGAACGAGTGTTGTGCCACCACGGGTCGTTCCGGTACCCCACTTGACATGTTGGCCGTCCAGGGCATCGAGTGCCGCCGTGGGCCGCAGGGCCACCCAGACAGCAGCAGCGGCGCCCTTGTAGGCCGTGACCGGGTGCCACGGTGAGCCGAGCCAGCGGGAGATGTACATGGCGAGGTTGTAGAGGGCAAAGAGGAACCAGTTGAGAGGGAAGAGGGTGGAGCAGACGACACCCGGGTGGGTGACGTACGTGGCGGGGGGTGTCATTGTCGACGCATCGTCTGCCTCTTCCGAGGTGTCATCCTTGTAGAAGGGTGCCGAGTAGGGCGCGACGCTCTTGAGGCCGGCGGTCAGGGCCAGCACGTCCGTCAGGCGCTTGGAACTCTCGTAGGCAGCAATGGTGCGCACAGCCTGGAAGTCGTCGAGGGACAGGTTGTGCCAGCCCTCGGCCTCGACACTGCTCTCCCAGATAATGCGGGCCGGGCCAGGGCCAATGGCCGAGCTGTTGTTGTTGTTGGAATCCGTGCCGTGCAGCAGCGGCAGCAGCGCATGTGCAAAGATGTAGTGGCCAAAGATGTTGGCGCAAAACACCTGGCCCAGGACGCCGTCATTGTCGCCAACCGCCTTTGTGTCTCCCGCAACATTCGTGACCTCCTTGCCCGTCAACGGGTCCACCAGCAGACCACCCACCGAGGCCTTGCACGTCGGGAACGTTGTGGCTTGCTGGATGCCGTCGTACAGCACATTGGTCGCCAGGTTGCCCCAGCCAATGCCCGTCCAGCCGCCGATGCCCGCATTAAAGATGACACTGTCGAGTCGCGGGATCTTGTGTGGTGACGAGGCGCTCTTTTCGGCGCCCGTGTAGATGGAGAGCGGTGAGGACCGAAGACGTTCGGCGGCGGCGTAGACGCTGGGCAGGTTGCACAGATCAAGCTCGATGCTGGCGAGGTGGATACGGGACGGGTGGATGGTGCTTCGCTTGGTGGCAGCAGCGTTCTCGGCCAGCTGCAGGTACTGCCTCAGCAGATCGGTCGTGGCTTTCGATTTGGCGGCGCTGCGGGTGGTGGTGATGAGGACGAGGTGGTCGGAGGTGGTCGGGTGTTCGGCGGCGAACTCGTCAATCAGGCGCTGGCCAATGCCCAAGCCGATGCCGCTGATGCTGTTAGCAGTTGAGAACAACCTGAGGGAAAGCATGCCAATGGACCTACCTGTTTGCTCCTGTCACAAGGACAAAAAGCTGTTTTGCGGCAGCGCCGTCATCCCAAGGAGCGGCCGGCATTGCAAGAAGGAAAACAAATAGGAGTGTAGGAGCCCAATTGGGTGAAAAGGAGGCTTTTGTATAAAAAGCTGCTCAGCAGTAAGCGTTCGAGACCCTGGGTGTGTGTGCTTCGCGAAAAGTTGACGTCTATATCATGCTGACGAAAAAAGACATTGAAATCGAGCTGAAGTGGTTCCTGGGACCTTTTTAAGTTGCAACCGATCTACTGCGGTAGAGTGGAGTTTGGAATTATTTTATTTCGCCCTGCAACGGTGAAAAAGGGGGAATCGCAGCGCTGGAATTGGAAGGAGCCAGACGGAAACCTCCGTACCTACTACGACAGCAGTAGAGGCTGTGGCAGGAGCAGCTTGCGACGCTTTTTTGGTGCCCGAACACTTCTCGGCCACTGTAATTCGTGGAAGTGCCCCGCCACCAGCGCTCCTTCTGTATGGGCGACAAGCGACTAATTACAGAGGCGACGAGGAAGGTGCAGAGGTGCAGCTGGTGCGCTAGCGTACGGGCACCTGCTCTGTGCTGTTGCAGACAAAACACGCCAAAGCCCTCGACCAACACCACGGCAGGTGCGACCGAGTACTTGACATAATAAAGTGCCAGAGTGCGTGTGGCGTAAAAGCCCACTATTGCCGCAACGGGCGATCGGGCAAAAGTGAGAGCACATGACGGGTGATTAATGGGGCGCTATGTTCTATGGAGGAAGGAGCAGCCCAGCGAAACCAGCGAAACCAGCGAACCAGCACACAGCAAACGGCCGGCAAATCGCAAGGAGGCAGGAGCTGTCGCTTCGACGCCCACGAACAAAGTAAGCCCCAGTCTGTCGAAACATAGACCCAAGAAGTAGGAAGTCCTCTTTACGACAGTTACTGCACTCTATTGTGTTTTCCATCGCACAACCACCACCACGCCCGACCCGGTACGTTGCACGCCCTCACACCTCTCGCCCTTTTGCCTTTTGCACACATCTGTTGTTCTGTCGTGCCTTTCTTTTCCCTTTTCCAACGGCCCCGACAAAACGCGCTGCAGCCAGACGAGCCCGCATCGCGAACTTGGATATTTTGAGCTTCAATTTTTTGAGCTTCAACGACTGACCCGCGGGCGCCCCATATAGAACTCACACTCCCCTTCCGTCTTGGTGGCGTGCTCATAGCATCTTTTCCATTATCCTCGCACCAATCCATTTCCTCGACGACTACACCCTACGACCGCAGCCCCCCTCCCCACGATCCACGAAAACGAGCGACCCTTTCCCCCATCTCGACGACCGCCGAGCTTCTCGGCCACCCACGCCCTCCCTCTTCGCGACACCATTTACCCTTCTACTCGGCGGGTCGAGGATGCGATTCTCTGCGGCGGCATCGCTTTGAAGAGGAGGCGAACGAACGAGGCCCTCAACCCCTCTCCCCCCAAACGATACGATACGATTTACGGTCGAAACAACGGACTAGACCGCGTCGGCAACCATGTCGTCGCCACAGGTGTCGGCGGAGTTGAGCTCGGATGCGTTGATTAAAGATCTTCGGACCAAGTACGTTTTTTGGGCTGTTGAGATGAAAAGGAGAATCAGACGACGATGAACGGATGGACGGATGGACGACTGCTAACCGCAAACCCATTTCGACAGGCCAATTTCCGACGATGCACGAAGACGAGCTGCCCAGCAAGCTCAGAGAGCTGGTGGCTGTTGCACAACGAGGTACGGACACACCGCTTGCGAGGAGGCGAAGAAAACACCTAACCAACGAAGACGGATGATACTAACTCAACCCAACCCAACAGACTTGAGCCCGGAAATCTTCCAAGGCTACTGGGCCAATGTCCAAACCAAAATCAGCAGCCTGCTCCAGGGCGACAGCACAATCGACAAGCTTGGCGGCATCTACGCCCTCGATGCCTTTGTCGACTTTGAGGGCGTCGACGCCACCGTCAAATACACTCGCTTCGCGTCCGCCCTCACCCGACTGATGTCCGGCAAAGACATCAACTGCATGCAGCCAGCCGCCATTGTCATAGGAAAACTGTGTCGGCCCGGCGGCGGCTCGCTCGTGTCGTCGCTGGTCGATACAGATGTGCAGCTGGCACTCGAATTCCTGCAGGACGGCAGCAGCGAGGAGCGGCGTTATAGTGCGGCCCTGCTCCTGCGCGAGATTGCACGGAACGCCCCCACACTCATGTACGGCAAAGTGCCGGACATTCTCGAATGGATCTGGGTCGGCCTCCGCGACCAGCGCCACCTTATCCGCGTGACATCCGCCGAAGCCGTTAGCGCCTGCTTCAAGATTATCAGCGAGCGCGACGTCGACATGAAGAACGCCATCATGGACAAGATGTACACCGAGGCACAGCACGGCTTCAAGATGAACACGATCGAATCCATCCATGGCTCCATGCTTGTCCTCAAAGAACTGCTCGAGCAGGGCGGCATGTTCATGCAGCACCGCTACTCCGATTCCTGCGAGATTGTGTCCAAATACAAGGACCACCGCGACGCCACGATCCGTAAGACGGCCGTGCTGCTGATCCCCGATCTCGCCATCTACGCGCCGACGCAATTTTCCGAAAATCACCTGCACCAGTTCATGATCTACCTGTCCGCCATGCTCAAGCGCGAAAAGGAGCGCAACGACGCCTTTGTTGCTATTGGTAGCGTGGCCAACGCCGTCAAGAGCGCCATGGCGCCGTATCTCGACGGCATCTTGATCTACATTAGGGAGGGACTGAGCGTGAACGCTCGGAAGAAGGCCTCGGTCGACCCGTCTTTGACTGTATCAGCCGCCTGGCGGTGGCTGTCGGCCAGACCTTGACCAAGTACATGGAGGCGCTGCTGGACCCCATCTTCGCCTGCGACATGACACCCAAACTGACACAGGCTCTCGTGGATATTGCGTTTTACGTCCCGGCCGTCCGCACCACCATCCAAGAACGCCTGTTGAACATGATCAGCCTTGTTCTGAGCGGCGAGCCGTACAAGCATCTCGGTGCGCCCATGTCCCAGGGCACGGGTGGACTGTCTGCCCCCGTCGCAACAGCAACGTCAAAGGATGCTGGCAAAGATGCCGCGGCCATTGAGCAGCACAAGTCCGAGGTCAAGCTGGCCCTCAACACGCTGGGCTGCTTTGACTTCTCGGGCCACGTCCTCAACGAGTTTGTGCGCGATGTGGCGATGCGCTATGTCGAGGACGACGACGCTGACACGCGCGAGGCTGCTTCTCTAACGTGCTGTTCAGCTGTACCTGCGCGACCCGATTGTCAACCAGGACAGCTACCACGCGATGCAGGTGGTTGGCGACGTCGTTGAGCGCCTGCTAACGGTCGGTGTGTCCGACCCTGTGCCCCACATCCGCTACACCGTCCTTAATGCCCTCGACGACCGCTTCGACCGCCACCTGGGCAAGGCTGACAATATCCGCACCATCTTTTACGCCCTCAACGACGAGTACTTCCCCATTCGCGAAGTCGCTGTGCGCTTGATTGGCCGCCTGACGCGCGAGAACCCGGCGTATATTGTGCCCTCGCTCCGTAAGACGCTCATCCAGATGCTCACCGAGCTCGAGTTCTCCGACGTGCCGCGGAATAAGGAGGAGAGCGCAAAGCTTCTCAGCCTCTTGGTCCAGAACGCCCAGATGCTGATCCAGCCTTACGTACACCCTATGATGGAGGTCCTCCTGCCCAAGGCCGCCGACCCAACGGCATCCCGTGGCTGCCACGATTATCAAGGCCATTGGTGAGATCTGCACCGTTGGCGGCGAGGAGATGTTGCGCTACAAGGACCGGCTGATGCCCATTCTGGTCGACGCGCTGCAAGACCAGGCGTCTATGATGAAGCGCGAGGCCGCTCTCCGCACCATTGGTCAGTTGGCGTCCAACTCGGGCTACGTTATCGACCCGTACCTCGACTACCCCCAGCTGCTCGACCTGCTCCAGAACATTATCCGCGGTGAGCCCCAGCATGCCGTGTTGCGCCAAGAGACTATCAAGCTCATGGGCATTCTGGGTGCTCTCGACCCCTACCGCCACCAGCAGGTGGAGGAGCGCAGCCCCGAGGTGCAGCGCCGCGTGGACTCGACCCAGACGACTGATATATCGTTGATGATGACGGGTCTGACGCCCTCGAACAAGGAGTACTACCCGACGGTCGTTGTCAACGCTCTCCTTGGCATTTTGAAGGACCACTCGCTGGTGCAGTACCACCAGGATGTCATCAGCGCCATCATGTCCATCTTCCGCACGCTCGCCTGGAATGTGTGCCGTTCCTCGACCGCATTATCCCCGCCTTCCTCCAGGTCATCCGCAGCTCGTCGCCGTCCAAGGCCGAGGCCTACTTCAGTCAGCTTGCCACACTTGTCAGCATTGTCCGCCAGCACATTCGCAACTACCTCCCCTGTCTCGTCGAGATCATGCAGGAGTACTGGAATAGCTCGCCCCGTCTCTGCACTCGACGATCCTGTCGCTGATCGAGTCCATCTCACGCACACTGGAGGGCGAGTTCAAGATCTATCTGGCTGGACTCCTCCCGCTGATGCTGGGACTTCTTGAGAAAGACACCTCTGTGCGGCGCCTACCCTCCGAAAAGGTCTTGCACGCGTTCCTTGTATTCGGCTCTAGCAGTGAAGAGTACATGCACCTGATTGTCCCCGTCATTGTTCGCACCTTTGAGAAGCCCAACCAGCCGACGTTTTTGCGCAAGATGGCCATTGAGACGATTGGCAAGATTTCCCGCCAGGTCAACCTCAACGACTTCGCCTCCAAGATAATTCACCCGCTGAACCGTGTCCTCGCGAGCGCGAGCCTTCCCTGCGGGTTTCGGCTCTTGATACCCTGTGCGCTCTCATCCACCAGCTGGGCAAGGACTACCTGCACTTTATGAACATGGTCAACAAGACCATCCAGCAGCAGGGCATCCAGCACGCCAACTACGAACTCCTTGTCGCCAAGCTGCAAAAGGGCGATGTCCTGCCCCAGGACCTGACGTCGGAGACCCGTTTTGCTGACCAGCTGGACGAGGTGTCCTTCGCTGAGCAGCCCACCAAGAAGCTCGAGATGAACGCCATCCACCTCCGCGCCGCCTGGGACACAAAGGGCAAATCGACCAAAGAGGACTGGCAGGAGTGGCTGCGCAGTTTTTAGTACGACGCTCCTCAACGAGTCGCCCAACCATGCACTCCGTGCCTGTGCCGCCCTCGGCAACGTCTACCCACCCCTGGCCCGCGAGCTGTTCAAACTCGGCCTTTGTCTCGTGCTGGAGCGATTTGTACGAGAACTACCAGGACGAGCTGATTTCGAGTCTTGAGAACGCCTTCAAGTCAGAAAACATCCCTCCAGATCTGCTGGGTCTGCTGCTGAACCTGGCCGAGTTCATGGAGCATGACGACAAGGCTCTGCCCATTGACATCCGCGTCCTGGGTCGCGAGGCTGGCCGCTGTCACGCCTACGCCAAAGCTCTACACTACAAGGAGCTCGAGTTCTTGCAAGACCAGAGCTCGTCTTCTGTCGAGGCATTGATATCGATCAACAACCAGCTTCAAACAGTCTGACGCAGCAATAGGAATCCTGCGCAAGGCACAGTTGTACTCGGACGGCATCCAGCTGCGCGAGACGTGGTTCGAGAAGCTCGAGCGCTGGAGGAGGCCCTGGACTTTTATGAAAACCGCGAACGCGAACTGCCCGAGAATGCAACCACGCCCATTGATATTGTTATGGCAAGATGCGCTGTCTGCACGCCCTCGGCCAGTGGGACGCCCTCGCTACCATAGCGGGTAATACGTGGGCCAACTCGTCGCCGGAGGTCAAGCGGCTCATCTCGCCGCTGGCCACTTGCCGCCGCCTGGGGTCTCAACAAGTGGGATCTGAATGGACATGTACCTGCAGGCCATGAAGCGCCACTCGACCGACCGCGCCTTCTTTGGCGCCATTTTGGCCCTGCACCGCAACCAGTACCGCGAGGCGGCCATTTGTGTTGAGCAGGCGCGCCAGGGTCTGGACGTCGAGCTTAGTGCGCTCGTCACTGAATCGCTACACCCGGGCCTACCAGGTGATTGTGCGCGTGCAGATGCTGGCTGAGCTCGAGGAGCTGATCGTCTACAAGCAGTGCGACGCCAAGAAGCAGGAATCTCTGCGCCGTACCTGGGACCGCCGTCTGCTGGGCTGCCAGCGCAACGCCGAGGTGTGGCAGCGCATGCTACGTCTGCGCAGTCTGGTCGTCACGCCCATGGAGAACATGCAGATGTGGATCAAGTTTGCCAACCTGTGCCGCAAATCGTCGCGCATGACCATGGCCGAAACGTCACTGCAGCATCTAATTGGCAACGAAGACCCGCTCGAGTACACGATCCCCTACTGGATGGACGCCGATGTCCTGCGCGAACGCGAGTCGAAGCGCGAGCGCGAGCGGGGAGCGGAATACCACCGCCGCCGCGCTGCACGGGAAAGCATGGCTGGCAACGGCCGCGACCGCCGCGACTTCCGCAACGGCCGCCTGCTGTACGAAAACAGCGGCCACAGCGGCAATGGCAGCAGCAATAACGAAATGCTCTTGCTGGGTGGCAACGGTGGACCCAACGGCAACGGCATGGGTGGCGGCGGCGGTGTTGGTGCCATGAATTTCGGCACCGCACGACGACTACCCCGTGCGCCTCCGCCCCGCCCGCGCAGGTTATATACGCTGTGCTCAAGTACCAGTGGGACCGTGGCCAGATGGCCAAGCAGAAGGGCTCGGGCATCTCCGAGAAGTCGCTCGACTGCCTGCGCAAGTTTACAATTGACCTCAGCTACCGCCTCGAGGGCGCGCCCGGCAGCAGTACCAGCTGCAGAACAATGTGATGAACAACACGGGGCCCATGACGGCGCTCAACAGCGTGGGCGGCGGTGCCAACAATGTCGGCGGCAATCTGGCCAACGTAAACGGCGGTGGCGGCAACCAACTCAACTCGGAGAGCCAGCGCATGCTCCAAGAGCAGACTACGCTGCTGGCCAAGTGCTATCTGCGCACGGGTGACTGGACGATCGCGCTGAACCGTAACACGTGGCGGCGCACGCATGTGCACGAGGTCGCTCACAAACTATGCCCATGCCACGCAGTACAACCCAAGTGGTACAAGGCCTGGCACGCGTGGGCGCTGGCCAACTTTGAGGTCGTGCAGTACCTGACGGCCGCCAATACCAATGCCAGCGCCAACGCCAACGGAACCACCAGCGGCGCCCCCAATGGCCAGTCAAATGGTGCACAACACCCCCCCGTTGGCGGAGTCCCGCGGACCAGCAGCATCTCGCAGAACAGCAACCGCCTTAATAGCGGAGCGAACGACGACCGCGGACCAGCAGCATCTCGCAGAACAGCAACCGCCTTAATAGCGGAGCGAACGACGACCGCGGACCCGGCCCTGTCGACTACGCCACAGTCCTTGAGCACGTCGTGCCGGCTGTGCACGGTTTCTTCCAGTCGATTGCGCTGTCCAAGGGCAGCACGCTGCAAGAACACGCTGCGTCTGCTGGCGCTCTGGCTGACGCACGGTGGCCACCCCGATGTGAACACGGCCGTTACGGACGGCTTTGCGCTCGTCAACGTGGACACGTGGCTCGAGGTGATCCCGCAGCTGATTGCGCGCATCAACCAGCCCAACAAGCGCGTGCAGCAGTCCGTGCACAACCTGCTGGCCGACGTGGGCAAGGGCGCACCCGCAAGCGCTCGTTTACCCGCTGACCGTGGCCATGAAGTCGTGGCAGAACACCCGTAGGTCGAGGTCTGCCGCACAGATTATGGACAGCATGCGGCAGCACAGCGCCAAGCTGGTGGAGCAGGCCGATCTTGTCAGCCACGAACTTATCCGGGTGGCTGTCCTGTGGCACGAGCTCTGGCACGAGGGTCTGGAGGAGGCCTCGCGCTTGTATTTTGGGGACCACAACATCGAGGGCATGCTGTCGGTGCTCCAGCCGCTGCACGATATGCTCGAGCGCGGGCCGGAGACGCTTGCGCGAGATCTCGTTTACACAGGCGTTCGGCCGCGATCTGAGCGAGGCGCGCGAGTGGTGCAAGCAGTACGAGATCAGCCACGACGTGAGTGACCTCAACCAGGCGTGGGATGTGTACTACCAAGTGTTCCGGCGCATCACGCGCCAGCTGCCGCAGATTACGTCGCTGGAGCTGGCGTATTGCTGCCCGAAGCTAGTGACGGCGCGCGATCTGGATCTCAGCGTGCCGGGCAAGTACAAGAGTGGCCAGCCCGTGATTCGCATCATGTCCTTCGAGACGACCGTTACCGTCATCAGCTCGAAGCAGCGGCCGCGCAAGCTCATCATCAACGGCAGCGACGGCGGCGCCCATGCATTTTTGCTCAAGGGCCACGAAGATATCCGGCAGGACGAGCGCGTGATGCAGCTTTTCGGGCTGTGCAACACGCTGCTGTCCATAGACTCAGAGTCGTACAAGCGTCATCTCAACATTGAGCGGTACCGCCGCGATCCCGCTGTCGCAAAACTCGGGCCTGCTGGGCTGGGTGCCCAACAGCGACACGATCCACGTGCTGATCCGCGAGTACCGCGACTGCCGCAAGATTCTCCTTAACATTGAGCATCGCATAATGCTGCAGATGGCTCCTGATTACGACAATCTTACGCTGCTCCAAAAAGGTGGAGGTGTTTGGCTATGCTCTGGACAACACCACCGGCCAGGATCTGTACCGTGTTCTGTGGCTCAAGAGCAAGAACTCGGAGGCCTGGCTCGAGCGCCGGACCAACTACACGCGCTCGCTCGGTGTCATGTCCATGGTGGGCTACATTCTTGGGCTGGGTGATCGCCACCCGTCCAACCTGATGCTCGACCGCGGCACGGGCAAGATTGTCCATATCGATTTCGGCGACTGTTTCGAAGTCGCCATGAAGCGCGAAAAAGTACCCGGAGCGCGTGCCGTTCCGCCTGACGCGGAATGCTGACGTATGCCATGGAAGTTTAGTAACATAGAGGGCAGCTTCCGCATCACGTCGGTGCATGTCATGCGCGTGCTGCGGGCCAACAAGGACAGTGTCATGGCGTGCTCGAAGCCTTTATCCATGACCCGCTGCTGACGTGGCGGTTGACGAATGCGCAATCGCCCGCCGGACCCAATTTCCAGTCGGAGCGCGAGCTGGCGCTGGCTGGACCGCAAGGGGGCGGCGGCGGTGCCGGCGGAGCGGGTGGTGGTGGTGCTGTAGTTGGCCGTGCACGCCGGCCGTCGGTTCTCGACAGCCATGTTGCACCGTCTGAGCTTCTTGCTGCTGCTGGTGGCGGTGATCCCAATGGCGGTGGTGGTGCAGCCGTTGGTGTAGTTGGTGGTCCACCCGGCGCCCGCGGCCGTGCCCGCACCAACAGCTCGTTGATGCCGCCCAACGCCAACGGAATCAATGGAGTCAATGGTGGAGTCAACGGCGTGAATGGTGGCGACAGCGCCAACAACAACGGCACCAACGGCGGCGGCACGTTGAACGGCTATGGCCAAATGGCCGCACCCGATCCCGTGGAATTGCAAAACGCGCGTGCCGTCGAGGTTTTGGACCGTGTGCAACAGAAACTGACGGGCCGCGACTTTAAGATTGACGAAGAGCTCGAGGTGGACATGCAGGTGAACAAGCTGATTGGGGAGGCCACGCGTCTGGAGAATCTCTGCCAGCACTACATAGGATGGTGTTCTTTCTGGTAGACGACGAAAGAGTGGGAGATGTTGTGGTGTTGATTGTTTGATTGTTTGATTTTGTTTGCAAAGGGCATTTGATCTATATTTTCTGGGAGTTCGAAGGGAACAAAGGGTTGTTTTCTACTTGTCTTTTTTGAGATCGTTCTTGTCTTGCTTCCGTTTACCCCTATTGTGCTTTTGGTTTCTTTTTTTCTTTTTTTCGTTTTTTTTTTCGTTTTGTTGTGTTGTCCCATGGGATACGCGTTGTCTGTCTTGTCTGTCTTTTCTTGTACCCCAACTCTATCTTGACACTTTTCGTTTCCCTTTTCTTTTGCTACAGCTTTTGGGCATTGCTTGATGTTGATGGCTTTGTCTTTACGGAAATTTAATAAACGTTTTTTGAAATGAAAGGTATATGTATATTGCTGTGATGACCGGTGTAAAAATATGAGAAGAAACCCCCAAAGAAACTCCCATCTTTGCCCGGCAAAGAATAGCCCCTAAACGAGTAAACAGAAATAACTACAAAATAAATCCAAAAGAAACACCAAACGCCGTAAACTCCAGCGAAACACCCCTCCCCATACTCCAGAACGCCATAAAACTCAGAGATTCAAAATTCAAATCCAATATCATCCCTTCATTTCCGTCTTTTACAACCCAGAATCCGTCTGCTGGAACGGATCCGTCGGTAGTACGCATCCCAGTTGCGGCAGTTTTGGTTCAGCGCGTTCAAGTCCATGGCCTGGCGGATTTGGGAACGCTTCTCCAGAAATTGAGCGCTCAGCCCTTCACTCACATGCCAGGCAATGTGGCAGTGGAAGAGCCAGGCGCCCGGGTTGGTGGACTCAAAGGCGACGAGCAGCCAGCCAAACGAGGGCAGCATGGTGGCGTCGCGTCTCACGGGGTTGTTGGCGCGGAGCTGGGACTTGTCAATCATGTTGAACTCGACGGGTCCTGCGGTGGGCGAAAGAGGGTTGGCAGGAGCCGGGCTCTGGCCGAGGATAAGGAAGTCGTGGCCCTTGAAGAAGTAAGGTTAGCGACTGATCTGAAGTAGCGAAGCGAATGAGGAGGAAGGGATGAATCGTTGGATAAAAAACTGCGAGCGAAGCGAGGACAGAAAAAGAAGGCGAGCGAAGCGAGGACCAAATGAAACTTACATGGAGATGCATCGGGTGGGGGACAGGGGACTCGTTCTGGATGAGCCAGAAACTCCACTCGGCCTTTTCGTCGAGGACGATGATGTTTTCGCTGGCATTGAAGCTGTCGTACGAAGACCCGTAGTCGTTGATCGTCTGGAGAGTCGGCTTGTTCCAGGCGACATCAATGGCGGACCCGTTGACGGACCAGAACACACGAGAGCCAACTGTAGTGAGAGCAACAGGCAGAGTATCCTGGGCGACGGGCTCAAAATCGGCGAGCGGTGCCGTCCGTGGCACAATGGGCACGAAATCTGTATTGTCGGCACAGAAGGAGTCGGGTGGCGGCGTGCCCGGGTCAGTGGGCAGACCAACGGCACCGGCATGGCTGCCCGTCTGTTTTGGGTTGTAGACGGGGGCGCCCTCATAATGCAGGATGGCGGCCGGCAAGGTGTTGACCGAGTCGCCACAGACATGCGTGCCCGAGAACGTGGCATTGATCCAGTAGTTGCCGACGGACTGGCTGGCATCAATGGTCACGTCGTAGCGCTGGCCAACACCAATGAAGAGGGACGACGTCGTGTAGGCGTCGACGGGCACAAAGTCCGTGGCAATGACGGTCATCTGGTGGCCGACAATGGACACTGTAAAAGTATTGTCGACCGACGGTTGATGAACCGCAGCCGGTGACGCTTGCCCGGCTCTAGTGTGACCGTGGCATAGGCGCCCTGGCTGGGATCGAGTGGGTTGATGTTGGTGCCGTTGAAGAACAGATTGTCACTCGGCGGCGAGGCGCCCGGCTGGCCGGCGACGAAGGGATTCACCGTGCTGGACACGCGGTCGAGCAGCTGGTCAGCGCTGGCATAGTACCAGTCCGAGATGGGGAACGGGCCCAAGTCAATATCGTAGGGCAGCGAGGCCGGGCCGTTGATCCGGATGGAGCCCGTCACGCCATAGGCATATTGCGACGACACATGGGTATGGTACCACGAGGTGCCGTACTGTGTGGCCGTGAACGTGTAGGTCTTGTTGTGGCCAGGCGGGACAGGGCACTCGGTGACGCCTGGCACGCCGTCGTTGATGTTGTTGTTGAGCTGCCGAAGGCCGTGCCAATGAATGCCGGTGCTATAGGTGTTAGCAAAAGTAGAAATTCAACGGGGGTGGTAAAATATGTGCGCAAATCCAGACTCACCCGTTGGTGCGTAGCTTGTTAATCACATTGACGCTGATGGTATCGCCCCAGTCTGATCTGTTAGCATGCGTTCAAGAAAGAGACAAGATGGAGAGAGAGAGGATGGTGACGGCGACTTACTGGCATTGACCGTTGGCCCGGGAAACTGGCCATTAATCAACATCGCCTTTTTCTTGACTGCACCGTCTGCGCCCACATAGTCGTCCACTTCGGTAATCACAAAGGTATAACTCCGCACCACCCCGGTCGTCGGTGTTTCCACCTCCCAGTCCGTGTTGATGTCAAATCCGGGCAACCAGCACGCCCGGTTCGATGGTGTGTTGCAGTTTTGGCGCTGCGAGCTGTCGGGTGCCAAACCAGGGAAGGCAGACGTGTCTTCCGATGGGAGAGTAGTGAGGGCGACTGAAGGTCCAGAAGGTCCTGTCGGCACAGAAGAAGGGGCAGAAGAAGAAGAAGAGGCAGCCGTCCCATTCTGCAGGGGAAACGTTGCCGCCGACGAGTTGGTAGGCGCCGCTGCAGCAAGACCCAAGAACAGCGCACCAGGCGCGAGGGCCGACCAGGCCGACAGTAGTCTCATAATGTGGGAGTGTGTGAAGATGTAGATAATAAAAAAAAGGGTTGGTGTAAAAGAGTGAAAGACTAAAAGACTAAAAGAGTGGCCGATGATGAGTGTAGAGAATGAATGAGAGACTGTGGTGCCAAGACGTGGAGTAGAAAGAAAGAGACAAGGTACCTCTTATATATGAGATATAAGTCATGGGAGGAGAAGAGTACGACCGCCAATTCCAGAGAAACGGATCGGATGTTGCTCTCTACGGTTTGAGCGAGGGGCAGTTCTCTGCTATCTGTTTCTGCCATCCGTGATGACGAGTGTCGGATCTGGGAGAATGGAAAAGACGATAAACCTATGGTCTGGTCGTTCGATGGGAAAGGGCTGTGCAAGAGCACATCTGGGGGTCATGGGGATAGAAGACGTTGATCGGCATCCGGATGTAAGAGCAATGGTCAAAGTCACGGAAGAAGAGTTTAAAGCCAGAATAGGAAGTGGAAGAGAAGTAAAATGAAAAAGGGAGGTTGACAATGGGAAATAGGCATGTCCATCTGCAAGCACACAGGCTCCAAGCACAACACGATCGTGAGATTAAGTGTTGCAGTAGCACTCAAAGTGTTGGGACGGCCAAGGAGCAAGGGGTGAGGACGACACGAGTAAAAGATTGGTCGGAAACACCAGCAACGTCTTCTCTGCAGACAATTTGCAGACCGCACAATGTAGATCACACCAAAACGTCAAACAAAGCAGGGGCAAGGGAGGACGACAGAGGATAGACGATGCGGAAGAAGTAGAAGAATACGACAGAACGAAGCAAATTATGGAGAGAGAGACGTGCTCTGCTGCATGGAGTCCTCTGCCCACAGACGTATTCACCATCGGATGAGACAGAGGCCACATGGTCAGAGTAGTAGAACGCAACCTTTAAAGTCAAATAAGAAATCAAAAGAAGTCAAAAGACGAGACGACTGGGGGATCGGCCACACAGACTGAGGGGAAAGAGGGAGGCTCGCAGTTGTAGTTCGGGCATTGAAGTATACGAGTCATCTAGGATTGTGATATTTCTCTTTTCTTTTTACAGCAAATGATGTCAACAAACAATCGCCAAAAAATGTTTACTCCTGATAAACGAACACAGCTGCTCAACCAGGTCGACAATAATCCAGGTCTAAAGAGCTAACGAACAATAAGAGCAACATTTTCACCAGAGTTGTCTTACCCTGGCGCTTTTTTGTTTCCCAAGACGGTTAAATAGACAGGCAAAAGAGGAATACACACTGGGAAAATAGCGATGCGCTGTTGATGTCCTGGATTTTTGAAAGTCATCATGGGAGGGTGGCAAGCAAAAATCGACAGAAACCCGGAAGACGGGCAAGACGGTCAAGTTTGGCGAATGCTGTATCGAATCCAGCCGTATCCAACGACCAGGAGTCTGGAAGGCGGCACAGCGAAGCGGCACAGTGAAACGGCCACGCGGATCAAGGACATCCGGGCGGGTGGTGCACTTGGTGTAAGTTGGAAGGGGATTCAAGCGAAATAAAAATTGTTAATAAATGACGAAAAAAAGGTCAAGATATGCCCTTGTCTTTCAACACCAGACGACGTCTGTGAGTTGAAAAGGACACTAGAATCTGAGAAGAATACGACAGAACAACTCAAAAAAGTTCAGAGTTCAGATTGCTGGGGAATCCTAGTCAGACATCAAGTTCACGGTCGTTGCATTGCAACGGTGTTCGCCGTGACACTTCCATTTCCCCTCAAAGAAAGTATGCACAGACAATATGCTGTCTTCATTTACTAAGCACTCTTATTTTTTCTTTTATTATTCTTTCTTTTTCTTTATTTCGTCTCCCTCCCATGAACGATCGCCGTGTCTGGCGCCGCCGATGAGGGCGGCCCTGTAACCTGGAACTGAGACTCCGTGCGCAAAGACCCTCTCTCTCACAAACTTCAACGACGAACCCCTGCAGGCGATCCCCCTCGTTGACTTTGGGAGAACAACACCCAACGTCAACGTCGACAACGGACGTCGAACGACCTTCTTCCGCAACCGCATTCATATAAGAGCAAGCGCTTCCGTATAACTTTCCACCACACGGCATGAACCGATGTGCAAACGTCAGGGACGAACCACGAACGCGATGAATGAGGAAAGACTAAGAGGCTCTTACATGGCCAACAAAGAAGGCCTGTTTTTACTTTTTACTTTATTAATTCTACGAAAGCTTAGCTTACTCTGTTTTGTCACTTTGAATCTATCCTGTCGTCGTCGTCTCGCCGTCGGCTACGCTTACTCCGAGATTAGAGACGACAGGAGTCGCAGTGTTGGTAAAGATTGGTCAGGTCAAATAGATGTGGCATTGTTTTTTCTAGGAGGAGGATGAGGATGCTTCATGAAAAAGAAAGAGCATGGCAGCATGGCATTTGGTATTTGGGGTAATTTTTCAGACTACTATTTTAGACTATTTTCTATATTTTCTTTTTCTCCTCATTTTTTATGAAACCAAATCACACTTATACCTCATTTAAAAATGTCACCAAAATCGCATATTTGCCGTTTACTCATGAAAGACTTTTGTAAATCTAGAATAGTAGAAATTACACGGAATTTCTGTACTTTTAAGGGAGCAAAGGGTATCTGATCTTACATACTGATTCCTTGATGCCGAAATCTGTTCATAAGAAAAAACAATCAGCCTCACATCACCAGACATCATACATAAAACACAGTCCCGTTCGTTAAAATAGTCCACGACATGGTGTTTCTATTATTGTTCACTCTGAAGGCAATTCATTTTCCACCAAGGATACGGATTGTCGATTCATGTTTATCCATGACTTCAACCGCACCGAACACAATCATTATACTTGATACTTTACCACATCTATTTGCTTCCATCGACGGCGAAATATGTAATCACAAACATAATTTCCTGGAAAGCAGAGTCTTGGCAGTTTCTGTTCTTGCTGTGCCGTGAGTGATGTTCTTGCTTTCCTCTCTCTGCCTTCCATAGTCCTCTGGTGCCTGGATGCTGTTTTGTTTTGGCCGTCGATGTTTGTATGATTCTCATCGTCACTCTTCGCGCCAAGTGAGCACACACAGAGGCAAGGGCTTTCCTCGGCGGTCTGCCTAAATGCAGATTTTACAGAACAAAATCCAGGGACTTCCGCTCTTGCCATTTTTGATAAACTTTTGCCATGTCAAGTAGTGACATAATCAGGTGTTGTTGTCACGTGGGCCGCTCGTCGAGGACTGCATTCACTTACACACTCAGATTCATACGGATTTCATCCTCACTTTGCCATCGGATCTCTTTACACTTGACTGAACACAGACACTCCATGCAGAATGACTTCACCAGACTCCTCAACTTGCCACCAATGTGGCTACGTGTTTTGTCAATCATAGTCTTGAAGAAGAAAATGGTGTAAAACCCATTAATAAAAAGCTGCTCAAGGCTTCCCCGGTCGCTCCTTCCTTCTTTACCATGTCGTCAATGAGGTTGATTCCACTTCCCGCATCGCACCTTCCTCGTGTAAAATAAAACCGAGAGAGCTTGGCCTGGCAACCGTATCAACACAATAACAAAGAAACCAGGAAGGTGCACTTGTGACTATTGCAGCTTTCTCGTTTGCAGCAAACATCACAAACACAGTCGTCGATCGCAGGTTAGATACAGCACACAGTCCAGCACATCTGAACCCCCACACTTCACCATGGCCGGCTCCAGTGCCGTGCAAAACTTCTCGCTGCCCAGTCGCTCTGGTACTGTGCGGCCCTTTTCGCCCAGCCTCGCCAGCAGCAGTGGCCATCGCAGCCAACTGGATCGCGACAACAACAGTGACCCCGGAAAGTGACCTCAATTTCTGCTCTCGAGCGCAGCCGCATTCGATCCCCTACTCCGACCGCTTTCCACCTGTTTCACTTTACCGACGACGATAATGCTGCACGGGTAGCTGCAAGGACGTTCGCGAGGCACGCTCCCACGGCCCATGTCGACCTCCTCGTCAGCACCAGCGCTGACTGGAGTGATTGATTTTGGTATTGCCGAGGATGCCGAGGACGGAGGAGACGACGATATCACTCGTGTCGAGCACGAGCCTGAGGTGGAGCACGACATTTCCGCGACACCCCGAAAGATCAAGGTCAACATCAAAACCAAATCTGGAGAGAGCCCGCATCTGAGCCTGGATTCCCATCTCGCCAACTCTGTCTGTGTGGCCCCGACCGATGAGTGTTCTGGACATCAGCCCTCACAGAAAGAAGAATGAACAAGCAGCCAAAGTCAGGCAGAAAAAGGAGAACCAGACTGCGAGCGTTCGTGGCCACATCGTTCTCTCTGACGGTGCTGCCGACAATACGACAGTTGACCTCGAGGGCAATACAAACACCAACCACAGCACCCACAATGAGCCGCCCAGCCTCGCACGCTCCATCTCCATCCGCTGGGGACCGCGTCTGCGCCACATTCCGCTCAGTGAAATTCAGGCTGCCGATGACGCCGCTCGCCGTGTCGCTGCTGTCCGCCGGGAGCGCCGCGTATTTTGGATCCTGGTTGTCCTGGCTTTGTTGGGCGTACTGTCGTGCACAGCTGCCGTCACGCTCTCTGCCGCCCAAGCTGCCATGCAGGTCGGTGTCGAAGAGATTGGTCCTGACCCTAGCGGTGGTGGGCCCATCTGGGACGTCCGTACACTGGCCTGGCTGATTGCGAGTCTAGTCGTGTGTACGGCCGCCGCTGGCGGACTGGCCATTGCCACGTCTGCACGGTGTCGCCGGCGCCGGGATGGCAACAATGGGGCCTACTCAACGATCGAGAAGGCCATTTTGACACAACTGGTTCAGAGTGGGCGTCGTGGTGGTGGAATAGGGGAAAGCAGCTGCAGCCACCGCTTCTCAACACTGTTTGCACACAGGCCACCGCAACATTTGGATGCAGACCTCAACACACGCGAGACGCGGGACAGCCGTGCTGGTTGGGTCGAGATGGACGACATGTACGAGATGGGGGATGAGCGAAGCAGCGACGCCGGGACGAGGAATACCGCGAACCGTTGGTGGTCGCTGAGACGGAAGGCCGAAGGTGGAAGGTTGCCAGATGCCGTCGACGGAACAAACGCCAACGGAGAGCCTGTCAACCTGTGTGATGAGGACCGCAACTGGGCCAAGTTCACGCAGGACCCTGTGCAGCTGCGTCGGTATGTTGAGGCACTCGAGGCTCGCCTCGCTGTTGTTGACGGCCTTGACGGCGTTGACGGTGTCCATGGTGTTGGCGAACAAGGCTCGAGGGAGCCTACACCCATTGGAAGGGCCAACAGTACGGATACACGCCGTCCACAGCAAGGTGTTATTCGGTCACCGGCGATGGCTGTTCTGCCACGAGACTCGGCCAAATCGCCGACCACATCGATCACACCAGTTCCGTGGCAGAAGTGAGAACCGCCAGGGTGTTCCTCTCAACTTTCTTTTGATTTCTTGGCCATTTTGATGATTGATAATGTTTTTTTTTTTTTTTTTTTGGCTCCTTTGTTCTTTTTTTTTTCTATGAGAAATCTGGCTCTCATCTTGTTTTGTTTGCATTTCAGGCGGTGTTTTAGGACATATGGGCGAGAACGTTACATGGTAAGGATGGCATATCACTGTAATGGAAAGGGAAATATGGTTGATGGTAACAAAGCGATAACGCCAGTCTAGGACTTGAATGCTTGATGCTGCATCATAATAGTAAATACCAACAAATTATGCGAAATAAAACAAAATGAGAACGATATGAGAATACATTAGATAGCCCGCTCGGCCCGTGCCCGGTTCTCGCGGTACCGCTTGTCCTTGGCGGCCGTCTTGCGCCGGCGCTTCCATGACCGGTTGAGATCGCCTCGGTTGTCCCAGAACCAGCTCTGGAAATCACCCTCGCCCGCGGCTCTCTTCTTGTTGGCACCGTCCTCCTTCTCTTTGTCATCCTCATCCTCGTCCTCATCATCGTCGTCCTCCTCATCGCTGGCTCCGCCAGGTGTCGGCCATTTGAAGTTGCTTGTCATCCGGCTCGGATGCGCCGTGTCTGGGGTCGGCGCAGCACTGCGCACATTCCGCCACTCAAACTCGGCACGGCCAAAGGGTGTCATGGGCGGTTGTGGTGCATCGGCGTCGTTGTCGTTGTCATTCTCTGTGGCGACAACATCCATTGCATCGACGTCCTCCTCCTCAATGTCGTCGTTGTTTAGTCCGCCAAAAAAGCTAAAAGGTTGGTTGGCTTCGGCGGCAGGGGCCTCTGTAGACGTTGTAGTCTTCTTGTTGTTGGCTGCATCGGCCTCCGGCTTGGCGCGCTTGTACAGCGCCTCGAGAGGGTGGACCTCCTTCTTGGGCCCCGGTGTCGACGGAGGTGCTGCTGCTGCAAACGCTGGAGGTGGGGGGATCTTGATCATGAGGTTCTTGGCGGACGCCGACGACTGTGGGCGTGCTGGTGATTCTTCGGCAGAGGGCACAGGCTCGTCTTTGGAGACTTCTTTGGCGTTCTTCTCCTTCTCCTCCACCTCCTCGTCGTCGTCGGAAGACTCCCCGCTGCTGCTCGTGTCGGAGCCCGAATCAGACGTCTCGCTCTCATCGCCCGCAGTACTCGATTCTTTCAGCGCCTTGGCGCGCTCTTCAGCCAGTCTGTCCAGCTTCGCCCGCTTCGCCAGCTGCATCTCTTTCGTGATGACGCCTTTGACGGCCGCCGGGCGTGTACTCTGGAGAGGCTGAACCACATCGCCCGACGACTCGTCCACCCATCCCTTGCCCTCGACATATTCGAGGTTGGGACCAGAAGACGAAGAAGCACCGGCAGCGGCACCCGGCTTCAAGAACGTCGGAATCTTGGTCCAGTTGGCAAACTCGTGCACAACCACTTCGCGTGCCTTTTTCGCTTCCTTGCGTGCCCGCTTCGCCGCCCGCGGGTCGACCTCGTCGCCGTCCGAGTCCCTTTCAATGACGGGCGCTGCGACCTTGCTGGCCGGCAGAATCGTCTTGAACAGGCACTCGGGCTTGTCCGTGTACTCGCTCTTTTCGGCTCTCTTTTTGCTGGTCTTGTCCTTCTTTTCTTTGCCGTCCTTCTTGTCCTTCTTGTCCTTGGACCAGTTCGTCTTCTTGGTGCTGGCCTCGACAGCCGATTCAGGCTCCGTCCAGCCGCGCCTCACTTGCCGACCAGGCTCGAGCTGGACACCCACAACTTTCTCGTGCTCGGCATTGATGGAGAGTGGTCCCTTTTTTTCTGCTGCCGCCGCGCGCGCCTTCTCCTTGTCCACCCGCTTCTTTTCTTTGCGCGCGGCCCTCTCCTCGTCCTTGAGCTTCTGCTCCTCGGGCGTCAGGTTCTTGTCCTTTTTGTCCTTCTTGCCCATCTTGTCGTCTTTTTGTTCGCCCTTCTTCTCGCTGTCTGCCTGTCTCGCCGCTTCGATGCTCAGCTTCACGCCCTTGAGAACGGCGCCGTTGAGTTTGCGACGCAACTTCTCGGCGGCTTCGTTGGGCAGGTCGACAAAGCCGTAGCGCTTCTCGGGGAATGTCTGCAACGAGTGAAACGAAACGTTGCGGGCGTCGGGGCGGGCAGACGCAGGGACGACCACACTCAACAGCTCGGCGTCAAAGGGGGTAATGTGCAGTCGCGTGTAGCCTGGATCGGCGGCGGCGCGGACAGGAGTAGGATGGACGGGTGGTGGAGGTGGTTTCGACGGGGTCGGGGCGGTGGGACGATCATAAACCATCGTGGGTGGGCGGTTGGGAAGAGAAGAGAGGTGGTGGTGTTCACCCTTGTCGCCGTTTTTGGGTTGATGTTGGAAAGGCAGGAAGAGAAAGTCAATAGAGCCAACAGAGGGAAGCAGAGAAAATCGACGGCGCTAAGAAAAAAAAAGTGATCTACACCTGTTGGGAAGGCTGGCTCTCAGCTCGATAAGGGTCACGTGCATGGGCGACCGGTGGAAGATGCAGTGCTTTGCAGCCTCATTGGGATGGAACATTGGATTTATTTTACCAATATCTTGAATATATATTTATTTCTGGTTTAAAGACAATATCTGATGCTCGAATATTGCTGTGTGATCTGGAGCATAGTCGATATTGCTGTCGACGTTGCTGGCCACAGCCTCATGTCAATCTATGCGCTAGCGATAAGATTAGTGCATTTTGGCAGTGAGTTTCTAGAACTTGTTCAGGGTACTTTCTGCCAGCATTAGCGGCGTCTTACAGCAGGGATGAGTTTAAATCGATAAGGCATGTGGAAAACTGATATTTGATCAAGTAATACGTCGTAGAATGTTTATACACAAGAATAGGAGAGTATATTACGTTAAAGACATCAAGACAAAACTGATATGCAAGATGAACATATAAACCAAAACAAAAGACGCCGCCAAGTCTATAATGAATGCCCGTTGCCGCCGAAAAAAAAGAAACCAAATCGTGACATGAAATCCTCACCAAAGTAATAGCAAAAAAGCCAAAGAATATATGCGCTGATAAGTCGTTTGTCCTCAGTCCATAAGGATGTGCCGTGACATATGTCGTGCTTCGTGTTGGACTACTCGCCCCGGCCGGCCTCGCGAGCAACACCGCCCGATGCCCGCCACCACACATCACCGCCCCAGCGCACAAGCCGCTCTGCCGCGCCCGAGGGCGTCATGGCCGGACGCACGTCCAGGTAAAAGACAGGCTCACCCGTCGGCTCGGGAGGACCCGTGTAGTAGTCAATGACGTACCGCACCTGCTTCTCCTCGCCATTGACCTTGCGCGCCACATACCAGTCGTGTCGGTCAAAGGGCGGCTCGGTCGCAAACTTGGACGGGTAGATGCGGCCCAATAACTGCACAAAGGCCGCCTTGGGGTCATCTCGCCGGGGCGGCCCTGGAAGCGAATCAGGCGCGGCTCGGCCTCGCTGCCCTCCTGGCGCTCCAGCTGCTGTGTCGCCTGCTCGGCATTTTCTTCGCCGCGCCGGCTAATCTGCCAGCCGCGCGACAGGCCACGGCCAAACCGGCGCTCCCAGTCGATAATCTCGGCCCAGGCGCCCTCGTTCAGGAAATTGTGGACGGCGACCATGCTCTCGACAGCCGTGGCGTCGGTGTCGGTGTAAACCCTTGCGCAACAGGGCATTGTACATTTGCTGTGGGAGGGGTACTCCCAGTTGCCGTCGCCGTCGCCGCGAGGGATGGTGGACTCTTCACGGGATGTGGGAAGCGCGACAGACTGGTTGGGCGCGCGGTTTTGGGAGAGGTCGCGGAACATGTAGTTGAGGGGGTTGAGTTTGGAGAGGGTAGAGGCGCCGTCGTCGGACGAAGAAGAGGGCTTGCTGCCGCGCTGGTCGTGGGGAACGGGGCAACCCGAGGGAGGCGGAGAAGAAGAAGAAGAAGAAGTCGAAGGGTGTGCGGGCGGATGGGGAATGCTGCCGCCGCTCATGGCGTCGACCGTGGCTGTGTGCATAGGACAGCCGCGCTGGACAAGGTTAGAGTGTATTCGTAGACATTTTTTGGCATAGGGTCGAGTGCATGCTTACCGGTGGTGTGGCAGCGCCGCCTGCAACGGGCGGATGTGATGCCGGCAGCGTGACAGGGCAGGCTGAGGCAGATTGAGAAGAAGATGATTGCGAAGGAGGGGCCGCGGACGGCGTGCTGTCGGCCCAGAACCAGCCCATTGTGTTTTTGGAGGGGGTGTGTCGACGAGTACGTGAGAGAGAAAAAGAAGTTGTGTATTGGGTGCAAAGACCACTGTTGTTGTTACTTGTCGCAAAAAGTTACAAAAATATCGTGGGTGTGGTGGGCAGTCGTAGGGGATTTAGAAGAAATCGATTAAAACTTTTTAATGGGCCGACGAGAGAAAAAAAATGAGGCAATGGGAGCCGCCCTGTTTATCAGCACTGTCAGCGGCGTTCCTCCCTGTCTTCGCCCCGCCCGCAGGCCTCTCTTTTACCTCTCTGCGCGGGCAAGAGCACTCTTATCGCTATCTGCCGCCCGACACCGCCCGATCGCAATCAACTTTTTTGCCTTTTCTGGCTGCCAAAAAAATTGGCTGCATTCGTCTCTGGCGTCTTTGGATACGGCATTCCGGCCCCACCCGACTCAGTGGGTTCGCAGTAGAAAATGCGCAAAATGCTGCAAAAAAATGGCCCAAAAGCACATGAAAAAAAAGCTCTACGGTACCTGAGGAATGCTGGCTGAACCGCGCTAGCAAAGGTACACAACGTCAGCGTAAGCCCCCGCCGGAGTCGCTGCAACTACGTCACGATATCCCGGACCGCACTTCGCACCTTCCTTTTATCTTTCGTTATTGACTTCTTCTAGGCCCTTTTTTTAATAGCGAGTTTTGGCCATCCCCTTTCTCGTCCCTTTCGACAATTCGGACAAATATAACGGTCGACCATTCAATTCCAACACTCGCTTTATACCATGCAACATTGACGATCTCACCACAATTTCCTTCCCCTCCATCTCGACACCTCACCCAACACGCGATGAGGCTGCCGCAGGCCACCTCGGCCTCCCGGCTGACCACGCTTCCGCTCCAACAATTCTCCTCCCAGCTCTCACTCTCATCAAATCACTCTCTCCTCTCTCGGCACTCATTATTGCTCCGACTACCGGCCTCGGCCTTGAGCTCGGCCTCTCCATTACCAACTACTTGCGCAAACTTGCCAGCACGACACGCGTTACGATCGATCCACAGCACAACACGACGGACGGCATGGCAACAATCACAATCAAAAACACGAGAAAACAAGGAGGAGAGTAATCATGATTATAGCGGACGGACACACAACTCCAACGGCGGACAGCGGACACGGCGAGCCCGCACCACCCTGCTGGCGGCCATCCACGGCGGCACTGCAGCCGCCCTCTGCACCTCGGCCTTTGTCGAGCTCAGCGAAAAAGACAATGCCGGCACCGGATACACGACCGAATCGCGCATGCTCGAGGTGTCTCGTGAAGAGATAGACAAGAAAACGCCAGCATGTCCACGATGACGACGGCCGTATGCTGGCGGCTGTGCACTACGTCGTTCGGCTGTTGGATCTGTTTATCTTGGAGCCTCTGTGCACCGGCCTACGCTTTTTGCAACTGAGCTGCATCTTTGTGCCCGTTATTGTGACTGTGCCCATCTTATGGGTGGGCCAGCGCCAGCCCGACCGCGACAATGAGCGCTCGGGTGCCCTCTGGTGGTACGGCCTGCTGGTCCGCGGCATGGAGTACGCTGGACCGACGTTCATCAAACTAGGCCAGTGGGCCGCCTCGCGTTCCGACATCTTCCCCCAGGAGCTGTGCGACATCATGTCCAAGCTGCACTCGGACGCGCCCGCCATTCGCTCAGAACAACCAAGCGGACCGTCGAGGCCGCCTTTGACGGCCGGCCCTTTGACGAGATCTTTGCCGAGTTTGAAGAGGAGCCGCTGGGTGTGGGTGCCATTGCCCAGGTCTACAAGGCCAAGCTGCGGCCCGACCTGGCCGTGCCTGGTGACGTGGATGTGATGCACGTCGACGAGACGGACGACGAAGAAACAAAAACAAAAAGCGGCAGACTGGCGGCGGCCATGCAAAAGAAGGTGCAGAGCAATGTGCGGAAACATGTCGACCCGCTCCTCAAGAGTTCGCCACAGCGTGGTGCCGTCGTCCTACGTGGCCATCAAAGTGCTGCACCCCGGTGTGGAGCGGACGGTGCGGCGTGACCTGCGGATCATGCACTTCTTTGCTTCCCTCCTGAATGCCGCCGTGCCGGGAATCGAGTGGCTTTCTCTGCCCGACGAGGTCCTCCAGTTTGGCGAGATGATGAAACTGCAGCTCGACCTGCG
The DNA here is from genome assembly GCA_016097105.2 of Sporothrix variecibatus. Lineage (NCBI taxonomy): Eukaryota > Fungi > Ascomycota > Sordariomycetes > Ophiostomatales > Ophiostomataceae > Sporothrix > Sporothrix variecibatus. Next base: position 5,305,148 of record JADMNI010000001.1, on the reverse strand, counting down.
TATTGAGGCGGCCAACCTCGCCATCTTCCGCCGCAATTTCCGCGACCGCACGACAGCCTGGTTCCCCTTCCCCTACACAGAGTTTTACAACACGCAATGTTTTGGTGGAAGAGTTTGCCCAGGGTATTCCGCTGGCTGATTTCATGGAGAATGGCGGCGGCGTATTCCAGCACGACATTGCCTCGGAGGGATTAGACGCGTTTCTACGCATGCTACTGCTAGACAACTTTGTGCACGCCGATCTGCACCCGGGCAACATCATGGTGCGCTTCTACAAGTCGGCCAAGCCCGAGCTGAGCCTCACCACACCGATCCACCCGTCCTCTCAAGCGGCCGGCCAGGCCGACGGGTCCGACGGGTCCGATGTCACCGAACAGGTTCTGGAGCGTCTGCGGCCGTACCGGCACCGCAAGAATGTGTCGGCCTGGGAAGAAGAGCTCGCCAAGATTGAGGCCGAGGGCTTCCACCCGCAGCTCATCTTTATTGATACAGGACTCGTCACCCAGCTTAACGAGACCAACCGCCAAAACTTCTTGGATTTGTTTAGAGCCGTTGCCGAGTTTGACGGCTACAAGGCCGGCCACCTCATGTGCGAACGCTGCCGCCAGCCCGAAGCTGTGATTGATAAGGAAGTCTTTGCCCTCAAGATGCAGCATCTGGTGTTGTCCGTCAAGAGCCGTACGTTGGCTTTGGGCAACGTCAAAATTGGCGATATTCTCCAGCAAGTCTTGGGCATGGTGCGCTCCCACCACGTGCGGCTCGAGGGCGACTTTGTCAACATTGTCATCTCCATCTTGCTGTTGGAAGGCATCGGCCGCAGTCTCGACCCAGCCACGGACCTGCTGAGCGCATCGCTGCCCATCCTGCGGCAGCTCGGTGCACAGAGTGGGGCGGGCATGATGAAGCAGGGCGATTTCTCGATGCTGCGCATCTGGGTCGGCCTGGAAGCACGGCGGTTTATGCAGGCGAGTGTGGAAGACGTGGAGCGGTGTGTCAAGTACGATCTCCTCTCGCCGAATGTATAAGTATAATATGGTAGGGAAGCGGCAAGTAATCATGGCAAAGATATAAATAGAATAGCTTGAGGCACTACATAAAGCTTAAAGATAGAATATAGCGAAGCGAATAAATACGAAATTATGCCTTGGAAATCTTTCGATTTTCTTCTACCGGATGAACCGGTTTGATATACGTCATGAAGTGGGATACATCGTCGGGTTACAAGCAGTCTTGTTTGAGAATAGCTGCGGCACGACAAGACAATAGCATTGAGGTAAAGGTAATGGATGAAACGAAGTAGCTCAGAGTAAAAGTGTCTAGCTGCTCTCTGGGAAGCTTGTCGTCAAAGCCAAGTTGTGAAGCTCAAGCTCTGTTTTACATTTACAACTTAGTATTGCCATCCGAAGCTTACACGCGTCGAGGTCTCGGCGAAACATTCTACACCCAGCTTCTCAACATGTCTGGACAGGTGTGCCTGTAGTAGGGCAAGAACCTGTTGAAAGAAAAAAGGAGAAGAAGGAAAATAAAATAGAAATAAAAGGTACGAGTGTACAAAATACAACAGACCAAGAAGATAAAGCAAAATCAAATATGGCGTCAGATGGCGCAACACCGCAAAGCAAAGAGTCATCCAAAATAGAAAGTTGGTCGACGCAAAGGTCTTCACTTTAGACGTCAATTTTCATTGACGACAGCTTTCTGCAGAACAAAGACACCCAAACTGTTTCGCAACGCGTGGCCCGTCTGGCGTGCCAAATGCCGAGACCAACCGGTGTTTTTGGAGGTCCAAGTCTACTGAACATCCACAGTGACGAACTGACGCAACAAAAAGTATGAAATCACAATGGGCCACAGCACAGGGGCCATTCAAGCACATTGAAAAGAAACAAACGAGCATGCAATGACCTAAAAAGGGGGTAATAAAGTGGTAAAAAAAGTGGTAATTGCATGTCATACTTTGCATGTTTTGACAAAGAGGCGGGCCACCGGTGGGAGGGGGTGCAGTACCAAGGGCAGGCCGGCTCACCAGCAACTCCAAAAATCAAAGGTCAGGTGTATGCCATCGTTACGTAAAATAGTCGAGAGTTGACGAGGAGCAAGAGAAAGAAGCGATGTTCTTGGTTCCTGATACAGTGCGAGGACTAGGCGGTGTATGGCGGGCCTGCTGTGGGCGCTGCAGTCCAACAGTTACCCCTGGAAGAGGGCCGCCGCTCAAACTTCCAGGGTCTCCACGTGCACCTGCAGAGACTTTTTTAGGGGGGCTTCTTAGGCCTTTTAGGCCTTCTTGGGTATCTAGATCTTCTAGATCTTTTAGGGCTTTTGGCGTGTCTTGGGCGTTCTTCTAGAGAGAAAAAGCCCACTGTAAGAGTTTTCAGCAGGTGGCCAAACGGGACTCAGCCACTCTGTTTCGTTGTCTTTCGGCCCTCTGCACAGTGTCCTTTGCCCGCCTGCCCGCCTCTCGCTCGCTTCTTGCCCAGTTAGGATATCCACCGGCTTCTTGGCACCGCCTCGATCCCCTGATCGTCTCTGTCCCTCTCTGTCTTCTAGATTCTTTGACAGAGACACACACTCACTCACACTCTTTGACGCTGTTTGTCTTCGTTTGTGGTTTACTGTGAAAAGCTTGGCCTTGAGGACCGGCGCTTCCCTTTGGGCCTGCACCGTCGCGACGGTCGCCATTCCTTGCATTCTTTTTACGTGATGCTAAGCCTTTTCCAAGACTTCTGACTGTTTATTTGCAGGTTTTTGCAGTCTTTCGTTCGTTCAAAACACAAAACGTGCTCTTTTCAACGACTCATCGTGCTCCAACGCACATTGTGTCTGATTGATAAAAAAAATCCTTGCCGTGCCATATGGTCACACAGTGCATTTCGCCATGTCTTTTATATCGTAATAGCGGACGCGATGGGGTAATCATTATGTTAGAGAATGCAAGCGTTCAGGGATAGGAAAAGGAATTGATGAAAACCCAAACGAAAATAACAAGTGACTTTGGGCCAGGATTCCAACACGTTGCTGTGCTCTTGCATGTCTTTTGTGAGCATAATGAAAGCACGTCTTGAATACCAGAATGTCACGATATCTCAACACAACAAGTATGTATCTGTACTTTGTTTCCTTCAGTCTCAACAACCTACCAGTTCCAGCCCTGCCGAGCCCGATCTCCATTTTTGAAAACAAAACTTTTATTATCCTTATTATTACACCCCCTCTTCGGGTGAATCCACTTTCTTTCGAAAGATTCGAGCGTGATCGGAATCCCATCATATGAGCACGTTTGCTCAGGTACGAGGTACACGATGTATGTACATGTTGAACCAAAAATAATAATTTTACGTCTTGACTCCTCTCCTCTTCATTTTGCACACCGTCCCTATGAGCCCTGTACCCTTTTTGCCCATTCCAGTCAACGGGTCCAGATGGATACCTGGGTCACGGAAATTCATTCTCTTCAAGACTTGTTAGACATGGGGAAATCAAAAACTCCAAATTCGAAGGTCACGGTCACAATATTACGGTCAGGGGCGCAGGGGCGGCAAGGGGAACAAGGGGTGGGAAACGTAAAAAAGAAGTCATATGGGACTTTTATTCTGCATTGGGAACTCAACGGTTGTTGGTACAACGACGTACAGAACGGTGAGTGATAAAGGTGAGCAATTGGAGATCAGAACGTCAAAAGAGCCAGCCAAAACAGCAAAAAGCGGGACGAAGGTGAGGACGTATTAGTGTGCATAATGCAAGAGTCGCTGAAGCGCTGAAAGCAACTGCTAGTTGCAACTGCTGAAAACAGACGTTGGAGCCGAGTTGTCAGATACGTGTAGATACGTGTAGATACGTGTACCACACCTGTACCCGTTAACCCGCCTGTAGCCACAACCGTGACCCTATCGCAACCTATCGTCTTGTTGAATCTCCCATCGACGACCTGTCCGTGGCCTTTGTTACCGAACAAGGGAGCCAGTTGCCCGCCCGGCCCTGCGCCCGTCTTCTTCTTTTTAGGTCTTTTAGGTCTTTAAGGCTTTTTAGGTCTTTTAGGCCCGGCGAGCTGAGGGCAATGTTCAGTGTTTCTTTGTCTCGTCCACGGGCAGTGCCCCAAATTTGGTGAAAATAATAGAAAAACAGACAGAGAATGCCTTACAGCGAGAACGGGCGAGAAGGCTGTAGAACAGCCATACTTTCATACTTCCGTACTGCCATACTGCCATGCCATACTTCTACTCTCAAACAGCACGAGACCGCGGGTAGCTGGTGTCTCTTCTCCAGGCGAAGTCGTCTTCTTGGGAACCCTAACTGTGCTAGTTTTTATGGCCCGTATTCCAGGGAGACATTCGCCTGCCAAAAGCCATTCTTCATAATGTTATTTTTGGGTCATTCGCTCTTTCCCTTTCTCTCATTCTCCTTCCCCTCGCCATTGACGCTTCGCGCCAAGCCCCGGCCGCCAAGGCCAAGGCAAACGAACCCAGCAAAGATCCAACCAGACCCAACCAGACCCGCCCCCAGAAAATTCAGAAGGAAAAGAGGATCAGGTGTGCCAGGGGGCGTGGCACAGAGGGGGCGTGTACTCAAACAGGAAAGGCCCATTGCAAGCTCAAGGGGTGTAAGTTAAAGAGAGAGAGAGAGAACGTCACTAACACAAAAAATCCGGGGGAGTGTGACTTTTGCCTCGCCTTTTCGCTGTCGCGGTTGTGACTGTTGGAAAAAATAGTAGAGAAAAATAGAAAGGGATATATAGCTATGGGTGGTCCGGTTGTAAAAGAATTTCTTTTCATGACGGCATTGAGCTTCACCTTTGTGCCTTTTTGTGTCTTGTTGACAGTTTTCTTTTCTTTTCCTTGCTTTCCAGCTTTCCTCTCAGGTTTCACATATTAACCTCCATTGTTCCTTCCTTTTGAACTTTCATACTCTCTACGTCCTTCCCATCCTCCTCATACTTGATGGCTTTGACACAATAACAGAAACTACGACCTTCCTCCTCCCCCTTTTTACAACAACCCCTCCGCCTAATTATTTCTCACAACTCACACACATCCATCATGGCCACTTCAATATCATCATCACCCGAAGTCGCCTCGTGGCAGGATGTTGGCTACCGTTGCCCGCGCCCGGGCTTCTTCCTCGGCGACGACGGCTCCATGTCCACCGGCAAGGTCCTGACCCCGACCGACGAGCTCCCACAGAAGTGGAACATGGGCCGCCTCGGTGTTTTGCCTCTGGAGCTCTTGCACCAGATCGTCGACGATCTCGCCGAGACCGATATCCGCGCTCTCGTGGCCCTGCGCAACTGCAACCGCGCCGCCGCTGCTATCGTCGAGAGCTACCCAGACTTCCAGACGGTGGCTGCTTTCCCGAGAGCTCTCGGTGCTCTCGTGCGCCTGGCGCCTGAGCCCTCGCGAACGGCATCCGCTGTTAACACCCCTTCCAACAATAGCAACAACTCCCAAGTCAGCCTGCGCGCCCTGGCCAAGTGCCTGCGCACCACATCCTGTGCTAGCTGCCTGCGCCAGCGCGAAGCCGCGGGCGATTCGACGAGTGACGTCCCCTACGGCGACTACATTTACCTGCTGACCCCCGAGCGCGTTTGCTACTCGTGCTTCCGCTCGCAGCCCGAGTACCTGCCCGTGGCCCGCTTCGCCGAGGCCGCCGGCAACCACCTGCCCCAACTGCACCAGCAGCACAAGGATCTGCTGGACAACCAGCCTCTCACCAAGATTACTGTGCCCACGGGCCGGTACGGTGTCCTGGCCCGCCTGACCCAGCCGGTCGACCTCTTTGACCGCCGGCAAGTGTACGCTGCCGAGGAGGCATTGGGACAAGAGACTTCCGGGAGCAGCAGCTCGTCTTCATCTTCAGCCGACACTAGCCTCACAAACATTACCTCACCCTCTGTCGACCGTATCTCTACCGTCCGCGGCCGCCCTGTCGTCCCCGGCAAGCGCAATCTCTCCCCTACACCGGGTGCCAACACTCGTCCTGATCCTTTGCGGTATGCAGCCGTCATCCCCGGCCCCTACTGGGTCGCCGAGGACAAGACGGTCCGGCCCACATCCAACACCCCTCTCGACCGCGGATACGCCTGCCGCGCCTGTGCCGCCACTGACCGCAGGTCGTCCGCGGGCCGCCACGCCGGCTGGGCCGACCCCTTGGCCCGCTACACCGAAGAAGGCCTCAAGCGCCACGTCGCCGATTCCCGCTTTGGTGGCCGCGTCCTCCGCCGCCGTGTCGGCTTGTCGGATGTCTTTGAGCATGACGCGCCCCGCCGTGGCCACTTCCCGCCGCCCGTCGAGTTCGGTGCCACGGCCGATCTGGCCCGGCGCTACGAGGCGGTCATTCTCGTGCCGGACGGCTCTGTCGTCGGATCGAGGATGTAGACAAACAAAACACAAAACAACTTTAACGAACTGAACGACAACACAAAAAAGTTTAATACTTGGATTTTCTTTGGAATTTTGGAACGATTTGATTTACATTGACTATTTTTTGGGATACGGCATTTACATGGGATATTTAGTTTGATTGGGTTTACGGCGTCTAAAATACTTTGCTTCTTCCGTAATGGACATGAAGACATGACACTTATCATAGCAACTTAATAATTTGATCTTTTTTTTCTACATTTCCTTCAAACAGATGAATGCTTCTTTTCACTTGTTCCTGCAAAAAGAGAAGTCAATTAAATAACAGTCTGTAGTACTTGATAGTTTTTTGAATAATAAGGTTTACATTGACTCTAGATTTACTAGTATGGTAGCTGTGAGTAAGGGTAGAAGGGAAGAAGCAAGTAAGTCAAATCATGATATTGATACCCAAAAGGTTTGGCGGTTACCCAAAAAAGTCTACAAAAGTCTATCTATCAATTTCACCAAAACATTACTCCGTCAAGTTCACACCCTCCTGGAGAGTCTTGACGGTCGACTCCCGCACCTTGGCGCCCGCCCGCATACGGCGCCGCGCATCAATGTACCGCATGTACTCCTCGTACGTGTGCGGCAACACCCGCACGTCCTTGGGCACTGTAAATGTGTAGTGGAACTGCCCCGTCACGCGCGCCGTGCCATGCTCCATCTCGCGCACCTTGCTGTCAACGCGGACGTGCACTCGTGTCAGGGGTGGGCCGTCTTTGCTGTTGCCCTCTGCACCATCCTCCTCCACAACAGCCGGGTCTGTGTAGGCCACCGTCGCCGTCAGGTACAGTACACTGCCCACCGGCACCGGGCTCCGGAACGTGCACGGATCGGCACTCACAAACGTCGGGCGTGCATGCGCAAACGACGCCGCAGCACAAAATGCGAGCTCAAACGTTTGCTTCAAATGGTAGCCACCAAAGATCATGGTCTGATGCCGGTTGCGGTACTGCGGCTGCATAATGGCGGCCGTCGATAGCTGTGTGCGGGCCATGGCCACGACGTTGGGCGGCTGTCTCAGGGGCCGGTTGGGATCGTGGTATTCGAGCTGCCGCAGCCAGATGCGGTGGATCAGTGCCGACTCTTCGTCGTCGGGCTCTACCTCGAGTAGCGACGTCTTGCGCTCGGCGCGCTGGGCCAGGGCTTTGGCGGCACCGGCCTGGAACAGCTCTTCCTGCTCGGGGGTCTCGCATATGAGGCGGGGAATGGGCGTCGGTTTCCGTGTCATGGGATCGAGGGCCACCATTGTGAACGTGCACGTCAACAGCAAATCCTCCGGCCGGCTGGGCTCGCCCTCGTCGCGCGCACGGGCGACTTTGCACGTAATCTCGGCACTGCTGCCACCGGCCGCGTAGGTGACCATGCCACTGTACTCGAGATCGCAGATTTCGGTCAAGGGGTGAGCTAGCTCGATGCGGTCGACACCGGCCGTGACGGTCGTAACACCCCGCCCTGTGTGTTTGTAGACGATAATGCCCGATAGAGCGTCGAGGTCCATGAAGATGGTGCCCAGGCGGATATGACCCGACGAGTTGATGTAGGTATCGGACAACCAAGGGTCCCGGCCAAGCGGCAGGACGACGCGGTGGTAGCTGTCCGTCATCTTTTTGGGTGTAAGGTCGCGTTCTTGGCCGCTGGTTTCCGAGGACTCGACCTTTTGGCCCTCTTGCTGGAGCCGGAACGCCTCGATCCAGGGCATGGGCAGACGGGTATCCGTCAGGCCGCGGAAGACGCCATCGGTACGCTGTGGCGACGACGTGGTGAAACAACGGTGGCACCTTAATGGTGAGGAAGTTGACGACGACGACGACGGCGACGACGACGAGGGAGACTGAGAAAGCTGCGGGCGTGCAATGGCTTGAGTAGAGGGCCGCGGGGTACGCGCGCGCAGGGCGGGCAGCAGCCGCTTGGCCGCTGTGCTTGGTGACGCCATTTTGTGGTGTGTAACTGTGAGGTGAAATGAAGAAAAAGAAAACGAAAAAAGAAAAGAAAAAAAGGAGAAACAAAGGACTTGACGATGACTCCCAAAGTTTTAAAAAGTTGTAGTTGACGTCCACGAGAATCGCAAACGGCAGGACCTCCACTTGGTGCCGGTGAAGCTTTGCGACCCACCAATCAGACGCCCGCCAAACTGCCCGACACACACCTTATCCCGCGAAGTCCCCGAGATGGAAGGAGGAGGGAGGATAAGCTGATAGATATCTTAGTCCTCGTCCAAATAAAGGGAAAGAAAGAAAATAGCTTATTTATTATAGCTCAAATATTATGAAAAAACTGCAACAAAAATCCGGCTTCATTTCGACCACAAACCGCAGCTTTGCATGTTCACATGTTATCGTTACAGCGCATCGTAAGAGTGACGTATTTTCTGCATCATGTGACTCGGTGCCACTCTTTTCATCCCGCTTTCCAAATGCGGCTTGGGACCATATCTCCCGTGTAAGTGACGAGGCGACTCATCTTTCCAAAAGAAGACTGCTTCGTTTGATGGACTGGGCGGGAGTTATAAGAGAATGAAACAATATTATTTAATGAAGAGCAAATGGTCAAGAGGTATTAGAGAGAGAAAATCGGTGACGTAAATTTGAACTGGTAGAAACTGGCCATGTAACGAAGCCTGACCAACTGACGTCCAACAAAGCATCTTCAAGACTAGACATATTCAAATGGTAGCGGTAGGGGTGGACTGTCATCATCCACATTGAAAAACGGCCACACCCGGGTCCCATCTGGACGGTACACTGGCCCTTCTCGACTTTGCCGGCCGTTCCACAGACGCAACACGTCATCCCATTTGCCCCGGTCGATGGAGTTGTAGTCCTCGCCCATCAACCTGCGTTCCAACGGTATTGCGATCCTGTCAAACGATCGAACTCGGTACGGGTGTGGAAACTGGAGAAACAAAAACAGATCCCGCAAGCCTTGCCACAAGCTCAAATCACCAATCATACGGGTATAGGCGACGTCGAAGTCGGCCCAGCCAGGTGAAAGGTCGCCCCGATAGACGTAAAAGATCGACTCGACGTACACGGAAAGATGCAACTGCCGCAGATCCATGTGCTCACGTACAAGTTTCTTTGTAATGGCCCAGGCAGGTCCGCCGTCTTCGTCCTCTGTAGGCCGATCGTACCCGGGGACCGTCGCCGGGATCACCAGAATTAGGTAGCGGATGAGGGCATGGGCCCGCTGCGGGATGCGGGCCAGAAATTGGGCGAAGGGTGGGTTCTCCGAGTTTTTGAAGGGCGCCTGGTCATTGCGCGGCCATTGAGTATAAAAGTCCATGCGGGCGCCCGGGGGCAGCGTGATGAACCGGTTGCGGCTGTAAAAGACGTTCATGGCCACATCGTGCACCTGCCGGTTGGCAAGAAAGAGGGCCGTTGGGGCAGCCAACAGGTGCACGTGGTTGAGTACGCGGCGTGGAATTTGGAGCACGCGCAGCAGTCGAGCGCAGATGTGCACGATCTGCAGCAGTCGTCGGGCACAAACCCGCCATCAGGCCGCCACTCGAGGTCGTAGGGTGCAACGAGGTCCGAGTACTCCAAAATGCGCGTCAAGATTTCCGTGGGCAGGTAGTACGAGTAGGCCTTCTTGGTGTCAATGCCGCGTGTGGATGGTGCCTCCTGAAGTCGGTGGGCAGTTTTCAGAGAGAGCATGCGGGTATCCCAGTTCGGCTTGAGTCCAAAGCGTATGGAACACTCTCTCAGTTGTGGGAGTGTCATGAGAATACTGGAGACTTGGTCTGCAGTGGCCCGGTCTTTGGTATCGCACACAAAATCGAGACAAAGCCGGCCTGGTTCCAACTGCGTGCCCCATGTTCTGCACAGGTCATACCATTCCTGCATGACAATCCTTCCTTGCCGCGTTTGGTTGCTCAATAAGGCGTCGTGTATACCGTGACTCTCACAAAGTGGATGGCAAGGAGGAATGCTGTGGCCGGCCTCAAACTTGTAGTCAAACGTGCACTTTGTGTTGTTCAATCGCACGGTCAGACGACGGAGCGACGAAACACCCCGTTTTCCCATGTTCCGAAGAGGTGCCAGGCCCCACAGATCGCTTCGGCTGATGGTGAATTTGTTCTCCGAGTATAGAATATGGCATGCCTCATCCGAAACGGCATGCGACACGTATAGCAGAGCCACAGGCAGGGCTGGGCACTCGCAGCCTGCCACATCGTCTTTGCCAAAGTCGGATCCGAGAAAACGCCTGGCCGTGTAGAAGCATGCGCAGCCCGTAACCGTTTTGGACCCTGTCCGGAGAGCTTCGGCACGCGGGCCTTCTTGGTTCAAGTTGATCGGACAGAAACGGACGAGGTCGACGAGAGTATAGATGCGATGCCGTACGTTGTATGGGAGGTCCAAGAAGGATATCCCGGGTGCATGCCGCACCGCTTCATCTTGATCTTGCCGGATCACCTGTGGCTGCCGAAAGTAGAAACCGAGCCTGCGCTGCACCATGGTCGTCAGTCGACCTTTTGTATCTGTTCACACAAGTCTTGCGATATAACAAGAGCTGCAAGAAACTCACCAGGCCAGACGATAAAGCGGTCAGCCATACCTCGAAGGATCAGTGGCCAAGGCTGCCTGCATCTGCATCCCTGCAGCCTTGCGCAGTTTGTTGTCAATGCGAGGCCGTGCAGAGACTGTGTTGCGCACTGTTTTGTTCATAATGTATCAAGTAACGAGCTGGTGAACGGAAGGATGAGTGTTGAGAGATGATAACTGAAAAGTATTATTTGATATTTTTTAGGCTGGCTAAAAGTTTTGCTCTCTTTTCTTCATCTAGATGGTGAAAGGGCACGCTTTTGTGCCATTGACTCCCGAGACACCACTGCGTACATATAAACGGGATTAGTTGTTGAAGGTGTTGGTGCCGAGCCAAGAATCCAGATCAAAGTTATCACCGAGAAAGGGATCAATAGGGCCTTGCTGGGGTGCAGCCGGAGGGGGGCAGGCTTCTCGAAGCCCGAGTACCGGTGCCGGTGGACCCATGTGTTCTTGTCAATGTGGTGCACAGTGTCCCAAGTGTCGATGGAACAATGTCCTTTGCTTCGACGATTGAGCGGTCGTCGTCGCTCATCGACAACATGCAGAGCCACCACAACGCCAGCTCCGTGCTCATGAGAGATGAGTGTGCGCCAGTGTTGCCAGGCTGCGGCATCTCCATGTTCCAGGGCACGGACATGGCAAAGACCTTCCAGTCGGCGTATTCTCCTTGAGACGATTTTGTGGCGGCAAAGCAGCAAACCACAAGCTCCTCGTCCGTCTGGATGTATCCATAGCGCGTGCCGGTCTTGGCGCAGAGGTTGGCGAGCTGGCAGATCGGCCATTTTGGCTCGCTTTTGGTGATAGTAGGGTTCTTCATGAGAGCGCTTCCTCTCTACTTGACGCTGGTGCGGCTCAGCCCGACCACCAGAACAGCGCGCTGGTAGTTGCCCAACGCAATGGCATGGCCAATCGTGGTCTTGTTATGGAGACCTGGGACCATGGGCCTCGTGCCGTCTTCAACATTTTCAAACTCGTGATGGAGGACCACGCCGACGTGTACACCCATCAACTGCTTGGCATACTTGACCAGCGGCATGACTGCCTTGTCGTTCCAGGCGATGATGTGTTTGGGGCCATTGTCGTCTGCCACCACGAGACCTTGCAGCCTGGAGGTGGACGGCACTATGTCAGCGACTTCCAGCGGCAGAGGCTGATCAAGGATGTAACCGTAGCTTTCGTTGAGCGTGCGGATGTTGAAGGCAAGCCAAGCACGAAGCTCGAAATCCTGTGGCCAAGCGGCCGATCTGGTGTTACCCTTGGCAGTCGACTGGCATGGTACGTAGGGCTTGCTCGGTAGGAGACTGTCTCTCAACGTTGGCCTGGAATGATCCATGGGAAGGGCAAAGTCGAGAACGTCAATGATTGTTAGAAAGTTAGACCAAGGACAGAACCAGTCAGCGTGAGAGTCACAGACAGAAATGTGTGCGCGGGAAGGTAAACCAAAGGGAGAACTTGGCAGTTGTTCTTTATGTGTGGGAGATGGAGATGCGGTGTTGACAAAGTTGGAGTGTTTGGGAACTCTGAGAGGCGAAAGAGAGCGGGAGAGACACTAGTCTTTTATATCAGCATCTCGTCCACGGATTGTCTTTTTCTGGTCTGTCTTTCCCTGGACATTGTGTGGGCATGAAGCAGCCTTGTACCTCATTTCATAGCCAACTTTGGGCTTTGGGAAAGAGGGGAAAGAGAAGCTGTTTTGCGGCGTATTCCTAGCTTCTTCGCCGATGAGCACCATTTTCTTTTCTTTTTTTTCTTTTTTTTTTTTTTGGCTGGGCGTTTTAATAAAAGCACGACTCGTCACTTTTCCTACCAGCCGCGATACTTTATCTAGCCAATAAGGTGCACGGACGCCGTCCTGGGCCATTGCCCCTTTAATTGTGGCTTTTAAACATAAAAGAAACTGCCCTGTGCCTACAGCCACCTACATATATTAAAAGAGGGCGTGGAAAGCCCAGCGCATAGGTAAAGGTACAGAAGACGCACAAAAGGTACGAGAAGTGTAAAGAGATTACCACCGGCCCTTTACTCCACTACTTCTTAACCGAACGTCTCCCCTTTCTCAACGTACCATTAGTGGCGGCGTGCGTTTCTATATATTCTTTATCGTATACGTTATCTTCTAAAGATAAGCAGCTCACCGTCCCTAAAGCCCTCAACGTCTCTAGATCTCTCACCGTCTAAGTCACCGTCCCTGGACACCACACCGTCCCTAGATCCACTACAGCTAGGGTTCTAAATGCCAAACAAACCCATATACTCATCGGCGTTACCGAAATACGCAAGAGGGAACACAGGAGGGGAGCGTCAAAAAACTACGGACGTGTATGTCTACGTGGTTCAGGTGCACGCGCAAGAAATGTGACGAAGTTATAGTAGTTCGAGGCACCCATAGGGGGCTGCTCTCGCGAGCTCTCACTATGACAGGATGGTAAAATTAGAATGTGAAATGGAAACAGAAAACAGTTAATTCACAAACAAAAAGACAAACATGCTAGATACAGGTCTCGCCACTCTCGGTCTTGGCTTGCGTATTTTTCTCTCTCTCCTCCAGCTCCTTTATCTTTTCGTCACGACCTTCACGATACCTGTGTGAAGGGTAAATCAAGCCCTCTTCGGTCGCGTGCCAGTGCAAGTCAATATGTGTTAAGTGAGGCTTATTCAGAAAGGCCGCATCCTCTGGAGTGCAGTCCAGATACCACCTTTCGGGACGCGTGGGCAGCTTGACTTTGCAACGCTGCTTTGCCACCATCCCCGGTTTCACAGCAGCGAATGCCTTCCAGTCGAACTTTCGTGGATCGGCCAATGCGTACACATGGTGTCTGTGTTGTTCTCGCCGGGCGGTGCGGCGAAGACTGTACGGTCGATCCGCAAATTCCATTTGATAGTGCGCGCGTCTCGGGAACACTGGCACCAACTCCGTCAATTTGGATGTTTGGACGGGTTCCTCGCAGATGTCATCGGATAGCATGATCTCAAATGCCCAATAATCACACATGACAAGCAGAAAGGTTTCACGCTCCATGAGTGCGATCTCCTTGGCGTTCAGTTTTGGATTCAGCTCCGGGTTGGTCAAGAAATGCGGTACGGTAATGGCGGTGCTTAAGTCGCAGAACTTGCTGTCCAAGAACTGCTCGCGTCGGATGTCAACGTGGAAAATGCCTAGCTGGTGCAGACGGATCGTGGTTCGCAGAATTTTACGTGCGGCGGCCACGCTGAAGTTGCCCAGTTTCGGTTCCACGCGGCCGCTGCCCAAGTAGAGGGCTTTTCCTTTCTTCGACACCTTCATCGTGTGTCCTTCAATGCCACACTCGAGCTTCGCCAGTTTCTTCACGATGCAGCGGATCGGTGGCGGTTTGCCGCTTCGCTCGCCAGGATAGAGGCCGCGCATGTCATCGGGCTGCCAAACCTCACAGCTCCCGCTGAGGTCGAGTTCGAACTTGCCCTGTAACTTGCGCTCGTGCTGCTCGTCCAGCAGCACGTAACCATAGCAGGGGATGGCAAGGTCCTCGTGGCCGGTCTCCTTCAGACGACCAAACGCACGGCACTCGCTGTTGAACGGGTCCGAGTATGCGGCGAAAGCGGACGTCTTGATGCGTGTTCTGTTAAAACGTTCATCGTCGCCGGGGCCAAACCAGTCGTCTTCAAAGGGGAAGCGGAACTGGGGGAAAAAAGTGAGCAACAAATTAAGGTGTTTTTGATACGGGAATTAAAATGGGAAACAGCTACGTACTAGCTTGAGGGCGTAATCCTGTCCCTTGATTCGGACCTTGAGGACGTGGGAATGCAGGCCCCCGCCAAGGTAGTTGAGGAAATCAATCTCCTGAGGCCCTTGAAAGTCAAAGGGAGCAAGCTTGGGGCCCGGGCACAAGGGTAGCGGCACTAGATCCGCGGCGGACTCTGGCCAGTCGGGATAGATTGGGATGGCGGCGGGCATTTTAAGATTGGAAAGTTAGGAACAGAAGGTTCTTGTGCGAGGATGAAGAGAAGTAGATAGAGGGAAGTAAATAAAGAGTAAGTAGGGGAGAACTGGCCGGCTTTATAGAAAGTGGGCGAGGTTAAAAAGCGAGAGAAACAGGGCAGGAGACGAAATAACAAAAGAGGGAGTTAGAGAGATAAGAGACAAAAAAGGGGGAACGAAAAAAGGCCGAGGGAAAATAAAGGAAAGAGAGTAAGGGAGGTGGATAATAAGATGTATCTATAAAGAGAAAAGGGGACTTTGTTTTACTTATCGTGTCCAATCTCTCCAACGCACGACGGATACGGAAACTAGGTGGCTGTACAAAATTGGACGTGCCTGTCACCGTTGGTGTGGTTCGCGCAAACGGCCTTTGTCGACAGGGCTGGGATTCTCGGCTGTTGGCCAGCCCATCGTGCAAGCGGACAGGTGGCTGCAAAAATAGCAATGCCTGCCAGCATGTCCGTTTATTTGCGAGCACGCCGTTGGCCTGTTTCCGGAGTATCGTGGTTGTCTTTGTCTTTGTCTTTGACCATTTTGGCCGTCTTTGATCGTCCTTGGCCTGTTGTTGACCTTTGCTTGACCTGTGCTTGCCCAGATGTTGGATGAAGCTAATGGCCGGGTGCAGCACGCCTATTCGTTGGCACATCAAATGTGGGTCCAAAAGCATGTAAGTGGTCTGGTGGTCTGCCGTCGCGATCCACGCGTGTCCGCATCTTCGTCCGTCTTACTTGGGGCACCGGGAAATGATTGAACGTCATGAATTCCAGATTCACGGGGACCTGCGTATCACCGGTCATCATACAGAACTTCGCGAACGGTACGGCGACACCTACTACTGGCCAAAAATTCACCACCGGCAACCCATCAGAAAGAGGTTTGACAGTTCTGCAGAAAGCTGCAAGCTAGAGATGAAGACAGCCAAGGGAAAGGCACGTGAACGAAAAGAGACGCAACAAGAAGAAGCTCAAAAAGAAGAAGCAGCAGGAAAACAAGAGCAAGAAAAAGAAGGACAACGAATAAAGGGAAGGACAGGAACAGGACGAACAGAATGAGCAGGGCGTACTGGGTGCACAAGACTAACGGTCGGAGGATGAAGAGGCGCCCGACGACGGCGACAGCGAGGTTCTCACCAGCTGCCACCTCTGCCCAACAGACATCATACACAGAGGCACGTGCACCTATGCCTACCGTGACTTTGGCACGGAAGGATCTGTGACCTCCAAGGCATGGCAGATCCAGCTGCCTGGACGCCGTTTTTTACTTTGGCGATCATAAGCTTGGATACAACGAGTAGTTACGCCACTATGAGCATGGCGGAGTGGTGGTGTACCACCGGCCGGGCACGATTGAGGCCATGTATGAGGGGTTGTCGGATGTGCCGGCCACTGATGGTTCTAAGTATGCTGAAGTTGTCGATCTGCCGTAGACTCCACAGTTGTTCCATTATCAATGACAACTTAGACAAGGCTCACATGTCAGGCACAAATTTATCATTTTCTTTCTTTGCACAAATCATCAGAAATGTAACTTATTTTGTTCTAAACTTTATGGGCCTAGACCATATATGCCATTTACCACACAGTACTTGAAAAGGTGCGCGACCATTTAGGTAGGTATTGGGGAATACCAACTCTTTCAGTTCTCAGTTCTTGGTTGTCGAGCCGATATCGCCCCAGCGGATGTTGGAAAACACGACGTGCGTGTCCGGGTGCTGCGACTGGATGTTGGACGGGCTGCCCTGGCCACTGGCACAGGGACCGTTGCTGCCGGCATCGAGCCACGACATTTGCTGCGCCGCATCGTTCCAGATGCTCATCGCCAGGACCACTATCAAGTTGTCAGCATGAACAAATCTCAAATCAAAGTCAGATTCAAAGTGTGCGAAGGTGACTTACTGCCTCGTCCAAGAGCTTCGCCCATGCCGGGAAGACCGCCCGACCCGCCCTCGGCGCCGCAGCTGTTGATCGTGCCGCCGCCGCCAATCTGGCGTCCGTTTTGAATGTACTTGCGCGTAATCGACGTGAGCTTGCCGCCCGAAGCGGCGAACTGCGTCACCACCGTGAAAACCTTGCTGGTGTCGACTGTTTTGCCGGGGCCCCAGAAGTTGCGCTGTCCGCTCGCATACGGGTTGTACCCACAGCCCGACTTGTCGCAGCTGTTGCCCTTGCACGGGTGGGGGGTCATGGCTGTCGCCTGCGAGTTGGCCTCCAAAATATCCATCTCGTTGCAGCAGAAGCCTTGACATTGGGCATCGCAGTAGCCCATACCACCGGCGGCACCGGCACTACCACTGCCCTCGGCGGCCATTTCCGACAGGTAAAAGGCGCCGTTCTCACCGCATGGCAGCGACGAGAGATCCACGTCGACGGAAAGTTCCTGGTTGTCCTGGAGAGCCATCAAAACGTACTTGTTGGTATTGCTGTCCAGCAAGTAAACGCGGGGCGAGGCTGGCTGGGAGTTGACATAGTGGTAGAGTGTCAGGGCGTTACCGGACGTAGAGACGCCCATGGCGGCGTAGTCGGCAGCCGAACGGGATCCAGCAGCACCCTTGGCGAGCTTGGAGTCCTTGTCAAGTACAATGCTGGTGTTTTGTTGGACACAACCGCCCGAGGTGGTGCACTTCCATGTCGGCAGAGCAGGGTGCTCTTCGCCAGCAAACGGTGCCGTTGCCAGGCCGGCAGCTAGCGTCGCCAAAAGGCCGACCAGTGTGACTTGGAGTGAGACTGTCATGATGTCGTTAATAGGTACTCTGGGAAGATGTGAATATGGTTAGAGACAGCCGTCCAGGGGAACTCCGATCAGACATGTAAAAGCGTGGAGTATAAGAAGATAATATAGATTCCGTAAACGGAACTGGCTGCTCGCTTCAGTCTGTACAGCAGTCTCCATTTGATAAAATTTATGGTCAGTTCCCCCTTCAATTCAATCATCCGACTTCCGTTGCTGATTTAGGCAACGGGTTGACCACTCCTTGGCCAGTACAAAGATTTTCTTCGACAATTCACACAACGGCCCGCCAGCCGGCACCTTGGACGTAATACCCGGTGTAGAGTGCTAATTGCTGAAATTAAGCTTGTTCCTGGAGGACGGCTCATAGGTCACGGCATATGGTTGTAGTGGATATATAAACATTGTTTCAGGCACTGATAGTCGTTCCTGGCAGAAAAGGCGGAGTAGACACGGCACAACAAGCAGAATAATAAATGACTCGACAGAGCGGGGAACGGGGTATATATTGCTCCAAGAAGTCTTGGAGATCATGGACTCTAGGCACGGAACAATTGTTTGAACGATGATCATCAGATGCATGCTTTTATTTTGAATCTATGCACAGTAGTCTCTTTCGTCTACTCATGCTTATGCAAACTCCGTCGTTCCAGCACTGGGCGCTTTGGTGCTAGCCGGTGCCCAGTGTGGACCGACAGCATTGCCCGGCCGCCGTGGATCAAAGTCGAAACGGTCGGGCAGCCTCAGTCCACCTGCAGCTTGGGCACGCGCCGTCGTAATAGCACTCACACCGTCACGAAACAGCCAAACATCGTCAGTCTGGTACTGCCAGTCCTCGAGCTGAGCACGCATCTTCTTGAGAATGGGTCCGTAGGCCGGGTCGTTAGCGAGGTTGTTGACCTCCTCGGGGTCTGCCTTGAGGTCAAAGAGCTCTTCCGGTCCACGGAAGACGTAACTCTGCAGGCGACGGCGGCCAATCATGATTTCAGGGGTGTCACCTCCATCGTCGGGCGTCTCTTGTACAGAGTTTCTGAGGCCCTCCCAGCTCAACGACACATACAGGTCCGTGGCAAAGGGAAAATCCAGGCGCCAAGCAATGTTGCGGTGGTACTTGTACTGGTGGTCGCGCATAAAGCGGGTGGGCCAGTAGTTTTGCACCTCGTGGAAGGTGTGGGAGCCAAAGACATAAGGCTTCCACTGGTCAGCGGGAAGAACAGCATCGGCGTCGAGAATGGAGAGAAAAGAGCTGCCGACGCGTTTGGGTGCTTGCCCCGTGTGTGGCGTTTCGATCGTCTGTGCAGAGGCACCACCAGCCCAATCGAGACACGTGGGCAGGATATCGATCCAAGAGACCATGTTAGGGTTGACGACACCCTTCTTCTCACTCGACCCTGGTCGCTTAACAATTAGAGGCAGCCGCACACCGGCATCGTAGAGCGTCGTCTTGGAGTTCAGGAACGGTGCGCCATTATCGCTGATGAAAAACCACAAGCGTCGATTCGGTCAGGCCACGCTTCTCCAGCTCCTCCAACAACAGACCTACACCCGTGTCAAGCCGGCTGATGGCCTTGTAGTACTCGACGAGTTCCGTGCGCAATTCGGGCACATCGCTGATAAAGGGTGGGATCTCCACATCCTTCTCTTGGTAGTCAGGCACTTCAATGCCACGGACATCGCCGTCAGGGCCGTTCTCGTCGGCACCGTCGTTGCCAAAGCCACCCGGGTCTCGTCACGGTGCGGGTCACGGAAGCCGACAGTCAAGTGGAACGGCCGATTCGTCTCGCCGGCCTTGTCCAAGAATTTGCCAGCTTCGGCGGCGTTCTGACGAACATCGCGTGTTAGGCTGGGTGCATACCATTCCCAGGGATAAGTCTCACGTGGACCGACATGCACCTTGCCAATGATGCCTGTCTGATAGCCAAGTACATTGAACAGTTGTGGCGTTGTCTCAATGTGGTCAAATGTCTGGAAGTGGCACCAGCCTTGCTGGAGGCCATATTGGCCGTTTTGGTGTGTGTGCAGCCCTGTGTAAATAGTTGAGCGACTGCCACTGCAAGACGCGGTACTGGCATAGCCATTGGTGAATCGTGTGCCCTCGGCAGCGAGCTTGTCGAGGTTAGGCGTCTTGATGGCGTCGAGGCCGTAGCAACCGAGCATAAGGCCCAAGTCGTCGGCGACCACGAGCAGCACGTTTTTGTGTTCAGCCATAGTGGGTAGTGAATGGGCGATGATAAGGAGAAGAAGGATGACAAAGAATGGTTGGGCACGAGTGGCTCACAGTTGGAAGGAGCGACCGAACGGGAAAGAGCGATGGTGAGTGAACGTGTATATGAAAGATAGCTCGACCAATGTTCTGAGTTCAGTTTCTGCACTTCGTCAGACTATTCGAACGCGCAAAGAGGGCCCAGGATGGCGTGCGCAGACCGGCGTGGATATAAACTGCTCGATTGGAGTATGTCTGCCGTAGAAACTCGTGTTACTGCGCGCGGTGGTCCGTTCAGTGGCCGTGCGATCCGGAAAATATGAGAAAAATGTGGTCGATGGCGCCGGGCTGTCGGCATGCGGAATCATTTGTCCTGGTTCCAGGGCCACGCGGAGGAGGTCAAGCCCTGTCAAGAGACCCAACGACCCGGGGCTCAGGCCGGGGTCTAAACCTGGAGGGTGTTAGTGTGTGGGGAGACAGGCACATGGCGCCATCTGTTGTGGTGGTTATTGGCTGGAAGGGCGACGGCCCGTCGGCGTGGACCAGCCTTTGTCTGTCAGTGGTGTCGGGTTGTCGGCCACTTTGGTGTTTTCCTGGGGTAGCGAGAGAAAAAAAAAGCAAGGCAAGAAAACTTCAACAAACCGGAAGGAGCGATCGACCTTGGGACGCGACGCTCCACTGAGCATACAAAAGGGAAGGCGTCGGCCATGTGAGAAGGAAGGTGCAAGGCGAGCGAGTTGTGCAAGTTCCAGCGTTCCTGCTTTTTGCGTCTTCTTTTGACTATTCCAGGACATCTGTTTGTCCATCTTCAAATCTCACTGCCTTCTCCCAACCCCACGACAAACCCCAACGGTCGCCGACAACATGGGCGTCGAGGCGTGGAAGCATGTTACGCCGTACCTGGTGTTCTGCTGCGTCGTCTTCCTGCAGGGCGCGCTGCTCTTCGGCATGTAAGTGGACATTCTCTCCATCGTTATCGATCCTTATCGAGATCCATCACTTCATTCGGAAGTCACTAACAACACAATGACACAGCGACACCGGTTTCTTTTGGTTCTCTCCAAGCCCTCCCGTCGTTTCTCCGTCGCTTCGGCGTCGAGAAGAATGGCACATATACCCTCCCCGCCACCCGCAAGTCTCTCCTCAACTCGCTGCCCTGGATCGGCAAGATCGCTGGCTGTCTCTCGGCCGAACCCTTTATCGAGCGCGCCGGCTACAAGAAGACAATGTACGTTGTCGCGGCCGTGCAGATTATCGGCCTCATCATTGAGCTGACCGCCCACCACTGGGCGCAGTTCACCGTCGGTCGCATTGTCGCGTATGCTGCTGTCGGCATGGTCGAGAACGCTGTGCCGGCTTACAATGCCGAGATTGTGCCGGCGGCAACGCGTGGTCTGCTGGCCGGTGGTATCATGACGGTCACGGCAGCGGGCAACCTATGGGGTGCAGGCATGTCGCGCGCCTATGCCAACGAGACGGCGGCCAAGGGCTGGCTGATTCCTGTGGCGGTGCAGCTCATTCCGGCCGTCACTTTGTTGCTGACGGTCCCCTTCACACCCGACTCGCCGCGTTGGCTGATCCTCCGGGGTCGCAAAGCAGACGCCAAGGCAGTACTGGACCGCATTCGTCCGCAGCAAGATATTGATAGCGGCGCCACAGCGGCCGAGGCCGATGCCATGGAGCAGGCTGTCGAGGAGGCGCGTACTGTCCGCGATACAGGCCGTTGGACCGACATTTTCCGCGGCAACTACCTCAGGAGAACCTGGATCTGTGCTACCGTGTTTGTTTTTGAGCAGATGAACGGCAACCAGTTTGTGCTGTCGTACGGTGCTACGTTCTACGTGCAGCAAGGGCTGGGAGCTATGGCTTTCACGTACAACATTGTTGGCCAGGTTGTCGGTCTTGTCGGCTGTGCTATCGGTGTACTCTTGACCGATTTCACTGGTCGTCGTCCTCTGCTTATCGGCGGTGCCTTCCTCACAACCTTTTTCCTGTACCTGGCCTCTGGCTTAGGCTCCCGCGGCACCGAGATCACACAGGCGCAGACCAACACGATGTTAGCGTGCTTCATGATCATCCCGGCCACCTGCCGTATTTCGGCGACGTAAGTCCACCGCTCTCATTGCTATTCTTTGTTGACACTTCTACTGACAACCCCAGGAACAACGCTTTCCTCACTGGTTCTGAGATTGGCGGTGTGCAGATGCGCAAGAAGATTATGGTGAGTCTCTCCCTCGCTGTCTACAGATTTATATCAATTCACCACTAACAATGTAGGCTTTCGGCACCACGGTTGACGTTATCGCGGCATTTCTGGTCACCTTTGTTACTCCTTACCTTCTGCCCGGCATGGGCGTCAAGATTGGCTGGATCTTTGGTTCTGTCGCCTTGTTTTCGTTTATCTGGGGAATCATCTTCTTCCCTGAGCTCAAGGGTCGCTCCCTGGAAGAGGTCGACGAGCTCTTTGCCGCAAAACTGCACGCCTGGCAGTTCAAGAACTATGAGACCCACGGTACGGGCCGGTTGCTGGCGGAACTGGAGAACGAAGGCATGGTTCCCGGCAAGATGGAGTCAACCGAGCAGGCTGAGACAGTGGCGCCGTCTTGGAAGGCTGGTGGCAAAGAGGAGCCCAGCAAGGAGGTTGTGTAGATATAAGTGCCAAATCTGCCATTTGCTCATTTGCTATGAAGAATGCGAATCATCTTTCAAATTATCATAAAATATACTTTGACGATAATTCCAGTTTTATTTTTACACCTTACACTTTTATATTGTAAACAGTATGCGGGAGGTGTAATTAAATCAGATGTCTTGACTACTTGCTTGCGTTAGTTTTATTTTAATTTGCCGCGCACAAAACCAAATACAAAAAACAAAATGCCATGAAATATTTTCATTAAAATCAATAATACTCCCAGGAGCACCGATTATTTCCAGTTGATGTTAATATTCATGTCATCACTCTTTAGCAATAAAAAGACATGATGGTAACGGTCAAACTTTTTTGTTTAATTCATTCATGGCACTGCATCCTGTTGTGCTCTTTGTGCGTGGGGCTAAGCATAAAAAAAGACATGTGCAAGAGAGGTGCGTAAATACAGCGTGAAAAATCCAAATGCAATCATATACATCGCTCATAACAGTCTTATGTGAAAAGACCAAAATCAAACAATCAAACGTTCTGTTGTCCTTCTTCCGCAGTCAGTCAAAAGACAGAAGAACCTCTGTGCGGACTGCCGGGAAGCATGCTCATCGATTGCGGCATGGGTGTCCTCAGAACACTGTTCATCACACCTCCGCCGACGCCCATGTTGCTTCCTGGGTTGCTCGTGTTGCCCATGGAGGACACACTGGGCGCCATCGAGGGCGCCATCTGGTGGTGTTGCTGTGGCTGGGGTGTCATGTCGTCCTCGACCATACGAGGGTACACAAAGAAGGAAAAGACATCAATGTTGTCGAGCTCGCACAGCGACGTGACCTGTGTCGACATGGGCTCGGCACCCGACTGGCGGGATGTCGAGGTCAGTGCCAGCAAGTCGTAGGCACTGCGGCGCATGTTGCTGAACGTGATCTCACCCTGGCGTCCACGCTGAGCAACGCGGGCCAGCGTGGCAGCATAGTGGTTGGCGACAGCCCAATGACGGCCGACATGGCGCAACGTTTCAATAAAAAAGTCGATGCGTGAGTGGCCGTCCAGAGGTTGGGGACCGCCGCTGTGTCCGGGCGCTTCCTGAACAGAGGCGTGGACCAGCAAAACACGAGCGGCGACCCACAGCGAGAACGCGAAAGGTGGTCCTAGCAGGTCGAGGCCGTTGGCTTCGCGCAGGTCGCGGGCGATATCGGCCAACGAGTGAACAGCAGCGAGACAGCGCTGGACAGCATACTGCGAAGGCATAAACAAAGTCGAGCGGGCGGTCGGGTAGGCGGCGGGGGCGTGCAGACGGACGACGGCAGTGACATATGCGCTGTGGAGCATGAACCAGTTGGCGACACGCGAAGCCGGGTCTGAATGACAAAGGGCAGAAATCTTGCTGAACTCGCTGGGCAGACCGCGCAGCCAGCCGTCGAGGGTGGCATCGAGAGCCTGGTAGGTGTTGCGCCAGCGGGCCATGTCGGCGGACGAGTTGATATCGACGGGTTCTCTCAGGAAATCGTGGATCCGACTGAGGATTCGCAAAAGTTTGCAGTGGTACGAAAAGCTGCCGAGGTGTTCGGCCTTGTTGGCCATGGACGAGGCGGTTTCGGAGAGAGGGGTGGGTGGTGGCATGTGCGGCGTGCCGGCAAACTCGGGGCCCATATCGGACCAGGCGTTGGAGGAGCGTGTCTCGACGGGCACGTTTTTCGAAAAGAGATCGTAGGAGCAAGGGAGGAAACGGCGCATGGCAGTGTCTTCAAGCAAAAACCCGCCACCAGGGCCAGAGAGTGAGGTTGTTGTTGCCGCGCAGACTGTTGCATACCGGTCCAGCAGGTACACAACCCAACACAGCCGGCGACGTCCCTCATCCTCGATCCACGAGTCGGGTTTGCTCTGTTGGATGGGCCGGGGGCCGGGCCCGGATGGATTTGTGATGCTGTTGTCGCTGAGAGCCTGCTGTTGTTGCTGCTGCTGCTGCTGCTCCAGGTCGACAGCCGATGGGGCCAAGTACACACTGGCTTCATCACACAGGCCCAGCTGCTTGACGTTCTGGGCCACCATGGCCAACAAGTTCCATGCCCGAGGGCCACTCGACGTGCCAAACTCATCGAGGCTGACAATTACAAGTGCCCTTAATGCCGGGACGGTGATATGGTCCATGGCGTACAGCCTTACGACCTGACTCGATGTTGTGTGGTAGTAGTCGCGGGCTTCGGGTGTGAGACGGGCATCCTTTGAGAAACGAAGTGTCGTGGCCACAATGGCATGCAGCAAAACACGGTCGGGTTCTTCGAGGGATGTTGCACCGAAGAATGTGCCAAAAATCGTCTTCCGGTCTAGAATCGGGCACCATGTGTTGCAGTGCTTGAAGAACAGGTCGACAAGTGTGTACAGCATATCGTGTGGTGGCAGTTCGGGCGTCGGCGGTTTTGGTGTCCGGAATGTTGGTGCTTGTGCGTATCGATTCTGATTTTGAGAATATTGGTTGTTGTGAAGACCGCCACCACCTGCCACTGTCGATGCATCGTCATCGTAGTCCGTGGCGCCGCTCTGCCAGATCATGCTCATGCCGGACGATGAGGTCATGGGTGGTGGCAGTGATACGGGTGTCTGGTTGGGGTTGTTGCCATTGCCATTGACGTTGCTGTTCAGGTTACCAGCTGTTGTGTTTGGTGTAGCATTGGGATTCGAATTGTTGTCGTCATCGCCGCCGCGGAAGATGCTGCCGGCGGCTGTTGGTGATCCTAGGGAGGGCGATACGCCATCGCCGTTACTGCTGCCGGCTTGGCCAGTTGAGGTCGTGGGGCCGGCCGTCCGACTCCGTTCAAAATCGGCGGCATGGTCTTGTGAGATGTGTTCTTCGACACGGCGACCGAGCGCCCTGAGTAAACTGTCGATGCGGTTGACCTTGGCCTCGAGCTCGGCGTTGATGCGTGTGCGGCTGCCCGGTGTCTGCCGTTTTAAATAAACGCACTGCCGGTTGTGGCGAGCACACCAAGAGCAAGCAGGCTCGGCTGGCAAGGGATGTTAGTAATGATGAACGGAGATGACGAGAGTGTCGCATATATATATGTGGTATATAAATATATACGATACGCATGACATGACAATGGAATGACAACAAGGTTGAACGTACCACGGTCACACTTGACTTTGCGCGTCTTGCAGAGCTCACATCTGGAAAGCAAGGGTTAGATAAGGCTGTATCACATCGCATAGACAAAGTGGACATATGCTGGAGATATCTTGCGACGTATCTCGCGACATATCTTGTGACATATCAACAATATCAGAATGCATCGACTCGGGCTGACTTACGATATCTTTTGGTCCATGTCTCTGGTCCGCCTGGGTGGCGTGGTGGTCCCCGAGATGTTCGGGACTCCCTCGCCCTCGCGGTCGTCGTTGTGGTTGGACAAGGACAACGAGGCCTCGTTGGTCTCGCTGCTCGGGATGCGATTGCGATCCTCACCTTCACCTGCAGATACAGACGGCGGAGCTGGAGCCTCGCGGATATCTTCGCGGCTTTGACGTTGACTCTGGCCTTGTTGACCACGTTGTCCAGACTGCTGTCCAGGCTCTCTTGCAGACTGTCCAAGACGGCTATCTCTATCAACGTGGGTATCGCCGTGGAGCAGGCCGTGGAGGCCGTGGATATCGCCGTGGGTCTTGCGTATCTTGTACGGTCTCTGATCTCGCTCAGCCTCTGATGATGAGTGATCCAGTCTATCCAGTCTGTCCAGTCGCTGTCTCGGTGGCGTCGTGTCGGTCAGGTCGGTCGTTTCGCCTGCCCTGTCGCCTGCCATTGATAGAGAAGCGAAATATAATAGATAAAAATAAAAAGGGTTAAAAAAGGTAGTGTCAAGTTAGACGAGGCTTATACGGAGTACAGTCCACAGCCCTTTGCACCTCGTTGTAGGGACCTCCGTTTTCCCTCGGCAGTCGGTACCGGTAGTCCGTGTGTCGATATGTTGGACGTCCAAATGTCGAACGTTTAAGAAACGTTTTGGATGCTTCCCTTCCACCTCAACGTAGGAGCCGAACGGAAATGGAGGGTGTGTTTGAGACGGATCCTATCTGGCCCCTCTTTTTGGGGGTTCTCTTTCTGGTGGTCTCTTGTCGTCACCAAAGAGGTTACACCCGCGTAATGCTTTCCCTTGTCGAGAGAAGAGAGAGGGGGTGAGATGGTTCAATGATTCAATGACCCAAGTGTGTCCTGCTGCACCGGCCAAGGGCCAAAGAGTTTCGGTGCTCGCAGGGACGCCGTGCTCCGCTTTGAGAAGGGAGGATGAGTGAGGGGAGATGTGGTTGGCCGTCTTTACCGTCCTGACCGTTGTTCCCTTTCTGGCCTCCGTATATCCGTATCGGGGCAAAAAAAAACGATGTGTGGTGGCACGGGGTCGTATTGAGAATTGAGAGCCTCGGGGTGCTTCGGGGGTGTGAAAAGTTCAAAAAAGAGACGTCAAAGTTGAGCATGAAATCTTCAAAAACTCGGTCTCGGGCTCCGTATCCCGTTGTTCTTATTTTATCGAAAAAAATCTTACGACAAAAGAATGTCAGAGCAGATCAGAATGGCACTTGCAGAGGCGAAACTTGACTGCCAGAAATCCAGATCAGTGGCTCATCAATGGATAGCGGCGGACTGGCCAGTTCGTAAGATGGCCCCAGAAAAGATCCAGAAAAAAACTAGCCGAGAAATAGGCGCACCAAAAAAAAAAATAGAGCAAAAAAATAGACCGCAAAAAAGAGCCACAGGATAAACCAAGATCCACCGGCAAGGCCAGTACGACGCTTTTCTCATCTTGGATTGCGGATTGCGGCTGCGGATGGGCGGCGATAGCAAGTGGGCAAGTGCAAGCCACTTTTTTTTATGCCTCTCACCTTTCCCCTGCATCTGCATTACACTACGAGACTCCTCAGTATTTCCACAATATTTTACGACGTATTACGACGTGCTGTCGGCATCGCACCGACAATCGTAAAAAAAAACAAAGGCGGAGCAAAACGTGCAAGTGGCTTTTTAGTAGGCATTAGTAGACAGTAGCTGTTTTGCATTTCTTGTGTCTCTTTCCTTCTTTTGGAGCTTTTCGGCCCTATCGGTTTTCGGTCTGGAAGGGGCGACAACACATCTTCACCCTTGGCGGCGCGTCAGCCTGGCCGGGCCTCCCGTTAGGGGTGTGTATTCCCCGTTGCGGGCGTACCACAGTAAAAAAGAGGCAGGCGCAGTGCAGCCTTCCAGCGCGTAGGCATGTAGCCTTTTGTTTGTTCCTGCTTGTTTTGGTCTGTTTTGGCTTGTTTTGCTCTTGCTTCTTCTGGCCGAGGCCGTTGGAGAACACAAGTACGACATGCGAAAGAACGAAAGAACGCCTGGTGCTTCCTTCCTCCTCTTTCGACTTTCCCCTCTTCTCTCAGGTACTACTCTCTTCTGATCGTTCTTTCCGTCCTTAATGACAACCGCTATTGTTTTACGTTTGGATTCATTTGTTGCTCTAGAACGGACTACACAGGACACCGTTTACTTTCCTTTCCTCTTTTGGCTTCATTCCTCACAATCGTATCAGTTCTCCAAAATCTTACAGGGAATCTTCTCCTTTTACACAGTAGTGCCCTTCCTTTTCTCTCCAGTTGTTTTCTGCCCAGCCA
Organism: Sporothrix variecibatus; assembly: GCA_016097105.2. NCBI lineage: Eukaryota > Fungi > Ascomycota > Sordariomycetes > Ophiostomatales > Ophiostomataceae > Sporothrix > Sporothrix variecibatus. The sequence continues at coordinate 5,277,040 of JADMNI010000001.1, read as the reverse complement.
TCGTCAAAGCCCGTCGTGCTTATTCGTTGCATTGAAGGCCTGGTCTGGGCAAAACGCCCATTTGGAAGGAGGTGAAGAACTGCCAGGCCAAGAGTGACAGAAGAATAAAATAAAACTGAAGAATAAAAAAGAATTAATCGATGCTCTGGGAAAGAAAGACCCACACCGAGCGGAGGCAGGTTGGATCGCCACTGCGGGCGCTACTGAGAATGCGACATGCTCCGTTCGTGGGCTTGTGGGCTTGTGGGCTAGCAGGAGGCAGGGCAGGTGCAGTCGGTGCACTAAAACCCTGAAGATACAAGGACCAGATGCTGTAGGTACATGCGCCGACATGGGCCTTCCTGCTTCCTTTTTGCTTTTTGTGGTGCAGACAAACGCTCAAAGAGGGGCCGCCTAGGGCATTTACAGGTCTACTGACCACCACTAAACACCAGACAGGCGCGCGTCATGGTTGCAATCGTTCAAAACGCTGCACCAAAAAGGCACCTGGAGCCGTTGTGGCCTCGGAGACTTTGACAAATCCTGGTCGCTACTTTGGACGACATCCACGAGAGAACGAGGACGACCAACCGTCGCAGGATCGTGCTGACGGTTCATTCTTTTTCCCTCGTTCGTTCTCTCTTCCCCTCTCAGGGTCTCGGTGTGCTGGATGTGCTCGAACTCTTTCGAGACACCCCTGTCTTGCTCCTCTCTCTGCGAGTTTTCTGACATGCTCACACTCCACAGGCACACACACACACAACACCTGGACATGCTTTGCCCGATCGGTCCTACGGATGTGTGTTGTTTTTGTGAGCTGTCTGCACTCTTCAGTGAGAAGAAGTGCGGAGTTTCCTTGTTGATGAGATGCAACCGCACATGTGCAAAGTAGCGCCAAGTATCTTTGTCTGACTGGCCAAGTACCGTTCCTTTGTCTCCCCCCTTCTTTGTAACTCCGTCATACTTTTTTTCTACTTGTGTTCGGACTATATGGCGGAAACACCGAAACAGCGAAATCAGCGAAAATCAAGAAAATGGAGCACAAACAAGCCCAAAACGGACAGAACGAGGAAATAACCAGAATTTACATGAAATGGAAAGAATTGTGAATAGATCGGCATGTGAAAAAGAAAACAGACAGCTTGCATCAAAGCGACGAGTTATCTGCATGACGAAAGCCCAGTAAGAGAACGTGTCTTGGAAAACGGAGAGCGTGGCCATGACGAACTCCAAGTCGATTAAAAGACCGAACTGACTAGCTAGCAAGGGAGAGCTATGAGCAATGCCTAGGTGCTGAGACAGGATCGCGGAATGTCGCTGTAGATTTGGAGACACAGTACGAATTACAGATGGCATGTCGCAGATGATGAGATACCATAGGCGATCGATTCAACGATTTAACGATTATCGGATGACCAGGAGATGTGCTTGCATGTTTCGGTATATTCAAAAATAGATAAGAATTGAAGCGAAGAATAAAACGAAAACAATCAAATCGATAAATAAGGGGCAGGAGATAAAAAAGACGAATCAAACTTAAGCATTTCCAACGTGAACGCAAAGCTGAACGGCAACGACGTAAAAAATAATGTACATATAGATCATGGATCTTTTCTTGGGATCCCTTCATTTCTTTTTCTTTTCATAAAGACGTTGGCCGACTTAGTTGGCCCAGCCCTTGCACATCTGGACGGCCTTCTCCCAGGTGTTGAAGCGGTCAGTGGCAGCCTGAGCAGTGATGGCCGGCTTGAAGATGGTGCGGCCCTCAGTGTTGACACCGTCCAGGTCGCTCAGGTCGTTCCACACACCGACGGCAATACCTGCAGCAATGGCGGCACCCAGAGCAGTGGTCTCGCGCATGGCAGGGCGGTTGACGGGGATGCCAATAATGTCGGCCTGGGTCTGCATGATCAGGTCGGCGTTGCACATGCCACCGTCAACAGCCAGCTCAGTCAGGGCCTGGCCAGAGTCCTTCTCCATGGACTGCAGGATGGCCTTGGTCTGGAAGCAGGTAGCCTCGAGCGTGGCACGGGCAATGTGGCCGCGCTGGGTGTAGGCAGTGATACCGAAGATGGTGCCGCGTGCATCATCGATCCAGTAGGGGGCGAACAGACCAGAGAAAGCAGTGACAAACGTGCAGCCACCATTGTCCTCAACGGTCTCAGCCAGAGCACTGAGCTTAGACGACGACTCAATGAAGCCGAGGTTGTCGACCAGGAACTTGACGGACGAACCGGCAACGGCAATGGAGCCCTCCAGAGCGTACATGCGGCGGCCAGGGCCGAAATCGAAGGCGACCGTGGTCAACAGGCCGTGCGTCGAAATGACGGGCTTGGGACCGACGTTGTACAGCAGGAAGCAGCCGGTACCGTAGGTGTTCTTCGCTAGGCCAGGCGTGAAGCCCTTCTGGCCGACAAGAGCAGCCGACTGGTCACCCAGGCAGCCCGTGATGGCGGTACCCTTGAGGAGAGTGCCGGCCAGCGAACCGTAGGCGCTGGGGTCGGACGAGGGCACGATCTTGGCGAGGCGCACCTTCTTGGTGTCGATGCGGAACCAGTCGAGCAGGTGGTGGTCGTACGTCAGCGACTCCAGGTTCATAAACATGGTGCGCGAAGCGTTGGACGGGTCCGTGACATAGACGTCGCGGGCAGTGCCGCCGTTCAGCTTGTATGCCAGCCACGTGTCGACGGTACCGAAAGCCAGGACACCGCGCTCGTAGGCGTCCTTGACAGCAGCCACGTTTTCGAGCAGCCACAGCAGCTTGGACGCCGAGGGGTAGGTAGACAGGGGCAGACCGCAGAGCTGCATCAGCTCCTTGGAACCCAGACGGTCCTTGAGGCCGCGGACCAGCTCCTGGGCACGGGTGTCGGTCCAGACAATGGCGTTGTGCAGGGCCTTGCCAGTAGTGGAGTCCCAGACAACGGTGGTCTCGCGCTGGTTGGTGATGCCGACGGCCTTGATCTGGCCGCGAGAGTGGCCCTGCTTCTCAAACTGCTCGACGGCGCCGTCGATGCACTTCTCGACAGAGCTGATCAGCTCCTCGGGGTCATGCTCGTGCCAGCCCGGGTGGGGGTACTTTTGCGAGAACTCGATCTGGTGGGTGGCCACGACGCTGCCGTCGGGGCTGAAGATGAGGAAACGCGAGCTGGTGGTGCCCTGGTCGATGGCGCCGACGAAGGCCGCATCGGACGAGCCGTTGGTAGCCATTGTGAAGTTGGGTATAGGAAGAAAGAAGAGGAGGGTATAAGTGGTTGGGGTATAATGAGAAAGATCAAAAGGAGGAGATCGAAAATGCAAAGTAAACTGCAAAGACTTTGGAATGCAAAAGATGAAAATAGAGAAGATGGGGAAGAAGGAAGATCAAAGGAAGATCCAAAGAAGAGGAGCAAGACTTTGACCAAAATATAAGACAAGTTGCAGCAAAGAGTAGAAGTGGTGCTTAACAAGGACAATGACAAGTCGGAGCTTACCTCCCAGCTTATTTGTAGGGTCCGGTCTGCACCCAGGGACCACTCCAACGAGCCAACAAGCCAAGCTCCCCCTCTCTATCCCCTCAAGCGTACTACCCCTCGGGGTAGACTACCTCGAGAGACGATAGGATGGACGTAGTTTCTCCAGCATCCCATCTCATCCATCAACCAGCAAACATTGCGGAGATCTCCACAAAAGAAAGTGGAAATGTGGAGAGTGTACCTCATGGCAAGCTAGTTTTTTTTTTTGTCTTCTTTTTTCTTCTTTAGAAGCGTGACTGGGGCGTGGCATGTGAGGAGGAGGGGCTCGGGGCGTAGTCTGCTGTGTATTAGTCGGAGGAGCGTGTTAGTCGGGGGGCGTTGTAAGTACGCGGAGAAAGTACTCTGTCTGGTGTGTTTCTCGCTTCTTTCTGTCCTTTTCCTTTGTTAGTTCTTTTGTCAACTTGTCCGTTTTGGTAGCATTTCGTGCCTTTCGTGCCTTTCGCACTCTGGACCCTTCACCACAGCTTCATCCTTCGCGTCACTTCCCCTCCTCCTCCGTTGCCCCTCGCTTGCAAGCTGCCTCGTGCCCATCCCGGGGTAGTGGTAAGGTCAGGGTAGAGGGCAACGACGTCGTAACCCCATACGACTCAGGTTCGATAGTTCTCACCACCGCCTGTGCTTTTCTCTGGGGATGTTAGCATGTCAGAAGGGGCGTGCACTATTGAGGCCCCAGAGCACTAGAATCCCGGGTGACAGGCGATGCTCCCACTAGAAACACTGGCATCTCGGGGTCCCCAGACCGACACCGAAAGGGCCGGGGCAATAAAAAAGAAAAGCTCGGGTGTCTGACGTCTTTCCCCGCGTCATTCAATGGGCGCCATCCAAAAAGACCGTACGACTTTGTTGACGTGCAACCCCGTATTCTCGGCTGCGCGTAGAACAGGGACACCTGAGGTCATGTTGGGGTGGCTGTTGGATGTGTACGGGCGATCGAGGGCGAAAAAGAAAACAAAGACCGAAAAAAGTTGGAATCAAATGTTACCCCATGCTTTCTGACGCTCGTCACCCCTTCGCGCCTTCCCCTTTGCGACTCGTGTGCCTTCCCTCTCCATTTCTGCAGCCTTCCCACCTTTCCCCTCGCACCTTCCCCCGTTCTCCCCGTTTCCCCTCGCCAAGACCCGCCCCGTGTTCCTCGCTCTGCTCGCTGCACGCCCCCGTCGCGCCTTCCCCGACCCCGAATTTTCGGTGACCCACCCCCGAAAAATACACCCTCAGGTTTTGGAGTAACTCGCTCCTGCTCGCTGTTGGTTCTTTGTCTTCCGACCGCAACTTCCCTCTTTAGTCCACTTGCTCAGCGCCGGGTCTTACGCTGGTGCTCCGGGGTTGCTTTATTCCCAGCCACTGCCACCCACTGCCACTTTGCCGTTTCCCTTTCTTTTGTTCCATTTTGTCTAAAAGGTCTCTTCTAATTTTTTATTTGCCTGCCGTTCCTGTCGCTTGGATTCCCTTATTTCCTTGCCCCCTACGTAACAATTGGCCACCACCACGGGCACTGCAGAACAACACACTCTGCACCGCCCATCATGGCTACATCCGGCCGCCAGTATCCGGCGCCATCTTAGACACCTGAATAAACTCCTAGAGGCGTTTTTTGAGACCAGTTTTCATGACCTAGAAGCACCTAATGTTTTGAGAGAGACATAGGCAAATCTTCGCGCCTCGCTCGCTCGGTCGACGCCGCCGCAGTCCGTCCACGAGATCGTTTTTTCTTTAGTTCTAGTTTTACCAAGGGGTTTGTCAGTACTTTCTGTTCCCAGTCTCTCCATATTCCCCATCGTAAATCTTGCCTCTCAGTATCCATTTCTCGCCAGCCGCCCCGGTCGTCCATTGTTGTCGGTCGACGTTTTCTCCACAACGTCCACAAGCCTCGGGCCTGGCCTGTTCTTCTTTTCTTCTTTTCTTTTCTTCTTCCTTTTACTCTGTCAACTCTTCTTACCTCAACCGTACCTTGTGATCTCCTGCCTCTCCACCACTAACACCCTTGCCCCCCTTGGCGTCCCTCGTGGAACATTTGCTGCTCCGTGCTTTCTGTCAAACCGACCCCCGAGATCATCTTATTCTCTTTTAGTGCTTTCTTCTTTAGTGGTTTTTCTTCTTCTTCTTTTTTAGTATTTTATTCTATCGTCTGTCTTCGGTGTCCCTCGTGTTTCTTGTCTTTCTCCTCATTCAACATACTTTCTTTCTCCTCATCCCTCATCTCCTCATTACTCCATACGATCCATTCTTCTCCATCCTATCCACACTTTGCATCCCAGCTCATCCATCCCATACCATCCTATCCATCGAACACAACCCTCGCTTCGCTCTCCGCGACCCCGGGTACTTTGGAGCTAAACCACAAAGCGCGCTTGCACAGACTTGCACACCTGCTCACACACACTTCACCACTCATCCATATAATCACCAACGAGCATATATAGAACCAACGGTTCCCCGTGGGGAGCGATCAACATTTTCCTTGATCATCCCCTTTCCACGTGCCTCTTGTCTCTTTCTCATCAACAAGTCATCGACTTAGTGTGACACATTCTTCTTTCTCTTAATACCCTTTATACCCCTTTTCTTTTTACTTGTCTCTTTTTTCTCTCCTCCCTTTCTCTCCTTCTTGACAATGTCTGCTTCCGACGACACAATCGAGGTTCGCCAGAAGAACACTTCGGTCGACCACGAGAGCAAAGACGGCATGAACAACTCTGAGGCGGTCAACGCCGAGTTCGCGGGCGAGTATGCGTCCGAGGATGAGCAGCCGCTCGCCTGGAGCCGGTTCCGCGAGTACTCGCAGGATTTCTTCTCGGAGTTCCTGGGCACCATGATCCTGCTGCTGTTTGGTGACGGTGTCGTGGCCCAGGTTGTCCTGTCCGACAACGTCAAGGGCGAATACCAGTCCATTTCCTGGGTTGGGGGTAAGCACACTCTCTATATTCCGATTATAATCCTCGCAATTTTTTGAACATCATCACTAACGCACTTTACAGCATCGGCGTCATGCTCGGCGTCTACGTCGCCGGCAAGTCGGGCGGTCACCTGAACCCTGCGGTCACGCTCGCCAACTGCGTGTTCCGCGGCCACCCGTGGAAGAAGTTCCCCGTCTACTTCCTTGCCCAGCTGACCGGTGCCATGACTGGTGCCGCCATTGTCTACGGCAACTACCGCTCCGCCATTAACCAGTTTGAGGGTGGCGGCAACATCCGCACCGTCTCTGGCCCGACTGCCACCGCTGGCATCTTTTGCACGTACCCTGCCGACTTCATGACCCGCACCGGCATGGTCTTCTCCGAGTTCATTGCCTCGACGATCCTGCAGTTTGTCATCTTCGCGCTGACGGATGCCAACAACATTGGTGCCGGCCCGCTGACGCCCCTCTGCCTGTTCTTCCTGATCTTTGGTATCGGTGCTTGCTTCGGTTGGGAGACGGGTTACGCCATCAACCTGGCCCGTGACTTTGGCCCGCGTCTGGTCAGCTACATGATTGGCTACGGCCACGAGGTCTGGTCGTTTGGCGGCTACTACTTCTGGATCCCCATGGTGATGCCGTTCCTGGGCTGCCTGTTTGGCGGTTTCCTGTACGACACCTTCATCTACACCGGCCCCAGCCCGATGAACACCCCCTGGCTGGGCCTGAAGCGCCTTGTGCACCCCCGCAAGACGCGGTCGCCCTGGATCGTGTCGAACGTGTAAGCGTTGACACGTATTCTCTACAAAAAAAAAAAAAAAAAAAAAAAACACAAAGAAAAAGCAAATAGGAGAGGTCGTTCGTTGCTACCACCTATTCCCAAGTCTGCGGTTTAACTTTATTTCGACTCTGAAACCCTTATTTTGCGCTTTTCTTCCCTTTTCCTTCCCTACTACTACCACACTGTATCTATTTCTTCACACTCGAATCATTGTATCTATTGCTATATATTTTATTAGTTTCCATTTGCTAGCAAAAAAATCAGCGTTTTAGCAGAATCTATTTTTTAGCCAACTTTTTTCTCCTACCAAAAACTACTATGTACTTTTTGACCATACCTACTATTACGGAGTACTATTTCCTCCGTCTTTGACTCCTCCTGCAGAGAGATTATGCCATACTTTGGCGAGCCTCCCATTCCTTTTATCCTTTGCCGTTCTTGTCTTTTGGTCTTTCGCTTTCTTCGGAGCCGCTTGCGATCTGTGCGCTGGATCCTTCCAGGGAGCCACTGTTCAGAGCCGTCAATACAATGACTGCTATCACTATTGAACCCTGGAGACATCATGCCACTTTTCTGCCACTTTCGTCTTTCTCCAGAATTGCAATTCCAAGCGAACCCGTCAGCCAGAACCTGAAGAAGGCCCAGGCCCAGCGGACCCAGAACAGAACCCCTACGCACAGACAACTAGATGGTCCCTATTTTACGGGGTAATAGAAGCACAAAAAGCACGTATTTCTCGTCATACGGAGAACATTACAGTGACTGAGTGACTAAATGACTGCATCATCTTGGGGGCTGCTCTTTGGGTGATTACGGGCGTACTTTGGGCGTAATACTTGAAAGTCATGACGACGTTGAGACGATTCCTCAAGCCGGTTTTTTTGGTACTTGGTGGTCATCACCGTCGAACCAAGGGAGAACCAACTGCAAGCAGCGAGAGAACTGTGTGTAAAGGCCGATCTTGGCGTGGCTGAGTTAAGGCCGGTGGGCTTACCTTCTAATACTTGGGAGACTGCCAAGTTGGTCATTGGATCGTCCCAGTGTGTGCTGCAATGTACTGTAAGGTACTGTATTTTACAGTTGTCCGAGTGCCCTGAAGCTTGGCTCGACTTGGCTTACGGAGGGTTTGAAACTTGACACCTGTGAATTCGCTTGCGAATACGACGTAATACGACTTAGGGGATCTCTTTGATCGGAACACGGACTTTTGCAGCACTTTACGATTCCATATTCCCCGGAAGCACATGTTCAGCAGAGTTTTGCGTGGCTAGTGTTCAGCCACTTCTTCGCCTTTCTGGCCTTCTACAGGTGTTCTAGGGGCAATTAATTAGCGTATTTTTACGCACTTTACAGGAGGCGAACAGGAGGCTCTAGCCGGGGCCCGCCTAGCGGATGTGGATGGACAAAGAGAAAAGAGGAAGGACCCAGGAGGTGGCCAAAAGAAGCCACAGAAAAATAAGGGGCAGCGCAAACTTTCTTGGACAAATTGCCCGCAGAATCACCTGATGCGATTGCAGCGAAAGAAACGATATTCTGACGGCATTCTCTTTTGTTTCTTCTTTACCATACACGGACTGCCAACTGTCTGATGCCGTATTTGCGTGTTTCGGGTGGCAGAGCGGAAACGGCAATGGCAATAAGCAATTCCAAGCCCGGGCCTGACGGGCAGGCAGGTTGCACTGGAGCCGGCAGACTGGCTCACTGCACTGGCCCAAAGAGACTGGGAAACTGCCGGGGATGGCAGTCTTACCACCATGGTGGATGGTGGACGATGGAGACGATGGCGACCAAAATCAAGAAATAGAGGACAAAGAATGTGACGAGGAAAAGAGGAGACAACAAGAGGCGCAGAAAGGGCAGGAGTATTCGTACTCCGTACTCCGTAGGTCTCGTGAGAATTGGGAAGGTGCAGGCAGGTCAGGTGCCGTCAGACGGCCTCCCGTAACTCCATGCTTCTAACAAAAAGCTGGAGCGAGGCACAAACATACTTTGTACGAGGCCCGAGTCCAAGGCTCTCAGTTTGCAGTGACGACAAGCTTTTGCTTTCTTTTTTTTCTAGTCGGCGGCTACGAACATGCGGATGTAGAATATTGGGAGCGTAAAAAGGCAGGAACGGCTTCCGGCGGCCTCGCCTGTTCGCTGTTCGCTCAGAAGCGCTGGGTGGGCTGGGGTCTCGATTGGTCTGGCCTGGCGCCGCCCACGTTGTGCGCTGTCCACAGTTCACACACCAGTGCCACGAGGCCATGAACGACAGCAGGAACGACTGTCAAGGTGAGCCACAGCAATAGGTGGGCCCCGCGAACGCTCCTTCCAGAACCACGCGAGACGGACGAGGGCAGGCAAGAACGCCTCTCTTCACCCCATACTCCATACTCCGTGTGATGACTCCTGGAGGATGATGCTTGCAAGACGTGATCTTGTGATCGAACTGTTCTTCCTTTTTCTCTTTACGGAGTAAGGTCTTCTAGAGGGTGGCAGATTTGTGCTATTTTATGTAATTATTTTTGTGAAAGGAAAAAAAGTTTATTCCAGTGGCCATCACAGTCCCTCGGTGCTCGGTGGTCTGCTGCAGCTACCAAAATGGGTTAGATAGAGCTTCCGTTTTGGGAGTGCTGGCCGTGCTCACACATTCCATCCCCTAGGCGCCCCTGTCCTATCAGAGTATGCTATCATAACCATCGTCCTTCTGGCAAGGTTCACATGTGGCTAACAGTAATACGTCGTACAAATACAGCGTCCAGTGGATGGATTACAGGGTGCTCACACTGTCTGCTTATGTCTATTTGCAGCTACGAAGTATGGCTAAGCTTCTCCTCCCAGGAATGCATCCCAGCCTTGATAAGTCGATACCATCGTCTTCTAAGAACTGAGATGAAGCTCTCATCAGCATCATCACGATCGAAATGAGGGGAAGCTGTCATGTCAGGGTCCTGGAGAGTCTGGAGAATCTGGAGAGTCTCGAAAGTCTGGAGAGCTTCACACACTCTCTCACCGTCGTTTGGTCACATCGTCGATTGCAAAAGTGTCCAAGCTCCTTGTTCTCCTCATCCTCAAGCTTCTCCTCTTTTAACAGTATGTACGTCGTGCACAGTAGTCTTTTGTTCTCCTCTTTTCTCTCAAGTCTTCATGCATGGTCTTTTGTGGTGAATGTCCCTTTGCCTGCGCCCTCTTTTGGCGTTCAACGATGGAGCCATCTCTTGCAAAAACTTCTGGGCCTGGGCTGGCCTTGTCGGCCCTTTTCTTTGCCTTCTGGGCTGGGTCTTGGCCGGCTTCTCGAACTGAAAGACTACGTTCCCCGCCCGTCTCGGCTTGGCAAGCGCTAGTATCCGTCGCGTCCGCCGGGCACCCGGTGGGTGTGTACCGAGAAACCGAATTCTGACTAATCTTCGCTAACTCGGTGTCTAGATACCGAATTCTGCATTTTCGGGCTTTTCGGTATGCCCTCCCCGAGATCCTGGCCTCTGGTTCGCGCTAGTGGTTGGAGAAACAAGCTCCCAAGCTCCACGAGGCTGAAGCTGCCCCCACCTCCATCCACTTTTCCATCTTTTTTTTCTTTGACCACCTTTGCAGGCCCGAAGCTCTCTTTCACATTCATGGAATTAATCGCCTCCGTCTCGCTCGGCGTCTCGACAAAAGGGCACCGAGGTATGCAAGAGGATGAGATGTCCCACTTTCTCAGCAAAAGCTCAGATGACCGTCCACGGCGTAAGCCCAGCTCTCCCAAATCAGGGGAACTGGTGGGAAAACGTGCAAGCTTCAAACAAATCTAAAATAAATTTAAAAAAAAAACTGCACATCATGCTCCCTAATAAACTGTGAAAACAATGGAAACTATGGAGAACGGGCCATCTCGGCCTTCTTGTCCCTCGATCGACACTCACAGAAGACAGTGAAAGAATGGGACCCCTTCCCCCAAGGGCCAGAAATGGCAGAAGAAGCAATGACGAGATGTGAGTTGTGGAGAAACACGAGGGCCCCAGACGGCAGGTGCAAGCCAAAACCAGCCATACAGAGACGAGAAAAGGTCCAGCTTTCGGAGCCATCCTCCCACCAGATGGGGTTGAACATGGGGTCGTGCCTACCGTGTACGGAGGGACGTCGGAAGGCTCACAGGGTAGCTGTAATCTGTAATACGTCGCCTCGTTTTGGAAGGCGCGGTTCGCCATCGCTCTTGCCTCGCCAGAAGACGGCCGACTGTCGCCTGTCATACGGCCAGTCATATGCCCATGGTGGTGCTTTTTTGTGTCATTTTGTGTATTTTCTGGCAGATTTCTCGTCTTTTTCTGGTCTTTTCCTGGCGTAATTTGAGTTCAGTCCCGTGTCTCGCGTATCTGGCTGGGCCTGACTGGGCCGCTTTGTTAGCCTCGATACATTCGAGGGCGATTATCTGCGCGTGCAACTGGGCGCTTTTTGGTGTAGTCTTGGTGTAGTTCGCTCTTTCCGTTTTCGCCCTCTCGCGCCTGCCCGCCCCATTCTCGCCCGCCACAAGTGCTCCACGGCCGTCATTTCTCCGGCTTTGACTGACTGCACCCAACAAGTCCCAGCCAAAACAAGCCCAAACAACCCACAAGTCATCCTTTTCATGTTCCGTGGCGGCCATAGATCCGCCGACATATGCGTGTGAACCTTTTTTCTCTTCCCTTTTTTGCCGTTTTTTCCTGTTTTAATATAACTGAGGTCTTTTTGGTCTTTTTTATTCTCTAACAGATCGTTGATACAAATTTCATTTATTATTACGCGTTGGGAACGGACCCCAATCTTTTTCTTTTCTCCCTTCTCCTTTTGTTTTGTTTCCCATTTCCTCTTTCGTCTTGTTTCTCGAACGTCGATATATTCAAACGATACCCCCAATACGACATACCCACGACGTGCAGTCTACCACGTCGACACTACACCACATAACAACACAAATCAAAATCAACGATACTCGGCCTCGACTCTCTGGACTGACGACGTCCTTCCGTCCTCCGGTTTCCTTTCTCTCCTTCTCTCACCACCCACCTCCACAACCCCCCCTCATACCTCTCACAACATGGCGTGGCGCCTCCCCCACGTTCGGCGGCCATTGCTGGTCTCGGCCGCTGCTGTCGGTGCTGTTGTTACCGGTGGTACCCTCGCCTACGCCACCACCAAGAGCCGGGCACCAAGAATCCCCATGCCCATCGTCCCCGTCCAGCGTGACGCCCAGGGCGCCATCCAGCCGCCAGCTTTCCGGTCCGCCAAGTCCCGTGCCGAGCAGATTGCCGACCTGCGCTCATCACACCCAAACGACTCTACTACGTCACTAGCAGCCTCTTCTTCTTCACAAAAATCTTCCGAGTACGACCTCTTAATTATTGGCGGCGGTGCCACCGGTACCGGTATTGCTCTTGATGCGGCCACCCGTGGTCTCAAGGTCGCCCTGGTCGAGCGTGACGACTTCTCGGCCGGCACCAGTTCCAAGAGCACCAAGCTCGTCCATGGCGGTGTCCGCTACCTCGAAAAGGCCATCTGGAACTTGGACTACGGCCAACTCGAGCTCGTTATCGAGGCCCTCGGCGAGCGCAAGACCTTCCTCGAGATCGCTCCCCATCTGTCCAGCCAGCTGCCCATCCTTCTGCCCCTGCAGCACTGGTGGCAGGTCCCTTACTTCTGGGTCGGCACCAAGGCTTATGACTTGTTGAGCGGCTCCCAGGGTCTTGACGGCTCCTACTGGCTCGGCAAGTCCAAGGCCATGCAGAAGTTCCCCATGCTCAACGGCGACCGCATGGTCGGTGGCCTCGTCTACTACGACGGCCAGCAAAACGACGCCCGCACCAACGTTTCCCTCGCTCTGACCGCCATGCTCTACGGCGCCACCGTCGTTAACCACGTCGAGGTCACGAGCCTCGAGAAGGATGCTTCCGGCAAGATTGTCGGCGCTCGTGTCCGCGATACCCTGAACGAGAACGGCGACGACGACAGCTTCACGATCCGTGCCAAGGGTGTTATCAACGCCACGGGTCCCTTCACGGACGGCATCGAGCGCATGGACAACCCCGCCAAGCCCTCCATGATCTCGCCCTCGTCGGGTGCCCACATTATCCTGCCCGCCAACATCTGCCCCAACGGTATGGGTCTGCTCGATGCCGCCACCTCCGACGGCCGTGTCGTCTTTGTCCTGCCCTGGGAGGGCCGCACTCTTGCCGGTACCACCGACAACCCGTGCGCTATTGAGCGTTCCCCCGAGGCCACCGCTGAGGATGTCGACTTTATTTTGAAGGAGGTCCGCAAGCTGGTCTCGACCGATGCCCCGCTCTCCCACAAGGACATTCTGTCCACCTGGTCCGGTATTCGCCCTCTCGTCAAGAACCCCAACTCCAAAAACACCGAGTCCCTCGTCCGCAGCCACCTTGTTACTGTCTCGCCCTCTGGTCTCCTTACTTGCGCCGGTGGCAAGTGGACCACCTACCGCCAGATGGCCCAGGATGCCGTCGATGATGCCATCCGCGCCTTCCACCTGAGCCCCGAGCGTGGTGTCGCTCTCGAGGCCATTGGCTCTTCCACCACCTCGTTCACGCCTACTGCCACTACCGGTGCCTGCGTCACCAAGTCGGTCCCCCTGATTGGTGCCCACGGCTACTCTCCCGCTCTTCCCGCCCAGCTCAAGGAGGTCTACCCCTCTGTTGACGCCGAGGTCATCCAGCACCTCGCTGCCAACTACGGTGACCGCGCCTGGTCCATCATGTCTTCTTCTACCTCCTCGCCTTCCGCTCGCCTGATCCCCAGCTTCCCCATTACGGAGGCCGAGATCCGCTACGGTGTTCGTAATGAGTCTGCCTGCACTGCCGTCGACGTTCTCGCTCGCCGTACCCGTCTGGCTTTCGTTTGACGTTCAGGCTGCTCGCGAAGCCCTGCCCCGCGTCATCTCCATTCTGGGCGACGAGCTCAAGTGGTCCGAGGCCACCAAGGAGCGCGAGTTTGAGAGCTCCCTGGCCTACCTCAAGTCGATGGGTCTGGAGCAGGTCAAGGCCGCTACCCAGCAGACCCAGACCGTCAAGGAGAGCATCCGCAAGCCAGCACCGGCCGCCACGCCCGCTGTTGACTGGGATGTCGAAAAGACCGGCAACAACGTCGCATTATAGCTTAAAAATCGGGGTTACGTGAAGAACGCAAGGAGTTGATTTATGACCGTTTTCCTTTTTTTTTTTCTTGTTACCTGCATATTTGGCTCATACTACCAGCATTTGTTGCCACTTTTTTGTACCTTTTATTTACCATTTTTTTTTTCATCTTCTTCCTGTTTTATATTGCCATATTCTTTCCCATATGTTTACGCTAGACGACGAAAGACGGCCAATCTTTACATGTCCTATTTTTAGAATGAACTGCCGAGAACTGCACATCATACTTTATATATTTTTATGAACATATGCACACATTTGAGCTCCGTTTTCGATTCCCAACCGTTCAGATCCGATTCCCGCTGCCAAGATCGCGTACGGTAGCAGTAACATGAGCTCAGGGAACGAGATCCCGACGAGACAGGAGCATATCAGATCACCAAAAATTACCCGATACGGTGTAAGTGATGGAGAATAAAACTGATTGGTCCATCTCGCGTCTAAGAGAGGCCAACTGCCGTACGAACTGTGACTGGATGAGATCTCGTGACGTCCCAGCGTATATGTGACGTATAGATCAGGTGACCAGTCAGGCCTAGGCCACAGTCTCTGCCCCGCCAAAGAGGACTGCACTCAACCTCGCCTATCAGTGAGGCTTTTCATACTCTTCGTGGTCGTTTCTAATATTGTTTAGTTCTCTTTCTCCATTTCACCTATCTTGTCGCCATGTATTTGAACAATGACGTGCTTGTGAGCTTGTCGTCCGGCGGTGGGCCGGGCGTGCACCGGGCACTCTTATTGGTGGTATTGGGTGTTGACCTCCGGGTTGGGGGCACCTTCCAATCTTAGCGCCCTCGTTCAGCCCCGGTCGTTCCTGCCAAATTTTGCGACGAACCGAGACCCCACTGCGAGGGCCCGTTCAAACAACCTCACTTCACTTCCTCTCAATACAACAAACGAAATCCGGGGTCAACAACCACCTATAGTCGGAGCATCGCCCCCTCGAACGGGGTGTCGCATGCACGCAGCAGAAGCACCAACAATACTATCAGCACGCTTATCGAACACTATCGCAATCATATCGTATCATATCATATACGCGATACAATCGCTCACTTGTGCAGCATGGGCTGCCATGTCTGCCGAGCGCGCAAGGTGCGGTGCGATGGACGAGTCGAGGGAGGATGTGCCAACTGTGCACGTCTCGATTTGGCGTGTGATCTCGTGCCGGGAAATGAAAGGTCACCGGCAACAACACCCAGCAAAACGAAAAGGACATACCGCAGCTGTGCGAGCTGCCGAGCAGCCAAGACCAAATGCAACGGCGACCAGCCGGTGTGTCTGCGATGCCGAGCACGGTCGATACCGTGTGTCTACGGGACGACAGCAGGACCATTATGGACGAGAACATTACGAGGGGAAGCGCAATCGTCAGGGACCACATCGACATCGACACGGGGACCACCATCACCGGCGACAAGTGAACAGAGGAGGCCATCGGGAGTGCAGCATGCCTTGCCACAACCACAACCACCACAACATCCACCGCCACCAATATACATGATACCCGATGGACCGCCGTCCCTACCAAGCCCATCCGTCAGTTTCGGCATGGACACCGACGACGGTGCATCACCCATTTCGCAGCAGAAAGGAGCACCGTCGTCCATGACCATGCCGGGGATTATGGAGACGTCCGAGACGGTCGAGCCAAGCCCTGCTGCCACCGACTTGAGTAACGACAGCCTCGCCTGGCTCTATTCACCACAACTGCCACAATTTCCCTCCCTCCTACGAAAAGTAGTCGACCACTACTTTAGTAACGTGCACCCCTTACGGTGCTTTGCCTTTGTGCACAAGCCGACATTCATGCGACAACTGTCGGCACCAGACGAAAATAGACTGAGGCTGCCAGCCAGCGACAGTGACGACATGGCATTGCTGTTGATTGTTTGTGCGCACGGGGCCAAGTTCTGCGCGCTGGAGCACTGCGAAAGTATCACCGACGCCACTTCCTCTATACAAGGAAAGCGCATCCAAGCCGCGGGGCATGCATGGGCCACGGCCGCCGAATACATCTTGATGACCCATTACGGACGCATCACGGTTACGAGTCTGATGACGGCCGTACTATTGTACGACTACCGATACCGACTGGGCGACTTTGCGCATGCACTGGTCATGAGCGGACTGACGACGCGCATGGCCCATGCGCTGCAGCTAAACCGAGAGTATGGCCAACCAAGTGGCGCAGAGAGTGAATTTGACAACACCCGTGCCGTATTATCTCCGGTCGAAAAAGAAGCACGGCGTCGGCTGATGTGGGCATGCTATGTCATTGATACGTGGACGGGCAGTGGCATGGACCAATTGACACTCTTGAGGGAGGACGACTTGCATATCCAGCTACCCTGCAATGAACGTGATTTCTTGTTCCAACGAGCTGTCATCACCGGCCGGCTTGGTGACCCACCGGGTATACTGGCAGACTCTGGCATGATGGCCTCGTACATTCGTCTCGTCAGCATATGGAAGCGTGTTGCTCGGTACGTGAAACACTTGGACACGGCTGCTTTGCCGTGGGCTGCCCGGGTCCGAGTTTGCCGTCCTGGACGAGGCTCTACGCTCTTGGCGGGAGGGGTTGGCACCGTACCTCGACTTCTCCCCAGACAGCATTTACACCCGTCTCGAGTCGTCCCAGTTGGGCGCGCTCACCCTTCTTCACTGTACCTACTACAATGCCATGCTCGACCTGTACCGGGTGGGTATGCCCGAGCTCTTTTCGTTGCGGCACGCATTCCGTTTCCCGCCCGAACAGTCTGCCTTCCGCCACCACCTACAAACTCTCTCCTTCCAACACGCCTGCCGCATGGCCGCCGTCCTCGAGCAGACTGCGGCCCACGGCGCCCGGCACCTCGCTGACTCCATGACGCCCATGTTTGCGTACAACAGCAGTCGAGTCATGCTGTACTACCTGGTCAGACTGCACGACCCTTCTCGTTCTGACACACAGGCCACCGTTGCCGATACCATTCGCCACGTGCAGAACAACAACCGAGTCTTGCAGCTAGCATCAGCCATGATGCCCCTGTCGGAACCTCTTTTGACCACCGCACGTCACTGGCTGCAAAAGCTGCAGTCTGGCCTAGACAGACAAGGTGTCTTGCGCGTGGGGGTAGTATCAGGAGTCGATACCGAGAGCGGGACGGTCATCCCCGGCATGGCGGATGATCCTGCATCGGCGTCAGTCGCTATACGTAGCCGGCAGAGAATTCCAACGTCCCACCCTGATAATGGTGGAGACGGTGGTGACGCCGATACCGACAGCGCCGACTCGTCCACGGACACACCCGATAACGTGCTGCATCCTTTGTCGCTCTTCCGTCTCGCCCGCAAGACACTCAACGATAAAGCTTACACCGAACCATCGTCGCGAGCGTCGTCTTATGCTGGAGGTGGACTGCCACCCTTGAGGGATGTGGTACAGGCCAGTGGCCTCGCTCACAATAACAACAACAACAACAACCATCGGCCACTATCACCGACGCCCCAGCGAGAACGACAGACAACGGCGACCGTTGCCTTTAATGTGCCGACTCCACTACCACCGGCTATCCCAGTTGCTGCTGCTCCCATCTACTCTACTGTCTCGACTGCTGCACATACGCCCACGCTCAACTGGGAGAGTGCCTTTGACGACCTCGCCACGGGATTGCATGTCCTGCAAGACTATCCACACTGGGACATTCACGGATTTGAGCATATCAACAACAACCATGCAAGTTCGCATAGTGCCAGCAACAACGGCCCGGCGGGCCCCAGCCCTGGTCCTGGTCACGTTCCTAGTCAAGTTCATTCTGGAGGCCATGCCTTTGACAACAGTGGGCTCTCCACGTGGCCCGAGTACCAAAAGACGTAATTTTCAGGAAGGATGCACAAGTTGATCACAAGACGGTGACAAAGGTGGGCAAGGTGGAAATCAAGGTGGAGGAAGGTGAACGAAAGGAGGTAAAAGAGGAGAAGAGAAGAGCAAAAGTGGGGAAAGTAATATGAAAGACACGAACGAAACGAAAAGAGACGTTAAAATTCTTCTGGGCGTGCGCATCCCCACGAGGCGATGATACCATGCAATAATACCAACTGAAAAGAGGACCAGAAAAGAATTAAAAAGCCAAAAGTCCACGCCCGAAACGATGCTTCCTCACTCTAAGTTAACCCTGCTTTGGATACCCCTGTGGCGTTTTTAAGTACTTGTATGGCCCCCTGTAAGTTAGTGGACGACACTACTGGCGTGCAGCATGCATGGGCCTGACCCCTCGCTCGGCGCTTGTCAGTGTCACCGTTGCAGTAGGATTTCTTCTGCTATCTTGGCTCGGGGACGACGCATATCGAGTTTATCAACTGCCGCATTCGTGCTCCGTTTTCTTTAGAATCTGTGACATCGAGGATACATGAAGATACATGAGACACACCGACCGTTGAGATCGTGGCTTACACCACCTGCTGGGCACTGCCGATGGCCGAGGCAGAGCCGGCGCTCCCCCGCAAATGGATATCCGCAAGAAGTTGTCCTGCAAGTTGTGAGAGTGTGGCAGCCGCATGACGAGTTGACCCCTCACATATTTTCACGAAATACTTGCATCTGCAACCTTATGCCCGCCGTTCAAACAAGTTGTCGAGAATTTGTATTCTCATAATGCAACTCCTCTCGCTCGGCAGTCGCTCGGCATTCATGATTTGAAAGATAAAGTTGGAGTTTCATCACGTGCGACGACGAGAGAAAGAAGCAGCACATCGTCAATGGAAGCGCCAAGAATATGCGCGTCGGGCGTAGTGCGGAGATCAAAGTTGCGAGCATGGCTGTGTTGGCACCGATATGGCGGCCCGGTCCAAAGTCGACAGTGGACAGCTCGGCGCCGAGGCCGAAGTTCAGGCCGGCTTAGTCGACCATTCTATCTATATTTTAAAGTCGGGAGATAAACTTGAAAACTAATACGGAATAGATATGACCCTGTAAAGCTGCCCCAGTGCACGATTATTCACTTTCTTGCCTCATCGGGGCGTTGTTGCATGTGGCGATGGGAAGGTGTATGCAAAAAAGAAACGGAATCATAGAACTAAACAAAAGCTTACGCTATTGTAGGATTGGAGTCAAGCATTTATACGGGCCATATTGAATGAAAGATCGCTTTGTTGGAATTTACTGTGTACTTTTAATTTAAAGGAAGGTGCGGTCGAGTTTGTTTACTTGACCCCTTATCACGTGCCACTAAATTTAGAACTCAAACAGAACCAACAAACCACACCAGAAAGCAAGGGCGACCGTCACTCTCTGTCTTTTCCCGTGCGAAGACCATGACGACGCAAATTGCTCAGTATACTTCTTTTGCCAGTCAACAACCGTTGTGGGCTGCCATCCTCCACGATTTTGCCTTGCTCAAGAACAATGACACGATCAAAACTAGCGACACTCTCGAGCCGGTGCGCGACCGTCAAAATTGTGCAATCGTGGAAAAGGGTGTGCACCAAATTCTGCACTTGAGTATGAGTCTCATTGTCAAGCCTAAAGTCATGTTTAGCCAGCTGGTGTCTTTTTTCTCTTGTGTTTAGATTTTGATTGACTTACATGCTCGTAGGCTCATCGAGGAGTAGGATGCGCTTTTTTCGAAGAAGAGCACGAGCGAGTGACAACAGCTGACGCTGGCCATATGATAGAGTGTCTTCATCCATTATGAGACCCAGTGGAGGCTGACTTGTTGCCTGTGCTTTGGCAACGAACACACTCCATAAACCCACAGCAGTAAGAGCATTGATAATGGCTTCGTCCGAGTAAATCGAATTGAGATCGACGTTTTCACGAACAGTACTACTAAACACAAAGGGCTCCTGTATCATGCAGGTTAAGTGTTGGTGAAGAAAGGATGGTGGGAGGTTGACAATATCCTGACCATCAACGGTGATGCTGCCGCTGTTGATGTTTACTGCGCGCAACAGCGACGTCAGGAGAGAGCTCTTGCCACTACCAGTCCGGCCGCAGATAGCGACCTTCTGTCTGGATGGAATGGCAATGTTGATATTCTTCAGCACAGATGCATCTTTGCCGCCATATGAGGCCGTAATAGCACGAAACTCGATTTTCCCTGCCTCTGGCCACGTCTCCGGTAAGATTTGGGGACGCAGCTCGGCCTCTTCCTCCCTTGGCACCATCTCTACAAACGACCTCACCCGTACCACCGCACCTAATGGCGTTTCTAGTTGGGTCCATGCTTGGATGAGGTCTGCCATCATCTGGCCTAGACTCGTCATCATCACAAGAGCGACGCCGAGCAGGCTAGCATCGTGGACACGTTGGTTCTGTCGAAGGGCAACGCCGAGACCAACGACCAGAAGGACAATACCGGCGACCACCAAGTTCAGTACGAGTACCAGCCACGGCTGCACACTAAGCAGCAGGTAGTAAGGCTTCTGAGATGCGTCAAGAAGAGCCACCACCTTTTGTTAGTAGGTAGCACACCATCCAAATGCGCGCAGCGTCACAAGCCCCTGAAGTGATTCCAGCGTATAGGCAATCACAGGCGCCTTAATCTCAATCTCGAGAAGTCGTAATTGTCTTGATGTACAGACAAAGAAGCGCTGCACGCCCACCAACACAGCCGCAACAAACGGTATGGCGGCTGCCAGGTACGGCAGGGCAGCAACAGCCACGGCAGCTTGTGCCAGACTGCCAATAGCTGGAAACCTGTGCTTATAAACCCACGCGGTAGGACCATGTCGATGAGCCGTATGTCCTGGCTAAAGCGGTTGACAAGTCGGACGGTCTCGGTGCGAGTCAGGACTTGAAGCGGTGCGTGACAAGTAGCATCAAGAAGTATCGTATGTAGTCGAAGAGAGGCAGTGGGAACCATTACGACCCATGTCCAGCACGTGTCTATGGCTAAACCAAGCATCTCTAGCACGCCCAACGAGGCATAAATACCGATCCAGTAGCCGAGACGAGGCGGGGCATCAGAGGGTGATGAGGACCACCAGGTGAGCCATACATAGCGGAAAGCACCAAAGCCGGCCTCCATCGCCATCATGCCAGCGAGAAGGTCCATTTTGTGGCTGCCCATGGTGCAAAAGTAAAATTTCCACAAGCTCCAGTCGGTCGACTGTGTCTGTGATGATTCCGTGCCTTCATCATCATCTTGTGAGTCTGGACGAATATTGCTCCCTTCCACTAACTGATCTTCGGGGGCTTTATCGGGGTTTTCGAAAGCTGTACGTGCTGCACTACTAGATTCTCCAGCGGCTAGGTCGACACCTGAGCTCGCTTGGATCTCATTTGGAAGATTCAGAGTAGACATGTAACCGGCTTGACCAGTAGCAAGGAGCTCGTGGAGCGATACATGTTCTGCAAATCGTCCGTCGGCACCGAGAACGAGAATCGAATCGGCAGACTGGAGGAACATTTGGTTCACACGAGACATTACCATGATCGCCGTTGTTGTAGGACTCCGTAACAGACCGCCCTGTCCGAATAGGTTGTCGAAGACGGCTGCTGGAGTTGTGCTGTCGAGCCCACTCAATACATCATCGAGAAGAATGAGATCCTTTTTTGCGCACACAGCTCGGGCCAAGGCCTAATGGTCAGTTATGTGTACTTTCCAGGGGAAGTAAACAAAAACAAAAAAAGGCGAAGGTCGTACAATACGTTGCTTCTGGCCGCCACTCAATTTTACGCCTCTGTTTCCTACCATGGTTTGGTCCCCTTTTGGGAACTGTGCCATGTCGGTGTCAAGACAGCAAGCTCTGACAACGGTGGCATACCAGGTCTGTTCGTCTGGAACACTGAGACCGAGGACTTTGACTGTTTGCGCACGACGGAAAGCCTTGGACACATTGAGTTCGTCATCCCTCAAAGCGGCAATGCGGCCAAAGAGAGAGTCACCCAGTCCCAACAGGGAAACCTCCCGAATGCGGGACAGGACCTCTGTTGTTGCGTTGAGTCGTTTTTTGCGTTGCCTCCAGCCATCGTCGTTGTCGGCCGGCGATCTGGTCACCAGCACGAATTGCGAGCCAAGTACAAGCTGTAGCCACCAACAGAGGAGCTACACAGACAGCGCCGACCATACGTGCGAGGAGGTAGACTACAACAGCAACTTGGATCAAGTCGGCCCATATATCCGTGATGGTGGCATGAAAGAAGTCAGCAAAGGCGTCAGCATCGGCAGAAATCAAACCAAGAGCACTCGACTCAGTGACACTCTCGGCGGGCAACAGTGTCATTTGGCGGTAAAGAGCGGCCATGAGTGGGGAGCGAAGCATGACCACGACGCGGTAGCCCTGGTGTTGGTACAGAGCGGTTGATATCTGTCGACTGTGAGCGAATGCCAAGCTCTGGCAAAATACGCTGCCTCGGCAGTGACCAGGATGCTACTACTATCATCTCGGCCAAGTAAAGTCGTGACTGGCGGGCAGTATCTTTTCTCCTCACAAGCTGCCATATTCGTATCGGACCCGAGAGTAGGAAGCATACTGCGGGCAACAAGTTGAGGATGCTTTCTTCAAACAAGTCTAAGGTGTAGAGTGTTAGTTTTTGAGGTTAATTTGTAGACAATGTAGAAATATTGATCGACAGACGTACTCGTAAAGTCGAAGCCTCCCCGGCAGATGGAGTTGAGTGCTGGTCCAAAGAGACCATCGCCACAGGTGTCCGGCGAAGACTATCCATATTGCCGTGGACAAACACGATCATCAAACGTATTGTTGTATTGTTGGTGATGAATAGCTAGAGGACTTCTTCGAGTGTCGAATGATTGACACAGGAGCTGTTGGATATATCAATTGTGCAGCGATTTGTGACTCCAGATGTCGCCATATCCTGTGGTGCTGTGCCGTAACAATGTGGGATGTATCGACCCCTCCTCAACGGAGGTTGGGCACGAAAGTAAAAATCATCGAGGCAATCATAACAGTAAGACCAGTGTTCATGAAAGAATCAAATAAGAAATCTGTATTGATAAAAGAGCCATAAAGTGTAGTGTTCTTTTGGCGTAAATCTGCATAACTTCGTCGCAAAAAAATAGACGCGTGGTCGCAAAGGACTAAAAAGCATATAAAAAAGGCAAAACCCAATGCGCCGTATAATCGCAAAAATAAATAGCAAAGCCCCGAAAGTAAACCCAAGTAAACCCGTAAATTCCCTTTTTCATATGACACGCAAAAGCCAGACCCAAACAAAATTCAAAGACCAAAGAGAGAGAGAAAGTAGAAGAAAGAATGGCGAAAGAACGTAAAAGCCCAAAACCCGTGGGAGCAATCAGAGGAATTAGAAATGGTATAAAACAGTTAAGGCAAAGAGAGACAGCAAGGAGTAAGACAGCAAAGGAAATAGAATGTAGATATCCGCCTACAAATCCTCATCCTTTTGGCTGCCGCTCTCCCACAGCTGGAAGCTCTCGCCAGTACCGTCTATTGGCTCCAGCAGGGCGGCCTCGCAGGCGGGCACTTCACGGTTCGACATGATGTCCTCGACGTTGGTCTGGGTGGGTTCGGTGGCCTCGACGGTCTCGACGGCAGCTCGACAGCGGCCTCGGTGACTTCGGGGACGGCCTCCTTCTCGGCAGCAGCCTCGACGACAGCATCGATGCTCTGGACGGCAGCGGCAACGGGCTCCTCAGCCTCGGCAGTCTCAGGCTCGTCCGACGCAACCAGCACGACCGACGCCTCGTCGCAGCCGTCGGCGTAAAAGTCGGCAGCATTGAGCTGCGACAGCGGGTTGCGGGCCTTGTCGACGGACATTTCGTCAGCAGACACGGAAGTGGAAGTGGCAGCCGTACGGGAGGAGCTGGTCTGGGAGACGTCGTTGGGCGGCGGAATGTTCTCCTTGTCGCGGCCCTCGGCGCGTTCACGGCGTGCCTTTTGCTCAGACTCCTCGTCGCTGCTGATATCGAGGACGCAGGTGCTGTGCTGCAGCAGGTTGGTCATTTCCTGTTCGGGGGTGTCTTCGTGGATGTCAAAGAACCAAGAGGCGCTCATGCCGGAGGCGTCGTCCAAGAGCAAAGACGAGTCGAGGGTGGGAAGAGCAGCGGTGGCCAGACGGTTGTCAAAGGACGAAAAGGTGCCCTTGAGGGCGGCATCAAGAGAAAAGGGAGCGGCGGAGCCAAAGTTGGAGCCAACCGTCGAAGACGAAGAAGAGGGCGAAGAGCGGCTCAGGCCCGAAGCAGCACGACGCTTGTTGGTGAGGAGACCACCGCGGCGGGAGGCACGGATGGGGCTGCGGCCAGAAAAGGGAAGACGTGAGAGACGACGAAGACAACGAAATGGGCGACGAGCGGATCGGGCTAGTGTTGATCTTCACGGCGGACGACGAAGACTTGGTCGAGGGGGCCCGGGGCTTGAGCATGGCGCGGGGCGAGAACGAAGTCGAGAGAGGAGACGGCTTGGCGTCGAAGATGTTGGCAGCCGAGGTCAGGTTGATGTTAGCCTTGGTGAGAGTGAAAGGCGAAGAGGCCTTCTTGAGCATGATGCCGCCGGGAGCGGATCCATCGGTGCCCTTGGAGCGCTTGGCCGAGAGGTGAGGGTCGACGTTCTCGGCGTCCTCGGTCTCGGTCCAAGTCGGTGCCTTTCTCTTTGAGGCGGGAGATTGAACAGCTGTTTTTTGAGAGTTAGTGAGAACTCGATATGCCAGATGAAGATGAAGCTTTAACGCGTATCATTGACGACTCGGCATACCATTCTGTCTGTTCTTGGTGCTCGTCAGAGCCTGAAGCCGGGCCCCATCGAGGGGAGCAAACGGCTGCCGAGCAATAGTCGCCATTGTGTCGGGTTGAGTTGATATAAAAGAGTGAAAAGACAATCAAATGGTGACTTTGACGAGTGCCGAAAAGACGAGATAGTGTCGAAGTGGTGCTTGAACGAAGCTGGCTGGATCGATTGATGTCGAATTCGAAAGAGTTCAAGATTTGTCTGTCGAGATCGAGGATAAGGTCGATGTTATGAATAGTCTTTTCGTCGGTGCAAAGTTTCGATGAAAGGGAGATGTGAAGAGAGGGGGAAAGGATTGTGAAAAGGAAAGGGAGAGAAGAAGTGAAAAAAGGTCAAAAGTGAAAGGAGGGATAAGAAATTGTTCAGAAGGACCTGAAGAATAGGAAGAAGCGTGTATGAAGAAGAGGATGGATAAGATAGAATAGAGGTATGGAATAATGTAAGAGAGAGACAAGATCGATGGGG
This sequence comes from Sporothrix variecibatus, assembly GCA_016097105.2. Lineage (NCBI taxonomy): Eukaryota > Fungi > Ascomycota > Sordariomycetes > Ophiostomatales > Ophiostomataceae > Sporothrix > Sporothrix variecibatus. The sequence goes on along the minus strand of JADMNI010000001.1, from coordinate 5,251,579 downwards.
CATTCAAGGGCACCTGGGACAGAGGGAGGACTAAAAGGGAAGGGGGGTAAGAGAAGGGGGAGGGAAAGAGGGAAAGACGAGAGGGAAAGACGAGAGGGAAGGAGCGAAAGGACAGGAGGAGACGAGACGAGACGTGAGGACGAACCGACGAGGGCGTAAAGAGGGAAAGAGCGAAGGAGGGCGTCAGGAGGGCGTCGCGTGTTTTGGCGTGCCAAAAATTTGATAGTGCAGGCAGGAGTGCAGAGAGTGGGTGGTGGCACTTGGCCTGCGTTTTGGGCCCAAGCAAGCCAAAAAAGCTGCAAAGTGGGCACGGCTACTGAGTACTACTAACAATAATTTACGGAGTCCTCCGTACGGAGTACCTGGGCACTGGCATGGGCAGTGCTTCAATAGCGAGAATTGGCAAGAGGGGCCTTTCCTCAATAAGATGGAGCCGTGGCCCGGCCGGGGCCAAGACCAAGATCATTGCGCGCCTTGCCAATCCAAAAAGGAAAGAGTGAGACACGGCACCAGAGGGAGGAGGGCAGCGCTACGAGAAACAGATCTTACGAGGAGAAGAGGAAAGAGCGGAGCAGGAAAACAGGGCAAGGACGACTGAGGGACGAGAAGAAAGACGAGACGGACGAAACAAAAGTGCAGGAGCTCGAACATGACCAGGAAAGAGCTGGCAAGAGCCTCAAACTCGACCGGCAGCTTTCGAGTCGGAGAAGACAGCTTCTCTCAGCCAGTGAGCGTGCAGCCAAGAAGAGCGTCTGGTGTATCTCGTCATGCCTTTTACTCTTCTACTTTGTATTACTTCTAACAAGCAGAGTGGAAATGGGTTGCATGGACGGGGAAGCGCCCTGCTGCAGGTCTTTGTATGAGGTCGAGGCGAAGAAATAGGGGCGAAGCAGATTCAAAAGGTCAGGCCAAACGAAGAAGAGGACAAAAAAAGAATTAATGCTGGATGCCGACGCGCTCGGACTCGACGATGGACCCCAGGAAAATACTTTTCGATCTATGGACGGCCCCGCTGCCCATCAAGTACCCCGGCGAGCCTCGTGTTAGTGGACGAAGCAGGCCCAAGGAAGCTCAGAAGACAAGACGGGAGGCAAGACGCAAGGGATGGGAAGACGAGAGAAGAGGAGGGAAATCAATTAAACAGGACACAAAAGTACGGAGTACACAGTATTAATTAATACCAAGCAAGAGAGTACTTGTACGACTCAAATGCTGCATTGCTGCGTTGGCGAACGGTCGCGCAGCCGGGCGGACAGGCCTGCAGATGAACAAAAGTGCAGAAATGTCAAGATTTTGCTTGCTTCTTTGCTTGCTTCACCCTTTTCTTGTCTTTTTTCCTGTCTTTTTCCTGTCGTTTCTGTGCCTGCACTTGAGTCCCTTGTGTCATCCAGATGGCCATTACTGCACGCTGATTGGCTCGCCCAAATTGGGACCAGCATTAGTGCTAAAATGCTTGCAGGGCCAGAGGGACGCTGTACAAGCCAATAAGAGCGCGTTTCTTTTGTGAAAAACCAATCAGAGCGTGTCTTTGCTGCCTTTTGCTGTCTTTTGATGTCTCTCGCTCGACTACAGACTCCACTTCTACCCGTCCCGCAGCGTACTCTGAGTGGCTCTTTGGGCAGGAGGGCAGCTCCAAGTGGGCCCCCACTTTAAAGATTGAACGCCAACGCGTCGTGCTCCCTTTGGCCCTGTTTATGCCTCGCGCGTCAGCTGAACCAGACCAGACGAGAGGAGAGGAGAGAGACGAGGAGACAAAAAGGCCGGGTGGGGATACTTTGTGAGGCAGAGAAGATGGGTTACAAGACAGGTCGCAGGAGGCACAGAGACACAGTACGCACAGTACGAGGACACGATGCACACATGGAGGCACCTCATTTCAAAGGAGAAAAGAGAAAGGATTTCATTGATCGTAAGTACATATCCTCATTCATCGTCCGGCATAACAGGCATGACACAAAAGAAAAGAGAGGAAATAAAAATGATACGCTGAGCTTGACCACCAGTTAAAACGCCTTAAGAAGGGGACCAAGGAGACAGACAAGGAAGCAGGACAAAAACAGGGCAAACGCTACCACAAGAAACCGCAGTAAATGCAACCAGAATGCGGCCAAAATGAAAAGTACAGGAATAAGAGCATTGGCCGTGAATCAAAAACAGGCAGCAGGCCGAAGGCTGGCCTTGCAGCCCAACGACCAAGCCGAGGAGTCGAGAAGTCTCGATGAGGGCAAGACAAGAAGGAAAAGAAGAAAAGAAAAGCCTGCCTGCTGCCGGTCTGAACAAGAAGATCCGGGCAAGAATGAAACAATCGAACAAAGGAACGAGGGGCAAGAGAAGAAGCTGAGGGGAACAGGAGAATAGGAGGAGGGCAGGAGGGCTTGGAGGGAAAAGAAAAACAAGAACAAGCTCGGGCAGCTCTGAAAGTCAGACAGACCGATCCGCTTCGCTAAGAAGGCAGCGGCGGCCACCCGAGGGCCGATCAGGGAAGATCAGTCAAGAGCAACTCACCACACGGGAGGCAACTCTCGACTCTGCGGGCCAGGTCTCAAGGAGATCATGAGCGCTAACGTGCATTCCAGCCAGCTGCAGGGCCAGGACGCTGAAGGGGCAGAAGGGGCCAGAGATTGCACCAGGGACGACCTTACAAGAGACCTTACACGAGACCTCGTGAAGACTCTCACGCAAACGCTGGGTTCACCCTTGAAAGGTCGACTGCGGCAGTACCTGTGTGCAGTCCGTCATGCTGTTGATGTTGTAAACACCCAGCAAACTGAGCCGGAGGTATTCTGATGCGAAAGCCTAGACGGTTAGCAGCGAACAATCAAAAGAGGAAGGAAGACCGAGGGGGGGACTCACTGTCTGCCACACGGACCGCCCGGCTTTGCGTCCCAAAGAACTGGAAAGAGGACACCGCACCGGGAGACTGTGCCAGTGCCACATCGCTCGGGAACCGGTACACACCCGCAGGTGCCGTCGCCGCCAGTGTCGTGTTGTAGTAGGCATTGTCCCAGACGCCCGGAGTCGGGTCCTGGCCCTCGCCAGCTTGAGCGGGCGCCGTCGTGAACTGCTGGCTCACCGTGTGTGCTCCGATGAGAGCTGCCAGCCCGCCGGGTGAAAAAGTCTTGGCCGCAAACAGCGCGGCAATCGTGTCGGCACCGCTCATCGGGTCGGGCAACATGCTGTCCGGCGCCGCATTAGTGTTGTCCACCCGTCCCACGTAAAACCGCATACGGGGCCCACCGGGACAGGCAACAACGGCCGTCATGGCAGCCAGCTGGATCAGGTCGGCCATGGAGGCGCCGTACTGGTGGTAGCGCTCGTACCAGGCCCATGTCTGGTTGGCAATGGCCTGCAAGCCAAGGTTGACAGGACGGGCGAGCTCGGTAGGGGATAAGACGATGGAGCCGTCGGCGCCGCCGCCGCCATAGCCCGCGCCTGTGTCCCAGGCTGCTGCGTCGTGGAAACCCAGGCGGATGGCACCACGAGCAAGCTTTGAGCAGCCGCCCGTGGCGGGTCGCCAAACATCGAGTACATGTCCAGCATGGCATACTTGTGGACACAGCAGGCGTCGGCGTTGCAGGCTTCTGAACCCAAGGGGCCGGGGGCATCATACACTGGGATGCCGTCGCCCAGTGGCTGGCCGCCGTTGCCCGATAGGACAGCCTTGATGTTGGCACCGACGGGCGTTAGAGATGAGTCGGGCAGGTTAGCCAAGTCGCCCAGGATGGTGGTCGAACCGAGAAAGCCAGCTGATGCGCGGGCTCCGTTGTGGTGGCTGTCGTGTGCTTGCATCTTCTGAAGGTCGGCCAGCAGCTTGCCCATGCCGGGGTATGCCACAATCAAATGGCCGGCAGCGAGAAGGTGGATGGAGAGAGCAAATGTCCTCATTGTGATGTGTCCTGTAGATGTTGTAAAGAGGATGGTGTTGATGGCGATGCCTTTGTTCAGGCGTTGGTAGAAGAGTACTGTTCTCAAGTGCTCAAGTCGTCTTTATATCGCTGGTTCTGTGTTGGTATCTCAAGTGACGCTGCTTTGTAATCTTGTGGCTTGTGCTTTGTACTTCGAGATCGAGTGTCGTTACGTTCGTTGTCCTTCGTTCTTTCTTCTTTCTTCTTGACCTTCCATCGCTTCCATATCCTCTCAAGAAAAGCCAAGCATCGACGTACATATATACACAAAGATCGCACTCCAGATCTGTGTCTCGATACAGAGCTCGACCATCATCGTGACAAGGTGGCAAACGGTGCATGGCCGGCCAGCCTCTACAACTGATAAGAGTGACAGGGCAGTCGTGAAGGTTGGGATGTTGTCAATCGTTCATACCACCAAATGCTACATGACAACAAAACTGATAGTATCACCAGCCTGCGCCTTTTTGGTCCTACAGAATATCGAGGTTGGGTAAGGTATGCCTGGAGAAGTCAGTCTCAAATAATACTCTATTATATTTTGCTTTATTTTCGTACGAGAAACTGTTGTCGTAATGATAATAAATATTGATAAATAATAATTCAAAAATAATAGTAGAATCAAAATCAATAAAAGCCAAAATCAATGAAACAGCCACTTTGTTCAGCCTCACCATCTTTTACCCTAGTTAAATCCCATCAGCAAGTGAAGACACAATGGCCGGTGAGTGCTGCCATTTTACCAACAGCGTTCGTTTTGTTGACATCGTATTGTTGTGAAGCGGCTGGTTGGTGATGTGGCTGGACTGAGCTGCTTACCAAAATGCTGTGCCGTGTGATAGAAGCGGCCGGCTGGCCACCCGAACCACTGACCACACCTGATATGCATAATCGGATAAATTACTACGGCCACCTGAGCATCACACATGGCACAACTAAACGCCCAAATGCAATTTATGGCCTTATGCGTTCGCACAAGGTTAGCAACGTATCTCGCCATATGCCATTACCAGCCAGTCACCGCTCCAAGGAGACGCACTCTCGTCAACAATGAGGCTGGCTCTACGGCCATTGTAATATCACAGCGCTTACCTTCCAGTGACCACCGAGAATCCTCACGTTTGTGCTTTCTTTGCGAAAAAAAAAGTGGAAGTTTTTTGCTGGTTCTCTAAATTTTTTGGCGACAAATCGTACACTTCGTTTTTTATGTATTGTGTGGCATTGGCATATCCAAGCCACCGTCAATCAATCAACCCGCCCGCCTCCTCTCAATCCTACCCTTAGGCCTTCTGCTTCTTGCCGGCCGCCTTGTTGCTCTTCTTCTCCGCCTTGGCAGAAGCCTTGGCCGCCTTCTTACCCTGCTTGCCCTGCTTGCCAGTGTTTCTTGTTCGACGCGTCGCCCGAAATCAGCGCCTGCTGCCGCACCAGCTCCTTGGCCATCCGCAGCTTCTCGTCCATCTTCTTTCTCCGGTGCCGCATAAAGGCACTGCGGCTGCCCAGTCTCTGCGTTCCGGGCGTCTTGCCCTTGTGCTTGCCCATCAGGCGACCAATCTGGAAGTTGGATTCGCGGTACGCGTAGTTGGGCGACACGTACAGAACACGGTTCGTGCGCTTGATCTGAACGTACGCGTTCCAGCGGCGCGCCGCGCGGGCCGCCTTGGTCTCGCCGCCCTTGACGTAGCGCGACGCCTTGTCTTCCTTTCCAGACGAGCCGCCAGCTGCCTCCTCGGCAGCGTCGACGGCCGCTTCGCTCGCCTCCTTCGATGCCTCGGCGCGCGTCAGCACTTTGTCCGGCTCGCCCTCGCGCACGTAACCCTCCTTGCGAATGACACGCCGCGGGATACCGCTGCGGGTCAAGGGGTCAATCTGCCTTGGGACCCGGCGCGGGATGGCGACCATGCCGAGTTTCCGCTTGCGCGCGGCGTGCGGGTGGTACGGCAGGCGGTCGTTGCGCTCGTAGGTGACGCCAATGTACTGGCGGGTCGGGTGCCGGAAGGGGTCGCGGTAGTACTTGACGTAGCCGGCAATGGCCGAGTGGATGGTGTGGTCGCGGCCCATGATGGTGTTTTCGCCGGGGAACCAGATGGTGCCGCGCTGCTTGTAAATGATTGTGCCAGGGAGGACATATTGTTCTGGGCTGTTAGCGAGGTACACAACGAAAAAAGAAAACGAAAAGAGCATAGCATGGACGGTGACTGACCTCCCACCCGCTTGGCACCCATCTTCTTGGGAATCGTCTTCTTGAACGTCACCCGGTAGGCACCCTGCGCTTTGACGGCTGCAAAACGGTGACCCTCAACGGCGACATTAGCAGCCAGCAGACTGCTGCAGCCTGTTGGCCGTGCTAATAATGAGACTGAGGTGGATGGCGTCGCTGTTGGCCGCTTGACGGCTGCCCGGATGGGCAGCCGCAGCTGCATGAGGCGCATTGGGTGTGTGTGGAGGGACCAATGGTCGACGGGAGACTCGGTGGATTACCGTAGAGTCCGCTCGGAGGGAGGGTTGTCGTCGTTGGGCGGTCGTCGTCGTGGTCGTCGTCGAGATCGCGATCGTTCAAAATGGACCCAATCAATCGCATGAGGTTTCTCGGCGAGAGTTAAAATTTCAAGGAGCGACTACTAGCTGCACGTGACCTTCAATTGGATTTTTGGCTGTCCAATGCCTTGTGACCCTTTTAGGACTAGCGCCAACTGGCAAGGTCAAGGAACATAACAACTCCAACTGCTCTAGCCAGGAGTGCTTCAGGTACCTGCATCCTTTGAATGACTTGTGTTAAAATTGAGGAGGAAAGTCAATATGACTCGGAGGTCGTGTTTAAATAAAAGTTAAAGACGCCTTCTTGGGATATACTGCGCTTCTACGAGCTTCAACGGCCATAAAAGCTGACTGATTACCTAATGCTTGAGAAGGTGTGCCTGCCGTTTCGAGCGTTTCTTGTATCGACTATGCTGGCCCCACCTTTTCCACAGGGGTCTTTCCGTGCTGCCGTTCTGGTGTTCTGGCCAGCTGTCTCACTGTTGCTGTTCTTGGACGGCTCTTCTTCAACTTCCACAGCCTTTCATCGGCGCTACGTCGAACCTGCATCAACCTCGAACTCACCTCGACTTACCACACGACCATCAGCGCACATCTCCACGACGTCGGACATCGGACACCGACCATGACTCGCACCCTCATCGCCTGGGCACTGGCCCTCTTCTACGCCCACGTCGCTTTCGCACAGTTTGGCTTCTTCGACCAAATGTTTGGCGGCGGCGGCGGCGGACAACACCACAACGAGCCGCAGAACGTGCCGAGTGACTCGGCATGGTACCAGGGCAACGTCGAGAAGATGCACTGCGACAAGTATCTGTGTCCGGATACTCTAGGTAGGCGAAGCCGTCCCGTACTCTCTTGTAACTTCTTGGTGACAACATACTGACTGCTACGCCGGGTCGGGATAGCCTGCGTCCATTTTGCACACCATTGCCCGTGTCCGTTCCCGAATATTGAGGACAAGTTCGAGCTGGCCGAGGGCCACCGGCTGTGTGTCTCGCGGGGCGGGTTCAAGGACGGCGAGTCGGCACGGAAGATTGAGCTGGCGCGGAAGGGCATGTTGTAATATAAGGCTGTCGATGTAAGAGGTTTTTACGATTACGACTACGATCGAGAGAGCACATACGATGGGGGGACGGTGAACATGACGTTTCAATGTTTTGTTTCATTTCAATATAGAGAACATCATAGAAAAGACTTAAAAATATTCAAAGGTACGGCAAAAGTAGGCAAATCACATTTAGTTTTAAACAGTGACTGCTGAACAGGTATAGCAAAAATCGCCGGGCAAACTTTACTATGCGTAATGTACACGTATGGGTATGCAAAAAAGCGCAAGATTTTTTCCACGGCGTCGTCCACGGCATCGCCTCCTGCAAGACAGAATCGCACTGTGGTCGTTTCGTTACGCCATGGCGCACTATGTCATGGCGTTGGGGTCGTTGTCGTTGCCATTGTCGTTGCCGTCATCGTTGCCATCGTCATTGTCGCCATTGTCATTGTCGTCATCATCATGCTCCTCATCTTCCTCGTCTTCCGAGTCACCCTCTTCATCATCGTTGTCGCTGTCATCATTGCCATCATTGTTGTGATACTGGCGGGGGATCACTGGCGTGGCTTGGGCTGCAAGAGTCTGGAGGTACTTAGCCATCGGCTCAGTCAGGCCTGCACGGTGCCGTGTCGACGAGAGGCCGTCAAACCTGACGGCGTCCGAGTACATGACGGTCGTGTTGGCCAGCTGGCGGGGATTGCCAATGGAGATGTCGCGCAGCTGGCCGGTCAAGGGATCGGCAGCGAGCTCACTCAAGAAGACCTTCCAGACGTTGGGTGGAGTGGACGCGTTGCTGATGTTGGGGTTCTGGTTGGGGTCGACGAGAACAATATTCCAGAGCGACAGCGAGTCCAGCAGTGGGATGCGACGGAGCAGACTAAGAAGTTCGGGTACAGAGATTTCGGCATGGCCCAAGTCAAGGCGGTGCAGCTTGGGCGGCATGGTGTTGTCTGGCGACGCAGATGCAGATGCAGACGAGGAGGAGGATAATGTGGATGGAGGCGCAATGACCGGAATGGATGCTGGTAACGACTTGCCGAGTTGGGACAGGAAAATGTCGGTGCGGCGGTGCTTGGAATTTTGCATATTCAAACGCAACCACTCGACATGCGGCGCGTGGGCCAAGAACGCATGGAAACTGAGCCCGGCGATGCTGGCCGGTTGGAATTGCCCGCCGCGGAAACCGACCGTGTGCATGTTGTTGAACCCGACGTCCTGGTGGAAGTTGACGTCCAAATGCAGCCGCTGCAGACCATTGATGACCGACAGCAATGGTGTGGGATCGGCGCCCGGTGCCATGGTCATGTCAAACGCCTTGTTCTCGAGGCCAAAGTGGCGTGCACGTAGCATCACCTCCAAGTTCTTGGGGCTCACCGTGGCCTTGGCTGTCTCGTCGTCAGGACTTGTGTCGGCCTTTGCTGCGACAATCGTCTTTGCTCTTGCCAGAGCAGACAAAACAATGGAAAACGCTCCCGACGCAAACTTGGCATCGTGCATCATAAACCCAGGAGTTTCGCCTATCAACGCCTGCAAGCTGCCTGTGCCGTAGCTGCGCCATGGCTGTGAGGGCCCGTCGCGGAACCGTGTGTTTGAGTTAAAGTCGCGAATGTCAATCGTCTCGAGGTTCGGCAGATTGGCAAAGGCAATGGCCAGCATCTCGACAGCACGGCCTGTGTACAGCAGCGAATTTTGCTGCGCGACGGCGAGCTGGAATTGAATGGCCTTTTCTTCATTGTCGAAATTTTGGACCAGGTTGTTGGTCAGCTTGTCGAGGCCAATGGAGACATGCCTTAGTGTGAGACGCAGCTCGGGATGCTGAGAAATGTCAATCAGCGCTTGCAGACTGTAGTCGGTAAACATGAACTGCTTGCGCCGGAAGAACTCGTGGCCAAACGAGTGGAAGAGGGCGCGCTCGGTGCCGCGCGAGACGAGACGGACGCTGCAGAGATCGGTCGTTGGGAGGTGCCGTGTGATGCGGACGAGCATCTCGATCGGCAGTCTTGCAAACGGGTCCGTGGCTAGGGGAGCGTCCGAGACGGCGACGTCCGAGACGATGTCCATGGGGGGCGGTTGTGTGGGCCGAGAGGTCCACCAAGTGGTGTGTCCAGATCTGAGAAAGTGAAGCTATTCGCAAGTCAACTTGTTCGTGAGATGAGAACCGAGTAAGAGATGGAAAGAATATCAATTGGATGCGAGAAAAGAAGATTCGAAGAGATCGAAGTAAAGAAATCGAATTGACATCAACACAGCCTCAGAAATAGCTTCGCTTTTGAGGGTTTTGTGAGCTTCCTTCGACTTGTATTAATACGCCGGTCATGAAGAGGAGCTGAGCCAGCTCGATGGAAGCTTGGCGCTTGGCTGCCTATTGTCGTTCCTTCTAATGCTAACAGTAGAAAGCTGGGAAATGGGGAGGTAAAGGTGGGCTTGGTGCCTAAACCTTAATGCCAATAGCACACAATGACAAGGCTGACGAGTGGAGCTATTGTGAGTGGTTGCTGAAGAAGGAGAAGGAGCCCCTGAATCCCTGCCATTTAGCGGCGTTTTCATTGACCATTGCTTCGATTGGATGACTGGGCAAGAACGAACGTAGCTCTTTCCGTAAACAATTCAGCAGATTCAAAAGAGGAAGTCACGAAAAAAGAGAGGCTCAAAACAGCAAATAAATTAAAAACAATATTTCAATTGCTAATTATCCAGGTATTCCAAACCAGCAAACCCGCTCTATGCAATCTATGAAGATGTATGGCGACAGCACGACGCCGAAAAGAATCAACAAAACAAAGGATCTAGAACACCTGAAGAACATTTGAAGCCTTCCTTGGCCAGCGGGCTTACATCTCAACAAATGACCCCGGCACGCGGATCGTGCTGTAGTCGTCCCAGATGGGCTCGTCTTTCTGGCCCGCCGTCTTTCAAGTCCTTGATGGCCTTGTCAAACATTCTTCGGCCTCGAATCGGCGGCGGCGGTGGCGGCCGTGCGCCCATGGGCGGCACGCTGCGAATCCCGTCTGATCTTTCGCCAGGGACCGTCTCTTCCTCGGCAATTGTCCCGTTTGTTTGTCGGCTGTTGACATATGCCGTGTACGAGTGCAAACGGCCGGCTTCGTACAGCGGCCGCGGTCCCACGACACCAAACACAGGATGGTGGGTCGGCGGGACGGGAGGAGGAGGGGCGGCACTGTACCGCGGGAACCCGCTGGCCGATGCTCTCGACAGTGGTGGCCGTGGTGGCATCATCGTCGACGCCGGTCCAGGGCTTTGCACCATGGGCGAGACATAGGTCGGCGTCGGCGGAAAAAGTGTTCCATGGGCGATGGCACGGGCGGAATGTACGAACCAGCAGCGGGTGCATAGGCCGTATGGTGCAACGGCGGCGGTGGCGGCAGCTTGATGGACGAGGGTTTGTGGGCACCTTCGTCGACACGGCTCCAGAGTTCTTGCCGTTCAACGAGTGTGCTGCCGGAGCTGGGCATGGCAAACGGTTCGTTGTTGTACGACGGGATGGAGGGCGGCGGGGCCAGGCTGCTGGTCGAGGTGTTTGGGTCGTCGGTGGTTTCGCGGATGGTGACACGGGTTTTTCGTTTTCGTTTTGGTGTGATGGGGATGATGGGTGGTGGTGGAGCTTCTTCCTCTTCTTCTGATTCCTCTTCCTCTTCACTCGACGCTCGACTCGGCCCGCTGGCTGATGCGCCACCGCTCTCGGCACCACTGCTTGACCCGGCATAGATGTGTCCGGAGATTCCGTCGCCCAGAATGCCGTCTATCAGTGCCTTGGCAGCCGACGTCTGGCCCTCTGGGATGGGCGGCGTGATCCAGGGGAGCACAAAGGGGTTTGCCGTCCGCTCGATGACCAACTGCACGACCGTCATGTCGATGCAGTTGATGATGGCCGCCGCCAGTCCGGCCTGCAGCGGTGTTGTCGGGGACGTACTGTCTTTCGGCTGGCTGCCCAGCGTGATGGCCATCGCTAGCAGCGAGACCGCCCACAGTGCAATCGTGATGCGGCCCAGCACGATAATCTTGGTGTGCCGCGGCGTGCGGACGGCGCGGTTGGTGCCTTCAAAGGGGTCGGGTCGGCGGGCGGCCAGCAGATGGAAGCTCATATAGGCCAGCCCGAAGATGCAGGAGATCATCACCAGGCTTTCTGTGAGGCCAATGGCTTTGGCAGTGACGACAATGGTGCCGCCCAGCACCAGCCCCGATACGATGATCCCAATCAAGATCATGAGCAGGTTGAGCCCAAAGGCGGCCATGACGATCTTGGGCAGCGGCAGCCATGCCGGTGTGGCCAAGGGTCCTGATTTTGATGATGGGGTGGTGGCCTCTTCTCCGTCTCCTGATTTTGACTTCCATGAGATAAACGGCTTCCATTTCATAACATCTTTGAAGGAGACACCCTTGCTGTCGTCGTCGTCGTCTTTTGCCATGGGAGCAAGCTGGGTGGGGGTTGTTGTCGGCCAATGTTATTGTCGATATTTGTCGACAGGCTTCGTCCGATGGCTGGACGGCCAGGATCTGGCCTGAGTTGAAAATCACCACCAGGATGTAGGATGTTGGAGTGTGATCGTATGTGTGTTCGTCAGTGTGAATAGTGAATCGGCGCTCTATGAGGGCATCGTGAGGTTGATTGCCGTGACTTTCGTGATGCTCGATCGGTGTAAAGACTTTGTTTGCTAGACAAACTACTTTGTTCGATAAAAAGATGCCCAACCCATGGCAAACAGAAGAGTAGACTCCAAACTCCTCGCAAATCGTAAGCCCCTCACAAGACATCTCGTTTACATTCCAGAGTCATTTTGGAGAGCAGACTTGCAGCCGGGCAACGAATCCAGAAGATCGCATGCCAGACGTTGGGAGGTCATAGTATTTTTGGTCATGTAATTTTTGGTGAGCGCATTCCAGCCATTATTGGGTGACAGTATGAGAGAAAAGTGCAGCCAATTTGCCATGTCGTCATCGGTCAATTATCGGTCGATTACTGTGCAATTGTGTGCTGCAAATCATCTTTGATTTTTGTGGTAATTTTGCAGTCATTTCGAGATCGGTTTGACGTATTCTGGTCCTCCAATGGATAATTGTTTCGTGATGTTGATTTTGGTTGGCTTCTCGCCAGCTTTTATCGCCTCTTGTTGGTTCCTGCCTCCAACGGCTGCCAACCCACATCGCCGTTCTCTGACATCAATACGCCGTCTCTACTTACCCAAGCGCAACCAAGGTACAGGTCCCGCTTTCGGCCTGTCGGCGAGGAAGTCGTGTCGTGTCAGTGTCGGCTACCGTTGGCCCCACCTTGCCGTGCGCTGTAATTTGGCGCAGATGCGAGGAGATTGCAAAAATTGGCGGTCCTCGTTCAGCCATTTACAGCAGCTGCTTCCGAGCATGACTCGTGCCAGGTTGCAGGCTGCATGCACGCTACAGAAACGCTACACCATCTTTTACGCTCTTTACGGTCTTCTACGCTCTTTCCTTCGTTAGTGACAAGCCACTATCCTGGCCACTGGGCGCCTTTCCCCTCCTTCTTTCTGCTCTTTGCTCTTTCCGTCTTTGCGCTTGGGTGACCCACTACGAGTGGCGGTCTCGCTCCTTCCTTTGGGCGACTTATTCCTTGTTCCCTTTGCCGGCCCCGCAGCACCACCCAACATTGATAGGCTTTGATTACAGGCGACGGAGCGCAAGCCACTACTTTGCTCAACACAACGCCGACCGCCCGCCCAAAATCCCAAAAATCTCTAGATGACTTTGTCCACGACACAAACCACAGCCTCGCAAAACAGCAATTGACTCTTCCCACCTCTTGCCTTTCACGCCCCTCTCGTCATCCTTCGATTTTGTGTCCTCCCTACGCTTGCTACTCCTCCTCCACGTTCTTTCCCCCGCCTTCATCGTCCCGACTGCCGCCTCCGACTCCCGCTTTTCTTCTTTTCTTGTTTCTTCTCCTTCTTCCGTCTCCGCTGGAGCATGGACGCAGGCTTGTGCTCGTGAATGGAGACACCAACCACGGCGGCAGCAGCCACGGCGGGGGTTACAGCGGTCACCACGCCGGCTGCTGTACCGGCAGGCACAACCACATCAGCCGCCCCGGCAGCTACAACAACAACTACGGCTCCTTCTACGTCAACATCGAACACCGCCGCCGACCTCGCCAGCAAAAAAGTGTCTCAGACCTGTGTCACCTGCCGGGCACGCAAGGTCCGCTGCGACGGCCGCCGCAACATCTGCTCCAACTGCGAGCGTTTGGGGTTCCCCTGCTCTTTTGACGACGCCGCCGTTGTCGTGAGCGCCGAGACCAAAGGACAACACAGCGGTGCCGACGGTGCGTTGTCGGGAGAGAACTCGACGGCCGTTCTGTCGACAAACGCCACGACAGGAGCAACATCGTCCGACCCCCTTCTCTCGATCCCACGGCGACGCGCACGCCAGGCATGCCAAAACTGCCACTCGCGCAAGGCCCGATGTTCGGGCGGCACGCCGCAGTGTGACCGGTGCCGGACGCTGGGCATTGAGTGTGTCTATCGGCCGGGCAAACGCACACGAATGAGTCCAGTCCTCTCGGGGTCAATCTCTGGCGACCGCGATGCCAATCACAACCACAGCAACAACCGCGACAGCCGGGGCGAGCCAGCATCACAGCAGCACGGCTTCGAGCGCGGTCTCAGCGAATCCTCGGACCACATGGACGATGTGCCCATGGGCAATGCCGGTCCTGGAGGCCATACTGGACACTCGGGGCACCCAGGCCATGGACCGGCCTCGGCCACAACCAGCGGCGGTGCAGGCGTCGACGCAGCACTGCTGACAACACGCTCGTGCCCGCCCGAGGTGCTCGAGGCACTCGCCATGCGCACCTTTGACCAGTTCTTCCGCCACATCCACCACATCCCGACGTTTGCCTTTTTGCACCGTGCCTCGCTCATGCAGAGATACCGGGCCGGACTTGTCGACCGTCCACTGTTGTTGGCGCTCGTCGGCATCACATCGCTCATGACCGACCTGGGCCCGGGCACACGCGAGCTCGGCAAGCAGTGCATCGCCGAGGCAGAAGCACTGGTGCTCAGCCGCCTGGACCGGCCCTCGACACTGGGGCTACAGACACTCGTTTTTGTCATCCACCACCGCGTGCTGTCGGGCCGCTTTTCGTCTGCGTTTATGCTGCACGGCGTAGCCTCCCGTTTTGCTTCAGCTCTCCGCCTCAACCACGAGAATACTCGGTTGTGTTTCCTGGCGCGCGAGTCCCGTCGCCGTCTCATGTGGGCTCTGTACATGATCGACTCCAGCATGGCTAACGGCTACGCCGACTTTAGTCTGTGGGCCTACCGCGCCGACGACCGCGCCGACGTCATGAACATCCAGCTGCCCTGCAACGAGCGCAACTTTGAGTTTGACCTGCCCGAGCGCACCGAGACCCTGAGGCCGCCGCCCCGCCTGGCTGACGGCAGCCTGCCGCCTTTGCCCGACGACATTGGCTTTTTGGCCCTGCACGTGCGTATCCGGTCATTGCGCGGCCGTATCCTGCAGTACACCAAGGACGTCACCTCGAACCTCAGTGCACCACCACTGCCCTCATCGCCGTCTACGGCCACCGACGAGAACGTGGTGGCCCTCAACGTCTCGACTGTCCCCGGCCGTGTCGCCGAAATTGCCGCCGAACTCGACGATTTCGCTGCCCGCCTGCCCGTCAGTTTTCGCTGGTCCGAGGGCAATGTGCGCCTGCGGACCTATTCACCCCGTCTCTGTGTGTTTCTGATGACCCACGTCTGGTGGGAGCAGTGCCACTGCGAGCTCTATCGGTTGGCTTTAGTCGGTCTCCAAGAAGCGTTGCCTGCGCCCTGTATTGCCCAGCTTGAGCGCCAATTCCCCACATGGGTGCGCCACTGCCGCGAGCAAGTCTTGGAGCACGCCAGCGCCATGGCCGACATGTTCCGCCTTGTGCTCACACTCGAAAACGGCGTGCCCGTCACCGATCTGGATCTGCCCATCTGCCTCTACCAGTGTGTCCGACTCCTCTTCTACATCAGCCGCACCAACCCGGACGACCCCCAGGCAGTGCCGCACGACTCATTCTTGGAGCTGGCCGGCGTGTGCACCCAAGTGCTCGAGCGCACTGTGACAACACCGGCCACGATCCGCATCCGCGCCAACCTGCAAAAGCTGATTGCCAACGGGTTGAGCACGGCCGAGATGGCACCGAGCGGGCGGAGCACACCGGATGTGGTGCACATGGAGACGGAGGACGACATTTCGACCATGATGCGGCAGCCGGGGAGGGCGAGTGGAGCCAATGGCAACAGTAACGGAGTGGCTGCTGCACCCAGTCCACTCCTGCCGGGCCTCAGCCAGCGAGCAGCCGCCTCGGCAGGACCGCAGCCGTATGCCCAGACACAGCAGCAGCTGGCCCATCCTCATCAGCCACAACCGTTGGCGGCACCTCACCAACAGCAGCAACAACAGCAGCAGCAGCAACAACAGCAGCCACTCCACCATCATCAGGACATGCCGAATGCGCCGCCCGTCATGTTTGACGCGTTTGATAACCACATGGCGGCTGCGGCGGCGGCGGCAGCAGCTGCAGCCGCAACACCGACGCCGCCAACTGCAGGCTTGGGGATGACTGGTCTGCCAACAACAACAACTGGTGGTGGTGCAGCTGCACCCACGCCCGCTGGCGTCTCCTCGGCCGGCTCTCCACAACCGAGTCTGGGCGGTGTTGGCGCTGGAGGCGCTGGCAGCCACCAACCGGGTGCCTCGCTCGACGCGTTTGATCTCGATGTGGACAATTCGGGTCGACGGATCTGGGCGGCTGGTTTTCGGGCGATTGGGTGACGAACAATGAGTTTTCGACGTGAGAGCTCGCCGACAGGCGGGCATCAAAGCTGGCCGGCAGCGTTTCTGTTTATACTTATCCTTTTTTTTTGTTAATGCGTATCATGATGGGAGGGAGCTTTTGCTATTTTTTGGACGTCTTTTCGTCAAAGATATGAGGGTATATGACGGTATTTTTTCTGGAAAATATAAAAGGAGAAGCAACAAATTTAATGTTTTCTGAATAATGAAAGCGAGACGTGCAAAGTGAAGAAGTGAAGACGTGAGAAAGTAAAAGTAGAAGTAGATTGAGTCCTAGGAAAAGAAAAAAAGAGCAAAAGATTCTAGACCACGCTTTTTCTGGTTTTATTTCCAATTCAAGAATTTATTGATTGATTTTATTATTTTTTTTCCGTAGCTTTACTTCTTTTCAGACACGCGACTCGACATGACGGGACCCCCAACTTTTCTTTTCTGCAGTGGACCACGACGTCTGGACGTCTGGACGCCAACCGTGAATCGGACGAATAAGACGGTCTGCTGCAGAGTAATGAGAATCCCAAAAGAGAAGGAGACACACAAAAGACACAAAAAAGACGTTGGGGGTACACTGCACCGATGTTCCGGGTTGCTGTAACCTTTCTCGCAAACAGATCCAGAACGGAAGAGCCAATAAAAAAGCTTGCCAGAGACAGATCTGACCAACTGGAGTCGTTGTTTGCTGCTGTCGTGCTCGCTGGAGAGAATGTCGTGATTGCTCTTTTTGCAGTGGATCCACTGAGGCCCCCCCCTGTAAGCTCCCCCACGATACCCACGATGCAGCGTGTTTGCATGCATACGGCAGTAGCCTCTAGGGGAGCACCGGGAGTGACCCGTTAGTGTGGGACTGTATATTTTACATAGTAATTGTACGGAGTACTTGCCAGCCGAGAAATCAGAGAAGAGAGAAAGCTTCTTCTCTCACCGCAAGGTCTCGACTCACGACTCGACACGTCGGCCGTGCAGTACACATACACAGTATTCTTCTGATTTATTACTCCGTATTTATTTCTTAGAATTCAAATGCCCACCAAAAATATGCTAACAAGACGCTGCTATGCCATAAAAGTCGACGTTCACAAATATGTACCAAAAACATAATATCCCAAAGACAAGAGACGACAACAGACGAGCTTCACTTGACTCAATGCTTTGTGGTTCTTATTTGACAGACGGCCACACTTTCAAACCTATGTACATCCTAGCATTATTATCCTAGCCTCTCGTCTGTTGTCTCTTCTCTCCGTCATGCAACCTCTTACCGCAGCAGAGGCGTCTGCTCACCAGGGCCTTCGTCTGGCTCACCGCCGTCGTCGCCTCCTGCAACACTGTGTTCACCGTCGTCCACAAACCCGAGCTGGTGCTCCCGGTATATCCAGCCGATGCACAGTCCCGCACCAGGGCCCAACACCAGAGACGCACCCAGCACCACACCGACCACGCGCCAGCCAGCCTCCACCAGGATCCAATACAAGACTGTCAGCACAATAAAAAACAAGTCAATCTCAATGAACCGCAGTGTCGACCGCGTAAACTCTTGGCGGTCGTCGGGCTGGTTTGTCAACAGACTCCACAGGACAAGGCCGTGCGAGAGCACCGAGCAGAGGATGGGGACGGCATAGACGGCCACCAGGGCCGGTTTGTGCGACTCGAGGTGCAGCGTGCGACCGGGGCGGTGCTGGCCCACAGACCGGATAGCAAGCCGGATGCCCTGGCGGATGAGCGAGACGTAGACTGGGAAAAAAAGCCAGACGGCAATGGCGACGGGCTGGTCGGTGATGAGCATGACGAGGGAGGGCACGACATAGCCCAAAGCGACGGCCGCGGGGATGGCCACGACTTCCGAGACGACGGCCAAGTGGCGCGAGTCAGGGCGGTTTCTAACGTCCTCGCCACCATCATCATTGCCGCCGGCTGCGCCGGCTGCAATAATCTCCTTGGATCGCCGGAAAAAGGCCGGGATAATCAACAGTTCCCACACCATGGCGCCGCCCATCAGGTTGAACACCAGCCAGGGACCCGTCGGGTACGCAATCAGCACACTGGGTCCGTTGCAGATGCGCGCCGCCTCGACGGTGCTGACGGTCAGCAGAGACCCGATAAACGAGAGCACGACGCTCATGGTGGCAAACGCGCGGTTGGATGTGCGGGCCAGCGCTTCCTGGAAGAAGCTGACCAAGAAACACGAGGGTGTGCCCAAGACAGGGATATGCGACAGGCCTGGGAGACGGGCTCGCGCATGGCACTGTGAAAAGATCATGGCGACGTTGACGTCGGAGTGGACAAACAACACAAGGGCGGTGGTGATGGCCAAAAGGACGGGGACGACCAACAAGTAGCCGAGGCCGACATGGTGCACGAGGTGGTCGCGACGGTTGCGGCGGAGCTGGCGGATGCGGTCCTGCAGAGTGTTCCACGCGGACGCGAGCTGTGGGCGGAGGTTATCCATTGTGGGAGGAGGAGGAATGTCGAGAAGAGAAAGGAAGGGAAGACTGTTTGTTTGGGCGGCGCGGCCCTTTCGGTTCGTGTAGTCGTAGACGTGGAGTCCGCTTTTTTTTTATCGTGTCGTTCGTTCGTACCAGCCGTTGGAAAGTCTTGCGCAAGAAGCCGGTCTCGTCGCTGCGCGCTGGGTGGCGGTGAAGAGTGGACGAGTTGGTTGTTGTCGAGTGCATGAAAGGGAGAAGAAAAAGAGAGAGGAGTTACGTAGGTTCGGCGAGAAGAGGCGCCTGATCCGCCCCGTAATAAGCAACAGACGTGCAGCTTGGGATGTGGGGCACACCCTCTCGGGCGCTGCCATTTTTAGTGGTTTCCTCGGTCCCCTAAACTTTTTTGGCCAACGCCTAATTTAATAGTGGGTGGGTTGGCCGTCGCCAGCCACGCGTTGGTTCAACAACAGACGACAGTCCACCTGACCCGACTTTGACCGGCATCGCATGACATGTATCGCTGGGCTGCAGTTGCAAAATAGAGAAGAAAAAAACTTGAAGAAATATCCAAAACTTAATATTCGTTTATGCCTTGTGTGTACTGTACCTATTATACATGTGTTTTTATACCCAGAACCAAAGCAAACGCCCGCCCGCCCGCAATATACAATATGCTCCCAGTAATGAAAAAAGAAAGAAAGAAAAAAGTCAAACGCCAGTGAATACACAAAAGTGGTAGAACAAATAAAAGATAATCAAAACAAGAGGCAGAAGGATTACACTGCCATGTAAGAAAGATCAGGAAGGCCGGCGATGATACTGTTTGCAAGCGATGCCACCGTCGTCTCGTCTAATTGTGGCGTCGGCGCCGAGACAGAAGCCGGGACAGGAGCTGGGACAGGAGAATGTGATTTGGGAGGAGGGGCGAAGGCAGAAACAGTCTGTACTGGCGACGGCGCTGGAGGAAGAGACAGAGGAGCCGCCAACGGCGGAATCATAAACTCTTCCTTGACCGGCGACGAGATCATCTCGCCCCAGTCGTCATCATCATCGCCGTCGTCGGCAAACGCGCCTGCATCTTCCTTTGCTGTGGATGGCGGCAGAGTCGGCGCCAGATCGCGAGGTGGGAGCACAACACTGAACCGGCTCGGCTGTGTTGTTGTGGGTGACGGAACTGCCACGACGGGTGACGGCATGGGCCGCTCAAACTGCACAGAGTTGCGTGTCGACTTGGGTTTGGCCGGGATGTGCTCCTGAGTCTGGGCGGTTCCCCAGCCAAAGACTGGCGCCGGCGAGAACCCGGGCGAGAACCCGGCCGGACTGCCAGCACTCGCTCCGCTGCCTTCATTCGCCCAGGCCGAGGAGGCCGACGATAGGTTGTATTTGTGGCCACTGCTTCCTCCCGCAGCGGCAGCACCGGCAGGCTTCTTGCGTTTAAAGACCTCATCCAGTGCAACAGGCTCGGCTGCCGAGTCCCACCCAAACAGGTTGCCGCTGCGGTTGCTGCCGCCACCAGCACCGCCCAGACCACGGCCAAAGCCGCCGCCCAGTGTCGGTTTCCCCGTGAACGAGTCCTCTTCCATCCAGCGGCGCACAATTTTAACGGTGTCGTCGCGGATGGCCGAGGTGCGCCAGGTGACAGGGCGGTAGTTGTCGTTGTCGTCGCCGCCGGCTGCGTGTTTGCGGTAGCTGCCATGGCGGGCGATGCGGTACCAGACCTTGCGTTCGGAGATGGCGGTGAAGCTGTCGTCCAGGATGTAGTCGGGGATGAAGGCGTCAAGAACAGGGGCGTCCTCGCCGTCGTCATTCTTCTTCTTCTTTGCGACTCTCGGCTTCACCTTGATATCCTTGTCGTTGTAGAGCTCGTCGACTTTGGCCTTGTCAAGCTTATAAGACTGCTTGCCAAAGAGGGCGAGCAGGCGAGATGACGAGAGGATGTCGGTGTCGGCAGTATGGCTTGTAGGGGGAGTAGCATGGCTCTCCTCTTTCGTTGGTCGTACTTTGGTGTCCACCTCTGTGGCCTGAGGTGGTTTGTCTGCGGCAATTTCTTTGCTCTCTTCGGTGTGTACCTGTGCAATAGCATCGGTCTCTTCTTGGGCAGCTTCAGAGCTGTCTTCTTCGCCTTCTTCTTCGTCGCCATCGTCGCTGCCGTCCTCTGCCTCATGGCCTTCTTTCAAAACGACCCTTGGAGTAGCCAGTGCCGATTCAGAGGTGGGCGAACCGACCACTACTGTCTTTGGTGTCGCTTCTGACGCCTTATTCTCATCCTCTGGACTCTCCGTCGTGTCGACACTCCTGTCCGACACGATACTACCGTGCCGGCTGCTGTCTCTTGTACTAGAGGATGCTGACAGTGACCGTGTGGCAGCTGGCCGTGCTGCCAGCCCGTCGTACAGCTCCACCAACCCCTGAACCTTGGACGATGACTTTCTTTGTACCACGTGGGTCGTGGCGTGGCTGTTATAGCGGTTGTGGTGGTCGTTGCAACAGCGTGTGCGGCTTTGTCGTCTTCGACTGACGTCGTAGGCGAGTCCTGCTGCGGATCATCGACGTCGACTTCGGCTGTGTGGTGGTTGCTACTGCCGTCGGAGCCAGACGTGGATGGCCGTGAGGAAGAGGAGGGTGCCGGAGCTATAGAGGGAAAAGTCGGTTGTGGAGGGGGTTTCGGTGTTTTCGTCGTTTTCTTCGTCTTCGTTGTCGTCTTCGTCAGAGCCTTCTTCGCTCTTGCTGGTCTCGCTGTCGACATGTTCGGCGACAATCTGTGGTACGTCTTGCGGCGTTGTCTCTTTTGTTTTTGTGGCGGTCGCCGTCGCAACCTTGTCAATACTTTGCGGTTCCTCGACAAGTCCTTTGTCGGCACTGCTGTCGTCGAGCCGTAGAATGGGGATAGATAAAGTGCTGCTGGCTCTTGCTCTTGTCGTGCCTGGCAACAGGTTTGTGTCGTCGCGTTTTTCTGTTGTCGTCGTCGTTGTTGTTGGCACCGTGCTCCATGGATCAACACTCGGCGAGCGCGCAAATCCACTCAGACTGCCGTTCCGGCTTCCATTCCGACTGCTCCCCAGACTGTTGACAGACGACCGTCGCGACAGGGCGCGTCGCCGTCGTGGACTGCCGCCGGGTGAAGCTGCTGGCGACAAAGCTGCCGAGCTTGGCCACGCGATCGGGCTCAGCTGGCCCAGTCCGCCCAGTCCGCCCAGTCCTCCGTAGGATGTTGATTTGTCCTTCCGTTGTGGTGAGAGGTGGTTGTTGCTGCTGCTGCTGCCAAAGCCATTGTCAACACCAAAACCTCCGTCTGCCTCTGCAAACGCTCCCCAACCGCCATTCGAGCCGGGCGTCGATGCTCCCCCTTTGTATCGTTTGTAGTCGTCGCCGCCGCCGTCCAGTCGCCAAAGGCGTTGTCGTCGTCGAACCCGCCGAACCCGCCATCATCGTTGCCGTCGTCATCGTCGGCCCAGGGCGAGGATTCCGGCAGGGAAGCGAAGGGTGTATTGCCGCTGAGACCGCCTGCCAACAGGGCCGGCTGTGGAGGTTTCGGTGTGCCGTCGCCCGCGCCATTGCCATTCAACCCATTCGCACCGCCATTGCTGCCGTCGTTCTGGTTATGGTCGGCGGATGAAGTCCATGGAGAGCCCCACGGATCGTCCATTGCGGGCGATGAGGCGCATATTTAGATGTGAAGAGGGAGTGACATGTAGCGTTATCTGCTGCGCGATTGCAGACAGCTTCATTCAGTGTCGAGAGTCGTGGTTGGCAGTCAAATGTGGTCGCGTGTGTTGAAAGGTAAAATGTTGTACACAGAAGACATCAAGTCAGGGGCATGCATTGAATACATTGAGCTTGCTGGGCGATTGTTGCAGAAAGACGCGCTAAAAGGGACCTTTCGCGGTGGGCCTAGGATGGCAAAACGTCAGTGTGCTTGTGCTTTCCGGGTTCCCGTCAGCGTGTCGAGCATGCGCTTTGTTGTACTCCGTAACTTGTACTACTCCGTAGCCTGTAGGCACCCGCATTCGACTGCCATTGGTGGGCCGGAGGAATTAGCTTGCTTGGTGCTTGGAATCTGTAAGAGCTCCCAAAACAACCGTTTCTGCTGGCCTGCGTCGCCCTCTTACAGGTGCCGTAGCGCTGGTTCGCCAGAAGATTCCCCCAAGATACCGCCACGCCCAATTACTAATTGAGGTCCTGTTTCGGCGGTCGATTTTTGGGTCTTTGCGATTCAACGACCTCTTTCAAAAAACGACGTCAGCCTTGTTTCTCTTTTTGGGACGACGATGCAATACCAACACATACGGTTTATTTTGACAGCGACAGGCTGCTGTGTTTGAAACTTTCGACTCGACTAGACAAGATGTCTCTCACAAAAGTCAAACACATCGTCCTGGTGAGTCACTATTTTTCATGCACGACTTCACCATCGTGTCTACATCTTTAGATGAATACGTCGCTAACAGTCGCAGGTCCTTTCCGGAAAGGGCGGCGTCGGCAAGTCGTCTGTGACGACCCAGCTGGCCCTGTCTCTCTCGCTGGCCGGCCACTCTGTCGGCGTCCTCGATGTCGACCTGACAGGACCCTCCATCCCGCGCATGTTTGCCATTGAAGACGAAAAGGTCACACAAGCGCCGGGCGGCTGGCTGCCCGTCACTGTCCACGAGACCGACCCCGAAAAGGGTATTGGCTCTCTGCGTGTCATCAGCTTGGGCTTTTTGTTGCCCAAACGCGGCGATGCCGTCGTCTGGCGCGGGCCCAAGAAGACGGCCATGGTCCGCCAGTTTCTGAGCGACGTCTTTTGGGGCGAGACGGATTATCTGCTGATCGACACACCCCCCGGCACGAGCGACGAGCACATCTCCTTGGCCGAAACCTTGTTACAAAGCACAACACCCGACCAAATGGCCGGCGCCGTCGTCGTCACCACACCGCAAGCCGTGGCCACGGCCGATGTGCGCAAAGAACTGAACTTTTGCGCCAAGACGAGCATCCGCGTGCTGGGCGTCGTCGAGAACATGGCCGGCTTTGTGTGTCCCAACTGCTCCGAGTGCACAGACGTCTTTATGCGCGGCGGCGGCAAAGCCATGGCCGATGACTTTAACGTGCCGTACCTGGGCAGCGTGCCTCTGGATCCGCAGTTTGTCGTCCTGGTGGAGTCTGGCCGGACGCCTGTCTACCCGGCCGGGACGCAAGTGCAGGGCGAGGCGTTTGTGCCGCCAGATGCGTCGTCTGAAGGCAACGGCAGCGGCAGCAGCAGCAACAACAGCAATGGAGACAGACGGCGGCGAGACTTGCTGGTACAAAAGTATCGAGCATGTTCTCTTGAGCCCGTTTTCCGCGGCATCACTTCTGAAGTGACCAAAGCCGCGACGACAGGATGAGTTTTGAGGTATATCATGACATGTCGTGGCATACGAAATGAAAAATAACGAATAGACAAAAATGTTAGAATAATGCAAACATAATAAAAATTGTAAAAATCGACAAATAAGCCTCATTCATATTGATCATAATATCCCGCGCCGTATGCACGTGAGCTTTCCTCACTATCGAGCTATTTGCAGTATCGTTGCAATTTGGAAGCGAACGAGATCTTCAGGGCCGCCTGCATAATATTATCTCACAGCGCCATAAACACTCGCCTTTAATTAGCGAGCAAGGCGAGAGGGACAGAAGAACGCAAAGAAGCAATGACGAGGTCAGAAGGGAAGGGTTCAGGCTGCTTCGGCCTAACCCGGTTGGCTGGCTCTTTTCAAAAAGAACTGGGCTTCCAGAAGGCAGTAAAACAATCAGCGCCCAACGGCTCACTGTCCACAACCGCTACACAATCGAAACAATGGACGAACAGGGGGGCTGCCCTGTAAGACGGGTGTTTTTTGGTGGTGTCTTTGCGCGTCGGGAAGGACGAGTTAAAGTGGGTCTATCCGGTACGTGGGGTCTGTCGCTGTCTTGGGCTGTGGCGGCTGTTTTTCTCTCTTCAGAGAGACCAGCCCACTGTTACAATAGACCCACCCCAGATTTTGGCTGCATTTTGGAGGGGGGAAGCGCGAAAAAAGGCAGGAACGAGGAACGAAAAAAAATAAGGAAGGAACAAAAAGCGGGACCCACCACTACAACTGTGTATGAAAATCTCGCCCGCGCACACAACAAATCTGCCAAGTCTGCAAGTCACCGCCCTGCCTTCCTATGTCATTGGCAGTTTGGCGGGGTGCACAGCAGCACCTTCCTTGTTGTGTGCCAGACTCTAGCCCACCCTAGCCCAAGGAAAAACAATTTTTTTAGCAGTCTTTTTTTAGGTTCGCCCTTTTTGACGTAGTTTGTGATTTTTTCTTTCTCCTCGTCTCTGCAAGCCAAGCTTCGTTTTCCTCTCTTTTCTCCTTCCTCTCTCTTTACCTCCTTTTTCTTTCGAGATTTCATCTCAACAGTTTCTTTTCCAACTCATTGCCACGATCAGAAAGACTGCCGTCACCAATTCCTGGCCGTTTCTGCACATCTCAATTCTGGCCTATCGCCATTGCAGCTTCGACCTCATTTTCTCTCCCACCAATTTCCACCGCCTGAACCTGAATCTTAACTCGTTCGAGCACGCACGCACGCGACTACAAAACGTCACCCATCACCGCCTCCCAACAACTTCGGTCACCTCGACCACCTCGTTCAACAACAACTCTTTTTATCTTTTGACGACTTCTACCTCGTCATCTCCTTTTCTTCAACTTCAACTTCAACTTCCTCTCCATCGTCTTCCTTCAGGCTCAATTTAATGTCAGACACCGGCATATAGCCCCTCCTCCCAACCCACCCGGTCCTGATATAAAGACGGTCTGGGCCCTGTTGAACCTTTTCGTGTTTCTGCAGCAGTGATCCATGAGCTCGAAGGATCTCCTGCGTTTCCTCTCCAAGCCCGCAAAGTGAGTTGATACTCTTCCTGCTTCTTTCTTCCTGACTGCATCCACTCCTCTTCCCCCCCCTTACCGTCTCCTCCTACATCTTTATACATATTCCTCACTCTGTCTTGGGCTCTCCCCTTCTCCCGTTACCTCTGTCTTGACCATCTGCTAACATCTACTCCTCTGTCTCTTCAGGCCCCGATAGCACCCCTTTACGAAAAACAGCTTTTGATATTCCTCGTCTGCTCCCCGTAGCAAAACCAAACACAACCCCCAACACTTCTCGATCGTTCGCCTGGTACTCTGTCCCGAGTATCGGTCCTTCTATCGGGTTGTTCGTTGCACCACAACTGCCCAAGATTCCTTCCTCGCAGGTCTTTCGCCTCCCCGTGTCCGCTCGCCCTCCATAACGCGCTCTCGCCCCGAGAGTCGTTTCTATTATCCTCCTCCCTTTTTCGATTCATCGAAACGCCTGCTGCTCGCCTCTCCCACCGTCCTGTGGGCCTACTCTCCTCAAACGGACACCGCAAGGTTCGTTTGAGAGGAAGCTAGTAGCGCTCCGCGGAAGCTGCAAGCATCACCACCCCGAATCCCAAACAACCGTCCATTTTCTGCTCGCTCGTCTTCAACCGGCCTAAAAACCGATCCCACCTACGGAGATGGTCGCTCTTGATATCCCCAATGGCTGCACTCTCTCGCCGTCCCTCGCTACGCCGCATCTACTCGGCACGCCGCATCTGCATATCAATCACGATGTCGCCGCCGATCTAGACTCGTCCAACGCCTTTGAGGGCCCCGAGAAGCTTCTCGAAGTCTGGTTCGCTCCCAGCCCCAAGGCCCTTGCGTCCTCCGTCAAGGAAAATGGCCTCAAGTCCGTCCCTGCGACGTCTGGGTCGAGATGCTCGACCTTGTGAACTGCAAGATTTTGTCCGTCATCCACTCCGAGACCGTCGATGCCTACCTACTTTCGGAGTCGAGCATGTTTGTGTTCCCCCACAAGATTATTCTCAAGACCTGCGGCACCACCACGCTGCTCCTGGGCCTCCACCGCATGCTCCGCATCGCCGCCACCGTGGCCGGTTTCCCCTTCCACAATGCCCTCTCCACCAAGGACATCCGCGCCGCCGCCACTCCCTACCGCGTCTTCTACAGCCGCAAGAACTTTTTGTTCCCGGACCGCCAGCAGGGCCCCACCGCAGCTGGAAGCAGGAGGTCAAGTACCTCGACGACATGTTTGAGGGCGGCAGCGCCTACATGGTCGGCAAGATGAACGGTGACCACTGGTACCTCTACATCACCTCGCCCACCTTCAACCCGACCCCGCCCCAGACGCCCGTGGACGAGGATGGCAATGCTGTGCCCGGCAGCCCGGCCTTCCGCTCCAACAAGATTCCCACTGGCATTCTGTCGGCCCCAGCCACGGCCCCGGTTGATAGCAGCGCTTCTGCAGCCGGCGCCGACGAAGAGGACGCCACCGACGAGACCCTCGAGATTCTCATGACGGACCTCGACCCGGAGAACGCCAAGCAATTCTACCTGTCGAATGCGAGTGCGGTCGCGCACGACAGGCTCCTGTCCCAGACGAACAGCGCTCTCCTCAAGGCCGCCGCGGCCTCCAAGCAGCAGAAGAACGGTCATGGTCACTCCCAGCAGGACAGCCACATGTCCGACAGCACCTACAGCGTGCTCGACTCCGAGGACCTGTTTGACGTCGACGACATTGCCCCGGACGGTGCCAACGGCAACAAGAACGGCAACGGCGGTGCCAGCTTCCGGTGGCTCCCTGACCCCGCTTAGCGAGCACCTGGATTCCGTCGACATGGAGGCCCTAACCACCGAGGGCCACGCTCTCGGCACCGTCGTCTCCGACAGTTGCGGCCTGTCGGACGTGTACCCCCAGTCCGTCTACCCGGACGCGCGCATCGACGCCTACATGTTCTCGCCCTGTGGCTTTTCGGCCAACGGTGTCATCCCTGCGCCCCCGGCCGACGAGCAGCAGCAGCCCGCTGCCAACGGCGGTGATATCCCCGAGACAGCCGAGACCGCTTCGGTGTCCACCAGCGACTCCTCCCCGGCTGCCGCTCAGGGCAACCATTACTTCACGGTTCACGTCACGCCCGAGCCCAACTGTTCCTTTGCCTCCTTCGAGACCAACGTCCCCGGTGGGCAAAAGGGCCGCCAGACGGCCGACATTGTTAAGCACGTTGTCGACATCTTCCGCCCTGGCCGCTTCAGTGTGACTCTGTTCGAAGCCAAGGGCAAGGCCGCTACAGCCTTGGGTTCGTCGTCCAAGGATCAGTACTTCTTGGCTAACGACAACGCTGTCGCCGCCAAGACGGGCCTGGCCCTGGCCCCCGGCAAGCGTCTCGAGCGCATCCCCGGCTACCGCCGCATCGACCGCATCGTCCACGACTTTGAGGACTACGACCTTGTCTTCCGCTTCTACGAGCGCGAGGACTTTGTCAGCAACGGCGAGGCGCGCGTTGGTGAACTGTAGACTCGTCTCGGTCTACCCTCCATTCATTCTTTGGGTCACACGTCCTGACCTCACATTTTGATTTTGATTTTTTATCGTATCGCTGCATTTATCTGTTCATTGCCCATTTCTATTCTCCATTTTTATCCACGATTTCTACGTCGTCCTTCCACATGTTTTATCTTTGAAATACTATGAAAATGTCTGTCTTCCATATTCGCGGCACTTGTTACCTTTACCTTTCAACGTCTTTCATTAATAGCACCGCGTTTCTCGACGTTTTTACGCACTTTCATCGTCTTTTGGCACAACCGGGATTTTCTTTTTATGATTTAAAGTTTCCCATATTGCCATATTTTAGTACTTTTTTGAGATAGTGCCGAAAGAGTTTTCGTAGGCTCTTTATTATTTTTTAAATGGAATATCTACAGACACAAAATAATCTCCCGTTAACTATAAAAAATGCGATGCAGGTGAAATTTATGAAATTATACACTTGAATAAGGTATCGACAAAAATGTGTTATATAACTGGTGCCTTACATTTCGTTGTATTTTTCAAATGAGACAAGAATTTTTTTTTTTATAAAAAAAAAGAGCTATATGAAACAAACGATAAAAAATAATTTCTGGCAGTGAAAGCAATGTTAATTTTGCAAGAAAAGAAATAAGAACCATAATATCCGTTGGTCATCTTATAGTGAATATTATTTAACGGCACCTTTGAATATTATCTCACGTACCGCTTCAAGTACCGCAAGACACAGTGGAATCACAGAAGCCAGTCGGATGTAGGCATCGCCAGGTTGGTATGTGTTTTTGTGTTTGGTAGTTGGGTTATCGAGATGTGTAGGGAAGCAAGTCTCCCACTGTGCACAGTAATTAAACTGTAGAGGTCATAGGCGACGCCTGTCAAGATTGTCACACAGGTCTAATGTAATACGAAGTATGGAGTAATTGGCTAAGAAACGTCTTCTCATTATTTGATGTTTATTGCTCCATCAAAATTGTGTACACTTTTTGGGAAGGAAATACGCCTTTCTCCTATTTTCCTATGTTGATAACCAAAACGACAAAAAAAAAAAATCAAATGCTTCATTTACATAAAAAAAGGGGGGGCTATCAACACCGAATGCTCTTCTTCAACATCGTTTCTCGTGTCATTCTTTTCTTCATACCCCATTTTGTTCGACAAGCTCCCAGTTTTTCAAAACAATGTCTATACGATCGTCATAATAGAAAGGGCGTTATCAAGAAGTGAAGGAGACACGACAAAAGAGAGCAAGAAAATAAGAAAAAAGGAACGACACCACTACAACGTCACCGGTTATACCACATCTGGTAGCCGGACGGCTATGTCACCAGACTGTGTAATGTACCGCACCCATGGCAAAGAAGGGTATTGGAGCTGGACAGAATGTTAGTATGAGAACATTTGATAAGACTTGAATATGTTGCACAGCTTACCTTTGGTTCTGTAATCTTCAAGTAGCGGACTTGGATTCCACTGGTAGTGAAATACGGAATCTCAAACTTGACCTGGATAGGCCGCTTGGCGCCCTTGCCGGGTGCACCGACACCACCCATGCTGCCACCGAAACCGCCCGTCATACCGCCACCGTGCTCGTCGTCGCCGCGCACACTCGGCAGGCCCAGCTCGGCGCGCATCAAAAACTCCTTGTTGCCGCCAAACTGCTTAATCTTCCAGACAATGGCGCTCTGCTCGGGGGCGTAGTGGACAGTGCCAATGTTGGTGCGGAAGCGGGGGAGTCGGCGTCATCGGGGACGGGGACAATAATCTCAACGTTGTTGGCGGTGCTCCTCCGCTTGAACTGGGCCTTGGCCTTGAGCAATGTACTCGATGCGGCTGCCGCTGTGGGACTCGACGACGCACTCGACCCAGATGAGCGGCTTGACCTGGGTGTTGAGGCGGTAGGACATGAGCTCGAACTCGCCGTCCGGCGGAATAAAAGAAATGGTGCGGTCATTCTCAAAGCGCGACAAACGCACACACTGATGGAACTTGACATCTTCCATCTCAATAGCCTTGCCGCGCGTGGTGCGGCCCGTCGTCTCAAACATGACCTTGTCGTTGAGGCCCAGACGCAGCTCAGGCATGCCCGACAGATAGCACTTCATCTTGATGGACCCCAGAATCTCGGAGCGCAGGACATTGCCGTTGGCAGACACCAGCAGGTTGAGCGACTCGATGACGTCGAGGAAGACCTCGTTTTTGCGGTAGCGAATGCCCTCGGAACGCCACGACACGGCGTTGGTGACGGCAATGGGCGGGCGGGCCTGGATCTCGAGCTTGTGGGACTCCTGTGTAATGTATTCTTGCAGAATCTTGCTCTCGGTGGTCTGCGGGTAACCGAAATCCATCATCTCGTCGAGCAGCTCGTAGATGATGACGAAGTTGTCGCGGATCGACTCCTCCTCGAGCGCCTTGAAGTACTCAGTGAAGACGTCGACAATCTTGTGCAAGAACAGCAGGATCTCGGCAGCATTGGTGTTGCGTTTGGTGAGGGCGAGGAGATAGAGGTTGTTGTGGCGGATGTAGAGGTAGTTGATGCCCTCGTGCGAAAAGCATGGCGGCACGGCGGAGGACTCCTCTTCGGCTTCGCTCAGCAGGACGGGGAACTTTTCGACGGCAGACATGGGGATGTCACCGCGGTAGTTGCGGGCCAAAAGGGTCTTGCCCTTGAGGTCGAGGAAGAAGACGGCGGACGCCATGGTGGGCGGATGGTGGCAGCTCCGGTCGGAGGCGCGGCGTCGCGAACGGCACAGGGGCCGGTTTAGGAGGTAAGAGGGGGGGTTGAGGTTGTTGAGGTTGAAGCTGAGGAGCTGTTTCGAATTCGTGATCGAGATGCAGTGGCGATGATGCTCACGATGGAGTCAAAATGCAATGCTGCGTGTACTGGTCGAGCTTGTCAACTCTCACGTCGTCGATTGTCGTTGAATGTCGAGTCCCGCGAGCTAGATGTGGCCACGATGCGGTGACGTTTGGGCCCTTTGTCGTCAAAAGGGGACCCAGGCAGCTTAGTTTGGCGAATGGCGATGGTTGGCCCTTCAGCCCACTTCGTGTCTATCAGCCAGCCAGCCAATCAGGGGCAGCCGCCACCTTTGCTACAGACTACAGTTGCCTCCAGGCCAGGGGCGACCAGGCTCCTGCCCAAAAGGCCCTGAGGAGCACTGGGCACGGCCCCCACCCGGCGCCGGATTAACTTTTTGGAGAGAGGGAAGCTTGCTGTGCACGTGCACGCACCAATTAGAGCAGCTCTTGAGAAAGAGAACTCTGCATATATTTACGCCAGCGAAAACTTTCTCCTTCTGTTTCCCTCTCTTCTTCCTCCTTTCCTCTCCAACGCGTTCTCTAGACAGTGCAGCCCATCTTTTGCCGTGCGACCTGACCGGGCTTTTTTGCCTGGTTTCTAACTGTTTGCGGTCGTGGATGAAGGTTGCGATAATGCAACGCTGAGAAGGAGAGAAGAATTTTTATTTTTCAAACGGTTCCATTAAGAGCTGCCTGAGCATTTCAACGCCTTTGCGTTCCGTTGCTTCGTGCGGCGTCAGAGGAGCCGTACATCTGAACGTGAAGACATCTTGTGAATGTGAAGACACATGATTGCCATCTATGAAGAGGAGGAGGAGGAGGAGGATCGACGCGACGGGCGGAGACTTCTGTCTATCAGATGCAATTCGACGAGTCGGTGACTGCAAAGTATCGACGACGGCGGTTGCTTACGTCGTACAGATCTGCAGCGCAGATTCAGATGTTTGCCGCTGGTCGCTGGTCGATGGTCGACGGTATGGTCGACGGCGAAATTGCGATATGCCTCCATGGTCTGGCTTTGTCTTGTCCCGTTGGCCGATGGCTAGATAGCTTGTCGATGGGACGCAAGGCGGCAAGATACAAGATAGACTGCGACTATACTTTGCATGTGCCGGCGCCAGCACGTAACCGCATTCTGGGCCCTCGTTTGTTCCTTCCCCGGCTGTGCTGTGGCCCGTCTGCCAACACACCGACCGGAAGGCACGGAGCAACGTGTCGCTGAGGATGAATAGAGACAAACCGATGGCCCACGAGAACATGAAAGGCGAAGTGTTCTCCCAACCAGCATTCAGTTCTTGAATCTCAAACGCTCCTTCTGCCTCGCCTGCCAGTCTCGATCGCTACTGCCTTCCTTCGCCCACCGAGAGGTTGCACCAGATAGACAGTAACACGCTCGTAATACTGTACGTGCTAAATTACAATATCCTGCGCCTGAAAGACCAGCATCTGAATCCAGCATAACGCGGAAGCATGACGACTTCTCATCAAAGGAACCAAACATACTGTGTATGGGTTCCTGCTTCCTTGCTTCCTTTTGACTTCGTATTGTTCCATTGAAAGATTGAAAGCGTATGCTCCGTGGTCCAGGGCTGCACTGAAAAGAGATACACTATGCGCGCTGCCTTTTTTTCGCCTGGCTTTCATGAGCTCACTGAATGCCCATTGGCTAAAATTGGCGTCCCAGTAATTTGTAAAGAGAGGGTGCGCCTGGCATGTGAAAATACTTGGCTCGACCCAATGTTCTTTCCCCAGGCGGCGTCGTTTGCCAGAAACAGGTAGGGGCGGCAACACGGCTATGGGGACTCCGGGCTACTATTTGCTCGACTTTTGCTCGACTTTCTGGTTTACAGCTTGCCTCGTCTCGCTCTTTTGTCGCATTTTACAGCCAATTTGGATCTTAGGGGATCCCCCTGCTTGACGACAAGAAGAGGCTCTACCATCCGCTAGCTCGTGTTTCAATGCTCATGGGGCGCGTTGGAGGTGGGTGTCGAACCTGCATCTGTTTTTGCAAGCCACGGAGTTTTGCATGTGCTTTGTTCCCTGTGGCGTATTTTGCAGTGGACAAATACCCAGACGCTCTTTCCCTCCTTCTCTCCTCCCCTCACATTCTCACGCTGAGTTTTGTGGTCGTCGCTTCCTGGCTCCTGCCCAGAGGTCCAGGCCCAAGCCGCTGACCTCTGGCTGACAGAATCCCCCTCTTTCCTTCCCCAGCAGAAGGCGGTTTTTGGCCTCTTTGGTTTCCACGGACAAAGGACAAAGGAGGCAAGTGCGTCGTCGACTCTCTCCCTCTCCTCCTCTCCTCCTCTCCTCCTCTCCTCACTCTCCTCACTCTCCTCACTCTCTCGCCCATCCCTTTTGCCGTTCGCTGTCGCCAGACTGGATGTTTTGCCCCAACCGAGGATGGAACGTAGAGATGCGCAAAGCGCAAAGCCGAACCAACCAATATATCTCTGATTAGTCGAGGCGCAATGCGGCTGTCTCGTTCTCGCTTGGAGCATTGGTTGCCAAATGTTTGCTATTGTTCGCTTCCCCAACTGTTTTTATCTAATGATTACTCTCGTATCACGGAAAGCAGCCGACGGGCTCGGGAGACAAAACCGTGTGTTTCTGATTCTCTGTGCGTGATTTGGGGGCTTTCTCGTGAGATGTCATGCACATTCCCCAAGAACCCAGTAACAAGTCTGATCTGTTTGTACTTTGTATGACACTTTCAGATGGACCTCATGTGAGAGACTGGGGCAGAATGCGGGCCCTGGTTGTTGGCGTGCCCCTCTTGCCTTTTCAGTGAGCGACATGTATTTACGTATTTACGCATTCTACAGGGGGTTATTTGTCGCTAGCCAAGGAAGTTCCTGGGCAGGCACAGGAGATCGTATTCCGGGTGGCTGTTCGCGGCAGGAAAGAGCGACGCAAGTCACAAATTAGAAGAAAAAGAGCGACAAAAAGCGACAGCAAGCTGCACCAACAACAGTACAAAATACAAAATACGACTGAATACTGTGTACGACTGAAAACCAGCTTTCAGCGCCTCCTTTCTCCTCTCTCTCCTCCCACTACTGCGTGGAAGCACGTCCAAGTGTGCCTGCCAGATTACATCTGCGGACAATCTTCGCGCGGCAATCTTGACGCCATTACGTCCTGGTAGCCGGGCTCGTGAGGAGTATTTGCACAATTACAGCGCACCTTCTAATTACTTACAGATGCATACATACACAATACACAGTATGTATGTAACCCAAGGAGCCAGGGCCACAGGCCAGGTCAAGCTTCGTGTCAAATGCTGCTCGTTACTCAGTGCGCCGTCCCGCCGCCAACAAAATGCTACTGTACAAAAGCGCTACAGGAAGGCGGCACCTGACGGCAAAGGGGTTTGTCAATTGCGGTGCGGGCCCACATGGGAAGCCGTTGGCGCTTTCCGGTTTTGTGTCTCTGAATAATAGAATACCTTGGGAGGGAGCAGCTGCGACCTGCGTCGTGCCTGCCCTTTCAGTGTCATCAGAGTGTCACAGAGTGGTACGTCGTACTTCGTCGTGTGAAAGTGACTTGCACATGAAAGAAATGGGAAAGAACTGCAGTCCCCTCTCTGAATCAGGACTAGTACGCCCCCCAACGACAAATAGTGAGCCCGGCTACTGCTTTTTGGCAACAACGACTTGCGTCCTGCGCGGCGAATCGTGCTTGCCCGTTACAGGTGCACTTCGCATCCCCTGACATGCCCCTAGCACGACGTACAAGTACACAATAATAGACAATAGCCTGGTAGCCGGGGGGCGGCCACAGCGCACTTCTGCCCTCCAACCAGGCCCAGTGCAGAGTCCCATGCCCACGCCGACGCCCAGAAAGAGCGTCCCCACATCGTCTGTCCCTTTCTTTCCTTGTCGGGGCGTTTTGCACGTGCAAGTGCAGCGGAAAAGGGAAAGAGAGAAACGAAACCCAGTCTCTCACTGGCTCCTCCCAGTCTGGGATGGGATCCCAGGAAAAGCCCAGACCCGTCAAAACGGGGGAAGAACCCCCTCCCACTGCCTCTCCCACCACCACCACCATTACAACCCCCATCGGCTCTTTCCTCGTGGTTGCCCTTTCTTTTGTCCCAGTCCTGTCCCAGTTTGCCTCTTTCCCATTCGCACTCTCTGCCCTCCTTCTTCTGGATTTCTTATTTTCCAGTCTCAACAGCAAATCGAGACACCAAATCCGACGAAACAGGGTGTCTCATTCTCACAGCATTCTTTGCATCCTCACACCCTCCAGCGACAGCAGCATATTCGATTTTAACGGATTTCGACGCAGACGACCCTGAACGCTGTTGAACAACGGCCGGCGCTTTTCGACGTTCAATAGCCCTGCCTTTTATTCGACATTTTCCTGCTCGATTTTGCAGCGACAGAGCCTCACTTTTGGCAACAGAAGATTCTTTTATTGTTACGACAATCATCCATTCCTTTTTACGAATCGACCCTTTTAGTCTTCTGCTCATTGCTGTCGACGCCTGACAGCCCATCCGGCTGACGCCCGTGGCCGTTTTCCTTCCCACTTCGTTTCGGACGTCAGATTGGGGGTCGTTCTGTCATGCTTTTTGTAAAGTCGAGCAGCTCTGCCCAACCGATCGTCTAGACTTTCCCCGACGACGACAACGCCAATTTCGATAGACAAGGTCTAATCGTCAAAGAAAGCCGTCGACCGACCTTTCGTTTACTAATCGACCGACGCTCGACGACCGAAGCCGACAAAATCTCCACAACGATGGCACCGCCTGCAAACGCCGCCACCGGTGACGTCGCCCGGTCCGGGGCTCTCGACTTTTCGCGCCTCGAGGCGTCGCCGCTCGACCGCAAGGTCCGTGACCTGCCTTCGTACTCTCCACCGGCTTACCCGATACAAAAGCAGGCACACCAAACACCAGTACAATCTCAACCAGGATCACCAGACGTCAAAGTTCTGCCATTCCGGGGGCTCGATGCCGAACTCCCTCCCATCCAGAACACACAAGGCCGTGACAATGGAGAGTCACGGCATCGGACGCTGCCGTCGATATCGTCGGTGACGGGATCTGTGACTGGCTCGGTGACCGGCGCCGCCGACTCGTCTGCCGATGCAGCCTCTGTTTCGACGCCTACCTCGACGAACCATTGGCCCAGCCTCAACCCTCTGACCGCCTACTATACTCCTGGACATATTCAGACAAGCGCCGACTCACCACTACGGATGGACGTCGAAACCTCGAGCACAAGTACTGGCCCTGCGGGAGCGACCTCGCCCGACCGGTATCTAGACGTCCGGGCTGCTAGCGTTAGCCTCGAAGACCCAGATGTCCGTATGGCAGCCGAAGCGCTTGGCGACCTGCGCGCCGACTTTGTTTCATCGCCCCCTGCCCGCTCATCGCCTCTCCCTGGTAACAGCAGCGTCGCCAACGGCAGCACCACCAACATCAACAACACATCAGAACCCCTCTTCTCCTTGCTCACGACATCTCACCCCCTCCTTGCCAAGACAATCGAGGGCACGACCTCTGCCTACAACACCTCCAAGAACTTTTCACCACGCTTCAAGTCGGGTGCCGAGTACGTCGAGGGCTACCTGACGCCCATTGGCAACACGATTGGCTCGGTCAGCCGGGTAACGGGTGTCGAGGGCGGTGTGCGGTGGTTCCTGGGTGGCGGCCGCCGGAGGCACCAGTCAGGTGAGGGGGAGTCGAGCAAGCCAAGCTTCTACAAGAGACGCAAGGTCGATCTTCGCCGTGGTCGTGGCGGCAATGGTGCCGACGCACAACACGGCCCGACCTCCGCGAGTGGTGCCAAGAACGACGGCTCGCGCACGGATGGAGCACGGGATGTCCGTGCCAGTGGCGATACCCTCGACTTGGCCGAGGATCGTCGGTTGTCCATGAGCACAGTCGAGACGCTCCCCGCCTACGACGATCACCGCTCGCCAGACTATACCGAGTCGGACGGCACAACCCTGATGCAGATTGAGTCGGCTGGCTCCATGGAAAGTGTTGCGAACAGCACTAGTGCTGCTGCCAACAACCAGCAGTCGCAACAGGCATGGCAGTCACGCCTGATCATGTCGACGTCTGGTCTTAGTGTTGCCATGAGCGAGGAAAGTTTGCGCAGCTTGAAGTACTGCCTGAACTGGCTGCGCTGGGCCAATGGCAACATTGACAAAGTGATTGAGTCGCTGAAGACGGCCGTTGAGCAGTACGATAATGCACATGCCGACCAGGAGGCTGCAGCACAAAACGGCGCTCCTACTTCTGCTGCTAGCAACGATGCTGCGGCCCAGGCCCAGCGCAACGAGCTAGCCGCACGTATTGCCTCGCTGCGTGGCGACCTCCTGCAGACTCTGCGCGGCGCCGTCGACACTGTGTCCAAGTATGCCGGCGGTGCTCTCCCCGACAATGCCCGTGTGCTCGTGCGCCGTCACCTCACAAGCCTGCCTCAGCGCTTCCGTCTCGCCAACCAGGCCGAGGCGTCTGCTGCCGAAGCCAACGGCGGCCGCCCTGCTACTGACAAGGAGGTCCGCGAAGGCGCACAGCGGGTTCTGGTGCTCGCTAAGGAGGGCCTCGACATGATGTCGCAGGTCAGCGGCGTGCTCGACGGCACGATTGTGAGCGCCGAGGAGTGGTGCGAGCGGCTGGGCAAGAAGAAGCCGAACAGCAGCACGCAGGCCACGCCAGCAGCGACACCGGTCGCGGTCGGTACCGACGGCGACGTTGTTATGCAGTAAGATGGACTGCAATATTTCTTCCATCAACTTTCAACACACATTTTTTCTTGTAGCGGTACTCTGATGCATCAACTCTTGCATCGCTTCATTCTTTACGTCATACTTTTCCTTTTCATGTTCTTTTTTTTGTTCATCTCATTTCATTTGTCTCATATTGGTTGTCAGTCTCCTTTTGTCATTTTTTTTTCTTTTTCATTCTCTTTCTCATTATCTCTATTCCTCGGTCTTTACCTCTATTGTCTTCAAGTCATACCCCTTGGTTTTTTTTTCTCCTTTTTCTAATTGACCGGATTTTCTCTATTTACTCGTTTGCGTTGGGTCTGTGATTACGATACTTGGTTCTTTCTATGGTGCTACTGGCCTTTCTTCTTTTCTTCCTTTCCAAATATTTCTCAACAACAAAATATTTCTCAAGAACAAACCATTATTTCCTATATCTTTCTCGATATCTTTTGCTTTTTGAGTGCCTGCCATATTATCCTTTCAGAGCCTTTATTTCAGGGCCTGCTGTTGCCTGCTGTTGCCTGCTGTTGTTTACGATTTAAGTTTAAAATGTTAGATCTGGTGGAAAGGGGAGTCTCAGCGAATATGGAGTAATAGAACGGAATAAGAACCACAATTTAAGAACGCCTTCACGTTATCATGAATGCGATCTATTCTCGTCCAAGAGGACGAATTCAAGAAAAGAAAGAAAAAAAGCAATTAACTGCTTCATCAAGGCAGCATTGTGGCGCTGCCCCCAAATGGGGTTGCCCCCTTAAATTCCATTAAGAAGCTCCTCCTTTGTTCCCCTCAACGCAAAGCTGCCTCTCCTTTCGATTCCGCCAATTGATCTAATCGATCCCCTTAGAACTTGCTTTTTTCAGCCCAGCTTGGCTTGGCTTTTTGTCCATTCCTTGTCCCCTTTCCCACTCTTTTTCTTTTCTTTTGCACACAGCCTCAGCGATTTTACAGTGGTTCGTCGTGAAAGCGGAACTTCGTCCACAAAGTTCCCGATCTGCCTTACGAGCAGCCTCACCAAGTCGTCTCGGTTCGTCTCGATCAATGTTAGCCTCTCCAACGGCTCAAACTCGTCCACGTTGAAGATGGAGCTACAAGGCTGCCTGTGCCTTGCTTTAGTGTAGGAAGCGAAAGTGGGAAATGTCAAAAAGCTCAAAAACCGTACCAAAATGTTACCAAACTGTCCCAAAAAGGGCTCGAGCTGAAACCCGTTTTGAATTTAGGTTGACAGTAAGGATTAGGTCGACCAACGCTGCCTAGATTAGGACAAGATTAGGAGGGGTCTTTTTCGATCGTTCGAAAGATGCGAAGCCGAGGAACGGTGTAGATTGCTTTTAACTTTTGACTCCTTTTTTTGTTCTCTTTGTTTGTCGTGACGAGAAGTTTATAAAGTGAACCGGGCCGCTCCTTCTTTTCGTAGGGCGGAGATTTGTTTACTTATTGTTGTCCCCATTGCTCTTTCCTTTCTTGAGCTTGTGAGCTTCGCATCAGCTGCCCCCTATTCACAAGCGGTTCACCTGCCAGCTTGTCTACAGCTTGCCTACATCTCCACCTCATTCCCACGTCCACTTACACCCCCGCTTTCCACTCAACCCATGGGCAGCATCATGTCGACACAAGGGACGCCCGCCAATACGGAGGCGGCTGCCGCCAATGACACCGCCGACCGCATCAAAACTCCCCGGCTTTGGCCTGCCCCGCAATGTTGGCTGGCATCGTGAAGACAAGCACTTCCCACATGCCCTCGAAAAGGAGGGCCGCGGCAAGCTGAGCAAGGGTGTCTTCTTGCGCGAACGCCGTATGATTGAGTTTATCAACAGCATCACTGACAAGCCCGAGTGGGAGCGTAAGGTCTTTGACGAGGAGATTGTGGCCAAGTGGCGCGCCGAGGCCAAGGCGATGGAGCCCGTCGAGGAGGACGACGTTTTCATGTCGGATCCCATGTTTGATTATGTACGTTTCCATCCCGGGCGACGTTTATTTTACAACACTAACACGGGGGGCAGTGCGTTCTCGAACTCCGTGATAAGGCGGAGCGTTTGAAGAAGACGGGCTACGTGACCGCACTGGACGCCGAGGTGACGATTGTCAAGGCGGACAACGCTGTGTCTGACGAGCTCGTGGCCGATCTCAAGAAGTGCGTCGCTAAGCTCGAGGATGTGCCCGACCACCAAAAGGACTGGCACCCGGGCAGCGACAACCAGGTCCTAGACCTGCTGCACCCGTCGTTGTTCCCTGTCATCTTTGGCGTCACGCGGGCTCTGCCGACGGGCACTGTGCCCCTGGACGATGCCATTGCCTACACGGGCCTTGGCGAGGTCACAAAGGACGAAAAGTTGGAGAGAACAAACCGTCTCGTGTACGGCATTGCCCAGCACCAGGATTTGTACCAGTGGCTGCCCTCTGAGGTAAAGCTAGCCCAGGACGGCACGGCCAGCATCACCAGCTACATCAACAACCTGCACCCGCGCGACCACAAGGAGCTCTACGGTGTGCTCGAGAAGTTTGTGGCTGCCTCCGTCCCGCTATGGGAAGAGGTCCTGACCTCCTGGGGCGATCTCCGCCGCTACAAGTTCACCGGTACCAACGACGAAGAGGACTACTACATCCCCGAGGGTCTTGTGTACGAGAGGCCCCCGCCAGACCCGGAGGACTTGGAGGATCCCGATTATGAAGAGGAAGACCCGGATGATTACCTGTACACCGAGGAGTACCAGAACTGGGTCGAGGAGCACCGCATCCTCAAGTTCCCCGAGCCAGACGAGTTTGCCAGCTTCGACAAGAAGACCAAGTCGGCCGAGCGTGTGCACCTGACGCCCACGGGCGACGACGCACCTCTCCAGTTTCCCGATGGTCTCCAGGTTATCTTCAAGCTGGCCAACATCCACCTGACACCCGAGAAGCCCAGCTATGCCGGTGGCAGCTGGCACATTGAGGGCACCCTGTCAGAGCGCATTTGTGCCACTGCTCTCTACTACTATGACGAGGAGAACATTACGCCCAGCCGTCTCGCGTTCCGCCAGGGTATCGACGAGGAGGAGGCCATCATGTACCCATGCAGAACGCCTACAGCAGTCTCGAGAGCTACCTGGGCGTCCAACAGGACGGCCCGGCCATCCAGGACCTGGGCAGCGTGCTCACCCGCCCCGGTCGTCTTCTGGCCTTCCCCAATGTCCTGCAGCACCGTGTCGGCTCCTTTGAGCTCGAGGACAAGACCAAGCCGGGCCACCGCAAGATCCTGGCTATGTTCTTGATCGACCCACACCGCCGTATCCTGTCGTCGGCCAATGTGCCGCCGCAGCGCAAGGACTGGTGGTCCGAGCGTGTGCACGACACGCCCGCCCTGAACCGCCTGCCCAACGAGCTCTTTACTCAGGTCATTGATATGGTCGACTCGTTCCCGCTGTCCTGGGAGAGTGCTGTGGCAATCCGCGCCGATCTCATGAAGGAGCGCAGCAACTTTACCGAGCAGCTCGAGGGCGAGTTCGAAGAAGTAAGTTTCCCACCCTAGCGTTCAAAGATAGCGACCCAAGTGTAAAATACTAACCATTCTCAGCACACCTTTTCATTCTGTGAGCACTAGAGATGCTCCCTTTTCAAGTTTGCTGTGATCAAGACGACTGGACTTGATCTGGGTCGTCTCTGTTTTCATGTGTGATTTTTCGTGGGCATATAACTATCGTATATAAATTGAAATTTGAGCATTTTCCAGATGAGAAGTAAATTAGTATTGGTGTAATGAATGTCGTGTGTATTTTGTGGTGTGTCGAAGGAGAGACCGAGATGCAAGTGTGCCAACTGCGAGAGCGAGGGAAGGCGCGTTGAAGAATTCAAGGGCATTTACATAAGATCTTACATAAGAACAAATTGGACTTGACGAGTCCAAGCTTGTACTAGCGTCAAAGCTCAATTTTGCCCTAGCACGTGATGAGCCCTCGCCCCACTCTCCACTCTACGCCCTTTTGCACGCCTTTCGTAGGACAAAGTCCACTAAAGACCACCAAAAAAGTGCGGAACAAATTTTTTGCCCTTGGGTTGTGCTTTCCCAAAGAAAAGAAAACTGAAAGAAAATTGGGTCCCAAGCCCTGCCAAATCAGAATCCTCTCTAGCAAAATAGGTCGAGTGTGAAAAAAAGTGCCTTCCCACACTAATCTTCTCTCCCCCCCTCCCCTTCCTCTTTTCTCTCTGATCTTAATCTTTTCTCATCGACAACCAACGAAGGTCAACGGATTTTTTTTCGACGAAAAAACCCAACGACAACCATCCAAGATGCCGACTCGTTTTTCCAAGACACGCAAGCACCGCGGCCACGTCAGCGCCGGTAAGGGTCGCGTCGGCAAGCACCGCAAGCATCCCGGTGGTCGTGGTATGGCCGGTGGCATGGTACGAACTTTTCCGATCCGAGGCGAGGCAGAGGAGGCAGAGGAGGAGGACAGAAGATGAAGAGGACGGAGAGACAACGACTCGAAACGGACGACAATGGCGACTGGCGACTACGTTCGAGAGAACAATCGATTCGGGCCATTGGCATCCGTGGAGAGAGATTGGATTGAAACCTCGAAAAAGAGAAAAGGATGGGCATGGACTTGGGACAAACAGGACGAAAACGCTGACCGTCTTTCTTCTTCACAGCACCACCACCGTACCAACATCGACAAGTACCATCCCGGTTACTTCGGTAAGGTCGGTATGCGGAGATTCCACCTTCTCCGCAACCACCAGTGGAACCCCGTCATCAACTTGGACAAGGTATGTAGCGAGACGACGGCGATGTCTACCATCAATCCCTTTCTGAAAACGCTCGACGAGAAGAACGAGAAGAACACCCACTAACCCACCCCAGCTCTGGTCGCTCGTCCCCGAGGAGACCCGCTCCAAGTACCTGTCCGGCGAGAAGAAGGACACCGCCCCCGTGATCGACCTGCTGCCGTTCGGCTACTCCAAGCTGCTGGGCAAGGGCCGTCTGCCCGAGATACCACTTGTCGTCCGCGCCCGCTACGTCAGCAAGCTGGCTGAGCGCAAGCTGAAGGAGGCTGGTGCCGTTATTGAGCTGGTGGCATAAAGTGGTTGATATCTTTTTTCACTAAAAAAATGGGATGCATCTTCTTTTTTTCTTAAACTGTTTTTCCTTTCCCTTTCCCACCTTTCGGTCATCTCTTTTATTCGATAAGATGGGGAAACGGTGTTGGGGGTATGTGCATTGGCGAAACAATCAAAATCAAAAACGGACGGAACGACGACGAAACGGGATGACGGAAAACAAAAGAAACCTTTTCCCTCAACCCTGACGAACCACGGCGAACGACAAAAAATACAACGACGAGTCGACACTGGCGACTATCAACAACGTCGACCCTCTCGGATACCCAGACGACGGGAAAACAGGGGTGGTTTTTCCATAACATCCCAAACTCTCTTCCCCTTTTGTTGTACCATAGTGCTGCGATCTGGGGACATGGGTGTTTTTCAAAATGGGATTTGGCGTTTACCGCGAGAGAATCAACAAAAAAAATTGAGAAAATTTTCATCACTTTCGTGTTGTCACATGTGTTCGCGTAGTCTGTTGTGTTTGACGTACGTCGTGTGCCTGTCTATACGTGCCTACGTACGGAGTACATATCTACGTCTATCTACGTCGACACTGTAATTTATATGTCTGCTGCTGTATGCCTCTATATTGTTGCAATAAACCATAGTCTTAACACACATCAACGTGTATTACTGACGCAGTACCAACATGGATCAAAGTATGTTTATGTTGGGATGTGATTTCATTTATCAACAAACGTAATTGTTAAAGTAGAAAGGGGTATTGGACATCCAAGAAATCTAAACAAAGATGCTAGAAATGAGTGAAGATGAAGGAGAATATAGGCCCAAGGCCAAAAAGACGAACAAAATCCCGTAAAGCAAAATCGTAAAAGGAGAAGGTCTGAAGAACACCAAAAGCCAAAAAACAAAACATCCAGTGTCGTTTTCCCACCGAGAGCTGAGATTTCGTAACTTCATTTGCCAGACAAGAATGAAAAGGAAGTGGAAAATAAGAACAGGAAACAGGAAACATGAACCAAAACAAGGAAAGTCTTTCATAACATCATGCATCCTCATCGGATTCCTTTCTCCTATCACGGGGACCGAAACATCCATCACCATTTTTTGGTCTCACCACTAAAACTCACCGTCACC
Source organism: Sporothrix variecibatus (assembly GCA_016097105.2). Taxonomy (NCBI): domain Eukaryota; kingdom Fungi; phylum Ascomycota; class Sordariomycetes; order Ophiostomatales; family Ophiostomataceae; genus Sporothrix; species Sporothrix variecibatus. Next base: position 5,207,735 of record JADMNI010000001.1, on the reverse strand, counting down.
ACCGCCGCCGACGGCAGCAGCAGTCCACAGTCCAACAAGGCCCCACCAGCTGACCTTCCAGCCGCGCCACAGACCCTCGATGCCTTGGCCTTGGCGGTAGACGGTCTCAGCGACCTTGGAGGAAGTAGCAGAACTGCTTGCCTTTCTCTTAGAGTTGGCCTTGTTTTTGCTGGACAGCAGCGGCTCGCTCGCCGTCGTGACGGCCGAGGTACCCTCTTCCCAGACAATGTGCGTCATAGTGCCAACGACGCCCTTGTAGACACCGAGCGGGAAGATGGCCTCCATGGGGTCATGTTGAGACCTCCAACAGCAGAACCGGGCTTGGTCTGGAGGACAGGCTCCAGAGCACGCACGTACTCGGGCGAGCTCATAATGGAGGCTTGGCCACGGCGTAGGACCGTCTCGATGGGCAGCTTGACAAACAGTGCAAACGATGACGAGCAGAACTTTGCAATCGAAAAGGCCACGGGGCTGGCGTCCTTGTCAATCATGAAGCGGGTACGCAAGACAAGCGGGGTCGACAGGGTCAACAGAGGGTGTATGAGAGAGTGCAGGATGGTGGGCAGCACGAGGATGGGGTGGCAGATGTAGGAAGGCAGGCTTTTCAGGAGGGAGAGAGCGCGGCGCGGCTGGCGGCTGGCCGGAGTAATGATAAGGCGGGTGCGCACGAGGTCGAGCGGCGAGAGGATAAGGCCCGTAGCCACGGCAGCGGCAGCGGCCACAAAGAGCGAGGCCCAGGGGTAGGGCGAGGCGATATCGATGAGACGGTCGACATCGTCCTTGAGACCCAGATCGGGCACATTAAAGAGGGCACTCAGCAGACTGCGTGACCAGTTCTCGAGCAGCGACTGCAGCACCGTATAAAGGAAAGAAGCGTTTGTGCCCTTCCAGACACCCCATGCGCCCTCCTTTTGCCAAAGCTGCGAGATAACCTCGAGAATTGAATCGGGCTTGGTGAGGACGAGCTGGTTCTCGGCAAGGATCACCGGTACACCGTTGGCTCCGTTGGAAGCAGTGCCACCTGGTGTTCTTGCCGTCCCGCCAGGCGATGTTGTATATGGCGAGACAGCACGGCGTCTTTCGTTCGGCAGAGGGTAGAGAGGAGATGACGTATTGGGGGCGTTGGGAGTGAAGTAACTTGGCTCGTCGGGATCGGAGTCGTCGTCGGCAAAGTGGTTGCTAAACTGGGGAGAGTTAGTAGGCTGTTGCCAATGTATATAATACAAGTAGAGAGAGAACCTACAGGATCATCGTTTACGTTGCCAAAACCACCATAGGATGACCGCTGGCGACGGCCGAGTTCTGGCTCGATGTTCACAACGGGTGTTGGCAGGGCCGATTCAGGCACACTCAGGTCGGGCGGCGCCTGGCTGCGGACCTGCAGAATGGTCTTTGCAACCTCAAAGGGCTGTGCCATCAGCACAGATGTGTATCGCCACAGAAGCTCATCGACGACATCTTTGGCAGACTGCACGACCGACGGCGACGGCTCAGTAATGTAGTCCTTGTAGTCGAGATCGGCAAAGATGTCGCGGGCCTTGTGGGAGTAGGGGGAGGTGCCGTTGCCGTGTGGCAGCGAGCGAAGGGTGCCGTTGGTGGCGGCACTGGTGCCTGGGCCATAGAGGTCGTCACCAATCGACGGCGGGATGTAGTAAGGCCGCAAAGGGTTGACCCCTTCGCCGTTGGAGGCCATGGTGGGTGGTTGGGTTGTGTGTTATGCAATTGGTATCGTAAGTGCGTCGTGGGTGTCGTCGGTCAACTTCAAGACATTATCGACATGCCGGGTATCGTCACAAGAAAAATGTCGAGATGTCCGTTTGGCGCCGATGCAAGGCAAAAAGTTTGGAGAAGGAACGTTGGACGTTAAACTGTGGTTGGGTCTGGCCACCGCTCCTTCCCTTCCCCAGTGCGAATTATGTCATTAAAGTGGCAGCAAAAAAAAAGCTAAAAAAAAAAATGCAGGCGGCAGGAGGGGCTCGCATGCCCACCCAACGCCGCCCGCCGTCGACGCCCGCACCTGCCCTTTTCGAGCCTGTGAGCACCTGCCACCAGCCGCCTTTCGATGAAATCATACCTAAACTCGGAGATAAAAGGAAAGGAAGTGCTCGGCGAGGGGCAGGAGCGACACGGGCTCCGCTAACAGCGCCTCCCAAGCCCGCTGTAAGACCTAAAATTACAGCGCCGTTCATAGGCGGGGGATGATCTTCGACTCTTTGATGGTTAACTCCCCAGCCAATAGCGACAGACCAATTGCGCCTGTAAAATCCGCGGAGCGAAAGAGGAAGTAAGAAAAATTAAATCAGAAAAAAAAAGCGGCAAAATACTCGATACTAAAAGTCGCAGAGTCGCTTGTCACAGTTGTCTGTTGGTTGACAGCTCACAGCCCGCCATTTCTGCAAGGGAGTACGACGTATTTGCGTTTCTTGTCTGTTGCTTCTTCTCTGCATAAAGACGAAAAGAGAAGAAGAAAAAAACGAAAAAAAAGAAAGGAAGCGAAATAACGGTGAAGACGTCGAGAAAAGAAAAGAGAAAAGAGACGAGTCCCTCGCTCCTTCCTTAACAGTGGCCCGGGTCCCCCGAATCCGAACCTGAGCCAAATCTGAGCCAAACCTTCAACGTCTTCTAAGAAAAAGCGACTTCGGCTGACGACGGCTTCCGTCTTATTTTTTCACGGCGCTCTCCACGACCTCCCACCTCGACAATTCTCCTCCTCCCCCCTAATCTTCGACCACACATTCACACTCACCATGACGAGAACACGATTGGTTTCTTCGGGCGTCGCCCGCCTCGCCTCTGGCCCTCGCGCCTTTGCGTTGCGCACAGCTCCAGCCCTGCGCCAGATGAGCAGCATGGCCCGCCCAACACCGACAGCTCCGGCAAAGAAGCTGGCCTCCTTCTCGACTCTTCTCTCTACACCACTACGACAGACCAGCGTCTCCAGCGCACGCCTGTTCTCTTCGAGTGCCGTACGCGCGCACGGTCACATCCACAAGCCCAAGGAGGGAGAGGAGTATGTTGTCCACCGTTCTCGAGAATCCAATTGAGCCCACTGCTAACCTCCAGACTCTACATCACATTTATTGACAAGGACGGCGACGAGCACAAGCTGGCCGTGGCTCCCGGCGACAACCTGCTGGACATTGCTCAGGCACACGACCTCGAGATGGAAGGTGCATGCGGCGGCTCGTGTGCGTGCTCGACGTGCCACGTCATTGTTGAAGACGAGGCCTACTTTGACAAGATGAACGAGCCGGACGACGACGAGAATGACATGCTGGACTTGGCTTTTGGTTTGACGGAGACAAGCCGGCTGGGCTGCCAGGTGGTCATGACCAAGGAGCTGGACGGCCTGGTGGTGAGGCTGCCGACAATGACGCGGAACCTGCAGGCTAGTGACTTCCAGGCCAAGTCTGCGAGCGGTTGAGACCAGAAATGGGAGTGGAAAGAAGTTGAACGCGAGAACGAATTGTTGACGAGACACGAGCATTGCATATGGAAGCATTTACCCGGGCGGCATCTGTACACCAACATCTGGACATAACAACTGGACGCCTAGGAGACTAGCAGACGCTGGGAGAACGATAGGATGTTGAACATTAATCTTGTTGGCAAGAGAATGGTGGAGGAAGCATTTGTATGACTATAGAATACCCGACGACTAGAAGGCAACGGGAAGGGACAGGCCCGTGGACAAAACGCAACTCAACCAGGAAAACACACACATCAGGGATCGGCCAGAACGGGAAAAATGAAATCAAACGAGTCAAATAAAAAATGAGAAGAAAAATCAATTAAACCAACGTTATCCGTTATGAAAACCCATGCATGCAAACTTTATGAGAACAACAGAAAATGGTGAACAAGATGAAAGAAAAAAAAAGAATTGCACCCCTTTTATGCCTCCTCTAGACCACCCTTTTTTAATCCGCCGCCACCCGATGCAATCAGATCCAGGAAACCCTTGCGGCTCATCTCTGTCACCTTGGCCTCCCGCTTGTCCATACCGATCATTCCCTCAGCCTTGGCCTGCTTCTTGGCCTGCGCGGCCTTGACCTGCGCAGCACGCACTGCATTGAACAGCTGCACCACACCGCGTTGGGCCACCTTGCGCAGCCGGCGCTCCGTCGCCAGGATGGTTGTTGTCGTCTCGCCGACATTGACTTCGCCCGCTGCATCGCCTGCAGTGATACCCTCCGCCTGCGGTTTTGCTGTCGCAATCAGCACGTCCTTGACACGGCCCCGCTCAAGCGCGGCACGCTTCTCGAGGCGCATCTGCCGACGGGCCTTTTCTTCCAGACCGGCATCCACCACGCGGCGACTCGCTTCGCGGGCGTCGGCACTGCGGGCTAGGACAGGATCGGCGCGGCGGGTCGTGGACAGTTTTGTGCCCAAAATCTTGGACAGCGAGGTAGCGAACGTGGCCGGGTCGTTACGCTTGGACTTGGGGGCACGGGCGCCAGCACCATTGTCAGAATCGTCGCCGCTGTTGTAGGCATCGTCGTCCTCCTCATCGTCATCGCCCTCCGAGTCGGTCGGTGCGTCTCGTGCAGCGGCCACGCGTTGTGCAGCTTTGGCTTTAGCGGGGCTCTTTGTGGTTTTTTCCGCTGTCGCCATTGTCGCTCAGCGAGTCTAAGGAGTCCTCGTCGTTGTTGTCCTCATCGTCATCATCGCCACTCTCAACCCCCTCCAGATTCATCTCGTCGTTCTCGTCCTCATCCGACGAGGCGCCGTCGTCGGCCAATGCGTCAAGGTTCTCGTCGTCCGAGTCGAGCAGATCCACAGCCTGGAAGCCGTCGTCACTGCCGTCTTCTTCATTGTCCTTCAGGCCCAGAGACTCGGTCACCTTCAGGTCGTCGCCCTCCTCATCGCTGCCGCCCTCAATCGAGTCCGAATCGCTGTGGTAGGCCGTCTGCTGCGCCCGCTTCCGCTTCTTCTGGAACCGGTCGTTCTTGGGCCGCGAGGCCGAAGCGTCGTCGCCGCGCCGTTTTCTTGAGACCGCAGACATTTCTGTGTGTGAAAGTATGGGGTGGCTGAATCGAATTGGTTGATTCTGTCGTTGTTGTGCCGTTGTCGAACGGCTTTATTTCTGCTGGGCTTTTTGCTGGGCAAAAGAAAGGCCTGTAAACTTTTTTTTGATACAGACGGCAGAATTTCCGCCCAAAGTTTCTTTTCGTACTTTGGGCGGTGAGCCAACTTTATAATGGGGCTCTCATATGTCTCCACTTTTATATCATAGCTACTTCCCCCAGCTTCAACACGTCCATCGCGACTTCCCTTTAATTCATTCCACTTTGAGTCTATTAATAAGGGTCAATTTTCTACTAAGATTTCAAAATGATCAATTGTCATCCATACACTATCTCTCACTTTGGCTGCGGCCATTTATCCAGCACCGCCTCCGACCCCGTCAACGAAAACGTCAGGTTTGCAATCGCCGGCTCGTCCAGCAGCACTGTGTAATTGCCTGGGTACAACACACGATTCCCATTCGCATCGACTCGCGCCAAGTTTCCCAATGTCCACTCCAGCTCAGAAGTCTGAGTCTGGCCGGCCGTGACGTTGAAGAGCCGTGTGTATGCTGCGAGCGTCTTGCGCGGATACGGCGCGGGACCGTAGCTGCCCGCGAGGAACGCCAATGCGACATAGTCCGACGTGTGGTCACTGCCGCTGCCTGTGTTAGTGACGTTGAGAGGCAAACTTGGAAAGGGACAACGGTCGATATATGTTGTCTCTGTGCAGCTTGACAGCAGCGACTGGATGGAAAACGATGCTGAGAACGACGGGCCACCCAAAACTGCGGAAAAGTTCGTGTAGTGCAGGCCGTGGCCAAAGGGAAAGACAGCCTTGTCGTACCAGCGATATGTCCGTCCTGGATAGCTCGAGGATGGCCTTAAAGCCATGTTGGTCATCGGTGCATCTTGCGTATACGATGACGGGTACATGGTGATGGGCAGACGACCAGCTGGTGCAGGACGGCCCAACAGCACATTTATCACGGCCGTGCCACCGTCCTGGCCGGGATAGCCTGCCCACAAAATGGCTCTCACGTTGGGCATCGAAAGAAGCGGCGTGTCATCGACGTGTGTGCCCATCTTGATGACCACGACAGGCTTGTTGAGAGCCGCCAGCGCTTTAATTTGTGCCAGCTGGCCCGCAGGCCACGCAATATTCGTCCGGTCGTTGCTCTCCTTCTCGACGCTGTTGTCGATGCCGCCAAAGTACAGGATGGTGTGGGCATTTTTGGCCGCCGCAGTGGCTGCGCTGGTGTCGCCGCTGGCCTGTGCAATGGGACCTGATGCGGCAGTCACGCTGAACCCGAGTTGCTTGGCGGCCGTAACGGGATCGTGGTTGAAGGGCGGCGTGCCGCTGTAGCCGCCGAGCATCTCGTCCGCCTTGCTAGCCCAGAAGCCGATCATTGCAAGCGAAGAAGAGACATCACCGGACCCAGTAGGGGCTGCCAATGGCAAGACGCCATCGTTCTTGAGCAGTACAATGCCCTCTTGCGCAGCCTGCAAGGCAAGTGCCTTTGCATTGGCCGTGTTGACGTCCGATGCGCCCAGGTTGCGGTATGCACCTTGGGAGCCGTCAAACATGCCCGCGCGAATAAGCCCCTGGTACTGTCGAACCATCATCTTGTCGAGCGTCGCCTGCGAAAACAGTTTCTGCGAAAATGCCGCCGACGGGTCTGGGGCCGCGCCGTTCGTTGCCCAGCAAACATTGTCCGTGCCGGCCTCGAACGCAGCACCAGCCGCTGCCGCCTGACTGGATTTGTACTTGTGCCCACCATTGGCGTTGCCCAAATAGTAAATGGCATCGCAGTCGCTCACAATGTACTGGTTGTCGCCCGTCCAGTTCCAGTGCCCGCGCAAAATGGTGTCCATCAGGTATGCGTTGGCACACGCCGGCACGCCATTAACCGCATTATACGAGCACATGATGGACCCCACCTGAGCATCGCGAGCGCACTTCTCAAACGGCGGCAGATAGTACTCGGCCAGGTCTTGCGTCGTGACCTTGGCATCAAAGTTGAAGCGTGTCGTGCTGCCGCTGTCTTCGAGATCGTATGCCGCAAAGTGCTTACACGTTGCAATCACTCTCTTTGTTTTCTCTGTACCCTCCATACCACGCACAAATGCCGTCGCATACCGTCCGTTGCGGAACGCATCTTCCCCGGGTGTCTCGTGCCCGCGGCCCCAGCGTGGATCCCGAAATGGGTTGACGTTCGGTGTCCAAAAGTCCAAGTGGGCTCGTCCGTTGTTCGCAAACGCCCGCGCCTCTGTGCCAATGGCCGCCCCAATCTTCTCGACCAACGCATCATCAAATGCCGCGCCCGTTGTAATTGCCTGTGGAAACTGTGTGGCCGCCGAAAACGCCCCGCCCCAGGTAATGCCCCGGTTGTGCGCCACGCCGTGCAGCGCCTCGTTCCACCACTGGTACGCCGAGATGCCCAGTTTCGAAAATCCAGGAGCGTTGTTGACCAGGTTGTTGAGCTTGTCGGCATTGCTCATGGCGGTCACGAGGGCAGTGGCGCGGTCAGCGGCGGATGCGGACGTGTTGCAGACCAGGTTGCCCTTGAGCGGCCCAGACACGCAGTCTGGGTATACGAGGCCGGCGCATGCTGCTGAGGATGTGTAGAGCGCGAGGAGACGAAGGAGGATTGTCGTAAGGAAAGGCATCGTGAGGGCGTGTCGTGACTGACAAGTACAGCGTCAACTACTCAACAACGACAACTGCTCTCGTTTGCACGATCGTCTACTCTTCCATAAATAAGTGCAGCCTTTAGATTTCTATTCATTATTGCTATGCCGTCTTGCTATGCTGATGACTTCCACTGCTCCGTCTATGGGTGAGGGTTTCTTTGCTTGGCAGTTTATGGTGGCCATTCTGATTCCCCCAATGGGGTATCCTCCTGGAAACAAATGCATGCAAATGATCACGGTTCATCTATCCATCGGCTCTTTCAGCCAACTCCACACAAATTTGATTGTCTACGAGTTCTGTTCATATATTGCCGGCTGTTCTGATTATCCCCAGCTCGTGCCGTTCCCCACAGATCCTCACAGGGCGGCCACAGCGATCCGAAGATGGTGTGTAGGGAAGACGGAGACGGGAAGCGGAGTGGAAAACGAATGTTATGTAATGTGAGAATATTTGCGGTGTGAATAGAAGATCAGTTAGTAATGTGTTTTTTTTTTATGTTTTTTTTATGTTTTTTTTTTCTACATTCTAAGAATTCTTTTCTCATTTGTAAAGAAACTTAGAATTTTACTCGCACTTCTACTATTGTACTTTTCCCAGTCCATTACGTGTTGATGTATTTGATAGAGCATTGCTTGTTGTTCACATGTAGAAATTGCTGCAAAAGAGTACATATACGCTGTTAACGTGTAATACATCGCTAAGAGCCTACAGTGTTTGTTTACACTGTCCTTTTCGCCCCCTGATATCAGAAGTCGATTTACAGCCAGCAGTACATTTTCATATACATCAATACCAGACCCTAACCTTAACTCAGCACAACCATATAAGAACACCCAAAAATACAAGGTACTTTTTTGAAAACAACTCGTGATGCACAAAATTTTCACGATGGCCGAACAAATGGTCAGGCGGGCTACGATGCATCAGCACCCACTGTCCCCTCGATAGCATCGTGTTGCCCCCTCACCTTCATTAAAGCCTCTGCTCTCTTCAAGTTCTCTTCCCCTTTCTTTCTCTTCCTTTCTTCATCTTTGCACAAATTTATCTTTACTTTTTATCACGGGAAATGAATCACTCGTCATAATTCTTTCCCACACACCTACGCGGTGATATTTTCAACACTCCTTTAGCTCTGTTTGCATCTGTTTGCATCAATCCCACTCACATATCTTCTCTTCTACCATCATTATATGGTCTTTTTTATTTTATTTTTTATTTTCCAGACTCACTCACTTAAGTCCCCCTCCTTTCTTTGACATTCACCATGTCGTTCGAGAACATTGCTTTGGACGCTGTCTCTAGACGTGCTGCCTCTAGACCGCCGTCTTCGTCTTCGTATTATTCTTCTTCCCGATCAGCCCCTGGGAGCCCCAAGATTGCCGCTGATGCCTCCTTTGTCGAGGTCGATCTCACAAACAATGGAGTACGGGAACAGGCTGTCGATGGGCTCGGTACCTACCCTACGGAGGAGGAGCTCAAGACGCTTCGCCGCGTCCCGGACAAGATCCCCTTCAGCATCTACGCCATCACGGCCGTCGAATTCTGCGAGCGGTTCTCCTACTACGGTGTGATGGTAGTCGTCACAAATTTTATCCAGTGGTCGATGCCTCCTGGCTCGACTACTGGTGCCTCCCCTCACGGTCAACCTGGTGCCATGGGCTTTGGTCAACGCACCGCCACAGCCATCACTACTTTCAACGTCTTTTGGCAGTACATTATGCCGCTCTTTGGTGCCTACATTGCCGACACCTATTTGGGCCGCTTCAAGACCGTGGCTTTGGCTCTGGGTATCGACATTATTGGGCACATGATCCTGCTTCTTGCTGGACTCCCTCCTTTCCTCAAGCAGACACCGGCTCGTGGCTCCCTGGCGGCTCTGATTATTGGTATGCTCATCATCGGCGTCGGCACTGGTGGCTTCAAGCCCAATGTCAACCCCCTGGTCGTCGAGCAGGCTGCATCCAGCCACATGTTTGTGCGTGTTCTGCCCAAGACGGGCGAACGTGTTATCGTTGACCCATCTGTCACCTCTTCGCGCATCTTCCACTATTTCTACATGTTTATCAACATTGGTGCTCTCCTGGGCCAGGTCGGTATGGTGTACGCTGAAAAGTACGTCGGTTTTTGGTTGTCGTTCTTGCTGCCGACCTGCTTGCTCTGCATCTGCCCCTTCATTGTCTGGTGGGGCCGCAAGCGGTACGTCCGTGTGCCGCCCCAAGGTTCCGTTCTGAGCAAAGCGCTTTGTCTGTTTGCTCTGGCTGGCCGCGGCCGCTGGTCGATCAACCCTGTCACGACCTACCGCCGCTTGAACGATGGCTACTTCTGGGAGCGTGTCAAGCCGTCTAAGATGCGGGCCGTCGAGCGCCCAGACTGGATGACCTTTGACGATGCCTGGGTCGACGAGGTGGCGCGTGGTTTGAAGGCCTGCAAAGTTTTTCTGTGGATGCCTTTCTTCTGGCTCTGCTACAACCAGATGACGAGCAACCTCATCTCTCAGGCCGCCGTGCTGCGTCTTGGCGGGGCGCCCAACGATGCACTGTTGTCCATTGAGCCGGTTTCGCTTGTCATCCTCATTTTGCTGCTCAACGAGGGCGTCTACCCGCTGATGCGCCGCTTCCGCATCCGCTTCACCCCCATCAAAAAGATTACCGTCGGCTACGCCATTGCCAGCGTCACCATGGCCTACACCGCCGTCCTGCAGCACTTTATCTACAAGGAAAGCATGTGCGGCAGCTATGCGTCGGGATATCTCCCCGACGGCGAGCGCTGCCCCAACGTCGACATCAGTGTCTGGGTCCAGGTCGGTGCGTACGCGCTGCTGGCCCTGGCCGAGATCCTGGTGTCGACTACCTGCCTCGAGTACGCCCAGTCCAAGGCGCCCAAGAACATGCGCTCCATGGTCCAGGCCGTGTCCCTGTCGATGAACGCTATTTCGACCGCTCTGGGCTTTGCCTTTGTGGCCCTGTCGTCGGACCCGAACCTGGTCTGGAACTACGGCGTGATTTCTGCACTGGCCGCTGTTGCCGGTACGGGCTTCTGGTTCACCTTCCGCGGCCTCGACAAGGAGGAGGACCGCCTGAACATGCTGCCCAACGGCGCGCTCAAGGCGAACTCACCGGCCGATAAGCAGCAGGAGGCTGCCGAGAAGGTGAACGCAGCTGCATAGAAAAGGTGGCATTGATGGATGAATGATGCCTAGCGATATGATACCCATAGACTTTTTTAGTTGTGCTTGTCGTTCTTAGCCTTTTTGTTTTATAATAGAAACGAAAAATAAACTTGTACATACAAAACAACCATGATCAGCTGAACGTGAAAAGAGCCGCAGCCGTACCCGGACTGCAACGCTGGTCTCACCTGTGTGACTCGCTACATAATGCCATGTGATTTGTGTTGTGTGAGTTTTAAGCTTGTAGGCGGATAGGGTGGCCGGTGGTGAATGAAGTTGCATTTGGGACGGAGGCTCGGAGGCTCTGGTTGTTGAAGGATGAAGGTGGTCACAGCGAGAGAAGGAATAGGAAACAGGGGCTTCGGCTCCTATTCGTTCTTTCCTCACCAACCCTGTGCCAGCATCTGCTCATTGAATGGTCGTTACTTTCTTGGGGCCCTGTAATTACTTCGTAGCTGCCGTTTTCTCGGCTGTCGCTCATTCCTTCCCTTTTTTTATGCCTAACTCTTGCCTTTATTGGTGTGTTTGTGTTTTGCGGCTCATCGCTCTTTCCATCCTTCAACTCGCTCCTTCTATCAGCTCTCACCTCTCTCATTTGCTCTTTCTTATTTTGACATCTCTTGTTCTTGCCCATTTGACACATCTTTGGTGACTTCCGCTCTTTCCCTTTGACGTGCATCGTTTGTCTGAGACAGTCCCCCCAAATTTCGACAAATTTAATTTAGAAACTCCCCGCCTGTCTCTTCATTTCTCTCCCTTTTTCGTCGACCGTTTTGCATCCACCCACCCACAGACGTTCTTTTTAGATTTTCAACATTCCCGCAACGAGGCTCGGACGGGACTTGCCATCGACCGATTTTTCTACTGCCGCCATTTCAAAACACTATTTTCGTGTGGAGGGCCCCATAGCAAACAGTTCACCTTTTCTTTTCTCGGCCCAATACCAAACTGGATTGCCGCCACGGGCGCTTGTGCACATTTGGGATGACAGCGCTTTGCAACCGCCGACAAGCGCCACTGACTCTTCGGTCCTGTTCTGTTTACTATGCTCAGCTCCAGCCAAAGCCCAGCTCGAGGCTCGCCAGAGGCGTTTTTGGCGTCGCCATGTGTCCAATCGACGGGCTGTGATCTTCAGCCTTTTCCCAAAACAAGGCAACACACCCAATATTAGCATTGTGCGCCTGGAACAGTCCGTGCGGGGCTACGTGAGTCTTTTCGTTTTCCGTGATGAATTTGGTGGCGGTTTCTGTTTTGTTTTGTTTTGTTCTGTGTTTTCGTTCTCATTTCTGACGAAACAGGTCAATCACAAATGAGAAAGCAGACCGACAATTTGAGCAAGGCGACAAAGACAACGACACGTCGACCCTCTGAAACGAAACGGCACTTTTACTTTTCCTTCTCGTTTGGAAACCATCCACTGTCGCCTTGAATTGTTGCCAAGACTCTATTTGAAATGAAGTGACCGCGTCGTGCAGATTTGGCTGCAAATCCTTCTGTCTTCACTTTCATTCAGCCCCCCATGCATGCAGTCCGTCAGCAGTGGACTATCAGGTGCGGCCATTGGACACTGTGGGTGCCATCCTCCAGCCCGCCTGCCAGGCGAGCCAGCCTGTGATAGCTCTGAAAAGAAAAGTTTCCGAAGACGGGTGTACCCCTGCCCAGTCTTATTTTGTGCTGAAATTTTGTGGCCCTATTCCCAGTCCCATCAGTCCCATGAAGCCTCATGCTGGGAGATCCCTGTCGGACACGGCCAATCACTACAAAGTAAACATGGGGGCCCACCATCCATCGTGGGAGCAAAAGAAGGTGGGTGCGCAGGATCAGTGGGCAGCCGGCGAAACAGGGTTGCAGAGGCCTGGCAAGCGCAAGCAGTTCTGGAGAAAAAACATGGAGACGCGTTCAGGGATCAGGAAAACCTACAAAACTACGAGATGCCCTCTTTGGCAGTCCAGTCGGGGACTTGAGAGAAGAGAAAAACAAAATGGAATCGACAACCCTTCTCTTCCTCTTCTCCAACGGCTAACATCGACACTCTTCCTCTCTTTTGCCGAAGCTCCAAGCAAGCTACCCCTCACAGGCTACTCTTGGTCTTGGCCCTGTGTTGTTATCGTGAGATAGCTATCGACACCTCAACAACGCCGTTTTTCTTGTCCGTTGTCCGACACCGCAGCCCCCATCGTATGGTTACAACCTCCTCTTGAGGCACCGCAGCCATGAACAGCACAAACGGTACCAGTGCAGATGCTGGCAACAACAATGACTCCGATGACAAATCGGAGCTGATTATCGCCATCGCGGCGCTGGCCATTTCGGTCGTCGCCCTTATCATCGCCGTCCTCCAGGCCCTGCAGCAGTACTTTGGCTCTGCCGAGGGCTACTCATCCTGCAACGAAAAGATCATCGGCGGCTGGTCGAAATTCACAAAACGAAAACTGATTCCAACACAGTTCCGTTTCGAAGTGCGCTTCCGGGTACCAGTCATCTTTGTCGCGCCGCCACAGAACGTCTATGGCCCGCTGGGCGACGACGACGAAAAGGAAATTGTGTACATTGACGGCACCATCGACAACTACCGTCAGACACACACATGGACACCCGAAGAGTTCGACATCAAGCAGCGGGCCAAGCTCAAGGGCACCGACACACGCGAGACGATCCACACGGCCGACAACGAGCTAACTACATGGCTGGCACTGCTCATGGCGATTCAGCGCATGGAGCGTGAGTCACGCGAGTGGCAGCAAAAGATCTGTACGCCATATGTGCTCCCCGTCGACGCATCACAGGCTCTGTCGCCCGAAGAGGAGTACAGCCGACACACAATGGCCGTGGGCATGCAGGAGAAGACGCGTTCGTGGGACACGATGCCTGACGGCATGAAGAAGCCGTATGCTACGACAGCCATGTGCCATTTGGTAGAGATGGTGGCGATGCTGGGTATCTACTGGAAGGAGTTTGACCGCAGCAACAACGTGTACCGCGCACAGGGCAACGGTTTTCTTGTGACGGGCTCGATGGTGCCGAACCTGGGTGTCGCCTTTACCTTTGAAAAGGTTGGCAAGACATGGTTCCAGGAGAACCGCATTGTGCCGCACGACAGTGTCAAGCAGCTGTGTTTTGGATTCTGCCCGACCATCTTCCAGGCCGGCCTCAAGACGCCGCTCTACACGGACGAGCCCAAGGACGAAGGTACGCTGCAGCTGGGCACACCGGCCGAGGTGGCCGAGACGCTCGTGTCGTTTGGCTGCAACACGAACACGGTCAACTACTTCCGCCTGGGCAACGAGCACACGCGCTATTCTCACCTGTTCCCCATCACGTTCGAGATGCTGGGTATGGTCGGTGAAATCATGCAGATCCGCCAAACTGCCTTCACGATGCTGCCCAACCCGACGTACTTTACATGGAACAAGTCTGCCTTTTCGCTGGTGGGCCTAATGCAGGCTCTTGGCCGGTCGCTCGACGAGGCTAATGTCGAAGAGAACCTGTTCCCGCGCGGCTCGCACCTGGCCAGCATTCGGTCTGACATTGACCGTGTTATTTCTGCGGCCAACGAGGACGCCATTGTCAAGCGCCGCAACGACATTGACCAGGCAGACCGGCGCAAGACGGCCGAGGTCAAGAAGATGGCCGATGCGCACAACCACGCGCTGCGCAAGCGCAACCCTGCCAAGGCCAAGCCGGCCGAGCCAGCGGCGATCACGCGTGGTTTCCGCAAGATTCGTCACCACACAAGCAAGATGCTGGTCCGCATCGGCCTGATGGCCGACCCCAGCACCGTGCTTCTGGCCACCCACCAAAAGGAGCTGGTCCCCAACGTGCAGGCCCGTGAGTCCTTCCCGCGTTACCTGGAGACGCTGCACCATGCGATCAAGCGCTGCGATCTGTTCCTGGAGCGCAACTACGACCTTGTGCAACACGTTTTTGCCCTGCACATGCAGGAGGTGCTCTGCTACCTCAACTCGCGGCCGTACAGCCCAGACGACGAGCCGCACGACACGCCCATTCTCAATCTCGCAGGTATTCACCCACTAGGTGTCAACCAGTCGCCCACTAACCACCACCGCAACCGGCGTGGATCGCATATCCCGCCGACACCGCACATCTACACACCCGCGCCGGACAACACCGAGTACTACAACGATCAGTACATCCCATTGCACACCATTGACACGGCGTCGTGGATCACGCGGCACCGTCTGTTGATGCGCGTGTACGTCAACTTCTTGCGCAAACGCATTGCCGCCGTGCCCATTCCAGAGGCACTGGCCACGTATACACAGGTGCGACCTGGTCGCGAGAAGATGATTGAGCTCGTACGACAAGACTCGTCGGCCTTGTCGGCACTGGCCGATGTGGCCGTCGTGGCCGAAGAGAGTGGCAGTGTGACTGTGTCGGCCAGCTCGACCAACCCGCTCGTGACGGGCAGTAGTGCAGGGACGTCGTCGACGATCGCAGAGGGTGTTGCCACAACGGGCTCGCCGGTCGAGTCGGCGTCGGCGCCCGCTGCTGCCGCTTCTTCTCGCGAGGCACCCACGGGCCCGTCCACCACAGGTGCCAATGCCGCCGTAGCCGCACGCAACCGTGAAAAGGATGCCTTCACGCGGCCGACGACGGTGCGCGACATTGAAGACATTTGGTGCACGCTGACCTTCCGGATGATTTGTTGGCTGCTGCTGCACGATTTCCACAAGAAGGACGTGCAGGTCAGCAAGAGCGATGTGTACGACTCCCGGCTGGCAGTCTATATCTTGTAGGGGATACTGCATAGCAATGAGGACGGTTTTTGCGAGTCGATACAAAAGGAGTCTGGTTTTTGGGAGAATAGGAAGGAAGACATACCTAAAGGTGTGATAATTATGATTTGTGTTTCAAGCATAATACCAACAAATAAAAGGATATACCCCACACCATGCTGCTTCATACACCTCACCGAGCTCGGCCTTTATCTATTCTCCGGCGAGACGAAATGGCAGATCTTAAGTCGTGCCGCTTTATTGAAAAGTGTACGAATGACATGACATGACACAACGGCAGATGCAATGTCTGTCTGTCTCTTCTTATGCATGTGTGCTGTCATTCGGATTTAAATCGACAACGTGCAGCGGGGTGTGGGGAACGGGCTCGGCGATAAAATCAGGGCCAAGGAAGCGCTAACAAGTGAGCTTCCTCAACGGCCCAGGGTCCCCGTTCTTTCGAGAGAGTGAGACACAAGTTCCCCCGCCGAAGCCGCGTAATGGCGTCAATATGAGAAACAGGTTGCATGAATGGGCCTTCTTAGAAACCCTTTGGTCGTAAACTATGACGAAGAAAAGAAGTGGAAGCTCTCTCTGCGTGAAGGTGGTCCCTGTCGGCCGCATAGTGGGGTTTTAAGAGCGAAACCGAGGGAAACAAGAGGAGCTCCCACACTCAAAAATCACTTAATGGGTCTAAGCCATGCCGTGATCAGCCTTAACTCGAGGCAGGAGGGGCGTATTGCATTGTTTCTAGGTATCGGTGTAGAGTGGGCATAGCTCCGAGATGGTGCAAGGCCGATGTCCGACGTGGGGTCCTAAAGGAAGGGCGGGCAGTCATCTTGAGAGAGGGAGAGCAGTGCTCATATAAGAAGGAGCTGATGGACGTCTCAATCTTGACTCTGGCTGAAGCTGTCTTTATCCTTCATCTTCTTTTGACTCTTGCTGTATTGCATTCTCGTCTTCCCACCTCGAAGCTTGCACCCTGCCTTTTCTTTTCTCACCATCATCAAGTTTACGACAACCGCCATCATGTCGAACGAGCACAAACCCGACTTTGTACGTTCAAGCTCCACGGCTGTTTCCCCCTACCTTGCATTTTGCTAACACCTCGCTTTTCCTTACAGGCCAAGATTACCGCCGAGCGTGCCGCCAGCCTGCACAAGCACATTTTGGCGCTCCCCGCCGACCAACAGGCCGCCTTCAAGAGTGACCCAAAGGCCCTGCCCGCCGCCATTGACTTGTACGCCCGCGAAAATGGCGTGCCCATGCTCTTTGGCCCGGCCAAGATGGCCCAGGCCGCCATTGCTTTGAGTGAAGCGAGCCCCGCGCCGCGTATCCTCGTCGAGTTTGGCGCCTACGTCGGGTACTCTGCTCTGCGGTGGGTCGCCCTCCTAGAAGAACTGAGCAAGGGTGAGGCCGTCCACGTCTACACCTTTGAACTCGACCCGGCCAATGCCCAGATTGCTCGCGACTTTGCCAAAGCGGCAGGGCGGGAGTCGCAAATTACCGTCTTCGAAGGCCCCGGCGACGAGTCCCTCAACAAACTGGTGGCCGACGGCACTCTGCCCAAAGGATCCGTTGATGTCGTGTTTATCGACCACTGGGAGGCCCGCTACAAGCCGGATCTGCAGCTCTGCGAAGAGCTGGGCGTTCTCCACGTCGGCTCCCTCGTGATTGCCGACAACACAGATTTCCCCGGTGCTCCCGACTATGTTGCTTACGTCAAGAATGGCGGCAGCGGCGCGGCCGGTGCCGTCAAGTTTGAGACCAAGTCGTACGAGGCGGATACGTCGTCGGAGCCGCCGAGAAAGTCTCCTTGGGGCGGCGGATTCGGCGGTCCTGGTGGCCAAGGTGGTCCCGGCGGTCCCGGTGGCGGCAACAAGCCGGTAAGTCAAGACGCCTCGAAAGCACTGTTTCCATTGAGCGTCTGTTGCTAATATTTTGTAGAAAATCGTCGAGGTCACCAAAGTGGTGTCTCTGGGATCTTGAGAGGGACACTCTAGCTGTGGAGATGTGACTTATTCAGCCATAAGAAGCTACGTCCAATGCCCTGTAGAATTGATTAGATGGATGAAATGACTTGAAACGAAATAAAAATGATCGAACAGTCTTCTGATTTCAAATTGTAAATAATGAAAGTGACGACTTACCTCTTAATGTCGACTTCAGCTGTTATCTGTCAGTCTGGTGCTGTCCCGCCGCCACGCACCCACTTTGGGGGCAATTCTGCCGGATTGTGGGCGCTATCTGGCAAGCTCGCACAAAGCTGCTGTCACAGCTTGATTAGAAAAGCAGCCAATGGACATGCGCACATCTGAGACCTAAACGCTAATCGCGCCTGATTAGCTTTGGCCAAGTTGGGAAGCTCGACTCCAGACCACTTCAATCGTCTCGTGTGACGTTTGAGCTTCGAGGCTTCTTCTTCTTTTCTCTCTTCTTCTACCTTGAACACCTTCTCCCGTCTTTCTCTCCCACATCCCGCCCACCTTTCCTCACCCCTCCCCACCATGCCTACATACTGCGTTATCGGCACCAACCGGGGCATTGGCCTCGAGTTTGTGCGCCAGCTCGCTCAGTCCCCGGACAACACAATCATCGCCACTGTCCGGCCGTACGCCGACCGCACCGATCTGGAGGCTGTCGCCTCGCCCACCACCCACATTTTGGAGTGCGATACCGCCAGCGTCCAGTCTGTCCACATCTTCTCCAACCAGGTCGCCCGCAATGTCCTGATGGGCGAGTCGGGGCCCTCCCACACAAAGATTGACTTTCTGATTGTCAACGCCGGTATCAATGGCACCCCCGCCGACCAGGACAGTTTGTCGTTGAACCCAGTCCTGTTGACCGAACAAATGGCCGTCAACGTCGTCGGCCCCGCCAAAGTCCTCGAGTTTCTGGTGGATCGCAAAGCCCTGTCGCCCGCCGTCCGCATTCTCAACATGTCCTCCGGGCTCGGCAGCCTGTCGCAAAGCGCCACCATGGACCCCCGCAAATCCATCGGCTACTCGCTGTCCAAAGCCGCCCTCAATATGCTGACCGTCCACCAGGGCCACGATGTCCGCGCGCGGGGGAAACTGCCGCAGGCTGTCGTCATTGCCATGGACCCGGGCTGGGTCAAGACGCGGCTGGGCGGTGAGGGTGCCCTTCTTGAAGTATCGGAATCGGTCGGGGCATGCTGCAGGTGCTGCACGGCCTGAAAGACGAGGACAATGTCTCTTTCTTTGGCCAAGACGGCAAGCGGAAGGAGTGGTAGACTTTTTCAGTGACCTAAATGAATAATAATAATAATAATGGCAGTCTTTGTTTTTTGTTCTATTTCTTCTCGAACGGGTAGACGGCTGCCTTCAGGCTGTCTGTCGGCACAGGGCTCGTTTGCCAAGCTCGTGTATGCATTTTATGGTGATCATTGGCGGGATTGAGTGTCTTGTCCCGTCTCTTATTGCGGTTCCCCTCCTTTCTTATGAGCCAATTAACCAGATTGCCGTATTAAGAATCTGATTTTTCACGCCCCCAGGAATCTCACCCACTTACACGGACAAATCGGTGAGATCGAGGCGAGCAGGGGGTGCCTGCAGCATCGTTGTATATGCAGCGTCAGCAACTGCGACCCAAGAGAATAAACAAGCAGACAAGGTTGTCAGTGAAGAAACAACGGATAGATGAAATAAATGAGGGAAAGAGAGAAAGAAAAGAAAAACAGGGCAATAAAAACTTGAAAAGGTAGGGGAATCCGATATGCTCTTACCAATGATGGGAACTTGCCATTAACAGCATTGACAAATCCAACAACAATGGCCCCTTCAAAGCTGATTGTGAGCTTGAGCTTGCTGTTGCTCGGTGCAGCTCCTGGTCTTTGCACCACCAGCTTCAAGTCCCAGCTCGACATCTTTGACTTTGAAAAGCAGCTTCTCGACAAAGCAAGCGTTGCAAAAAGCAACATCCGCTTCGCAAGCTATGCTGGTGACAGTATCCCGCGTCCCATTGGAACCAATGCCACCAAGCATGCCTGCAAGGTCTTCCCTGGCAATGCAGACTGGCCAAGTGACGACGTCTGGAAAGAGCTGGCCGTCTCGCTCAACGGCACCCTCCTCAAGCCGGCCCCGGTGTCGTCCGTCTGCTACAACACGACCACCTATGGCAACTACGATGCCGCCGCCTGTGCCAACATCACGCGCGGTTGGGCCACTGAGTTTGTTCGTATGGACGACCCCATCGAGCCCGTCTCGCCCATGTTTGAGGGCCTGACGTGTCTTCCACCAACGCCCGGCGTTGCAAGCACTTGTACACAGGGCGGCTACCCAGTGTATGCCGTCAACGTCTCGACCGCGGCGCATGTCCAGGCGGCCGTCAACTTTGCACGCAACAAAAATGTCCGGCTAGTCGTGAAGAACACTGGCCACGACTTGTCGGGCAAGTCACTTGGTGCCGGCTCGCTATCGGTGTGGACGCATGTAAGCCTTAGTATGGTTGATGACGATATATGGTCGGCACTGGTAAAGCATGGACAGCTAACGAAGTGGTGATGGCAGAACCTCAAGCATATCGCCTTCACGCCCAACCTTACTATGAAAGGCTACTCGGGGCCTGCTTTCAGAGTTGGCGCCGGCGTACAGGCTTTCGATATCCTCACAGTGGCCGCTGACCGCAAACACATGGTCGTGACTGGAATTTGCGACGTGAGTGCTGCTGGCTTCTAGTCTTGTCACTATTCAATTGGATCTAACCTCCACACAGTCCGTCGGTATTCCTGGGGGCTACGCACAAGGTGGCGGCCACTCACCACTCAGCTCTTTGCACGGCATGGGTGCCGATCAGGTCCTTTCGCTGCAAGTCGTCACGGCCGACGGAGAATTCCGGACTGCTTCACCCACCCAGAACCAAGATCTCTTCTGGGCCATCCGCGGCGGTGGTGGCAGCACGTTTGGCGTCGTCACCTCCATGATCATCAAGGCCTACCCAGATGCCACGACCTCGGTAGCCACCTTTGACTGGGGCGTCCGTGAGAGCAACATCAGCCTCGAGACGTATTGGGCTGGTACCAGCAGCTACTTTGCCCACTTTGACAACTTCACAAAAAACGGCCTCTCGGGCCAGTTCTTCATCTACCCACAAGAGGGTCTCCCTCAGACTGCCGACCCAAATGCCAAACCGCGCACTTCGGTGGCACCCATGTTTGGTGTCGGCAAAACGCTGGCCGAGTTTAAGCAGCTCCTTCAGCCCTGGATCGACGAGATGGCTACCCTCGGTATCCAGATGAACACCACCTGGGCCGAGTTTCCGTCTTTTTATCCGGCCTACTACAGCCAGCTGCCGCCCTCGTCGCTCGGCGTCATGCCTTACAACATGACATACGGCTCACGGCTGATCCCCCGGGCAGCCTTTGATCGTTCCAGCCAAGGACTCAACGCCACCATGGCCGCCTTCCGTGCCCTTGCCGAACAGAACCACATGTTCAACGGGTTCTTGCTGGCGCCCACGCTCGAAACGGGAAAACCCGTCGGCCCCGATGGAAACGCTGTCTTGCCCGCCTGGCGCGATGCCCTCAGTCACACAATTGTCTTTGCCCTCTGGCCCGAGGACTACAGTCCCGCCCAGCAAATGGCCTTTCGGCGCGACTTTGCCACGGGCAGCCAGGGCATGAAGCTGCTGCGGGATGCGACACCTGGGTCCGGTAGCTACATGAGCGAGTCGGATCGTCTGGAGCCCAATTTCCAGGAGGCCTTTTTTGGTAGCAACTATGCGCGCCTGCTGGCCATAAAACAAAAGTATGATCCGGAAGGTGTGTTTTTTGCGTCGACGGGCGTCGGTTCCGAGTTTTGGAAGGTGCACAGCGTCGATGATCTGCCAACGGAGAATGGGCAGCTGTGCCGGGCGTAGTAAGGGAAGTCGGCTGAGGGTTGAATTGAGCAAAATTGAAGGTGAAGGAAGAAAGGAATAGAGAGAGATGTTCGGAACTCTTGGCGAAAAGAAACGTCGTAGGCGAGGAAGGAGGGAGATCCGCTCTTGCCTTCAAAAATAGTATCGCATCCATAATGGCAGGCACAGCCCAATACTGTGATTCAATGGCAGGATAGAGCAACCGCAACCAGGAAAGAGCAATGGTGATTATCGCTATTTTAGGAAACTTTTGGGGAAACTGCGATCGAGCCATGCAGTTGTCGTCCTGCCATTGCCTTTTCTTTCCAACATTTACATCGTGTCTCGTGCTTTCTTGCCGTTTTGGTTTGTTTACGTTCGTTCTACTTCAATGCCACGTTCTCTTCGCTTCTTTGCTGCCCCTTTTGTCTCTTCGTCTTCTCTTCTCCTTTTCTTTCATCCTCTCGTCACCCATCCTCCTACAGCCCGCACTTTTTTTTTTGGTCCTTATCGTTATCCTAGAGCTTCTACAGACATTATCCTTTTCTGTCTCCGTCTCGTTCTCTACTCTTCTCCTGTTCTCTCTTCTATTCTTGTTCTCTCTCGCTACCTCTCCATGGGCTCAGGCCAGCTTTATCAGACCCTGAGCACCTCCTACTCGTCCCCTTGGTTCAATCTCTCTCTCGCTTTCAACTTCCCTTTGTCGGGCCAGAAGGCCGAGGCAAACGTCAATATGCCGGAAGCCAAGATGACCCCTCCCACCGACGAGCAGGGCATGCTGCTGACGGAGTCAGAGCTCAAGCTCGTGCCCCAGGCAAGCTCAAGCACACCCCCACAAAGGTTGAGCCCGTTGTCAACCGCCCTCCTCCGCCACCGCCGGCAGCAATGATCAGCCGCTTGATTGCAATTTTACAGGCTATGGTCATCCGCGTTCTAGCTTGTCGGCTGTGCTGCTGTTGTCACCACTGTTGCTGCGTGATCCACCGCTTCTTGTGCTGCCACTGGTGCTGTTGCTGTTGCCTGCTGAGACGACTCATCCCATACATTACAGCCTTTGCTGTCTTCGCAGTTAAATGGATCCGCTACTCCTAGGTGGACATTGCAACGATCCTGACAACTACGACAACTGCTGGCATTGTGAGTCTTCTTCTCTCCTTTTCTGTTTACTTTTCTTCCGATTGTTCTCTTCATTTCCTTACCGAAGACTCTCCGATATAGCCACCCGATGCTAATAAGTAGCTCTTCCAGCTATACCTCTCCAAGCCACCGGCATCTCGCTCGTTTGCCGTCTTCAACCAGAACAACGACGTTGTCTACCCGCAGTTTGCCTTCCCTCTGCGTGATGAGATTATTCCATCGTGGCTGGCCATTTTCCTCGGCCCCTTTGTGCCTGTGGTGATCCTCCTGCTCATTCAAGTGTATGTTCGCTCGTTCTGGGACGCCAATAATGCCATCTTTGGTGTGCTCTACTCCCTCAGCAACTCGGTCGTCTTCCAGGTTATCATCAAGTGGCTCATTGGTGGTCTGCGTCCCCATTTCCTAGACGTGTGCAAGCCAGACCTGTCACTTGCCAAGACCCTGCCAAAACACAAGTCGGCCTACATTGCATCGGGCTTCAGCAACATGTACTACACCCGTGAGATCTGCACTGGTGACCCGCATCAAATCAACGATGCCCTCTCCAGCTTCCCCTCTGGCCACACCACAGCAGCATTTGCAGGCTTTGTCTTTCTCAGTCTGTACCTGAACGGCAAGCTCAAGATCTTCTCGCAACAGCACACCCAGCTATGGAAGATGCAACTGTTCTTTGCGCCAATCCTTGTGGCCACGCTCATTGGTGGTGCTCTGACCATTGATGCTTTCCACAACTGGTACGACATCCTGGCTGGTGCGGTGATTGGAACAACAATGGCCTTCAGCGCCTACCGCATGACCTATGCGGCTGTCTTTGACCCTGGCTACAATCACATTCCCCTGCATCGCAACAAGCCGTTTGACTATGCTGCCATTGCTCCCTCCAGCGACAATGGTTTCACACATCTGGACCACAGCAGACTGTGAGGTGGGTTTACTGGAAAGTGACATTGGGACGATCTGATTGAATTTTGCGGCTCAACTATGTACACTTCAAACATTTTTGTTGTGACTACCTTCTCGCCATTGTCACCATAGACCGGTCTCGTTTGTCATTCTGTCTTGTTGATCCTGTTTACGAAAGAGCCTGGACAATGGAGTTGTACGCTGCCTTGGGGGCGTAGCTTGCGTCGAAGAGCAGGGGGTTACCCGAGGGTCTCCACGAGTCCTGATCATGTTAGCATAGGAACAGTTTGAAAGATTGAAAATAAAAGATTGAGCAAGAGAAGAGCAGAAAGTCAACTTACAGGGTCGCGAACACCCCAAACAGTGATGCCGACGCAAGCAGGCTCAGCAACACAGCCCTTGGTAATAGTGGCGTAGTCGGCAGCGTTGTTGCCCTGGATATCAAGCTCAGTGACGGCGACTTCCTTGACACCCGCAGCAGCCAGAGCCTTGATGGCAGCAGCCAGGTTGGCACCACCACCAGCGTTGATGTGGCCCTGCGAGCCAATACCGTCGATGGGAATGCCAGCAGCAATCCACTTCTTGACGTGGGCGACCATGCCGTTAGTCAGCTTGGCAGCAGTCGGGCTGTCAAGGTTGTAGTCGTTGATGTACAGCTTGGCGTCCGGGTCAGCAGCACGGGCAGCCTCGAAGGCAATCTTGACAAAGTCCTCGCCAAGCACCGACGAGAAGACGGAGTTGCGCAGCGAGCCGTCCTCGTTAAAGATCTCGTTGCACACATCGTAACCCCGGATCTTGCCCTTGTACCGCGTCATAATTGTCGTGATATGGGTCTGGATTGCCTCCGTCAGCTTCGCCTTGTCCTTGATCTGGCTCACCCACCCGGCCAGCTGCGAGTGCCACACAAAGGTATGGCCACGGATCGTCTTATTGTGTGTCGTCGCCCAGTCCACAAGGTAGTCTGCCTGCGTCATCGTGAAGGTGCCCTGCTTGTTCTCCGTGCTCTCCCACTTCATGCTGTTCTCGGGCGTCACCTGGCCGAAATCGGCCTCAATGATTGCCGCATTCTTGCCCGTCGTCAAACGGCCCTGGTCAGTGCATGTGCCAAAGTACAACTTGCCCTTGGCCTTCATCAGGGCATCAATGCTCTGGGTGGCCTGGCGAGGGGAGACTTCGGGAGCCGGAGCGGCAACGGCCGCCAGCGGTGCCAGCAAGAGAAGGAGAGTAGACTTCATGGTGGAAGTGGAGGTGGTGGAGGTTGATGGAGGTGCACAAAAAGAAGGTTTGGTTGACGAACAGAAAGAGACGACCTGACTCGGAATCCGGGAACCAGGAGAAAGGTTCTAGTTTTATGTTCTCCTCAACCGAGACTCTCCTCGTCAGGTCCCATGAACGCCTCGTAACCTTGCCGCTTTTCACTTTGTACCAAATTATGAGTGTGTTGTTTATTCTTCTTCTCCTATCTGGCTAAAAGCAGCGCACCGGCCGTGCTTTCCATATGCCAATGGCTGGGCACTTCACACGATGTTTGTGTAAAGAGGCAGCCAGGACAAGCCAGTACTCCGGCAGGCGGCACATGTTCACCAATGCCAAGACTCTCACGATATTCCCAATGAGGGGCCTCCATAACCGTTCTCAAGAGTCCCATGTGTTTTTCTCAATGGCTTATTACGTCCCTTCAAAATGTGGAGTAGCGAGAGCGACAATGGCCTTGCTCCGCGTTTTCTACTTCCCGATGTGGCCGTAATATGGGGAATTAGCCGCAGGACCTGAGTGAGAGAAGCCAATATAGGACAGCAATATTCGGGTAAAGAAGATCTTCTTGGACGTTCACCAACTCACAGATCGAATGTGGGGTTTATGTCAGTCGTCAGCAAATATCATTGATGGCATAAGATGAGAAAATGGAGAAAAAGAAGGATAAGGGGTAACGCAGTCTCCGTCGGCTGCCAATTCCGGGACAAAAGATCCACCCAATATGGCTTCTGTGGCCGCTGTGGGATGCCCGGCAGCCTTTCTCGATAAATAAATGAACCAGGATCCGTCCATGATTGTCATTGAGCATATATCAGATAAGTTCAGACGGAACATGGCCATTGGATATGACCTTACCCAAAGACAGCTGACGAGGGCGATATTGCTCCCAAGAAATATAAAGATAAGATGTTCCTGGGGCACAAGTACAGCGCGGCTGCAAAAGACCTTTATCCCGTACTCCATGCTTCTCCTCTGGTGCTGTTTTGCGGACAGTGTGCTTCCCTGCCCTGTTTTATTCACCTGTGTTCAAATAATTGTTCCGTCAATGAGATTTTAGGAATATTTAAGATTAAAACAGAAACACATATTTCTTTTTTTTTTTTAAAAAAAAAAAAAATAAAAGAAGCTGAACATTAAAAAAATATTGAGTTAAAAAAAAATACAACAAAACAACATAAGCAAAGATACAGTTGCAAGTAAAATGTAGCATGTGTTGGATGGTTAATTTATCTTATATGTACTTTTGTTGATACCTACTGCGAAATGCTGCACCGTCTTTAAATTACCGCTCCTTGGTGATCATGGCAGCGGCACCGGCGCCCTTGCCCTTGACCAGCACACCCGCCTTCTGCAGGATGCTGATGCAGTTCTCAATCGTCGACAGGCTCACGCCGCTCGTGTTTGCGGGGAAGCGCACCGTCTTGAGCCACTCCCGCGCATCCTCCTCCGAGTAGTCCAGCTCGGTGCTAATGTACTTGACCGACTCCTCCGGGTTAGCGTTGAAGTGCGCAATGCCCTGATCCAGCTTAGCAAACAGGTCCTGCAGCTGGGCCTCCTTCTCGGGCGAGCTGACAACGGCCGTCGATGCCACAAATCTTCCAGCTGCTCCAGGGTGTGTAGATCTCGCCCACGCGCTTGATTTCCTGGTTGTCGTAGTACCGCTTCGATGTGAAATGCTCCCACATAAAGAAGTCGGCCGCGCCCGAGTTGACGGCCTTGCGCAAATTCTCAAATGTGTTGAGGATGACCGTCTCGGAGAAGGGCTTGTTGTCCGCCGGGTCCGCGGCCGTCAGCCACCCTTGCTGGTCCGCCAGCACAAAGCCCATGACAAAGCTGCCCGAGCCAATGCGCGACACGCCAATCTTGCCGCCCTTGAGGTCGGCGACTGACTGGATGTCGGTGCGATCAAAGCCGCTCGAAATAGCCCAGCACAGCGGCGTCTCGACGTACGTGCCCACAATCTGGTAGCCGCCCTGGCCAGCTTCCTCCTTGCCGAGACCGGCAACCCAGCCCTCGGTCAAGCCAATGCCGACGTCAATGTCGCCTGCGCGCAGGGCCGTAATCATGTGGCCGGTACCGGAGGGTAGGGCACGACGACGGCATCGAGGCCAAAGTGTTTCTTTGCGTAGTGGATGGGGGTCGAGAAGTGCTCGGGCACGTAGCCGATGCGAAGCGGGGCCGAGGAGGTCATGATGATGTCGGATTCGGAGAGGTAGCACACTGGCGAGAACATGTGGTGGTCAGAACAAGTTAAAGTTGAAGAGGTTGAGAGTTAGTCAGTGGAGAGGCAAAGACGTGCTTCGCGGAGATAGTGAAAGATTCCGCAAACCGTTTCGAGGGGTGGTGCGAGTGTGCCTCTTAGCTCGGTTTTGGCGGCATGTCGACATGCCGTTGCGCCGCGCGGGGCAGCTAAAAACCGACAGCTCAGAATAAGCTACAAGGCTGGCACAAAGCCTTGTTTGGTCGATCCTTGAAGATTACGAGACCGTCTCTGGAAAAACGATTTGACTACGACTTGCATTTCCATGTATTTTATTGGAACGAACGAAGAGCAGGAGGGGCAGATCAACCTTGAATTGTGGCCCTTGTTGTCCTCTGAAGCTTCACGTGAGATCCTTGATCGTCACAAGGGGCAAGCTGATCGGCTTGTTATGGTAGGCATGAGATACTCGGGCAAGGACGACTTACTCAAGCACAGATACCCTGCGCATCATTCTTTCCATTTGATATCGAAACATGGATATAACCTTAAGGGAAGGATTGTTGGTAGAGAGGCGAGTAGTTTTGCGGGGGAAAGAGCGACCCCCACTCGACCAGGGACAAACAGTCAGGACAAGCTCCAAGCTTGTCGTTGTTCTTTGTTCTTTGGAATCCGTTAAAAAAACGTGGCTTTTGTTGGTGTTGCCCAATCCACGAGCAAATAAAATCCGCCTAATGTTTTCACAAAAGTTTATTTTGACTTCACATGTGTATTGTCTTCACGATGTCACGATGGATGAACAGCTCGCAAGGTCCTTTCTCCATGCGTTCTTTTCGTCTTTTCGTACCTTCCAAACGCGGGGAACGGAAAATTCGTGACGTCACATGCAAATGCGAAAAAACAACACACGCCTGTCGTTCCTTCCTCGTGTTGCACGCAGCAAGCCTCAATTGGCAGCTGCGAGTGCATCTAACTTCTGTTAGTTATCTTGCTCGCCTCTTTGTAACCTCGCTTCCCCCTTTTTAAGCACTGCTTTGTGTTGTATTACCGCTTACTCCGCAGATGGGCTTCCTTCGCTCCTGCCCTTTTTGCTTTTTGTTTATCGTGGGTTTCATTTCTTATGGCAGCTCACTTCCCTTCGGAAATACAGCGGTTGATTGGTGTCTGTTTTGATCTTTTCGCTCCTTTGGCGCCTATTGGCACGCTACAGACCCACTGCCAGGAGAGCTGACGACAGTACTTTTTGGCGTCTCTTGGTGTTGTCAACACGCACAGGAAAGATCGCCGAGAGCTCTTTGCCGATAGTCCCGATTGTTGGGGACACTCACCTCAGCCATCTCGCGTAGCCTTCTCTTTATTGCCTCTCCCTCTGGGCACCTTGGCAACCTTTCTTGCGTCTTTTCTTTTCCACATCCCAATTGCATATTCCATTGCGACGGCATTGCTCTTTTTGTACGCGACACGATTGACGACACCTTTTCAAGAATCCCTCGATCCAAAAATCGCGCTTCAGGTAAGCTCTTGACAAAACATTGAAGCTGTTGGGGAAGCTAGGGAGGAGCTCCGAACAGCCTCAAGGACAAGTGACGAGCAACAAGACCGCGACTACAATCTAATGGCAAAAAAAAACGAGAAACTGACGTTGAGCATGTTCAGCAGATCGATCTACGATTACGAGCCAAGATACGAGCTCAAACGCCTTACGCATAACGCCGACAATCCGTCCCTCTCAGCCTTTCCTGCCTTTCCCACGAACTTTTCACGAACACGCACACTCCCCACACACTCACGATGGAGCAGTGGTCCGCATCCGATGTCACAAACCTGGCCGGCATCTACACGATCCTCTTCTGCATGGTCGGCGTCTGCTATATGATGTGCGATCCGATTGGCGGCTTCAAGCAGCCACCAAAGCGGTCGCCCGAGGAGGAGCTCGCCTCAACACAAACTGCCCAGGCGCGGGCCCAGGCCAATGCTCAGGCGGCGCAATAGGCGCGGTAGGCACAATAAGGGAGCCCGGCAGTAGGCGAGACCGCGGAGGACTACTTGCTAGGCGAGCTCGGCAATAGCATCGTGAGATTGTGGGCGTGCAAACTGAAGGCGGGGGACGAGAGCATGAGCAAGAGGGAGTGGACCAGACGATCAGACGGACCGACCACATGGCTGGGACAACCTAAAAATGATGGGCATTGTACTGTATACATACACTCTGGATGCATTGGTACCCCGGTCCCGGGTCCTGCGTGGCGGCTGCACACACTCCCACAAACTATCGTGAACTTGCATGGAAGGGGGTACAAAGTATACATAGAGTGAAAGAGACAAAGGGTGACGATCCCCTGCAACACGGGGGTGGTAGGGCTTTGGTTGGTTTGTGGGTTGCCTGTTTGAGCTAGGGGAGGGCGGCGTCGGCATAATAGGGCGGAGTACTGGTTCAGGAACAAGGAAAAAAACAGGATCGTGACATGGCAGCAGACGGAAGATCGTGAAATAAGACCGGGCGATAAAAAAGGAGGGGTGGGAAAGTCGAACCAACAAACCCACCACACCCAAAACTGTGCCGCTGGGAGCAAGAGGGGAGTGCGGTATCTAGGAAGGAAAGACATTGTTTGCTGAGCCACTTCTTCAATCACCATTCTTGCGTGTAACAATACTGAGTAGATAATCGAAAACGATCATCCAAAACTTGAACCTGGACATTAGACTATAGAGAAGACGGGCTGAAGCGGTCGACGATCGTGGAATAAGTTCTCATGCTTGCAAGAAAACATGCATTTCGTGCTTCCCTCGACAAAGTGACGAGTCCCTGCAAAATATGAGAGACGTAAGTATCGACACAAGATAAACAGTAAAAAAGCCTCACAGGGAGTTGAGGGAAAGAGATAAACAATAATGGATCGTCGATAACGGACCTGGTTTTGTAGAATCAAACAGCAAATCTGCGGATAAGGAAAATGAAAAGAAGAAAGAGAGTGAATATGAATTTTAATGAAATGAGAAAGAAAGAAAAATTAGACCTCAGCTGGCAAAAAAACCAACAAACCAAAAAAAAAAGTTCAAAAAGAGAATCTTCCCTTTCCCTTCAACTTTCAAGTTTACAAAAAGAACTTTTTCATACGATCGAGGAGGGGCTCGAACCCCCAATCTTCACAGCCGAAATGTGACGCCTTACCATTAGGCCACCCGACCACGCACGTGGACAAGAATTTGCGCTAAACAGGTTTCTAAAGCCCAACGCAGCCGGCAAATCGACCATTTTCTGAGTTTTCGACCACTAAGACCGTTTGAATGTCAACAAAACAGAGCCAATAAAGGACGACGAGTTTTTGCTGTCGCCGTGACTACGAAAAGGCTGCCATTTGATACGTCTGCCTGCCTACAACCTCATTGATGTTTTTCTTTTGGTCAATTTGATAATATCAAATGCACAACAACGAACATCTTTTTGCGACGTAGACGGCCCCTTGAAGGAAGGTGCGCAACTGCCCAATTCGTCCCCGCTATTACGGGATGCCATAGCTTCCTTTGAGGCAGACTAGTCAAAGGCGACACTGTAAGGGCGTGAAAGTTCAACAATGGCCACTGACAATTTTGCGGCTCCGGTCGAGACCCAATGGTGAGCTGAGTGGGACGGTGGGTGACGGTGGGATGGTGGAACCTGCCTGAGCAGCTGTAGTACTCTCGTATGCATGAAATTGTTTCTACGTAGTAAAAGGTATGTAATCATGAGATGCCGGTTTGGCACAAAAATGAAGAAATTCAAACGCAAGAATAACGCCAAAATTATAGTACGGCGCACGGAGATGGAAAAAAGCCTCAATACTTTGTAGTTTGCAAGTGCGATCGGTTGTGGCGTGTGCATTACTTTTACTGTGGAAAACGGTACAGTCACATCCGCCATGGATCGTTTCTCTCAGCATAGCAGTCGAGAAAGTCCACACACACCTTCTCAGAGCTGAAAAAGCCTAAGCTTCTTGAGGCTTTCGTCCTCTGTCTGTTTTGGGCAACTCGATGCGATGAATTTGAGAGGAGAGAAAAAAACGTCTGTGCTGTTTTCGTATGTGGCGCTGGCGCGTTTCTTTCGACATCAACCCTCCTTGACATGGACATGGAGATGGTTAGACAATGACAACACAACAGACTGGAGACTGATGGAGACTGATGGGGACAAAATCCATCGTTGAAACTTTCGTTGAAATTTTGGAGCCAATCGAGCATCCAGGTCAAAGCTTGCTCTCGTTCTCTTTCTCTCCCTGTCGAGATCATGGATGTCGTAACACATCTGGAGCTAGAACTAGTTTGACAAAGAAAAGCTGGAGACAGTTGGAGACAGCTGGATGATGAGCAAAGGGGGAAGGTGCAAGTGTCAAACATGTCTCTTGACGCCCAGAAAATCTAGACCCTTGAGCGAGGTATTTTTTTCTTTATTAATATTTATTCGAATTTATTTTTGATCTTGACTTCCGGTTCTTTCTCTCGGGAGATAGCTCGGTGAACAGACATGGTAACTGCAAGGAAGTGATGGGCTTGCATGGAATGATGCATGAAGCATGGAGGCTTGGAGACGAACAGGGGGAGAGCTTCTCATTTCTTGTCCTTCTCCCCAGAGTAAGAGCTCGCGTGCACATCCATGATATCGAGACGCCTGATATCGAGACGCCCCGACATGGCTTCTCCATGGGGACTCCTTCTCCAGGTCCCCCTTTTGATCTTACATATCCCTCACTCCAGGTCACCGTGATGTGACGCTTCTTGACAGCTTCCCCATGGGCTCGTCGGTGGCTTCTCCGCATGAAGATTACTGCGAGCATTTCAACTTGGGCATCGAATGGAGATGGTTGACCTTGCCGGACTACTCAAAACGGCATGATTCTTTGCATCCATTCCTGCCGTCCCATATTCATCTCTCTCGCAAGGACCATCCATTATGGACAAGAGCTCAGAGTGGAGGGTGTAGCTCGAAAAGAAAAAAGGGGGGTGAGAACTAGACAACAAAGTCTTTACTCTTTGTTGCCAGTCTCGCCATTTTTTGATATTCCCTCGTTCTCCCTGTAGATCCTGTTCATCAAAAGCCATTAGCTAGCTTCGATTCAACCTTCTGGAAGGAAGATGGCGAAAACGCCGTCTGACTTTTCTTAGTACGAGGTATGTAGAGGCTCTCTCTCTCTGGAACTTTCCGTGCTTTCTGCAGTTCGCCGCAATTTGGTGGAGTCGACGCCTTCTTGTCAAAAGGCTTGTCCCCTTTTGACACTAACACGCCCTTGAACAAGCCACACAGGCACCACTTAGACGCCCGCCCCAGGCGCTACGGGCGTATTTCGACTGATAAAAGCTCCGTGGTCTGGGCGTCTTTTTTTTTTTCTAGCCTCAAAGGCCCAGACCATGTCCAGCAAAGCTCCAGCCTCCAGCTCCGTCCAGCCCCGATTTTGCCCTGGGGAATGCGCTAGGCTTCAGCAACCATCTGGGGCCCCATACAGTGCAAGACACGGACGACTCAACGACTTGACGACCTCTGTTCAACACAGGCTACAGGCAGTCAAGTTTTTTTTCTCGCTTCAGGCGGTAAAATGTGTTTTCTCAAAAAAAAAAAGAAGGCGTCCTTTTCAAAAATCTGGTGAGGTCTATTCAACAAAATACACACTTTTGTTCCATCCTCTGCGGTTGATTGTTTGACTCGTTGTTCAATGGCCGCTTCGACGCATGTCGTCGTTTCTTTTTGGTCCTTTTTTGTTTTCGATCGTGGAAGATACAGATTCGATTGCCAATGCGCGCCAGAGATGCGGCATGCATGGGTTAGGTAGTGGTAGTGGCATCGGAGTGCAGTTGCGCCTCCTTCCCCTTGTTGGCAAAATGACCGCTTAGCGCACCCGCACCTCGCTTGTTTAATTTCTTCACGATGCTTCACTTTAGACGAAACAGACGGCAGACACACACAAGTACACATAGCTGTAAGCCACACACACACACACACGCACACACACCGGCGGAGTTCTCCGGGGTCGCATCCCTACGAGAGAGGGGTACTTGTCATAGGTTACACATACATACATCGTGAAGTGGAAAAGTTGGGTGTGCATCGTGGGGGCGGCAGAGGCGTTTTCTTAGTCAAAAGTGTTCAAAAAGGAAAGGCAAAAAAATGCGGAGTACAACGTGCGACCGTCTATCTCACCTAAACAATGACGACAGTCGATTTGACGACATGCGATGACGTCCGACCGCATTCAACGACATTGCATGTCAACAACATCGACAACATCAAACAACATAATTTGAACCTCGCATTTACACCGGCCTTTGGTGATGTAGTAAAAGACTTCACTCCTTTTCTTCTTCTTTTTTCTTTTCTCTTTTTGTCTTGCCATTACGCCCGGATACAACGGAAGGCCGTTCGCTTCGACTCACTGCGACCTCTTGCTGCACTTCTTTTCATGCCCGAGATGCCTTCAACATCCATCTGGGGCGGCGGTGTCATCTTTGCTGGCCTTCTGCTGGTCATCTACTGGTCATCTACTGGTCATCTCGCATTATGGTCATCCGACCACCGTCCACTCATTCGGCCAGAGCGAACGCAACGGTGCCTCTGCCTAGGGTGAGAATGAAGAGAAAGAGGGGAAGCCCAAGAACAGAAAAAGAAGATTCAGGATACTGAAGACGCGGACTCAAAAATAGTCATTCTGACTTTGTTGGGGAGGGGCGGAAACCAAGAAATCCTGCAAGTGCGAGGAGCTAGGCAGAGAGGCTGGCACAAATGAAAGAAAAAAAAGGAAGCCCAAGATGTTGCAAGCGAGTTGGGGAAAACAAGAAAACCAGTCGAGGGAGACCAAAGCCAGAATGGGCATCATCCAACTTCAGTTGTCAATGGGCGCGTTTCATGGTTCGCTGGACTGGGCGCTGCAACCACAACCACAGTGCCCTGCAAGTGACACTAACATACCCTTGTCCACCCCTCTTTTGCAGCTACCCCACCATTTTAAACCCTTTCCAGCCATTCTGATCAACTGTGTTTCTGGTGCACGGCTGCTCTCGCCCATCCTTCCCTGGACCTTCCCCCGACGATCCTGCACTGCGCTAGTGCTCAGGTAGGTAAGGTGCCGTCGATTGCCATCGAGAATGGAGAGGGAAAGAGCAAGAGAGGAGCCCCGTAATAATATGCTCCGTTCGCCACAGGAAAGGAAACAAAGACGACAAAGCCGAGAAAGCCAGCCACAGACATCATCCAACGAGCCGCAATCATCCCCTGTTCGAAAATACAAGGAACATGGGAGCCAATACCACGTCCGTTGGTCATCGTCGTCAAGCCGTTTCTTTGACCATGTTTATTTTCATACTTGATTTTACTGGGAGAACTTCTTTCTCTTTTACGAGGCGACGTATTCGACAGAATAAAGAAGGGGATAATATGAACCATATTGTCACTGCACTGTATCTCCGTTCGTCTTATGCCGTCTCTCTTCTCCGTTACGCCACAGTCTGACTCCGCTCGCAGCCGAAAGGCAGCATAGGATCCTACGCTAAAAGAAAAAAAGGCCCCATCCATGGAAAACCACAAGACGTCTTGTGACCGCATGTCTTTTGTTACTTTGGTTTTGTTACTTTGTTACTTGTATTTTGTACTCCGCAACTTTTGCCAAGATACTTCATGCTTTGCTTGCTTGTTTTGACTGCCATCACTTGTCTGAGTATATTCAAGGCGCCCGTTTCCCAAGACCGAACTGGCCTTGTTTCTGGAAGAACAGGCGAGACGCCTATATGTAAACACGGCACGACCATGCAGGAAAATCAGGGAAATCGACACCCTCTCACATTTCTTTATTTTCCATTTTCACAAATCAGTATTACTCTGCAGATACGGAGTACGCCGTCGAGGCTGTGTCACAGACATACAAACAGTGCGGGCAGACAACAGCGGCAAAACAACTTCCTGCTCCCCGGGAGATCAGCAAAAGAAACGAAAACTCGAGATCGTTCCCCTGGCCGAGCCCTTGGGTAAGAAAGGAAAAAATGGGCCAAAACTGGCCCAACTGAGCATTCTTTCTGTCTCACCACACGTTCTACCGTATTTTCGTACACATACGACGTACTCACATAGGACATACATACGTTACGAGCAGAGGGAGAACCCTACCCTTTGGGCCAAGCCGACGTATCTGCGTATTCCGTATCGTCGAACGTCGCTGATCGTCCCGTCCTCTGGGTACGAAAATGCAGATCAGAGACACATAACAAAGAGAGAAGAAAACAAGGGTTCACTTTGCAAATTGCACTCTCAGTTTTTCGAGTATCTCGACACCGAACTCCTTCTGGGTTTGTGCCACTCTCTGCAGCGTGCATCGACAGGCACCCATGCATCTCACGCCTATTGTTTATTTTCTTATTTTCTTCCTTCCCGCCCCAGCCTTTTCTTTTCACCTGCTTCGCTCTTATTCTCTCCTCCCCCAATAGCCGCCGCGGCCGCATATCGACAGATGCATCTTCCTTCTCGACAATTTTGGGCACTCTTCCTCCCTCATTTCCATCCATCTCCATCCTCATCCCCCATCTTCATCTCCCCAGTCTCTCTCCATCTCCCCATATTCTCCCCTCTAGTCCTCTTTGTTTCTTTTCTTAGTCAATATGCCTTGCGCCCTTTCGTAGTTTCGCTCATTCTCTCGCTGGTTTTCTTCTTGTAAAGTTTTTATTGCCTCGTTCAGATCCAGAGTCAGAAATCATGGCCTTGTCCATTTGAGGTCATCCGATCGACTCGACGTAGACTTACACGCCCCCTTTCTTCATCTGCCGTAAATTTCTCGGTGTGCGGAGCCCGAGTTACAGAAACGAAGAAAAGCACGGTCTTTTTTTCTTTTCGTTCCTTCAAATTTGTATTAATTTTTACTTTTTGAGCTCATCTGCCTCCGTTTCTTTTTGATCCGGTACCCGTTTTTTGCACAGTTCGTTAGCTGGTTGGCGCCACGTCCCGCTTCGCACTTTGGCCCAAGATAGAAGGTCGTTTGTCAAAGACTGAAGGGAGACCCCAAAACTCCAAAAGATCACCCAAAAATACACAGCAAAAGAGACCAAAATCGGCAGAAGGATCTCCCCCTTGGGGCTTGGGGGATCTCCAGGCATTTCCTAGGAGCCCAGCATTTTCTGTCCAGGGATGCTCCATGATGCTCCATGATGTCCACTTCTTCAGTGTAAAGAAAACAAAAACAGATCTTTGCTTGACACGAGACCGATGCTATTTTTCTGTTTTGTCCGTTTTACGCTCTCCGTACTTGTGTGCTGTGTACTGTGTATGCTGTCTGCCCCCTATTTCCTCGCTAGCTTTGGTCTCACAATTATTTGAGTTTATTCAAACACCACTGTCTTACTGTGTACTCTTTTCCTTTACGTTGGCTTGTTCGATCGTTTCTTCCTTTGAATGTTCTAGCTCGGTCCTGGCCCCAATCCACTTCTCACAGAATCCATCGGCTGTTCTTTGAATCTTAGCTCCCTCCTTTCCCTAGCGTACTTCATCACACGGCAAAACTCTGCCCAGTAAAACTGTGTACGGAGTACATACACGAGTCTACATCTGTCCTTTTGCAGGTGCACTTCTCATCCTGCAAGTACTTTTGTGCTTGTTTTCTGTTAGTTCCCTTCCGTACACCAGTAGTGCACAGATAGTGACTCTTTGGTGTTTGCTTGTTTCGCTGCCAATACTGAGTAGGGCCGTTTCTCGTTGCTTCTTATTTCAAATCCGAATCCTGCCCAGGCGTTTCGTTTCCTTTGTGGAAGGCGCGCCTACTTCGCACACAGTATGTACACGCGCCTGCACTTTATGTTTGTTTCTTCGTTGTTCCTTCCTTTGCAACTCTCGAGGTTGTTTCTGTTCAAAGGATGCACCTGTCGAGGGAAAGAACGAACGAGGCGGTGGGCGGACACGCCGAAGCAAGCCCGCGAGCCTGCCCACCTTTTCCCCACACGTAGCGTGCCTTTTTTGTCTCTTGTGTCCTTGCCTTTTTTTTGCCCTGGGATGATCTGCATTCGACATTACGGAGTACGGTAGTGGAAGGCTCCCTTATGGTGTCGACGGCGTGAACAGGAAGGAACGGCGTCAGAAGTCAGAAAAACGGGCAACAACACGTACATACAGTCACGGCCTGTCCCTTTAGGCCTCTCACTAAATCACTGTGGAGTAAAAATAAAGGCCAAAGTACAACGTACAACGTCCGTCGAATCAAATGCCGCGTCGCATCGCATCAGAAGGAAAACCCGTTGCAACATTACAACCCTGGCGAGCCTGGTTGTCGATTATTGTGATATTACGACAACGGCGGACGGGCGAGAAGCTTGCAGACCACAAACGAAAAAGCAGGTGCCGTGCCGGCCTGTGCACAAATACTGACCAGATAAAATGGAAGAATGGAGGGCGAGCAAACAAGAAATGACGTTCGTACTGTGTGGAGCGGATAACTGGGCACCGTGCTGCTGCCACAGTAAGAAGCTAGGGGCAGATTCTTGGGGCAAAGCTTAGTCTGACCCCGACTTTGAATAACACCCG
The DNA here is from genome assembly GCA_016097105.2 of Sporothrix variecibatus. Classification (NCBI taxonomy): domain Eukaryota; kingdom Fungi; phylum Ascomycota; class Sordariomycetes; order Ophiostomatales; family Ophiostomataceae; genus Sporothrix; species Sporothrix variecibatus. The sequence continues at coordinate 5,170,254 of JADMNI010000001.1, read as the reverse complement.
GACCTGGGCGCCTTGTTTTTTGTGTTATTGTTCGACCGCACGCACTGTCCGCGCAGCATCACCAACGCGCATCGTTCTTGCTGTTTTGGACGGGCGCTCCTGCCCTTTGGCTTTGTTGAGGCTCCTGCGGTGGATAAAAAAGTTGTAATGGCAAAAGCATCATCCGTAGAGAAGGCGCGAACGTGTGGAGTGGAACGAGAAAGGAAACAATAAGCAGCACGAGTCCAAAATAGGCAACTCACATTAAGGCATGGCCGAACACGCTCGCGTCGTTCTTGCCCATTTTGCCCTCTTGCTCTTTGACACCTTGTCGATACTTGCCATTTCGAGAAAGGGGAGACACTCCCTCTTTCCCACACCACTCCAAGCATGACTCCCCAGTTGCCTTTGTTAGCCCACATCGAGAAATCGAGGAAAGCACTAACAACAGAAAGGCTCCTTCCTCGTCTCTTGTACACCCCCGTACTTTCCTTTCCGTACGATGGACCCTCCGCATGTCTCGCCATCAGTTTTTGTTGCTCATCCCCCGTATGCCGTAGCGTGTTTCTTCCCCGTTTCTCCTCACTCTGCTCTCCTCATCTCTATCCACACCCACAAGTCTCTTCCCCCCAGGCCCCATCTCCCATCCCCATCCTGTCCCCATGATGTCGCCCCCGTCCCCAGACGAGGTAGCTTTCTGCTTCTTTCGCCTGGGCGAGCGACCAAACCTCGCCTTGCCCAGCGGTATGCCTTCATCCTGGATGGTCCCTCCCCCCCCTTGTCAAGAAAGCTTGCCAATGCTTCCCTTCTGTTGCACACCCCCCTCCTGTCCTTTCTTTTCTCCTCCTCCTTTCCCGCGGATCGCTGCATTGGCCAATTTACGCTCTATGCAAGTGTCCGCGCGCGCAAGGCGGAGACATGATAGCAGAAGCCAAGCTCCAGAAAGAGAGAGAGCATCACCCGCACCGTACGTATAAAGAGAAATGATTGCCCACCAGTTTTCTTTCTTGTTGTCGATACTTCGGTCCCCTCTTCTCTCCTCATCCCGACCTGTCCTCTCTGATCAAGCTCTGGTGACACGGATTCGACATTGTACTATTTTCTCTCCCGACTTTTTGTAAGTCTTGTTGGGCTACTGTTTGATTTTTCACCATTACACATGCCATCCGCGTGTGACCTCTTATCGAGCTTCCCGCGTTTCCCCTTGTACCGACATCACCCCCTCCTTTTCCCATCTGCTTATTACTTTTGGGGGAGCTTTATTGCTTTCCTACCGTTTTCTGTCTCCTCCCCCCAATTTTTTGATTTCACGATCTTTTTTTTTCTCGTGTTTCTCCGCACAACACGCCTCAGCTCCACACACTCTTCCCCAAGGAGCACATGCTTTCTTGTTTCCTCTATTTTCTTTACTTTCTGTGTGCCGATTTTGAAATAAACAAACGACCTCAGTTCTTATTAACACGTTATTTTCAGACACAAAGCCTTTGCCGGCTCGCACAACCACTTTCACGATCCCTGGCCCGATTAGGAAATTTGCTGCTCCATTTGAGTTCCCGACAAAAATGGACGAGAAGATTGCGTCCAACGACCAGCAGGCCGTTAGCCATACCGAAGCTCCGTGAGTCCCCCTTGAAAAAGCCCCCTTGAAAAATTCATACCGAACCACCAATTTTCCTTATCACTTTCTAACATGGTTTCCTACCCCTAGCAACAAAGTTGAGAATGGCTTCGACAACGGCGCCAATGGCGCTAAGGTGGACATTGCCCAGCAGCTCGCCGCCAACGCCGAGGGCGAGATCCGCAACCCCCTGAAGCATATTCCCCGTGAGCAGCTTCTCGAGGATGTTGCCCGCTTCCGCCTGGAAAAGGGCCTTCCCGAGGACATTCTCCCCTACCTTCAGAAGGGTGCTTTGGTCGCACAGAACCCCGCCCGCTTCGAGTCCCTCGAGGAGCTCGACGACGCCGACAGGGAAGCCATTCGCAACGAGGTCCTCCACCGCTGGAGACACCCGTGGGCCCTGTACTACACCATCGTCCTCAACTCCATTGCCGCTGCTATCCAGGGTTGGGATCAGACTGCCTCCAACGGCGCCAACTTGGCCTTCCCCGATGCTCTTGGCATCCCGGATGGCGCTGGCTCTGCTTGCGGCCCTGATGCCAACGTCGGCCTTTGCGCCAAGAACGGCTGGATTGTCGGTCTCATTAACTCAATGCCCTACATCACCATCTGCATTTTCTCCGGCTGGGTTTCTGACCCTCTCAACCACTACCTCGGCCGCCGTGGTACCATCTGGCTCGGTGCCATCTTCTCTCTGTTTGCCCCCTTCGGTATGGCCCTGTCCCAGACTTGGGGTCAGCTTGCTGCTAGCCGTATGCTCCTCGGTATCGGTATGGGTCTGAAGGAAGTCACTGTCCCCGTGTTTCTCCGCCGAAAATGCTCCCACCAACATTCGTGGCGGTCTCGTCATGTCATGGCAGGTGTGGACTGCGTTTGGTATCTTCCTGGGCACATGCGCCAACCTGGCTGTCGGTAAGGTCGGCGATATTGGCTGGCGTCTGCAGTTCGGCTCGGCCTTTATCCCCGCCGTGCCTCTTGTCCTCGGTACTTGGTTCTGCCCCGAGTCGCCCCGTTGGTACCTCAAGAAGGGCAAGTACCAGAAGGCCTGGAATTCTCTGGTCCGTCTCCGCAACTCCAAGCTCCAGGCCGGTCGCGACCTGTACTACATCCACGCGCTTCTGGTCCAGGAGGAGATCATGGTCAAGGAGGCCGGTCTCGATGTCAACAGCGGCATGATCACTCGCTTCATTGAGCTCTTCACCATCCCTCGTGTCCGCCGTGCTACCTGGGCCTCGGGTGTTGTCATGATTGCACAGCAGATGTGCGGTAGTATGTTATACCCTCGCGTCCTTCCCTTCGAACCTTTTTTTTGTGAACGGCAGCATACTAACAGGCCACAGTCAACATTATCTCTTTCTACTCCAGCAGCATCTTCGAGTCGTCTGGTGTCAGCGCCTACACTGCCCTCTGGGCCTCTTTCGGCTTCGGTCTGATTAACGTATGCTCCCCCTACCAAGTTGTAATCCCCTTTTATGATCCCAGAATACTGATATTTGTATTAGTTCATCTTTGCTTGGCCCGCCGTCTTCACCATGGACACCTGGGGTCGTCGCACTCTGCTGCTGTTCACTTTCCCCAACATGTTCTGGACTTTGCTGAGTACGTACCGAGTTTCTCCTTTTCTTGCCATGCATTCCTTGTATTACAATCTCACAACATAAGTCTAACCGTGCTTTCTTTCTTTACAGCTGCCGGCCTGTGCTACCTGATCAGTGATGAGCACGCCCGTATTGCCGCTGTCGCAACATTTGTCTACCTCTTCGCCGCCTTCTACTCGCCTGGTGAAGGCCCCGTTCCCTTCATGTACTCTGCCGAAGTCTTCCCTCTGTCGCATCGTGAGATCGGCATGTCCTGGGCCGTCGCCACCAAACAACTTCTGGGCTTCCATTCTGTCCCTCACCCTGCCCCGCATGCTTGCGGTCATGAAGCCCGCTGGTGTCTTTGGTTTCTACGCTGGCATGAACGTGGTCGCCCTGTTCCTCATCTTCATCGCCGTGCCCGAGACCAAGCAGAAGTCCCTCGAGGAACTTGACTACATCTTTGCTGTGCCGAACCGCGTGTTCGCCAATTACCAGCTTAACACTGTTCTGCCCTGGTGGATTAAGCGCTGGATCTTCTGGCAGCGCAACGTCACGTGCCCTGACTTGTACCACGACGAGAACGAAGAGCGCATTGGCGAGGACTCGGCTTAAATGTGTCGTGTTGCATCCTCTTACGCCCGCCTTCCCTGACTTGTAGGGGCCAACATGTTCACTTTCAATTGAAATGTGAAGTTGGCCATTGGCGTCTTTTCGCATTCAAACCGGCCCCTACAAGTATTGGATGCTCTCTAATGATGATGGGGTCGTCCATTGCGATTATCGCCAATCAATAATTGGTTATTGGTTCTAATAATTTCCTGGCTTTGATCGGACGTTTCCCTCTTTTGGTTTATTTCTGTTTGGATACTTAATACCCACTGTTTGATTGATTGATTGTTGATTGTTGTTGAAGTAGTTTAGTTGTTATGACGCTACGTTTATTTTGAGTTGAAAATATATATCCAGTGTTAATTATTTTGGTTACTCTGCAACTTTTGAATTGTGACGCGCTTTTAAGACTCTTACAAGTAATACTATGAGAGTACTGCGGAAAACTGAAATAGCCCGTGCCATATTCTCCTCATCTGCCGAGACTCCAACACAACAGAACAAGCCGCCTCCGCCTTTAGTTCGCCCAGTTCATGCCGCCTAGCTCGGATGCATCTAAGTCATAACGGTACAAAATAACGGGAGCAAAGTTCGACAATGTTGCACCAACACAACACTATACTTTGATCATCGTTTATCTAGATTCTACGCATGAAGAATCGAGAGTCGTCTATTACGCAATCAGACTTCACGATGGCCGACACTACTACACAGCAAGAAGTGCCGAAGCAAGGACCCAGCGTCCGTCTCCACAATGAGGTCTATCCGTTCATCCACCCGGCCAAGTTTCGGGGCAGCCTTCAGGGAAAAGTCGCCATCATTACCGGCGCCGCTGGGTCCATTGGCCAGGGCCACGCCGAAAGTTTCGCCGTCGCTGGCTGCCGCCTCTTTCTTGTCTACAATCGCACGTCGCCGCCCGCTACACTCGAGGCCCGCTGCCGGGAATTGGGTGCTGCCGACGTCTCTTTTGTGCAGTGCAACGTCTCCGACTTGGCATCGTGTGAGAAACTCGTCAACCAGGTCTTGGAGGCGACCAAGGGACAGGTCGACATTTTGGTCAACAATGCCGGCTCCAACATGCTCGCGCCCATGTACACGCAAAAACCCGAAGACTTTCTGTACGACATGGCCGTCAACTTCAACGGTCCTTACTGCCTGATGCGCCTGCTGATGCCAACGTTTCGGACCCAGCGCAGCGGCTGTGTCATCAACATTGCCTCGCGCGCGGGCACCGTCGTGATCCCCTGGAGCACGAGCTACTGTGCGAGCAAGGCGGCGTTGATCAACCTGACAGGGTGTGTCCAGAAAGAAGCGGATGCCGAAGGGTTCGATGATATCCATCTGTATGCGCTTCACCCAGGCGGCGTGCGGTCGGCCATGGTGGAGAAAAGTAAGTTTTCCCCGGATGCAACTTGTATTTCTGCCTCTGCTAACGACACAGAATACTCCGACGAGAGCATTTCGGCCCTGCCGACGAATACACCGCAGTACAAGGGCTGGCTCGACTTCTACAATGACTCGATGCACTTGAGCGGGATGGTGTCGGTGGCACTGGCGACGGGCGTGGCCAAACATGCGCTGAGAGGACGGTACTTTGATGTCGGACACGATCTCGAGGATGTGCTGGCGCACGCGGAGGAGATCGCAAAGAGTCCCGAGCTGTACTCGCTGCACACGTCGTTTGTGGGCGGGCTATCGAACTGGGTCATGGGACCGCGACCTAACGAGGCGCCCTTTGACTTCCCAGGATTCTGAGGAACTGGCAGCTGGAGTTAGCAATAAACTGACGGCTAGGCATGAAGAGCGTCAATTTAGTACCCGGCAATGGGTTGCGTATTGTGTGTTGCAGAATTCATTTATCCGGAAAGTGGACAGAGGTCTTTCTCCGAGCTGTATCTGTATCAATCGGCCGACCATCTTTGTAGGGTCGCAAAACATCTTGTCCTCCAAGCTTCAAGTTTTTATTGAAGGTGTAAAGTTGATTCGACATTGGCTTCACATTCGAAAATGATCCAGACAAGCCAACTACTTTCTGCGGCAATTGGCGCCGGCTTGGCCTATGTAGGCCCGGTGGCTTACAGCTTGGCCGCGCCGCGTTTGCCCGCCTTGCTCACTACGTCTCCATTTTTCTTCTCAATCCAGCACCACCAAAGCCCTCCAGCCGAGCAGGATGCTGAGCCCTACGACTTTGAATGCCCCGCCGACCAGGGGTACCGGACGGAGATCGTATCCCTCGATCCGCTGCTTATCTACATTCACGATTTCGTCAGTCCGAGCGAAGCCGACCTGATCATCCGCGCCGGCGAGGCCCTGCTTCAACCATCGCCCGTCACGGGCTACGGACGCGATGGCCCGGCCTCCCAGGCCCGTACTTCATGGAGCGCGCCGCTGCCCGACGCAGCAGACGATGCCGCCGTGGCCTGTATCCTGCGCCGTGCCGAGTCGTTTCTGGGAAACGTTCTCGTGCCAGGCCGTGACGACATGGGCGCCGCACAGCTTGTGCACTATGACAATGGCCAGAAATTCGACCTGCACCACGACTGGTTCCGCCAACCTCGCCTGTCCGACGCCGATGCCGCAGCCGGGCGTAGGCGGCTGTACAACCGCGTGGCGACATTTTTTGTGGTGTTGCAGGCCAACTGCACCGCGGGGAAACGTACTTTCCCCAGGCCGTCGTCCCGAGGGCGTCCAAGTCTAAGTCCACAACATCTGGATCTGGGGAGGCAGTCCCCGCCGTGGGGCCCACCGAACCTCGTCTCGAGGGTTTAGCGCGGATTCAAACAGTCCCCAAAGCGGCAATACCGCTCCTTCTCACAATAACGAAAAGGAAAGCACTTCACAGAAAGTACAAGCACAGTCGCCGCTGCCGATCTGGCGTGAGCACGAAAATGGGGGCATGGCGTTCCGGCCTATTGCTGGCAACGCATTGTTTTGGGTCAACATGTTCCCCAACGGCACGGGCGACACACGCACGCTCCATGCAGGCTTGCCCGTGGGTGAGGGGACCAAGACGGCCATGAACATCTGGCCACGTGCATACTTTGGACCAGATGCGTAAGGAAAGAGCATTGAAGAGGAACATTGTGGGAAGGGAAGGAGCACAACTTGTATTGTCCGAAAAAAGCAGCCATACACGATCGGAGAAAGCGCCGATGGAAGGAGCTGCCTCGGCCGCGCTTGCCCCGAATCCAGGGCATAGCGGTATTAGCGCCTGCCAGTTTGGTGCCGCCGACATCGTCTCGAGCCACCAGGCGAAAAGTACGGCTTGAACTACTGGAAACTACTGAGTGCTACTACCGTGTGCATACTTCGTACAGCAATTGGTGCACTTGTATGGAGTATTCCATTGCTCACGAGCTCGTTCCTTGAGAAGCCGCCGGCCTTTGCTAGCACTGCCGATGCACTCCACAGCCTATGGAGGAGGCGCGCGCAACCCCAAAAATGTTTCGTGAGGGGGTGGACATGGTGGATATGGGATGGGTCGATATGACAAACCGAGAACAGGAACAAGAACAAAAAAAAAAAAGAAGAAAAGAAAGAAAACGTCACTGGGCCGCATTATGGCCGTTGACGGAACTGTATATACATCGCGCGGTCGCTCTTTCCTGCGCAGGCACAAGACCTACAAAACCATAGATCGCTGCTTCCCCTCTTGAAAGTAAATAGACATTCGTTCTTACCCCTCTCTTCAACGACATTACGACTTGTCTTTCTCCTTTTCATCTTCAATCTTTTCTCTCTGATACCCCTCTCCTCTTCCTTCATTCTTTTTTCATAACCCTCCTCTCACACACACCTCACAATGGCTGGCCAGAAGAGACACTACCTCATCACGGGCGCCGCGGGCCTCGTCGGCCCTGCGTTGGCTGAGCGCCTGCTCGAAGACCCCGACAACATTGTCTTCCTTACCGACCTTATCAAGCCCTCCATCCCCGCCGGTGCCAAGCACCCCGAGAACGTCCGCTTGCTCGAGGCCGACCTGTGCGATCCCGCCGCTATGAAGAACGTCGTTGCTGCCGCTCTGCCCCTGACGGCCGCCTTCGTCTTCCACGGCATCATGTCCGGTGCCTCCGAGGCCAACCCGGCGCTGGCTATGAAGGTCAACGTCGACGCTGTCCGCAGCATGCTCCTGCACCTGGCTGAGGTCCAGCGCGGTGTCCGTGTCATTTTCTCGTCCTCCAACGCCGTCTACGGTGCGCCTCTGCCCGAGGTGGTGACCGAGGCCACGACCCCTACCCCGACTGGTGTCTACGGTTGCGGCAAGTACATGATGGAGATTCTTGTCAACGACCTCAACCGCCGCGGCGAGATTGATGCCTTCTCGGTCCGCTTCCCTACCATTGTTGTTCGCCCGGGCAAGCCCTCGCCTGCTGCCAGTGCGTTCCTGTCGGGTGTGATTCGCGAGCCCATGAACGGCATCGAGTGCGCCCTGCCCCTGACCGACCGCAACTTCAAGGCTACCCTGTGCAGTCCCCGCGTCGCTATTGAGAACCTCGTCCGCATTGTCAATTGGCCCTCGGACAAGCTGCCCAGCCACCAGCGCGCCATCAACTTCCCCGGCATCATTGCCAGCGTGCAGGACCTGCTGGACGCGCTCGCCAAGGTCGGCGGCGAGGACAAGCTGAAGCTGGTCAAGGACGAGCCCAACGCGGCGTACGAGAAGATCCTGCGCAGCTGGGCCTGGAGTCTGGACTACTCGAAGCCGCTGGAGCTGGGTCTGATTGGTGACAAGGACGCCGAGGGCCTGGTGCGCGAGTACGTTGCGACCCTGAAGCAGTAGATGCAGTCTGGGGAAATGCGTGGTAGAATGGAGTAAAAATCAGTTGGAAAATCCAGCTGGAAATCAGTTGAATACCAGTTGGAAAACATGAGACACAAGACCATCATATACAGTTGTAATTTAGAGATGTATTTCTGCAGCAATTTACAGTGCTAAATCCAGACATTTTTGTATGCTCTAAGAAAAAAGTTGGTGCTGTGAAATAGCGTGCTCAGCGCATGTATGTGAACGAATGACAATGGTGACAGCTGCCACAGTGTGCGCCTCGCGTGCCTGCCAAAGTGAGTGCACGCGCACAAAGTAGTTCTGCCGCCCTTCACCGCCTCATACCCCACGAAAAGTGGCGGAAAACCACATGGGCGTTCTTTACTGTTCTGGAATATTGACTTGGCCTCTCCTGTTTGCGACGACCTCACTTCCTCAACACCCCTACGATCACCCCTTTTCCTCCAACCCTACCCACACAACCGAGAATTCTAGAGCCATTTCGCCATGGTTCTTCAAGATCTCGGACGCCGCATCAATGCGGCCGTGTCAGATTTGACACGGGCGCCAAATATCGACGAGAAGGTGAGTTACGACGATGGGAACATCGAAGATGCCTCTACGACAGCGAGCATACGGACCCTACGACTCGGACCAGCTGATCGAACGACAATACTAACCCTCCTTTGTTTCTTTATAGGCCTTCGACTCGATGCTCAAGGAGATTGGCAATGCCCTCGTTGAAGCCGATGTCAACGTCAAGCTCGTCGCCCAGCTGCGCAAATCCATCAAATCCACCGTCAACTTCAAGGAACTCCCGCCCGCCGTCAACAAGAAACGCCTCATCCAAAAGACTGTCTTTGACGAGCTCGTCCGCCTCGTCGACCCCATGCCGAGCCCTTCAAGCCCAAAAAGGGCAAGACCAACGTCATCATGTTTGTCGGTCTGCAGGGTGCCGGAAAGACGACCTCGTGTACAAAACTCGCCCGCCACTATCAGAGCCGCGGCTTCAAGGCCTGTCTGGTCTGTGCCGATACCTTCCGTGCCGGTGCTTTCGATCAGCTGCGCCAAAACGCCACCAAGGCCAAGATCCCCTACTACGGTTCCCTGACAGAGACGGACCCGGCCGTTGTCGCGCGCGACGGTGTCGAAAAGTTCAAAAAGGAGCGCTTCGAGGTGATTATTGTCGATACCTCGGGTCGCCATCGGCAAGAGTCGGCGCTGTTCCAGGAGATGATGGACATTCAGGAGGCCGTCAAGCCCGACGAGACCATTATGGTGCTGGATGCCACCATTGGTCAGCAGGCCGAGGCACAAGCCAAAGCTTTCAAAGAGGCGGCCGACTTTGGTGCCATTATCATCACCAAGACCGACGGCCACGCCAAGGGTGGTGGTGCCATTTCGGCTGTCGCCGCCACGCACACACCCATTGTCTTTTTGGGTACCGGTGAACACATGTTGGATCTCGAACGCTTCGCGCCCCAGCAATTTGTCCAGAAGCTGCTGGGTATGGGCGACATGGCCGGTCTTGTCGAGCACGTCCAGTCGCTCAAGCTCGACCAAAAGGATACCATCAAGCACATTACCGAGGGTATCTTTACCGTGCGCGATCTGCGCGACCAGCTGTCTAACATCATGAAGATGGGTCCCCTCTCCAAAATGGCCGGCATGATCCCCGGTATGAGCAACATGATGTCCGGCATGGACGACGAAGAGGGCAGCGCCAAACTCAAGCGCATGATTTACATTTGCGACTCCATGACCGAAAAGGAGCTCGACTCGGACGGCAAGCTGTTCCTGGACCAGCCCAGCCGCATGACGCGCGTCGCCCGCGGCTCTGGAACGTACGTGCGCGAGGTCGAGGACCTGCTGACGCAGCAGCGTATGATGGCCGGTATGGCCAAGAAGATGGGCGGCAACATGAAGAACATGCAGCGGGCGCAGTCGGCCATGCAGGGCCCCAACAAGCAGCAGCAGCTAGCGGCGATGCAGAAGCGGTTGCAGAGTATGGGCGGTGCCGGTGGTGGCGGTCTGGGCGGCATGATGCCGGACATGGGCAGCCTGATGAAGATGCTGGGTGGTGGTGGCGGTGGCATGCCCGACATGGGCGGCATGGACATGCAGGCGATGATGCAGCAGATGGGTATGGGCATGGGCGGTGGCGGTTCACCAGCTGCTGGCCGTGGTGGCCGCCGGAAGTAGGCTGTGACTCCGTTGCATATATTCATTCACGAATTTCGGGCAAGGTGTGTGGGTTTTGTTGGGTATTGGCTGCTGATATCCTAGTTTGTTGTTGATGCACTTATCATTTTTACTGGCGTTATATTTATTTTTTTAATTTTGTGGAAAGAAAGGAGGGGCCCGTTTCGTTTCGTGTCTGTATTTTCAACTAATGAACCTTTTCGCAAAAAAATCACTTTGTCATACAGAAGGGGAGCTCGTAAATAGTCGGCGCGAGGAACAGTCAAACAAATGAAGAGCAAAAGCATTTCAAAACATAAAGAAGCATACATAACCAACACAAAACGTAGAGATCACCGAAACAAAATAAGAGAACAAAACACCAGCCCATCCCTAGAAGTTGCCAGCATCCTGGTCGTCAAACGCTTCCGCGTAGTCTGTCTCCTCGTACGTGTCCGTCTCCTGGTAGGTATCAGTCTCTTGGTACGAGTCCGTCTGGTCGTAGCTGTCGTAGGTGTTGGACTGGTCGTATGAGTCGGTCTGCTGGTAGGTGTCCGTCTCTTGGTAGGTGTCCGTCTCCTGGTACGAATCCGTCGCCTGGTAGGTGTCGGTTGCTTGGTAGCTGTCTGTGGCCTGGTATGTGTCGGTCTCTTGGTAGGACGACGACTGGTCGTAGGAGGCCGAAGAGTAGTCATACGAGCTCGAGGCGGCCGCCGTCTCGGTCTGGTTGTAGCTGGTGCTGTCATAGCTGTAGCTGTTGTCGACATAGGTGCTATCGTTTTCGACCGTGCGGTTCTCAACATTGACGTCGTTGTTCACAATGCTGGTGTTGTCCACGACCGTAGTGTTGTCAACCACCGTGCTATTATCGATAATGGTTGTGTTATCGATAACTGTGTTCTCGACGACGACATTGTTGTCAACGACACGCGTGTCGTCCACAAAGGTCGTGCTGCCATAGTAGCCCGGGCCCGTGTCGACGTACTCGACCACCGTGGCCGGCTGGTACACCTCGACGATAGATGGACCACCGCCGGCAATAATAGTGCTGCCACCGCCGCCCACGAATGTCTCGCCTTCGTAGCCGCGGCCACCGTATCCACCGCCAGCACCGCCCAAACCAGCAGCAGAAGCAATCTCGCCCGCAAACTTCTTCTCCTCGTGGTGCTCCCAATTCTCAAACTTCTCAGCACCCTCAACAGCCAGTACACCGGCAGCGATACCACCAATCGCACCCAAACCGACCTTTTGACCTGTCGACAGCTTGCTGAAGAAACCCTGCTTCTTGGAGGTTCAGCAGGTGCCGCAGGCGGCGGTGCGTAGCCGGCCGGAGGAGGGGCACCGTACGGAGCAGGTGCGCCATAGGGGGACGGGGCACCGTAGGGCGGCTGTTGACCATAGGGAGGTTGCTGACCGTAAGGAGGTTGTTGGCCGTATGCTGGCTGTTGTCCGTAAGGTGGCTGCTGCCCATAAGGCGGCTGACCGGGAGCACGAGCCGGGCCATCTGGACCACCTGGACCACCAGGACCGCCAGGAGGAGGAGGGCCCCCACGGCCGGCCTGACCAGGTGGAGGCTGGGCACCATATGGTGGTTGGCCAGGAGGACCGGGGCGGGGAGCACCAGCATAAGGAGGCTGGCCCGGTGCGCCAGGAGCGCCAGGGGCACCAGGAGGGGCACCAGGAGCACGCTGGCCCGGTGCCAAGTTGTTCGCAACAGCACCAGGAGGTCCCGGAGGACCAGCAGGGCGACCAGGGCTAGCAGGACCACTGGGAGCTCCAGGAGTAGCACCCGGAGCAGCGCCAGGCGGAGGAGGGCCACCAGGCGTGTAAGGCACAGGAGCACCGGGTTGGCCAGCAGGACGTGCCAGAGGCTGACCAGGAGAGTATGCCGGAGGAGGTGCTGGTGAAGAACCATCACGCTGGGAGGCTGGCCCGGTGCCAGTGCAGTTGTGGGAGGCGGCGAGCTGTAAGGAGGCTGGCTCGTGGGCGGGGCACCATAGGCTGTCGGTCCAGATGTCGTGGGAGGAACACCGTAGGTTGCCGGGCCGGAAGTGGGAGGCGGGGGTACACCGTACGGCCGGGGCGTCGTGGCCGCAGGAGGAGCGCCGTAGGGAGGCTGCGAGGTCGGAGGCGGAGCTGTTCCGTACGGCGGCTGAGAAACAGGTGGCTGCTGGCTACCGTAAGGGGGTTGAGCAGCCGGCGGCTGTGGCGAGCCGTACTGCGGGTAGCCTTGCGGTTGCTGGCCCTGAGGTGGGGCCGGGCTGTAGGCAGCTGGTGCAGGAGGCGGAGGCGGCGAAGAATAGGCGCCGCCATACTGTTGCGGAGGCGGCTGTGAAACCGGCGGAGGAGCATACGACTGGTAGCCAGGCTGAGAGGGTGCCGTGGTGTAGTGCTGGCCGTACTGCGGCTGGGTCGTCGGCGGCGGTGCACCACCCGAGATGTTCATGTTGGACATGGCGGCCGACAGCGGATCCTGGCCCGGAGGCGGCTGCTGGTGAGGAGGCTGACCATAATACGGCGGCGACTGCGGCGGCGGATATTGGCCGTACTGTTGCGGAGGGGGCTGTCCGTAAGAAGGCTGCTGCGGCTGGCCGTAAGCACCGCCAGGAGGAGGGGGCGGCTGCCCGTATTGCTGTTGGTATGCCATGGTGCGATGAAGCGAGAATGTGTCTTCTGGTCTAGGCAGAATGTGGTGATAACAGCTCGCGATGGAAACCACTGAGCTATCTACAAGTCGGTCGGTGACAGAATCAAAATCAAAAAGAATCACAGAAGCTTCATCCGAAAGAGGACAGCAACGCAACAGAGAGGAGCGAGGGCGCGGGGTATTATTATGTCCCTCGCTCCATCATGAGCAAATACTGCGTGCTTTGTGCATAGCAATAGCAATAATAGCAATCAAAAGGGACCAGCCGGCCCCCATCGTGGGACGGGGTGCTCCTGAGAGGCACAATGGAGGGACCGTGGGCTGGCCAGCCTGGCCCGAGATGGCATGGTTTGGGGTCTGGTTCTGCCCGATGGGGGCTAGATTGTCTGCGAGGACCCACGACAGAAGGCAGAATAGCCCGACTTGCAAAATAGGGGACCAAACAGAAGTAGAACAAAAGACGACAAAACGAGAAAGAGATGGGACAAGCGGAAGGCATGCGCCGTCCGGTGTATTGCTTGGTGTGCGTTGTGTCGTCTTTTGGGCTGGTTTTGGGCTGGCCTGGCCAGATTGCGGCTGAGCCGGCGGCAGCCAACTAGATGGAGGGTCTTGTCAGTTATGTTTTATTATCGAAAACGAACCAGCCAGGGTTTGGGCAGCACAAAATGAACGGAATACACGCCGCGAGAAGAAAGCTTGGAGGGGCAGAAGAGGGCAAGACAAACCAATAGAGGCGAGGCGCATTTTATCGTATTGGTGCTAGTGGTTCCGCACCAGCCGATGTAATTCTCTTTCTGAGAGGCTGGATTGTCTAGGATGTTGTATCCCAGTAGGCCAGAATGAGATGAGAGAGACGGGTCCAGAAAGGAGGGTCCCGCAGTTGAAAAGGCTTGTTTCGTCTTGGCCCGTCTGCTCGTAAAGCTTCTTTTTCCTTTTGTGCTGCGGGAACAGACGAGGGGACAAGGGAGGTTGCAGGTGCAGCTTGTGCAAGTCGGGAGGGTCAGGCCGCCCACATGGCCGTTGTCCATTCGCCAGATCAGCACAGCCATGAGCTGCCCCCCCTGTCTTCTGTCTCTTTTCTTCCTGTCCACAATATCTCGCGCGGTAGCTTCTTCTTTTTCGCAAGCTCCCTGCAGTGCGCCTGTCGTCTTCATGCACGGCACAGTCTTTTTGTGCTTTGTGGCCCCTCCCTTTGGGCAAACAGTGCGCGTGGTGGTGCATGCAGTGCAAGTCGCAAGGTCTGAAATCTTTTCTGAGTCTGCCTCGCTCGTCATACGCCGCATGGAGGGGTGATTGGGAGGTAGGAAAACGAGACAAAAGAAATATAAAAGCTTGGCACGCAGACCAGGTATCCTCAAGCTGGGAGCAGTTTTGATAAAAGTATGGCAGATGTTGTCTCAGGCGAGGTTGACGAGGTGAGAAGCTGGGGAAAAAAAAAAAGGATATTGGACTTTGAGTGTTACAGGGAGGATGCTGGTGTCGCGATGTTGTCTGCAGTCAAGGGTACTTCCGTTTTTTTTGTTATCACAAGCAAATAAGCAAACGCAGAAGGAAGGAACAGTTCAAGCAAAGGGAAGGCACGGCCACAGGTGGGAAAGGGTAAAGAGGAGAAGCGATAATCCTCTCGGTACCGATCGCACACAAAGTGCAATAACGTGAGGAGCGGCAGGGAAAGTGCATTTTGCTAAGATTCGGATGCACTTTCCTTGCTAACTTGCGATACAGTGTGACGCTTGCCTGTAGCGCGGTTTGGTGCAAAGATGGAAGGTGCAGGACGGGGAAGGAAAGGGTCAATTTGGATGGATAGAAACAGTGATCGTGAGGGTAAAATGCCGTACAGTAACCGCAGCTAATAAGAGGCCTCTCAAATTGCGTGTTAGTGCTGAGCGAGTGTCAACGGTATCAGACACGAACTTGTCGGGCGGAAAACGCCAAGTTCCTTCCACTAACATTCCATGTTCCTGGCTAAAATCGCAATGACTTTATCAAAAGAATTTGATGATTTCATTACTTGTTGTGCTAGTCACAAACAAGTTTGACGGTTGGATGGTACAAAGTATTTCAACGACAGAGATACAAATAATAACAACAAAACATCATTGCCGAATACGGCTCAACCAGGCCATGGAGAGAATTGAAATGAAAAATAAGAAATAGCCTTGGTAAACTATCACGGCTGATGTACAGCCACCATAAAGAGAGTTGAAAAAATTGAAAAGGTTGATAATAGTCATTATCACGTTGAATGCTGGGTTGGTGAAAAGTTCGTCGAGCATGGCAATTTGCCGGTTCTGAGGCGCCTAGCCCCGATGAGCCTGAACATGTGTCTGCGGAGCCCGGGCCTGGGCCTCAGACTGAATCTGTGCTTGGGCTCGGGCCTGGTCTAGGACCTCAGCCATAAACTGATCCATGTCTTGGGCCGTAGACTCGGCCTCATTCCCGTGGTCAACTTCACCCTCGGTACGGCACCGCACTGGCAGTGCCGACGTTGTCGTAGCAGGCCACGGCACCCGAGTCGGTGACATAAATGCCGTCGTTGAGGTCGACGCTACCGCAGTCACAGTCGAGGTACTGTGTGGCAAACATGCGACTGGTGCAGCCGGTGCATGACGCAAAGGCGCCTCCCATGTAGCCCCAGGCGAGATTGTTGTTGTAGTTGCCCAGGCAGAGGCTGAGGTCAAGGGTCGAGGCGACCTCGGTGGCCGGGTTGCCCGGGTCGGTGTTGCACATGGCCTGGAGATGGCCGTAGGCCTCGCCATGGCTGGTGACCTGGTAGAAGTCACACTGTGCGGTGAAGCCGCCGCGAAGAACCGGGTTGAGAAGCTCCGGGTTCATGGCGATGAGCTGGCGGGACTCAACAGGGGCGACGGGGCTGGCCATGGTCAGAGAAATGAGAGAGGCGGCAGAGACGATGCCTGCAGCAAAGGTGGTGAAAGTGGTCTTCATGATGAAAGATTTGTGGGGTTTTTGGTGTTACACTGAAAGAGTAGTGAATGTCGTGATGATTGGGGCTCAAATGTAGAAAGTTCGTGATGCGATGGGATGCGAGAGAAGAGGGGATATCGGACCGGGGAATATCAGGGAAAGTGGGAGAAAAGGCAACGTCATACATTTTAATATCTTACTCAAGACAACATAGTAGTGATAAAAAAAGGAAAGAGCGATGGATATGGAAGGGAAGGTGCGATGGTGTGAACAAACGACAAGGAAGGAAGGAGGAGATGTTTTGTTGATGTTGGTCCATCGCTCCTTCCATATCGTGTAGTTTAGCACGTTGTAGCAGCAGCTGCTTGTGACGACCCTTTTAGCGAACTTTGGCAGCCATCGCAACAACCTGGATGCAAGAGTCAATATCAAGAGCAAAAGAAATGAAACAATGGGCGTGATGCAGCAGCCATCGTGACAATTCCTTTGTTGAGTTGTGGGCACAACAATGGACACAACATGCTGGAGTCTCTGTCGAAACACATTAATACAAAGACGAAGAACAACACAACTGCACGTGATGCAGGCATCAAAGGGATATTGAGAAGACAATGCATTCAAGGGTCAAACAGACCAGGCCAGCTGGCTGTCATTTTTTCTCGCCCTTGGGATGTTGGGATATGTATATCAAAGAGGTATGTTCAGTATGCGTCACTAAAAAAACAAAGGAGGAGCAAACAACAAAATATTTACATCGCAGGAGTCAACAACACGAGAAGATAACAACAGAATATATACGAAGAATCGAAAGAAAACAAAAAGAAAAAGAAAAGGGATCACGAAGGAAGGCACAGGGGGGCACACTTGCAAGCGAACAGTTTCATCGTGACTTGGCATTTCTACATCTTGCCACTGCCTGACATTGAGTCGTCACTCGATGACTCCGACGACGGCCGCGTCCGCGCCGCCGACTTTCCCTTCCCACGACCATTGTTGGTCTTGAGACTGCGATCTTTGACCGTCCGCTCGTCCACTGACGCAGCCGTTTGCCAAACACAAATAGCAGCGGCAGACCTAGCGAGACCAGCAGCAACATCTCGGCAAAGGCAGCATACAGCTTCATGGCGCCCACGGCCTGGAGCCACGTCGTCGCGTTGGTGGCCAAGAAGAATGTGGCGACAATCTTGAGTGAGGAAGCGCTCACAATGACGCCGTTGGCATGTTGTGGGTAGCTCTCGATCAAAAACACATTGGTCGTGGTCAGGAGCGTCAGGCCGCCGAGGAGTAGCAAGAAGTTGCCAAAACAACAAAAGAGCGACGGACGATACGGTTGATGGGGATGACGGGCCTGCACCTTGGGCTGCAGCACCGAAAACAAAGCAGCCGGCGATGCCCAGTACAAAGGACAAGGCCATGTTGGGTAGCAGGTGTTCTGGCTCACGACGACCGCCGTTGAGGCGTGTGATGGCGAGACCGATCTTGTCGGCGACCACACCACCAAGAAGGTAAATGAAGCCGGTGCCAACAACCGATGGCAAGCCAGAGATACCAGTCCACTCAAAGGGATACCTGCCGCGAGCAACGCAAACGAGATAGCCTGCTGTGTCGTCGAACTCGCCAGCATAAAGGCAACGTTGATTATGACCACCGACAAGACAGCCGGATAGTATGAGACGCGCAGCGGGTCGAGGAGCGCGACAAGCCCAGACCGCTTCCAGTTCTTGGGGACAACACTCTTTTGGAACACGCCATAGTCGGTCCAGCGTGTGCGTGGTCCACCATAGGCGTCTGGGTCGAGACGCGGACGCATCTCACCCGGTGCCAGAGAATAGACCTTTTGCCCGCTGAGCTCTTCTGGTGAGCGTGTCCACAACGTCTCGGGCACGAACGCAATAATCAAGAGCCAGACAATGACACCCAGTGCCGACGTGATCCAGTAGACCCAGCGCCATGTGGAATGGGCGGCCAGATAAGGCCCCACAACGCCGAGAATAACGATAAAGATGCCCTGGCTGGCAATCACAGCAGCTGTGGCCCGCGCCCGTTGGTGGATAAACACCATATCCTGCACGATTAGAGGCAACAAGGCTTCGACCGCACCGGCACCGAGACCGTGCACGACACGTGCGGCAATGTGGCTGGCACCGGCCCAGAACCCGCCGGCCCAGGCAGCGATAGCAGTGATCAATAGGACAGGTCGACGGCCAATGGTGGCAGACAGTGGGATGAGGAGGTAGCCAGCAATACCGTTGGCAATCTGAGGTACGGTGGCCAGCAACGAAACTTGGGCGAGCGACACTTTAGGCGTGACGCCTGGTGGCAGGACAGACAATGGGTCACCGCCGGCCACACGGGCAGCAAGTGCTGGGTCGGACAGGATAGCAACTGGATCGACACCTGAGTACTCGAGGAGGAACACAGGGAGTAAAGAGCCGATGGTCACCTCTGCAGCAAGGCCGAGCGATCCAACTTTAAGAATGGTCAGTTGAATGCATGATCGGGGATTGAGAACGGAGCTGAACCTACACAGGCACATGACAATGATGGCCATCCATTTCCGCCAGTTAGGCAGGTTGAGAGGGTCTAAATCGTTAGCCGGGGACCTCTCCTTCTCTGTGTCTAAGTAAAAATTGGGTGCTCACCCTTTGGGTCTGGTGTAGGCATCTATTGAGATGTTAGTGATGATGTTAGATCATGGCACCGTCAATTGTGTGTAGCTTACCGGAATGAATCGCAGCTTGCCATTCTCGTACAGCTCGGTACTGCCCAGCACCACCGCCCTAGTTTCGACACTGACTACCGAGAGGTCTTCACTGTCGGGTGTATCTGGTCGGTCTTGTTGTTTTTGGTCTTGTTGCTTCTTCTCTACGTCTTCTGGCCCGTAGAATGTGTTTCCGACCAGACTCGTCTCTCGCAGGCTCTTGTGGTAGGCGTGGGCCTGCCAACTGGCACGACCACCAGACGATGCGGTAGGCTCCATGGTGTTGTCGTCGTTCTTTCAATTATTGTTTATTTTGTTGATTTCGAATACGGTTGTGCATGTCTACTAACATGCTGCCCATCATATCGGTCATTGTTGATTCAATGAGATGAAAACAGCTTCATGGTATGGGGCTGCTTTCATTTTATATCACCGAATATCTAACACTACAATATCATAGAGCCATAGACCTGTATTTGTCTCGACTTTCCTCTCCTCATACCCTCAAAGTCGGGCCTTTCTTTTTCGCATGGTAAGTGAATGTCGATCATGGAACAAGAAAAATATGGCATACGTTTTGTGGGGGAAAATCTCCGGCACTTGGCGTAAGGTACAGCGAGACGATCATCACGGCATGTGTAGACAAGACTGATACACTATCAAGTACACAAATACACCATATCGAAGCTGGAGGCTCTGGAGAAATACTTCTTCTTTTTATTTTGAAACAAAAAAAAAGTACGGTTTTTGCTGAAAATGATTTTATCGTTGTTTATTTTTTTTTTATAAAAAAAAACGTATCAAGAAATAAAAACAAAACAAAACAGGGTACTTCCTGCTCCTTTCCGATCTATAAGTTCTTAAAAACAGCGACGGGCGTCGCCTCGGACATTCGGACAATAAATGACGGCCGGCACATCTTGCAGATAGAAAACAGAGGGTGGTGTGCGCCTGATGTGGATCTTACCGCGCATCTGCGGCAGGCACTGACCGTTGGATGTCAACAATGGTTCAACATACTTTCAGGCTAAAGAAGGACACGCAGAGAATCATTCGAGAAGAATGGAGAGAAGGAAAGAAGTCAGTGTATCTGTTTGAAAATGTAGTGTACCGTTGTTGGCGCTGCCGATCAAAAATGTCCACCCGTATGTGATAGAAACCTGTAATGTTTCAACGCTCTGGGCAGCCTCTTTGGACAACCCGCCATGACTCGTTCCTTTGACCTCTGCCCAGATTTTGCCCAGAATTCGCTTTGAAGATCACCACAAATCTCCGTCTCATAAGTAGTTGAACGTCTAGAGGTCGAACCAGAGATTCACTGTTGTCGACGCGTCAGCCCTCTTATTGTGCAATGCAATATGCTGTACGTTGTAAATGGTCGCTATCTATTCGTTGACTCTATTCTTCTGTCTGTCTATTGTCTATGTACTGTCTTTTTCTGGTGACAGATCTCATTTGTCATGCACTCGCTTTGATCTGCTCCAGGATCATTGCCTCAACATTTCCCACCGTGTCTAAAGCGGCCGTTTCGGCCTGCATAGCTTTTTGCCGTGGCTGCATACTTGGGATCGGACAGCACCGTGGTGAGTGCAACACTCAACGCTTCTGGTGTCGGGCGCGCCGTCGCCAGATCGATGCCCAGCCCACTGTACTGCACCCGCTTCCCACTCTCGGGCTTGTCCTGTGTGTCGCCCGCCAGGACCTGGGCCACGCCGTGGGCGATGCCGTGCATGGTGGCGCCGTAGCCGCCGTTGTGGACCCAGAGAGCGGCGTAGGGGAGGACAGCATCATACGAAAGATAGTCGGCAACGCGGCAGTTGGCCGGGAGCTCTGCTTTGAGAGTGGCGCCCTTAACGCCGAGGATGGCTATTGTCAGGACATCGGAACGGTCCGCCAACAACTGGATCGTTGGCACGATCAGTTCTGTGGGCTCGGTCTCGACTGTACCCTGGGCGACCACCACGACCTTTTTGCGGTCTTCAACTGGAAGTGCCTGGTTGGCGAGCAACTCACCCCACCAAGGGAAAGCTGGCAGTGCAGCTGGCACAACGGGCGGGACGACACCGACGATGCGAAATCCAGCGGGCATGTCGCTGCGGGGGAACTCAAACGAGGGCACGCCGACCTGGGCAATGGCGTCATGGCAGACGTAGTTGGCACCGCCCATAAAGACAATGTCCTTGACATCTTCGGGAGTGATGGCACCGGCGCCGGCCTCGCGCAACTTCATCTGCCAGAGCGCGCTAAGACCGACCGCCTTGGCCGTAGTCCACTCGTCCCACAGAGCGGCCAGCCGTGCATGACCCTCGGGCGTCTGGTCAAAAGGTGCCGGGTTGCCAAACGGCGGCAAGTCGACACTCCGGATCGCGGGAGCCGTAATGGAGATGCACACTGTACGGGGCAAGACGGCCGACGGCAGGGATACACCATACTTGTAGGGCATCGCACCATAGTAAAAGGCCTCCGTCACGATCTGAATGCGCTCCCAGGATTCTCGCTCACAAGAGTGTCCACCGCCGCCTGCAGACTCGCCCATTCGCCAGGGACGGAACAAATTGCCTGGTGCCGGCTGTCGGTGACGGACTGCGGCTGACCGGCCATCTGTTCGGCCACAATGCCGGCCACACCGGAGACTTTGCGGTCAAACAGCGAGTCGTCGTCCATGTCTTCGGCATCACCAATGAGCGGCAAGAACTGCAGGCCGGCAGCCTCGATGCGTGGCCGGAAAAAGGCGGAGCTCAAAAAGGCGACGCGCCATCCGTGCTGCTTGTGGAGACCCGCGGCGATGCGCAGGACGGGCGTGATGTGGCCTGTGAGTGGGTGGCAGCAGAAGAGGAGGATGGGGCGGGCCATTGTCGACGGTGATGGTCTGTGACGAAGAGCGTAGATGTTGAAGATGACAGCTGGAATTCGATGTTGAGATGTTGAGCGAGACATTGGCGGGCGGTGGCCACGTTTTAGGGCGATTGGCGGACGGTTGGCGGGATTTAGGGTCACTTTCCGCCGTAGCTTCAGGGGTACCGGCGCTAGAGACTTAAAGTTAAGTTTCATCTCTCAACGAACAATACGACATCAACATTGACGATTTGAGATTAAGTTGACGGTCAATGTGAGGGTCGACGACAAAGTTAAATTTGTTTAAATCCAAGGTTAAAAAAAAAAAAATGAAAAGGTCCCGGCCGCCAAGGAACTCCTTGATATCCTACCAGTAAATAGATAAATTTCACAGCACATCCTCCAATATTCAAAGACCAATGCACGATGACAATGACAGATAACTTCCCAACAGACAATATTTATCCTATGTACTTCAACTTTGACTTGCAGCCTTGCTTTCAGACTTGCTCCCTGGCTTACTTCCACTGTTGCTCCCCGCTTTGCTACCGGCTCGGCTTCCATCCCCATCACTCTTCTTTGCCCTACTGGCTTTGGATACCGACGAGGCAGCATCATCGCCAACTGCAGGGGACTCTTCCCGGAAGTAGTCGTTAAAGTAGCTCCTCCAGCGTTATCTTCACTATCTCCATTGGCCCCAGACATGGTCACGTCTTCGATGCGGGGCGTGAGCTTGGGTGGAGTGGTTGATGAAGATTCGTTTGAGCCGCGATCGTGAAGACAATGTTGACAATGCGGACACCGAGAACACTCGGCTACCAGTGCCTGACAAGGACAGGCGACGTGGCGACTTGCTGCAAAGAAAGGCGGCTGTCAATTTAGAAGATATAAAGGAAAGGGGGGAAGTTAATGTGAAGGGAAATCAACGTACGACTGGTGTCCAGCAGACGGTCGGGTAGGCCACGACGACGGGCGGTGGGTAGTAGAGATAGTAAGATGGATAATACTGTTTGTTAGAGAGAACTGTTACACAGAATGTGAAAGAAATCCAAGACGACCAGAAAAACATACATATGGATAGACTGCCGGACAGCAGACGTTGTTGGTGACCGAATAGCAGGTCAGGCGTTTGCACTTTGGCATGGCTGATGTTGAGTGTGGAGTATTGCAAGATATTTTGATGATGATCTATTTCGATATGGAGCTTCTGTTGTATCCTTTTGTGGTGTCATCTCATTATTTTGATGGATTATCGTCTCTTATATGTCTACCAAAAGTACAGCCTTACGACGTGGATGGAAACACAAAAGACACAATACACAAACTTGCCAAACTTGGTGGTGATGAACAAGGTGAGGCTCTCAAAAACGTGGAGGGCTTTTGTTACTCGTTGGTCACAAGTAGCTGAACCTTGGATACAGATATTTGTTGATTGTGATTTGTGACGAGATGTGGTCGTACTGAATGCTGATTGTTGGCCACAACTGTAAATACAGGCTGTCCCCACATCTTTGTCGAGACACCTCGCTGTTGTTGCACGGGCCGTTAGCGTGTTACCGGCGCAGTGGGTCAGCGCAGCGCCCAGACCAGGGGACTAGACCCTTAAACGGCAGTGACCCAGGCGACGGTAGTAGACTGGGGTGGGTAAAAAAAAATATGAAAAAAAGTTTAAATCTGAAAACCTCACATCTCAAAAACGAGATCTCAAGATTTAAGAAAAGCAGTGACGCCACAACACACAACAATTACTTGAACTCATAAACACACCAACATCATGTCCGACGACTATTTACAGCCGGCGCGTGCCTTTTTGGAGTGGTTCCAGGCATGGCCTGGCACGACCTTCCACGACGACATTGAGATTGTCGACCTGCGCGCACGAGGTGCAGGTCGGGGCATCAGTGAGTTCCTTTGCCTGTGATTCATATTCTGTTTGTCCTGCTTCACGCTAACAGTGTCAGTCGCCAAGAAGGACATCCCCGTGGACACGGTCCTCTTCACCATCCCGCGCAAGGCCATCATCAGCGCCACCACCTCGGAGCTGGCCACCCTCATCCCGTCCATTGTCCAAGGTGCAGAGGCCGAAGAGAAGGCTGAGCAGGAGGAGAAGACGGAAAAAGAGGGCGAGGACGGTGACGATGAGAACGGTGAAGAGGGAGAGGGTGACGACAACGCCCAGGACCCTTGGACGTCCCTCATTCTCATCATGATCTACGAGTTTTTGCGTGGTCCCGCCTCGCCTTGGAAACCCTACTTTGACGTCCTGCCCGCCGTCTTTGACACGCCCATGTTTTGGTCTGCCGACGAGATCAAGGACCTGCAGGCCAGTCCCGTTGTCGAACGTGTGGGCCGTGAAGAGGCTGACGAGATGATCCGCTCCAAAGTGCTGCCCGTGATCCGGGCGCACAGCAGCATCTTTTTCGGCGAGGGCGTTCAGGAGCTCGACGACGATGCGCTCGTGCAGCTGGCCCACCGTATGGGCAGCACGATCATGGCCTACTCTTTTAGTCTGGAGAAGGACGATGATGAGGACGACGAAGAGAAGGAGGGCGGGAAAGAGAAGAAGGGCGACGACGAGGACGTCGAGATGAAGGACGGCGATGACGACCACGAGCATGAACATGAGCACGGCCCCGGCTGTAGCCACGACCACGGCGACGACTCTGACGACGACTCCGAGGGCGCCGGCTGGGTCGAGGACAAGGACGACCAACTCCCGCTCGGTATGGTCCCCATGGCTGATATGCTCAACGCCGACGCCGAGTGCAATGCCCACATCAGCCACGGCGTCGACGCTCTGACCGCCACGGCTGTCCGGCCCATCAAGGCTGGCGAAGAGATTCTCAACTACTACGGCCCGCTGTCCAATGGCGAACTCCTCCGCCGCTATGGCTACACAACCGACAAGCATGCCTTTTTCGATGCTGTCGACCTTCCCTGGTTCTTGGTCGAGCTCCATCTGGCCCGCCAGCTCGGACTCAATGCCGCCGAGACCGTCAAGGTGTCCGAAGCCATTGACACCGACGAATTTGACGACCCCATCATGCTCGACCGCGACTTTGACGAGGACGAGAAGACGGGCCAATTGAAGGCGCCCGAAGGTGCCGAGGGCGCTGCGTCGATTGTTTTGACAGAGCTGCCCCAGACGCTCCGCCGCCAGGCTCGTGCGTTTGCCAAAGTCGCCCTCCGCCAGCAGCAGAAGCGCCGCGAAAAGGCCTTGGCCGCCTCAAAAAAGCAAACAGGCAAGAACGGCAAGAACGACAAGACACACCCGCCCAAGACGGAAAAAGAAGTCGTGGCGGCTGCCCTCGTTGCTGCTTTTGGCGAACGCTTGGCCGCCTACCCGACCACGCTGGCTGCCGACGAGGCCCAGTTTGCCGAGACGCCAGCGGGCAGCCGTCTGCACTCGGCCCTGCGGGTCCGCATTGGTGAGAAGCGACTGTTGACTGAAGCAGTGGCACTGGCCAAGTCGGACTTGGCGGCGGCCAAGGCCGAGGCCAAGGCGGAAGCCAAGGCAGAGAAGGCGGCCGAGAAGAGTGGCAAGAAGAACGACCGGCGCGGCGGTGACGATGACCAGCCGTCGGGCAAGCGCCAGCGGAGGGGTTAGTCGATAGTCTCTGGAACAAATTTCTGTACTTCATACTTTGAATAGATAAAAGCCTTTGCATTTGATTTCCTCATAATTTCCTACCAAATATATATAACTCGATGCCAGCGGCATGTGACCCAAACTCCTGTAAAATAACAATCCAACTCCGTATGTCCTTGCTATGCAACCAATTGTTCGCAAAAATGACTGGCCCATATCTCACGCCTTGGGCTTCTTCCGGACAAGTCCTGCACTAAGGACATTAATTGCCGGCGTAGCCTCCTCAGGCGCGTTCTCCGCATTCTTTTGCTTCTTGCGGACAAGGCCGGCACTCAACACATTGACGCCAGCATTGGCAGCACAGTCCCTTGTTGGATCTGCAGCTTTGTCGGCATCGCTCGGCGCACGCTTCCTCTTGACGAGGCTGCTCAGGTCGTTGACGCCGTTGACGCCGTTGCCGTTTGCGCTCTGACTGCTCTGTCCATTCGACACTGCTGTGTGTGACTGCTGCTTTCCCACCACCGTAATCCGCCAGTCACCGCTGCCCACGCCGGCCTCTTGCACCCACCGCCGCGTGCTCACAGCACTCTTTTCCAGTGTCGAAAAGTCCAGTTGCAACAGCAGCTCGTTGATCCGCTTGTAGTCCGACTCGTCCACCAACAGACGACCACGTCCTGTCGCAGGCCACCGATAGTAGGCTGTCGCGACGGGGCGGGCGGCCAGGGCGTTGCGCTGTTGTGTCTTAGGGCGTGGCCGGCGGGAGACAATGTAGCCCCTGAGTTTCTTCTTCTTCCGCACGCTCTTTGCCTTCACCGCCTCGTCTTCCTTCTTCACTGCAGCTGCAGCGGTCGCTGCTGCCCCGCCGGCCGGCCCCTCCGCCTCAAAGACCACCCACAAGAATCCTGTCAGGCGTCCACTTGAACACTCTTGCCGGAACGCCATCATCTCCCAGAACTGGTCGAGCGACTTGACACTCTTCCACTGGCCGTTCCACTTTCCAGCACCACCACCGCCACTACTGCTCATTTCGTCTTTGCTGTTGGTCGTCCTCTCCGCCTCTTCGTCGAGCTCGTCGAGGTATCGTGCTTTGGGGTCGTCCGGGTACTGTGGGATGAGGCAGCGCGGCGGCGGGTGGGCGTGTCGGCGGTCACGTAATGAGAAAGTGCCGGAGTCTCGAGCGGATGACCGAGTGTCCACTGCTTTTGCTGATCGGGTCGTTTGGGAAGAAAAGCGCGGGTCTCGTATGTGTCTAAACCAGGAACCACGAGGTAGCCGTGCTTTTTGCTGTCTTCGGTGGCAGAGTCTGTGAGCAGCGGATCCATCACGCGGCACCACCACTTGACTAGCCCACGGTCGTCCAGGACATGCTTTCCCGGGTTTTCGACACTACCCGGGAACAAGTATTGCGATTGTGCCCGTGCAAAGAGACTGATGATGGCCGGGACGCCTGCACGACGACGCTGGTCCACCAAGAACGTAAGAAAAGACGGACGAGACGGCCCGGATGGGCGACGGTGTGCCCTTGGGCAGACCCAAAAGGTGAAGATATCCAGAGGAATCAGCCTTGGCGACAAAAAAGGTACTGGAGTAGGCCGTCGTGAAAATAAAGATCTCGAGCGCAAAAGCCAAGACTTCGTCGCCGGCGTCCTTGCCCTTGAGGTCGGAGAGTCCTGTGATGGTGACGCCGAGGAAATGGCTCTCGACATAGGTCCGGTCTGGTCTTTGGCCGGGCGGTGCGTGAAACAAAGCTTCTGTTTTCGTTGGCGGTGTCGAGATGTGGTAGACTCCAAAGTTGTGGCCAGAAGGGAGGACAGCCGCAAGACGAGCCTCGAGGTCGTCGGCCATGTTGGAGGTGGGAGAAGATAGAAAGACGGGATGGGAAAGGATGAAAGGAAATCACAAACGCAAAAAGTGTGACGATTTAGAGAACAAGTCCATTGACGTCAAATCCGTGTAAAAAGAAACTGTGATGAAAACGAAGGGAAGGTGACGACCGATATGAGGTCCCGTCGCGCGTCGCAACTGCCCCGGATTTTGTCTCAGCGCGTTAAGTGCAATTGACGGCTCAATGTACTGTGCTAGTAGAGCTGCGCGTGAAAGGTACATCCACCTTCAAGAGCGACGCTAGTCCATTTTAGTAGCTCCAAGACCAAGACAATCGATTTATTACACGTGACACATCACGCTTCACCAAAAGCTCATTCGCGCTTGTGCAGAAAAAAGTTTCGGCACGCCCAAAACATCGACAACACTGCAAAAAACTCTAGGGTAAAAGATCAGGCGACCACGAACGACCACCAGCGACCAAGACGAGCGACCCAATCGATCGGCCACGATCACTCCTCTCGAATTGTCGACACCTCCCCTTCCACACACATTAATCATGTCCTTGTCAAGAAGGGCGCTGCAGAGCAGCACGAGCTCTCTGCAGGCCGCCGCTGCCCGGCCTGCGGCCGTCTGCTGCCGGAGAGCCGCCTTCTCGACGACGACGCGCAACAACAACAACTCAGATCCCTCCGCGCAAGAACCATTACCACAAGAATATGCCTTCACCTCTGAAGAAGCGCCACGATGGGCCCAGACCCCGCCCCGCATGAAGGCGCCCTTCTCCATCCAGCAGCCCAAGGACCCCCGTCGCTCCGTCTGGGTTGTCAACGATAACCCGGCCCGCCTCGACCGCATGTACGAGAAGCTACTGGGTCCCCAGCTCGCCCGCAACCTTCCCGACGAGCTCAAGTGGCTCGCCGTCACGCATAAGAGCTTCGACAATGGCCGCCGTGGCTTCAACACCCGACTGGCGTTTTTCGGCCGCATGATTCTGGCTGCCGAGACGACACGCACCATCATGAGCCGCCCGGCCACCAACCCGGACGGGCCCCACGATTCACCAGACGTCGTGGCCCGCGCGTTGGCCGACCCCTACGGCCGTGAGCCCTTTTCGCACCCGGCGCTGGACAATGTCGACAAGCTGACAACGGCGCAACCGCACCACTATGCGAGCCCCGAGAACCTGTCGCGGCTGGCACGGGATGTGGGCCTGGCGGCGGTGGTGCGGTGGAAGCCGCGGATGCCGGACAACCTGGAGGGATCGGGTATCACGGTGGTGATGACGTCGACGCTGTTTGCGATCATTGGCGCGGTGGCGCTGCACCACGGCTCGGCGGCGGCGAACCGGGTCGTGCAGGACCGGATTATCAACTACCTGTCGCAGTAGTTGTGCCGAGAGAGAGGGGAAGAAAAGGATGGGAGTCTCGGTGAGACTTGTGTACAAAATATGGTGGAAAACATAGCTGTTGAAATTCTTCACTGTCGCATATTTTTTTTTTTTTTGAAATTTCTTCATATTTTACTACAAAGATTCTGTACGCTATAACATGAGAAAAAGAGGACAGCATCTAGCATCCAACATTGTGAATGACGCTCGGAGGTAGGGATATAGCCGTGGAAGTTTGAAAATGTCTGAAAGAATGACGAGAAAGGAAAATAACCAAAACAAATTAGAAAATTAGAACAAAAAAATAGAAATATCCCAACGCAGTACACCACATCGCTATCCTATTGCACTTGTTTGTTTTATCAGTTCACTCTTGTCATGGTACCACTGTCAATAATCTCTCGTTGTCGTCCAGTTTGCCCGGCTGCAGTGGGATCGTCGTTACTTGTGGAAGCCGCTTGTCGAGCGATTCGTCGTCAATGGACCTCGCGCCCGACTTGTGTGATATTGTTGTTTTTGTCGCCGTCAACGTTTTCACCGAAGTTGATGCCGCCTCGGCTTCTCGTCCAAAGGCGAGATCCAACACTTCCAAAGGATTGTGCCCGACCGTCATAAATCCAGGTTCACCACTTTGATTCCGCAGCTCGGCGCCCTGCCCGACCTGAACCGCCGGAACATATACGTGTCCCGGCAGTCGACCAGTGCACAGTGCCCATCCGTCCATGCTGTGGGCGGCATGCGCTCGTCGTACAGAAACAGGACGAGACGATCGAGGTCCCGGAAAATGTTGCGGCCATAAATCAATAACAAAATGCCGGAGCCGGGGTGGCCGATGGACGAGGCGCAGAGTGCCAAACGGTGCAGGCCACGCCCGCCCTTCGTCTGGCTCGCAATGTGCCGCATCAGCTCGACCGTCTGGGCCACGTTGAACTCGCCGAGCATGGCGAGCGTGTCGGCCTGGGGCGCAATGTACAACCGACGGTGGAGATCCAAACGGGCCTCGCCGGCGCGCTCGCAGGGTGTGTTGACGGCTAAGCGGATGGTGGCCGAGTAGTGTTCGAGGGCACAGGAGCGGGCCTCGTAGGAGACGGCCAAAGCGGGCGGATTGGCGCTCCAGGACTGCCACTTGGCCAAGGAGGCCTGGCCGACGGAGGTGGCGGAGTCGGCATAGTGGGACTTGCGGCGGTGGACCTCGACGACGCGGGCTCAAAAGAGAGGTGCCAGATCTTGAGGCGGAGCTCGGTCGGCAGGTCAGGGAAGCAGGTGAAGGAGGCGGGTGTCAGAGTAGAGGCAGTCACATCATCCTCTATTGACGTCTCGGCCAGGAGGTCAGTGACTGTCGAGATGGTGGTGATGTTGGCGACGTCGGCACTTTGAGAGCCTGGCCCGTCTTGTTGTGCACCCATGTCGTGCAGGGTAGATAGGGTAGAAAAAAGGCAGGAAGGACAAGAAAGGACCCAAGGAGATGCAAGTGAAGATCGGCGATCGACAGGGACAGGGACGTCAAAGACGTCGAAGAACAGGAGTTTGCTGGGTACGGTGTGCAGCCTTGCGGCTGAAGTTGTAGAAGAGTTGACGTTGACGTTGCTGTCGCTTGCAAGATTTCAGATGCGATGTATGCGATGCGAGGGTGTTCAATACTCGGCTTCTGCTGAGACTGAGAAAATACCAGGAAAAGGATGCAAGTTTGCCTCCTGTTCCTGTGACTGCTCTCCCAAAAGAATGAGACGTCTGCTGCTCAACTTTGCCGATCTATGCGGCTCGACTGCCAAGGTTGCAAGACACGTTGACCGGGACCCTGCATTCTCTGGAGGTGTTTCTCGAGGTGGTCGTCGACGTCTTCTCTTATTTGGATGGTTTCTCTCTTTCCCTGTCCTCTCCTTTTGCGGGTCGTGCGCGGCCGTCTTTGGTCGTGCGTATTTGCTGTTCGGTTTTTCCTTGGAACAGAATGAATCTCTGTAGTATTACTCGGTAGTCTATCGTCGTATTTGGAGAGGGGGGTTGTGGACAGAACTGGAAAGGATGGAAAGGGCAGAAAAAATCAAGCTTTCTCATTTTCACATTTTCACGTTTTCACGCGCCCGCGGCAGAATTGGGAAATCCTCCGGGTCCCCCTCTCCCCTCTCCCATCGCCCTTTCCGTTTTCCGTTGTATTTCTCACGCCTCTTGCTAGCAGTTGCTCGTGGTCTCGTGATGTCATCTGCAGGGCGCGGGCCATCCGAGTCTAGGGTTCTTTGTTAATGTCTCCCCAGGCGCTCGGGTGCTTAATCTTAGGGTGCTATTTTCGTCCTTTCAGGTGTCATTTTAAGTCAAGGCTGCCCCATATTTTGTTTCTTCTCCATTTTTCTCTTCATTTTCTTAAGCTATTTCATTTACTTTCATCTCGTCTCTCATGTTCAATCAAACCCGGGTTTTTTTTTATATCTAATTCCTCGGCAAGTCCCATATTTTTCATCGTATGGTCATCGTATGGTCCTTCTCTTCGTTCTCATAGAGTGTTTCTTTATTTTCTTGCTTCTGCCAACCTCGTATTACACGCCCGACCGTTGACATTTGGCTGCATTTTTACGAGTTGGCTCTAATTTAGTGGCCCCTAACCTCCCGTCGTGCCCCTGTAGCGTACTTCCTTAAAGCCAACTTTGTCTGTTTCTCCAGCACTGTCGCATGGCTTTCGACGTCATTCCGGCGCCTTGACGCCCTTCCTTCCACATCGCGTCTCCCTATTCGACACCATGCCTTTCCTTCCCTTCTCCTTTCCCTTTTCTCCTTTCAGCTTTTCGGCTTTTCAGCCGTTACCATACCCATCACAGCCCCGTCTCCTTTATTTCTTTCCCTTCCTATCTCTCTCCTTTCCATCGGCAAATGCCGCAGCCTTGTCACCGTATATCCGCTCAAGGCGGTAGGCCGCCAGCTCGAAAGTCTCCTCGGCCGCACTTCCCTTTCTTCCCAATAGGGCGGCTGTCTTCATCTTCGAGGCGACCTCGTCTATTCCCTCTGTCCTACTCTCGTCAAACTCGTGCAGTGTCAGCCACCTCTGTGGCCTGTCGGTTGAAGATGCTGTGGGCGGCGGCGCCGGTCCACCAGCCGGCGGCGCCTTGTCCTTGTCAATCTCGTTCTCCATCACTACCTCGAAGCGTGTCGAACGCTGCCAGCCAGCGAGGGCAGACACTGTCGACATGTACTCGGAGTAGTCGGCGTCACCACCGCCACTGATGACCTCCGAGAACAACAGCGTGCCGGTGTTGTCGTCCCCGCCCACCCACGTTTCGACATGCCGTGCAAACCGTCCCCGAAAGGATGCAAACTTGGCAATCGGACCGCCCTCGGGAATCTGATCGTGGTGCAGTGGGATGTTCGAAAAGCTTCGCTGGTGACAAAGGCAAGTGTCGGTAATTTGTAGATGACGAGAAACGGGTTGGTCGTAGCCCCGACGTTGACGTCGACCACCTGATACCGCCGGGCCACGGGCAGTGGGCTCTTCGGGTCGGCATTCACGACGTCTGGGATGTGTACATCTTCGTACCAGCGGACAAAGTCGGCGTAGGGGAAAACGGCCTCATCACTGGTGTTGGAACTGATCCAGAAAACGCCGGAGCCAGTGAAGGGTGAGTCTGTCATGATGAGCTACAATGAGTGTACGTCAGCCGAAACTGCAAATAAATTTGCGAACGATGATACTACTCTTGATGCTGGCAATGTTGTTTGCTTTTCACAGGTGTGGCCGAGCTTTGAACACACGAGACATCTTCACAAAAATACCGGGAAAATAGACGAGGAAGGGTACGGCTCATATCACTCAACGGCCCTCGCCAACATTTATCCCGCTCCCGTGTTTGCGTTCCTCTTTCTACGAGGATGGTGTTTCTCGTCCTGTTTGACAACATACATGCTGTGCAAAGTAAGAAATGCACAACAATGACTGTATGCATGTCATGAAAGTGCATGTCAAAAAAAGTGTTTCTGTGGAGTTGCAATAAACCTGTTAAAAGTACTCGAGCCTTGATTCTCAAGAAAGACACAAATATAGACAAAGAGAAATACAGCATATATATATACAATACCAACAAAATAATCGACGGTATTGTTTTTGAAAATATTGCCAAAGGCAGCAACTCATAAAATGGAGTGCTTCATGTCCTCGGTACAATTGCATCGTCGTAAATCGAATTCTTCAACAAGTCGGCAAGTTGTTCATCGACATATGATTATCGCCGCTCAAGTACTCGATACAATTGAGACGTTGGTCTGTTGCATTGCACTTTACTTATCGACGAAGACAGGAAAGAAGAAGAAACATCGATATCAATTTCTCAAACAGAAGTGGGCATGCCCGTCTTTATCGGTTAGTAAAGGATTCGCGGGACAGAAAAACTGGGGCTCTCGACCAGCCATAGATCGGTGCCTGTCTCCCCGTCCACACTTCGTGGTAAGCATTTTCTTAGCTGTTTACTCCTCTTTCCCAGTAAAACCCAGCTGCCTGTTTGGGCTGTTTTAGACGGCGCGCCGATCGCTAGGGCGGTTCTTTAATCCGTGTGTCCTCAAAAAAATTGCTGCCAGGGGCGGGGACGTGCCTGCCGTCCCCGGGGTCGAGAGCGACTTGCAAGTGCCGCTGCGACAGACAAAGGCCCAAACAGGCAAGAGAGAACGGGTGCTCCAGCAAAAGTAAGCCTGCAATCGCACCGATCGCAGCTTCTTGTTGGCGCGACTAGCCGACGCTGTGGGGAATGTTGGAGACTTTTTGGAGACTTTTGGCGACATCCAACATGGCGCCTTCCGTTTCCAATGCACGGCCAAGACGGAGTGCTTGCCGTGATTGTAAGCTGCCCTCCGCGAGCGGGCAAAACGACCAGCCTTTCTCTTCCTCGCTCGGCCTTTTATTATGACGGTCTCTCCTCGTCCACATATTTCGTAGACAATTCTCCTTCTTCAACACACATCTAGATAGACCTGATCGATTGAACTGTGTGCACAATGAAGCTCAACGCCCTCCGTCTGCTCTCCCTCTCGGCGGCGACGCCTGCCCTTGCGGCCGTGCTCGCCAACGACGCCACCAACTCCAACCGCCAACACGTTCTTGGTGGTGACCGTTTTGCCGGTGATGTTGCTGAAAAGAACGGCGACCGCTTTACTTGCGACCTGCCGCCGCCAGTGGCTCCTCCTTCCAGTGACGGCCTGCCCTCGGCCGACGAGCTCTTCGCCGGTGCCGACCCCCTCAAGCTCCAGGTGCACCGTTTGTCGGCCACTGTCCAGGTGCCCAGTGTCAGCTACGACGACATGAAGGATGTCGACGTCGACCCGCGCTGGGTTGTCTTTGCGGACCTGCACAAGGTCCTTGAGGAGTTGTATCCGACCGTGCACCGCCGCATGACGGTCACCAAGATCAACAAGTACGGCTTGTTGTACACCATCAACGGCACCGAGACAGACCTCAAGCCCCTGTTGCTGACGGGCCACCAAGACGTTGTCCCCGTGCCCGACCCTTCGGCCTGGACGCATCCGCCCTTCTCGGGCCACTACGATGGCACCTGGCTCTGGGGCCGCGGCGCTGTCGACGACAAGAACAGTGTAACGGCGCTGCTGTCGGTGGCTGAGACGCTGCTGCAGCAAAAGGACGAGGAATGGGTCCCGCGCCGGACGCTGCTGCTGGCGTTTGGTTTCGACGAGGAGTCGCTGGGCGAGCGCGGTGCTGGCGCCATCAACAAGCACCTGGAGGCCGTCTATGGCCGGGACTCGATTGTCCTGTTGCTCGACGAGGGCGGCTCGGGTCTGGATCTAGTCAAGGGTTCTGGTGAGGGCGACAAGGACACTCTGTTTGCCCTGCCGGCCGTCGCCGAAAAGGGCCAGATCAACATTTACTATGAGCTGCGCGCCCGTGGTGGCCACTCATCCATGCCGCTGCCGCACACGGCCATTGGCATTGCCGCCGAGATTGTCGCTGCGCTCGAGAACCACCCGTACTCGCCCAAGCTCGTTGAGGGCTCGCCGCTGCACAACAACTACGTCTGCCGCGCGCGCTACACGCCCGACACCGACCGCAAGGTCACCAAGCTGATTGAGAAGAACGACCTGACCGAGCTTGCTGATCTGCTGGCTAGCTACGACCCGTCGCTCAAGTTCCGTCTGCAGACGTCCCAGGCCGTCGACATTATCAAGGCCGGTCTCAAGATCAACGCCATGCCCGAGAAGGTCGAGATTGGTGTCAACTACCGTGTCGCTCCCCACGAGTCGCTCGACGCCGTCAAGCAGCGCACGGTTGAGCTCCTGCAGCCCATCGTCGCCAAGTACAACATTGCCCTCACAGCCTTTGGCAAGAAGGAGGAGGTCGCCGCTGAGACTGCCGCCTCTATTGTTGGTGCAGACGGTGCCGTCCACACTGACTTTTACGACGTCAACTACGATGCTTCTCTGGTGCTGACCGCCCCCATGGAGCTGCAAGTGGCACCCGTCACTCCCACTTCGGGCCCTGTCTGGGACCTGTTCTCGGGTACCATCCAGCACACCTTTGCCTTTGACGGCGGCCGTGTCGTTCCTGTTGGTGACATTATGAACGGCAACACCGACACCCGCTCATACCTGGGCCTCACCCGCAACGTGTTCCGCTGGGAGCCGCTGCGTGAGCCGTGGATCCAGAACCTACACGCCATCGACGAGGCCCTGCACATGGAGGGCCACATGGAGGCTGTGAAGTTCTACTACAACCTCGTCCGCAACTTTGATGCTGCGGATGTTTAAGCGCGCCCTGCAACATTAAGAATAGTTGGTGATTTTGTATGACTTTTGATAGATCTATTATGCGCTGTATCAAGTATATATTGGATAATAAAAAGCAATGAACATTTAAAGAAAAAATGATTTTACGTGAAACAAATGTACACCCTCGACAATGTCTACTTCTTCAGGTAGGCCGCCACACCAATCTCCCGCAGACGCACCGCCTTGTCCGTCACCTGCTGCTCCATGTCCCGTTGGTACGCCTCCATCTTGGTCAGCAGCTCGGGCGTGAACGCGCCCAGGATGCGGATCGCCAGCAGAGCAGCATTGGTCGAGTTGTTGATGGCCACCGTTGCTGTTGGCACACCACGCGGCATCTGCACAATGCTCAGCAGACTGTCCATGCCGTCCAGGTGCGTCGCCTTGACGGGGACACCAATGACGGGCAGCGGTGTGTAGGCGGCCAGCATACCGGGCAAGTGGGCAGCACCACCCGCAGCAGCGATAATCACCTTGATGCCGCGCGCAGCCGCCTCCGTCGCCACCTGGCCCATCTTGGCCGGTGTGCGGTGGGCCGAGGT
Organism: Sporothrix variecibatus; assembly: GCA_016097105.2. Lineage (NCBI taxonomy): Eukaryota > Fungi > Ascomycota > Sordariomycetes > Ophiostomatales > Ophiostomataceae > Sporothrix > Sporothrix variecibatus. The sequence goes on along the minus strand of JADMNI010000001.1, from coordinate 5,134,319 downwards.
AATGTCGACCTCCCAGGGGACGCCAAACTGGTCGAGAATGTCGATGCCGGCCTTGAGCACAGGCAAGTCCGAGTCGGAGCCCATGGTGACGAGGACGAGCGGGTTGGCAGCGACGCCGGGCGACACAGCCGACGCAGAAGCGGCACTAGCGGCGGCAACAGGAACCACGGCCGCTGCAGCAGGCGCTGCAGCAGCTGGCCGCAGGGCCTTTGTGGGTGCCTGCAGGCGCTCCTCACGAATCGTCTGCGCCAGCCGGATGAGCGGCGTCGCCGCCTCCTCCAGCTCCGCAATCGACAGCGTCGTGCCCGTCAGTGTAATGTGGCCAATCTTGCGGCTCGGCTTGGCCTCCTTGCCGTACATGTGCACGTACACGCCCAGACCGGGCGCGAATGTCGCCTGAGCGGCCTCAATCAGCTTCTCGTGCGCATCGGAGGTGGCACCGCCGAGAACATTGATCATGAGCGCCGAGGCCACATGCGGCTCCAGCTTCGCAGGGAGCGGGCGGTCCAGGATCGCCGTCAGCTGTGCCTTGAACTGCGACATGTAGGGAATCGACTCAATCGTCAAGTGGCCCGAGTTGTGCGGGCGGGGCGCAATCTCGTTTACGACGACCTCGTCCTCGGCCGTCAAGAACAGCTCGACGGCAAAAACACCGCGGCCCCAAAGCTGGTCAATGACGCTGCACGCCACCTGCTGGGCCTTTTGAGAAATGTGCTGCAGACGGGCACCGTCCAGGCCCCGCGGCGGCATATACACGTACGAGCAAATGTTGTCCTCGTGCACCGTCTCGACGACAGGGTAGGGCAGAAGCTGCTTAGTGATGCCGGGGGAACCCTCGTCTTCTGTGCGGATCACCATCACCGACAGCTCCATCACAAACGGCACCCACTTCTCGGCGTAGCACACGACATGGCCGAATTCGGCCTCGGCCGACTCCAGGTCAGCGGCCGTGCCCACTTTGAAGTTGCCCCGGCCGTCATACGAGTCTTTGCGGGCCTTGAGCATGAACGGGTAGCCAAACTGTGCGGCCGCCTGCTCCATCGATGCCCGCATCCCAGAGCCTGTCTCAATGGCCACCTGCTTCGCCACAGGCAGGCCCTTGGATGCCAGGTACTCCTTCTGCTCGTACTTGTTCTGCACCAGCCGCAGTGTCTTCCACGAAGGGTGCACCTGGATCGGGATTGTGCCGGGTGTGGCGCCGTTGGTCGCAATCGCCTCGAGGACCTCCGTGTCAATGTGCTCAATCTCGACCGTCAGCACGTCACTATGTGCCGCCAGCTCGCGGATCTTGCCGGCATCCTTGAATGAGCCAGCCACGTGGTGCTTGTTGCGGTTGATCTGCTTGGCGGGGGCATCGTCGGCATCGAGGACGGCGACGGGGACGTTGAGGGGCGCTGCAGCTTCGCACAGCATCTGGCCGAGCTGGCCGCCGCCGAGGAGGCCAATGACGGGCGTCTTGGACATTTTGAGGGTGGGTAGGCTATGTCGTGGTGGAAGGGTGTTTGTTGAATGCTTCTGGTCAAGGCGTTGTCGTCAATTCGTCAATTGCGCAAACCGTCGGCATTGGCAGGAAAAAAAAGTCTCACGAAAATTATGACGTTGGGGAGCTCCCGCACCGTTGTAAGTGTCGATGCAGGCACTACCCCACTAGCGCCGCTGTCGGCAGGCGTTGAGTGGTCAAATTTTTTCTCTTTAAGCGACACATGATTGATCACGTGTACCTCACTGCAACCACAACGGCGACTCATCCTGCGAGGCTGTCAATTGGGGGCCAAAAAGTGAACGTAAAAGGAAATGTCCATTAGAATAATTGAGATGCAAAATACTTTGTGAATAATGACAAAAGAATTGTTCAAAAAATCAAGAAAAAAACGTACAGCAGCGGGTATTCGCTGGTCGTCACCGACCCAACTACTAATCCGCCGATTACAGGTTTAACTAGGGAGAGCGGACGGGATCCCGTGCATTCCTGTATCTATGGCCGTACGTGAAAGAATACAGTGTTGATCATGCTTATATGGGCTGCTAGGTGATTAAATCGGTTGTCTTTTTGTAAGTCAATACTGACGATACGCTTTATATGACAATCTAAATGTGGATAAGTTAAAGTTTAATTCTCGTTTTGATAGTTCGTCGACGAGGTCTGTTTCTTTACTTCGGTTATTCATATTTGTTGTTAAGATAGTCGGGATTCTCATGAAATGGCTACTATCATCCTTCACATGTTTGTTTCTGCACATCATATGGAAATTCGAGAAGGAAATCCGATCTGTCTCAATTTTTTTTACAAAATTTCTCGACAAGACTGACTTTGCGAGGGAGAAAAGTGATTGACGTTATGTTACCTTTATTCTTCTCGAATCCGAGAAAAAGAACCAAAAGCCAATCGTTTAACTGGTTGCATTATCGTCGACTGAGGAAATTATGTTCCCCCTTTCTATTATCAAATATATTGTCTTTTTGAAGAATTGTCCGTAGTAAAAGCTTGTTATCATTCAGTACGTTGAATCTGCCTCCTTTCTTCTGCATAATTTCGATTTTCTTCTTCTTTGACTCTTCCATCATTTTAGGCCACCCGACAAGGATCACAGTCAACAAAGAGGGGCGCTTTATTTCGCACTCCTCGACAAATCGAGACAAGCACGATCGAGATTTTTACGAGGCAAGACTCCTGCCTTTTAGGTTCTGTCACAAAAATGATAATAGCCAGTCGTCGTTGACACAGGAGCGGCACTTGCGCAATGGTGCCTGGCGGTTCACGGAAGTCCTTTCGAGGGCATTGGTGGGTCGTCTAGCCGGCTGCGGAAAGGAGAAAAGTCAACAGACGAAAGACGGCGTCAAGTATCTCGCTCTATCCACCGGCGAGTCCGCCTGGCCCGCTACGGAGGATTTGTTTCGCTTCTTTTCTATTTTCTGGCGGCAAGTCTATTGTTTCTTGAAACCTTCTGGCGTAAGCCACAACCGTTGGAGATCGCCGAGGTGGAAAGCCGTCCGCTGGCCGGCGTGTATTCTTTTTCCACAGAAGGAAAACTTCGTATGCACGGTTCAAGAATAGTGAGAAAGACGACAACTCGGCAGAGGCTGAGATGGCAGAACGCCTTGGTGATGAACAAAGGGGGCACAAAGATATGCCAGGCAAGAATAAACACATGCATCCCCCACACACATGTTTGACAGCATTGCAGACATCACACGTGGAGGGGCGGTGTGGCTGCCTTGGCACCGATTAGGGAAAAATTCTGCGCCAAACCGAGATACGATTGATGTAGAATGCGAGAAACAAGGTATCACAGAGATGCAATTTCCTCTCAAATCCGCGTACTCGTCTTACTTGCAGTCTAACACTCTAGACTTCAACGAGCCTCCTCGTACTCGCATCTTACTCCGGGCGTTAACAGTATCGAGTGATAGGTCTTGGAACTAAGAGGGAAAAGGACAACAGGGACCATGGGCTCGATGTTTGGCAAACATGATAGGGAGATGCAAACATAACGCTTTTTTGAAAAGAAAGGATCTACATCACCTTGCATACGGAACACGTTCCGCAGCAAAACAACTTGCCCACAAATACAAGGGTAAACAAAAGCCTTTTCACGAGGTTCATCCGGTCGACAGATGCCAAGAGCGACGGACAGTGAGGCAGCGAGGCAGAGCCAAGAGAAAAAGAATGGGGAATATGTTGTCAATGAAAAGATGAAGTTTCCAAAAGAACAAAACAAGCCATCTTGGCGTGTCGTTCACTAACACGGGCCACTCAGTTTGAAATGGTCAGGGGTTTGTGGTCGAGGAAGTATTTTGCCTTACGTGAAAAAAATAGTGGGGTTTCCGCCAGTGGTCCTTCGTTCTTTCGTCCACTCTGCCGCCAAGTTCGACGGCCCCGGCAGGCTGTGAAGTCAATTGTAATTTCCCAAGCTGCACCTGTAAAATTTGGTCATCGTCTGGTTTTGCTTCTTTCACTCATTCTCTTTTGCTTCCTTTCCTATTTTGTCTACCATACACTTCGTGTTTCAACGTCGAAGCGCCTGCAATACCCTCTCGTTCTGAATTTAGGCTTCTCACCCTGTCCACAACTTCTTCTCCACGACGCGTGGGCCAGTGGAAAAGAAACAAGCAGCGGCCGACGTGCGTCACTGAAAAGCGGGTTCAGGCGGGCTCAGGCGGCACTGACATGTGGTATTCGACCCTCCTATTTGGGCATTTTTCTTCCTTTTCTTTTTGCTTTGCGTATTTGGGTTGTTTCAGCCCTCTCAGCCCTTTGCCGGGGCCCATATTAATCTCGAGGTCGGAAGGGATTTTGCATTGATTGCCTGCTCTTACCCTACTGAGTGGACTTCGTTCTTGATTTTCTGTCTCTCTCTGAGCGGGCTGGCGGTGCCTACGACGTCGCAGTGGTTACCCGCACTTGAACTGCCGTGTGTGCACTAACCTCGTATGTAGCAAGAGAGGTGAACTATGGGGCTCCTGTGAGTGGTTGAGAACATATTCTTGCTTTTCGACATATAGATATTCACTGCGTGAGATGAAGAGACAAATCAAAACTCCGGACTTGTCATGGTGCGTTCTGTTTAGGCATCCTCATGCATCTTGTCAGAAGAAAAGGACCTTGCCAGGTCGACCACACCAGCACATTTATTATCTCACCCTTCCACACTACCACACACGCACCCCTATTTTGAATTCTGATTCTGTGACTTTGTAGCGTTTTACAGCCAATCACACATGCATCCCAGCACAGGGCGCCTGTCGACGAGTCCCGACGGCGTGCAGCGTGCGGAAAGAGGTTAGAAAGGACCCAGCCCAGGCCAGTATCCTGGAACATCCTGTCACCCCTGCCTAGCACAAAAGCAGAAGAAAGTGAAAGGATCCAAGGCTGAAGAGAGAAAAAAAGAAAGAGCCCACAAAACGGAAAGGGAAAGAAGGGCGGAGGGGCCTCCGTGCCAACGACGTGTAATTAAACACCAAGCTATTTTTTTCTTCTTCCTTTTGTATTTTACTGGGCAAGGACAATCTATTTCTTTTTGTCCCGCCTTTTTGTCCTGCTGCCTCGATAAACCTTAGCGCAGTTGTCAAGAAGCGAAGCAAAAGAGAAGAGTCTGCAGAGCGTACACATACAACATTACAAAATCAAATGAGCCGTAAAGAAATCAAAAAAGAAGGGCTTTTAAAATCCTGTAGTAGATGGGGAGGAAAACTGTATTTTGTTTGATAATAATACTTGAAAATATTCTGTCGAGGCAGCAACCAACTTTCAGCCGTACGTCGATGCCTCCAGAACGCGTCTTGTCATTCACGTCAACTTTTGACGAAGCGTGTGGGCCCTGGGACTAACACCAGCTCTCCACCCCGGCACTGCTAGGACAAGGCGCATTTTTTACGTCAAAGCTGGCACGAGTCACAACGGCCATGGGCGTCTTTTTGGCGGCATCGGTGGTCTCTTGGCCTTTTTTCGTTCTTTCTTTTTTTTTTTTTTTTTTCATGAACAGAAAGGTCTGCCTGCAAACCTGCCTGGCACACTGGAGCTGGAACGAGGGTCCGTAAACGGAGAGACTGGAGACCGGCTAAGACTTTCTGTTGCTTTCTTAACGAAGTACTGCGTTTTGTAACTGGGATCCGATCTTGCATGCCAACGGTCTCGCTTGGCGAACAATGTCTATTGGCCCACGATATCGGTCTACCATTTATACACGGGGCCCCTTTTTACTCTTTTTACTTAGATTGTCAGGGCTGTGGGCAGAAGGAAGGAAAAAGGAAAGAAGAAAGTAAAGAAGCAGATCATCAAAGGAGGGGACGTGCCCGGGGATGAGGAAGGGATGGAGGGAGGGTCAGGTACGCCGCGCTTGGGCAGCATTGGCATGGCTTGCTTGCATGTTATCTGGGACATCCAGCACCCTGGGGTAGAGAGACATTTCACATTGGCACGCCCATGCGCCCACATGCTGGCATGTCTGTGGCTTGCAGCTGTCCAATCTCTCTGGATCCGTGCTGGGCATCCTGGCTGGGCGTTCTTTCAGATCGTCTGCCAGTCCGCCCGTCCACCAGTCAGTTCTTCTGTAATGAATTTTCATTGTCGAAGACGGAGCCAAAAATCCATAAATATCTGTCCAGCCACCATCAGTGTCGACTCGTATTTTTGTCTCTCTCCTTCTTTCTCCATCCAACCACTTCTCGTCGCTCTTTCTAGCTCTTTCTCCAACGATACCCAACTTTTTTTGGTACCCTTTTACAGCCGTTGATATTCTCTTCCCAACTTAATACCTACAACCCCTATCCCCATCAACAAAATGGCTGTCAACGATAAGGACGTCGCCGAGTGGAAGGACCGTTTCAACGATGTCCTGGCCCACCCCTCTGAGCACATCAACCAGCGCTCGCCCGAAGGCTCGCAGTCCTGGTCCGAGGCTTTCTTCGGCTGCTGCAGCCCATCGACCTGTGCCTGATCACTTACTGCTTCCCTTGCGTCACCTTCGGCAAGACTCACCACCGTCTCCGCAAGGATGCCACCCTCCAGGGCTACGAGCCCATCAACACTTCGGTAAGCTACGACCCCGAGAGAAACAAACAAACATCCGATGTATGAACATCTATACTAACACACCCCTCAGTGCCTGCTCCTCTGTGGTAGCGCTTGCTGCGGTCTGCACTGGATCCCGATGTCTCTGCAGCGTGCCGATATCCGCGCCAAGTACAACCTTGAGGGCAACTGCATCGTCGACATTGCTGCCTCCTGCTGCTGCGCGCTCTGCGTGCTGACCCAGGACGAGAAGGAGGTCATGGCCCGCGATGCCGCCGGCCAGGGCAGCTCCGGCGTCAAGCAGCAGTACCAGGCTGAGGCCGGCATGGCCATGCCCGCTCAGGCCCCGGCTCCCCAGTAAGCGTTCTACAAAACGATGACAACCAACCGGAGCTTGACACGACGATACTGTTTTCTGCCACTGGCACATAATTTGATACCACACCCAACGAATGGGGACATGCGGAGTAAACCTCTGAAGTTTTGCTTTTTGATTTCTTGATCTTTTTGCAACGGTTTTCTTTACAATATCTCTTTTTACTATCCTTAGATCTTTTCTTTTCTGTTATCTTTACATCTACTAAAACCAAACAAAGGGGGCCCTCTTGATTGAGATTCTCTCACAAATACGTCAGACAGACCAAAAAATACCATTTCCTTTTTTTCTCTCTCAAATAATTATGCTCTATTCCATTTTTTCGCAGAAAATTGATAAAAACAAATTTGATTGGAATCTGGGGACTCTCCCTTCTGGTCGATATTGTTATCGCTGGGTTGAGCCAGGGCTGAATCAATATGAACTCATAAAATATTGGAGCATCTGACCTCCTTTCTATTTTGACCTTGATTTCTAGCTTCTTGGTTTTTTCCTGGCCGTCATATCTTCTACCTTTTCTCTCTCCTTCTCCAATGCCGTGTCATGCCGTTGCCCGACAGGAAAAGAAAACGGCGACGACCAGTCATCAACGCGAATGTGATTTGTGGCGTCTGTCCCGAATGCATTTGAGTTATTGCTTTTTTGCTTTGTTTGTTTTTGTTATTCGACTTTCTGTGAGCAGCAGACGTGACTTGGGTTCTGACTTACACAACTGTTGGCTGGCGTTGTTTTTTAGGCGGAGGAGGGGACCCACCCACCAAGAAAGCCAGGAAGGGGTGTCGAGGGTGGGCGGCATGAAAAAAAAACGGTTGTTGGTTTTACACGCCAAGCTGCGGCTGAAGGTTGCACTTTACTCGTTTGGGTCTACGGCCAGCCATGGGGGAAAGGGAGGGAGATGCGAGAGTCGACCAAAGGCGAGTCAGGCGAACACTGCCCATTGTCATCTTGTCCCTCTTGATTAACAGTATAACGAAGGATAGGGAAAGAAAGGTAATGAATGGGAGGGTTAAACAGTCAATCTATTGGGGGTGAACCATGGCCCTCCCACACGTATCTGGCAAGCACAGACAAGCACAGACAAGTACAGAAAGTGCCAGCAGCGCCCTATCTTTGGTGCCCTCTCCTAAAAGTGATGGCCGTTACTAGATTTGGCTACCTGAGCGAAAGTAGAGAGGGATGCGAGAGAGCTTGGACTGAGACTTCTGCAGTCGAGCTCGAAGGCTCGAGAAAGAAAGCTTTGACGGGGCTTGACCAAGCATGGAGCTTTGTTGAATCAGGATCGGCAGCACTTGTCTGTTTTGCTCTTTACTGTGTATTTCACTTTCATCATCATCTGATATCTGGAACCGTTTGAATTTGGTGGCTTGTCTAGGCCGGTCTATTTTGGTGTCTGTTGGTTGTCGCGTCTTGGGATCACTTTTTATTCTTTCAACCGGCTCGTCTTTTGGCCCGATCTTCAATCTTTTGTATTCACTTCGGCAACTTCCATACGATGTACCCATCTTCTCGATGTGCGAAGGCTTGTCTGCCGCCACTCGTTATCCCGATGCCCCTGTCCATAAAAATAGATGGCCCTTTTGGGGGCCATTTTATGGCTGCCCGTTTGCTTCCGTTTGCAATTTCAAAAATATCCAAAATAGATGTCCTTGGCAAACGCCTCTTTCTCTGCAGGGCTTCTGCAGGGCTCCTATCTGCTTCTGTACTCCGTACGGAGTAGTCGAATAGCAGGAACTTTGGCAACACAAAATAAGGTTAAGTTTCAGTGGTCCCGCGTCTCGGAGAACTCTGCAAGCAGGTGTCCATTTTCCTTCTTTCCTTGGCGTATGTCACGATTCAGGGCCCCAAAAAGGTCGAGTCAGTCACATACAACTATCTTCAATAAGAATAGTGTTCGCTGGAGAATACACTCAGTAATGGGATCTACCGTGAAGCATCAAACAAATGGATGGAGAAGAAGAAAGAGGAGAGCTATTATGTCGTACGAGTACAGAATTACAAGTACAGGGCATCAAACATGAAGTATCGTCGACAACAACCACCTACCACCATTTCCACCACGGCTTGTTTGCTTTCGCTGCTGTTGCTGCCGCACCATGATCATCCACCCACTCCGCCAGCTGCGGCAGACTCGTCAACCAGCCGACATGCTCGACATGACCGTCGGGCCGCACCAGCGCGTAGCCAGGTTTGCTGCCAAAGCCGTAGCGGCCGTGCAAGTACGCGTCCTTGTCAACAAACACACTCTTCTGCTCTTGCTCTACAAACGCGTCGGCCTGCTCCGTCGAGCCAGCAATAATGTGCGCGACCGTGGCATCAAACCCGACCGGCACCAGTGTGGTGGCAGCACTCTCCGCAGCGGCAGCGATTGACTTTGTCGTGGCAGCTGCTGTGACAGCCTTTGATGAAGCGGAAGAGAACCACGAAGACGACGGCGTACCAGTAAACAGCAGCAGGTGGTACGACGTGATGCCCTTTGCCACTCTGCCAGAGGTGTTCGAGAAGACGCGATACCTTGCTAGTATCATCACCAGCTACCAACACCTTACCGTCGGGCGCCCGGTCACCACCGCGGACAACACCCTTCCACCCCGGCGCTGTGCCCACGACGGGACTCCGCCGGTAGCGCACACGCAGCTGATTCATCGAGCCGATAATCTGCTCACGACGCCGGCGGACACGCACAACGAGCGGCGCAATGAAGCGAAGTATATTGTTCCGCAGCCAGGCGAAGAAGGGCGTGGCTGTTGTGGCGGCGATAAACATCTTGTCGGTCGTCTTGAGCAAGCGCTCGCCGATGGGGCGGCGCTCGGCATTGTATGATGACAGAAGAGTCTCCGTCGCGGCCAGGCCAAGCGTGCTCGGTGTTGCTTTGCCAGAGCGGGCAGCACGGACAGCGGCAGCGAGCTTCCACCCCAGGTTGGTGGCATCGCCCAGACCAGTGTTCATGCCCTGACCACCGGCCGGGCTGTGGATGTGTGCGGCGTCGCCTGCCAACAGCAGCCGTCCTGACTGGTAAGTGGCGGCGACGCGGTGGTGCAGACGGAATGCTGTGACCCAAACGGGGTCGCAAAGTTGGGGCATGTTCTCGCCGTGAAAGTGGGCCGTGTCGGCAAAGAACTGTTGAAATGTCTCGAGTGTTGGCTGTTCTTGTTGTGCGCGTGCTTCAGCAGCCGCATCGGCAGATAAGGGCCGGCAGGCAATCAGTCGCACAATGCCCTTGGACTCGGCGTATGGCAGTAATGTCATGAAGCCCTTGTCCAGAACATTTGGGTACGGCCCTTGGGCCGGTCGTCCCAGTTGCGGATGTGGGCATCACAGAGCATAAACGACTGCAGGTAGGCATCGCCCTCGAATGCAATATTGGCGGCATGGCGGACGCTACTGTGGGCGCCGTCACAGCCGACAACGTAACGACAACGTAGCTTCTCGACATCGGTGCTGCTCTCGCTGTCTTCGCCATGAACGAGCTCGACGTTGACACCATCTGCGTCAGCAACAATCGACCGGATCGTGGCTGGGCGCTCGATGCCCCTGTGGTCAGGTCCAGCTTTCGGAGCAGATGCGACTCCAGTAAATCTTCTGTGTCGGCCTGTGATGCCAGCAATGTGTCGGAGAATGCCGTATCCTTGAAGTCAAAGTCGTTCATATTCATTGATGCCGCGTGGCGGCCGTAGACGTGGATATCGATGCCCTGGCCGACCGTGCCGCGGGCCGTCAAGGCCTTGCCGAGACCGTGACGGTCCAGTAGCTCGAGGCCACGACTCTGGACAACAATGGCACGGCTCTTGTCAGAGCGGACAGGTGTTTTGTCGACAATGCGTAGAGAGACGCCAAAAACTGTGAGCTCGTTGGCAAGCATCAGGCCCGTGGGGCCCGCGCCGACAATCAGGACGTCGATATCGTAAGACGACATGGCGGGGTCGACGAGGTTGAGGATGTGTGATGAAGTAAGAGATTATGTGATCGTAGAGAGGAATACTCGATGAATAAGGTGAGAGAATGGGCGGCTTCTTTTGAGGAAACAACAATGAACAGAGCCGCAGTCGATGAACGGCGGTTTGGACGGCGCGAGGCCGGTCGTATTTGTTCTCTCATCTTCGGCCCACGATCGGCGGTAATATTGCGTGTGTTGCCTAGACTTCTTGCTATCTCCAAGTAAGCTCTAGGCAAGTCTGGGAAACTTGTGACAGGGCGAACTATTTGTACGAGAAAAAACTATCAATGTCATATCCTTTTGCTCATGATATGCGACTACTTTTGATACTGAATTGTATTTTATTTTTAAAGAACTATTTTACAATTGGTCTTATTTAAAAAGCATGACACATCAAACCCAAAAATGAAATTAATATCGAAATTAACACATATTAAAAGTATAAACAGTCGAATTCAATGTTTTAAATATATTGAAATGTTTCTAATGAGTTTACTTCATGACTACTGTCTCGATTCTATGTATTACGTCGGTATTCAATGTCCAGCTTGCAGTTGTGTAGTCTCTTTCACCAAAAAGTCGGCGGTTTTTTCGCGCGAGGTCCGATCCGTTGTGGCGGGTAAGCTTTTGGAGGGGCAGATTCAGCCCTCTCAACTTGGCAGCTTGGTTCCTGGTTTAAGTGCAGCTGATTGCATCTATCTTGCCTCGCTTATTTTGCGCTTGTCACTGGTCAGACAGTTTTCGGGGCAGGGCGGGGTCGAATTGTCTTTCTCTTTCTTTCTACTCAGGACGACTGACAACATCGTGTTATTCCCAGAGCCTTTCTCGTCTTTCTGTGGACATCTAATGCCGAGCAGTTTTCGTTGAAGGTCACGATGTTGTGAATATCTACGACACGCTCCATACAATTTCAAAAATCAATGAAGCATGCTCAAAACCATGTGACTTTTGATTTAATTATGTCGATATTCACTCAGCATTTGAATTTGCACGGGCATCGTAGTATTCGTCTGTATTTGAGTTTCCTGTCGATTCATGTTTCGATGCTTGTGCTCAATACTACACAGTACCCGTCTATTGTTTGACGAAAGATCTTCAATACGTTTTATGGGTGGAATTGATTCTTGTTGGAGCGGTCAGCAAGTTGACCAGGTTTGTCGTCACCGCGCTTAAACGCTCTTTTCGGTGGGAGGGTATCGAACGATGGGAACGACAGAAGCGACAGGAACGACAGCAGAAGCGCGCTCTTTTTTGTCATGCGTTTCAGATTCTTTCCTATCCCCGCGCTGACAGCGAATCGTAGCCGTTGGGTCGGCACCAGCCGCTTGGGAAGAGAGTAAGTGTGAGAGGGTGAGAAGTGTGTGTAGAGGGGGCCAAAAGTGTGAGTGTAGGGCAAGCTTCTACCCTACGAGGAGAAGAAAAAAGAGAAACGACACGACTTTTCGATGACAAACAACCGCCTTCGATAACTGAAAATGGTGAGATGCACCGAAGAGGGCGGAGCCTTCCTTTTTACACACACAAGAAGACAAGCACGGCGGCTCAGAGGCTCAAGTGGCTATTTTCCGCCTGTCAAAAAAAGGGCTGTGCAGTGGAGACAACGGGGAACGGGGAACGGGTTACACCAAAAAATTGAGGCTATTTTTGTCTGCAGCAAAGCCTCGTAGGGTTGGCTTGGCAAGTGGCTTTTGTGTCGACGTTCTTGATTTTTCTTCATCAATTGCTGTCAGTTTATCGACGGTTTGAGCTTGAGAAGAAGCCCCGTCAAGATGCCTCCTTTTTAGACGTCGATTTGAAATATTGAGACACAAAATTCAAATTGGAGATTGGAGGGGGATGAATTGCACTTTGGACGCGATCCTAGTCCGTGCCCATGGGAAGAGCGCAACCAAAGTCCGGCATACGACGACGGAATCCTCCGTCGCTTTGGTTTCTAAGGTCTCTTGGGGCCTTTTAGGCATATTGCCCATGCTATGCTCGTGCTGGGCATCGTTTATCGGTATTTCGAGCCTGGTTTGGGACTGGCCTGTGTCACGACAAGGGCCTCGAAGGATTCTTTGTCACAGCGTCCATCGACGCGTGAAACGGGAAGGACTCGCAGAAGAACCCTGACGAACTGAAGCAAGTGAAGATGAAGTGAAAAGGAAGCAAGAACGAAGACAAATGTAGAATAGTTGGCGACCTCTTTGAGAAAATTGATTTTGATTTCAATTTTAATGGGCCTCCACGGAAGCAACGGCGTGAGAACCGTTGCGTATTGACGTTCTTTCGATTGCTAAAAGACGCCAGCACGATTGCAGACAGTTCAAACAGACCGATTGTCGCCGTACATGACCGTATTCTCCGTATTGCCTGCGGCTTGCCTGTATTTTACGATACACTGCAACCGTCACCAGATCTTGCCCCCTTTCTTGTGGTCCTTTCATCTTCCTCATCTATTCTCTTTTTGCCCAGCCGTCGCAGTCGCCGTTGCAGTTGCAGTACGGAGTCGTAATGGTAGTGTGTCACGACGTCAAAGATACTTAGCACCAGAACCTGCTTTGCGATTTCTTTCTCTCCGTCTCGCATCATTTTTCTGTTTTCTCCCATAGTCGCCCGTCTTCGTCTCGTTTCCCTTTGAGGTACTGCTTACTGTACTTCTCTTCTCCCTCTTTTCCACTTCCACGTTGCACTCATTCCCTCGCAAAGCCATGCTCGCCATGGTAGTGTCTCCTCTTCGAATCCTTCTGCCCCGTTTTTGACCAGCGCTCATCTCAGCCCAGCGGCCAATCACAGCCTACCGTGTCGACTGATGAGACCCCCCCAGCCCCCCTTGCCCAGCAAGAGCCAGTCTTTTTCTGTCTTTCCCTCTCTTTTTCTGTGTTTTCTGGCTGTCTCTTCACCTCTGAACCGCACGTCCGACCAGGGCTGCAGGGGTTACTTTTCAATCTTTTCAATGCGAAGCGGAACATTAACACGGCCGCCCAAAGTGAAAGTGTCAGCACAACGGTGGGAAGGGTTTGCCATCGATCCCAGTTGCTCTGTTGCTCTCGTTGGGAAAGCTCAAGTGTTAGAGAAAGTGGACAAACAAAAGTCGGTCGCGTACGGAGTACTCCGTACGGAGTAAAGAAAAAGACCATAAAAGCAGGAGGCAGGTGACTGTTACGGAAGTATCCTTACGTCTCTTGGCCGAGAAGAAGGCCAAAAGAAAAAGACCAAAAAAAACAGCAGGTCAACGATAGCACTGGCTAACATCGTCAACATGTTTACGTATTGCCTCTTCGGCTCGAATTAAAATAGAAAACAGTCTATGTATGTATTGAAAAAGCCGGACACTTGCCTGCACTCTGCAGGCTGCTCGTTCTGCGCCTCCCCGTCCAAAGCCTGGCCATGCACTCGATCGTCACTCTTTGGGCTTGTTTTTACTGTTGATTGCACTGTACGGAGCAGCTCGCCGTCCTTCCTACTTTCTTGCCTCCACTCTCACGTCGCAACGCAACCGTTGATCCTGTTTTTCTTCCCTATGGGGCAAGCATCAACAAAAGCCGTCAGCACGCGGGCGGAGATGGTCTCGACGATTTAAGTGGCTCGAAATGGGTGAACAAAGAGACCATCCTCTCCAAAACGGAGACAACTGGAGACGACTGGAGACACTCGGATCCTGCGCACGCCAGTGATTTGCGTCCGCCCCGCCGTCTTGTACATACATACCCCCAGAACTTGTAATTGGGTTGTATCGAGAGTCGATAGAGAGTCAACGACTGTGGTGAGGAAGTGTTTAAACGTGCCGGCGGCCCTGTTCTTTTCCTTCGGTTTGGCCCTGTGTGAGGTCCGTTCTCTTCCCATCCAGCCACTGTCTGCCATCCCCTTCTCAGATTAAGGTTGGCTCTGCCCCTGCCTGTGCCCTGTCTGTCAATCATTGCCCGGATTTTCTCGCCCAATTTCTCCTTTTCTGTCGGTGTCTCTTTCTCTGTGTGTCGTGCCTACCGAGATTTCCCATTTCTGTTTCTTCTTTTGTCTTTTCGTTTCTTCCTCGCCTCTTTTTTATTCATATCTTCATTTTTTTCTTTCGTTGTTGACATCGCCAATTCCTTTTGTTTTTGTGCTTTTTCGACCAACCCGCGGCGCATCGAATCACCATCGACACGATTTCGTATTCTTCAGCCTCATCAACCCCATCCGCCAAACCGTTCACGATCTTTTCCTTGGCAACGCCCCCATCGTTCATTCGGCCGCATCGTCTTTTCATTCCGTCTTGTCATCAAACATCGACAACATTGACACCATCGACATCGAGCTCGACTTTTGGTTTTCTTTTTTGCACATCTTCTCACCTTACACATCCTGTACAATGGCTCGTCTTCGGATATCGTCAAGGCGCGTTGCTACTGCTGCTGCCCTCCTCTGCCTCGCTTCCTCAGCCGCCGCCGCCGCCAACCGCACCTGCTACTTCCCCGACGGCTCTGTATCACCCGGTGACTTCCCTTGCTCAGACGCCGACACCATCCACTGCTGCAACTCCGAAAATGCCTGCCTGTCCACGGGCTACTGCATGAGCGCCGAGCAGCAGCCCTATGTCATCTCGCGCGGCAGCTGTACCGACAATGCCTGGGGCACGGGCTGCCCGGCCAAGTGCGCCGGCACCAACGACGACCCCAGCGGCGGTCTGCCCATTAGCTGGACGGGCTCGTCCAACAATGCCGGCTCGCCGCTCTATTGCTGCGGCCCGCTGACCGTGGACAATGGCAGCATTGCCTGCGCCAACGGCGAGACGGCGTTTGTGTTGGGCTCGTCGGAGCTTCTGTTTGGTGTTGCCATTCTGGCCAACACGACGCAGACCAACGGCACGTCTGCGGCTGCTTCGAGCAGTGTCCCGGCGTCTTCAGCTACTGCATCGTCTCCTTCTTCGCCCCAGTCATCGGGCTCGTCGTCTGGCTCGTCTGGCGACTCTTCCTCGAGCAAGTCCAACTCGAATGTCACGGCCGTCGGCGCTGGTGTGGGTGTTTCTCTCGGCGTCGTGGCCGCTGCTTTCGCGACTTGGGCTCTGTACGAGCGCCGCAAGCGTCATCAACAGCTGCAGGCGTTTATGAACGGTACGCTGCCTCCCGGCATGTCCATGGCCCACCCGCTCCAGCAAGGTCCCAGTGGTCCTGGTGGTGCCGGTGGCGCGTACCCCGACGGCTCCTATCCCGATGCTTCGGGTGTGAACAACTTGCATCCTGGCAACCCGGGCACGCCCTTCTCGCCGGCCGGCACCACCACGGGTACCGTTACATCCAACTCGCCCAGCAACGCCGGCGGTGTCTACGCGGCCAGCAACAACGGCACCAAGCCGTACGCCGACTCACAGCAGCCGCTCGTGGAGCTGTCGGCATACCCGCGGCAGTTCGAGGAGCTTCCGGCGCACGAGGAGCACCACTAAACGTGTGCAGTCTCTTTTCCTTTTTTCCCCTCCCTATTTAATATACCAACCACGGGAGAGGCGGCGGTTGTCTGTCTGCAGCATACAAAAGCGTAGCGACGTTTGCTGTTTTCTTTGATGGAGGTTTTGTCTTTTTTGTCATCTTCCTTTTTCTTGTCTATATATTATTCTGCCTACATACTCCCTTCTTGCTCTTGTTCTCTCTACTTGCAGCTTGCATTCTCTATCTAGGATTTCCTATCTTCTTTTCTTTTGATGATTGTGCTTCTTCTTCTTCTTAGCCGTTGCCAGCAAAACGGCCTTCATTCCCCGTTGATATTTCTTTACTCTACCGGGTCCTCACGGACTTCCATAGCCAAATACCACATATTTTTTCAAGCCGACGTTCACTCATGCTACCCAGACACAGAATCATCAATGTCAAGTGGTTCGTTCGTCTCGTTGATCACTCCACCCGCGATCCCAGCGGCTATTGAGTCCTGTTTAGCCTACTATTCGACCCATCGATGCATCCACTTCTTCTCGAAGCGTCGTGAACAAATGGCTTTGCTGCCAATCATCTGCATGTTGGCCATCACAGGCTTCGATTATGGTGGCCTATTGACAGTTGGCCCATTTTGTTGACCTGTGGCCCCAATTGGTGGCCCGAATACCCGGCCGGCGGCTGTTGAGACGATTAGGATGGCGATACTGACTTGCGGCCTCGATTTTGGCCAACCAACAGACGGAGTCAGCAATGTTTGATTCTACAAAAATATGATCTACTGAAGCTCCTTCCTGGCTTGAATTAGATTCTCATTGATTCTACATCATTTTCTTCCACAATTACGTACTCTTTCACTTCAATTTAGACGCGCTCTCAAAACAGCCGCACAAGAGATCACATTGTCTTCTGCGTCGATGGTGAAACGACTCAAAAGTGAGGCCAGGTAGAAGGCGAGAGCTGAACGCACAAGCGTCGAAAATGCAAATGGAAATCAAGGAAATGCCAAATTTGAACCCCCTTCAAAAAGTTCAAAATCAAAATTGCAAACAATTACCGTATCGATGGCGAGATAAACACCGTCACCAAAACTGTGTACTTGTATTTTGGTGTATGAGTACAACGTACGGCGCCAAGATGTCGGTGCACAACGCCGGTCCTCTTTTTTCGCGTCGTTTGACAGCGGACCGGCCAAGTCCCCCGAGATGACGGGAAAAGCCGTAGTTCATGGACGTACTTTGTACAAAAGATACGTACCGACACGATCGAGTGGCTCGTTTTCAACGAAGCCACAATTCTTTTCCTTGTTCTTTTCGTCATCTCCCTCTTTGCTTTTCCGGTAGAAGGATCGACTTTTCGTTTCAAACACCATTTTCGTGCGTTCTGTTCGACACAGCCACAGTGCATGCGAGCATTTCCCTTTTGGTATGCCTGCTCGAATGATGATGTCGTCAGGGGTCTTTCTCTTCTCTTGTGAACAGCCACAACTGCGAGGCCAACCACTGCGACCACCCACGGGAACATGGGGATATGAGGAGGTGCATCGGGAAGCTAGGTTGTTTTGGGACACAAAAGAGGCTGAATATGGAGTTTCTCCACCCTTTTCCCCTCCATGTCCCTTTTCTCAGGCAATGCAACGCTTGGCCTCAGAGGCAAGTCCCAGATACTGGAGACCAGACCGGACGCCTTGGAAAGCTAGGCGCAATGACGACGGCGGCATTCGAGTAGGACTTTTCTGAGCCAGGTCTACTTCGTCGGTAAGTTCTACCTGAGGCAGTTCTACACTGAATTATGTCAGCGAGGTAAGGTTTTGTTTCTGAGTCCCCACCAAAACCAAAAATCTGCCTCGCAGGGCTGATCCACCCCTGCCGCCTTTCTCTCTTTACACACCAGTCCACAGTGGACATCACCGTCAGTGGGGCATCTTCTCGTCTTTTGACTGCTCATTTCAATAACGATGTCACGTTTGTGGCTGCCTCTTTGGCTGGACAGCCTGACGAAACTCGATGCGTTTCTTTTCTTTTTTCCGAGTTTGTGATCATCGCGTTTCTCCGAATGTCTTTGCTGTTCTGTCTTTTTCGACAGGCTTCCTCCTTTTTATGTCTTGACAACACGTTGTCTTGGTCGATCTGTGTCTCTGTATGCCCTTTGGGAGAAGTACATGTTGCACCGCCAAGAGGGCCAGACCGTTATGCTTCTTTTTGATTCTGTTGTGCTGCCAGAAAGAGACAAGGGACGCATAGGCCATACATACGCTTGAAGTACCCAATCGAGACGTTGCGATATGCACCTTGGCCTTCGTAGACCAATGGCCTCCGTGTTGTACCTGCACTTGCGGACCGTAAGCCACGACACGCCCTTTGCCTGTCGTCATTGCCTGTGTGTTATTGCTTTTGAAATTTAGAACTTGCACTTCCATATTTTTAATTTGC
Organism: Sporothrix variecibatus; assembly: GCA_016097105.2. Lineage (NCBI taxonomy): Eukaryota > Fungi > Ascomycota > Sordariomycetes > Ophiostomatales > Ophiostomataceae > Sporothrix > Sporothrix variecibatus. The sequence continues at coordinate 5,115,682 of JADMNI010000001.1, read as the reverse complement.
AGTTCATCTTGGCTGGCCTCCTTGATGACGACGTCTTGATCATGTTGTGCAGCAAAGTGCAACAATCTGAAAGAAAGGCGATGAGATGGGACACATCCGGTAAGGGAGCGTACGTAGTCTAGTTTACTTTCACGATCCTTGTCGTCTCTTTTCGCCTCCCATGGGCAGCCTTGCATGTCTCCCCACCCTTTCCTGTCCTGTTGCCATCACACGTTGTTCAAAGAATTGTCAGTATCAAAGCAGCCAGGCAGCGTTTCATTACCTAGCTCTGTGTGAGGGTGAGATTTGTTGGGAAGCTGCTCCCCGCGAACGGTAGCATCACCACATTGACGATCTTTCGAATATTTGTAAGGAGAAGCTTCGTAGCTCGTTCATTGGACCGTTATCTAGTTGCCTCTACGTCGTAAAAAGGCTACTGTTTTATCTCGGTGCCTAAGTCAGCAGAGAACTAGAGACAAGGGACAGTCATGCACAATTCGCTACACAACAGGACAGGGATGCTTCAGACAAGAAGTCGATCACAGAAGGGAAGATGTGAGTAAGAGTGGCTACGGGATACGGGAGGAACGAGGAACCAAGAAAGGTAGGCCTGGACCGAAGACCCAGGAGAGCGAGACAAGTTCGACAGGGAGCCGGCACAGAAGGCAGAAGGCGCGGTCCTAGGTCCCAGGTCTGAACCAGAATTTCAAAAAAAAAAAAAAAAAAAAAAAAAAAGCAGCCTGCAGGCTCACAGGCTCACACCGGAGCTTCGTTGGAGTTTGAGGTGAGGAATTGTATTGAAATCAAAGGAGAAAAAAAAGAGACACGGCAAAAAGAGGGGCTGGCCAATGCGCCTGCCTGGCAGGGGTGCGAGCTGACAGAAGAGGGAAAGTCTCAACGGAGAAAAGAGGGAGAAAAGAGGGGACCACAGACAGTGACTGAGTCGGCGAGGAAGGGGACCCTCTTCTCGCCTCTTTCCGGGACGAGTTGACCCTCAGCCTTGAGCCTTGGTGGACGGAAGGTGCAGGAGGTGCAGGAGGCTTGCTGCAGTTGAGCCTCAGGACAGAATTCAAAATGGTTGGATACTGAGCATCGTAGTGGGCCATGACGTATTTTGGCGACGAGGCCAACTTCTTGGTGCTCTGCTCTTCACGTGAGGGAATGCAAGACCAATAGGGCGGCCTCCTTTGGCCTGTCTGCACCGCAAAGGGGTCAAGGCTGTCCAGAAGGAACATGTGGGGGCATAAGTTGATGAGTGGAATGAGTGGAATGAGAAGAGAAAAATAGCAAAAAGAAAACATGTCGTGTAAAGCAAGGCGATAATCTGCCAAAAGCCAAGGACACAAGACGGTGCCGCAAAAAACGAGGAACACGAAGGATTTTTTGAAAATTTTGGGAGGGGCCGCGCACAGTCCACTGACGCAACGCATCGTGACGAATTATTGAGTCGTGGACGAATCGTGTTATCGGTACGGAGTAGTGCTGTGTTAGTGTGCTCCTTTTTGTTGACAACTCAGCGAGCAGGGACACAATCAGGGTCGGCAGGGTCGTCATTTCAGGGTCAAAATCAGGGTCTTTGTCCCGACAATTCAAGGTACACCAAAGAATAATAAGGTGACAATGGCGACACAGAGTCAGGTGTCTGTTTTCACGATCCCGATGTCCTCCGTCTCCGTCTCGGCGGTGAGCTTTCTCAATAGGTCTTTTGGTCCCTTGATCCCCTGTTTTGCTCACTTCCTTGATCTCCTCGCTTCCTTTTCCTCGGTATCTTTAGACTTCGTCTGGTCAATTTCGCCTCGTGTCTTGCTCACCTGGCCGCCTCATGTCCGGTGTCGGATGTTGACGTAGTTTCGACTGGCTTGTTGGCAGTGGTTCTTAGGTCGCTGATACTACGACATATTGTCCCTTCATTCTTCCTTGTCCCTTATCATCGGATCTTGGCAGGCCAGCCGCATTCAATTGTTTTGCGTTTTTGTCTGTATTTTCTGTATTTTGCGTATTTTACGAGGCTTTTGGAACAGGGGTCCTGGATCGGGGTCTAGGCCTCAATTCTGGTCTCACTGCAGCCTCTCATTTCACTTTACCTGTATTACTCTGCTATCCGTGAGATGCGTACCGTCGTACCTCACACACTGCAGCTTTCTGCCATTGAATCTCCGATCGGATATTCCTGTCTTTCGCTCTGGCAACTTTCGTCGTGCCAATGGAGGATGACGACTGGGCCAAGCAGAGAGCAGTGTCGTCACTCTTGCTCGGGTTGGACAATTGAGCAAAGACACCTTGGCCTGCGCAGCACGTCTCCCCACCTTCACTTTTTTTTGCCCCTTTCGACTTACACGCCCTGACGCCGTTGCCGCACTCCACCCACCCACTAAGAAAGACTTGCCGGCTGCCTTGCTTTTTGCCAGGACAACACTCAATAGTTTGCTGGCCTCGTTTTTATTTACTTTCTTGTCAAACTAGGTCGGCAAAAGCTACCCAGTGGCGAAAATGGTAGGCAAACAAGACAAATTTCTATTCTCGTAAAAAAAGGCGACAGTTTAAATCGGAGACTTTGCGAGTTTGTCAACACAACATTGGCGACGTGACCTCCGTCGGATGGCCCCCATCCGGTCGACTGCCCTTCCTGGACAGCTGCGCAGGACAAAGTCAAGGAAAAGAGGCAATTTCCCTGAATTGGTAACCATTGTTGGTTGCCGTATGAGCTGTGTGCAAGCTCTCTACACGTTCTCCCTGAAATTCCTTTATCGTACTGCCCACTCTGCCATTCCAATTATCGGGCACGGCGATAGTGGCGCAGAGCTTTCGTCTGTTGGTGGATATGCAGACGCAAGTGCAGGAGATGCATCTGCATCTGCATCTGCAAGCACGAAGCAGTGCTATTGCTGTCGCAGCTTTTGCAACACTGGGGTAATTTGATTTTCAGACTACAGACAAGATGCTGTAAAGTAGATATTATAGTAAAGACGCTGCGGCCACGGCGCGCGCGGTAGATAGACGACCAACAAACAAGTAAGTGATCCATGCTGGACGGGGGGAAGGGAAGCGAGTGTTGGGAACAAAAAGAACTACGTGGTCTGCCGTCGTTGTCTTCCTTGTCCCGTACCCGCACTCGCCTCTTTCCGGCGAATTTCCCCAGAAGAGCTTCTCCACTCTCGCCTTTCGCGTTTCTTCTCAGGACAGAGTAAAAACAGTCACCCGCGTCTTTGACAAAACCCCCCGTTCGACTCATGGCCTCGAAAACAGCGCCAAGTGTTGGGCGACGTGCAATACAAAGTAGCGTGGGGACATGTTGAAAAGATGTGAGAAAAGAGGAGACACAAGAGGAACCCACAGCGGGATAGGCCACAGCATTGTGGACTCTGCAGTGGCCACTCAGAAGGCTTTCTGGCCCGCAACTGCACCTGCCTGCCTGGAGGCACCTCCCATTCAATAACGCTACTGCAGGTCAAAACCGTTCTGGATAGGGAGACTGTGACAAAACGTCTGCCTGTGAGTCAAAGGCGAGCAGGACAAGAACCGTGGTTTTTTTATTCTCGATGCTGGTTCGTTGATGGTGAACAGTCAACAAAATTACTTGCAGATGCAGGAGTCTTGCAGAAGAATATTGACACATTTGGCTTTACTCTTTCCTCCCATTCGGTCGATCATGTTAGTTGATCGTGGACAGAAGTGCAAACCTGCCTTTTGATGTTCGAATAGACACTATTCCGTGGTTGGCGTGCTGGGGGTGTGGTTCGATCTAGATAGCATTGCCAAATACACGATTGAGCCAGGAACCTGTCGATGGGAGGTGTATGCCGGTTTGGCAAAAGAATTCCGACAAATGTGAAAGACAAGATACACGACTCGTGCAGGTACGTCGTACTCTCCATCTGTATTGGAAAAGCTTTGTCATATTCTGTCTTCATTTTCACTTTCCACCGAGCCACTTCAGACATCACCTTGCAGGGGCAATGCTCACTGTCGAGCCCACTTCTTTTCTGTGAGTATTTTGTTTCGTTCCCTATTTCGCTTTTGTCCCGTTCGTGTCCCACTTTGGTACTTACTCGATGTCGTTTTTTGAGGCTCTGTGTGGGCTTGTGGCTCGTGCAAGCCGTGCAGGCCACTTTCTGGCCTTCCTTCGTCCAGTCCCGTTCGTTTTTCTTCTCTTTTTGTATCCCCTTCTTCATCTCACCTGCTTCTTCATGCATTTGGCTCCCTTTGCTGTCTCCGTGTTTTGACTCGCGCTTTTTGGCCGCGACCTTGCCCCCTGCAGCAAGTCAGAATTAAGGACGAATTACGGCCAGTACTTGTGTTTTCGACAAATGGTGAAAGCAGTTCGTGGGCAGTTCGTCGACATCTGTCGTTCGTCTTCTTTCTTTTTTTTGTAAGGTCTTTTCTTTTTCTGTCACCCGTATTTTCAATCTATTTTTAATTCGAGTAAATCGAGTTGTGCGGTTGTCAAGTCAAGTCAAGTCAAGCCGAGTAGAATGGTCTGTGTGTGTGTGTGTTCGTGCCATCCCTGAAGAAGGTCTACTTTATTTTCTCTTTACTCTCAAATTTTTAGACGTTTGGTTCGCTTCTATTTTACATCTTAACATAACGGCTTGGACGACCATAGTGTTGATCTAAGTGCATCGCATGTGCATTGCCTGGGCCCAAAACGCCTGTGCCTCTCCCTCTTCCTTCCCGATTTGCTTTACCCTGTCGAGCCTTTTTTCTCGAGTTTGTGTCGTTCCTTCCCCTCGTCGAGTTGCCGTAAGTCGTTCTTGCCCTTCCTGGCAGGGGTCACAGCCCATTTTCTGGCTGCCTCTTGCACCCCTGTCCCGTTTACACCCACGATGTCCTCTGTAAATTGTGTGTGAGGTTTGTTTTAGCAGTCTAGGACTCCAAAAATATGCTTGCCATTCCCTACTTTCTCCTCTTTTCCTCTTTTCCCAGTGGTCACCAGGCTCTCGAGGCACACTTCTTCGGCCACTGCCCACCACCACCACCACCACTAGCCAGTCGTGCCTTCCCTCCCCATGCTCGGACTAGCCGGACGGAACCCCTGTCCACAGCCTTCCTGCTAGTGAGGGACTTGTCCAGTAGCGGCCGGTCGCGCCTTCCACGATGTACCCGACTACCCCTATTTTTGTCGACCTCAGGCGCACTTCTCCTCACACACTCTCTTCTGCCACTCTTTCTTCAACATCCTGCAGCCTTTTCACGATGCAGGCCAAAATTACCACACCACAGCGCAGAGTCACTAGTGTCCAACGCCAGAAGAGCCTGCAGGCACTCCAAGTCCAGGCCTTCTACCGCTTAATTGCCAAACGCGAGCCTGTCGCTTGTTTCGACCACCACCAGACACCACCACCCGTAGCCCTTTTTTCTCGTCTGCCCAGCTACCCTGAGGCCTACCACCACCACCACCCGTGTCTGCCTACGGCATCCACCATGCTCACTCCTCTCGCCCTCTCCCTCCTCCTTCAGTCCTACCGTCTACGACGGTCCGACGTACATTTCGCAGCACGCAGCAACGCCCTCCTGTTCCCTTTTTTCTCCCTCTTCGGGGGAGGTCGCCGGCGACAGGACTCCCTGCCTCCCTGTCTGTCCCGCATCCCCTGTCCATTCTCTGTCTGTCCGGCTGGCTGTCCAGTGGCTGACCCCTCCACTCACCCTGGCTGGCCTCTTTTTGTCCTGTGGCTCTTGTCTTTGATTTTTGCTGCGCTTTTGCTGTGCTTGTGCTCTTGTCAGTTTCCCTTGTAAACTGGATCGACAAACACGCACCACGCACCCGGACCACCTCTTGACTCGGAGGGGGTGGCCTGGCCTTGCCAAGGTCCCACCCACACAAACTTTGACCTACACACTGTTTTTTCTCTTCACTGTTTGTTCCCTTTTTCTCCAGCCAAACAAAACTGACGAACCCACACCTAAGCCCACCTTTCTCTACCTTCTTCTACCACTTATTTCCCTTTGCCTACCTCGCCTACCTAGCATCGTGCCTTTTGTATAAAGCAAACCGCGTCCGCAACCTTATTTTTTGATTCTGTTTTCTGCCTCCTCCTCTCCCCTTTCACCACACTCGTCACCCATTCAAACACATACACAAACACAAACATACAAACAAGCAAACAAGCAAACATCTTTGCCTCTACTCATACTTCCCCAGGCTACCCATACATCTTCTTGCTAGTCACAACTTCTTCCACACCTCATCGTCGCCTCACCCCTCCATCTCCGTCGCCTTGATTCCTCCCACACTCTTGTGGTCCCCCATATGCCCCCATGTCGCTGAGAAATTCTTTAAAAGATCCTCTCATAACTGACGCGGCCGGCTGACAACTCACCACACCTCGACGAGTACTACGGTGAACCACCCTGCCTTTGACTACTTATTTTACTACACTTATTCTATATAAGACGAGATCCTCCCACTTCCTGTGATTCAATTCTACCCGGAACATACTACTACACAAAACAACAATGTGCATCAAGTACGTCTACTTCAATACGTACTCTGACGACCTGGAAGACATTACCGAGCGCGTCGAATCTTGCACACCCGGCTACATCTGCCCCAACCCGCGCGAACTGCACTTCGACCGCGACTACGCCGTCCCCCGCGACCAGGCCAAAGCCTCCCAAGCCCGTGGCGACCGTCTTCCCGGCGGCCCTACCAACGTCTCGACTCCGTCGCCCGTTCTTTGTCTCCGTCGTCTGCCAGCCCCAACTCCCGCACCGGCTCCAGCGACGCCTCTGCCTCTTCTGCTGCCGACCGCGAACCTCGTGACTCCCGCGAGCGCCGTCGTCACCGCCGCCGTACTTCGGACGTCTACGTCAACGGCACCAAGGTCTCCTCGACCTCTACGACTACTACTGCATCCTCCTCGTCGAAGCCCCCTTCCTCACCACGCACAATGCCGATCCCCATCCAGCGCGCCTCCACCATGACTTACGGCGGCATGGAGCCTCCGCCGGAGCGTGGCCGCCGGCCCATCATTGTCGAGGAGCGCGTGCCCTCTCTGTACCAGAGCACCCCGCGCATGATGCCCGACATCTACAACCACACCACGATCCCGTCATCTCGCATGTCGCCGCGCCCGGCTGGCGGCTTTCGTGACCTCCGCGACTTCCGCGATGTTCGTGACATTCGCAACGACATTCGCAGCGACATTCGCCCGGATCTGCGCAGCGACCTTCGCAACGACTTGCGCGAGTTCCGCCCTGTCGGCATCGAGCGTACTTCTACTCTGCGCCGCCCGGCACCGCTGCCTACCATGCGCCCCACCACCCCGACCCTCGACAACAACTTCCTGAGCCCCAACCGCGCTCGTGTCGACCGTTCTCCTCAGGGCTACGGCAGCGCCGAGGACGATCAGGAGCGTCAGGAGCGCCGCCGCCGCCGCCGTGCTGCCCGCGAGCGTGCTTCGGTCATGCCCTCGTCACTCCCTGCCATGGGCGCCACTGACGTCTTTGGCTCGTCGCCGTCGTCCACGTCGGGTGTCGGCTCATCAGCCGCCAATTCCGCTTCTGCCTCGCCGGCCGTCTCTGCCGTCAACAAGAAGCTCCGCTGGGACGATGAGCAGCGTCGTCTGCACAATGAGCGCATTGCCAGCCGCCCCAAGCTGCCGCGTGACCAGTCCGTGCCCACCAAAACCAAAGTGCAGGGTGAGGTCAAGTCGATCCTGAAGAACGCCTCGACTTCCACATCGCCTGCCCCGCCTGCCGAGGGCCGCTCGCGCGCCTCCTCGCGCGCCTCTTCGACTCGCCCGCCCTCTGCTTCGCGCGCTTCTTCGCGCCCTCCTTCTTCGTCTTCTCGTCGCGCCTCCTTTGTGGGCCCCGTCGGCGACATGGACGACATCTTCACTGGCATGTCTGGCCTGAACATTTCTGGCTCGTCCTCAGGCGCACCGACTGCCCCTGGCGCTGGCCCGCTTGACGAGCTCCCGCTTGACGATGCCGAGCGCAGCCGTCTTCGCAACCGCTTCAGCATGCCGCCGCGCCGCTACACAGCCGGTGGTGCTTTCAAGCGCCGCACGGAGATCTGGTACCCTGAGGAGGGCCGCTACCGCTTCATGTGAGCGAAGGGCTCTACGATACGTTGATTACAACACAAAAGCACAAAAAACAAAATAAACACAAAGAAAAAAAAAATACACGTTGAGAACGGGTTACGATAGCATTGAAAACATTATGGGCTTGGGTTACTTGGGAAACATACGGGCATTTTCTTAGGCGCTTTTTCTTCTTCTCTTTTTTGATACTCTACAAATTTTTGAGCGACTGAACCTTTTCGGGGAATATCATTATTTTTTCTTATCTTGACTTTTTTTTTTGCCTTTGCCTGACATCGAGATGCTTCACTTTTGCGTGACTTGCCAGTAGATAGAACCCCTCCAAAAATCAACACACACCGTCCATAGATACACACACTATGCGCATTTCCCCTCACCCGTGACTCTTCCTAAATCTCATCACGACATCATCTCCCGATCCAAGATCGTGCCAATATTGTCAATATCGACTGACAGTTCTTCATGATTGGCCAGATTGCATTCTCAGCTGCCTCATCCCCTCCTCAAGTCGGACTGTTGCCTATGACTCGACTCGCCGGGGTTCGATGAAGGGGAATTTTGATGGTTTTGGCGGCAGTCGTTCGGCAGTCTTGTTCTGTCATCAAAATCATGCAAGTCACCCCTCTATGATGCAAAAAACACACACAGAGAGAGAGAAGGACAACCCCACCTGGTCCGTGAGTCTTTTTGGACTGCTTAGCTGCAAGGCAAGAGCCGAGGATCGGCTGCTGTTGCCTGGAGTCTGAGCGAGAGAGCCTGTTCAGTGGACTGAGTGGAGTGGAGAACCGGGACGGGCAGTACTAGTGGTGGAAGTTGGTTCGTCTGGGGGGGGATCTCCAGCTGGCCATGCCACATCCACGAACAAGCACCGGGCCCCTGCGCAGTTGACAACCTCGCCCCTCAGGCTCAAGAAGACGACACTCTCACACCTTGTTTTGATACGAAAAATACGTCAGACTCACCGTGTGGGTTGTTAAATTGTTAGAAGCTCAAAGTGACTACACAAATGTCACTAAAGTTAATACGCTTGATTTGGACTTTGTGTTTGGAAAGGGGCAACCTGAACAAAAATAAACCCTCGTGTTGAACTTGTCAAACGTGCTGACGGCGTGGCCTTGCCAAAGAAAAGGGTTGTCCCGATGTCTCAGACGACCTACACACTCTTGGGGTCTCTCTTTGTTGACACACGACTTACACAACACTTACACACACAGTATTGCACTTACACGGGATCACACCGTCCACACCTTTATTCGTTCTGTCTTTTGTCTCGACTAGTTTTCTCCGAACTCGCCTGTCGACCTACTGCGAGGCAGAGCCACACACCTTCTTTTCCGCAAAAACAAAAGCTCACCACCCAACCCACACTCCCACGCTAAAGTGCAAGGCGAAGAGAGAATGGAGTAGTCACTCGCCCATTTTCGTATGCAAGTCACCTGTTGTGCATCCCCTTGAGTGCGTCACTTTTGCACCTTTGACAAGGGGTGAAATGAACCTGAAGGAAAAGTTCCGTCGCAAGGCCCCGTCTCAACTCAGCTGGCATGTCCCACCACACGGTTAGTCGTCTATTCTACGGAGTATTCGCCAATTTGCATGTGGTCCTCGTGACGCATTCGGGACGGCACGCATGTGTGTCATATACGAAAGCACCCGAATAATGAGACCAAAAATATTAACAAAAGTAAAGAAAGAGATCAAACCTCAGAAATCTAGAGTGATAAAAACAGAATAAAAATGAAGCCAGTCGAGAAGAGAGCGCATAGAGGACAGCCAGTGAGATGACTCTTAAAATAACAGTCGCCGCTGTGAATCCTCCAGGTCTCCCAGAGAGGCGTCTGTCAGCACTTCTTTGCCAACTGTCAGATTCAGACGTATTGGTTTCAAAAGCAGTCGTTAAAAATAGGGCTCATTCTGAAGAGCAGTACAAAAATAAATTAACAAAAATAAATGTTGCGTTAATGCCTCCCCTTACTTGATATTCTTCAGAAGATAGACTACACCGGCAAACGCCTCCTCACAGCTTGGCTTGATCTGTGCCGGCGGCAGTACAAATCCCGTCTGGCCCATGTCCCGCAGCTCTGACGTGAAGCTGTACGGCACACCCACGACGTCGTGCACATAGTCGACACTGTTGCCGGTCGACTTGTAGAGCATCGAGCAAATGCCGCCAGACTGGAAGTAGACGCCGTGGACACCATAAATGGCGTCAGATGCACCCGTCGCCAAATCCTGTAACTCGGCATTGGTTGTTGGCAGTTTCTCGCATGTGTAACCGTACGGTGTCATAAACAGCTGGCCATACGCATGGTAGTCAATGTACAGCTTGATGGACTGCGCGGCATGTGTGGCCAGTAGCCACGATGTCAATGCTACTGTCTCGGGCGCATCGGCCTGAGCGCCGCCGCGGTAGTCTTGGGCACAAGGGTCGATGGAAGCGCCACCATCGACGCCCCAAGCGATGGCCCAGTTGCGGTTAATGTCTCGGCCGACACAGGTTGAGACTGTTGACTCCGATGAAGTCGAAGTCGAAGTCGTGGTGTTCTCATTGGTTTGTCGGTTCTTGCGCCACAGACGGTCCGTCGTCTGCGTGTAGACAAACCCATCAGGATTGACAATGGGAAAGGCATAGACGTCGTATTTCTCGAGGATGCCGGCTATCTCTCCGTACGAGGTCTTTTCATCGAATGCCATGGTCGTGTTGCCGTCTTGAGATGTTGCTTCGGCCAGCTGAAAGGCCAGGTACTCGACCACCATTGTCGCAATCCATTCACGCGCATGCACCGTGCCGTGAAAGACGACTGCTGGCCGCTTCACTTGTCCTCTACCACTGCCAAAAATACGCAGACCTGTCAAGTTGCGGCCGTCCAACGACACGCCTGATGACACAAGCTCGACATGTTCAGGATGTTGGACCTGCACGTCTTCAAGAAACTGAATGTGGTCTGCGTATGGGTGATATGATTTGAACCAAGTCGCATTGGCGGTACCGGTCTCATATACATCGTACTTTGTCTCTTCTGCTATTGCCGCTTCCAAGTCAGTGTGCATCACCACAGCATTGGTGGTGGCATCGTGTCCCAATCGAGACACCAACTCGTCCTGCACCCCCGGATGAACAACAATATCGGCATAGCGTCCAACCGTACGAGCATCTTGCCATGCGCCCAAGTTCAAGTCGACAATGGCCTTGTTGAGGATATCGACATTATCGTCACGTACTGGAACTCGGAGGACCTGTGTGCCGCGATAGGAAACGTGAGCTGTTGCAGCCGTCGCCCAGATGGCCAGGGCGATTGCAGAGTGCTTCATAGTGCAGTTGAGAGGGAACTGGTGGAAGTTAGTGTGATAAAATACCGGCGAATATCCGAAAACAATTGTGTTCTTGTTTGCTGAATCTTATGTTCCCTTCTCATTGCAGATATTCTTGATCACACCGTGGTGATGTTTGCGAAGCCTGGCATATTCCCCCGCAAATCCGGGGTAGACACGCATCGGCAGTCAAAAAATTGCCGCCATCTGCCTCTTTTTGGACTCGCCTTTGATTTTTATTGTGAAAACTGTACTCGAAATACCCGGTCTGAATACCGTACCCAAAGGCTGAGTTGCCTTTTCCTATTTGCCGGCTACAACCCTACTCTATTTTACCTTTCCGAATAGCATACCCAAAAAGAGAACACATACTTGATTGGATAGAGCAGACAGAAGCTTGTTTGCTGAATTTATTGTTAATGGCTTTCCCCCTCTTTACTGAGCAGCTCTTTTCGGCTGTTGATAATAAGTATTGTGTTCAGGTTTTGTGCAGAAGAAAGACTATGCTGTGTGATTAAGATTGATTTCATGTTGATTTGAAAGCAAAGAGAACGAGATAGCCCTGACATGAGAATTAGTGAATATCATTATGAATGTGATGAAGCATAGATGAAGAGATAATACAGGTGCTTGTAAAACACTGCGACCGCCAACTGTCAGAACCTTTTCTCTGAATCTAGACCACCCACAAATGCTTGTCCTTCCCCCCCCTCTACTGGCTCGGTGCTGTCGTCAAGTACCGGATGTTGGTCGATATTGTCGCCGAACCGACGCCGTAGATGGTCGTAAGTGTCCGTGTCACGACTGTGTTGCCATTGCTGTCAACATCGCCGCCATTGTCACCTCCGTTACTTCCTCCATTGTTTCCGTTGTTGTTACCACCGTTATTGCCACCGTTGTTGTCCCCATTATTACCGCCATTGTTTCCGCCGTTGTTTCCGTTGTTTGGCGGCGCTGTCTGAACCGGTGGTGGCTGTGCAAAGGGCGGCGGCGTAAACCCGGGCCGTCCCCCGCCAAAAGGCCAGCCGGTCGGACGCCCCCGACCAGGGCCACCACGGAAACCGCCAGGTGGGCCAGCGACTGGTGCTGGTTGGGGATTGTTGTTGTTGTTATCGTTGGCCGCCGTACTAGCCGCACTGCTTCTGCACCGCCGCAATGCCGGCCGCGTCGAGGCACTGCGAGAACCATTCGCTGTTAGGGTTACAGACGGTGCCTGTCTGGCACGCTGTCGGACCATCCCAAGTGTTGCCGCCGCCTGTCTTGTTAGCGCTCTGACAATGTTGATTTTGTTCGCTCCCGGGCTGACTTACACTGCCCGTAAATGGTCTGCGTCGGAGTGGCATCTTTAGCGGCGAGGCCCGAGGCCACAAAGAGGGTCGCGACAAGTGCGGTCGAGAGAGTCTTCATCGTGGTGGTTGGTGTTGAAGACGAGGAGGTGGTGTGAGGGAAATAGAGGGAGGGAGATATACAAAGGAGAAAAGAAGAAGATAACGACGAAAGCGAGTACGAAAGTTTAAATTGGGATGAAAAAGGAGCGAGACGACACTGGATAAGCATATATATATAACCTCACAACCTCGCTTCCTCTCAATCTCGCGATTTTGACGGCACAGAATCAAGGGTTGATCGGAGGATGAGGATGATGGCAGACAAGAAAAGGGAACGCCGGCCCACAATCCTGGATTTCCTCAATAATACCCGGGCTGTACCAAGATGCAAGACTGATGGTCTCTCCGTTGTCGAAGTGATGTGAAAGGAGTCAACGTAAGCTGTTCAGGGGTCTTCAGATAGAGGGAGCACGTACAGCAACCGATGACAGGAGCCAAGACGGAAAAGAAGGCAGACTTCCCTCATCTCTTGTCTATGTATTGGCACGAGGGATAAAAAAGTAGTACCCTCGCTTCCTCCCGTCTCCGATGGCAATTTGAGTGATTGTCAAGTAATACAAACATCACAGGAGAGAATGAGGGAGGCGATGCAGACACGCCCACTCGACAATGGGAGTGGTATGAGATGCAGTGGTCAAGTATCCCGTTATGTTGTCCTCCATACAATCACTGTTTTTAAATTTTGTTCTTGATTCTCAAATTTATTGCTCTGTGCTGCACAATGGGTGTTGTGCCGTTCGACCGTTTTTATTTTCATTATTTTTTCAAAACGAGGCGGCAAGGGTTAGACATGAACGGCGCCAGAATCCGGGTTGTCGTGCCGAGTATAGTCTGCCGTTGCGGTTTATCCGTTCACGAAGAGCTGTAAAACAACACAGATAACTCTGTAATCGACGTATTTGTTTGATCGGTTATCGTTTTGCTGATCTCTATTTCCGTAATGGCGTTTGTTATTCTATCATACTCGTTCGTTGTCATGTCATCTCGTATATTTGGTATTCCCGTTTCCCTCGTTGCTTTCAGTTGTTGAAATCGACCTTAATCTGGATAATACCAGAAAACATTCTAGCCGTCGTTGAAAGGCTCGCTCTTGGCAAACTGTAAAAAAGTTTAAAGGCTAAATTGAACTTGCATGCGGGACAGACGGGCGGGACGGACATACGTATATACATACGTACAATGTGAACGTACATGCGCGGGTTCGGACTTGCGTGGGGATGCCACGAAAGAGTGGACTGCGATACCAGATCTGTTCCCCTTTGTCCTTGTTAAGCCCACCGCGCAATCATCTTCTCCCTCTTGGCACTGCCACTGCGCCGCGCCTTGTCGAGATCTGCTTCGACGGCAGCTCTCCGCTCGTTGATTCGGCGCACCTCGTCGGCCATGACGGCAATGGAGCTATCGATTTCTGGGTCGACCAGCTGCACATCACCAAAGGGACTCTCGGTTAAGACAGAGGCACGCACGAGCCATTCGGCACGGCGGGCGTCAGTGAGCGAAGTAGTCGTTGCTGTTTCAAAGGCCTCTTGAGCGTTGGCGGCTACATCGTTGGCCTTGGCAGTGCGTTCATTGAGCGTTGTCTGCAAAAAGTGGGCGTTGATGCGTGTAGCGTTCTCGACAGACGATACCGTGACTTCACCGGCCAAACCACCATCCAAGGGATCCTCGATGGGTAGCATAAGAGATAGGCTCTCGAGCAGCTGGTCCATGGGCGAAGTAGGACCACTGCTGCCCATGCCAAAACTGCCCACACCGTAGCCAGACGAGCGGCGCCGCTGGGCCTTGAGGTCGGCACTCATCATGCTGCTCGTACCGCCAACTGTGCCAGAGCGTGTGCGCATATGTGAAGCACCTGTCGAAGGCCGCCGGCGCACTGGCGATCCGTAGTTGCTGAGGCGGCGGTTGGATGCTTTAGCACGTGCCGATGTAGTCGATATCTGGACGGCCAGCTCGGTGCGGGCTGCCCCGATCAAAGTGTCAGCGGTGGCGTAGTGAGCAGCAGCCGTGTTAATGCGTGCAGTCAAAAGATCCAAGTGCTCGAGCAAAAACACTAGGCACTCATCCACGTAGTCGAGGGCCAGCAGTGAGCGTGTCAGGTTCTTGGCGTTCTTGCCGGACAAAGCCTTGAGTGCAGGTGCCAGGTACTGCTGTTCGACCGACATTTGTGCCACTGGCAAGATCTCGGCAAACAGCGACTCGAGCTCATTTTGGAGAGCAGCCACATCTTCCGTAGAGGGGGGCGCTGTCGTTGTTTCTGTTTCTGTTGATGTTCTTGTCTCTGCCGTCTCCAATGCTTCCAAGTACAGCCGGTCCAGCTTCGTGCGGATCATCTCCACGGAAAATTTAATCAGGTGCAGACAAATGTCCCGCAGCCGCGCAATGCTCGCTTGTTGTTGTTGTGCCGCCTCGTCTTGCGAAGAACCCTTGGCGGCCACAGGCGGCAATGCCCAGCCCAGCTTTTGCAGGCTGGCCAGCAATGTATCGTCGGAGCGGCACAAACCGTCAACTGTTTGTTGGACACGCTGTGCCAGGGAGCGATTCTGTTGCGCCATGTCGCCCACACGGTCGTCCAGCGCGCGACCGAGTCTTTCCACATCAGCAGCCAGGTCGGTGCGGGCGGTGTCCCATTTTTGCTGGTGGCGGGCGGCAAAGGCAGTGCGTGATGCGGCACCTGTCGTCGTGGAGCTGGCCTCCAGCTTGGCCACAGCTTCTTGCTGCTGGCGCACGACGTCTGTCTGTTTGCGGATCGTGTCTGTCGATTTCTCGAGAGCCGTGATGGCGGCTCTGAGCTCGGCATCTGAAAGTGGGAGGGCAACATGGACACCTTCTCCGTGGCCGTCGTCTTGGCTTGCGGCGGCCAGTTGCTCATCCCGTCCACTGCGCTGCAAGGCATCATATCTACGGTGGGTCAGCGCATGTAAAGAAATTCGGGACGCGACGAGTGGACTCACAATTCAAGCTCGTCCAAAGTCAACAACGTGTCGTCGGAGAGGTGTGCCGCCGCCCATTCAACCAGCTCAGGGCCACTAGCCGCATCTCTCAGTGCGGCATCCAGCTGGGCATCGTCGACGGCGACAGCGCGCGCTCGCAATATGCCCGCCAGGTTACCCGCCTGCGTCATTGTGTGGTGTCGTACTACCGCGAATACGGAGACGCGTCTTGGATCGCGATTCAGGGGCGGGGATGTTGGTGCTGCGCCTGGAGCTTAGAGAGCCTCGTCTGTGGTCAAAGTTCGAGACACTGGCCGTATTAGTCAATTGAGTCCAGTCTTTCCTGATTTTGTCTAGTTGAGTCTGTGATTTGAGTGTATGGCAATTGCGATCATCGATGTCGTTCACCGTTTGTTGTGGTGGAGGTTTGGTGGAGAGGGTCACTAGTCCCAAATAGGAATACCAAGTCACGTGGGCACATCACCGACCTTCAGCAACTCACAACATCATGACAATAAACAACAGGATAAATGCAGCCGACCAAAGATATTGCTAACAGTTTTATTTTCGTTATACATTATATATTTGTCTTCTCACAAGGACAATATGACGTATGGGTTGCTACCCTGAGAATTTTGGCCGGCATCGAGGAACAGGAAGCTCATCGGATGAATGGCTGCCGACGTTAATGCAGGAACGTGGCTAAATTAAGGTACAAATACTGCAGAGTTTTCTAAATAAAGAGCGATAAGAGAAGGGAGAAAACAGATCATGAGACCATAAGAAGAGAAAAGTCAGAACCGGGACGCCCGTTCTGATCGTGATCCTTCCAGGTTATTATCTTGATATATCCGAACCAGAAATCAGATGTCGGAGGAGAGAGAACGAATATATACAACAGATCCAATATCGAACGAACTATCATACCACGAAAACGAGAGAAAAGACGCGCATTTATATTAGCTTTGACACATTAGACAAACCAAAGACCAACTTTTACTTTGCGTATCTGCGTATCTGCGTATCTCGGTGAAGGGTTGCGTGGCAGGCCCTTGGATGTTGTTGACAGAGAGCTCGCTTGCAAGGATGAGCTCTGCGGCATTGCCCTTGATTGCGCGCACCACTTTGTATCGGACATTTTGCGATATTACCCCCTTGTATAATCTGCCTTGTTTGTGCTTGGTCGTTGGGAAAGCGAACGCCCAGTCTACCCAATCTATCCGATTTACCCAACCTACAGACGCTCGATAAAGACGTTGCAAATTCCGGGTAAACGGGGCTGCTGTTGGGCGTAATGCAGAGTTGCGAGTAACTGCGAGTAAATGATTCAGCATCTGCCTATCGACTGCAATTGTCGACTACCTATAGACAGTAGCAGCTAGTGCCAAGATATTCTCGATATTCATCCTTGGATGCCACGACGAGCCAAGACAAGGTTATAAAAGGATTCCGAGATGTTTGAGGCGTTCGGGCAGACGGGACCGGTATAGGGGCGGTATTAATTGTATACAATTGTATAAGGAACGGACATATTGAACGTCATATGGGCGCATCGTAAGGGACGACGTATACCAAGTTATGGGAAGGGGCGCACAACTCATGAAGGCGAACATTTATTTTGTCTGATTGTATGTCTGTCTCGCAGTCTGACTGTCCGGTATTTGTATGTCTGCTATGTATAAATGTCGAGGCCTCTTCCCTGTCACTTTCGAATTAAGCTTAAGCCTCATGCCGCATATCACACGCCGCATACAACATTTTTGACGCTTCAATCCCACGTGGTATACCTGCTGCAACGTTAGTACCAAGTACTGCACACAAACAAAAATACCAGCTCCCTAATCCGGCACATCGTACACAACAGATAGGAGTATGCGTTCCATACAGGTACTACTGGCACTTCTGTGCATGCTGTCACCGGCCTTGGCAGCTGTTGATCCCCTCAACTCGGGACGCACACTGACCAACTGGGACTGGTAAGTTGGCTACCAACAATCGAGAGGGTAGTATTGGTTTGTGTGGCCAATATGCAGCCCTGTCGTGAGTGAACAGCACGCGGAGTATTTTTACGTTGTACTACCAACTAACACACAAATAATCGCAGCTGCAAACCGGCTTGTGCATGGTCCACAACGGCCTCTCGGAGCGGTGCATCGTACGTTACCATCGGCCAGACCGGCTCCTACATTTTGACCCTGTTCCCTTTGGGCTTTCCCCGACATAACCATCTCACTGACACACTCCAACAGAGGAAGCGCCCGCGTTTGCGACAAGAACGACAACCCCTTGTCTCTCGCCAATGGCCAAAGGGAGGACAGCAGCTGCAGCAAGAAACCCGGTGGTGCTTTTCTCTGCTCCAACTACAGCCCGCACATTGTCGACGAGAACCTTTCGTATGCTTTTGCCATTACGAACGGCACCACGGACTGCTGCAAGTGCTTTGAGCTTACGTGGAAGGACGGCCCCGTTGCTGGCAAGAAGGTTCAAGTGCAAATCATCAACGAGGGCGGCAGTTTCAATACGGAGACGGGCCGTGATTTTGTTCTGATTACCCCCGGCGGTGGTGTCGGCCCCAACGCCGGTGGATGCAGCGCGCAGTTCGGCGGTGACTGGGGCCGGCAGTACGGCGGCGTGCTGAGTCGTGAGGACTGTGCATCGCTGCCGAGCTCACTGCAGGGCGGCTGTTACTGGCGGTGGAACTGGGCGCGCGGCGAGGTCAATGGGTGGAACGTGTCGTATGTACCCATTACCTGCCCGGACTACCATGTGCAGATTTCTGGGTGTTCGTCGAAATAAGTCGCCATGCGTGGAGGAGACGGTCGTTTGGGCCGCTTTTCACTTCGGTTTTTTTTTTGGTTGTTTGTTTCTCTCTTTCACTTCATTATCCCTTTTTACTTTGTGGGTTTAATTATTTAATGACAAAAAATGGACGAGTTCTTTCCCCATCAAGTTTAAGCAGCAATTTTAAGCCTCAATCTCCATATTTTGCCAGGATCGTGCTCCTTGCTATTACGGGTTTCTTGGATTCTTCGTTCTTACGTCGTACTCCACCGGACTTCACAACTATTTTAATCGGCGTTTCCTCCGTCGTTCCCCGAATACAATCCTACGTACTCCGTACAAAGTACTGTACTCACTACACCACAGAATCTTGTCCACTTTCTCTGAAGAGCATCCAAACATGTGATGCGCTGCCCCAAAATACGTTTTCTTATGCGACCAACGTCTATCGTCGTGTTCGATGACTGCTGTTGCTGTGGCTGTACTGTGTTGGCGGACTGGCAGTGCCGCGTAGACCTTCTTTTCTGCACTTTGGTCAGGGTGCACTTCATTTTATCAAGTGTCCTTCTCACCTTTGTGAATTGTTTATTAAATGGTTGGTTTCTTTCATTTGTCATTGATTTTATTTCTGTTTCTTATTTTCGTCATTTTGGTTATATTTCTAGAATATATCAAATGAACAGGAAAAAAAAAAAAGACAGCTAATTCACTAATTTATCTTGGCAACATCTTATGTCAATCGACAAGAAAGTGCTCTCACTTCTTATGGCATGTATTTCCTACGAGCAAATAAACATCTATCAATAATACCCATGTTTGAAGCAAAAAAGGTGAAGAAGGGTGACGTGCTGCAATTCATAGTAGCACTGACTCAGCCAACAGCTGGCAATTGGCAGCTGTCAAGGACCAAGGGATAAACTCAAACGATTATGACGTCATTCCACAGCAAACTGCTTGTGGGCGGGACAACGCCCGCTGTATCCGTTACGAAGACCCCTCAAACAGCTTCGTATTCATCAAATAATCATCACAGTCGATTTAAAACCATCTTCACGATACCTTTAGAACAGACCACAACATGCCCAGCTTCCTCGACGACGTCACTACCGGCCTCAAGGGCATCCGCGGCGCTGGCGATGCCCTACGCGGCGAGCTGATGGAGGCTGTTGACCATGCCTTTGACAGCAATTCGAGCCACGCGACGACGGCTGCCGACGTCACCAAGAACCAGGCAACAGCCGAGAAGGGCAAAGCCGACATGAAGGCGGCCGACGAGATGGTGGCACGGCACGAGCAGGCACACCGTGACAAGAAGGCGGGCGTAGCCGCGGCCGGTACCGCCGGTACCGCTGGTACAGCCGAAGCAGCATTCAGCGGCAGCGGCGCCCAGACTGGCGCTGCACCGGTGGCCACCCACGAAACGACCTCGGATGCATATGGGAGCGGTGCAGCTGCACCGGCGACAGCACCAGCAGCAACAGAAGCGAGTGCAGGACAGGGACAGGTGCCGGTGGGACAGGCGCAGACACAGGCCGGAGCACCCGGGACTGCAACGGCACCGGTATACAGCACTGGCCATCCCGTGGCGTGAGCATTCAAAGACGTCTTCGGTATGGACACGCATGGATGCGTCGTTGCTGTTGAATCTCCCATGGTTTCATAAGGTGTCTATTTTGCAGCAAATGGAGGCGGTGGACAAGCTGCAGTGGAGCCTGCACCCAAGCACCCATAGCGCTGCATTAAGCCGTGAGATTTCTGGCAGCACAAGAACACTGTTAGATATCTCATAAAAAAAATGAAGAATGAACATCACTGTGAATGGACAGGGAATAAGAGGAAGTAATTTGGTAGACACTTGTGAATATTTGTTGAATTGGCGTTGCGATATTTGCTGCGCTCTGTTAGTTATATATATATATGCATGTAAGCAGGGCCTGAAATGATTTATGGCTGATATGACCACAGGAACACGCGTCAAGACCGTGGTCCACACACTTCTTTTATTCTTTCAAATATTGGCTCATATTCCAATCTATAGACAACATGTCATTTTGTTTCCTCCGTTAAGTTCGAAGAACTTCATGTTTGATTATTAGACTGGATGATCCGGTCTTGTACGCTTTCGGTTTCTCTAGCTTTGCCGTTTTGGTCGATTATATTCTTACACACTCTGGCGAAAAAAAAAACAGACGACGAAAACAGTGTCATGTTTCCCAATTTTATACTTTTATATGCAGTATCGTAACATTAACTTCCGGTTGTGACTTCACACGATGCAAGTATGGCAAATCAACAGCATCCCATCCTTGCAAATTCTGAACAATATGTAGATGGATACTTCCT
Organism: Sporothrix variecibatus; assembly: GCA_016097105.2. Classification (NCBI taxonomy): domain Eukaryota; kingdom Fungi; phylum Ascomycota; class Sordariomycetes; order Ophiostomatales; family Ophiostomataceae; genus Sporothrix; species Sporothrix variecibatus. The sequence continues at coordinate 5,094,907 of JADMNI010000001.1, read as the reverse complement.
AGATGGCGCGGCATCCGTGCACAAAAGTTAAAATCATCAAAAGGACCGTTCGAACATTGTTCGACATTCTAGATGCTGATCACTTTGAACGGAGTACTTGTGTAAATGACTCGCAGTGGGGGAGAGAACGACGATCACCATCAGGCCAAAGACAGTACGGGCGGCTGTGTGAGAGTGAGACCTGGATAGACCTCGCCTATCGCGCGTCTATCGCCTTGCCTTTAATCACGATTTGTCTTGACTGTTTTGTCCTGCTGCTTGCTTCGGACCACCCCCCGTCTTCGTTCTCATTCTTCCTTTTTACTTTCTCCGTATTTGCTCATTTTGTTGGATTACCTCCCCTGTCCTTGCCCTGCGGTCAGCATCTGTGCCAAGATATCTTGTTTGTCCTTCCGCATACGATCGCCTGGTACCAACTTCCCGATTTTGCTGCTTTGAGAAAAAAGAGAGGGATGCATTAATGCAGCCACAACCGCACTTTGCATGGAGAGAGCGAGAAAGAAGCTGGGGTCAAGGGGGTAGGGTAGTGTGGTCGACGGGTTGGTCTACGACGCAAGATACGAGGGGGACGGCCTCCGTGGACAAAAGTGGAAGGCTGCTTTGCAGTGAAGGGGTGTGAATTTGGTAGTTTGGTTGGACAGTGGTTGGGAAATGGAAGGGAATGGAGACCACTTGGTGACCATCTCCTGCCACTTGGGGTGTTGATCTCGACGACGCGTTTGGAATCACCACGTGGTGAAGTCGTGGTGAGAGGGTTGCCCGCCCCCAAAACGAGAACAAGTTCGCGGGGAATGCGACAAGACTGAAAACCAAAAAAAAAAAAAAAACTGAAGCAAAGACCAAAAGAGGGGGACATGTGGTTTCAGCTCACGGATCACCATGAAGATCACCTTGTCTGCCAGCTCGGGATCGGGTCTTTCTTTGTTTTGTCTTAATTTCTTCTTTTTCCGTTTCTCCTCTTCTTCTATTTTTGCGCTGAGCGACATGGTTTGACGTGCTGACGATACTAGAACTTAATATGGAGACAGGATTGGCCAACGCTTGTCTTCAGAGCTGTGCCTGTCGAGCTGTCTGTTAATCAATACGCGGGTTCTCCATACTTTCTCCAACATTTCTAAATTTGTCTCCATCTTTATCCTTCATCGAGATGGCCTGAGTCTACTATCTGCGGTCAGCATCCCCATCTTGTGCCCGCTTTTGTGTTTTGAAGTTGGCATCCGTTCGGCCATTTCGTCCCTTTGTCTTATTCTCCTGTCTGATAATTCTCTCATCCCTTTCGTCTTTTTCGTCCTATTCTTATTGTTCGGAACTTTATGTGCATCTTGGCTCCGAGTCGTGGATGTATTATTGCTCATTGTTCGTTATTTCCATGCTCCCCTACCTCCTCCTTTGTTGACACGCGTCTCGCATTTTCCTGTTCAGGTCTTGATTGCCACACACCATTTCAGGCGCCGCCTTGGGCTCGCGATGACAGGTAGGCGTTCGGTCGTACCTTGCATCCGAGGATTAGACGTTGTCAAGCACGGACAGTTTTCATTTCCATTCTGTCATTCGCGGACTCACAGACTGGCAGTTTACGAAGAACAACGGGAATTACAGACGGATTCAACGGCACCCTACCGGTATTGCAGTATGAAATAGGCCCCGAAAATGTCATATGGAAGGATTAAAAAAAGAAAGAGGAAGAAGAGCAGAAAAAAAGGCATCCTGCGGCATCCCGGCGGCACACAAACGCAGCCAAGACACGCAAGAAAAGCAACCCTGCCGGTATTGCTGACACCTTGCCATCGAGCCCATCCACACTATGATCCCTTTCATCACCTTTGGGTGTGTTTTCCTGTCTTTTCTGTTACTTTTTGCAGTTCTTTTAGACCGAAACAGCGAGAATTTGCAACGAGTTCTGGCAAAAAGGCACCGAAGCTTGCTCACCTATGCCGAGTAAGTCTGATTGAGTGTGATCGAGTATGCCAAGTGCATTCACAACCTCAAAAGACCATGCAAGACCACGCAGAAGCCATATCCGCTTCACAAGGATGGCAATGTCGTATTTCCCCAGTGGGCATTACACAGGACGACGGGCCGTTGGTACCTTTGCAAGGCCATTCGGGACAGTGCAGCGCGATGATGGTGTCGAGGTGTCCGGAGTCATGGAGTATGGCGAGTATGGGTCACGCCCTTTTGCATTTCTTGATTTCCAAGGATCGAGCCATACATTGCTTGATTTGTTTGACACTTTGCCTGCCACTCGAGCCACTCTTGTTTTCATATTTGCCTGCCAAATGGGCCTCCTGACAACTGGGGCTCTGCTTCTTTAATTCCCTTAATTTTCTTTGGAGTTGATTTGTTGGATTTGTGGAATTTGTTGGTTGGCGTTCATGCAACGATGGGGACGGACACGAACGAAAAAGAGAAATGATTTGCGCTTCGATGGACCCTCTTTGAAGACGCAAGAGAAGAGAATAAAGAAAGAAAGAAGGACCCAGTTTCTGCGAAGCGACCTGAAATAGAGACCTGCCGTAGAAGCGTAAAAGTCGTATCGGATCGACTTTGGCGCGTTTCGGTGCAATTTGGTGCACTTCAGCACTTACACGGACACGTGATCGCACCGTTACTTGTTTACAGTTAGGCCGTTGCAAAACATCTTGAATGACGCTCTGCATTACTCCGGTCGTAGTGGCATGACTTATTCTATTTGTCGTTCTCGTATGAGCCTCACTGAGCCCCCTATTAGGAGAATAGGTACAGATATGGAATACTCGGTACTTGATGGAGAATTGCTATAGAGCCAAGTGAAGAAGTTCAAAAAAAAAAGGCGAAATCGTGTAAGACGGAGTTGACAGCTAAAGCCCATAAAAAGGAGGCTCACAAGAGGCTCCAATAACGGCCCTAAAGTGCTAAAAGCCCCAGTAAAGAGGCTCAGAGACATCAGTTGGCACGCAAGCGCCATGGCAAAACGTGTGAACGAGACACCAGACCACTTCAGACCGCTATTCGTCTCCGTACTCCAGTAGAAGTACAGTGATCTAGTTGTCTCAGCGGCCCCATGGTCCGCCATGGCTCCAGCGACTCCAGCGCTCAGTGCCCCAGTGGACATGCTGCAGGCTGCACTGAGGCCTGACAAGGCTAATCCCCGCATCGGCCGCACTACGGCCTTTTACATCCTCCCGGGGCAACCATTCCCTAAACGGAAGGTCTGAGCAAGCTGTTTTACCCACCCCGTCCACTTCCCCGCGGGCCTCCCACACAAAGACGTCGTCTCTCTGTGTTCTTTCTCACAATCCTTCTCCAACCAGGGCCGCGAGGAGAGAGCGCGAACGTCCTCACAAGGGCCGGCTAGCACACGGAGGTGGCCATTTGGACGCTACGTTACCAGGCTTTTTATCTCCACACATGGGGTTTTGGGTTGTCTGAGATCCATTTCTTTCTTCTTTGATTTCTTTGACTGCAGGCGCCAGCAGACATCACTGAATGGATTTTATGGGCACTGTTTATTCTCCTTGCCCCTTCTCCACGAGCTCCACGACAGACAGAAACCTGTTTTTCTACCCATTTTGAAGACATAACTACCCGAACGGCCGAGCCTCCCCGCACTTAGTCTTCCCCTGTTTTCTTCTCTTCTTTCAGTTATCACTTCGATTCATAGTATTTCGACAGTTTCTCCAGTCTTACGGTTGCAGCAAAGAGTTTCACGACCGAGCCGGACCTCGTATGTGTTCGGCTTCAAGTCTGGTTTGGGACAAAACCGTCCAAACTGCACTAGCTAGACGCGCGAGAGCGACAGGAGACTTGGAACAAAAAAGACTGGAGACAAACACCCAACCCAACCCCTAGCCAGATATGTGTATACGGAGTATTACGACGTATGTCCTCTTACACTGTAGACTGTGACTCGGAGTAGTACTTGGAGGAGTACATGCAGATGTATGTACAGCGAGTCCCGCGAATGTTCCCTTGCTCCGCAGCGTGATGATGGGGAGACCACTGGAGAGAGATGGAGAGGACTGGGGAGATGATGGGGGATGAGAAGACTGGACCTCTGGAGAAGCGATGCCACACTCCCCTTCTGTCTCCTCCAAAAAAGGAGAAATAAGCCAAAAAGACACCAAGCAATTATGCACCTATCACAGCCTTTCCCCCCGAGCCCCTTTCCTTTGTTAACGTCCCCAATGTATCATTCTTGTATTTCTCCTGGCATCTTTTGTTTTCCCTTCCCCTCACTAGAAGCTCAGAAGCTCGCAAATTAATCCAGGCCTGCTACTCGTCCCGGGCATCCCACTTTAGGCCGGGCATCCCACTTTGTCTTACTGGAAAGAGGAGGTGAAAGTTCTCCATACTCCGTACTTTGTCTGCCCATGGGGTCGCACATGGGGTCCGATATACGGGTCTTAGTCCTCCATGAATGTACATTACTTTGTATCTTTTAGCTACTGTACTCCGTACAGCATGCGCATGTAGTCTCACGTTGTACTCTATTTGCCTCTCGTTTCGCGATAGGATCACACGCAGACCCGAGCGTCCTACTAGGAAGCACAAGAACCACTCGGCGGGAGATGCACCGACCTACACCCCTGCAGCCAATCACACAGCTCATCTCCAGACCTTGGAGTCGTCAAGGGAGGCGAAAACACATGAGAAAGAGGAGTCCCCAAAGGGGAGTCTCAGAGTGAGCAAAGAGGGTCCCTTCCTAGCTTGTTAGTCTCCCTCGAGTCTCCCTCGAGTCTCCCAAGACGACGTTGGTTCTGCTGTGCTGCAATGCTGGGTCACAACGCCAGCACGCGCAACCCGGAAAAACGGCCCCAAGGGGCGGGATGGAGTAGTGTAGCTGGGGACCCCAAGAAAAACGAGAGAAGCGACCGAACAAGTCAAAAGTCAAGATGACATGGAGGACATGGACCGGGGTGGATTACTCTCATGGTGTTGTGGTACTACAATACTATCCGTGCTTGGTGCTCATGCTGCTCTCATGCCGCTCTTGGATGCCGCTCTTGGATGCAATAAGCTCAGATCACCATACCGAGCGGCAAAAGACTTAAAAGACCCCAGCCGCGCCTGCTTCTTGCCGCGTCCCACGTTTTTCTTTTCCTTCCCTTCTCCTTCTCTTTTTTCCCTTCTTTCCTCCTCAGGTCTCAACACCCGGGAATTCAACATCACACACTCCTCCCCCCTGAGAGAATCACAAATTCGCCCATCATGAGTACTGTCCAAACAGAGAAGCCGTTAGGCGTGACGGAGATCGAGGCCCAGCCCTCCAACAACCAGGGCCCCGTCTACGACAATGACGAGAAGGTCAACTACAACCGCACAGGTGCCATCGACGCCGAGCAGCAGGAACATGACATGACCGTGCTGCAGGCCGTCAGAGCCTACCCTGCCGCTTCCTTCTGGGCATTCGTCATGTCCTGCACAATTGTACGTTGTTCTTTCCCTTCTTCCTCTCCAATTCTTCAACATCATGATACACTTTCAACGAAAAAAAAATGTGTTATCATGATTTGATTCTTGGGTTTTCAACAAACCGTTATTCGGGTTTTCAACAAACCACTAACACAATGTGAAATAATTATAGATTATGGAATCCTACTGTGTGTTCCTGATGGGTCAGTTCGTCGCCACGGCTCGTTTCTGCAAAGACTTTGGTGTCTTGAGCAACGTCACTGGCGAGTACATTATTGTTGCTTCGTGGCAGTCTGCCTTCCAGTGCTCTGGCCCCGTCGGTGCCTTCATTGGTGTCTTTATCGCTGGTCCCATCACGTCCTGGATCGGTTACCGCTGGGCCACCATTGGCGGTCTGATGGCCTGAACGCTTTCATCTTCATCTTCTACTTCGGCAACAGCCAGGGCATGTTCTTCGCTTCTCAGATTCTCGAGGGTATTCCCTGGGGTATTTTCATCGCCAACGCCCCTGCTTACTGTGCCGAGATCGTGCCCCTGCGCCTCCGTGCCCCGGCCACGCAGATGCTTCAGCTCTTCTGGGCTGTCGGCTCCATCATCGTCGGTGGTATCACCTACCACTACCAGTCCATGGACAGCCCGCCGCATACCGTGTTCCCATTGCCCTGCAGTGGATGTTCCCACCCCTCTGGCCATTCTTATGTTTATCGCCCCCGAATCGCCCTGGTGGTTGGTGCGCAAGGGCCGCCTGGACGAGGCCGTCAAGGCCGTCAGCCGTCTTGGCCGCTCGTCCGCTGGCGATAACCCCGAGGACGCCGTCGCCATGATGAAGCGTACGATTGACCTCGAGAAGAGCGAGACCAAGCCCAACCTGATTGAGCTCTGGAAGGGCACCGATCTGTACCGTACCCTGATTGTCTGCGGTGTCTACGCCTCGCAGAACCTGACTGGTAACCTGATTGCCAACCAGGCCGTCTTCTTCTTCAAGCAGGCCGGCATGGCTGACAACACTGCCTTTGCTCTGGGTCTCATTACCTCGGCTCTCCAGTGGATCTTTGTCATGCTTTCGTGGATCCTGACCACCTACCTGGGCCGCCGTACCATTTATGTCTACGGCCAGTTTATCAACTGTGCTTTCCTGATTGCCCTTGGTATTGCCGCCTCCGTCAGTGCTCTTCCCGGCACTGCCAAGGCCACCGCCATCAGCAACGCCCAGGCTTCGCTCGGTCTCATTGTGTCCGTGCTCTTCTGCTTGGGTCCTGCCCCGGCCTCGTGGGTCATCATCGGTGAGACGCCCTCGGTCCGTCTCCGTCCTCTGACCACTGGTATCGGCCGTGGCGCCTACTACCTGGTCAACATCCCTTGCATCTTCTTGTCCAGCTACATGCTCAACTCCGACAAGTGGAACATTGGCGGCAAGTCCGGCTACGTCTGGGCCGGCACTGCCCTGTTCTGCTCCGTCGTCTCGTGGCTGTACATTCCTGAGATGAAGCACCGCTCTTTCCGTGAGATTGACATTCTCTTCCAGCGCCACGTCCCTGCGCGCAAGTGGAAGCAGACCGTTGTCGACATCCGCGACGACGAGTAAGCACGGAACAACTCTTTTCTCTCCGAATTGCATTGCGCTATGTAGTTTTGTCTATTATAATTTTTCCAACTTTATAATACGCACACAAAACATATGCGCCTTATTTGTTGTGGTTGGCCCGCTGCTACGATAATACACCGGATGCTTCCTAGCGTCTTTTTGTTTGTAAGAGCGCGGGTGGTGGATCGGTGCGGGTAGGGAAGGAATGGGAAGTTCCCTCGCCCAAAACTTATATATACCTCCTGAATAATTATGTGTGTGTGGGTGGCATTCAAACTGTCATTATTGTATTTATTTGAATGCCGGTTTTCTTTTGCGATACCTTAGTTAGCAAACCGCCCTCAATACAACTTCAACAAAGTTGATTACAAATCTGCTTGTTTTTCAAAGGTGATAAAAGGACGACGCAGCATCTCGGACTTAATCTATGCTTGTTTGACTTCCAAGAAAGTGCCAAGCTTTTCTTGAATCTTGCACCGTTTTTCTCATACATTATACCTTCCATCCATCTTTCAATATGGGCTTCACGTCACGGGTCGTCCCGCGTGGGGTGTTCTTCCAATCCCTTTTTCGGTCATCCTACACATACCCCGTTGGCAAGGATCTGCTTACATCCTCAACCTTCAACTTCATCAATCCACGACACCACATGATCAACACCGACAGAGTCTCGCAAGTCATTTCTGCCAAATCAGTAGCAGGATTGAGTGACGAAGAAATTCTTGCTCTCTTTACCACCGGCTTCTTCGGCGGCTTCATCTTTCGCATCGAGAGCTGGTTCTTGAGAGTCTGGGGCTCACGCTTTTTGCCAGCAAGATATACAGGTGAGTCGCCCTCAACGACATGATTCAATCTTGTACTAAAGCTAACAGCAGTTGCCAGGCTTCCAGGCTGATGCACAAGCCGTTGCGATCCGCAGACCAACCGCCATCCCAAGGCAACGACTGCTCCCAGTCGGCAGTCTCTTCTTCAGCTCCTTCTTAATGCTGGACAAGCACATTGTAGAGCCAACTAAGGAGCCGTTTAGTGAAGATGAGAGTGTCAGCTCTTACGTCGACTACGGCTTCGGCTCCGACGAGGCTAGGTTTGCCGGCTGCCACCGCTTCCGCGTGACGAGACTGCCCGCAGCCACAGAAACAAGTGACGCCCAAGTCCAGATCGACCTTGAACATTTCCGCTGCAACCCGCAACAAAACATTCCGTCACTAGCAGAGAGCTTCCAGTGGTTCCATTTCGCCTATGCCAAAGCCCTGTTTGCAAACGGCATCCAGGCGATTTTGAAACGGTAGTCCACACCAAACTTATACCGTGTGTATTTTTACTTGCCTTTTTTTGCCATAAGCGTTTACACAGCATCTCCTCAGCTCAAATATCCCAACTCAGATAGATTTTACCGTTATTATTGGAAATAAATTATTAAAGAAGAACCCAAATTCTGAACAATAAAGGGCTCATAACGCCGCGCAGTACGTTCTTTTTTAATAGTATCCTGGTCCACTTAGGAAACTGTGCGCATCCGCTACGCAGTGCACAGTCCGACATCTTCCAGAATGAGGATTTTTGGGTTTAGGTATTGATCTGAGATAATATATTCCCAATGCAGTCATTATGTACAGTCATTATATGCATTTACAAGAGCCCATCAGTCCACGTTTTCCGTTTTCGTTTCTCTATGCCTTGTAACCGGCTTGCAGGATCATCTTGAACAACTCCAGGTCGTTACGCGAGTCGGCTGCGCTGGTTTTGGGAGCTTTGCCGTTAACAACGACCTCGTAAAACTCAAGCATCTCCAGGGTATACGGGTCCGTATACGTCTTGCGGACGGTCCGCTCCTGATAATATGGCTCGGCCACGCCCTCCTCCTCAATACGTTCGCGGATGGTCAGAGTCACAGGCAGACCCTTGATGTAGGGCGTGTCAAAGTTGACGCGCACAATCTTGTTGGCACTGTAGACCTCGATGTTGGCATCAAACGTGGGCACGCCACTGAGACCGCTCTCGTAAGTGACGGCAAAAGTCTCATAACGGAAAAGCACGGCAAAAAATACCTGGCAGCGTCAGTGCCGCACCGGCAACCGATTGGGGCATGCCCAGCAGCTCGCGCATCGCCGACAGACTGTGGGTGCCGAGGGCACCGAGCACGCGCAGCATGCGCTTGGAGTCATCGTTGAGAGGGACACCAAACTCGTGGGACAGCGCCTGGGTCTGGATATCAAGCTCGCGTGCCGCACGATCATCGCTGTCGGCCGCGCTGACATCGCCCGCCTGAAAGGCCCGTGGGAACGTGCCACTCTGGCTGACACCCAATGCGTTGGGGCCGATTATGTCGCGCACCCGCGCATAGTGCACGCGGTCGAAGCCGCCGATCTCCTTGACCGCGTCTTCAAACGCCGTGGCGTACCGGCGCATAGTACCGACGAAGACACGAGAGCCACCGGATGCCTGTTGCTCAGCTGCAATCAGCCGGTCGATGTCGCGGAAGCAGAGGGCGGCCGGCTTCTCAATCAAAACGTGCTTGTTCTGTGCCAGAGCCAGCAGGCCATGCTCGACATGATAGGCGTCGGCATTGGCAATCAGGACGGCATCGACCTCGGGCGAGGCACACAGTTCGTCGGCCGAGGCGGTGGTGGTTGGCCGCTTCCCCTCGGAGCCCAGGACCACACGGTCGGCGCAGGTCTCTCGGGCACCGGCCGCCACATCGCAGAGGTAGGTAACACGGAATCGGTCGGTTAAATAGTTGAGTGTCGGGATGTGAACAACTTGAGCAATCTCGCCGCAGCCGATGATGCCAACACGGACGACTCGTGACGGTGATGGATTTGAGCTTGCCATTGCGTGTGTGTGTGTGTGTGAATGAGTGTGTGGGGTAAGAAAGAGGAGAGTTACATCTTTTTCGAATGCATGTGTTCCAGGCGGCTCTGCTTTTTCGGGTTTCTGTAGCTCCAGTTCGTCTTATACCTTGGAGCAGCTCTTTTGACGTTTTTGGAGGGGGGGGGGGGGGGGGGGGCGACAAGCAATCTGGGTCGGTCGCACCTGCCATTTTCCTTGTGCATTCCGAGGCGGTCGGCGTCTCGGCCAGGGTCTTCGAGCACCCCGAGATGTGGGTCGCCTCGGAACCGACCTACTTTCCACCTTAGCGGAATCCCTCGCTTTTATATTATTGGCGGCTTTTCTTGCGACGAAAGCCGAACCACCGACTTGGGTTACTTATTCATTTTGATATTATCGCTCATTTTCGCACACGCCGATTGATACTTCATATGAACGGCCACAACACACGTACAAAATGTCTGCATCAGATGCCGTACCGACGTCTCTCGAAGACAGCCGGCCTCTGCGCTGGGGCATCGTCGCCACCGGTTTGGTTGCCTCATGGTTCGTCACCGACCTGTGTCTCGACCGACCTGACGCACAAGCACGCCATGTGATCCAAGCTGTAGGCAGCTCCTCCCTTGAGAAGTCCCAAAAGTTTGTTGCCACACACATAACGGCGAACGACGCTGCAGGTCGATACAGGAGCGTCAAGACCTATGGCAGCTATGCTGAGGTATACGAGGATCCGGACGTCGACATTGTCTACATTGCCACACCTCACGCAATGCACCGGAAGAACTGCCTCGACGCCATAGCCGCGGGCAAGCACGTCCTTTGCGAAAAGCCCTTGACCGTCAACGCTCGTGAGGCCCGCGAGGTCTTTGCCGCCGCCAAAGCCAAGGGTGTCTTTGTTATGGAGGGCGTCTGGACACGCTTCTTCCCCCTGGTGCGCACACTACAGCGGCTTCTTCACGAAGAGCGTACCATTGGCGACGTTCACCGTATCTTTTGCGACTTTGCCATGCCCAAGCCCATGGCCCAGCTGAGCCAGACGAACGAGTCACGGCTCACCAACCGGGCTCTTGGTGCCGGCACGCTTCTCGACATTGGTATTTACAGTCTAATGTGGGGTATGCTGGCACTTGATTCAGGCGTTGGCGAGGCTGCCCGCAAGCCGCAGGTACTGGCCTCGCAGAGCGTTGTCAATGGAGTCGACTGGGCCACATCGATGATTTTGACGTATTCTACATCCGAGAACGGGACTAGCCCTACCCAGCAGGCTATTCTGACCTCATCCAGCCTCACCAAGACACCCGCTGCGTTTTGTCGTATCGAGGGCACAATTGGCTACATTGTTGTGGAAGGCTTCGCCGGCTCGGTGCCTGCTTTTTTTACAGTGCACGACACAGAGACACCAGACGCCCAGCCCAAGAAGTACGAGTTTGAGCGGCCGGGGAAGGGCTTTTACTGGGAGGCAGACGCCATTGCTCACAGTATTGCCGCTGGAAAGACAGAAAATGAGCTGATGCCTTGGGCCGAGACCTTGCGTGTCATGGACCTGATGGACGAGATCCGCCGACAGGGTGGTGCCACCTTCCCACAGGATGAGCAGTAGATAGTTATGGGCATGTATGGATATTTACGAATAAAACTACACTGTGCCATCTTCTTTCATTATGGCAATGATATTGACATCAGCTGTGCTTGTACGAGCAAAGGAACATTCAACTGCATCTCTACATATTTATGGAATGAACATGATGACAGCTAAAATGTGATCTAATAATATAGAGAGATTCGAAAGACTTTAGATTGTGTTACACATGATGTCTGGGTTCTGTCTTGAGGAGAAACGTCTGTTGGGGGAAGAAACGGAGAAGCAGATATACAAATTGGAGAGAGATGGAGAAACACTGGAGAATGAAGGATAAACTTCGGCAATGAGGCTGTTAGCTCACGAGGAAACCCCAGAAAATCACGATATACGGCGTGGTGGAGAGTTTCTTCAAACAATGTGTGGCGGTCTAGACGAATGCCAAGCTCGGAGGAATCCATTTGGAGACGACGCCAGAAAACAAAAAGAGAAAAATGAGACCAAAGAGCTCGGAAGCCATCTCGGAATGCTAGCGTAGGTCCTAGCTGTCGACGCACAGAAATGCCTGCCGGCAATAAGTGACTTGACCACATGGCCTGGGCGCCCCGGAAGACGATGCACCACGTTCGTCTTTTCCCCAGTGGAGCACCCACACTTGGCGTCGTGGCGTTGGAGTGTCCCCATGCTGCCCCAGATCCCCAAATCCCCAGGTCCCGAGATTCGAGATTTTCTTCGGGCGAGTTGACACCTCAACCCTCGTCCTTCTCGTCCTTGTTGTCTCCTTTCCTCCATTCCTCGTTTCTTGATCAACCCCGGAAAGGAGCCACCCAGCCATTGTTTCCCCTGGTCACAGTTGCATGCATATATGGCATGCCTTCTTCCCTCGTTTCTCGTCGTTTTGGCTGATCTCCCCTCTTTTGGGTCGTCAGCGAGCAACTCTTCTTACCTCTGCCTCCGGTTTTTCTTTTCTGTTTGCAAATAATTTTTATTTAATTGCATTTTGGCCTTGTTATTTCATACTACCTCATCACCATGGCCAACAACGACACCCTGGATGAAAAGGAGGCCCGCATTGACGCATCGCAAGTCGTGGTCGTCAACCTTGCAGATGTAAGTAAGACTTTGGAGAGTTGGCTCTCGACTTTCAATCGTTAACACAGCCGCACAGGTCATCCCCGTCAATCCCAAGCCGTGGTACCTCACGAAGCACCTGGCCCTGCTGAACTTGCTGCTGGTGGTCCCGCTGCTGTCTGCCGCCACCATTGGCTTTGATGGCGCATTGATGAACAGCCTACAGGCGCTCACGCCATGGAAGACGTACTTCAACCACCCCAACTCGTCAATCCTGGGCACAATGAATGCCATCTTCTCCGTGGGCAAGATCCTGGGTATTGGCCCGGCTGCGTGGATGGTTGATCGCTACGGCCGCAAGCGTCCCATCTGGATTGGCCTCGTGTGCCTTGTGTGCTCGACGATCTTGCAGGGCGCCGCACAGAACACGGCCATGTTTATCGTCTCACGGTTGCTGCTGGGCATTTTTACTGCCTTTATCGCTCAGGCATCACCCATCCTGGTGGCCGAGCTTGCCTTCCCTACCCACCGCGGTAAAGCCACAGCCCTGTACCAGACGACATATTACATTGGTTCCATTTATGCGTCATGGTCGACGTACGGGACCTCCCACATGACGACGTCGTGGAGCTGGCGTATCCCATCGATCTTGCAGGGTACTCTCCCGCTTTTGCAGTTTGTGTTCCTCTATTTCGTACCCGAGTCGCCGCGTTGGTTGATCGCCAAGGGCCGCCACACCGAGGCGCGCAGCCTTTTGATGAAGTGGCATGGTGGCGGTCGTGAAAATGATGAAGAGACGGTGGCCTTCATCGAGCATGAGATACGCCAAATTGACGAAAGCGTCACGGCGAGCAGCAGGCACTGCGCTCGACAAGCTACCTGGACCTACTGCGCTCGCCGGGCAACCGCCGCCGCACCCTGATTGCGGCGATTGTGGCTTCTTTGCGCAGTGGAATGGCGTTGGCGTCGTGTCTTATTACCTAACGCTCGTCCTCAACAGTGTCGGAATCACCAAGGCCACGGACCAGACGCTCATCGCCGGCTGCCTGCAAATCTTCAACTGGCTCGCAGCCATTCTGGCTGGCGCTCTGATGGTTGACAAGCTCGGCCGTCGTACGCTCTTCCTCGTGTCCGTCGCTGGTATGTTTTTGTCGTACATTGTCTGGACCGTCCTTTCGGGTCTCTTTACTACGGACAGCACCAAATACCACCACCTCGCACCTGGTGTCGTGGCTTTCATTTTCATCTGCTACTTCTTCTACGACATTGCCTGGTCCCCGCTGCTGCTCGCCTACCCCGTCGAGATCTTCCCTTACACACTGCGTTCGCGTGGTGTGGCCGTGACCTACGGCTCGACATTTATCGGACTCATCATCAGCCAGTTTGTCAACCCCATTGCCATGTCGCACCTTGGCTGGAAGTACTACACTGTGTTCCTGGCCATCCTGTTCTGTCTCTTCTTTGCCATTTACTTCTTGTTCCCTGAGACCGTGGCCACTCGCTCGAGGAGATTGCTGAGATCTTTGACGGGCCTTCGAGCAACGACTCCTCCACAGCTGGCCATGGCCAAAAGCTGGAGCTGTCCCAGGTCGAGAAGGCTTAATATGCGTGAAATTTACAAACCGTTCCGTGGGAGACAGACACAGCGAGTCATATGATACCGTAGCACTGGAGAGGCTAAAGTTGAATAGACCTCAGTTTAGATGGAGAACGATAATTCTACTCATTACTATCAATATTATACGCGTCGTCTCGTAACTTAATTTGGTCGATTTGATCACACTTCGTTGATGGCCATGAGAAAGTAGATTTGATAAAGCGAGACTTCAAATTTGACGCAGTCCACCAGGACGATGGAAACTGGATTTGATTACAGAGCAAATAAAACTAATGAAAACAACTTCTCTTATGGCATTCTAGTGTAAAGTCACTCTATAATACCTTGATATATTCTCGCTAGTTATACAAAAATCAAAACAACACAGCATGAGCCCTTATCCTTTCCTTGTCATGTCTATCTCTTACAGAACATCTCCTGTCCGGCACAGGGCCAGGTTCTGAAGGAAGGGCCGGTCATTGGCTGCGACGAGGTAGGCTGCAGCAGTGGCCGACTTGTTGACATGGCGGATGCGCGAAGCGGCGGGCACGACAAAGGTATCGCGGCTACGCCAGTGCAAGGTGAGTTTCTTTCCGCTGGGCTCCTCAATCTCGGTGCTGCCCTCACCCTCATAGCAGTGGTACAGGTACGAGCTGGGATGGTAAAGCACGTCCGTGGATGCACCGGCCGCAACGCGCTCGGCCTGCATGCCGATCGTCGTTGACAGCGGTTTGCCGTTAGGCTGCGTGTAGTGGTAGATGCTGTACTTTTCTGGTGAGGCATCCAACGTCTCTTGCACTGGCGCCCAAGGCATACGCCACGGCGTGTGGTCGACAGGTTCGCTCGGGTAGCGCGAGTCGCTGTATAGCTCGGCAATGTGGACACGTGCGTAGCGGAACAACGGCAGGTTGAGTGCATCGAGCCAGACAATAGGGCCCGAACTGTCGTTGCCGTGGTCGTGCCAGTGCCAAGTGGGTGTGACGACCACATCACCGCGCTGCAGCAGCATCTTTTGGCCCTCAACGGCCGTAAAGCCCTCACCATCGATAATAAAGCGCGCGGCGAAAGCAATGTGGCGGTGAGCAATGGCGGTCTCGCCCGGATTGACAATTTGGAGGCCGCCATAGATAGTATCGGTTGAGTGCGGGCTCGTCATGGCCGGGTTGACGAGCATCAACACGCGGCGCTCGGCCTGCTCGGCGGGCACGAGTTTGGCAGTGCGTAGGAGCTGAGGCAGAGCCTGTTCGTAGGACCAGAGGTACGAAACGGCGTTGGGGTTGGGGTGCGGCGGGACCATAGCCTCCATCTGTAGCCACAACGGCTCCATGTGCTGCGTGGGCAGCTCGGCTAGCAGGCCATCGAGGCCCGGCTGGCTGGATGTGTCGATGTGGTTGTCGAGGGAGCCCATTGTGGCGGTGAGATGTCGAGAAATTATCAAAAGTTTGTTTGTGAGAAGGGGTACATATGTTGTGAGGATATAGTAGCTTGACCGTAGTGTGTTTTGGTTTGTTTGGTCTCGTTTACCAGTGTTAGGTGTCCATGTGTCGATACCTTGGTTCCCAAATCATTGATTCCAGACGCTTGACACTTTTTATCATGTCAACACTGTCCGCCCAGGCTCCAATAATACGCTGACAAGGCCAACCGAAAGGTCCAGAAAGCAAGGAATTCGAGTGTCATGAGATATGTGCTCATCTCGGTTACCCCGGTCAGGCTCGGGGGAGGGGAATGAGTGAGTGCGTGTGTCCTGGGGAAGTGGATGATGAGAGATGGTGAGGCTCGGAAGGGCTTCGGAGGACCAGCTGTGCTCGGAACGGCAGCACGGCAGTTGTCAATTAAATTAGTGTACTCCGTAATGGCGGCGCAATAGTGGAGTAAATAAAAGTGCCGAGCTGTCTTGAGCTAGGTGCAGCTCCATTCGAACCATCGGAAGCACCACTCGGAACGCTCCGAGCATGGTAAACAACGCCGAAATCAAAAACTTCCGATACAGGCCGTTCAGGTATCATGGACGGGAATTGGGATATCACTTATAACGGAAGACCATCCCGAGGGCAGCTTGGACAAATTGATGTTGGAGAGATTTCTGTTTGGTCATCATGCGCAGAAGCACCTTGGGCCTTGCCTCTTTTATTGGACAATTTAGACACAGCTTTCACCCTACGTCGCGGAGCACTTTACCATTTTCACATTCACACAACTTGAACATCACACCTCTTCCAAGACACACACTCATACCCTCCTCTTCTTCTTCATTCTTCCACACCACCGCCTCTCACAAAATGGCCTGGAAGCGTCTCATCCGGTTTGTCGACGACAACGGCGCGTCCGAACAGTTTGGCGATCCGTGCATCGACTCGGCCGAGGAGCTGTACGAGCAGCTCGAGGCGGGCACTCTGCATGCTGTTTGCATACTCTGGCTCGACCTCGCCACTAGCGCCGCTCTTGTCGCTGGTGAGCGGACCCATGTCAAGGCTCTGAGTGACCTGCTGCGCCGAGACGTGCCATTATCCGGTGCATCGGCCTCAACTACATGAAGCATATCAAGGAGGGCGGCCGCACACCGCCGCCGTACCCTCGGTGTTTATCAAGCCATCGACGACCGTGGCTGGCCATGAAGAAGACGTTCCCATCCCCAAGGTGGCCCAGGACGGCACTATTGACTACGAGGGCGAGCTGGCTGTCGTGATTGGCGACCGGCCCGTCAAGAACTTGGGTGAGGATGTGTCGGACGAGGAGGTGCTCTCGTACATTGCTGGCTACATGGTGGCCAACGATGTGTCGGCACGTGCGTGGCAGCGTGACCCCAAAAAGGCCGGCGGTGTGCCGCAGTGGTGCTTCTCCAAGGGTTTTGGACAAGTATGCGCCGCTGGGCCCTATGCTGGTTTCTGGTGCCGCGCTCAAGCCCGTTGAGGGCGTGTCGGCGACGGCGGTGGCCGCGGCCTCGCAGCTTACTCTGCAGACCTTCGTCAATGGCGAGGAGCGCCAGAACACGAGCACAAGCGACCTGCTGTTTAGTGTAATCCCAATCCTGCGTTTCTGTAGCCAGGGCACGACGCTGCAGCCCGGCACAGTCATCCTGACGGGCACGCCCTCGGGTGTGGCTATGGGCATGACCCCGCCGCGGTACCTAGACAATGGCGATGTTGTGGAGGTCCGTATCAGCGAGCTGGGTCGTGTTCGCAACAAGATGGTGTTTGAATAAAGGGAAGAGGGTATCTAGTAAAACTTATTATTATATGTACTGCTATGAGCGATTATGATATAGACTGCAAAATAGACTAGTCCATCTTTTATGATACATGGTGGACACGAATAAGTATCAAAGTGTATGCAGTTGCTTGTTTCTTCACGGCTGGTTCAGCACCTCCCAAGCATGCATGTTGAGGTCAGAGAAGTCCTGTGCGTCAAAAGACAGGCCGGCAAAATCAAAGTCGGAAAACGGAACGTGGTTGGTCGCGCTGGTGTTGGTGCAGCAGATCTGGCCGCATGCCCATATATAAGCCGTGACTCGGAGCGTCTTCTTGTTGGTGTTGGTAGTTCTGCTGCAGTGGAGGCTGCTGTTGATGCTGGTGGTTTAATAGCTGCGGCTGTTGCTGGGTCTGTTGTTGGTGTTGGTGTTGGTGCTGCTCTGTATTCATTCGATTTGCCGGTTGCTGTCCATTCTGAGTTGACTGCTGTCTCTGGCCTCCAAGAATTTCGAGAGCCGCAACACACCGGTGCGCCGCCAGCCCGAACCGCTTGTGTCCATCCAGCAGGCGCATGGCTTGATCCCAGGACCGCTGGGTGTCAGCCACAGGAAACAGATCGGGTCGTAGTTTGGCAAGCACAAGTATGCTGGCGGCCGAGTACAAGTAGTAGACACGGTACCACCACGCAGGCAGCAAGCAATGTCGTCGCGTGAGGCCGGGTTGTCACCAGGGCCGAAACGCTCGAGGACATCAATGGTGCCTTGGCCGTGTCCACACAGATGGCGGCGACGTCTTGTTTGATGCGGGTGCGGAGACTGCTGACGCCAGTCGTGGAGGTGGCTGCCACTGTCGTATTTGTAGCTGAATCGTCGAGGCAGAAGCGAGAGGCAACAGGACGGAGAAGGAGGATGCGAGCTTGTAGAAACCGAACATGGAGGATGACAGCTTGTCTAGGCTTGCAGTCTTCCCGGCTTTGCCGTCGTATCTCAGCCTCGTCCAGCTTTTCTAGTTTGTCAAACCTCAGATATTCGGGCAGTCCGCGCTCCCACTCCAGCAGGTCCTCGTCCAGCTTGAGCAGCATGGCAAGTGCGTCCTTTTCGCCTGCAGTACTAGACATGCTAGTCGTAGCAGCCGGCGAGTAGAATGCCGATACGACTTGATTCATAATCTCGTAAAGTTTGACGCTCTTGATGAAGAATGACAGACTCGGCCCGTCGTAGTAAGGTGCCTGAGTCGAACACAAGGGCAAGGGTACGGCTGCACACAGTTCGCTGGAGATCATGACTGGCCGTCCATGTGTGACTGAGACCATGCGGTCAAGCAGGACACAGCCATGCCACAACCGACGACGTAGCTCGCGTTCAGCAACGGGCATTGCGTCAGTAACGGTATCTGCACCGGTCCCCAAATGCAGCCCCAGGCTCTGGCAGTCCGGATGGTCGAGCCGACAACCATCCACGTCTGGTGAGGACTGTTCGTACTCTGAAGGTATTGGCTGGCAAGCAGCAAGAACTGCACAGTTGCTAGTGAGCCGGCCGTCTCCCACAGACTGCTCTGGAGCAGTTTCTGGGCCCGGGCAAAGTAGAATCGACAACGACGCTCGCGCTGGCGGAGAATGCGCTGTTGCTGTTGGTGGTCTTTCTGCTTTTGGCGACGTTTCTCGGCTTGTGATTGTGGATGTGATTGGGAAGATAGTGTTGGCGGAGGTGGCCAGCCTTCGGACAGCTGCGTTGACAGGGCAAAAATAATGTTGAGTGTCGATACAAAGACACGGTCGTCGGCCACATTGTAAGTTGTATCACCGTCACTACCGTCGGTGTTGTTGTACCTGTCAAACAAGGACTCGTATGCCGGCGTCCATGATCTCCTCTCCAGAAAGGGATACAGAGGATCGACATATCTCCAGTACAGATCCACCAGCCGATCTGCTTCACGCCTGCGTGGCAGCATCTCCAGCATATCGGCGTCACCATCGTCGTCGTCGTCGTCCTCATTGCCATCCTCGTCGTTGACGTTGCTATCGTTCCTATTTTGTGCCAGCCGTTGTCGTTGTGGTAAAGGCAGTGTCGTCGTTGTACCACCTGACACACCTCCCGACACACCCAGCCCGGCTGAGCTTGGTGATGCCGCTGCTGCACCCATGTGTGCTTCAATGGCCTCCTTGATTTGCCGAGTGAATGAGCCCGCACTGCTGCTACCAAAGTACTGCAACGTCTGCGTACCTTCCTCACCGACCACTGTCATCGAGTCGGCCACGATGGCACCCGAGGCAGGTCCCGAAGTGTTGCTACCACCAGTCGCAGGACCTGTGGCTGGTCCCGAGCTCGGTGAGCGCACGTCTGTTCCACGACGCTGTCGGCGATCTCCATGTTGGCCATGGTATTCGTGCTGGCCATTGAGAGATTCGTACGATGACGTCGTACGGGATGCACGTGTGTCGGCGTCGGTGTTGGAAAGGACCGGCCATGTGCCTGTGGGTAGTGCGAGTGAGATTGTGGTTGATGGTTGGGCCGTTGATGTTAGTATGCTGTGCTCGGGAGACCGGCGAGCCAGTGTCTTCGGAAAACCCGGGCGTGACCGAGTCTGATATCGCCGAGGCCGAGACTGAAGTAGTGGTAGTTCTCGGAGTGGGCCGGCTCGGTGTGGTCACAGACGACATGGTCGACGCGTTTGGATCGCTATATGCACATCGATCGCCCAGCGCGAGACGCCGCAGGCAGTTGCTGCAGGTGGGCCGGCCGCCGTCGCACTTGACCTTGCGTGCGCGGCACATGTCGCATGCGATGCCGATTTTGTGGCGCTTCGGGCGCGGCTCGTCGGACATGATGGGTGGTGGAGCGTGAGTTTTGTGTTGCGTTGTGTATGTGTAATGTTCGGTGGACGGCGATTCTCAGGGGCAAGCTCGGTGAGGGCCTCGGTTGGTTCCTTCCTTGCAAGTTTCTTCCTCGTTCCGACCTTTCAAAAACAAAAATCGTCTTCTCCTCTTCGTCGTCTCTTCTCTTTTGCTGGATATCGTCCAAATGCAAATGGGCATTCTCTGGGGAACCCGCACTTCGGAATGGATTCTGGGATGCTGCAGATCAAATACAATGAGAAGTGGTCCGCTAAATTGAAGACCAAATTTACTTTCCCCTTTCCGAGGTCATTCCGAGGCCCTTCCGAGCTAGTTTTCCCCGCCTCTTGTGCCTAATATTGTCTCTAGCGCCCGCTACATTCCCTACAACTTCCATAAACAACTCTTCCAAAGACCCGCTAATGCCTCGCTTCCTGCCATTGTGAGGCACCGACCACCGGCACCACCCACGTGGGACGGTACTTGACAAATATCTCGGCTTTTGGTTGCAGTTTTGCCCTAATTGTGTGTTAGGATGACGAGTGACATTACCTGCAAAGGATCTCGAGAGTAAACTCACCAATTTGAAAGCAGCGTGGCCCGGACCATGAGGAACTTTCCCTTGACGCCGGCTGCACAGTCCAGAGCGTTGAGCCGCAGCTGCTGCAAAAGAACTTTTCTTTCGGTGCACCGCTAGATGTGTCGTCCAGAATGCAGCGTGCAATGTTGTCGTGGCCGGTGACAATGTTGACCTCGCTTTCTGCCATCTTGGCAATCTATCCGAGCAGTCAGTCAGTCAGTCAGTCAATAAAACGAGCTCGGAGTTGCCCGTTTTGGAAGCTAGCTCGGAACGCCCACTCACCACCTGTCCCGACCCACCAGCGCCCTTGCTGCAGTGGACACAATAGCACGCCAGCACTGCCGATGGCTCCGAGGCCACTGTAAACGAGACACTGCCGCAGAGGCAGCTGCCATTGTACGCCGGTGACGCCATGTGCGAATGGAAAGAAGGAGAAGAGGAAAAGAAAAAGAAAAAGAACGGCAGCTGATGAACGGTCAATCAAAATTTCTTTTCCTGAACCTCTTTGCCCTTCTCCAGGAACGTTGCATATTAATATCGTCTCTTCCCCAGAATCGGGCGCAGCTCTGCTCTTGCTTCACTTTTCTGTTCCGAACCCCACACATTACACCTCCGAGCCAGCAGTTGCGCCTTCCTCTCAACGCACATCCCACTGTACCTCCCCAATTTGGCAATACAGCTACTTACCTCCTACTTGCCAGTCGTGTTCAGACGAATTCTCAAGTCAACATCGTCACCAATTGTGACAAATCTTCTCACACAACGACTTCACGATGGCCGACGTTGATGTGGACGCGGTGCTGCAAACACTCACACTTGAGGAGAAGGTCAGTACACAGCTCACATCAGCAAAACAGCCTCCCGTTCAACACCCGCCCACTGACATCCGTGATAGGTCTCTCTTCTCGCTGGAGCTTCGTTCTGGGGCACCGCTGCCATCCCAGAAAAGAATGTGCCCTCTGTCACGCTGACCGACGGGCCCAACGGCACGCGCGGTGTCCGTCTCGACGGCAGCACCCGCGCCGCTTGCTTTCCGGCTGCCGTGAGCCTCGCCGCGACCTTTGATGGCGACATTGCCGAGCGTATCGGCGTGGCTCTCGCCGAGGAAGCTACCACAAAGGGTGCGCGTTGCCTGCTCGCGCCCACGGTCTGCATCCAGCGCCACCCCTCGGCGGCCGCAACTTTGAGACATACAGCGAGGATCCGCTGCTCAGCGGCACTCTAGCACGCCGCATGATTGCCGGCATCCAGACAACAGGCAATGTGGCAGCAACAATCAAGCACTTCGTGGCCAACGAGCAAGAGGCTTGCCGCACCACAAGCGACTCGCGTGTGGCAGAGCGTGCCCTACGTGAGATTTACCTGCGGCCGTTTGAGCTGGCTGTCAAGTCCCAGGCACCGCCGTATGCTGTCATGACGTCGTACAACTGCCTAAACGGAATACACTGCGACGAGAACTCACGCTTGTTGAACGACATCCTCCGCGGCGAATGGGGATGGGATGGCCTGGTGGTCAGCGACTGGGGCGGCACGAACTCGGTGGCCGAGGCGCTGAAAGCCGGCCTTGATCTCGAGATGCCTGGCCCACCAAGAAAGCGAACTTGGGCGGCCGTGCAAGCCTCTCTGAAAGCTGGAGAGGTGTCAGAGGCTACGATAAACGCACGGGCTCGCAGTGTATTGGCATTTGTCAAGCGCGTGGGTGCCTGGGACAAGACTGTTGACACCGCCGACGCTGCATCTTCGACAGTCGAGCGAGCTGTTGATCGTCCCGAGCACCGCAGCTTGATTCGTGATGCTGGCTCGCGGGGCATTGTCCTGCTCAAGAACCAAGACAACATCCTGCCTCTCAACCTCACGACCCCAACAACTACACAAACAAAGAAACCTACAGTCGCTTTCATCGGCCTCGCCAAGGACGCTCTGGCCCATGGCGGCGGCAGCGCCAGCGTACGCCCGCACTACAAGATCAGCCCATGGGAGGCCATGCATGAGGCCCTTGGCAAGACGTGCAACCTCGTTTATGCCAAGGGCGTGCGCCGTCTACGTCTCCAGCCACCCATCAAGACCCACGAGCCGCCTGTCGATGGCGCTGACGACCGCGACGACGATCCTAACCCGGACACTAAGCCGGCTGGTCTCGTCTATGGTCTCGACGGCAAGGCTGGCTTCACGATCCGCTTCCACCCAGCCACCACTGACGGCCAGATTATCGAGGGTGGCGAGCCTACCGTTGTCCATAGCCACCCCACGTCGTCCTACTCGCCGCTCGGCACCCAGACGTCACTCAACAAAGTCGTGGAAATCATTGGCAACTTTACACCCGCCGAGACCGGCAACCACTGCCTCTCCTGCTCCGGCATTGGCCCCACGCAGGTTTTTATTGACGACGTGCTCGTCTTCGACCAGGCCACCAATGCGCCAGACCCAATGGGCGCTCTGTTCGCTGCCAACACAGAGCCCGAGTTCCGCCACGCCTTCGAAGAGGGCCGCACCTACCGTCTCCGTATCCGCACGTTCCCGCCCACCGCCTCGCCAGTATTAAATTTGTCCATTCTTGAAGGCCGCTCTGGTGCCCGTCTCGGCTTTTCCCTCGCTTCGGACCGGGACTCGGATGCTGTCCTCCTGCAGGAAGCCGCTCAAGTAGCGGCTGCCGCCGACGTCGCCATTATCTTTACCGGTCACGACCCCCAGTGGGAGACCGAGGGCCGTGACCAAGACTCCTTTCACCTGCCCCTCACCCAGGACGACCTCGTTCGCCACCGTCGCCAAGGCTGCACCAGCTGGTAAAACGATTGTGGTCAACGCCACCGGCACGCCCGTCGCTATGCCCTGGCTAGCCGATGTCGGTGCCGTCCTGCAGTCCTGGTTCCTCGGACAGGAATGCGGCCGATCCGTTGTCGACGTGCTGACGGGCGCCATGAACCCCGAGGGCCACCTGCCCGTCAGCTTCCCCGCCCGTCTCGAGGACACGCCTGCCTTCCACAATTTTGGGGCCGAGCTGACACCGACCAATCTCAAGCCCGTTGTCAACTACGACGAGGGCATCTTTGTGGGCTACCGCTACTACGACCGCCAGCCCGCGTCCGTGATCAAACTTCCCCTTTGGCCACGGTCTATCCTACACCACGTTTGACGTGGGTGCACCAAATGCGGCTTTTGATGAACAAGAAACTGCTTTCACTGTCGACGTCCCCGTCACAAACTCTGGTGCCGTCCAAGGCGGCGTGGCCCTGCAGCTGTACATTGGCCGTGCTGAGCCCGACATGAGTCCGGTTGCGCTGCCGGCTGCGCCTGAGGCCCACCCCGCCAAAACTTTAGTCGCCTACAAAAAGGTGCGGCTTCAGCCGTCAACCTCTGAGACCGTCTCCCTCACAGCCCCCGTGCGCGACTTTGCCTACTTTGATGTCGGCACGGACCAGTGGCTCGCCGATGCCGGCTCATACCGCCTGTATGTCGGTGTGTCTGCTGCAGACATTCGCCAGGTGGCCGACGTCACTCTCGACAAGAAATATGCGTTTGGTAAATAGATATAAAAAGTAGAGGTTAGTGACCTTTAGAAGACTTTAAATAAAAATTATCTGCAAAATAGAACACAAAATCGTTAGGGTTTTAGATTTCGTATTTAAATTCAAAGTTTGAACAAATACGTGGGAAAAGAAGTCATTGTCAACCACAACAGAATAAGATAATATTTTGCGAAATCAAATCGAGTACTACACTTTTTTAAAACGAGCCAAAAAAAAAAAAAAAAAAACATAACAAGACCAAACAGGTAACAACGTGGCTTCCACCATTCAACTACATACATGACACAAATACAAATGACCTACCTTATATATACCTGGCTTACACATTCTCCTTCCACGTACGGCCATAGATACAGGAATGCACGGATCCCGTCCGCTCTCCCCTAGTTAAACCTGTAATCGGCGGATTAGTAGTTGGGTCGGTGACGACCAGCGAATACCCGCTGCTGTACGTTTTTTTTTTTTTTTTTGGTCGTGTTTTTTTTTCTTTCCTTTTTTTTTCCTGAAATTGTATGTGATTTGAGCTCTGTCGAAATTCAAAAGTCTTATATATTACGTTTTATTAAAACTTTAATAATAACATTTATTACTTGAACTTCATGGATTATTTACGAAAAAAAAATGAAGTTAATTTTGTCTTATTTCTTATATATGTTTTTCTTCATTTAGTTGCCAGAAACATGATAAAATATGAAGCCGCAAATACAGCCTCACTATCAATGAAGAAAACGAAATTGAACGAATAATATGGTTTGCCCTGTCACATCTTTCTGCGTCGTTGTTCCAAATGTGACATTGAAAGTATCACGTGCAAGGCTCTGGCAGATAGACCCACACTCTGAGATTAGTCATCTTAGCTCCCGCCAAATCCAGGAACCAGAACGCTACCCAACCGAAAAGCCAGAGGGGCAATCGGCGGTGATGGTTGGCGGGCAAAAACATTGGAGCCTTGGGTGCCCTCCTTTCAACGACACCACTGCGTTTGCGTCATATCGTGTTCCACAGCCGCGATTCACGCTACCCTGCCGAGACTGCGATACCGACACGCAGCAGAACATCTTTGTGAACGATTGTTTCCTCTGTGGCTTTCTAGTTACTGCTGCCGATAGCTCACCTAGTCGACAATTTTCTCCTTACCCCCCCTTTTAAGGGACGACACTTAACAAACGACCAGCGTTTATGAGGGGTTCACCAAAAGCTTGACGACATCTCTCCTCCGCCTTATCTCACCCGACGTCGTATCCGACCTCATACTTACGAATCCAGCCACCTTAACGCCATACCACACCGAGACGGGCCCCGGGGACCGTCGCACAACCCCCCCGCATCACAATGGCCCAATCACTCACGGGCCGGCAGGCAGAAGAACTGTACGGACCAAATCCCGGGAAGGAGCAGTGCTCACTCATCGTGCCGTTTGAGCTGCATGGCTAACAAGTATTGTGTAGGCATAAATCTATCATCGCATACCTGGAAGCACACGCTTTACCCAACGCGGCGAACGCACTACGAACAGAGACGCAGCTCGGCGAGGATGTTCTGGACGCAGCCACGACGAAGAAGTATGAGACGTTGTTGGAGAAGAAATGGACAAGTGTTGTGCGGTTACAAAAGAAGGTAAGAAGCCACGAACAATATCTAGGACATCTCTCGTGCGATACCGGAAGCTGACACCACTAGATCATGGACCTGGAATCCCGAAATTCTGCCCTGCAATCCGAACTGGACTCCCTTACCCCGACTCCCTCTCCAAACGTAACAAAGATCCGGCCTCCTGGCTGCCCAAGGCACCGCCACGATACACCCTCGAATCCCACCGCGGCGCCATCAACTGCATCGCTTTCCACCCCGTCTTCTCGTCCGTCGCCACAGGCTCCGACGACTACACTATCAAGATCTGGGACTGGGAGGTCGGCGAGCTCGAGCGTACCGTCAAGGCCCACACTCGCGCTGTCCTCGATGTCGACTTTGGTGGCCCCCGCGGCAACATTCTGATGGCCTCGTGTAGTTCGGACCTGACCATCAAGATCTGGGACCCGCTCGGCGACTACAAGAACATCCGTACGCTGGCCGGCCACGACCACAGCGTCAGCGCCGTCCGCTTTATCCCCTCGATAGGCAACTGGCTTGTCAGCGCTAGTCGCGACCATACCCTCAAGATCTGGGACGTCAACACGGGTTTCTGTTTGCAGACGCTGCAGGGCCATACCGGCTGGGTGCGCGATGTTGCGCCAACCTACGACGGCCGCTACCTCGTGTCTACGGGCGACGACATGACCGCCCGTCTCTGGGACATCTCGTCGAGCCAGCGCGCCGAGGTCAAGGCCACCATGATTGGCCACGAGCACTACAACGAATGCTGCGCGGTGGCACCGCCGTCGGCGTACCCTCACTTGGCGGTTCTGGCCGGCCTAAAGCGGCCACCGGCGGCGACAAGTGCGGCCGAGTTCATGGCGACGGGCTCGCGTGACAAGACGATCAAGCTCTGGGATGCGCGGGGTATCTGCATTCGGACGCTGGTGGGACACGACAACTGGATCCGTGCTATTGTTTTCCACCCGGGCGGAAAAGTACCTGTTGTCTGTGTCTGACGACAAGACGCTGCGGTGCTGGGATCTGAGCCAGGAGGGCAAGTGTACGCGTGTGCTGCCGGCGCACGAGCAGTTCATCTCGTGTCTGCGGTGGGCACCTGGTATTCCCAAGGGCCCGGCCCTCGAAGACAGCAACGGTGTAGGCACACCAAACGGCGAGAGCAACGGTGGCGGCACGCCCAATGGCAAATCAGCAGCGGCAGCGGCAGGACCCGAGACGCAAATACGGTGTCTGATTGCCACTGGAAGCATAGACATGACGTTGAAGATCTTTGCCAACTAAGACGACAGACGGAGACTTGCCGGAACGCTAGGCGTCATAAACACAAAAGTCATTCACACACTACACACCTCTTCGCATACACACTCCCACACAAACACACACCATGCAGACGCAACTCTGAGTTTTCTCTTTCATCATGTACACACAACAAAAGGCAAGTGTCTTTACACTGCTCCTGAGCCTGGCCGAGGATAGGGATGGAGGAGGAAAGGGACAGAACGAGGCTCGCAACAGGATGATCTGATGACCTCGAAAAGAAGTAACGGCCTACAAAGTACCCGAAAAAAAGGAATATGAGCATATGATGTTTTACGCAGGACATTGGACATGATAAAAAAAACTATTTTTTGACAGAAATAAAACAAGCATTATTTGATAAACAAAAGCAAGATCATTGTAGAGACTCTTAGAGCAACATTTGACCATATGTACTTCGTACGCGTATGCCTTTTTCATCGGAGCTGTGTTTTGGCTCCTATTGACATCAGGTAAGTAATCGGGGTTTGGCACTTGTTCACGGCATTATTCCTAGAGGCAAGTGGACAAATTCGGACTGAGACAGCAACACTACTGGCAGCACGTACGACGCGGGAAGAAAGAGGACAGCGCGGCTGAGAATGTAATGAATGTTGTGTAAGGCACAAAACATTTAAAAAGTTAGGATGAGTGAGGCAGGGACGGTTGACTCTCATGCATCGTGACTTCCTGGTCTCGGTGGATCATATTTTCCGCTAACTCCTTCCTCTCATCTCTGGCTCTATCATGCTGTCTGCACTTGCTGCATCATATAGAATACCGAGAAAGGGGAATGAGCGGACGAAGACTGATTGCGCGTACACATCCACAACGGAGTCAAAATTAGAATCGAAGTGCAACATAGTGCCGTGAATACTACTATGGCCCGGAACGGAAGGTAATCCATAACGCCGCTTCTGTAGTCAGGACTTCGGCCACTGCCAAACCCGATGGCTCTACACTACGTTCCCCGAGCATCCGTACCGCAGTTGATTCTGAGACCGACTTGAGGTCTCCCATTCCCATGTCTTGCGGAGCAAAAATCTATGTCGTATCAAACCAGGAGATTGGGAGGCGCTAGTCAGGGACGCCTTCCTTCCAAGACGGAAGCACGCGCGTGCTGGGATGTGTTAGTCGGGAAGGAACTATCGGAAATGGTAAGGTATCACGTTGCACCATCGTCTTCTGTGAGCATTACACTTGGGCGGACAAGATATTCTATATGCGTAGCCTCGTTTTTATCAGGTATATGTATTCAACGTTTACTGCCGATAAATTTTGTGCATTGCGATGCGGTTGAACGGACGTCACATCCACCAGCTGGAGTCCATTTGAATCTGACTTGAGATGATCTGATTATTTAAATGTGATATTCAGCTGTGCCTGATGTGGAACAGTTTATGTGTAGATACATCCCCATACTAGACTACGTGAATTTTCGAAGCTATGGGTTCGCTCTTTCCTGTGTCGTGGAAGCGGACCACTTGGTCCTACCTTGCTGGATGGCTCTTTCCATATCAGAATACGGCTGTGCGTCGCTACTTCCTAGCTAGTAAAGGTCTCGTAGTTGCTGTCTACACTCACCAGCCAGTTCACCAGCCAGTGATGTTTGTACTTTCCTACTCTTGATATTGACCACCTCCCCCCTTTCCGATTTTTTCCTGCCAAAATATCTTGCTTTGTTTTCCTTGTTCCCTGAACTATCAGACCACTAGTCATGGTGCCCCCTTCTCGCCTAGACCATCGCTCTACTCTTTCCACGCCCGTTGTCAGATCTCCTGGCAGGGCAATAAACGTTTTCCCTTTTTGATGGCCCATTTTGATGGCCGAGGTGTCTCTCCTTTCCAGGCTGTCCCCACCGGTCATCTTGAGCAGTTTTACCAGTTGGCTACCCCTTGACGGTCTTCTATTCGTTTGCTTCTCCTTAGATATTAACATCTAGAAGACCCAAATAATTTTCATTCATCATACATCTCAACCGTCAACTCCTCCACCTCCAGTCATCTTCTGCGCCTTGCTTGACGGAAGCACGTGGCTTCGCTTCAATTCATCGACTGCTCGCGTGACTGCCCGGCCTACAACCCAAGATGTCGGACGCGCCGACAGAACCGCCTTCGAAATGGCGCAGCGAGCATATCTGGAAGATGCCTGACGAGGTTGAACCTGTGGTATGTCTTGTCGACCATGTTACGACTTGAGCCATCTGCTCAAGACTAACTGACACCGTCTTTTTAATTTCTAGCTCATCGTCACCATCCTTCTGATTGCCATGTTTATGACGAGAAGAAAAAACTATTCCATCCTCAAAGGCTACTCGAGTGACGCCGAGCGGCACAAATACACACAAGTCCAGGATTCACCGTCTGGGCACGACCACAGGCATCCGCCTTTCTTGATTCACCCCAACTCATTACCGCGAACACCCAGTCTCTCCCCAACACTGAGCCTCCACAACGAGATCGAAAGTATCTATCCCGTCAAACGTCGCCGCATATTTGGAACTTGGACGATTCGCACACCCAACTCATCCCGCTTCGCCGACAATTTCCACAGCCGAGTTCTCGTCAAGTTTCCATTTCTTGTAGAGATGTTCTACTGGGCAATCTCTTTCTACCTATACCGTCTCACTGGTGCCATGGCACAGATCCACTACGGAGGCACGCAGAGGCTATGGGATGCTGCACAAGGCCATGGCATTGCCATCTTGAATCTTGAATCTTGGTTCTTTGGTCTCAGCCAGGCTATTGGCAAAGATCGTTGGGCAGAGTACCGTATCCAGCAATGGTATCTCACTGGTGCCGATGGAGGCGATTTTCGTGGCCTCTGGTTGACTATCCTGGATCGAGGCTACTCCTTGATTCATATTCCCGGTACAGTTGGTACGATTGCTTCCTATTCTTAAGCATCATCAAATTCCGTCAGTCCCTCATGGCAAATTCTCTATTACTAACTCATCACTGCAGATTTATCGCCTTCTACTACTGGTACGCACCCGACTTCAATCGATTTGCGACTGTTCGCCGAACAATGACACTCCTGAACATGTGCGCGTTCCTCATATTCTTACTCTACCCAACCATGCCACCACGCTTCCTGCCTGCCGAATTTGGTTCGTCGACACCGTCAATGCCGAGGACGCACAGAGCGTGTGGATGAGTGGCCAATATGTCAACAAACTGGCAGCGATGCCGAGTATGCACTTTGGATATGCATTCGCAATCGGATGTGTGTTTATCTACGAGTCCGGCTTCCCACAACAGATATTCCCACGTAGCAAGTGGCACTTTTTGTTTGATTCTGAGGAAGGCAGTACCGATGCCTCCATAGACGAACCAAACAACGGCGGCTGGCCGTCCAGCCTTACGCCGTCCGCATCACCTAGCTCATCGCTCGACCAGAGAAGGTCCGTTCTGTCACGAAGCCTTTTTTTGTTCTTTGGCATGTTTTACCCACTGTGGATTCTGCTTACGATCGTCGCAACGGCGAACCACTACTTTTTGGATGCCCTCGTAGCAACGGTGTGCGTCTTGGTGGCCTTCCTCTGCAACCGGGTGCTGCTCAACTTCTACCCTCTGGAAGACTGGTTGTTGTGGCTGGTGCGCCTGGAAAAGCCTCCACCGACAACTGGCTGGCTACGGCGCAAGCTTAACAGCCCAATCTAGCAGCATAAGGGTGCGCAGACAACGGCTGGCCGTCTTGTCCCGCACTGCATGGTGCTGTGTTTTTTGCCGGTTTTCATCATGGACATACTATTTTTGGACCCTGGACATATTGCTGTCTTGCTTTGCTCTCTTGTATTTATTGGCTTCGTCGCTTTCTTGGTTTCAAAAAGTGTTGGTGTAGAATGATGACATGCGAGGTTATGTTGTAGTGTCGTTGGTCTGTTTTATTTTTTTCTATCATCGTTTGTTTTCATCACGGCCTGAAATACCTCAGTTCTAACAGCGGGATAAGCCACCAAAATTAGGTGCACTTTGGAATTTTGGGCTAGCATTATAAGCTCATAGAGCCATTGGAGTATTTTTATTGGATTGGTGTTCTCTACTTTTGGACTTTTATACTCAACATTTCGCGATTTTGATTTTTAAATTGCCCCTTTCTGGTGTAAACACCACTGTTCTTGCTTATCTTCACGATGAATTTGGCAAGCGATAAGAGAGCTGCCCCAGAGCAACAGGACTAGCGCACCCGTGAGAGTGCGCGGGCGCGGGAGACGGCGCTACTGTAGCTCGGCCTGGCAAGCTTCCCTAAGCTTGGGGGTGAGAAGATCCGTTTCAAGCTTTTGCGCTTCACCATTCACTCGTCTTCCTTTCCTCTGTCGCACTTTGTCTCTATCGCCTTCCCTTTCATTCGTTTCGCCAAGTTTCGCATCTCTTTTCTACATTCTTTACTTGTCGTAATTGGCCAATTCGTCATCACCAATTCTGCCTCAAAGTTTGGCAGAATCGTCCGCTCGTTTCGACACTTTTGCCATTTCGATCGCCAATTCATTTTGTCGCAATTCTCTGTCGCATTTCTTATCCTTGACCTATCTCGGTTCTTTCCCCGAGTCGCCTTCATTTCTCGAGTGCGCATAGCTAGCCTTGCCTTACCAACGAACCTTACACATACCGAAATCCAAAATGTCCTCCCACG
Source organism: Sporothrix variecibatus (assembly GCA_016097105.2). Taxonomy (NCBI): domain Eukaryota; kingdom Fungi; phylum Ascomycota; class Sordariomycetes; order Ophiostomatales; family Ophiostomataceae; genus Sporothrix; species Sporothrix variecibatus. The sequence continues at coordinate 5,063,197 of JADMNI010000001.1, read as the reverse complement.
AAGACCCCGAAGAGACCGGCGCCACCGTGGCCGCAGACGACGTTGACATGGCCGAGGCTGCGGCCGATGAGCAGGTGGGCGATGAAGCCGCCGCTTCCGAGGAAGTCGATGCCGCCGAGGCCGATGACGCCGCCGAGGGCGAGGCAGCCCGCGAGTCGTCTGCGCCGGCCGAAGTGGAGCGAGAACCGACTCCGGTACCGACACGAACGTCCTTTGCGACATACCTGAGCAGCCCCATGGTGACCCTGGTGGTGGGCGGCGGTGAGGGCGAGGAGACGAAGGAGAAGATGCAGTTGACGGCACATCAGGGTCTGTTGACGCGGAGTCCGTACTTTGCGACGTTATGCGGGGATCTGGGTGATGTAATTGCTGACCGAACGAGCGAAGCGAGTGAGGGAGGAGGGCGAGTGTCGAGGACAAGAAGCGAGCGAAGCGGGGACAAAAACTGTTAATGGCTGTGGGTTTGGTAGGACCGCACGATTACCCTTCCTGACCAGAACCTCGACGCGGTCGGCTGCTTCCTGGAGTTTTCGTATACGGGCGAGTACTTCCCGCGCAAGCTGCCTGGCCACGCACACGCTCTGGAGCAGGACCTTCGGTGCCCGCTGTCGACGAGACCGGTGCGCAGCTGCTCAAGCACGCCCGCGTTTACACTTTGGCCGAACAGCTGGGCGTGGCCGAGCTTCAGGCCCTGGCCTCTTCCAAGATTCACTGCGTCCAGTCCACCGCCCAGGGCGAGATCGCCTATGCGCGGTACGTCTACGCCTGCACCAAGCCCGACGACACGACGGTGCGCCACCCTATCGCCAAGTTCTGGGCCACGCGCAGCCACACGCTGCGGGCCGAGGCCGAAAAGGAATTCCAGGCCCTCTGTTTGGAGCACCCGCAGTTTGCCTACGACGTGCTCACGCGCGTGCTGGACGAGAAACTCAAGCGGGAGCGGGACGACAAGATGTACCCGTCGGTGTCGGTGTCGTCATCACAGGAACGCGGCAGCGGGCGCAAGCGGGCACGGAACAGCAGCAGTGTGCAGTAGACGACTGGCTGGTGTGCGTGATGGTAGTATGGTCTTGCGATCGGTGGGAGAAGGGTTGAAACTGGGCTGGTCGCTGGAAAGCATGCTGTCCAAAAGTTTCTTCACAGTCTAGGCTGTTATGCCTGGACGCTGTTTAATTTAAGCTGAAAAGTCTCGGGTGCAAAAGAGGACGAAGCGGCTTTTTTTGTGGTGGCATCGGCGGTGGTGGCTGGGCAAATTGTAGGATACGGCGAAACAAGTTGTCATGATGGACCCATGGCATTGCATTTCTTCTTTCATTTACTCTGTACTTATGCCCTCCTTTCATTATCCATATTTCCCTATTAGTTAGCCAACTCGAGAATTTTACGTTGAATAAAAGATGTGCCTTTTTACTACCCGAAGTGATCATGGGTCGTTGTTTCCATCTTGGGCAATGATGATGTCGTTGCTGTGGTGCCATATCGTGGTTTTCAGAAGGAGCAGAAGTGGAAAGCGCGATGATGGCAACTGGTGGTTTGGTGCCAGAAAGCGGTGGGAGAGGAAAGAGCGATGATTACGACTTTGTTTGATGGTAAACATGCTCGATCACTGTTTGGAGCCCTTTTCTGCTTCTCCCTCCTCTACCACACCATCAACTTTTTACCAACAGAGACGACACATTTCATGCCATTCGCGCGGCGCAACTAGACTTATAACAACAATCTCTCTCACACCGTTATATCACCAGCTCGATAATGTCTCGGTATTTGGATGAATCGTGGATGAAAGACCCGAGAAATTTCACGTACGTTGTTTTCTAACCCGCATGATCTCATGATGGCGATGATCAATGTTTCCATTGCTGACCATTTTAATTGCAGTCTCATATCGAGAATCGCTGTCGTCGAAACCGCCTGGAACATGAAACTCATAATGATGCACGACTTGACCGAAGATGAGTCCGCACTACAAAAGATTGACGACATTGTCGAGGAGTACTTTGCCCCACTGAGTACGGAGTCGACTGGCTTGCCAACATCCATCCCGACGGGCCACCCGAGCCCCCAGCCGAGCCGGTGTACTATGACCCGAAGGACGTCAGCTGGGTCGAGGAAAATTGCATTCCGGGTCACGAGGAACTCTTCCTAGCCATGTACAATGGCGTCACGGCGAGGTTACTGAAGCGTATGAGTAAGAAGGACTTGAACACGGAGCTTACCCGCATGTGCCGCGAGCGTGTCCTCCTCGCCATCTACTGCCTTCACGCCCTCAATACTTCATACGCTGTCATCAAGACGGCCGAGAAACTGGACAAAAAGTTCAGGGTTGACACGGTTGTTTTCAAAGTTCTCGCCATTGTGTCTATTATCTTCGGTATCTACAAACTTTGTTCGAGGCTGTAGCCTTACAAAGGGTCAATTTGCATTTAGGTCCACGAGGCCATCGAAGCCAAAGGACTTGTATTGTGGTTAGTTGATGCGATTGGTGCAGGACATGGACAGGACTGCGTAAAAAGACTAGAATACCAATATTAATAAAAGCAAATATTTAAAACTCACCTACTTGGTGTTGGCAGAGACTCGGTTTCTCAAAAGACCCTAGACAGCGGTGGCTCGTAAAGAGGCGAAACAGAGAGCAGAGTGCGGAAAAGGGGAATGTCTCGGTAAGCTATGTCTTGGAAGTCGGAATAAATTTACCAATAGCCTCTCGGAGTAGTCAATGATATCTTCAATGAAGAAAAATCTCGAAAATCATGAATGAATATGACGGTAATAGTTGCCACGATGAGATATATTCTCAAGAGTTCCAAATCAAATTTTACGCAATAATACATCATTGTCGTCCCAGGCTGAAATGAGAGGGAACTTCTTCCTGCATCTGTTGCTGGCATCAGATGACGTGTGCAGGGCAGTGCAGTTGCAGAACCCGTCTCCTGTGCAGTGCAACTGCTTTTGCAGGATGCGCCGATGTAGTTTCAATATTTGCTGCATTGTGTTGTTTTCGTTTCATACCTGGCCTGCATTTTCTTTTACATCATCTGGGCCACCCATCGCGTCCTGCTGTGCAGCATCAAAGATAAAGAAAGATCAACAGCATCAAATGACAACAGAGAGGCATGAACAGCACGAACATTGCACAGCAGATACAGGCCTGAGATATGCAGCCTGAACTACCGTTCTCTTTGTTATTATTGTTGACATCCACCCCTGATCCTTGTTCCTAGAAGCAGAAAATGGGTGTCATCAAGCGAACAAGCATAGAAGAGTGGAAATACAGCAGGAAGGCAACTTGGCGCAACCGTCTTTGTGGCAAAATGTGAAGCAACAACAGCAGAGAAGGGCAAAGTACGAAGACGATAGATTGCGTCCTCCTTGCATTGCGTTGTCTTCGTTCTCGCTTTGAGCCCATTGAGTTGTTAAGCCCCTTGTCTGTACACTTTACGCCCCTGTATTTCTCGTCAAATACGGCCAATGAGACATGAGCTGGAGGTTGACTGCAGTTGGAAAAAGGAGTGAATCGACAGTTATTTGGGGTAACACCATCGACCGGCACTTTTGGGCCCTGGGCCAACAGCTCCTGCCATGTCATGCCCTGCTGACCACCCTCTTCTTTTTTCCCAACCAGGATTTCGTTTGCGATCTCCGATGCCGCCTTTTATTTTTCGGTATGCACGCAATAATCTCAAATATTCCCCTTACCTATCCGGGGCCAAGGTGAGCAATAGACAAAAAAAAGGCGTGCCGCGGAGGAAGATGAGGAGCACGGGTTGGTGTGCTGTCGTTTGTTTCTGCCCTTGTCTTGCGTCGTTTCTTTGGTGCAGCCGCTTGGTTGCCGGGCCCCCCATCCCCCATCTACCCCGGCCTCTTCTATTCCTGGAAGTAAGGGTTTCTCTCACACTATCGCTTTGCTTTTCTTCCCCTACCTCTCTCCTCGCTTCATCCTTCTGCCCTGTTCCGTCCTTGCTGCGCTCTGCCGTGGTTGTACAAACGCTGTCCGAGCCAGGGTCTGCTCTGGAAGTGGTGGCTAATAGCCCTAGTCCTGTAGGCAGGTATTGCGTGCAGGAGAGAAAAGGCACGGTGCATATAAGAGACGACTGGGGGGTCAATACTTGATAGGGCTAGCTCATCTCGACAGCGCATCTAAAATAAAATAAAAACGGTGCCGATATTTAAGCCAACAGATGTCCGGAAGCCCTGGCTTCCCCACCCATGTCCGTTCGCCTTCCAGCCCTTGCTCACACAGCATACAACTCCAAAGTAGTTGTGCGTTCTGTTCCTGTCTGCTCAAAATGGAAGGGAAAGAAATCAAGGGCGACAGCGAGGAGAGAGAAGGAGTGCAAAATAGGCGAAGTGGCGCCCCTGGAGAAAAGGTGTGAGCAGGGGCTGATGTGAGCTTCGTTTCCATTTCCGGCTTGTTTTATCTCGATTAGGATGCCTTCAACCAGGCCATGATCCTTTACAACGCTTTCGATTTTCTCCATGAACTTCCTCATTTTAACCTGCTGCCATCCTCACCGTTCTTTCGCGAGGCACGTACTTATAGAGTCAACCACGGACAGAGATATCTTGGTTCCGTGTTGTCGTGTCGTGTCTCTCATATTTTGCTCTGTTATTTTCATGTTATTTTCTGGGGGTGCTGCGTCGTCATACATGTGCTCCGTCCAGGACCTGCGGATATCCGGTTTGAAGACTGGGTAAGGCGAGAGACAGAAATTCCGACAGAAAAAGAGCAAGTAAAGTCTCGAAAGACAGCCAGCCAGTTGTGGCAAAATAAAGAGAAGGGCATAAAAGTATTCTACGGGTTTGTCATCTTTTGTAGAGTGGGTTCGCTTTCTACAACGATTTTTGTCACAATCTGATCGCTCGGCTGTCGTCGGAAAAAGGGGGCCACTTACAAGATGTAAACACGGCCCGCGTTCCCCACCCAAGAATCAACCAGCAAACGAAAAAGAAAGCGACGGGTATGTCTGTCCTCGCACCTTATTGTGTACGGAGTACACTGCGGGCGTAGTACGATGCACAACTGAGTAAACAAACCACTGGTATTTTCCGTTTCCTTACGTTAATGACACAGGCGACTCGCACAAAATTTTAAGCAACAAAAAACAGTACCATAGTCCTCGCACCAAACGCGACTCGCTGATAGGATGCACAAACCACTCATTGGCCTAAACTGTAGAAGGACGGAAAGAGTGGGAGGCGCCGTCTTCGTTCCGAGCACGGGACTCGTTTATTTCTTGTAGTCTGTTTGCTTTTGCGCTCACATCTCCGATTTAGTTTGTCGCTGTGCATTCAGACTCATCACTTGTCACGTCGCTCGAGAGGGAAGAAAGCTGTCACAATTTGTCGTTTTCGATACAGATTACGTTGATCGTTTATGTTTGTTTCCACTTTATACAGCTTTGGCCCTGTTGCAGACACGCGCATGATGCGCAATGTTAGTTTTTTAAGCATCATTTTACGGGAAGACACCAAACACCAAGTTGCCGGAAAACCCAGATGTAAACAAGCTCTCGGGTAGTCGAGAAGTACTATGAATGTAAACGTAGTCGACACGAGGGAAGTAAAAATAGAATTCAACGGCAAGGAATCTTTCCGTTCTGTCTTGACTACTCGAAGGGAGGATCAATACATCTCCAGGAAAGCAGAAGGACAATAATTGACTGGAGAAAGAACGAGGAAACGGGAACACATTCAAATACAAAAGGACAATGAGCACAAAGCGAAACGAGAGACAGGTCGCCGACCAAAAAGCAAAGTAAGAAACACAGTACACAATACACGAACAACACAATGACACAGCGCTGGCTGTGTTTCGTGCCTTAGTCTCGAAGATTCGTAGGGATTCCTTCGTTCTCGTACTCTTGTCCTCTTGTTTCTCCCTCCAGGGCTTGTGTCGTCCGATTCGTGTTGCTTTGTGCTTTGATCCATGTCCAGTCTTCTCTACGCTCTATGAAGTACTATTCTTATGTATGTTTCTCGTTCGTTTTGTCTGTTTGGGCAATGCCGGTTCAAAACAAGAGAAAGTGCAAGGGCCAGAAAAAGAGGCTGGAAGAAGTGGCCAGTGCTGGATTGTATTTTTGCTTCTAACATATTTGCTCCTCATTTTGTGCGCTTTTTGTAAGACACTTGCCGTTTTTGTAAAGTGATTTTTGTCTCGTACGCGAGTGCCGTTGCTCCCCGGCGGTCCCTGGATCTTGATGAAATGATTAACCACAATGGCTTTTACAAGCCTTTCTGCTTCGTTTTTCTTCACTCACATACTATTTTCAGATCATCGGAACAAAGAATGGCCATGACGATCGGATGAAATAGAATTCATTCACAAGTCAGATACGTTTACTCGCATCCTAAAGCTTATATCATCGAGACTGGACGACCCCGTTTAATTCGATATGTCCAACCCCTCCCTCACGTCGTTCATAACTGCCTACACTCCCCTTGTTTGTTACAATGCATACTTTTGCGTTACCCTTTCCATTGCGTGATGTATTTCCCGGTTTCTCCAGTTCGTATTGCCTTCTCTGAAAAACATAAACGTCACAGTTGCAAACCCCTCCAAGGTGTATTGTTGAAGAATAATGTACCCTGGTCTCTGGGACTTCATAGGCCGCTTATTTTGATTTGATGAAGAATTTCGCTCGTCTCCTCCCTCTTCAGAACCTAGACACAACCCAGGCATTTGTCATTCACATCCCTCACCCTGCCTGACAGACTCGACTCTTCTTCCTTTTGTCTCGCGTTTTGCCATCTTCACCGACTCTTTCAATCTTTTGTCAACGTGATCTCCAAAACAGTGCACTGTTTCGATATGGCTTCCTGCGTATTTGTCTCGTTTTTTTGTCGTCATTTAGACATATGATCCCGCCTGTTGAGCCTCCTTTGGGACCTTGCATGAAGGAATTGCCTAATGTGCCATACTGCCCTATGTGCCTTAAAAGAAAAACATGCAGAGCACGAATCAAAAGACGACCCCTGCCTCGGCTCCTCTTTTTTTTTTTTTTTTTTTTTTTCCTGCTTCTGTTTCCTCCACTTCAGGGACTCCCGTTCCTGCACGAAATCTTTTTGACACCCGTTTGTTGCAAGTTGACATGGGGCAGTAGAAAGTGATGAGTAAAAGTGACAAAACGATAAAATCAAACAGCCACTTATCGACCAAACGGCCAACGCTCATTAACCCGACTGACGGCAGCTAAACAACATTGCAATTATCTCGACACGGCCGGAAAAGCACGACTCACTCAACCTGTCATCATTGACAAACAGATGAGGATAGGCCACTGATCACTCATCAATGGTCTTTGAGAGACCGGATGACCATCATGCCTGCTCTATTTTCGAGTGATTCGGCTGATCTTTTATCTGGACTTGTGGCTGCCGCCATGGCTTGTGAGAGACTTCCTCTCTCAAAGTAGAAATAGAGCCATTATTCACCTCCATCCCGTTTCTGCGCACTTTCTGTCTCCGTGCTCCATAGGAGAGCTCGTTTACGCCCTTGTCTCCTTCACCTTGGTTTCTCTGTAATTCTCCGAACCCCTCGTCCGTCACTTTCACCCACTTGTTTGGTTCACAGAGATCAAGCGGTAAAGGACAAGCTATGGTGAGGCAAAGAACGATACAGCAGACCATAGAGACACCCCCCACAATGTCTTGGAATGTTCGCCGGCGGTGAAGAACCTGAGTCCTGGGTGAGTCCAATACACCGTGTCTGCTGTCTTCCGCCATGTCACCCAACAGAGTACAAGCTGAAGAGAGAACGGGGATTTCGACGAAAAAAAGGAGATGGGAGACGTGGACAGAGCATCGGAAATGTAAATGTCCAGCTCTCGGTTGCTCAAACAGGCCAAGCTGCCCAATGATGATGTCGAGATAGTCAATATCTACCAACGGAGCAAGACACAGAAAGGGGGGGGAGGGGGGATAGCAAATAAGGTTGAAGAAGAGAGTGGTTGTGTGCATATTCTGACTGCGGACGTGTGCGTTGTCACGTTTCCTTATTCTATCTTCTCCCGCTCTGTCCTATTCTCTCCGTCACCACACGAGCAAGACACGTTCTCCCAAAGGCGAGGAAATATCCCCTCGGCCGGGCCCAACAATTCGGCCTTCTCTTTTTCCTTTCATTCCTTTTGAAATCCTTATTTTCTGGTCACTTCTCTCGGGTACTAGGGAAACAGAAAACCGATACGACATAGAGTACTATTCTGTACCCGGGACGTGGCTACGGGAAGGACAAGACAAGCGTGCAAGTATGGGGAGGAAAACAAGGATGTCAGGAAGTAAAGAAGGTTGTTTGCTTGGTTCCGCACGCACAGAGTACATGGTATTGCCTATTTTGCGTTGGTGTCCGAGACGGGAAGCACAACGGAGGGGAAACGCTCATTACTCTCCAGAAGAATGAAGAATAAAAAACCCGTGTAAATCACGAGAAGCCATTTTTAGATTTTGAGTTGTCCGTCTGGACGATATTCACATCTTATCAAAAAGTCCAGCTTCACTATGGGCATCTTTCAGCCGCGATCGACCCACTCTTTGGACAGTATTTTGTCCTTCTTTCTTTTTCTTTATTACGACCGAAAGTCTCACTCTCTTCTTTGTTTCCTTCAACTCTTTCTCTTCACCCTTCTCTTCTCCTCTACAGTCCTCCAAGCCCCGTGGCTCGTCTAGCAGAGACCGTTTTACCAGCAAGCCCCGACGCGATACATAAACAAGCCTCTTTTTCTTGCAGTGTCTTACTTTTGCGTTCTCTCTATTTTCATCTTGTTATTTTTCATCCGTTTGGTCCCCGACTGCTTCTCGTTGTCTCCTTCTCCTTTACCCCTACGGCTTCCTTGTGTCTCTTGACCGTCCTCTGGATTCTGTTTGGCTCACGTCCGTGGACCCCGTTCACTGCCTCTTTCGCTGATTCCGCTTTCCATATTTTCGATCCCGCCGTCCTCGCCTCCTCTTGCTGCACAGCATTCACTTTATTTTTGCGGCTTCCTCTCTTTACTCCCTGTCTCCTCATCCCCTGCTTGCTCATCCCACCGGCGGATTCCCTTTTTCTGTCCATTTGTCTTGTCCATTCCCTTTTTGCGTCCATCTTCTTATATTGATTAGCCTCTTAAACTCTTTACTTCTTAACTCTTTGTGTTTCTCATCCCCTCCTGTTGTTCCATTTTCCTGCCATCCTTAGTCCCTCTTATTATTAAACCAACATAACGTCCGTGCTTTCTATCTTGACATTTATCTTTTTCTCATCATATACGACATTCTTTCTCGCTCTATCAACAACTCTAATAATCAAGCGTTTATAAGTTCTCTCACCTAACAACCGTTCGGTCTAGTCCAACAGTCACCAACAACGCTTATTACAATACGACATTGTTTCGCCCATTTTGCCTTTCCCCCGTCGTTCTTGCCGTCACCGGGCCCGGTGTTCAGAAGCCGGTGGCCGGCTGGCCAGGTGATCTCTCAACTCTATCAACAATCAATAACACACTCTCTTCTCTCAACATGGACTCTTCATCCTCCCGTGGACAGCGTCCACTTTCCTTTTCATCAGTTCTTCAACATCACCGGCAGAAATACTATGACGATCTTGTGGCAGTCGGACTCTTCTTCGTCTGGCAACTTCTGATTTGTGGCCTACAACAAATGACGGCCAGCATCGACGATTTTCCAGCACCTATTCTCGCTATGATCCTCGTGGCAGCCGTGATGATCCTAGCATCCAAGTTTGTGCCCAATCTGGACGGGCTGTACCGGCGGTATTTGCGTGGGCCGACTGACTTGCTCAACCGACACATGTCGATTGGCTTCACGGTACCATTTACCATGATTATGGATGGACCAATGTCATCGTCCCGTAGTATTGGACTCATCATTGCCGGCTACAGTAAGTTACTCCCCTCCTTCTCTTTATACTTTTTCTCTCCTAACATATGATAGTCGTTACTGGTATCTTAAACACCATTCTGGTGTTTGCCTTGTCCCTTGGACTTCAGTCAGCCCTCATGTCCATCACCGGCAAAAAAGACGTCTTTTGGTGACAGCGGCAACAGCACGATTTCTCCCGTGGACCTGGCTCCGCCCATTATCCCGGCCGTGCGTGTTAATTCGTACAGCTCTCTCGGCGGTCCTCTTAGACGACAGGCATCGTCTCTTCTGATTCCTATTGTTCCCATTAGCCAAGATCGTGTGCACAGCTACGTCTCCGAGTCGACCACTCTCACCAACAACCCACCATCCATTCATTATACCAATGAAAATGACACCGACGTCGAGCGGGCAGTCTCTTCTCTCAGCCTCCCGCCACTAGAGCAGCCGCCACTTATGCAGCAGCAAAATCTTATGTCACAGACACTCCCTGAGAAAGCTAGTGAATCCGCACAGCGCCTGGCTTGCTTCGCCGCCTCAAGTCCAGTTATGTGCTGTAGTCTACTAGCCATCCCGCTGGTCGGCATCCCCGTATCTCTTGCAGCACACAATGACACTGCCCTCGACACTTTTATTCTTATTTTCTTGTGGACCGGCACCCTGGCAACCCAAGCCGCTGTCCGCAGCACATGCTTTTCGTTTGGTTTTAAGACTGACCAGGGCCGCGCTCGTGCCAGAAGTGTCCTCGCTACTCTCCTCAATGCTGTCCTCTGGAGCTCGCTGGGCACTATTGCCTATCTTGCCGCCAAAGCCGCCGCTCGCCACCACAGGGTCGACGATGCCTTGTCGGTTTTCTCTACGGGCACCACCCTGGCCGACGTGATTACCGGCACCAGTCACGGTGGGCAACTCGGAGCCGGTGATCTGGCTGCCGCCGTCCTCGATGCGGGAATTGTCAGCTGGGGCCTCAAACTGTTTGAATGCCGAGCTCAGCTGCTATCCCGGGCGGGATTGACGACTCTTGTTGTCGGCGCCGTTTTAGCCGTTGTAAATATTGTATGCGGCCCACTGCTGGTACACTCCATGGGTCTTGCCTCGCCGGCAAAAGAACTGTCTTTCGCAGCACGGAGTGTCACCTTGGCTCTCGCTGGTCCGGCGATGACCAACCTGGGTGGTGATGTCGGCCTCAACGCAGCCATGGTTGTGTTCAATGGCATCGTCTTCCAGGTGGCCATGGGCCTGGGTGTTTGCCGTTGGGCATCACGCGTGTTAACCGCAGCCGAGGGTCGGTGGCTGCAGTGCAGCGAGGCCATAGCTGGTGAACTCTCTCGTGAAGGCACATCCGACTCAAGCTTCCGCTGCCGTATGGGCAGTGGCTGTTGGCGCAGCCAGAGCGAGACGGAGTCGGAGACAGAAACGGAGACGGACATCGAGTCGCGGCCCGTAACAGTGGAAAATGCTGCCGATAATATTCAAAAACCGGCTCCAGCTTTGACAGTTCCACACTCAGGTGACCAAGACGTCGAAAAGACAGCCGGCCAGTCAACACCTTCTTCGTCTTCTTTGTCGCCGTCCTCTTTATCGTCTTCACCCGCTTCCCGCAAACGGCCCATGAGCTACACCAAGTGCGGCGACTCGTGTCTTGTCCATGTCCACATGCGCGGTGGTGCTGCTTCGATCAGTGACTTGAACATCACCAGCATTGAAGATGACTCCCCGGGGACTTTGGCTGCCGGTATGACGGTCGGCATCAACGCCGCCGCCATGGGCACGGCCTACCTGTATGAGGATGGCAGTCGGGCAGCACCTTATGCGGCACTGTCCATGACTGTGTTTGGTGTGATGACAGTCGTCTTTACCTCGATCCAGCCGCTGGCGAGCTGGGTCGTGGCGCATGTTGGCTAGGCACGCTGAAGGTTCGCACACTCTTTTCTTTATTTGCTCTCATTCATCATTTCACACGACTTTCATGACGCTCTCCGACGAAAGACGACACGATATGCGTTGCGAGGCACATTTCTTCAGCTCTTCTATTGTTTTCATTGCCTGGAGTTCTCCTCTTCTTCATCTCCTCTTCTTCATCTCCTCATGGATGGTCTTGGACTGGCGTTTTTGGTGTTCTGGATTGGATATTTTCTTTTTTTTTTTTTTTTTTTGTTTTTCTGACGTCTTTTTTTTTTCCCTGTTGGTAATCATCTATGATCTAGGTAGAAATGGGAAGGATGTCAAGGTAAATAAGGGGACCAGAAGGGTGAAAATAAAACGGCTGCATAAAAAGGCGGGAAGGCAAAAGAGAAGGATAACTTTGAAAATACAGCCCCTGGTGGCAGAGAAGGAAGGAAGGAAAACATGGATGTTATATACCCCGACCGACATTTACACAGATAATTTTCAAAATTTACAAAGAATCAAATAAAAATTCAAATACTACCTTCTGCAAGCAAGACATTCTATCTTTTACCATGAAAAGCATGGCGTGAACGATAGTCCCGGTTATCTAACGTTCTTTCCTGGCTGTTTCGCTTTGTTTTAAATTTTCTTTGGGGCAAAATGGGAGCGTTCAGAGCGAATCTGCCTCACCTTCTCGACAGGTACGCACGCACGTAAGATACCGACATCGTGAACCGAAACCGTAAGATCACGAGAAGACAATGATACAGCCTGTTCACCGATCCCGGTACCCAAGACAGTGTCTCTTTTTATTGTCTCTTCATCTTTTTTCTCTTACCTTACAGCAAATCAAAGCAGATAAAAGCAGTTGAACCTTGCAATTGTGCCACCGTTATGCGAAATTCGATGCGAGACAGGATCGTGGCGGAGGTTGCACACGGAGAAAATGGAGAGAATCAGAGGTGATGAAAATAGGACAAAAGTGAATACAGAGGCCTACAAAGTAAAAGGTAAAGGCAAGGAAAGAAAGACAAAGCCACATGGCCACGGATGGATCCGAGACACTCTTCGTACGAGAGCAGCACGAGGAAGACACACGAAAGTAATTCACAGAAAAGTCCACGAGTAAGGAGACAGAAGTTAGAGTTAGGACTCGGCGTCACGCTGCACCTTTCATCTTGGAGATTCATATTGGTTAATGCTGTATTGAAATCGTATTATTCCCACGTATCCAAAAAAATAAAATAAACAAAAGGCAATATCAACGTCGACACAGTCAACACGGCCGTCATTTCTCGGTGCCATCTTCGCCACTTCTCTCCCAGTCTGGTATGATTTCTTTCAGCCTTCCTCGTTTTCTTCGCTTAAGCTTCCGACTATGCATTCGTTATCCGTCCGACTGGCATCATTCTTAAGTGATTTCGTCTCTCGCTCGCTCGTCTGTCCGGCTCGCCACGTGTCGCTGTGCATCGTACACCTGTCGTCGTCTGCAATTGCGCGACTCCCGCTCCTACGGCCAATGCTGTCTCATCTTGCTCGTGCGTCTCATGCCAGTCTGTGGTGGTCAGTACGCAGGGATTACTATCGTAACTTCATCTTCTGTGGATATTTTTTGTGAAGAGTTGAGTTTTACGCACCTCTGAATCAAGTGCAGCCCGCTTGCCGTCTCGACGATGCCACTCGTCTCGCCCGGCTGCAGACTAAAGGCCGACTCTTCAAACTCCTTTTTGCATGTCGCCCTTGCCAAAATAGCCCAGGTCGCCACGTTTTGCGCGCACTGCTGCAGTCCGATTCCGTCAGCGCCAGCTCGCCCAGCGTATGTCGCCGCGCTGGATCTGCTGCTCGTAGCCCTGGATGATCTGGCGGGCCTCCTCCTTTGAGCGCGTAATCTCGGCCTCGCGCCAGCTCATGGGCCGGCGGGACTCGCGGTGCTTGACCAGCAGGTGGGCGGCGCGGATCTTGCCGGCCTGCTGGAGCTGCTGCTGCTGGTGAGCGGCGGCGGCCGCTGCGGCGTCGCCACCTGCTGCAGAAGCATTGCCCGAGTGGTACTTGGCCATGTAGAGCTTGAGCTGTTCGGTGTTGGTGCCTGCGGGCGGCTCCCATCGCCGAAGCCTTGTCGACAAAGTTGAAGTAGTAGGGGAGGTTTCTTGCTGTTGCTGTGACGGACCTCCCAGTTGGGCGGCAGGCCGGTTTTCTTCCTGGAGGAGAGGGTTGAATGTTAGAACAAGGTCTCTTTGTTTAAGATGCAGTACATCGGCGCCTATCTCGACTTACGCGGTTCTCGCCAGACATGATTGTGATTTGTTTGTTTGGATGAAGATGTGATGATCGCGATAGTGTTGTTCAAGGAAGGGGTCTTGTTTACGTCGTGTACGTGGAACAAATTATCGTAATGTCAAAGGGAATACAGGAAGAGGGGGAAAAGTAATCGAATTTGCAATTGGGGACTTTTTTTTGGCGATATTTGCTGCTCCAAATAATTTGTCAACTCCCAAAGGTGCCAAAATTGCAGCTGCGTTCCTTCCTCTTTGCACGCTTGCTCCTCCAGTGCAAGGCAGTTGCGACGGAGACGGCGCTTGCCCCAGCGACAAGAAGAAAAATGCTGCGAGAGAGGGGGCGGCGGCGTCATAGGCGGCCTGGCTGCCCCTGAACGGGACTAGTGCCAGCGTGACCATAAGCGGCGCCCAGGCGCTGAAAGCTGTGAGAAATGGGCGCGGGGGCGGGGAAGTCGGGGGTGTTCTTGCGTACTATTAGGCGCCTGTGACGGCAAGCCCAGTTGCCAGTGATTGGCATTACCCAAACGCCGGGTCATCTGGCGCATTCTTTGTTTGAACTTGGACAGCTGCCTCGTTGGATTTTACGCTCATATCACTTTTAAATTCTACAATTAGATTTATGAGTTAACACTATACTCAGGCAGTCTTCAGGATAGGTATTGGCAAAAACTGACTGTGTTTAGCTCTTTTCAGCTCTATGTTGAGAATGCCTCTGTTGAGGCACCTGCCAAATACTGAGGCTGTTCTCTGTTAGAAACGCACTGTGCTAGCCCACCTGTTTATACAGTGTGTAAATATAACGCACTGTCTTTGGGTCACTCTACGACGGGCCTCATCTATTTCCATATTGTTTTACAACCTTTCCCCTGCACATGACAAGTTGTTAAACTGACGTACGGAGTACAAGTGCCTACATTGTTAAAAGCATAGTAATGATGCTGTTTGTTCACTTAAAACTGCACTTATTGTCTCTGCTGCCCAGCTTCGCCTCGATCACTGCAGATCACATGGCTGTCTGTCAGAAGTTGAAAAGACCCCGTGCAAGTGAACTGGTTGAGACTGGCTATGAAGAGACACGATTCTGACGAATCTAGAAGCGCCCAGTAGTTTGTAACGGCACAAGGCTTGCTCGCTGTTCACAGAAAACCCTGCAAATCGAGATTCGCCAACCCAGCTTGTCCACCACTGGCTTTGGTCTTCTGCGCGGTTCTGCCTAACTTTTTGCGCCCAAAATGCACTAGAGCCCTATTGTTAGTCATTTTTTTAGGCTCTGAAGGGTTCACTGAACAGGGGAGCTGCCATGCTGTGACTGGTCGCCGCGTGCGGCGAACACCTGCGCTTGTGCCAGTCGCAAAGAAGGCGGAGTACAATACTGCCGCGCTAAGGCTGCCACGCCTTCCATTTGCGAATATCTTTTGAGTTCCCTTTCCACCACCATTTCCATTTCCACCTTTTCTTTCTTCCATCGACAACAACATCCGACATCGACAACCATCGTCCTCTCGACACCCCTCTCGACCTTTCGACAACTCCGACAACCCTTTTCCCCTTTCACTTTCTCACGATGGCTTCTCCCCAGTCGACGACGTCCCACGAGGGCGACAAGAAGAACTTGGAGCAGATTACTTTCCGCTTCTGCGCCGAGTGCTCCAACATGCTGTACCCCAAGGAGGACGAGGACTCTCACAAGCTGCAGTTTACCTGCCGCACCTGCCAGTACACTGAGGAGGCTGTTTCGACCTGTGTTTTCCGCAACGTCCTGAACAACGCCGCCGGTGAGACGGCCGGTGTGACGCAGGATGTCGGTTCTGATCCAACGGTTGGTCTACCCAGTCTTTCTTCTCACAACAACAACTTCAACCCTCCCAAACACTTCCCATGCGATGCTTTGCCTTTGCTGCGGTGCGTTGATTGCGTGCCGCTCGTGTGGTGGACTGTTTTGCAAACCGGCTTCGGCGCCTTCCGAATCGAGCACGATCACCGCGACGACGACTTCGACCGCGACTGTCTCGACGACAAACGACGATGCGACGTTTTCGCCTTCCCTTCGCGATCTAGACGACATCGACCTGTATCCCTACGACTACGATTTGAGACGTGACCAACACCCGCCGGCATGTTCGGCGACGACTGCTACGGCATGGACAACGATTACGAGTTCATGGACGGCTGCGAAGAGGCTGTCTCGGCTCACTGAGGTGCTGGTAAGGCGTTTCAGTGAGAGAGACTACTCTTAATGACGACTATTTCGGACCGTATACCAACCGCCGAGCCAAGAATGAGCGAGCGATCGAGCAACAGACACACCTAAAACGATTATGCATGCATTGACTGTGTTGATTTCTGATGAGATTGTCACAACACCATTTGCTCCTTCTTTCCTGGCCACTTCACAGATTGCTTTGCTCTCTTTTGCTGTATTTGATTCTTTTGCTTTCCACTCAAGAAGATATACAGTATGGCTAACACGGTTATTTTTCCCTCGACACAGCTGCCGCGCTCCAACAAGGTCTGCCCGGTCTGCAAACACGACGAGGCTGTCTTCTTCCAGTCCCAGCAGCGGAGTGCAGAAACAGGAATGGTATGTCTTTTCGGGTTGCTCTCTTTTTATTTGGCTCCAGAGTCTCGACCAGTGGCTAACGTTTTGCTCCTTGCGTTTCTTTTGTCAACAGAAACTGTTCTATGTGTGCTGCGAATGCGGTAACATCTTCCAATAGAACACTTATCTGATGACGTGAACGATTCTTTTTTTTTTTTGTACTATTTTCACACAACAAAAATTATTACGAGCGAGCGAAGAACAAAAACGAGAGCGAGCCCATCTCATTGCGGCACCACCACTTCGAGTTCTGTCTCTTTTGTGATTTCCTACTCTGCATTTCCTGGTTTGGAGTTATCTGCTTAGATATCGGGGCGTATTTGAAACCCCTTGTTCTTTTGCTGTTTTTTTTTTTTTTTTTTTGTATTTTACTATTTGTATCTGGGCACAGTCTCTACCTGTACCAGAAGTTTATTGTCCTTTTACCTTTGGCATATAACATGCCACCTTCTGCATTTCCAGCATTTAGAGTGCACAACTTCAAAATTACTACTTTTTCACGAACCCGTTTAAAATACTTTTTCCAGCGATATGATTGTGATGTGATATAATGTACAAGGAGATTTTATTTGTAGTTTCGTAATCCTTTCTAAATGCAGGGCTTTTTCTTCCCAAAATTTCATGTAAAAAACGCCATGGCTGTTCTTCCTTCTTCGTATAATACAGGCCACTTCCTCCTCTCTCCGTCTGGCATCATGACGTCCATCTCGACCCTTGTAGAGTATGTGGTAGGTTCCGCGCGTCTGGCCTTATTATATGGGCTGTTTCGGATCGTCGCGGTTTACTCGATGTGGGGGATGATCGAGTCTCTTCGAGAGGCATGGCGTCGGGGCAGCCGTCGTCGTTGTCGTTTGTCAGGTCGGCATCGACTCGTCGTCTTCTTCGTCTATGCATTCATCGTCGCCATGCTCAGAATCTTGCTCCACTTCTTCCGCCGCAGCTCCTGGCCAACAACACCGTTCACGCGTGTGCCAATAGGGTCGCCCGCCTTGCTAATCAGCACGCACGCATTGTCACCAAACCGCAGCACGCTACCGTCCTTGCGCTGCATCGGATACCGCGTCCGCACAACAACAGCCTGCCGGATGTCGCCGCGCTTGACCTTGCTGCTCGCCGACAGACCAGCCATGCCGTCCGTCGAGATGCTGCGCTGCTTCTGCACGACCACCACGATGCGGTCGCCGACGCCTGCGTGCCGCTTCTGGCCAATGACCATGGCGCACTCGACCAGGGCAGCGCCAGAGTTGTCGATGCAGTTGAGCATGCTCTGCCAGGCACGTTAGCGGGTTGTCATCACCCAGACGGTGATATTGACAGACGTCAAAGGGAGGGGTACCTTTAATTGAATCATCTTGGCTGTGGGTGAGGGATGTCCTCTGTGTGTCGATTGTCGTACGTCGTTCTCGTTCGGTAGCCTCACCTTTCGGGTTCACCAAAAATTTGTGTCGTCTGCCCGTTTCCTCGAAAATTGGCTCTAAAAATCTTAGTCATCCATTCAGCAATCAGGTGCCCTCAAAGGTGGATACCCCTGGCTCGGACCAGGTCGTCCCCCTCTCGTCTGATTGGAGCGCTGCGCCCGAACGGCCCAGGCCAGCACAGCAACCGCGGGAGGGAATTGGGGGAGGAGATGGTGGGTGGTCGCACGTTGGCGGTTGCTACGAAGGGGACAGAGAGACGGGAGGCCCCTTGTTTCGCCAGCTTACATGCGATATTGCGCCTTGTGTCCGTCCCTTTTTCTTTGCGCAAACCCGGCTTCTGATTCGCAATCATCAAGTCGTTGGTCGCACCTGTCGTTCTTATTTTGCAACTCGTGTTGATCTTTCCTATTCGTAACAATTCCCACGATCGTTCCTTCCCTCTTTCACTACAAAATATTAGAGTCCCTTTTCGGTCACGTTCGCTCTTTCCCTTTCTCTCTGGTTCTCACCAGGTTGGCGGCTAGTGGGCGCCGCAGGTTGTTTGGCTCCAGGGTAGCCTTTTAGTCTGGTGTCTCTCTCTTTCATAGCGTGCGCTCCCCGCTCCACATTCTTTTTACTGGGACCTCGTGGGCCAACAAGAGCGGTTTGCGACAGGGCTCGCACTTTCCCTTTCCGCCATTCTGTCTTGAAGGAGGCACCTTCCCCCTAGCAACCCAGTTGCAATTCCTCTTCTCATCTTAATTTTGAGTGCTTCTTCCACGGGAGGGACGGACCTCACTCTCTCTCTCTCTTTACACACTTCTGTATGACCGTTTTTTTCGAATATCACGATTTTGTAAAACGACCCACGTTGTCTACCACGCCCTCCATGGACTCTTGAGCCAATATCCTTCGACATTTCGTTTTGTGCATTCACTCCGCATCATTCAGCCTCGTATCCTCGGAGCAACAGGAAGACGAACTGGAAGATACCACGAGCTCTCGACTGAACCGACAGTAGCAGAACAGCATTGTGTTGTTTGTTGCTGCGCCGCCCTGTTTACGTGCGCTCTTCTTGCGCTCCTCTCCGTCTGACGGCTTCTCTCCTGCGCAACAAACGTCCATTCGTTCTTCGTTCAGCCCGGCTGTGCACACCCCTTTTCCCACGACCAGCCTCGACGACCACACCAACACGAGGACACACAGCGCTCAGCCAACCATTGCAGCGTTTGCTTTGAATTGGCGTACTTTTGTTGCCTCTTTCCACTTCGCTTCATCCCTTTCGCCTCATTACTCTTTCGAGTCTTTGACATCCACGACAATATCGACCGATACGGAAGCACATACCGGAGTTTCCGACTTTCTCTCTCCTTTTTTCTCTTCTGTCTGATTTCGGGGCTTTTGTGCCTGTCCACTCATTTGAACTACGCATCTTTTCTTGTTCTCATTTTTGGAGCGTTCGTCTGTCCTTCTTTTTGCTGGTTTTGGACGAGTTTCTGAAACTACCAATTCGTCGTCACGGCGATCCGTACATTGCCGGTATACGTCAACCGGTTGTTTACCTCGACCCCTCCTCTGCGACTTCTTCTTCTTTTTCTTGTCGACCGAGTCTTCTTCTCTGTTCTAGAGAGGCATACTCCTTCGACACCCACCGGTCCTCACAATGGCACCTCCGCGGTCAAAAAATGTGCCGCCAAAGAAGCACGCCCTCACATTGGCGCAAATCGCTTCATACGACGACATATTGACTGATTCACTTGTCGACCATGTATGTACCGCACGACCCACTATGGAGTTGAACGACGAGTGCGCCAAGAGAGCTCGAACCATACCTACCTAGACATCTACTAACCACGATATCCTTTTACACAGGCCTTCTACTGGACGACAATCCCAAAGAACCGACCGTCATATCTGCCATCACGAGGCGTCAAGGAGCAAGAAATAACAAAGATTATCCAAGACCACCTCGTCGTTGAACCCGACCTCGACCTCGCCGAAGAGAAGCTCTTAGCTACCAACGGACTCGGCAAATTCTACCGCGCACTGAAGACCGACCCCGAGAAGGAAGACTTTCGCCGCCACCTTCGCCGCTACATGCAAATCTACCTTCCGGACTGCCCCTTTGAAGTTGCCGCCACGAACCGCTACACCATCTTCCAGGAAGAAGCATGCATCTCTGCCCGCCGCTTCATCAAAAGCAACGAGACGATCAAGTACCTCGCCGGTATTCAAG
This sequence comes from Sporothrix variecibatus, assembly GCA_016097105.2. Classification (NCBI taxonomy): domain Eukaryota; kingdom Fungi; phylum Ascomycota; class Sordariomycetes; order Ophiostomatales; family Ophiostomataceae; genus Sporothrix; species Sporothrix variecibatus. Next base: position 5,042,947 of record JADMNI010000001.1, on the reverse strand, counting down.
TGGTCATCACAGCCGAGGAGGAGGCCGAGTTGTCAGAGCGCAAGAAGGATTTCAGCATTATTGTCAGCTCGCGGAAAAAGGAGGTCAACCTTTTCATGGGCCCCGCACGGTTCTCGAACCACGACTGCGATGCCAACGCCCGCCTCGTGACCACGGGCCAGGCCGGCATTGAGATCATTGCGACCAAGTCGATTGGCGTCGGCGAAGAGATCACCGTCACCTACGGTGACAGCTACTTTGGCGAGGACAACTGCGAGTGTCTGTGTAAGACCTGCGAAGACAATTTGGTCAACGGTTGGGCACCAGCGGACGGCGTTGTTCCCGTCAAGCAGAGTGTTGAGGATGGCAGCCAGACACCCACCCAGGGCTACTCCTTGCGGAGACGAGAGGAGCACAGCTTCAACCGCGGCAACTCGGAGACGCCGTCTCTCACACCCGTTGCACGGCCAAAGGTGTCCAAAGCAAGCTTGCGGAAACTTTTGCGCGGTGCGGCTGAGGCCATCTCCCTAAAAGCGGGTTCGATGGAACTGGACAATGAATCACCACAGCGAGGCCAGAAGCGGGAGCGTGACTCTTCGATCCTTGCAACACCACCAGTTACTCCCTCAAAGCGGCAAAGAACGACCCTGTCCGAGGTTGACAGCACAGCGAGCGACGGCGACGACGACGCATCAGCAACACCGAAAGCCAGCTCTTCACAGCAAGCCCAGCCCGAATCGACGTCAGAAAACAGCCCAGCACCGAGCGACAGTGCCGAGAATAAGGACACTACACAGAACGATGCCCAGATGCCAACACCAGAGCCTTCGCAACAAGCGGCGGAATCAGATGTGTGCGAGTCGGAACTGGGCGAGTCGATTGTCGTTGCTTCAACAGTAACGACGACGGTTGTGACGGAGACAACTACCACGCTGAAGGTGGAAGAGTCGACTACGATGGACGAGCTGACGCTTCCAACACCAGAAGCGTCGCTCGATAGCGAAGAGGACGACAAGATGGACGAGAAGCCCGATACTGCGGCCGCCGAGGACGAAACCTTGACAACTACCGGAGCGACATCGGCTGTGCACACACCACGGAGAGGCCGGCCACGGAAGTACCCAGTCAGCGAGACCGAAGTGCATGCGAAGCCGAAACCCGCGCCTTGTGCCGCCAAGGTGGAGGTGGACGTAACGGAGCCGACCGAGGACAGCAACAGCAACGAGGAGGAGGACGAAGAGTCTACTCGTCCCACCCGCCAACGTGTGCCCGGAGACTACACTCTGACACCGCTGCTGCTGGCCGAGCCGGAGACCGCCTGGGTTATTTGCTCAGTGTGCTCCAAGGCGTTTGTCCAGCGCGACGCCTACTTTACACGCATGTCGTGTCCCCGCTGCGAACGCCACTCGAAGCTCTACGGCTACATGTGGCCCAAGACGGAGCCCGAGGGCAAGTGGGATAAGGAAGAGCGCATTCTCGATCATCGTCTGGTGCACCGTTTCCTGCATGCTGGTGACGAGGCCAAGATTCGCGGCCGGAAGTCTGTGGCGTGGCAGGACGAGGAGGATACGGCCACCGAAGATGACCAGACCAATAGCGAAAAGAAGGAGAGTCTTGGGTCCGGCATCTGGCGCAAACTACGGTACACTGTCGAAAAGGAAAAGGCCGAGCAGGCCAAGTCGAAGCCGAAACCGAAGGCGAAAACAAAGGCAGCGGTAACTTCGAAAGTGGTCAAGGCGACCGTGTCCAAAACGACCAAGACGACGACCAAAACCACAAAGACGGCCACTGTGACCAAGATTATCAAGTCGGCAAAGGCTGTTGCAGCAAAGACGACTGCTGCGGCTTCAAGTCGGCGAACCGTCAAGCCCGCACCCACCACCACAGCGAGAGCCGTCAAGACGACCAAGGCGTTCCACGGTCCCAGCAGCAGCCGCCGCAGCAGCAGACGGCCCCGGCGGGCGAGTGCGCGACTGGCGTCGGAATAGGTCTCCCGCCTGCGCGGGTACTCGAGCCGCTGTCGACGGATAAAGTATTAGTATTAGTGTTTAGAGAGGTCTAATGTAATGTATTTGTAAAGAGGAGCAAGTGTTGTTGGCGGATGGTAAACCTATTTCATGTATATTACTTATTTGGGCAGCATAGGGAGTAGGAGCATTGCGTGTTTTTACATTGTTTTTTTTTGTTTTTTTTCCGTAGCTAGCTATCTATTATTATCTCAGGGTACGTGTTCAGCCATAATGTATTAACCCATTTGTAAACAAAATGTCTTGAATTAATGTTTGTGGCGATGTGATTTAAATCTGTTTTTTTTTTATAAAAAAAAATACAAAATAATAATCCATTATATAATTCTCAATTTTGTAACATTATTTTGATGTTGAGCTAGGTTTTATTTTTAATAAAGAAAAACGATTCCTTTTCCTTGTTACTGTGGCATATACCACGCGGCGGCCGTCGCGCTGTCCAGATGATTCTCTGGAAAACAGTCGAGCAGTGAGAAGGCATCAATGTCCATGGCGGCCAGATCGTATGGATCACTCCCGGTACCAAATGTGTTGTTGGGTATGTTTTGTTGCATGCTGCCTGTATTCATACTGCCGCTGTCCGTCTGTATGCTATTGGCACCACCGGACGGATCAAAAAAGTCCAGCTGGGTATGATAATAGGGAAATGCGGGAAGATAGTTGCGTAACAGAGGGTTTGGCGGGACAGTGTTTGTCGAGGATGTGGAAGCGTCGTCGAGTTGTGCTGTCTCTGCCATGACAGGTTCGACCATCATAGTTGGTGGTGCCGTCACCTCTTCAGAGGAAGATGAAAATGACGACGAGTCTGACTCGGATGACGACACAGCGACGACTTCCTTTTCGGCTGGCTGCTCTTCCGCCAAAGCATCTCCCAGGCTGTCTGTGATAATGTCTAGGCTCCGCCGTACGAGAGGACACGACGCCACACCCAGTCGTAGTGCCCTCAGAAATGTTTGGATTTTCGAGCCAGCCGCTGCGTCTTTGCCATGGCTCTGCTTGATGTCCTGGACCAGCACGGAGGCACCCGTATAGACACAATAGGCCATTAGATAGGTGATGCGTCGAAAGCCAAATGTGCGCTCCAGTAGTAGCAAAAGTCTTTCCAAATGGTCGGCGGCCTGTCGGCAGGCGGCGTGGTGGACAGGCGACGAGTAAAAGGGCCGGTGCAGGAGAATGAGGGTCGTGTAGTACAGCAGGTTCTGGGTCAAAATGTGTGGTGGCGGGCAGACGGCGGCGCGGTCTGGGTCGTCGACCAAAAGATGTGGCGGAGTGGCGGCTCTCCAGGCATCGAGGCGGTCGCGGAGGCTTTGGATGGATGCAGGGCCAGAAGAAGTCGTCGGCCGTCTTCGAGAGTACAGTTGCAGGACGATATCACACAGAATAACGGCCAATCGACACGTGTTGGCAAAGCACGAGATGGCGTGGCTCTTCATCGGCGGGTAGGTACTGCTGTTGCCTCCGGCACCACCGCCTGTGTTGGGTGGCGGACTCCAGAGCTCGTGCTCGGCAAAGTCGTCGAGCAGTTCCGGCGAGGCGTCCAAGGGAAGGTCGACGAGTGTCGGCATCCGTCCCAGATACAAAGACATGGCCTTGTCCCAGAAATAGCAGCTCCAATACAGACGGCGGCGGACCTCCAAATCTTCTGCATTGAGGTGCCCCAGACTGAGAAGCTGGCCACTACTGCTGTGTTGGAGTCCCAAGTCGCTGACCATCCGGAAGGCCATACCGCTGTACAGCCAGGCCTGCGAGATGTGGCCGTAGGCGAGGTCGCGCGCAGAGAGTTGGAGGAGGGCCTGGACGGTAGGGATGGAGGAAGGCTTGTGGATTTCAGCGCCGATAAGGAGGCGCGCTCGACTGATCAAAGCGTCGCCGAGCAGCGAGCCCGCGGAGGTGGAGGCAGCGACGGCGGGGACGCCAACAGAAGAGGATGATGTCGACGACTGTGTCGTCGTGGCCGTCGACTCCTCAAACCTTGCTGCATGCCCGCATAGTACGATAAGCAACAACGGCGAGTAGTACTTGCCCTCGCCCTCGCCATGTCGCGCATAAACGCCGGACGGTACACCCACATAAACATGGGCGCGATCCAGACCCAGTGGATCTGGAGGAGACGGGCGAGGGCCGCTCGTGGCAGGTCCGTCTGGGCGGCCGCACTTCCCAGAGCAAAAGCTTCCCAGGCACGGGCCTCTATCGCCTTTGTTGTGAGCAGAGCGCGGACATCTGCTTTTGTGGTTGTTGTCATGTGAGCGCCGGGAGGTGCGTGAGTAGAGGTCCGGCGGGCATTGTTGTTATTGTTATTGTTGCTGATGTTGTGCTGGGACTGTTGCTGCTGGCCAGTGGCTCGTCGTTTTCGCTGGCGTATTGGGTTATCTGTATTCTCTTCACTTTGTTGCGTCTCTTCCTCGTCGTACGTCTGTATTGGCGACGTGTGTGCTTCGATGACGGGCGGGTTGTGGACCGCAGAAGTTGGTCCGACGTAGCAGAGCTGGCCGTCAGTTAGTCAAGAACAATGAGCGAAGCGAGGGCACAAAACGAACGTACCTTGCCGTTGCTGTCCACACTCAAGTCGAAGAGCAAGTCTTGGGATGGTTGCCGGGAGGTTGTCTCGGTAGTGGTGGATATGGACATGTCCTCTTCGTTTTTCGTGATGGGGATGTAGCAGCTGGGAGAGTAGTCGTCGAAGACGATAGGAATGTTGACGTCGGCTCCGCCGACGTAAGTGCGGCTGCCGTCGCCGGCTGTGCCGTCGACTTACTTGCCAGCTCCGCCCGCAGTGCAGTCACCATCTCCTCCGCCTCCTGTAACCGCCTCGCCATCGCCACAATCTGCGACATGGGCGGCGGCTTCTCATACCGGCATGTGTCTCTGTATACCTCACACGTCTTGCAAGTCGGCTGGCTGCCGTCACACCTCGTCTTGCGGGCCCGGCAGTTGGCACACGTGAGGCCGCGGTGGGTTCGACTCACACTCGGGGTAGTGGATTTCGGTTTACTGCTGGAGGTCGTGGAGGCCGGCGACACCGGAGTGCCGCCGGTGCCGGCGGCTTTACGACCGGCCATGGTGAAGGTGAGGATAAGGGTAGGAACGGAGACGGTATGCAATGTAGAGTCACAAGTAAAGTTACAAGTAGGGGTGCTAGGAAGATAGAAAAAAAAAGGTTAAAAATGAAAAATCAAGAAAAACTTCGTCCCCGCTCCTGTAACCCGGGGCCAGGTCCGAAGATGGAGAGGGAGGGGGGCATGTTCTCCAGATCGGGGTAGAGTCGGGGTAGCAAAAGCCATGTGGATGAAAGTATGGAGTCTGGGGCAAGCTAACGGATAGGATACAACATCAGCTACGGTAATGAACGAGTGGCACCTATCTGGCGGCATTTCAAAGGGACCCTAGGGTTTTTGTGCCACTTGATGCCTCTCCCCGTTGGTTCTTCATGGTTGCAACATGACCTGCAAACGGGGCTCGGACAAACCTGCTGTATCTCAACAGAAGAAAACGTCACATCTACGAGAGTGGCATAAGCTTACGGACAGATTAGTGCTGCCCAGTTTTCAGTTGAGTACAGTAGACAGGAGCCATATCATGGGACGGTATGCAGTGAGAAGGTGAGAAGGTGTCTGCTGTAGGGGGATTTGGGTGGTTTTTTTATCCTTTTCACTCTACGAATTCTCGCCAAGCAACATAGTATGTATAAAAGAAGTTGTGCTCGTTGAATTTTAGAGTCAAAATTTTGATTTAATAGAAAGACACAGTCCACCGGCCAAATGGCGCGGTGGATCTCCAGGGTCAGCAGTTAAGGTGAAGCCGACTCGTCAACGGAAGAACACAGCCACTCTTCTCTCTTTGAGAGCTGTAGTGCAGCGGCCTCTTACACGCCGTCTTAGTGGAGGAAGCATCGTTCCGGGGAGCTCTGGCATTGCGGGGAGCTTTTCGTGTAAGTCGAAAGAAGAAGGTCACGGAGGTCAAACGTGCGCTTCGGCTTCATTGACTTTAATGGTTCAGCATGGCATTGTTTTATATCATTTCGTCCAACAATATGTCGTCGAACTTTACGGTACTTTTTTGTGTTCCTGGCCTGAGTTTGTTGTAAGTTGACTTTTGTAAGTCGACCGTTGCGTGTACTTACACTTACACTTTTGCACTTTCACGTGTAATTCAAGCCCCGCCAACAGCTCTTGTGAACTCCTTCTAAACGCCGCTTCCCCCACGTTCCTCCGCCCGGAAACCGACCGCGCTTGTGTTCCTTTCGCCCTGGTGGGCGCTGTTGCTGCAGGGTAATGGGCGGTTGCGTGCCATTACGTGCATTCGGCAGCGGGTGGTAATAGGCCATTCTCGGGATCGGTGCCGTCATCGGACAGCTTTGAGAAGGAGCAGTCTACAGTCGACAGTCTTCTTTATCAATCTCGACTTGTACATAACAACAGCTTTTCTACAACGTCTCCAACACAAAGAATGTCTTTTCTGCGAGCGTCAATTCGAACTGTGGCTACTCTCTCATTCTCAACCTCGACTCTCCACCGAACTCTCCCAATTGCGTGCTCCTCCCGCCCAAGCTTCCTGCCGAGCTTCTCTCCGATTAAATCCTTCTCTTGTTCTCGACCTTTTTCTCGGCCCTTCTCACGACCCTCCTCCACCATGGCTCCCGACCCGATCGTCGAGGAGCTCAAGAACTTTACTGCGTGGGTCATTCTCCTGTTCGACAAAGAAAGAAAGAAAGCAATCGCTAACGCTCGCTCATCTGTAGGTGCGATGTCGCCGACGCCCTCCTCAAGCTCAAAGTGCCCAACGGCGGCTTTCTAGCGGGCATTACTCTCTGGTCACCCGAGCGCCAGGCCGGTGCCACCAAGATTGTCGGCCCGGCCTACACGGTCAAGTATGCTCTGAACGCCGACCCAGCGCCCAAAGTCGCCGGACACTACATCGACGGCATCCCGTCGGGCGCCGTTGTGTTTATCTCGAGTCCCCCGACACCAATGCTTGCTTCGGCGGACTGATGTCGACGCGCGCCCAAGCGTCGGGCGCCGCCGGCACTGTGATTGACGGCCGCCTGCGGGATCTGCAGGAGCATCGCGATCTGGGCTACCCCGTGTTTGCGCGCGACGTGAGCACGACAGCGCCGCAGGAGGTGGCCAAGGTGGTCGGGGTGGATGTCGATGTGACGTTTAGTGGGGAGTACAACCAGAATGTCACGATCAGTCCTGGGGACTACATTGTGGCCGACCTCAACGGTGTAGTCGTGCTGCCGAAAGCGCTGGCCGCACAAGCTCTGCCCTTGATGGCGCCGCAGGTGGCGGCCGACGAAAAGATGGCGGAGGCGATCAAGGGCGGGATGACATTTGTCGAGGCCAGCAAGAAGTTTCGAGGCAAATAGAGCCCGCGCAGCGAGCGAAGCGAGCGGAGCGGGCTTCAAGAAGTGCACATGATGAAATGAAAATAAATTGATCATAGACGCTATTTACACACACGGGTATTCTCTCGACCACTCTTCTCTTTAGGTTTGGTACAGCCGCCCCGCGGCTGTAAAGACACGTAAAAGATACAGTTGCTCGCGCTCGCGTTCGCTGCTGTCGCAGCTCACGACGAGCTGCGAGGCTTCTGCTCGCTCACTTATCATTCGCCTTGTCATCCAAGCAGATACACATGGCCGCCACAATCGCCATGTCCATGCCCGGCGCCACCACCACACCATACGAGTCCTGGTCAAACAACAGCTGGCGCGCATTCAGCAGCTTGCGGTCAATCCGCGCCACGACATGGCCCGTGTCGTCCTTGATGTCGCCGCGCGTGTCCAGCCAGTTGCCCTTCATGGTCAGGGCCTCGAGCTTGCCGGTCGAGATGGTCGCAAACTTGGCCGTGGCGGAGGTGCCAAAAACTGTCGCGAGGGTACGTTAGCAGAGAAACGCGGCGAGAAGGAGAAAAAGAGAAACGAGAGAAAGTGGGCGAGGCGCATCCTGCCTGCTACGCATATGGGACTCACTCTGAATGTTGTTCTTCAGCTCAAAAAACTTGTTCCCCTTGGGATCCTCCAGCACATACGTCGTGTGCAGGTGCATCAACTCGCGGTAAATGTCAAACAGGTGCGTGCCGTTTGTGTCGTAGACCGACTTGCGCGAGCCCAAGGTAAAGAATTTGCCCTTGACTTTGAGCAGGGGCTGGCCGTTGGCCAGCAGCACATCAAACGAGTCGCCCGACAGCGACAGGATCTTTTCCTTGAGGACAATGGTCTCGGTCTGGTGGGCAATGTACTGCTGGAACATGCCGACCTGGGCGGGAGGGGTTTGAGTTCGTAGGCCATGGCTGCGACAATAGCTGAGCGAAGCGAAGCTGTTGGAGGTGGAAGCGAAGCTATGAGAGTAGTGGAAGGTGATGATGCAAAGAGCACAGTTGACAAAAGCGGACGAGGGACAGAAAGCTTATTTGTACTCTAGCAGGTGAAAAGGGAACAGAAAAGTAGAACAAAACGAGAAGGAGCGAAGGAAGGAAGGACAAGCCTTTTTCATTGATCCTTTATGGTCTTCCTTCTTCCTTCTTCCTTTCCCCATCCTTTATTGTCCAGCTCAAAGGATCGCCGCACAAGCTGTGGCACGACTACGATGTATCGCTGCTAAGACGGCCGGGCATGGCCACCACTAACCGCCAACTCTCATCCTCGTCTCCCTGTAAGGCGGGCTCCCAGGGCCAGATGGCGGCTCCATAGTGTGGCTATGCGCTGGGCATACATAACTGCAGAGGAAAGACAACCGCCGCGGACGTATTCTGGTATCTGATTTTCGCAATTGCTGTCTAAATGCGTCTCAAGTCGTTATTACTGGGTGTCCCGCCGCTAGTAGTTGGCCCGATCGGCGGGCTGAGTCAAGGACAAGGCACAGCAGAAAAGCAGACAGCATGGAACAATCAAGACAATCAAGACGCAGAACGGAGATAATTGTTGGTGCAGATGGGAGGGACAAGGAACAAAACGGACGAGCTAATTTGTTGACGGTCGTGATTGGTTTGACTGCTTGTCGTGTTGGTCGTGTCAGCCTCCTTCCTTTTCTGCCGTTTTATCGTGCCCCTCGAGTGTTCCTTCTCGTTTTGGTTGGTAGGTGATAGCTGCTTTCAACGTGGTCCAATACTCTATTATTTCTCGATATCCAGGGATATACAAACGACTTACATATACAAGGCGTATTTACTATTGCGCATCGTGAGGAAAAAGAAAAAACATTCACTGCAGTCCATACGAGCAATGCCATTTCTTCAGTTGATGCCCTGACGTAAGGTTGTAAGCTCCCCACCAAGCTCCAGGTCCAGCGACACTAGGCCTAAAACGTGCTGTTGGTGCGAATTTTAGAGGGAGAGCCAATTACAACCGCTAAATCGCAGGCCTCCAGCGGTTGTTGACAGACATCACAACCGCCGCCCGTCACAGCCAAGACCACCAAGAGTCTGGACTCGAAAAAGGTTAATTTTGGAGATGGGATCTATGAAGGAGGCAGAATATCAAAGGAAGACAAGTCAGTGTCCGCCCGTCCACGCCGCACAGAGGCAGTCACTCAGGAGCTTTTTGCGCGGCACGGCGGCGGCACATGGAACACAGTGTTATGTGTGTAGTGGGAGCACTTACAGCGGCTTGCCCGCAAAGAACCTCGAGGCGCAGTCTCTCTCCGTCTGCTAAAGTTTACATCTACGCCGCAGCCCTGCAGAAAAAGTAGTGTTCGTATGGAATTATCATTGCAGTATCCTCCTTTACGGAGTATTTTATATTAATATCTAAACGTGGCCGGAGACCTCCGTGGAAAAGTATAAAAAAAAAAAAAAAAGAAGTGAAGTAGGACATGACGAGCACACAAACACCGCTTACACTAATATCAAAGCCGAGATTGAGAGAAGAAAAAAGTAATATTAACCCGTGTTTGTCTCACGGAGCCATTATAATATGCCAAGTGGAATATGGAAAGCAATGAGAAAATATGGAATCAACAATGAGAAGAAAAAAAAAAAAAGACAGATGACAATGCGATCTGTATGACATAGGAAAATGAGAGAAAGATGAGTGAAAGACATGAAAGTCATGATGCACCGGCGCCGAGAAAAAAAAAGTCAGAACAAACAAATCAAAGACCACCCACTAAAACAACCTGCCTGCCTACCCTCTAAAAAATAAACGACGCAGCAAAGATGAGACACGTGTACAGCGTCGACAGCGTGTACTCAATCTCAAACCACGCGGCCTGCCCACCAAAGGCAATGGTCTTGCTCTTTTCCGTCGGGTGGGCGACGCCCGTGGCCGGGTCTCTCACCAGCAGATCCTCCCGGTCGGGACGGACGGCGGGAAGATGGCGTACGACACGGGGGTCCACAGCGATGTGCACAAGAACAAGAACGTCATGGGCGGCCAAAAGGCGTGCGTCACCAGACACATCAGAATGTCGTGGACGCTGCCGTAGTTGACGGAGATGCAGCGGTAGGTGCTGATGGACACACCCGCGAGCGTTAGATAGACAAACGCCAAGTGGTAGATGGCATGATAATTAAACAAAATGGTCCACAGACGGACAAAGACGTTGCGCCGCTTCTTGGCGTCTCGTTCGTTCAAGGCCGAACCTAGCGAGCCGGTCGGCTGGAACGCCTGGGTCTGCCCGCCGAGCCACTTCGGCAGCAAAAACGACCGAATGAGGCACAGCGAAATGTACGGCGACATCCACAGCTGGTAGCGCGAGCCACGCTGGCCGGTGTGGTAGCCGGCCGGCAAAAAGAGGAAAACCTCATTGATGCGCGTCGTAATCATGGCAATAAAACACAGCCGGATCAGCCACCGCAGCTGGTTTTCCGTCTGGTAGGCAATCAGAGTGTGTCCCATCACCAGGATCACAGGATAGCAAAGAGAGAAATCGAAAACAGAATGCTGTACAGACTCAAAAACGAGTACAGGAAGCCCGAGAAACGCTGCGGGAACGTCATGAAGCGTACTTTCTCGCCCCACAAACAAAAGTTGAGTTTGAGGGACGTGTCGACGGTGCCAATGGCCCAGCGCGTGCGCTGCTTGATGTGGCTGCCGTAGTCTTCGGGCACGGTGCCAAACTGTAGCGGTTCGTGAATGTAGGCCGTCTGCCAGCCCTTGCCCAACATCAGTGTCGAGGTGGCGACGTCTTCCGCCAAGGAACCCAGAGGGAAATGTCCGACATCGTCGAGGGCGGCCGTCGAACAACATACCCAGATCCGGTACACCATGCAACTCCAAGAGCATCCTTGATGGGCTCAATGACGTGCACAAAGAAGTCGAGGTTTTGGGCCAGCGGGTCGGACTTGGGCGTGTTGTAAAACAGCTGCGGCGGGCACGCCAACGCCATCTTTGGGTTCAAAAGCAGATGAGGCAGAATGGCCCGCAGCCAGTCCCGCTCGGGGATCATGTCGGCATCCAGCGCGGCAATGTACTCGCCTGCACCGCCGGGGAATTTCGTCACAGCCTCCAGACCGTAGTTCAAGTTGCCCGACTTGAAATGGTGCGGCACGCCAGGGTACTTGGGCCGAGACACATAGTACACATTGCCATACGTCTCGTTGAGTGCAGCACAGGCTCTCTCGAGCTCCGCACTCTTGCCATCGTCCAGCAGCACCACCCGGTACTGCGACCGCGGATACTCCAAGTCGCACGCCGCCCGCACCGTGTCCAGCACCAGCTCGTCGTCTTCGCCGCAGCAGGTAATGAACACATCCACCGTGGGCGCCACCCGCTCATCACCCAGCAACTCGGTGGCCAACCGCAGCTTGGGCCGCCGCCGCCGCTTCAGCGCCATCATCGTCCACACATTGTGCGTCACCGACGGGATCCACGTCGCCAGCTCAATCGCAATAAACACCCACGCGGGCGCATACGTCTTGTGGTTGGCCCGCTGCGAGGCAATGACACAGTAGATGCGGAACGACACGTACAAAATGTAGGCCGCACTACTAATGATTGTGAGAATCGGTGTCACCTTGGCTGCGAACCGCTTGACGCCCTTGGAAATGTCGGCGTCGTCGCGGTCGTGCAGCTTCACGATCGCACCGGGCGGGAGACCCGCACTGTTGCGCTTCTCGCCGTCGCTGTTGCTGCCAGTGCCGTCCACATAGGTTGTGGTCTCGCTATCCACAGCTTTGGGCAAAAAGGCGGCCAGCGACAGGTGGCTCTGGTTCTGGCTGCTGCGCAGCGAGGGCGCACCGCTCGACGAACCAAAATAGCCGGGGCCATCATACAAGCTGCTGATCCGCAGACTCGGACCGGGCGAGGGCGCAAAGGGCGGCGACCGCATGTAGTCGCCACCGGCCAAAAGTTGCTGGTCGGTCAGCGGGCGAGGCGTAATCGATCGAGACGCTGAGGGCGACACGTTGGACGACGACGAATAGGTCCAGTTGGTCAGACCCAGTGTGGTCGGTGTCACAGGACGCTTGGCCCGGTGGACAATGCCAGCGTCAGGTGTAACGCGCCCGCCACCACCACCCATCGTCAGCATTGTGTCCGTGTCCTGGCTGTTGTCGCGGCTGTGGTGACGGATGGCTGCAGCCTCTTCGCCAAGCTGGCCGGCGACCGCCACCTCCGTTTTCTCGTCCATGATGAGGACGGCGATTTGAAGTGAGTAAAGCGAGTGTTGTGATGGTAGAAAATCAAACAAAGCGAGTGATGGGTAACGAGTGTCGATGTTGTTGGGAGTGACCGTCGATCAAGCCATGAACGAGAGAGGAGAAGAAATTAGAAATATGAGGAAAGAAAATCAAAACAAAACGAGAGTGAGGTAGAGCAAGTGCAGAGCGAGTGTGGAAGCGAGTGTATGGGACAGAATTAGAACGAAGGTAGAAAATAAAAATATTAGAGCTCCCAAGCCCAAGACCACTCCAAGTAAACAACAGATCGTAGTCGATCAGGAAGAAAAAAAACCTTAATACGGGCGGCTGGCCAGATCGTGCATCACAAAGAGGAGAAAGAAGAAGAAAAAAAAGAGAAGAGAAGGAAAACGGTGGAAGGGAGAACAGAGAGAACGGAGTATGGGAAAGGGGAAATCACAGAGGATACCACAGAGAGGAGGCAGGAGGTAGGAGACGATCGAAAGGGGAAGGCAAGTCAAGGTGAGTGGAACAACTGCAGAGGCCTATGGAGGCTGGATAGCTGGGAGGCTGAGAGATATGGGAGACGGCATCAACATCCGAGTGGGCGGTAAATTGAGTAGAGAACAAGGCACACTGCCCCATACGAGTAGACGACGGTGTATGTACAGCACAAAATATTCGTGTTCTGTTACGATTCTACGATGGTCACCACGAGGCCCAGAATGTCTACGAAAGAAGACTACGACAAGACTACGACTGATCGTGGCGTGTCAACATCGTGTTCCGGGCGGTCCGTAGAAAGTAGTCAGTCTACTGGAAGCAAGTATTTTACGAGAATTATGGCTGGAGACGATGGCGATCACAGCGTAGTGTTTGCGTCGAAAATGTCACTGTTGACAGCACACGAGCCGATACTCAGTGGACGAAGACATGAAGTCGGGACTTGGAAGGGACTAACACGAGGAAAGTCGACTTCGGCACTAGAGAGACAGCGAAAGTGGACTCTAGTTGTGAGTGGTCTACAAAGTGGGGGCAGCCGGGTGGTGGTGCGTGCGTATGTGCGTTCGTTATCAACGACGACGAGGGTGGAGGGCCAGAAGGAAAAAGGCGAAGGATGCCACAACACCCAAAAGGAGACAAAAAGAGACAGGAAAGTGAGGGAAAAGAGGTTGAAAAATATAAATATCCATCGAGGCTAGCAGCTAGTGTGGCCGAGCTGAAAAGAGACACAACACTGTGTGCGAGAGGAAGAGACTGAGATATTGAGAAAAAGGAGACAGCTGGATGGTGGAGGATGGTGGGCTGTGGTGGAGACAGAAAAGGGTCCATTTCCTCTTTTGGTGCCATTTTGGTGCCGTTTGCTGGCGCTCTGGCGGCGTAGGTTGACGTACGTTATCTACGTCGTCGAAAATCGAAAAGTCGAAAAGGGGGGCCGCCGGACGGACGAGCTAACAAAAAGTAGAGGGAAAATAAAAGAAAGCAGAAAAAAGAGAGAGAGAGAGAGAGAATATCGCAAAAATGCACAAAATTACGACTCATGATGGAGGGTGGGAAAACGGCGCCAGCAGAAAATCAGAAAATCTGGCAGAGTCTAGCACCGAACTCGACGAAATCTGTCGAATGGCAGTCCTCCAGGACCTGGCCCTATCTTTCAGTGTCCGTCGACGGCGGCGAACGACCTCGACGGCGTCGTTTCCTTGGAAAGTCGGAAGTTGATTTTGATTTATTTTTGGCATCTCCCTTTGTTTTCTTTCAAAGTTCGAGTGTTCTTTTGGTATTGTTGTGCTCGAAAATTTCTTCTATCGTCGACTTTTGATTTTAGTTTTATGGTCGTGAATCTCTCCATTCGGGCTCTTGTCGTGTCTCCTTTCACTTCGGCGAACTTGCTCACAAAAAGAAACAAAAGCCGTTGCAGGGATGGTCTCGCCTTACACTATTTGGAGATTGGAGCTTCTCCGTAGGACGGGTCTGTCCGCATTCCAGTCTGCCAGTATCTGTCATATTCATGTCTTCCTTCCTACTCTCCCACACTGACTTCCCTGTCTCTTCCCTGTCTCGGCTTGCTCACTTTCCGTATCTCCCCTCGCTCCTCCATCTTGACTGAGGCCTTTTCCGCGGTCGTATCTTGAATGGATTAAAAGATACGGGTCACCAGTCCACAGACCGTAAGCCTCCAAGCCAGCCCAGATACCCAGATACCGAGCAGGGGTCACAAGGCGGACAGAGCCAAGGCCAGGCTGGCTGAGGCTTTGACGGCGCCTGCTTGCCTCTGTGTCTGTACTCTGTATCGCGATATCAAGATAGATCGGCGCCACGTTCATCTGACCCTGGTCTGCCACTTTTCTTTTTATGTGGTCTTTTGGGGCTTTTTGGTCCCCTTTTGGGAAGTCCGTGTGCCCTGATCTGCACAGTTAACACCCATCTAGCGTAAATTACGGGAAATCGGCGGTCGTTCAGAGTGCTCTTTGTGTTGCTCATGCTGCATGTCTCTCCTTCTCATGCACTCTCTCTGTGTCTGTCAGACTTCTTTATCTTTTGTCGACGGGCGATTGCATTCTGTTTAATTTCATTTGGCGCTCTTTAGACTCTATCGTTGCTGCAGCCTCTTCCCATCTCATTATTCCCATCGCGGTCACCGTGCAACCCTTGCCCTTGCATCTTTATTACGTTCTTTCTTTTTTCATCTTCACTGCTGTTGACTGCCTCCGTACCCCGCCTCATTTTCTTTCTTCTTTTACCGTCATAGTTCGTCCCAAATACACACACGAAAAAATGTCACTGCTTCACGACTTTGCCCACACGACCACCCACTTCTGCCTCTTTTCTGCTCCATTTTGATCCTGTCCAGGTGGTTTTTGGTGGTCTAGTCTCGACCCACCAACACGCACCCCTGCTCGTCAGTCCCTCCCGGCTTATCTACGCCCACTTTACCACCAAACAAAAGTCGTCAACCAATGACGCAAGCCTCGCCGCAAAAGCGCACAAATACAGAACTGCCCACAGTCCGCGTTGACGGACAACTTACACCGGAGCATCCGTCTACTCCGTACTCGTGTTCTTGTCAAAGAAACGAGTTAAAAAAAAAAAAAAAGGTAAACCAACCGGGCAAACTTCTCGTGATTCGCCAAAGTGCCCGCCGTTAGTAGTTTTGTCGTAAAGTCCCGTTAAGCAACATCGAAAAAAAAAGAAGAAGAAGAAAAAAGAAGGGGGCGAATACTAGCTCTTTATATCCACAGCTGTCGTGGACAATACTCGTAGACAGACCCGTAGACAAGACGACTGGAAACGGCCATAATACGGCAAACTACTGTTTCGATTATCATAGTCACAGCTGGACGTTGGAAAGTGGAAAGAGTCCCGCCACACTGGATCTGTAAGGTGCATGATAGATGATAGCGCCCCCTTTTTCTTTTCACTTCTTTTTCTATTCTGTGTATTCTGTATCTACCATAGTACGGTTCCCAGTATTCTGCCCAATGTTATGCCTGGTATTGTCTGTTTCTGTATGACCTTGTCATAGCACAAGCCACCTGCGTACTCCATACAGAGAAGACCGGGACATATTCCAGCCAAGTGCAACGAGGCCGACACACTGCAGTGTCACAGATTCACAGCAAACACGCACGCGGCTGTGCCTCCTTCCACTCACTTTCACCGTCCACGTCGTCGACCGTCTTTCGTTTCTGTTGGCCGTGGCATTCATTCGTTTAAACGTCAGTCGACGAACATCATTCGCTTTTTTCCGTTCAGTCACTCGTTTATTATTGTGTGTGCTCTCAGAAGTGCACACACCCACGACAACAACCATGATCGTCGGCCTGCTCCTCTCCCTCCTCAACGTCGGCCTTGTTGTCGTACCCATCGGTGGTGCTGTCGGTACCCTTGCTGGCATCGACTACTACCGCCGCCAGCACGGCCAGGCACCGCTCTGGTCCGGCGATGGTGATGACGGTGGTGATGGTGGCAGCAGCGGAGGTTATGGCGGCGGTGATGGCGGCTCTGGCGGCAACAGCAGCAGCGGCAACTACACCGGGTGGGACGGCAACAAGCCCAATGCCACCACAGTCCTCGGCGGCGTCACTGTCTCCGAGTACTGCCAACAGTACAACTCTGTCCTCGTGAACACGACGACGGGACAAAATTACACTCGTAAATCATCCTTATTCCCTCTCATCTGCCTGATACGCCTGCTGACCAACAGTGAACCCCAACGCATGGGGCTGGACCGCGTCGGATGGTGGCGGACTGTGCCTTAACATCACCACCTTCAACAACGAGACGTATGCGACCAACACGACGGCACCCGCATGGTCGGCCACCTGGCAGTACGATGAGGGCTCGGCCGATCAGCCTGTGCATGCCTACCCCAACATTATGATTGACGGTGGCGTGCTGCCTGTGAAGCTGGGTAAACTCGGTATGATGCGGCTGGATGTGCAATGGGCATACGTTGATGCGGGCGTGGCCGTCGTTGGTACTATCCCGACGTCGACAAAGACGTCAACGACAAAAGCGACGACGGCTACGGCCAAGACCGCGGCTACGACCACAGGTACAGGCACGGAAATAACAACCACACCGGCGACAACAGCGACGACACCGACAACTGCCGCTGCCGCTGTCGACTCCTCCTCCGCCTCCTCATCGGCTGACGCCGCCGCCGCACTGTCCACGGTTGGCACAACAACAGCCGCTACGGGCCTTACCGCCCGCTCTGTCAACGATGTTACGTTCAGTGCCAACGTCGCCGTCGATATGTTCTTTGATGCCGATTCTGACCTGGCCGGCCTGACTGCCAACGCCACCTACGAAATCATGGTCTGGCTTGCCCAGTTCGGCGAGTATACCGACCCCATCGGCTTTGCCGAAGGTATCGTGGCCTCACAGGTCGTGGCCGGCGTCAACTTTACTCTGTATGCCGGCACCAACGACAAGGAGCAGCATGTTCTGACGTGGATTGCCGAGGATGCCGCACCCAAATTCAACGGCAGTCTGCTGCCACTCATCACGGGCCTATCTACGGCCAACGCCACGCTCACAAAGTACCCGACGTCGACCGACTACCTGGGCTACTTTGCTTTCGGCTCAGAGGCGTACTACTCTGACGATAAGGTGACCTTTGAAGTTGAGAAGTTGTCGATGGACATTTGGTAGACGTTTGATAGGCTGTGTCCTTTTTCCCTATGTCTTTGTTTTCTTTCATGTCGGAATATATATACACGGTGTAGACTTATATTGGGTTGGAGTTCTTGTCTTTATTAATACTGCTATCTCATTTGTTTTCCTTCACATCTTGAATGTTCTGTATATCCTATCGCATTTTCTTTGCTTTCACCTTGATGTCGATCGACGTCAGATTAATACCTAATAAACTAAGTTGAGATGAAAGAGCATACAGATTCACCTCAATCACAACTACCTGGGCCTCTTCAATATCGTGACATAAGATAATATCATCACCGGTCGAGTCGACTATGCTCAGATCCTCAGCCTCATCACCTACCACGCAGCTCCCTTGAAGCTGCTTAGGGCGACCCTCGAGAAAGTATAAATAGTTCTCTTCTATTCCTTGATACAAAGCTCTCTCCTTCCTTCCTCTCCTTCCTTCCTTCTCCATAACCGTTCTCGACACGACAAGAGCACCTCAACTACAAAACAAGAATCAGTAAAACCACACAAGTCCAGCACAGCCACCCCGACAACCACAAAAATGGACGAGAACACCAAGATTCCCAGCCGGAGCCCCAGCCGGAAATCCCTCCCTCGCCAGGCCCTCCTCCTGAGAACCCTCTGCCCGATATTCCGCGACAGGAATAGAATCAACTGGGACGGCCGTCACGACAAGCTTTCAGCATAATGATATGCCATGCTGCATGAGACGACGGCTTGCCAGTCAGGGGTCGAGGCAGGAATAGGACCATGGAAAGAAATACGAGCGTTGATTTTGACATCTGGTATCGTCGGTGCTTTTCATTAGGTAGTGCAAATAAATAATCTCATGAATTTATCTTACAAATACCCGTAATTAATACCAATCTACATGTCTCGTCAAATTCTGTAATACAAAAATCATTTTTTTTATTTCAAAACAAAAATTTCAATCAACTTAAAATAAAGCCAAATTTAATAATTACGAAGTAAGATGAGAATGTGCCCAAGTGTAGAGAAAATGTTTAATAGAAATGAAGTACATATTGATGCAACGTTTATGGTAATCCTGGGAATTTCTTTGGTAATCTAGGGAAGTTCCTAAAAGCTTTCATCATACTTCTTAGATGCATTTCTGCATTAAAAGAACATCATCACCGACTGACATGGAGATAGTTTCCACAACACATTGCCACCAGACAGTCTGGGTCACTGCTGCACACTAGTCACTTCCTCACTGTTGAGTTGTACGACAGTTTTCATATTGTGATAAGGTGTGCATCGTGGCAAAGAGGCTCGTTTTACTCGACCTGCTTCTCCAAGCCCTCCCTGTCTGCCCCCAAAGTATAAATAGTCAGCCTCTCGCTAAAAATACGAAACGAAAAATCCTTCTTCACCCCTACATAGACTCAAAAGACACCCTACACCTCGAAGTCCCCATTATCCATAACCCCAAAGTCACGAACCACCAGCTCACACAAACACAATGTCCAAGACTGCAGGCGATACCACGGTGAAGAAGCCAGCGCCAAAACCGCGGCCTGGCACCCCATGCCCGACGACCAAGTAGGTCAGGACCTACCACACGCTGCACCTCCTGGCATATACAAATACTGACAATATTGTCCATGTTGATTATTGATTGTGCTTGTTGAGGTGTTAGCTCTTCACCGTCACTGATGGCCATCCGTTGATTTCGAGAAGATCCTCTATGAAGGTCTTATCGTCGATGATTTTTGATTTCACGACACAAAAAAAGACAATAAAAGTTATTTTATGTGACCTTTTTTGACTAGATTTGTGAAATGTTTGTGGGCTGTGAATAGTAGATTGTAAACTTGTTTGTCACTTGTCTTCAAATGTCTTCAAATGTATAAGCAGTATCCTACAACAGTATGATTGTACAGCATGGGTAGATCATAACGAAGTGAAATAAGTAAAGGCTGAGCCCACTTCATCCTTCCATGAAATTTATAACATTGTACTAGTTGGATTTCGATTGTTCGCACTCCGATCCCAAGATGTCTACTTTTGCAAAGACCAAAGGGGTTCTTGTGTCACTGTTGTGGTACCTTGCGTCAGGAAAGAAATTCCAATTTCACCAATGGGCCAGCTTCACGCAAAGCAGCGAGGTTGTCACTTGATTTGCACTTTACCCACATCACAACAACAATCGAATCATAAGGTAACAAAGACATTCTGTCATACCTTTGCATTCTGGCTCTCGCCAAGGGCCCGTGAGAAGTATTAAATCATGTGCTTTCCCTACGCAAAAGAGAAACAGAAGTTTCCCTCCACACTACCAACTTTGCAAGAAGCAGCAGCACATTTTGCAAACTACAATAACTTCTCGTCGAGGAATCTTATTACAAGCGTCCAACTCCGTTTCCATTACGACAAAATGGGCCGTAAGATCACGAAGAGTCGTCCGGGCCCCAGACGCCAGTCGAACAAACTGAAAAATCTTCGAGCTCGGGCGGTGGCTGCTGCGTTATTCTATGAATATTTTATGCTTCTCTGGGTGACAGGTCCTCGCCATTAGGTAAGATGGCCACGCATTGATTTCGAGGGAATCTGTATCGACGGCATTTTAGTTCACGTTGCAGAACAATACAATATCTTGATCTCCCACAAGTCTTTGCGACTTTATAAGAAAAATATGCGAATGTCATTGAAAAGGCTAAATTATAAAGATTCGGCCGAGTTGTTGTTAAAATCGTGCCTTCGTGCTTTTGTGGTCGTCCCTGTCGTCATTGTTTCTTGTAGGGTTTTAGAAAATGTGGAGTAGCTTTGAGTTAATACGGCGTATTACGTCGATGTCGATCACTGCTTGTCGGTGCCGTTTCGCCTCATTGTTCTCCGACCTCTGGCCTTGTTCGCCCTGTAAGCTTCTCCACTTTAATTCTTACGGCACCCATTACTCCGTACGGAGTATTGTTGAATAAAACGGCAGGACCGGTTCACAGGTTTTGATGATCGACACAAGCTGTGCGGTCTGACATGGGAGTTTACGCGTTAACCTGCCGCCTACTAGCTTTTTGGAGAAGGGCGGCAGTTTCAGGAACCCGGTCTTCCTTTTGCAGCGTATATAACCTAGCTAAAGACCTCGCGTCTTCTTTCTCTTAATTATTTACATCTCAACTACGACTACTCTCAATCCACACACTATCTAGTCACCACCATCACACCCACATCATCTACAATGGCCGACACAATCGCACAAAAAACCATCCCCGCACCGGGCACACCACCAAACGCTCAAGGCCGATGCGCAGCGCATCTTTGACGTCTTGAAGGGCGGCGGCCTCGCGCTGATACCTTACCGAGGTCGGCTATGGCCTTATTTCCTCCTCAAAAGAAGCGCTTGAGCGATCTTTTTGCCGCCAAGAAGCGCAGCCTCAGCCATACACAGGGCATCATAGGCACCATTGACCTGCACAAGAAGCTACACATCCTCCCCGAAGAGACACACGAAAATAATCCGTGTTCTGCACCAAGATCTGGACCTGTCCTTTGGTGTCGTTGCGCCATTCCGGAAAGACGCGCCGGAGCTGCAGCACCTGTCCGGCAGTAACACTGGCCAATGTCACCAAGGCCGACGGCACGGCGGGCATGTACATTGGCGGGAGCTCCCTACTGCTCGAACTGGGACGGATCAGCGACGAATCGGCGAGCTGCTGCTCGGCTCGAGTGCCAACATTTCCGGCAGCGGCCAAAAAGTATCGGCTGGAAGACATGGACCCCGAAATCCTAGAGGCGGCCGACATTATTGTCGATTATGGTCTGCAGAGATACCATGTCTACAAAGGGACGGGCATCGACGATGATTGACTTTGCCAACATGAAGACGCTGCGAGTTGGTTCGTCGTACGAGCTGATCCGAGAGCGGATGCACAAGTTCTGGGGCATTGAGCTGGAGGCGGGATCCGGACTACGCCTAGGCAGAAGCAAGAACATATACATATAGACACATGGACGAGTTACAATTTATTTCCATCTACCATATCCCACTTTGTCACTGCACTTTTCCTCCGATCAATTCCTGTAGACGTTCGACGCCAAAGACGTGCAGCAAAGCCTTTACCAAAGGTAGAGCATACTCCCACTCCTTTTTCGTGAGCAAGACCCCATACAAAGCGCCTCCACTCGCTCATCGGCCGAGTATTGTGCCAGTTCAGGCACCTGGCCTGCCAGTGCTTCTGCCCAGCACCTTGTCATCCTCGGTCAAGCCCACGTCACCACCACACAGCGCATTCATATCAGCTGTGACCAGAGACGGCCCAAACGCTTCTGCAGCCGGCACAACCCTTGTCATCTGCCAGTCAGTGATGCCGGTAATGTTGGTCTCATCGTGAACAAAAAATATGGTCGCCTTTTGTCGTCGACATGTTTGATGAAGAAGCAGCCAGTCGTTGACGAAGCCAGACTGGCCGTCCTGTCCTTCATGAAACGGTTATACCAGGTAGGCATCGACTGGGTACTCGGTATTATAGCTGGCCGTCGGATATGAGAGTCAGATGCTGTTCGGCGAAGGCGGTGTAATAGTCGGCAGCCGTGTTAAAAGGACCGCCTGGTGACAAAACGACGAAGCGTCACTAGCCGTAGGAGCGACCTCGATGTTGCCAATAACGTCGATATCTAGTGATCCGCATTCGAAATGGATGCCGAGCCAGCTCAGCCAATATGTTGGCATAAGCTCGCAGAACCTTGACATTTTCTTCAAACGTGGCGGACTCCCCACTCGGCCCGCCTCCTTGCCATGGCTTGCCAGGAAGCCTCTTCCATCAAAAGGAAGCTGACACCGATACCTTTGTCTGTTCCCATCTCCATGGACTCCATATAGAAAAAACACCTTTGGAGCTGTGTACTGCCGTTGTCTCCAGGAACTTGAGAGGTCGCATACTCTGAGCGGATCAAACAGGCAGCTAGTTCTTCTGGGAACCCGATCGTGCAACTCGTCACTTGCGGTACCCGTAGCAGCCAGGATCGGGAACCCGTCGTCAAACCGGATACGCGCGTGGTAGTTGGCATTCCCCATTATGGAGTCTGCACCGACTTTGAAGGAGTGTTCGATCGTGCAAGACCGACCATCATTGAGTCGTGATGCTAAGGTGCAAGGACTGCATCGTCATTGATTGCGTGCGCGGAGACGATCCAGCTCAGCAACGAACTTGCGCCAATGTACTCGGCGTCCGTTTGGATTTCTGCAAATGTGTGAAAGGGAAGTCATAAATGTGCAACGCAGAAGTACCGGTTGCACTTGTCCGCATCCGCCGCTGCCTCGGACATTGGGCCGGCCCGCAGTCTGGTACGGAGCAGGTGAAGAATCGGGACGGCATTTTGTTGTGCAGTGTTCAAAAGTGATGATGTAACATGCAGAAACACTGCATATTCAGGTACGAGGCAAGACAAAATGCGAATCAAGTGTATGGTTTGCCCGAAAACAGCCCGC
The DNA here is from genome assembly GCA_016097105.2 of Sporothrix variecibatus. Taxonomy (NCBI): domain Eukaryota; kingdom Fungi; phylum Ascomycota; class Sordariomycetes; order Ophiostomatales; family Ophiostomataceae; genus Sporothrix; species Sporothrix variecibatus. The sequence continues at coordinate 5,019,781 of JADMNI010000001.1, read as the reverse complement.
AACTACCATGCATGAAGTCACGGAATGTTGAAGTGATTGGCTGCAACTTTCATGAAACCCGTAGTGATCAATTTGGAATGGAGGATACACCGTTCTAATTTCGGTTTAATCATTGAAAATAAATAAAAGGAGAAAAATACAAGGCTAAAAGAATAATGCAATGCCAAATCACGACAAACAGATAAAAAAAATGGACTTGCTGGGAATCGAACCCAGGACCTTTCCCAATTCCAGTCCCGTGACATGTCAAGGGATGGGTCATTGAGCATTGTAATTGTGTGAGTAAGAGCGACCCCGTATGTTGTCCGTGAACGCGCACCTGCATTGTAGCTATGTTATGATGCACACCGATGGTGCTTTCCCTGAGTTATTATTTTTGTAACCGAACACGTGACATTTCGTCTGGTTTCGTGGGGAAATTCGTTCCACCCGGGTGGAATTAATTTTATCATTAGACCAGAGGAATTTCTTTTCGTCAACGGCAGGAAGTTGCACTTGCGCTTTCCGTCCACGAACTTGATACTCTTTCCTATTATAACCACAAGCCCGTTTGTGATTGTTGAAGATTTGTTTGTTTCTTGTAGCTATGACGCAATTCCTGAATGCAAAAGCGACAGAGATACGGAGTTGCGTGTGGCCACGATAACTCTAAATTGGGGGGCATTTGCACTCTATGACAATGGCAATGAATCAAAGACGTTGATAAGTAGCTTGAGGCATGTAAGCGGGCCTTTTCAAAACAGCTTGTCACTTGGCTTGAAAAAGACCCCGGCCGGGCAAAAAGACGGCAAAAAGAGCAAGTAGATTCTTCAACGTATTTATTTCTGTTTACTTTCGATAGCGATTTATTGAGTTGCGTGTTATGAAGGTACTTGTCAATGCTGTAGTTATGTAAGTGACTTGCGTGAAAATGTACTTTTACCTGTGAGCCGGACTTGGCGATGAACTTTGCCAGTGCTGCACTGTAGAGAATTGGGTGACAATTGGGTGGGTTGAGGGACGTAGGATTGTGATTTCCCAAAAAAAAAAAAAAAAAAAAAAAAAGCACAATACTGCATGCAAACTGCATGATGCATCCAATTACAACATGCAATCGACCTGACAACGGCAGAATATTGGTCGGGTGTGAAAGCAAACGAACATCTCCTTTTGCAAGCTAGGCGACACCTTCAAACCAACAGACGGCCGCCAGCATATATATAACAAACGGTCTTTCTTTCTGGTCGCTTTGCTTCCAACGACAACGACCAACAGCTCAGCTAATAGCGGGGTATTAAAATTCAATGCTTCAAGCTCGCGTAACGGTAATTGCACACCTTGCAAGGCACTTTTCATGTGGGCATCAACCACACAACCGTCTAAATCGACTGACGTCCTGTTGTGCAACATTGTGTCGGGCGTACAATACGCACCAACACACACCACGCAACCAACCCAAACAACGCAAGTGAGGCGACTTTCCGCATTCCCGCATTTCCGCACTTTCATTTTTCGTGTGTGGGAGTGCGTGTTTTTGTTCAATTGGCCGTTTGCTCGATCCATCGGTTGCTTATTTGCTGTGATTGCTCATTCATTCACTTCCACACCATCTATGCTACCCGTCGACCTTGCTCACTGGTCCCTTTTTGCTGGGTTTGAATAAAAGCACAAACGACCGCCACCCCCGCCGTTTCCTTTTTTTTTTCTCTCCCTTCCTCCATTTCATCGCCATTTTCGAATGAAACGATCAACAAATTCAAATTAGCGACGAAACAACAAAACTATTGACAGCAATTAGACACCAAGATCGACGACAACCACACACACAACATCCCCAACCCAACAACCATGTTCCGGTCCGTGGCCAGGGCAATCGAGGCGGCCGTGGGGGAGGAAAGCCGCGGCGGCGGCGACAGTTTCCCTTACCGCCCGCGTTGGTGGTGGAGGTCGGGCTACGGCAGAGGACGTGGAGGACGTGGCGTTGGAGTCGTCAGCGTCGTCACCGGTGCACCACCGCCCGACCCGGCCGTCACCAACCTGGAGAATGCTATCCTCAAAGCCAAGCCCGCCGGCGGCGGGCGGCAAGCTCGACCCCACACGGGCCTTCCCGATGCGGCCCGGCTACGGCACCAAGGGCACACCCGTCACGCTGTGGGCCAACTACGTTGTGCTGACGGCCGCATCCAAGCCAGAGCTCGTGCTGTACCGCTACGATGTTCTCGGTGACACCGGCTGTCACGGGCAAGAAGCGTGCCCAGGTTGCTGCGCATCTTTTTGGAGGACAAGCCGGAGCTCTCAGGCCACAGCGCCGACATTGTGACGGATTATAAGTCGACCCTTGTCTCGCGGGTGCGCCTGCCCATTGGACGATTCTTATAGTGGGACAGTTGCCTACCGCCTGGAAGGCGAGGACGCCGTGGAGGACGACGGCGGCTCGGGACTGCCGGCCACGCGCAAGGAGTTTGTCGTGCAGCTCAAGTACACCAATGCCCTGCCGGTGGCAGACCTGCCTCGCCCACTTTGTCGTCGACATCGGCATCCACAGCAGCACGCTACCGACTCGACGACGGCCTATACGGACGGCCCTGCCCACCCTGCAGGCCCTCAATATCTTCTTCAATCATCTATGCCAAGACCTCGCGCGACTTGGTAGCTATCGGCTCGGCCAAGACCTTCTCTCTCAAAACTGGCACCGGCAATGAGTGGGATCTCGGAAGCGGTCTTACAGCTCTGCGCGGCGTCTTTGCCAGTGTCCGTATGGCCACGGCCCGTCTGCTCGTGAACGTCAACGTTGCCAACGGTGCATTCTACCAGACGGGACCACTGGACCAGTTGATCATGGCCCGGACAGGTGGCGCTGGTGTTACTCCGGGCAATGTTCGTCGCCTCGAGGCTTTTCTCAAAAGAGTCCGGGTGCGCACGACACACCTCAAAGATAAAAACAAACCGCAAGGGCGAGGTGATTCCGCGGCTCAAGACGGTCTTCGGTCTGGCCACGCCCAATGATGGCTACGGCCTGGAGCACCCTCCGAGAGTGGCGCGGTTGCTGCTGGACCCAAGGATGTGCAGTTCTGGATGGACGGCACTGGTGCAAGCAGTGCCCCAAGGCGCCCAAGAAAGGCAAAGGCAAGGCCGCTCCGGCTCCGGCTCCTGCCGCTCCCGGTGGTCGCTACATTTCCGTCTACGACTTTTTCGTTCAGAGTAAGTCGAGCCCACCCCACGAACACATTTCTTTGAATAGTCACTGACCTCACAGCTTACAACCGCCGCATTGCCAACCCGGGCTTGCCCGTTATCAATGTCGGCAACCGTGAAAAACCCAACCTATCTTACCAGCAGAGGTCTGCGTCGTCCTTCCTGGCCAAGCCTGCCCGTGCCAAAGCTCGATCCCTACCAGACTCAGCAAGCTGATCCGCTTTGCCGTCCGCCGTCCGCACGAGAACCAAAACTTTATTACCAATGAAGGTCTGGGCATGGTCGGTCTGACCGCTACCACCAACCCCCGCCTCAAGGGCTTTGGTCTCGATGCTGGCTCGCGCCTTATCACGGTGCTCGCGTGTCCTCCAGAGCCCTCGTATCACCTATGGTCAACAAAAGACTGTCAACACCAGCAGCGGCTCCTGGAATATGGTGCCACCAAGGTGCACCACCTCTCAAGTTTATGGCTGGTGGCACCTTGTCTTCGTGGTCGTGTCTGTACCTGGACGTCCAGGCCTTCCCGCGCTCTGAATCGTTCTCGCCAGACGCCCTGAACGGCATCCTTCACCAGTTCCGCGGCGTCCTCCAAGCGTCTGGTGTCACGGTCTCTCCTCCGGCTGGTGCTAGGCGCGTTCAGCTTCTGGGCGACGGCCTCGACGACCCGGCCCTCGCCAACTTCATGCAAATGGCCGCCAACGCCAAATTCCAGATGCTCCTGATTATCGTGCCGGCCGCACCCATTCCGCTCTACAACCGCATCAAGCAGCTCGGCGACGTGCGCCACGGCATCCACACTGTCTGTGTTGTCGGCAGCAAAAATTGCGAACCCCAAGGGCCAGGACCAGTACTTGCGCAATGTCGCCCTCAAGTGCAACCTCAAGGTCGGTGGACGCAACCAGTCTGTCGAGCCCACCCGCTTGGGCCTGTTGGGTGAGGGAAAGACCATGGTCGTCGGCATCGATGTGACACACCCATCGCCTGGTTCGTCGTCGCGGGCGCCCAGCATTGCCGGCATGGTAGCCAATGCGGACGGTGCCGCTCTAGGGCAGTGGCCGGGTGTGCTGCGTGTCCAGACGGAAGCACGTCAAGAAATGGTGGCCCACCTCCAGGAGATGCTCGTGTCCCGTCTTAAACTGTGGCTGGCCAGACAAAAGAAGCTGCCCGAGAACATTTTGGTGTACCGAGACGGCGTCTCCGAGGGCCAGTACCCCCTGGTTGTGGCCGAAGAGCTGCCCCGGCTTCGTGCTGCCTGCAAGGAAATTTACCCACCCGCCGACCAGGCAAAAGGTCTGCCCAAGATGACACTCGTCGTCGTCGGCAAGCGCCACCACACGCGCTTCTACCCGACAACCGAAAACGACGCGGACCGCACAGGCAACACAAAGCCTGGCACGGTTGTCGACCGTGGTGTGACCGAGGCTCGCAGCTGGGACTTCTTCTTGCAGGCCCATGCGGCTCTCCAGGGCACGGTCCGGCCGGGACACTATGTCGTCTTGCTTGACGAGATCTTCCGGCCCAAGTATGATCCCACTGGGAAGGGAGCTGTGCCAGCTGGCGCCCCGGGCGTGGCTGATCGTCTCGAAGACATCACCCAGAGCATGTGCTACGTCTTTGGACGCGCCACCAAGGCTGTGAGCTTGTGCACGCCCGCCTACTATGCCGATATTCTCTGTGAGCGGGCGCGCTGCTACTTGAGCAGTGTATTTGACGAGACACCGGAAGCCTCCACAGTAGCATCGCAAGCTGGAGGTGGAGGACCCGCACTTCCGTCTGACCCGGATGTGCAGATCCATCCCAACCTGCGGGATACCATGTTCTACATTTAAGGCACAGGCAAAGGAAGGGTAGAGTAGTGAAGGAAATACATTTGTGGAGGCTGGATACCAATTTGATCATAAAATATTGCATGCGATGGACTTTACTTACAAGAATGAATAAAATAAATTAAAGGATAAAAAATGACACACTGTTACTTGTTGTCTTCTTTTTTCTTCTTTTTTTTCTGAGATTTATTTTTAATATGACAATTTTAACACACGTGTACAGTGAAAGACATTTTAGTCCTTCGATGAACAAAGCCGCATTCAATACTGGCTGCAAGCTTTCCAATGACAAAGTGCCCATCTGTTCACTGTTTCTTTAGTCTGAACATGGTATCAAATGATGCATCACTGCGATTGACAGTAATTGTAAGCATATAAAATACAATGTGTGGCACGGCTCTGTTTGTTAGGGGAACATCTGCAATTGTTTTCCATCGCTGGTCTTGCTCGACAATCGACAAGCTACTTCGTGAAAGATGGTCACACCAAGCCGTATTACGCCCACAGGCGGCATCGCTTTCAAGCAACACCCATTGAAGGCAAAAAGGGTGTTCGCTTTGAAAAGTGTTTTGTTTTGAATATTACGTTTCCGGCCCACATCAAGGCCGACATGGTGACGGCCAAGGCGACGCTGTACAATGCGGATGCAGCCATCACCCCGTTATCGGATGCCGACCCGGCGCCGCGTTTGATTGCACCCGAGCGTACAACGTCGCAACTGATGCGTGTGGGCCGTGACGGCAGCCGAAAGTTTGAGCTGGAGTTTTGGAGCCTGGCCATTAACCGCGCCGGCCGGTTCTGCATCCGGTTCGATGTGGACTACTTACTACAAGCTGAACCCGCGGCGCTGCTATGGCACGCGGTACTCGTACAACATGAACATTGCGGACTTTTCGTTGTAGGTAGGGAGCCAGAACCGTTGGTTAATACTTCATTTTGCGATGATTTTTTCCCTTCTTTATTAGCGGAAGAATCGACGCTTTTATTCCTATTCATAATTTCGTACCCAAATTACCAAAAGTACAGGTACCGAGACCTCGAGTCGGCCTTCCTTAAAAGATTACATCATTGCCTGACCACAAAATATCCTGCCAGGCATCCGTCATGGTGTCCATGCCCGCAGCGCCATGGTCCGAGTCGGACATGGGCGTGGCAAAGGTAATGTCCAAGAAATTCATGTCGTTGCCGATAAACTGGCCAAGTCCATCAAGATCGCGCCACGAGAAGCCCTTGAGAGGGTCCAGCATCTCTGGTGGAGCGGGCCGGCCATAACCACCGGGCCCACTACCCATATCGCCTGTGTGGTTGGGGTTGTTGTGAGGAACGTCGCCGCCATTCACCATGGTCGTGTCAACTGCAACAGTTGTACCCGTCACCATGCTACTGGTATCTAGGTTACCGCTGTTGTTGCCGCCAGTACTATTCATGTTGCTGTTGGCGTTAATCGCGGACGCATCTGGCGACTGCGGTCCGCTGCTGTTCTGGTCACTGCTGCTCTGCCCGCGGGCCATGGGCGTGTTGGCAGCAGTGGCGGCAGCCGTCGTAGCAGCCGTAGCCGCCGCCTTCTCTGCAGCCTTTTCCTTCTCGGCCGTCTTGGACTTTTGCGCCACGGCACGATCGACGGATTTGCGCCACAACAGATACAAAGACCGAGCGTAGCGCTGGCCCAGGCCGTGTGGGTTGACGGACGACTTTTGTAGCCGGTCAATGGTGACGTTGATAGTACGGCGGGCACTACTGCCGGACTCGCCAGCAAGAGCGCCGGCCACACGGGCCTTGAACAAGAAGACGGCGGCATAGATGACGTAGAGATAGTATTTGAGGGCATGTGCCGTAGGGTGGTGGCCGGGTCGATAAAGTCGTTGAGTGTGCTCAGCAGGGTGTTGGCGGCATCAATAGACTCATAGATAAAACGGGCATCGGGAGCACCGGCCAGGTCGGCAAAGAGAGGACGCACTGCAGACCTAGAGGGTGGCGGCGACTGGCGAGCGCGAGTAATGGCACGACTGATGGTGGCCTGGAAGGCAAAGGCATTGATGTAGAGGCGGAGGAATTCGTAGGACAGAATGAGGGCGGCTTTGACGGAAGGAGTTACTGTTTAGTTAGTAGGAGGAATGCATATAAAAAGAGAGGCAATGTTACTTACAGCTTAGGCCACCCCAGACAAGTTTCCATTTACGAAGAACGGCCGTGAAGTCGTCCTGATATGTGTTAATTGGCAATCCTCAAACAGATCAATATCACCTTCATGATTGTACTCACAATATACCTGACGTACTCGCCGCCAACAAAGAGCTGCTCACGATGTGTAGTCGATGAGTACAGCACGTCATGCGCGTTGCTGAACAGCTGCGTCATCTCGAGCCGTGCCTGAAACAGCTGTGCCAAATCACCAGCACCGGCCCGTTGTGTTCGTAGTGTCGGAAAGTCACCAGCATTTAAGACAGTCGACGGTCCCGGGCCACGCGACCAGAAGCCCTTGCCCAGTCTGATAGACACTTCGCGATCACTCATGTAACACGCTGCCCAGGCGATGCGCTTCCGCTCAAAGTCGGCCGGTTTGTTGACATTGTTGAGGAGCAGGCCCGTCTGCTCGAGACCTTGTAGGTATGCCAAGCGGATGGCCACGCCAATCTGCATCCAGGCACCCTGGTCTTCTTCACCGCGGCCAATCAGTGTTGGGGCGGCATCCGCTGCATGTTTGTGTGTCTGTTGGTGCGGTTGTAGATGCTGTTGTTGTTGAGAATCGTTATGGGGTGTTGGTTGTGGTCGTTGTGGAGCCCACTCTGCGAGAATGAGGAGTGCTTCGACGGCACCGACGGATGGTGACCCACGGCTAATAAGCCGCGACACAAGGCTATCCATATGACTGGCGCACGCTTCGTGCACCCGGTGCCATGCTGGATCGTCTTTGGACGCGACAGTAAAGATGCTCGTCAGTAGATGTGGCTCAGCTTGCGCAAGACTGGCGATGCCCCGACCATCAAAGACGCGCTTGTCGGCGACGGGGAAGAAGGGGTGGTAGTGTTCGTGGTAGTGTTGCAGCAGGTAGGAGGCATCGGCAAGGCTGAGGTGGCCGTCGGAGATGGGCGGGTAGTAAAAAGGGAGTGTTTTGGTGAGAGGTGTTGTTGTTGGGATCATTGTGGTGATGGCTGGTTGGTGTTCCAGACTGTGCGTCATTTCGGTGTCCATTGCCCGAGCTGTGGCCTTGTTCGTGATTCTGGCCGTGCTCATCGTCGTGGTCGCCATCAAGGTCGGCTACTTGGGCGAGCAAGTTCAAGGCGTCGGACGGGTTGAGCAGGTCGCGCGACGCAAAGTCGCCATCAATGTCGGTGCCGGTCATGCGGACTGAAGCCCGGCGCGTCGACGAGGGTGTGCCAGGTTGGGGACTGGACGGCGGGAGGCTACTGCTACCGCTGCCTTGGCCTTGGGTAAGAGACAGACCGTGGCTTTGCCCCTTGCCACCCTGCCCCTGCCCCTGCCCTTGACTAACATCCGTCCGTCTCGGCCGTCGTCCACCGCGCCGCGAAGTTGCCAGCGTGCACTCCAATCGTTCCTGGAAACACCGCGTGCATGGTGGATCGCCCGGTGTGCCGTGTGAGTAGAGGTCGCAGCGGGTCTTTCGCTGACGACAAGAGACACATGCGCGGGATACGCGGTGCTTGTCTTTGGGAGGGCCGGTGGACGTCGCAACGGTTGTGTTTGCTGCCATCGTAGTCTGAGTTGCAGTCGGCGCCGTGACCGAGCCGGTGCCCGACACCGACGAGAGTGGAGACCGGTCGTCCATTGAGTCCTGTCAGGAAAGATAATGTCGAAAAAAAAAAAGTGTTTAATTTGCGTCGTTGCGTACTCCCGGCAATTCGGTGACAGCACGGAGTTTGTTGATTGGAGATGCTGACGTGCAAATGCAGGCCCCAAAAGAACAGAGTCGGCTATTCGCGAGAAGGGGGACAGTCGGCTTTAGGGGCCTTTGGGTTCTAAATAGCAGGTGCGAAGTACTTGTACTTCAGAAGGCCAATCACGTCCGACAAATACCGCCCCACAAGCTTCAGTGTGCTTTCTGAAGAAGTCACGCCATTAATGAAGATGGAAGGAACGAGCCAACACAATGTGTAAATGGGTTCTCTCACATAATCCTGTATGTATGTTCTAGAAACTTGAGAGCCTTACGACTTTTTGCCTATAGATTCTCGTTTTCCTACAGAATACAGACAAACCATGCCGCATCATGTCCACGTCGTAAGGGCGCTCTTGCTGCCTTAATGCGATTCCCAACAGCTGACTGAGGTCGATTTTTTGAGGGTCACATGCGGCTCGAACTGCACCTTTTCATCAGCCCCTCATCGGCAATCCAAACTAGCGTTGTCGGCAACTCAACGGCAATTGAAACTTGGTGTACTCCGTACCTCACGCTAACCTGTGTTGAGCTGTGGACTCCGATGTTCGTGTGAAGGAAGGACCTCTCACGGAAACAATTATGCCGAAACAACGGTCGGCAAGGAGAAAAATGTTTGTTGGATTGAAGAAGGAAATGATTGTCTAGCCAGGGAAACCCCAACACTATAGTAGAGCACCTAGTACAGCTTCCAACGTCACTTGCCGGAAAAATATCACGAGTTTCTGCAGTGTTTACTTTCTCCCAGCACAGCACAATACATCACCACATCCACCGCCCATCAAGATGTCTTCCTCTTCCAAACCGGCTGTGCTTATGCTCGGCGAGGTCGTCCACGCCAAAGCCGAGTTTGCGGCCCTATCGGACGTCGCCAACGTCCGCTCCGTCACGTCAGGCACCCGTGAACAGTTTCTCCGCGACCTCGATGCCGGCGTCTACAGTGACATTGTGGCCATCTCGCGGACCTACGACTCGGTAGCCATCACGGGCCGCTTTGACGAAGAGCTTGTCAGCCACCTGCCGCCCTCGGTCAAGTTTCTGTCGCACAACGGTGCCGGCTACGACCAGATCGACGTCCATGCCTGTACGGCGCGGGGCATCAGCGTGTCCAACACACCCGGTGCGGTCAACGATGCCACGGCCAATGTTGCCCTCTTTCTAATTCTGGGTGCGCTCCGCCGCGCGTGGATTCCACAGACGGCCATCCGTGCTGGTGAGTGGCGTGGTGCCACCCCTCTCGGTCGTGATCCCAACGGCTTGAAGCTCGGTATTTTGGGCATGGGCGGCATTGGCGCTGCGACGGCACGCCGTGCTGCAGCATTTGGTTTCGAAGTGCAGTACCACAGCCGCAAGCCTGCTGCCGGCCCCGATGGTCAACTGGGCAAGTACGTCTCGTTTGAGGAGCTTCTCAAGACCAGCGACGTTATTTCGGTGCATGTGCCGCAGTCACCGGCAACGATCGGTCTGTTGAACGACGCTGCTTTTGCGCAGATGAAGGACGGCGTCATCATTGTCAACACGGCACGCGGTCCCATCATTGATGAGGCGGCACTGGTGCGCAATCTAGAGTCGGGCAAGGTCTACAGTGTTGGTTTAGATGTCTACGAGCAGGAGCCCAAGGTGCACCCGGGATTGTTGAGCAACCCCAATGCCGTGCTTCTGCCGCACATTGGCACGGTGACGGTGGACACACAGAAGCGCATGGAGGTGCTGGTGATTGACAATGTCAAGAGTGCTGTGGCTGGTAAAGGCCTGTTGACGCAGGTGCCCGAGCAGACAGCACCCAAGGCAAGCTTATAGAGCTAAAATAGCTGCAGTGAATAGATGAAATAGATACTACAAGTTAATTCAACTTCATTTAAAGCATCACTCTAGAAAATACAGATACGAATTCGTTGGAATTCATCGTCAAATTCTAAATCTATCATGTTACTGCTGCACCTATTTTCTGTATGCCACGGTACGCATCCTTTTACCGGCCCATCCAGCCACCATCGACAGTCAAAATCTCGCCGCTGACATAGGCACTCGCCTTGCTCGCCAAGAAGATGACCGCGCCCTTGAAGTCCTCGGGCAGACCCCACCGGCCAGCGGGGATGCGTGCCAGAATGCTCTCTGCCCGCGCCTTGTCGTCGATGAGTGCGGTGTTCATATCTGTGGCGATGTAGCCAGGTGCAATCGCATTGACGGTAACGCCCTTGCCCGCCCATTCGTTGCTCAAGGCCTTGGTCAGCTGTGCCACGCCGCCCTTGCTGGCCGCGTACGCGGGGACCGTGATGCCGCCCTGGAAACTGAGAAGGGAGGCAACATTGATGATGGAGCCGCGGCGCGTCGACCCTTCATAAAAGGGCTGCTCGAGCATGTGGGCACCGACATCACGGCACAGTTGGAAGACCGCGCTCAGGTTGACCTGCAGGACATCGTCCCAGTCGTTGTCGGGGAACTGGTGGGCTGGGTGGCGGCGCTGGATGCCGGCGCAGTTGACGAGGACGTCGATGCGGTGGCCGTCCTTGAGGACTGCCGGGGTGAGGGCGGCGACAGACTCACGAGAGGCAATATCGACGTTGTAGAGTGTGCACTTGCGGCCCAGAGCCTCAACTTTGGCCTTGGTCGACGTGTCGGCGCCGGATCTCTGAGAGGAGGTTAGTGGACGTTCGAACCGAATGTTAGCCAGGGCCGAGACGCACCAAAGCCAGAAGAATGTCGGCACCGGCTTCTGCGAGAGCGATGGCCATGGCCTGACCAATGCCCCGCGTGCCGCCCGTGATGAGGGCCGTCTTGCCAGTGAGCGAAAACAAATCCATGCTGGGATGTGTATGAGTGTGTGTTGTGGTGTGCAGGATGCAAGGTAGAAGTAAAGTCGGAGTGAGACTGAACGGTAGGTAGTTGTATTTAGTGAAGCTGTGGTGACGTGGTGAGATCTCCAATTTTGTGCAAGATTGATGCAAGCTATATTGCCGCAAGGTACGACGTAGTTTGGTGGCACCTTCTCTTGTTGTTGTCGTCCAACTGTCGGGTTACGCCTGTTTTTGGTGCGGGGGACTAAAAAAGGGTGGCACCCGTCGTTAGCGCCTTCCGCCGGCTATCCAAACAATTTTCTCCAGCACTCTTGTGACTGCCTTTGTCGCTGATTTTAACTACTTTTTGCTACTTTTCGTCCCCAATCCGCGCGTCATGAGCCCCCCCTTTTGGTAGCCAACCGCTCACAAATGCCGACGACCCAGAGTTGGGCAAAGTCTGGCAAAAGTCGCCCAGAATCGCTCCAAACGTCCCACGGCGGGCCTCCGTGACCGGCCCATCTTTTTACCACGAACCACGATGCACAGAAGGCACAAATGGGTCACCGTTAGCTCCTTCTTTCGCAAGAACAACACAACGGAGCTCCGTCGTCGTTTGTTACCAGGTTTGTACTCTGTACGGAGTGTATGCCCAATTCGTTCCCGAATAAGCAGTTGATCAAATTTTCCCCCTCGACCTGCTCTTTCCATTATTTCCTTTATCTAAATTCATCCCAACGTCACCCCTCTTTTGCTTCAATCCTACCTCATTTTTTTCTCAACAACATCAACACTCCAACTTTTCTCTCCATCCTCCAAACAACACCCCCCACCCCCACACAACACCCACACAACAAAGAAAATGTGCACATCATCATCACCACACACAATCCGCGCGTCCGTCTTGCACGGCGCTAAGGACCTGCGCCTAGAAGATCGTGCCCTCGAAGCTCCCGCCGCCGGCGAGGTCCAGGTCGCCGTCCGCGCCACCGGTTTGTGCGGTTCCGACCTCCACTACTACGGCCACTACCGCAACGGCGACATTCTCGTGCGCGAACCCTTGTCGCTCGGCCACGAGTCGGCCGGTGAAGTGGTCGCCGTCGGCCCGGATGTTGCCGACCTCAAGGTGGGCGACCTCGTGGCTCTCGAGGTCGGTCAGCCCTGCGGCAAGTGTGCCCGCTGCGCCGAGGGCCGCTACAACATCTGCCCCGAGATGCGCTTCCGCAGCTCGGCCAAGTCGTTCCCCCACGCCCAGGGCACACTCCAGGACCGCATCAACCACCCGGCATCATGGTGCCACAAGCTGCCCTCGTCAATGTCGCTGAATGTGGCGGCACTCCTTGAGCCCCTGAGTGTGGCCATCCAGGCCGCACGGCGGGCCAACCTTGAAAAGGGCCATAAGACGGAGAAGGTGCTGGTGCTCGGCGCTGGTGCCGTGGGTTTGTTGGTGGCGGGCATGTGCAAGGTCGCCGGTGTGCCCAACATTGTGATTGCCGACGTCGATGCCAACCGCGTCAAGTTTGCCGTGGAGCACAAGTTTGCCGACACAAGTTTTGTGGTGCCCATGGGCCCACGGCCCACGACTACGGACGAGGCTTTGGTTACAGCTCAAGAGACAGCCGCGGCTGTGGGTGCTTTGGAGAGCAAGGGTGACAAGGTCGGCCAGGTCGATATTGTGTTTGAGTGCACGGGTGTCCCCTCGTGTGTGCAGACGGCCATCTACGCTACGCGGCCCGGCGGCAAGGTCATGCTGATTGGTATGGGCACGCCGGTGCAAACGCTGCCCATTTCGGCGGCCGCGCTGCGTGAAGTCGATATTTGCGGTGTGTTCCGGTATGCCAATACGTACGCCGAGGGCATTGAGATTCTGTCGCGGACCGATAGCGAGGGTCCCGACTTCCCGAGCCTGATCACACACGAGTTCAAGGGCCTGGCGGCAGTTGAGGAAGCTTTCGCCATGGCGAGCCGGAAAGAGGACGACACCGGCAAGCTGGTGATCAAGGTGCTGGTGACGAACTAGATCAGACTAGAATGTTTATGAGAGACGCTATGAGAAACCAGGCGGTCGGATCGAAAATAGAAACATGGACATAAAAGTTCAGATTAATAGACTATTCGAGTAGTTCGTCCAATTGCAATTCTATGTGCACCGCGGGAGTTATCTTTCCTCCTTCTTTATCCATTCATACTGGTCGCCGAGGTGATCATGGGCCCGCAAATCGCCAGACCGGGCATGGCCTTCAAAGAGCTCAGCACGCGCAGCCCGACCACACAACTGCCCAAGCTTACCGCTCGCCTCAGGATCGCGCACTTCCTGGTACGTCACTGTTCGCAAGTACTTGCCGACCCAAAGACCGCCGGTAATACCGCGAAGCACCGCGTGTCGGCAGCACGTGGTTCGTGCCGATGCACTTGTCGCCGTAAGAAACGCATGTCATCGGGCCCAGGAAAAGTGCGCCGTAGTTCTTCATTTTAGTCAAGGCATCCCGCGGCGTCTTGGTAAAGATTTGGACATGCTCGAAAGCATACTCGTCGGCAATGGCATACGCCTCGTCCACATCCTTGGCCAGCACAACTTCACCCAGCTGGCCCCAGGAGACGCCTGCAATATCGGACGTGCTCAAGGTTGTCAAGAGTGAGTCGCAAAGTTCAATCGTCTTGCGGCCGACTTCTTCGGATGTCGTAATCAGCACGGCAGGACTGTCGGGGCCATGCTCGGCTTGCGACAACAAGTCCGTTGCCATCATGAAGGGATCGGCCGTCTCATCGGCCACAATCAGCACTTCTGTCGGCCCTGCGAACAAGTCGATACCAACCTCGCCGAACAGCTGACGTTTGGCTTCGGCGACAAAGGCGTTGCCAGGCCCGGCCAGAAAGTCAACTTTGCGGATCGTCTCCGTGCCGACAGCCATGGCCGCCACAGCTTGCACACCGCCCAGAATGAAAATTTCATCAGCGCCGGCCAAGTGCAGGGCAGCGACAGTGGCACTCGGGATCTCACCGCGGATCGGTGGCGTGCACCCAATAACATGAGGCACACCGGCTACTTTGGCCGTCACCACAGTCATGTGCGCCGATGCAAGTAGTGGATACCGTCCGCCGGGAACATAGGCACCGACCGTGGCGACGGGGTTGTTGAGCTGGCCCAAAAACACACCCGGCTGGATCTCCACCTCAAACTCCTGGAGCGAGGCGCGCTGGGCCTCGGCAAACTTGCGCACATTGGCCTGGACGGTACGGATGTCATCCAAAGTCTGCTTGGGCACGCTGGCGACGATGCGCTCAATGTCGTCGGCGCTCAGTTTGAACGACTCGGGCGTCCACTTGTCGAATTTCTCCGAGTAGCGACGGACAGCAGCGTCTCCATCGCGGCGGATGTCGTCAATGACATTGCGGACAATGGAGGGAACGTCGGCTGTGGGAGCACCAGCTGAGGTGGACGGCGGCGTGGCCTTTTTCAAGTATGTTCGAGTCATGTTGGCAGTGTGTTGATTTACAAAATCAATGCAATATTACAGAAGTTCACATCATGTCGCTATATGTCACATCAAAATAGTACGACCAAGAGGCCGGCGGCATCTTCCCGTGCGGGGAGAGAGGAGACGTGAGGAGAAATCCGACAACGGACTTGGCTGTCGTTCTGTCGGGCTAAATTCTGACGGAGAAAACCCGCGTCGGTCATATGCAGTGTAGTTCAAATGGAAAACGTCGGAATTGTCCGACATATATACCATCCCTTAAGCGCGAAATAAACTTTTATAAAAAAGCTTGCGAGCTTTAGATCTGAAGGCAAAACATGGGACGGACTTTTTGGAGTTTTGAATTGATTAGATAATTGCCGTTGTTGTCGAAATGGAGAGAGCTAGAAGATCATAAATAGGCAGCAGAATTTCTGTTCCCCAGATTAATCTTGGGATCGTTTGTCTGGGCTAAAAATAGGACGACGCGGGTCGACGGTGGTTGTTAGCGTCCTTCTTAACCCTTTCCCAGCTTTGTTGACACTCTCGACACTCTTTGTTCTGGCACGTCCAGGCCTGTCAGAACCTTTTCAGTGGATCTCGGCGATCAGCTTTCTACTTCGTAAATTCGTATTCCACATCAAATTGGCCACAGCAGTGGGCTGGACGGATTGTTGCCAATGTAGTCAGTGCAGCCATTACAGGTGGTCTTAGTGGACGTTGTCACACCACACACTACTCCTGTGTTTCGGTTCACACTGAGGATAGACCCCGGAATCAAAAGCATTGCTCCGGCTCCAGCCCTATGGCCACGCCAAGAGCCGCAAAGAGACCCAAACAGCACACCAAAGGGACCAAAGGCTTGTATCAAAGTCCACCATATCGTCTACCGGCAGTAAAACAAAGTTTCCGTTCTACGTATGCAGGGCTCTTGGCGCCTTAGTAGATCAGGCTGCCATATTTTTGTTCTCGATATCCATTGTCTCGGGTGGGTAGTCAAACACATCGACCAAGAATAGTATCATGAGAAGTTTGTTATCAAAATTTGGCATCATTTTCAAAATTAGGCTGCCTTGTGTTTGCGGCATTCAAAAGATGTATATATGTTGTAGATTGTCGACGTTCTTTGGCAGTAAATTATTTCGACATCATCGACAACAGCAATAACAGCAACATATTCACTACATCCTCTTTCAATCACAAGTACTAAAAGTCACCGTCATCTCCCCAACCAACTAAAAGACGCCATGTCTGTTACTTCGCAACCTCCCTCAGAAAGCATCAAAATGTCTGAACCCATGTCTGAACCCATGTCTGAACCCATGTCTGAACCCAAGCGATCCATGCGGTCCAAGGTCGTGGGCCTGCTCTCGAATCCCATCATCATTTTGGGCATTCGCGCTCTGCAATTCATCTTTGCAGTTGTCGTCATTGGCGCCATTGGTCGTTGTAAGTGAGCCCGCATCCTTGTAATACATTTTTTATCCACGGGCTAACACCTCCAGCCCTTCACATCTTCCACGGCTACTACGTCGTCGATCACCCGGCCTCTGGCAACACCAAAGACACCAAGGAGAACGTCAGTGTTGGTTTCCCCGCTGCTTGGGGCTACCTTCTGTTCACGGCCATCTGGACTGTGCTGGGCGTCATCTTTGGCGTCTTTACTGGCATCCGCTACCCCATCCAGCGTTCCATTGGCTATGCCCGCATTGTCATCGAGGTTGTGGCCCTCGTCTCGTGGTTCGTTGGCTTCATCACGTCTGCCGTTTATGTTGGCTCCAATGCGTGTCCCCTTGAAGACGGAGTATGTGGCTCCGTCAACCTGGCCGTGGCCTTTGGCACCATCGAGGCAATTCTGTTCTTGATCACGGCACCATTGACGTCGGCACAGATCTTCTACCCTCGCAGCATGGACCTCAACAGGGATGCCAACCCCAGCCACATTACTGACCTCATCGTGGCCAACAACGACGGTGCTCCTCCCAACCAGGAAAAGGAGCCTGAGCCGATGTCGCTCAACAACAACCAGTCCATGGGGTGGCAGCAGCCGCAACCACAAAAGTCCGAGCCTTTGTTCCAGGAGCCCCAGTGGCTGGCGGAGCGGAAGCCGGAAACGCAGTCTCTGCCGGAGAAACCGTCTGCTGCCGAGACGCGGTACGCCAAATACGCTGTGTGAAGAGAGTCGTTTTTTAAAGTTTTTCTGGACTTTGTCCGACCCAGTTAATGACCTAATATTTACGACGGAATGGGGAGAAACGCGGAGAGTGGAAGAGGGTGAGATGAGTTGGATGATGAAGTTGTTCGTTTAAATTTTATGATAGGCGGACTTAGTATGCGTTTCTAAAAATCATTATATGTTCACAAAAGTCTTACGATATTTCCTGTTGCCTGGACTTGTATTTATGAGAATGTTAATGACTGTATTATGTGATTACAAGGTCGTCAATGATTTCTTGTCTACTCATGCCAGGCCAGAACATGTTGAATGTCCACCACGAGCATTGGTCCGCCGTCATATCATTATCTCCTAGTCGTGCTGCCCGGTTTACTCCGAGTAGCCAACAGGGCCAACACAGTCGAGCAGCGAGTGCGTCTTGTTTGCGCCGGGGACCTATTATGTCAGTATTCTGTCCTATGAAGAACGCTGCCACGGTCGGGGAACTCACATTGTGCACAACCGAAAACGGATCCCATGTGGCGTCCGTGTGCGGTGCATACTCGACATTGTTCATGTACGTATCCAGTGGGTGGTCCCCGTAGAGCTCCTTGAGGAAGGCATAGGCCATGTCCATGCCAGCAGCCACGCCCGAGCTGGTCCATACATTGCCATCCACCACCCACCGGGCACTCGGCACCCACGTCACGTTCTTGCCGTGCGTCTGGGTTTGTGCCCACTCGGCCTTGTTGGATGTGGCGCGGCGGCCTTCGAGAACACCCGACTTGGCCAGAGTAATGGCGCCCGTGCAGACACTCAACAAGTACTCAAGCTCAGGGAAACGGGCACGGATAAAGTCTTCGACCTTGGTGTTGTTGTTCTGTTCGAGTGCGACATTACCGGTGCCACCGGGGACCAGCAAAATATCCAACTTGGGGGCCGTCTCAAAAGAATGGGTAGCGACGACCTGGGGGTTGATCATGTAGCTGAGGTCCATGGGCGGCAAGTCAGGGGCCATCCGATGGAGAGGCGGACGAGCCGTGACAGGGCCAACAATCTCGGCGATGGTGGCAAGGGTCATATTGTAGTAGTACGACATGCCAAAGATCATTTCAAGTGGGCCAAAGACATCCAGGGGCTCGAAGCCGGGGAACAAAATCTGCCAAACACACACGTCAGTATCTTTGCCTAAATCAATATGCCTTAATGTAGTGCCACTCACATAGCCAACGGACAAAGTGCGGTTCGCATTGGCTTTCTGGGCGTCCGTCTGGGGCTGCGATGCCACCAGTTGGCTTGCTGTAAGGAGAGACCCAATGGCCTGGATCCGCGAAATTCCATGGAAAGCCTTCATTTTCGATAATGGGCTCGAGGGAAACGTTAGTGTGGAGTGTATATCGGGCAGGTGTCAGAGAGCTATTGATGAGTTGTTGATGATACTGGAGTCTCACAGCATGAGAATAATGCGAGACACTGCAGTCTTAAATAGCCATCAAGACCTTGTTTCTTCTTCTTACTGACGGCCGGTTCATGCCCCCTCTCCTCCGATTTCATGATACTCAATAATAATTACGGAGCTCCGTGGTGACGGGTGAAGCTTTTTGTCTTGAAGGTATCCATTTACTATGTTGTTTGAGAGCGTTTGCGCTTGTAATTGATTGCACTTGTGATGCGTTTGGCTCAGCAGACCTTGAGGAAGAGCTGTTTGTTGATATTTATCCCCTGGAGGATCGATCCTTCCCAAGGAAAGAAAGGTCCTAGCATACAAGGAAGAAATAGAGAAAGGCTTTGTTGTAGTTACGATCGTTCTGTAGACCTTCAAAAGAGGTGCGGATCGCCAAGACACGGGTAAATCTCTCCCGCTCCGCATTGTTGATGTCTGTCCAGAGAGGTGGGATCCAGCCTTATTTCAACGTCTTGGCAGATCCCTCGCCCAAATTGCGGAACAGCGGGCAAGGCTGGCACGGGACATGTGCTGCGCAAATATGAGCAACTTTGAGCAGCTGGCTTATGAAAGCAACATGTTGAACTCTTGAGTTGAGTTTCTCACAATGTTTAAGAAGAAATGACCACGATGGACATTGGCATACAATGTAGCTTTTCATTGAAGATTACGACTATCCCACTGACTTGAATTGTCCTTTTAAAGATGTCTCTTGGAAACAAAGTAGGTGAGAAAATTTTGGCGTAAGATATCCGGTGATTAACTAAAGTAAACATGAACGAAAGTAGCAATGAACATGAAACAAAAGAAAAAAAGAAGAAAAGAAAGAAAGAAAAGAGAAGAGAGAGAGTTACAGACATAGCTCAAGACTAATTATAGAGATGCGTACTAATGATTTTCATTCTCTCCTTCCACTGGCTGTCTTAACCACGCGACATACGGATCGTCGTGGTCATAGATCTCCATGGCATAGTTAATTCTCTTCGGTTTCGATCATTTGGAGTCTTTTTTCAAGACTCTGCTGCAAGAGTTCATCAAGATGCACACGCGATGGTCGCTGTGACAAGTCGGTGCCTGGATAGCCCAAGTCGGCAACGGCCCACTTGAAGTTGGGCCATGTCATGCAATTGGTCTCGTGGGCAAGGGAAATCTTGCAGTCCGCTTCTATTTTGTCCACGGTACGCTTGCCCTCGTTCAGAGCATCGGTGTACAGCTTTTCCACGACCCAGCCCGCTTTTTCCTTGGCGATATCAACGGCACGCTGCAGCAGCCAGAGAACATCTTCAGTGGACCAGTACGCGGAGAAGACGTACTGCAATGCAGCTGCCTTTTCTTCGTAGGAGCCAGGCAACGTTTGTCCTGCTGTAGAACGGAGGGCCTCGTCGGGGTTCGCGAGCATGGACCAGATGCTCGTCTTGTCGCGAGCTGTGTGTTTGTATTTGCGGTCTCTCAGTTCTTCTTCGTGGCGGATAACGGTATCGCCAATGATCCCGGCGTGCCTAATCAGCATTCTCTCCAGCTCTGCGAGGTTGTGATCTGAGACACCAACAAAGAGGGAGGCAGAGAGTGGGCTGCGGACGACGTCGCGCTCCATTTCAGGTGTCACCAAAACGGGAGGATCGGTCAGAGCCTGGGTGGCGCGAAGCTTTTTAATCCTGCAAAGATCCACGAGTAGCTTGAGCTTGAAGAGGGCCAACATGGTGAACTGTGTGTACGTGGTTGTCTCTGGGCACAAGATACGATGCGGGTCTCGCATGACGTCGGCACCTTGCACCGTGATGGCTTCGAGGCCCAAGACGGGCTTTTCCCCGTCGGCGACCTGTCCGTCGTCCCTTTTTCCGTTCTTCTCTCGAAGCGTAAAATGAGGAGGGGTCTGGCCATATATTTGCGTCTTGTAGCGTATGATGGAATAGTTCAACACCTCGTAGGCCTCCTGGTCGCGGTCAAGACGCAACAGAACAGGGACGATGAGCTCGTAACACTTGAACGAGTCGTCTACCTCGAGCCGTATGATTTCAACCATCTGTTCCACTGCTTCGGTAGCACTGTCGAGGGACCCCCACAACTGGAGGACATTGGTCAGGGGAAAGCGTGCATGTAGATACATGCGCTTGCTACCGATGTCCTGGGTGTCTTTGGGGACATTGGCCTCCACTCTGGCAAGAACGGCACGAGGGTCTTTGAAAGATTTGCAGATTGGTTTGTGGTCCGGCCAGTCGGCAACCTGGTGTTCATACGTGCAGTAGCGCACAACGCGGCAACCGCTGCAGCGAAGGAGACCGTCGCCAGTGGTCTGGCATTCGCGGGACGCGCATCGGTGGATCAGAGAACCCTTGGTGGGTTTAAACAGCCGAGGGTTGATTGTACCGGGAATGTAGGGAGGAACGTTGGAAGGAACGTCGGGAGGCATTGTCGTGGACATCGTGATGGTCGCGATGGTCGTGATGGTCGTGATGGTCGTGATGACCGTAGGGGTGGTGTTTGTGGATTTTGGATGCTTGTTGTAGTATCACGACCAGTGGGGAAGGGATGTCGCGATGTTTGTTTTTCGTGTGTGTACTTCGTAAGGGTGAATCCAAGCAAAGGGAAGAACAAGGCAAAAAAAGGCGAAGAAAAAAGGGGGTAGGTGCACATGCCGGAGGCATTTGCTGCAAGAGCAGAAATTGTTGGGAAATCACGTGCCAATACCTTTCTTATTACATAATCGATATTTTCTGCTATTTTCTCTCCATCTTCCTTCTCTCTTGTTGGCCTCGAACTCGCAACTCAATCTCGCGGGTGTGTGAATTTTTGAATCCGGAAACTTTCCGTTTTTTCAAGCTCCTCGAGAAGCTTGAAAGATGCACACAAAATTGCTGTCACTTACAAGATAAAAGCGCTAGCCGATTTAGGACTAGTGAAACAAAGCCCCTGCTTCGCACAGGTTTTAACACCCGCGGGTGTCTAAACGTCACATCGAAACAATGGACATAAACACATTTAAACACGTTTAACGACATTCTTGACGCAATAAGCCCAACCATGATTTGCGGACGGTTGTTTTCAAATTCATTTTAAGACAATAATAATTGTTTTATTAATTTCTCTCCAAATTATTTACATTTGACAACTTATCGATGCAATTAATTTATAAGTAATGTTCATATTTTCTTGGATGTAGAGATATAGCTCGTTAAATTGTAACGGGGTCATTTTTGATATCCTTATGATAAATGTTGCGAACCTGTAGCCTCTACAGCCCGAAACTTGAGTTCCACACACTATTGAGATATGCGATGGCTTCTCCACGCCAGGTGTCAGGTTCAACGTAACCTAGGCTAGTGGACTTATCACTAAGGTCAAAGACAAAGTTACAGCCACCATCCCTATCGGTGTCGGCATATACCGGCCACGTTAGCACCCCTGACTTTTCATGATGATTAGGACTCTTCGTGTTGATAAAGCTGATCCACATGCTCGACATGAGGCTGCTCAGTTGTACGTATGACTCGGGCATGCCGGCCATAGGAGGCACAGTATACCCATCGCCGTGGATGTTGTTCATAGTGAAAGCCACCTCCGAAAAATGCGACACGCCGAGGCCGCCAGTATCGATTGCCCGGTTGCCATTGGGCAGTACGTTGAAGCGATAACTGTAGACGGGCAGGCCGTGAGACGACCAGAGCTTGGACACGAGACGACGGGCAGCGGTAAAGTGGTGGTCGCCAACATAGTCAGAAGCTCGAGTCCATTGTCCGCTGGGTGTGTCGTCGACTGGATAGAGCTGCTCGAGGGCTGTCAAAGCATCTTGTGCAGCGCCGGAGTCACGAATAAAGTCGCGGAAGTCGGCATCGGTGTTGACTTGACCGGGCGGTACAAAGATCGTACCCTCATCCGTATTTGTTCCGATCAGGTAGGGAACGTGTACAAACTCGCCACGATGCAGCTGTTCGAAGAGTGAGCCGCGGATAATGTCACCATCAGGCTGTGGGAAGAACTGGTTGCGTGGACGCACGGCCCCAAAGACTGCGTTGAGCTTTTCGAAAGGCAGATCGCGAAGGCATTGAAGTGAGTCTTCTGCATGGTCACAACCCGCATCCCGCGTAATGTTGTCGTACAGCTCTTGACTCGAAGCAAAAGTCCAACCGCCCAACAATAGTGGCCCGCCACTCTGGCCGATGGCACCGCGAAACAGCTTGTCGTCACGCCCGCCGTAGGCCATGATGTGGATGCCCACAGAGCCTGCACCGGCAGACTCGCCAAAGATGGTCACACGCTCTGCGTCACCACCAAACGCGGCAATATTTTCTTGTATCCAGTGCAGCGCTAGCCGTTGGTCACGGATGCCGAGGTTTGTCGCGCCATCCTTGCGGACTGCGTGGCTATTCAAAAAGCCCCACCCCGAGACACGATAATTGAACGTCACGCCAATCACGGGCTGGCCCATGGAGACAGAGTTGGCTACTGTGTATGTCAAATTATAACGCTTGTCTACACTGCCGCCTTCCCAGTAGCCGCCGCCATATATCCATACGGCCACGGGAAGTTTTGCATCTGGGTCGATACCAGTCGGCCGGATGATATTGATTGTTAGACAATCTTCGCTCATGGGGTAGCCTGCGTCATCGCCGACGGGATAGCCGACGCACTCGGCCGAGTATGCTGTAGCATCACGGACGCCCTGCCATGATTTGTTGTACGACACAGGCGGCCGCAGGCGGAGGTTGCCATTGGGTGATGCACCGTACGGCATACCAAGAAAATAATCCTGATGGTAGTTTGGCTGGTACACACCAGCATAGGAGCCATTGAGAAGGTGGACTGTCGGTTGGGCATCTGCGGGTTGTGCGATCATAGGCTGAGGACCGATAGGTTTCTGTAGCTGGGCTGTTGATGGGTAGGAAAATCCGAAAATGGCTGTGAGAATTGTGAGCGTGAAGTAAAAAGAGCATGCTGACAGTAGGCCTCGCGGGGCCAAGAGAGGTGGCGTCATCGTCGAGGAGGGTGGGTGACAGATGGTTGTCGATACAGTTAGTCTAGACGTAACGAAGAGGATGAATAGTGAGGTAAATAATCCAAGTAGACTACATATCTATCGAGTCAATAGGTATTTGTGATAGGTGCTTAGAATTGGGTAGATGCAGCGGAAGTTACTTATGTCGATTGAGTTGATCCGACACTGTAAAGAAGTGTCTTGAAGGCGTTCGGCCTTATCGGAGGCGGCTTGCGTGCAAACCGTTGGAGATTGATAACGGAAACACACTACGGCTTGGCAGCGCAGTTGTAAGGGACAGCGTCTGTGTTTTTGTTCAGATACAGTTTGTTTGTTGATAAGCCTTTAATTCGGTCTATGAACTATTTTTTCCCCCCAGGTACGTCGATAGTTTCAGTTTTTACAAAGAGAAAATAAGAACGAAATCTCTCCCATACTTCCTTCTATGTAATACACTGCACCGACGTATGCCTTGACCCTGAGTTGCGTAGACGAGCATGGGACACTAGTACCCATGGCAGAGAGATACAGTAGATTCAAAACAACCATCAATCAAATAGTAAAGTGCAATACACTTTCAAAAAATCTTCTTGGGAAGCGTTGACATAGTAATTTTGTAAATATGACCAAAAAAATGGCAAAAAATAAGGTCCTACCCGGAATCGAACCGGGGCTACTGGAAAATTCAGATTTGTATGAAAATCAGAATCCAATGTCCTAACCGCTAGACTATAGGACCATTCTAATTCTTGGATACCGGCGATACCAGACACGCCTTACGTAGGATGGAGCGTCGGTGCAGGTAGCTCCACTGATGTTCCTTCCCGTCCTTCCCCTATTATTCTACCATCGCACAATCATATTATTTACAGGTTCAGCTTGTAGCTGATCGCATCGTCTTCCTGGGCAACCTCCCCACGCGCACGCTTCTCTTCCAAATTCTTGTTGTGCTTGGCAAACACGAGCATCGTACCAATCGACGCAATCACACCAATGGACACAATGGCCAGGCCAGCGTTGAAGCCCGTATGGTAGCGAGGAGCCTCCGTCGACAAGAAGACGTTGGAGGCCACAAAGTTGGCCGAGTTGCCCAGACCGGCCTGGATGGCCATGCCAACACCCAAGTAGGCACGGCCCCGCAGATTGCTGGCCAGTCCGCCGCCCAGCAGCGGGAATTGGGGAAAACCGCCGCCGGCCATGAGGTAAATACCGAAATAGCGGATAGCAGCTGACGCAGGAAAGGCACGCTGGATGGCCCAGCCGGCCAAAGCAACACACAAGGCGCCCGCGTTGAAAGCCAAGCGATAACCGACACGGTCAGCCAGCCAGGCAATAATGACTTCACAGGTCATGCCAAAGATCCATACGGGGATGGACATGACCTGGGCACGGGAGGCGGTCCAGCCGAGCTGCGTCAGAATGGTAGGCAAGAAGTTGGCAATGGAGGCGATGGTCATGTCGCAGCAGAAGAAGAGAAGCGTCATGAGCCATATCTTGTAGTCGCGCAGGACACGCATCCAGCTGATTTCGGAGAGTGTGCTGGGTGCATTGTTGTCCAGACTGCCGCGCTTGTCGTTATCCAGTTTCTGTAGAAGAATGGCACGCTTCTCTTCCGAGAGAAACCTGGCCGTGTCGGGGAAACCGGGGACCAGAAACAAACCGCCAAAGCCAATCACGGATGTCATGATGCCCTCAAGGACAAAGATCCAGCGCCAGCCTTCCATGCCGCCACGGCCGTCCAAGTGCTCAATGGCGTAGGCCAGCAGACCGCTGAAGCAGGGACCAGATTCGGAGAAGATGTAGAACCAAGCAAACCGGGAGCTGAGCTCTTTGCGGGTGTAGTACGAAGCAAGGAGCAGAGAGGCGCCTACACAGGTTAGGCTATTGACAAGGCATGAGTAGCAAAAGGAGAAGCCTCACCTGCTGGCAAGACAGCTTCAAGAGCGCCCATGAAGAAGCGACAGGCCAACAACCCGCCATAGGACTTGGTCAGTCCCTGGCACATGGACACAATGCCGAGCAGCACGGTACAACCACCGAGAAACCAGTTGGGCCGGATGCGTGGCGACGAAGACAAAAGCAGGTTGCTGGGGATCATGAGCAGCACAAAGGGAAGGTAGAAGATCCAGATGGCAGTGTTGTAGCCGTTGGTGGGCATATGCAGGCTCTTCTCCAGGCCCTCAATGCGCGCATTGGCAATGTTTGATCGGTCCAAGAAGACAATGAGGTACATCATGCCAAGTGTCGGCACAATGCGAAAGTCGAGCGCGAGCTGCTCTCGGAGCGTAAAGCCTCGGGGCACTGCAATGGTGTGGGTCTCCCCGTCGGAGGACGGCATCTTCTTCATGGACACGGCATCGGACACCGCCTCTTTGACATAGCCCGAGACACTGTTGTCTGCCATAGTGGAGGGAATAAATGTAACAGATACAATAAGGTGGGGTAGAGACACAGATGGTGAGATGTGAGTTTGTCAAAAGTTGATGGTCGGATGTTGTAGTGATGAAGGCTCGGACAACGAAGATCGGACAACGGCGAGTTGGGTTACCGGGACCCTTGTTTATAATAATTTCACAATAAGAATTTCTTAGGGGATGCAGTCGGCAGCGTTGTCGATGTTCATGAAGATAACAAAAGAGCAAGTCGTGATCTAGACCGACAGCCACGAGGAGCATTCATGAACATGTGGTTTTGTGTCGATGTGCCTTATCTGGCGACCGCCCCGCGGCTTGCATTCATGCTATATATCTATAAACTACATATCTCACGATGCCACAAACCTGTAACTCGATATTTGTGGCTTTTGACAGGAAAAATTGGGAGCCGCACGGAAGCGGGTGCCACATGGCGCCGGATGGATTGGTCCTCTTATCTCTGGAGCCTCCATATCTTTGTCCACATGAAATCCGGGGGCTAGTCTGGCGCCATGCAGCTATCATCGCTTACAAGTAGACTATCATGCTCAACTAGCTTATGTCGAAAGGCCCTACCGGACGATAATCCCGTCTATTGGGACGTATACAGCCCAGTTTGCTAAAGCAGCATGATAAGAAGCAGACACGGCCACGCCTTGCAACCTGCACGCAATCGTGTTCCCCAGAGATCAAAGCACAGGGATATGGGCCTGCGGTTTGCAAGCAGCCGCAAATGGAGTATCTTAGGCGCGTTGTTTTTTGCGAACGTTGTCTCCAAGCCCGGGGGCTACGATAAGACCACAGCTGATTTTGTGTGCAATGTTATACGGTATGAAACAAGGAAGACTGCCACTTTGGGATGGATATATGCTATCTCGGAGAGAACTCGGGCCGCTTTGGTGCCGATGATGTCCAGCCTCGTTTGTATAAGAAATAAATCTGTTGAGCTAGGCACAATCAGAAACGAGCAGTCCAACCTTTTCTATCCAGATCACAGAACTACACTCCGCACACGAACACACAGGCTACTGGTTAACTGCATCGCTGTTTTCGTTTCACAATGGCTGCTGTTCTGGACTTTTCTGGTAGGTAGATACGCTTCCTCTGATATCCTTAATTCCATCCATCATCTTCCAACTCTTCTAACTTGATTATAGACTTCCGTTCCGAGGACCCTGCCAAAAAGGCCAAGTTTCTGGCCGACATTTCAAAGTCATGCCAGACGAACGGGTTCTTCCAACTGTCCAACCATGGCGTGCCGGCCGAGTTGTTGAAGGGCGTGATGCAGGCGTGTCGTGACTTTTTTGCTCTGCCACTGGAGGAGAAGAACAAGATCCACATGTCCACGAGCAAACACAACCACGGCTACGACTCGTTTGGTGCACAGATGTTGGAGGCCGGCACGGGACCGGAGCTCAAAGAAGGGTACTATCTTGGCGAGGACCTCGCGGCCGACGATCCCAAAGTGCTGCGTGGCGACTTCAACTGCGGGCCCAATCTGTACCCAGAGGCATTGGGTGATGCTTTTCGGGCCACGACAAATGCATACTACGCGGCACTGTGCAAATTGGCGCCCGAGATTATGCGGGCCATTGCCCCTGGACTGGGGCTGGAAGAGACATGGTTTGACGACTTTACAGACGTCACGAGCGCCACACTCCGCATGATCCACTACGTGCCAACCCCGCGCGACCAGCCCCAGGCCCGCGGCATCGGTGCCCATCGCGACTACGGTTGTCTCACCATCTTGCTACAAGACAGCGTCGGAGGTCTGCAGGTCCAAGACGAGATCACTGGCGCATGGGTCGATGTGAAACCCGTACCCGGCGCTTTTGTCGTCAATCTGGGCAATCTCATGATGCGCTGGACCAACCACCACTATACGTCCAACATGCACCGCGTGCTCAACTACACTGAAGTGGACCGCTACTCGATTCCCTTCTTCTTCACGGGCAACGCCCTGCACACTTTGCAAACAATCCCCGGTTGCGAGCAGCGCAAAGACACGAGCAGCCGCGTCTATGGGCCGCCCCTGACAGACGAGCCCTACGGCCCTATTCTGGTCAAGGATTTTATGATGGAGCAGTTCCTCAAGCCGTACACGACGGCCAGTGCATTCAAGAGTGGGAAAGGCGCGGCAGAAGTCAAGACGGAACAGCAGCCGGCGGCACAGGTGGTGGCATCGAGTGCTTAATTCAAGTAGCTATCTGCCTTTGTTAGACTATATAGCTGGTATTGATCTTTGAACCTGTTGGGCAACCTAAGAGTATTGAATAGTCTATAAGTATTTATGAAATGGCCATCATAAATAAGGTCGACAAGATCTAATGGAAACATTGTACTGTAAGCCAATACTGCACGGGGCTATTATTTTCTCACCAACTGGCTACACGCATATGTTTGTCGGTAGTTTGGCATATATTCTGTGCGCCACAGAGATGTAGAAGGTAGCTTTCTAGGAGTATACTTTTTATTATGGTACTGCTACTTACGTGCTTTTTATCTATCCCATATGAATACACTCCCGTTTGTTTTACATTGTTTCTGCGATGGTCCTATTTTCTCTGGAGTCTAGGTAGCTTCAAGAAGAGGACCAGGCCCAAGGCAATTGCTGCTGTGAACACGCCTTGTCCAAAGGTCCAGTGCATGGCTGATGAATACGCCTCGATAACTAACGAAAATACAGTGTCAGCGGAACGTCATTAATTCTCTTTGTACGCGGTCAGGACTTACCCTCTTTCTGGTGCAATGGAGTCAGTTCGCGAATGCTTTCCACAGCGTTCAGAACCTGCTCAATGACTTTCTCCTTATCGGCACCAGTCACCGTCCGCGGCAGATAGTAGGCGACGGAGTTTTGTGTTGTCAAACTGCTCACGGCCACGCCCAGGATCGTGCTGAGATTTCGGAAAAGCATGAGAGTTGCCGAAGCGACGGCGAGGTCTTCACGTCGCGTAACAGACAGCTGTGCAATGGTGACGGAAGGATACGTGAAGCCCTGGGCCACCATGGGGATTGTGGCAAAGACGATGCAGACCCAGGAGGGAATGGCCAGAGTCATGCCTGCGAGCAGCAGCAGGCCCAAAACCATGAGCCCATTGCCTGTCAGCAAAAAGACACGTGTCCGGCCGGTATATGTTATGAGTGTCCCCGTTAGGAAGGCTGCGGCCATGTTAGCCATAAAGGGTACCAGAAGTCGCAAGCCGGCTGTCGTTGGCGAGTCCAGGAGTGTAACCTGAAAGTAGAGGGGAATGTTGAA
The DNA here is from genome assembly GCA_016097105.2 of Sporothrix variecibatus. Taxonomy (NCBI): domain Eukaryota; kingdom Fungi; phylum Ascomycota; class Sordariomycetes; order Ophiostomatales; family Ophiostomataceae; genus Sporothrix; species Sporothrix variecibatus. Next base: position 4,990,410 of record JADMNI010000001.1, on the reverse strand, counting down.
AAGCACCGTGTTGAGGCTCATGCCAATAAAGAAATTAGACAGCACCAACGGACCACGGGGCACTTGGAACAAAAGATGCAGCGGCAACACAGGGTACGGCGTGCGTGTCTCGGCGGCCAGCAGAAGTGCTCCACTGAGCACAAAGAGGCCGACCAGCGCAAAGATCACCGGGTGATTCCAAGGGAAAAAGACACCACCCAAGTTGAGCACGAGAATGAGTACGCCCACCGTCAGTGCAAGCAGCAGCGAGCCGGCCACATCAAATGAGCGCATCGTCGCCAGCCACGGCTGCGGCTGACGCTTGGCCAGCTGCGGGCCCAAGTCTGGCGGCAGAGTCAAAGCCACGAGCACGAACACGGCCGCAATGGCAGGCAACTGGATAGCAAACTCCCATCGCCAGCCGGCGTGCTCGGCCAGATATCCGCCCAGTGCCGCGCCCAAGCAGCTGCCCACGCAATATGCCAGGTTGAGCAGCGAGACATAGACACCGCGACGTGCCAGTGGCAACAGATCTGACATCAAAATCAAACCCTGCGATACCGTGGCACCGGCGCCCAGTCCACACATCGCCCGGGCGGTGACGAAATGGTACAACGTCGGTGCCAGTGCACACCATGCTGTTCCCACCCAAAACGTGGCTAGACCAAACAGCAATGGCCGTTTACGCCCAAACGTGTCGGAGATGCGTGCAAACATGGGCGAAAACGCCGACGATGTGAGCATAAAAGAGGTCGAGAACCACGACGCCTCCTTGGATGCATTGAAGTATGTTGAGATAACTGGGTGCGAGGAGGCCATCAGCGTCGTGTCAAAGCACGCCACGAACCAGTTGAGGAAGATGCACAGAAAGATGGTCCAGAATCGAAGGTCGCTGATGGGGACGAGGTACTTGGGCGACGCCGTGCCCTTGCCAGGCAATGGGGGGAACGATTCGACATTGGGAACACCCTCGATGCCACGGGCATGCGATGATTCAGAGTCTGCATCCGAGGGTGTGCGGGCGTGCTGGCCCAACACGCCATTGTGTTGGTCGTGCAAAAGTGACGTGCGTTCGTCGACCGCCATGGTGATTTTGTTGACGATGTAGATAAACAGTAGCAGGACAATAAGATACTGAGAACCCCGCGCGCGCGAGAGAGAGAATTAACGTAAAAGAAATGGTATGTGGAAATGAGTGGACGACCAAAATCATGAATCGAAGCAAGGTATCGTAAAAAGAGAATAGTGATGCTCAAACTTCCGAGACATATGGCAATTCTGTATGCCGTATTAGTACTGCTCCATATTGTAAACCCGAGTTTCCTACAAACTATTCCAAAACTGCTAAAGCCACATCTTCTAGAATGCAGCATCCAAGCAGCCGGCAAGCGGTTTGACTGTGGCCGAGTTGCTGCATGGCCATTGGCAGTAAACAGGAGAATTGGTGCATCTCGAGTCTTATCAGACAGGCCCACTGATAAGTGTGTATCTACTCCGTACAATCACAAGCCATTGCGCCATGCGCTATCATTCGGCTGCCGCAACCCGCTCCTTTATCAGTTAGCGTTGCCGTTGTGGAAGACGGTCAACAAGAGCACCGTACTCCGTATTCTGACAAACGTAAACGTTGGTGTTCGGAGCATCTCGCCTCGGATTTTATGAAAGATCGGCCCCAGCCACGGATGTTGAGATCGGACACATCTAAGTAGTCCGCATGGCGGACGAACAAGATATGTGAGGATGTCGATTATTGTAAGGCCATCGCCACACCCGGAGCTATCGGTGTTCGGAAGACAACATCATGTATTGTCTTTTTTTTTGCGTTTTCCAACATCGTGAACATGAAAGATGTGTGTAAGATCGGATTCAATTATGGTATGTGTATTCATTTAAAAGAAAAAGAAAAAAAAGAAAAAAAAAAAGAAAAAAAACCCCCATCGTGCTGCACTACTGTCAAGTCAGGGGCGCTGGGGTTGACCGGGGTCTGGTTTTGGACAGCCTCGTACTTACACAGTCACACCAAAAATAACAGCACATATTCCCATATACTGCTTGCGCTGCAACCCGTCAAGAACATATTTCTTTTCATAGCTGTGTGCAAACCCAACTCTCGCACACGTTTATCACCCATGGCGGAATGCGTCCAGGACAGAGACTCTTTTGACAACGGGCCAGACGGGTCAGGCGAGTTGGGCTTTTCTTCTTCATGCAGGAATCGGTAGAGTCGGTTTGGATGTCTACCATATACGCCTGTAGTTGCCGGCCACGTGTATTTCTGTCTGTCACGTCACTCGTTTGTCGAAATGTTGGTTAGAAAGTGCACGTCTTTCACACCACTATTTACAAAGAGCGTTTAATAAACAAACGTGAATGGCCAAAGTCGTAACGCAGATGCGTCAGGCTCTGTTTGTTATTGCACTGGCCTACAAACAGAAAGTACCAGCGAACGTAGTAATCAAATGCTGTACACTGAATATTTCAACAAACATAAATATACCCTTTCTCGGTCTCATCTTCGTGAGTCTTTATCAATCCATCCCTGCTAGGCGTATTTTAATCCAGTAAGGGGCCACCTTTGAAAGCAACAACAATGACATCGTCGACCAAGCCTGCAGTGCTTGCAGTGATCTCCGATCTTGATATCGGAACTGCCACTTTCGACACGGCTACGCCTGCCTCCAGTTCCGACGCTCAACACCTGGCCTCCTACAGCTGGCTCGCGGCCGACCAGCCCACAATTGCTATTCCCGGTAGTCCTGCTCGGTGGTCGCCCCCGTCGTATCCTCAGCGCGTTAAGAAGGACGCTGGCTTCGTCTACATTGCCCAGAATGCTGCCCGTCATCCCGATAGCCCCCTCGAGCCTCTCTTTCGTGCATTGTACGCTGAGAAGCCGTCGTTTGACATGATGGAAGTGGACCTTGTGACCGACCGCAACAATCTTCGCAAGCTCTTGTCGTTTGTGGATCCAAGCTCGAGCCGGAATGGAATTGAGCCATTCACCATTGATGTCGAGGTCAACAACTCAACCGTTCTTTTCTGCCGCACAGAGACGAAGACATACGAGTTCATCGGGCCCAACGATTTCCACGGGTACGGCCACGAGTTTGAAAAGGCGTATACCACCGAAACGACGCCGGGCAACACAGGTCATCACCGTATCATTACCTACCAGTTTGGAGGCTTACGTTTCATTGTCCGCTACGAGACGGATGCCTTCGTGGCGGACAAGACCTCGACGACTTCGACTTCCCGCACTAGGAAGACAAATGACGATGCTGACGACCTCTCGGGGCTTTTATCGTCTCTATCTCTCACACAGTCGCCGGGTGTCCCTTCTGCTTCTGCCAAACTGGAAGTGACTGTCGTCCCAGGGTCCAAACTGAGAGTGAAAAAGCAAGGCCACTCTGTCCCCCCAGAGTCCACTCTTGAGATCAAGACCCGTGTCGCCCACAAACGTCTTGACTTTAGTGGTGTGGCACCGCAGCTTTGGTTCTCCCAGACACCGAAACTCGTGCGTGCGTACCACACAGGCGGCATCTTTCAGGTACCGTCTGTTGAGGACGTCTCTTCCGAGGTCAAGAGATGGGAGACTTCGAATCAGGGGCATCTACGCCAACTAGCCTCACTGATTGGCAGGATCCTTCAAGTCGTCAAAGAGCATGGCGGGCGGTCCACGATCCGGTGCGAAAAGGGACAGGAGCACAAGCTCACTGTGTACAGTGATACAAGTGGCAAGAAGATGTTGCCACAGGATCTGTATTCAAAATGGGCTACAAAAGAGCTTGAGACAAAACCGACGACAAAGGTACGCATGCAACGATATCATTTGTTCCCTTTTTCTTTATTTGTTCCCCTTACAAATCTCCAGGAGATCTATACTGACAGATGCCAAGGACACGGCCCCTGCCGAGGACCAGATTATAGACGCTACAAGTCTCCGCGTCCATATCGGAGTGAGGGAGTATCTCATCGATAAACAAAAGATTCCTTACTTCCAGTCTTTTACTGGCTACAAGAACAAGGACAACAAGGATGCTGTGCCATGGATCGTGCACGAAGACATTGCATTTTTGGGCGATATTGACTACGCTGTACGTCACGGCTTCCGTCACTTTTTCCGTCGCATCCCGGCCGACGTTACCGACTATCGCCGTCTCTGCAACTCGCTACAGTTTCTCAAGGTGGATGTGTGCGAGGGCCGCACAGTTCGCGATCTTATGCATGACATGAGAGAGGGTAAAGACGACGATTACGATGGAACGAGAATCCGAGGAAACAAGTCTGTTGCCCGTGACGCAGCGTTTCGCCTTGTGTATGCCTTTATTGTGAACGAAGGTGGTGGGAGTGCGTCGGGAAGCGACAAGGCCATGGCGTACAATGCCACGTTTTTCGTTGTTTCGCATCCCGGTATTTTCAGGGACAAGACGCGAGCGGTGGTGCGCAAAACTTTCGAGAATCGCTTTGGCGTCACTAGCAAGCAAACCACCAATTTGGACAAGTGGAAAGACAAGGGCCAATGGCAGACAGAAGAGGATGGGACAACTGAGGAGGAAGAGTATGATTATGGCTATGGCCATGACTGGGACTTTGATTGATAGGCTTGTCTTTACAAGCTATGGCTTATGGGAGATGGAGAGACGAGGAGGGTATGGCAGTCCTATGTAGGCAGATGATGAATAATCCAATATGTAGTCTCAATAAATACTGCCAGAACTTTGCAGAGCTTCAGTAGGTTAAGTCTGCTGTTACAAAATGCCAATATTGTCTCCTTCATTCTTGTTACTTCATTTGCTTTTTATATATTGTGCCTGTAATACTTACATTGTACCCTGTTGCTTGCGTACTTCTAGAGCACTAATTGACGATCCAAGGTCGCTACTCATTTTGAACCCCACCCCCCCCCCCCCCCCCAACATCAACAAGTCCTTAACTCGAAGTGGTCACAACGCCGGGATGGTGCACACATGTTGTCGTGGGAGGAAAGATGGTAATTTGCACGTCCATTTTGAATATTGAGGTTGCACGACAGAGCCATCTACCGTCTCTGCTGTTCGCCGCTGTCCTTTTCTTCTTCTTCTTTTTCTAATAGAACTTGCTTTAAAACATCAGTTCTTGAATTCAGTTTTTACTACTATGTGGTGTATCATGTCTCATCATCCATATCGTATTCATTGAAGTCCGCAACATGGTGCTCGGGCTCAATTATCATGACAAAGCTCGAATAATTACCATCCTTCTGATAGTATCACTCCGAGACGCTCTCATCAGTATCTGTCCATTCCATTTCCTCATCCGTTATCTTTCCCTCGGCTCTGTATTTCATTACACGAGCACGAGCCGCCTCCGAGTATCGCTCCGACGGCCGATCCGACCAACGTCCTAGGTAGGACGCATTCTGTACCGCCCAGTCCAGGTAAATCCACATGCGTTGCCGGCTCACGTCCTCGAAGAGTTCGGCAGGCGTCGGCCGGTAACGCTCCTCCATCTTCTTGATGCGTTTGAGCATGCTGGCCATCTCGTCTTTGGCGTCCCGGCCAGCACACTGGCAAGCGTCATTGAGAAGCTCAAAAGCGCCGGCCGTCTGCCACATGGACGAAAAGTTTTGCTGCAGGGCCAGGGCTGCATGCTCGGGCGAGCCCATGGAGTACGCTTCCGGGTGGATGACGAGGTACTTGTCTGGGTCAAAGAGCATGGACACATAGTTATCGTTGGCGTTAGTCATGGCCGAGCCAAGCGAGCGGGCCTGTTTGCACAGTTTGATTTCAGCCGCATTGAGATCCTTGGTCGGCTTGCCCACGAACCGCTTGAGGGAAATGGGGCTGCGGACCACATCCGGCTCAATGGCCAGCTGCAGCTCGGCCGGCAGCGGGCTGTTGTGCCGGAGCACCCACCGGGCGGCTTTGATGCTGCGGATGTCGATTATCAGCTTGAGCTTGAGGAGAAACATCGCCGCGAGGTGGCTCAGATTGGGAAACTTTTTGCACGCAAAGCTAGGGGTCTCTAAAACGTCCTCGTCCTTGAGGTTCAAGTGCGGCAAGTCTGTATTGCCCCAGTCGTAGTTGCTGTCGTTGCCGGTGGTAGCCCACCACTTGATAAAGTCGTACGCCTCCTGGTCGCGGTCCAGACGCAGCAAAATGGCCGGCAAGAAGTCCCGCTGGCCCAAGTTGTCCGACCGGTTCAGCCGGAGCATGTCTTGAATGTGGTCGGCCGCCTCGCGCACGCTGTCTGGCGTTCCCATCAACCGCAAGTGGTCGGCGAGAATGAAGCGGGCGCGGATGTAGACGCGGGTCTCGAGGATCCCGTAAAAGTGGCCGACGTGGTTTCAAACGCGTTGGCAGGCGTCATGAAATCTCCCTGCTGGTTGCGGATCAGGTGGTCCTCCTTCTCGACGCGGGCCCGCTCCTTCTTGATGCCATTGCAGTCGGTTTTGTGGGCTGGGCGGTCTTCGACTTGATGCTCGCGGCTGCAATAGCGGACGGCACGGCATCCTGTGCAGAGCAGCAGCTTGGGCCGCGACACGGAGCACAGGGCACATCGGTCACGCAGCGAGCCCACGGGGCCCTTGTGCAGCTCCGGGCGGGTCGCAAGACTGGCCATGGTTGGTGATAGGATGTAAAGCTCGTAACTGTATTGGATAGGTTGTCGCGATGATTGCAGACAGGCAGGCAAGCTTGCTGGGTCGCGGTTACCCCTAATGTTTGTTGCTCTTTGACGGAGCAAAAAGACAGGAAGGAGCAATGAGGGGCTGTTAGGGTCGGCCAGGAGACGATCTTCACAACCATCAAAACGGCAGGAGCGACCCTGGAAAGCTCTCCTAGAGCTGTCTCCCCTCCTCACCGACAAACGGAAAGAGGTCCCCACTATCCAGGTCCATATCACGTCTGATTGGGCGATACGTGTCCCACACCGCGTAAAGTGCAAACAGATCCTCGTTCACACTAAAAGCTCACCACGGAAAGCGGCGTCAGTCACTCCTCAACACAATCACTTCACACAGGCAACATTTGCATAAACTCATTGATTCAAACTAACGATATACATGCCCATCCCACCCTCTCAAATCCCCAGCAAAGCACCCTTGGTCGATCCCGCCAATGTCGCCCGCCACAGCCGGTGCTCGTTCAAGATGAACAGCTCGCCGTCCCGGCCGAAACAGAAGTTGGCGGCGCCGCCCGCGACAAGAATCTTACCGAGCAGAACACCGCCAGCAGACCAGATGTTGATGCCGTCACCGCAGCCACTGTAGACGTTGCCGTGGACGTCGCACTTGATGCCGTCGGGAATGCCCGTGTCGGCCATGGCAAAGAGGCGGCGGTTGACCAAGAAAGGCTGACCGTGGTAGGTCGCGAGGTCAAAGGCATAGATGGTGGAGGCGCGCGAGAGGTCGGTTGTGCCGTCGCCGTGGATCCAGTCGGTATCCGTGACATAAACGGTCGACTCGTCCGGGCTGAAGCAGATACCGTTCGGCCGGCCAAAGCCATCAGCCATGGCACGAATGTTCTTGGTGGCAGGGTCAAATCGATAGACCTGGTTGGGTAGGCACGGGTGCAGGCGGATCCCCTGTTCGTGGCCGTAGTTCGGGTCGGTGAACCACACGGATCCGTCGCGGGCGACGACGACATCGTTAACCGAGTTGAACTGGCGGCCGTAAAAGGACGACACAAGTGGCGGGTGGCATAGGGCGGCGAGGCATCCATGACGACAAGGCCACCGACACTCTCCTTGGTACCCTGCGAGCAGAAGAGCACGGCATTCTCGCCATAGTTGACGCCGCCATTGGCCATCTCGATACCCTCAGGGTTGATTTCCTCGCATTTGATGGTGTACGGACCGGCATCATTTGCGGCCGGCAGCTGGATCTTGGTGATCTGGATAGCTTTGTTGGACGTATAGGCGGCGGCGGCGACCTCGTGCGGCCGGGCACGGTATTGGTTGCTGGTGACAAACAAGGTGTTGTCGCGGGCGACAAAGACGCCGGCCTCGTGGGCAAACGGGTAGTCGGTGTGCTCAAAGAGCAGCTCCAGCGTCGGCGCCGAGCCGAACAGCGGCTTGACGGCCTCGTCGTAAACGGCAAACGGGGATGTCATTTTGTGTGGGGTTGTGGTATTGGGGTATAAGCTAAGTTGATAAGATATGTTAAACTTGCATGTTAGAGATGAGTTGCAGTAATGACAAAAATGAAGAGCAAAGTTCAATCAATGGCATCACCAGATATCTCGTCCGGGGAGTTAACGGAGCTTCATATCGTACGACTTGGCACCCCACGGACCCCGACAAAGAGAAACAGTCGACAAAGTATAATGGTGGCGTTGGAGCTTGCAGTGGGTTGCTGAGTAGCTTCGAGTGGTGCACTTTGCCTGTTTGGAGTAGTTTTCTTCTGTTGGTCGGTTTGGACCGTTTGGCGGTTTGGTGGTCAGGTGGTTTGGCGATTGTGGACTGTGGGGAGGGAGGAACAATCGGCAACTGGACCGGCGCTCAACGCCGGCTAAGACAAAGTAACCAATTGCCGATGTCCGTCGAATATTGGGCTGATTTTTGTGCTTCTCTAAATTTTCCAATAGATCGTGAACCAGGTTGTTAGTCATTTCTGGTTTGCGGGGCTGCAGCCTATTTCGTAGCCCTTTGTCAACAGCTTTCCCCAGCCGACGGGGACATCGGCACATGGTGGCTGGTCTGATACGGGGTTCGGGAAATTCGACGAGTGTGCTTTACCATGAATTTTCATAAAATGGCTTTGTGAAATATGAGTGTAATAATATATTTACAAAGCAGAGTATATTGTCTGCTAAATATTGAGAACTGGGTATACAATGCGTGAGATGCGATAACTATGAGAATTGTACATGTTTTGATCCAAGCGGATCCCTTTTGAGACAGGAATATTTTGCAAAGGCTGCATAAAAGCCTTACAAGGCAATATTGGTGGCCTTGTTGTCCTCGACGTTGGCCACCTCGTTGGCGACCTCCTGCTTCTCGTTGTACAGACCCAGCGAGCTGTCGCCGGAGAAGAGACGGTCCATATCCTCGAGCTCGAGGCCCTTGGTCTCGGGGAAGAAGATGTAGATGATGGGCACAAAAGCGGTGTTGAGGACAGCAAAGATAATGTACGTCTTCCAGCCAATGTTGGTAATGGCGATGGGCGTGACTTGGACAATGAGCTAGACTGTTAGTGACTGCATTTATACGCGGCACATTAACGGAGAGTAGAGGACTTACATAGTTGAAGATCCAGTTGGAGGCCGTGGAGATGGAGGAGCCACGCTGGCGCAGACGCAGAGGCAGAATCTCGGACGGGTAGACCCAGACAGTGGCCTGGAAACCGACGGTGAAGGCACCCTGGAAGATGAAGAGCATGGCCGCGGCGCCGATACCTGCCGTGTGGGCAATGGCCGTCGCGTTCTCGACCTGGTAGATGAGCGCCGTCTGGACAATCATGACACCGGCCATCAAGCTAATCATGGACAGCAGCAGAGGACGACGGCCGATGCGGTCAATGAGGAACCAGGGAATGAACGAAGCCACAAAGAACCACGTCTGCAGGAAACCGGACATGAGCGCCGACATGTGCGCGTCAAAGCCAATGCTCTGCGAGAACAGGGTGCTCGAGTAGTAAATCAAGGCATTGATGCCGCCCAGCTGCTGCATGCTCTGGATGCCGCAGGCAATCAACAGACGCTTGCGGCTCTTGATGTGGTCCTCCTTGAGCAGATCCTTCCAGGAGCCGGCGCCAATGGACGATTCGTAGGCGACTGTCTGCAAGATAAAGGCGTGCAGGCGCTGCACACCCTCGGCATCCAAACCCTGAGCGCCATTCTCGTTGATACGCTCCAACACCTCGCGGCACTCCTCAGGACGGTCGTGGGCGGCGAGCCAGCGAGGGGTCTCGGGGATGATCCACAAGATAAAGAACATGGGCAGGATAACAACACACTGCAGGATGACGGGCACACGCCACGCGTAGCTGCCGAGATGAGTCGAGAAGCCGTAGTCGATCCAGTAGACCAAGAAGATACCAAAGTTGAGCGTCGACAGCTGGGCGCAGACATAAATACCACGGCTGGACTTGGGGCTGAACTCGGCCTGGATGACGGGGACGGTCGAGTTGATGAAACCCATACCAAAGCCGGACACGACACGGGCGACAATCATCTGGGCGCGTGAGAACGATGTGGCCTGCAGGATGGCACCGATGACCATGATGACAGCGCCGACAGCGACCGTTTTGCGACGACCGAGACGTTCACCGACAAAGGCAGTCGTGCACGAGCCCAGGAAACAGCCGACTGCAAGAAGTTAGTGAGAAGCAAGAAAAAAAGAGTGGCAAGGCATCGAGACATACCCTCGTAGATGGCAACAATCAGGCCAGTCATGGTCGAGTTGGGGTTGTTAAAGGTGGTATTGAAGGCCGGCGTGTCGACAAGACCGCCCATAAGGCCATTGTCGAAACCGATCAGCATGAAACCCAGAGAGGTCAAAATACTGACGGCCACCAGCAGTGACTTGCCGCGCGGCTCGTACATGGTGATTGAAGGAAGAGGGTGAATAGAGGGAGAAAGTAAGAAGTGAAATCTTGCGTGAGATGCAAGAGTAAACGCAGTAAGTGAGCTGACCAAGAAACGAAACGAAGAAGAAAACAGAAACGATCGACTTCAACTCCACGAAGACGTCGGACCGTCTGGTCTTAAATGCCAGAGCATGACAGTTGAGGAGAGAAAGAAAAGAAAAAAGAACAGAGGCAGAAGAGAGGAGAGTGTAACTCTAACCCGGCGTCGGCATCGCATCGGCAGTGAGAGGAGAGAAGGAACAGCAAACGACTCAAAGAGAATACCCCAGAAAACCGAAAAAAGGGAGATGTGGGGAGAGGACGAGAAAGAGCCCAAGGGCGCTGGGGAGTGCTGGGGGCACCACTGGGGACACCACTGGGGAAGGAACTTGCGTGCTTGGAGAGCGCTGGGGGAAAGAGGTGCTGGGGTGTGGAGAAAAACCTGTTGCCGCGAGGGCAGGAGGACAGGGGGGCAATTGCAGCCAGTTGGTGGTTGCAGGGGGAGGGCCAGTGCAGCACTAGCTTGCTAGCGGAACAAGGCACGAGGCAAACCCGGGGACACAATGAGTGGTGGGGATGACACGCTGCTGAATTGCCGACACCAGTGGCTTTGCAGGGATCGTCGGCGATTGAACCGCTGTGCTCTAAACGACCAAAAAGCTTCACCAGCACCACAGAGACGACAGTCGACAAATCCGGGGAACCACCTTGAAGACGAAAAGACGGCAATAGATCCGGGACACAAGAGCAAAGAAAATGCATTATTCCACACTTCTTCAACCTACGCAGTAGTTCCGGCAACATGGGTCGACGTCTTAGTCCTGCAGTTGACGGCGCTTTCAACAGACCAAAATGAAAGAAAGGCCTCGTGGACGGGTCTTGGACCGCTTCCTTCTCTGCAAAAAACTCATTTGTCACAAAAATACCTGCCGGCGTCTTGGGTCCTCATGAAAAAGTACGGATTCGCAATAGCGTCTTCTTTTGCTTGGATAGTCTGGATGTTGTAGTCGAATGTATTTATGATCTAGTCTGCCCCGTCCGAGAATGGCATGTCGGCCGTACGAGGAGATCGGAATAGTCGAGCTTCACATCAACTATGAGATCAGCTTGTGTCACAAAATAAACAACTAAGAAAAATGTCCACACCTCATCCAATACGCCACAAGCCCACGTTATTGTCGTCTGCGGTCCCGCTGGTTTGGACAAAGGCACAATTGGGAATCAAATTATGCATGAAGGACTTTATTCAAGTCTACCTTAGGGGACGTAACTCTCATACGAAGCTGTCGACAACATGAGTCATTGCAAGTCTTCATAAAATATAAATCAATAGGGCTGACTGATTTCACTATGAAGCGCTGCCGTCAACTGTGTGTATTTTGTTAACTCCAACTTGAGGTGTCGGCCTCTCGTGTAGCGTGCTCATAAAAAAGTACTGTGATGTGCTGAGAACGGGTCCTTGTCATGGCTTTCACGAATTTGCCTGCCGCGGTGCTCGTCAGCCGCGTGCAAGCGCGCAGGAACCAAGCGAGAAGTCGCTGGTGAGAAACGTGCTGCAAAATAACATTGGGGTGGAAGCGAACGGCGACCTGGCGACAGTTTATGCCGTGGTAAGTACGGCAATCGAAATACGAGACGAGGACCAAATGGGGCACATGCAGGTATGTAGACGCAGGCTCAGAAGCAAATACAGGCCAGCGACCCGATGGAAAGGGACGGAAGATAGTCCAATGCAATCAAATGCGTGTTAGTGTTGATGAAGGGATATGAAGGAGTGGCTTGGGTGGGCCGGCTGTACGAATAATGGAAATAAACAATAGACAAAGACAAAAGACGAAACGATGCGAACACATGAGCACCGGGATGTTCTGATGGTGTTGAAGAAAATGAACAGAAAATAAATGAGAAGATGAGTTCACAGCTCAGTTGATCAACAAGCTGATCTCAGCTATTCAAACTCTCCTTTACAAGCTTTCTTAGTCTAACAACTGCAGAGATGATGCAAAGACGTGGTACCCGTGCCCCAGTCGGCATAAAAATGTTAATAAGATGCGGGTGGAGTGGTGGTGTCGCATTATGAGGTCCTTGTGCAGCACCGAAGGTCGTGGCGCAATAGCGTATAAGGCAAGTGATCGGCAATCGGCCATGGTCGGCAACCGCTCAATAGCCACAACTAATACCCCAACCCAGGCGTGCGAGTCTTTACAGGCCTAGCAATTTCGACTGATCAATCGCCGACAGATCGCTATTCTCGGGTTCCTAAGTCCCAAACAACGGCGCGGGGTCTGTCAACGACGGCATCGTCCTTTTGTAGGGTTTAGACCAGGCCCAAGAGTCGCGTGGCCTTTGCCAAATGGAGGAACGAGGAACAAGCTTGCACGCGAAATACTGACTGCAGACTGCGGAACGAGTTTCTACATCGGTCGATTTCCAACTTTTGTGTCAGCTTCTCTCCTCATCCAACCAAGCTCACCACTTTCCATCTTCGCCTTTACGTCCTCCCTCCCTACCCTCACCGCCCACCATGTCTCTCTCCCTCCAGCACAAGGACAACAACGTCGCCGGCCGCCTTGCTCTCGTCACCGGCGCCAGCGGCGGCATCGGCCTCGCCTGCACACAAGCCCTGGCCGCCGAGGGCTGCGACGTCGCCCTCCACTACGGCTCCAACGTCGCCAAAGCCGACGCCATCGCTGCCGACCTCCGCCAACAATACCCCAACCAAGTCTTCCGAACCTTTGCTGCCGACCTCTCCGACCGTGCCGCTGCTCGCTCGCTCGTCGCCAACGTCTTGGCCGATGCCGAGTTCAAGGGCAAGCCGGTTTCCGTGCTGGTCGCCAACGCCGGCCTCGGTCGCCGGATCCGCGATGTCGCAGATATTGGCGAGGATGATTGGGACGAGATGATGGAGGTCAATGCGCGCAGCCAGTTTGTTGTCACAAAGGCGGCACTGGCGGGCATGCGCGCCCAGAAATGGGGCCGTGTGGTGCTGGTGGGCAGCATTGCAGCGCGTGGTAGTGGACTGAATGGGTGCCACTATGCGGCCTCCAAGGGTGCGCTGACGAGCATGGGCCAGAACTTGGCCGGTCTGCTGGCCCCGGAAGGTGTCACAGTCAACATTGTGGCGCCGGCCATGATCGGCGAGACGGGCATGATTCCCACACCGAAAGCCGAGACCTGGGAGCGGATGACAGACCTGGAGGCACTCAAGGCGACCGACCCGGGTCTGGCGATTGCAGCTGGTGTTCCGGTGCACCGGCTGGGCGCACCAGAAGAAGTGGCCAACGCTCTAATAATGTAAGTGGTAGTCCTTCCAAGTGAAATTATTGCTCGTTGAGTGAATACTAACAAAAACGCAGGTTTGTCAAGTCGGGATACATAACAGGCCAAGAGATCCTTCTGTCCGGTGGTTTGAAATAGTCAAAAAGAACACATCGAACATTTGTCGAGTGGTGACAACAAACAACATCAGGAAACTGCGGAATAGATACACTTTTATAGACATAGAGCAAATACCAAATTCGTATCATCATACGGAGTACAAACCTAGGACCATACAAATGTGTCTCCGCTTGTGCTAGTTTTTGGTGTCTCAATAGTACTTTGCGGTGCTCCATAAGAACAAAAATAATGAGGAACCTCCCAGCGTTCAGGACTGGGGAGTTTGAGAAAAAATATGTCTGTGTGAAATAGTCAGTAATTATTTCCCATATTTGATCCTTGTACCTAAACACGGCTTCCGTGGCAATAGAATGAAGACATCCTGTAGAAGGTGGGCAAATATGAATGGAGGATAACAGCTTCTTTTTAGAACCAAACTAATATAGATTGAATATAAACACATCACATTGAGAAAATAAAAGCTAAAAAGACGATGAATGAAGGAGGCGATGAGACGAATTGAAGCGCACGTGATCAGACCTGCTACAAAATATCCACGTGCACGTGACTATTTCTGCACTCAAATTGGTACTGATCCGTCCCGAGTTGGAAAGCCTATTGAGAAACGAAACACTTATTTAAACACGCAGTACTATGTAGTTGAATTGATTTTAGAACTGTTTCCCGGAGATTCGTAGAGTCAGTTGAGGTCATCCTGTTGTGTAAGTGCTTTGTGTCCCTGGCGGGTCCTTGATAAATACCGGATAATACGATACCTGCTTAGATGCATTTATCCGAACTTTGGCGGTGTGTCTTATCTTATCGGGACTGAGATTTTCGTATGGCTGGGCCCCACACAAACTTTAGTCCCTTCTTGATTCGAAACTTTTTTTTTGCCAGCCAACGTTATTGACCCGCCATCTCGACCACATCAAACCACGTCGCCCTCTTCCTCCAGACGATATCCTTTCCTCCGTCCGATCATACTTTTTGACGTCGACTCCCGAATAAACAGACGAAAAAAAGACACTTAGCGAGAGACCCCCCGAGCCACCGCCAAGATGCCGCAGAACGATTACATGGAGAGGCACTTGAAGCTTCATGGTCGCCGGTGAGTTGAGACGGAGAGATCGCACGCAGACTCAAGATGAAATCGGGGACACTTTATAAATAATGAAATACTGACACCTTCTCCTCCAGTCTCGACCACGAAGAACGCCTCCGCAAGAAGACGGCCCGTGAGGGCCACCGCAAGTCCAAGGATGCACAGAACCTGCGCGGTCTGCGGGCCAAGCGCCAGCAGGAGGCCCGCCGTAAGGAGAAGATCCAGATGAAGAAAACGATCAAGGCCCACGAGGCCCGCAACGTGAAATCGAGCGACGCACCCCGGGACGACGAGGACGGCGAGGCTCTTCCCCACTACCTGCTCGACCGTGCCGGCGAGCGCAACGCCAAGGCGCTGTCAACAGCCATCAAGAACAAGCGCAACGAAAAGGCCGCCCGGTTTGCTGTGCCCCTGCCCAAGGTGCGCGGTATCTCGGAGGAGGAAATCTTTTCGGTGGTCAAGACGGGCCAAAAGACCAAGAAGAAGGCGTGGAAGCGCATGATTACGAAGCCGACGTTTGTGGGTCCCGACTTTACGCGCGGTCCCGTCAAGCTGGAGCGGTTTATCCGCCCGATGGCGCTGCGCAAGAAGAAGGCCAACGTGACGCACCCCGGTCTGGCTGTCACCGTGCTGCTGCCGATTCTGAGCGTCAAGAAGAACCCGCAGGACCCGCTGTACACACGTCTGGGCGTATTGACCAAGGGTACGATTATCGAGGTGGACGTCTCCGATCTGGGTATGACGACGACGACGGGCAAGGTGGTCTGGGGTCGGTGGGCGCAGATCACCAACAACCCGGAGAACGACGGCTGTGTGAACAGCGTGCTGCTTGTTTAAGCCGTGTCTGTGTCAGCAGTTGTTGTTTTTTTCGTCTGTCTTATGTTATCTGTCATACGTTGGTTCTCTGGCCCTTTTATGTGCATTTAAAGGGCCGTTTTGCATCTGTCATTTCTGCTTTGGTTTGGCGTCGGCGTTGGCTTTTTCCATTCTCATAAAGGATATTGTTTTGTTCATTTCACTTCTCTTTATAGTTTCTTGTCCTTGCTTTTCAAAAGAGGTCGGACGCTTCGCACTGCATAGATACAAAACATGGAGTATCGGGAATATAAAAAAGACTGTGCTGTCTTGTAATATCTGCCCATTTAAGCATCGGAATGTGCATGATTCGGCTGTGACATGAAAGACGCTGCAATAAGACGCAGTCTGGGTCCCCTAAACCCGCTGTTGATTTGCGTTAGAGCGGGCTGCTCCAGGGCCTGACTGTAGCAGTGCTGACAGCTCCCAGCGTCACCCCAGCTACGACCGGGCGCAGTAGCCCACTTTAGCCTTGCGCGGGGTTTCGTCTCAGCAAGGCAAGAGCGATTGAGGTCCGTCGTCATCTTCCTCCTCTCTTCCATTCTTACTTTCTTACTTTCTTCCATCTTCTTCCGACTATCTGCCAAAACTCGCAAATTGGCAATTGATCGAGCTCAACTTTGACTGCTGGCTGGCCCAGCTTAACCCTGGCCTTTCCTGCCTTTCCGACGACACCGACACATTTCCATCCATCCACTGCCATAATGCAGTCCGGCATCTCAGGTAGGTCGACGACTGTTTTTGCTCGCCTTAATTGACACTTCTTCTAAATTTTGTCTTTGTACAGCCTCCCAGGAGCTTGTCTCCCAGTTCACGACCCTGCTCGAGTCCGACCGCCACCTCGGCCTCCTCGTCACCATCACCGGCGAGGCCCTGACGCCGCTCGAGCTGCTGACCCCTTCGTCGGGCTCGGCGTCCGAAGCTTCCTTTGCCAGCAACGTCGACTCTTTGTTGGTGCCCAAGCTCCAGGAAAAGCAGCCCCTCTACATCCTGCTGCGCCGCTACGATACCAGCCCCAAACTGGTTGCCGCCACCTACGTTCCCGATGCCGCGCCCGTCCGCCAAAAGATGCTTTTTGCCTCCACACGACTCGCCCTCGTCCGCGAGCTCGGCAGCGAGCATTTCCGTAAGCAAATCTTTGCTACGACAACCGAAGAGCTGACGGGCGCTGGGTTCAAGAAACACGATGCGCACGAGGCGCTGGATGCGCCCCTGACGGAAGAAGAGCGGGAACTGGGCGCTGTCAAACGGGCAGAGCAAGAGGCTGGACGAGGCACAGCAACGCGCGAGATTCACTTGAGCAGCAACTTCAAGATGCCCCTGACCGACGACGCTCTGGCGGCCCTCAAAAGTCTGGATGGTGGCCGCACGCTGGTGGTCCTCAAGATCAACCCGGACACGGAAATTGTCGAGCTCGACGATGTCTCAGACGGCCGTGGTGTGTCGAGCATCAACGATGTTATCCATACAATTTCTTCGTCGGAACCGCGCTTCACCTTTTTCCGGTACACGCACACGCACGACGGCGCCGAGTCGAGCCCGCTGCTGTTCTTCTACACGTGCCCAGCGAGCCCGGGCACCAAGGCCATCAAGTTCCGCATGATGTACCCATTGATGAAGCGGGCCGTGCTGGGCGTGGCGACGGGCGAGGCCGGGCTGACACTCGAGAAGAAGTTTGAGGTGGAGGAGCCGTCCGAGATTTCCGAGGCGAGCGTGTTGGCCGAGCTACACCCACAGGTGGAGGCGCGCAAGGCCTTCTCCCGGCCCAAGCGGCCTGGTCGGTAGATGTCTTATCGTCGAAGACGATGTCTATCGCCTGCGAGACACTTGATAGCGTGCGCCTTTGATAGTATTGATGTTTTGGTTTGAATTGATTCTTTATACGTTCTTTTATATACAAAAAGGGGAAAATCCAGAAATGCTATTTGCGTGACCAAGAGAAATAAACCAGACATGAAAACGAAGAAAGTGACAGTAAGAAAATGAAGAATCTATAAGACGAAAAAAGACAGAAGAAACCCGCCCAAGATCATACTTTTTGTTGAAACGGAGGAAGAAAGATGCAAGAACGAAGGAGAAGAGAGCAGAACCAAAGAGTGACGAGCACTACCGGCACTCGTCTACTCTTCGTACT
Organism: Sporothrix variecibatus; assembly: GCA_016097105.2. Classification (NCBI taxonomy): domain Eukaryota; kingdom Fungi; phylum Ascomycota; class Sordariomycetes; order Ophiostomatales; family Ophiostomataceae; genus Sporothrix; species Sporothrix variecibatus. The sequence continues at coordinate 4,972,416 of JADMNI010000001.1, read as the reverse complement.
GGTCCGCCTTGATCGACAGCGGGCCGCTCTTCTCCAGCTTGTCGCGCAGGAACTCGTACACAGTGAAGGTGACGGCCTGGCCGGGGGCCACACGCATCACACGGGGGTAATGCCCTTGTAGAAGGCGTGGAAGCCCTCCTGCTTGAACATGTCCGCGGCAATCAGCGACACACGCTTCCACGCGCTCACACCGGGCGCCGCGGGCGTCTTCTGCAGGCGCGTCTTGATCGTGTCAATGGGCGCGTTCGACAGCGGGCCCATGGCTCCCGAAACAAGACCGATAATCGTCGTCTGGTAGCCGGGCAGCGGGTCGTTGACGTTGAGCTCGGGCTGCCACTTGCGCAGGGCATCCTTGAAGTAGGTGTACGCCGTGAAGTTGACGGCCTGGTTGCTGCCCTGGCGCAGCGCTGTCAGCGAGACACCGCGGTACAGAGCACCGAAACCCTCTTCCTTGACAACCGTGTACAGAGCGTGGGCGGCGTTGCGGTACTTGGGCACGTCCAGCGGGTCGGCCATGGAGTGGTGCTGCGCCTGCAGACGGATCTTGATGACCTCCATGGGCGTCACAACGGCCACAGCCTCGGTCACACCGGCCGCCAGACCGGCAATGAAAATCTTGCCGCCATCGGGCTTCTTGCCAGGGCCGGCCAGCAGCTGCTTGTACCACTCAAAGGACGTGAAACGGATGGCCATCTTGGGCACGATACCCGTCAGGACAGCACCCAGACCCTTGTACAGACCCAGGGGCGTCTCGCGCTTGACAATCTCGATACCGGTGCGGACAAAGCCGCGGCGGGGCGCGTCCTTGCCGCGACGGGACAACTGCATGCGGACCTTGATGGTATCGAGGGGATGGCACACGAGGGCCTCCATCATACCGGCACCACCGCCGGCTGCAACGAGTTAGCGGGGGTGGCTCAAAAAAATTATTGTTGCCTTGCGACTTTGGGGTATTCTCGGCATTGCGCCGGGTATGAGGTATGATCCCGGTAATCGTGGCCCGGAAATGGACCCGGTATTCGGCGTTTAAGCCGAGCAAAATTGCCCACCACAAAACATCACAAAAAATGCAGAGTTCACGTACCAACCAGGTTAATGGCAGCCGACGCCGGCTTCTTGTCTTTTGACGCCATTGTGCGAGAGATTGTGTGTTGAGAGGAGAGGGGTGGGAGTGAGTATTTGAGGCGAGCTCAGTTCAGTCGCAGTTCGTGTCGTGTGACGGGCTCAGGGCTTCCGCGGTTCTCGAAATTCGTCCTTTCGTATCCTGTGGGGTTTTGACGACAACCAGTTCATGGACGTGAGGCGTGTAAATATGCAAAAAGAGGTATTAATGCTATGCAATGGACATGATCTGGGGAAAGAGAAAGAGGAAAGGAGGGGAAGAGGAAAAGAAGAAGTAGAAAAGGGAAGGGAAAGGAAAGAAATAAAAAGGAAGACGAACACACGACCTAAAAAGAAAACGGAGTCTTCTCCCCACGTTAGAGACCAGAATTAAAATAAAAAAAGACTGACTCAAAAAAGAAAACGGAAGACGAAAGACGAGAGACGAAGCCAATGCACCAAGCACCAAGCACGAAAAGGAACAACCGAGAAATGGGAGCATTCGCGAGGGAGCTAGTATAGCTTCGTCGGGAGTCGAGCTCTCTACGCGGTACGCTGCAACTTACACTTACAGCCAACAACTTACAAGCCGACACATGCTTTTACTTTTTTTACTCTGGGATCATCACGTTTTGCCCTCCGCGTTTCGCCGCACGCTTGCCGGGGAGGGGCGTTTCCTAACCCAAGTCCTGGGTGAAAGGGCCATTGTAGCGCGATGGCGTAAACGGAGGGAGGAAGGGGAAAGGTCAAAAGAAAGAAAAGGCACGAATGACTCCTCAAATGGGGGTGTTCCCCACGGTGTAAGTGGCCCAAGTGGGTGAAGGCTGGGCAAAGGAAGGGGTACTACAATGGGGGAGAGGGGAGTTCCCTGGCTGCTAAGAAAAAGTTCCCAGGTGGCCGATCCGCGGCTGCACGGAGTAGATCGGCTGAGTAAAAGGACGACGATAGGTGAAAGAAGAGGCAAAAGGTGAATACAACTGCTAGGAGAAAAGGTACAAAAGGAAACAGAAACGGCGCTAGAGCGGTCTTAGTGACGGCAGCAAAGAAAGAGAGACCACAAAAGGCGTGGGGATTTCAAGGCAGAGCGCGTGCCCGGACTAGTTTCGGGGTCGAGGTCATTCGTCCTCTTTTTGTGTACTCAGTATGAATTGTGTTTTCTCGTTCGCAGTCCAGGGGAAACGGAAGGAATATGAAAAACTGGGGCAGATCAGGTTCGCGAACAGAGCTGTTGTCACTTTGTTTGGTTTTCAGGTCAGTTTCCGTCTTCCGGTGACGGTGGACACAGCACGGGAGAACACCAAAAATGCCAGACGCGAGGGTCATCGGAAGCATCAAGCGGGATCGGGTGAGCTGTGAGGCTATGAAGATACAGGGGCATCAAAATGGAGGTCATGCTAGGTTTACAATTGACAGTTCAATGTACTTTTATTTTCCCTTTGGAATTAACAGCGGCTGTCCTGAATTGCAGTTTGTACCAAACGACAATATGACGGAACGAGAGATGACGCACAGAAACAAAAACGGAAGTATCTGCTTCTCGAATCATTGAATAAACCAATAATCGCTGGGGTCGCATTTGCGAGTCTGGACCTGAAAATTCCTTATTCTGGCTGTGACTTTTACTTCCCTGGTGCCGGGGCCAAAAACCGGGCGCTCGGTGCAGCGGAGCTTTAACACCCAACTGGACAGTGCCAGGTCCAGGTCCAGCTGCAGGCGCGGAAGCGACTTACACGCAAAAACGCAAGTCATAACCGCAGCCGCATTTTTGGCATTTTTATGTGTGCGTTTCTTTTTGCTGCATTTTGCGGCAAGATATCGTGGCAGCTTGCGGTGCAAACCGTGCCGAAAATATATGCACGTAAAAGGCAATGACGTGATGATGTACGAAACGTCAAGATAATATGGACGTTTTGCGATGAGGATCAAGAGTGTTGCTGGTTATCAGGACAAAGACGAAGAAAAAGCTTGTGACAATGGACGTTAGAATTAAGTATTGAATGTACAGAAGTACATTGTACCAGAGCAGCAGAAGAGGAAAGAGCTGTCAAAGAGACAACGCCGCATTGAGAAGGCGTGCGATTCACACGTGACGACGCCACTCATACAAACTGTAGGTGTACATACCCAACACCGTCCCAGTCATCAAAGATGTCTGGAGAAAGACAAAACAAAACGGAGAGTGTGCAGCAGATTGATAACTGTCAAAGACATGAATCAGGTAAGACGAGGCAGAGACAGGGCATAAAGAAAACGGATAAGAGTCAATATCATAAGCTTGTGACAGTGACGTTTTTGCTGAAGAATTGCATCAAACCGGGTGATGCATCATGAGATACAAAAATACAATCTACAGCACTCAATTAAACATGGCACACCTCACCTCAATTGACCAGGGCAAGAAACGAAAATTGGTTGACCGTTGACGCGACTGGCAAAAAGTTGAGTTTGACTTAACCGAGCTGGCAGCCGAGCTTGTGATTGTAACTCTTCGTCTTTTTGGTGGAGAGTTCATTGGTGTGTGGGGAGACGCTGGAAATACAGTGCCCTACAGGGCATCTACTTGTACCGTTTAAAGTCTTGACAGACCCATTGTGCGACGGAGAAACGAAGGAATTACGAGCTTGCTGCGACCGAGCTCTTCTTTCAAAGCAAGTCTTTTGGACCCTGGAAAGCCTTCTGGCAAAAAGGAAACCGATCAACCTGTCAAAGGGAGGGAAAAGAACTACGAAAGAAAAGGGAACAGGGGAAAGTGGTCAAGAAAACGGTCATAATCAAGGTTAGACTCTCTCACTCTCTCTCACAAAACCGCAGCCGCTTTCCCCAGACAATCAGAAAGGGCCCCAAAAATTGCAAAAATGGGGCAGGCACGGGTGTTTTCGCGTTGAAATCATTGGAGACTTTCAACCTGGTGGGTTGGAGAAGCCGCAGCCATCAACGGAGTACAGCCATTGAAGTGGTGAGCAGTGGTTAAGTGTGAGTGCTCTTCAAAAAAGAGGGCCGGCATTGGGCATGTATTTTTACCCCAATAAGAGGTGGTACACTGATTGGCCCGCAAAGAACCGAGGCTGGCAGGAAAAAAGCTGAACTGAAGGAGACGAGCACGAAAGACGAGGACGACCGCGGACCGCGAAAAGACACAGTCACAGACCCATACTCCGTAGACCCATCCCCATCATCGCCAGCCCGCGGTTTCTTTCTTTTCCTTCCCCCACCACTGGCCATCGGAGGATTGGCGAGCGAGGCAAAAGGGCGATACGGCTCCACTTTCGCTTCAGAAAAGTCCAGGCACGTCGGAAACGCAAGACGGACGTCCTTCCGTGAACGGCTTATTCCTCTTCTCTTTTTGCTCTTCCGTGGCGAGGGCCAAGGATTGAATTGACCTCCGTTTTGATTTCTATTTACAACCCACCGTTTTGAAAAGGCTGTATCCACAACAGCATCGTAGACTTTCTCGGCCATGCGGTCATGCGATCATGAATGGTCTCGCGTTCTATGAGCTCCATGCCAATGGCAATGGCAAACACGTCCGTTGTCGGTGGCAGGAGTTCTCCCATTCTGTCTGTCTGTCTGTCTGTCTGTCTGTCTGTCTGTCTCTTGACGGACGCCACCAGTGGCAGGACACCACCAAATTTTAACGCTGGCCACTCATTGGGTGGCGGTATCTTGAATTGGCGTGTTTGCCTCCTTGGTGGTTTTGAACGGTCCTGACTTTCACATGTCGACGACTTGTCCTGGATCGAGGGGCTCAGGGATACTCTCCACAAACAGCTTTATCACTGATACGAAATCGGTGGTCTGGAAACCGAGATAAAGGTACAAGTACGGAGTACATTAACACGGTGGTTTCTCGAGAACTTACACTGCCCTTGATAATTATTCGCCCTCGCCACAAGTATTTTCGTGGTGTTATCTCCCCTGATTCTGAGATCAAAACGGAGGGGGATCTCTCTCGACTTCGACGAATTTCAGGTCAGAGGCTTTTTGTATGCGCAGGTGCCACCGTTTTCACCGTTCAATGTACTTTTTGTCGAACGATCATTGTTTACAGAGGCAAATTCTGTCGACACGTCAAAAGAATACCTGACAGGGGACCGATTAATACACAACCTACTTCGTACGTAGATTGCCCGTTTGAGCTGGACTGCGGGACAAGTGTCTATGTTAATCTTGGCAGATCGTGACACGATGTGGAAGATGACTCTTTTTCGGTTTTAGGGAATGTCTGCTACTGCAAGTAATAGCTTTGATGTGTTATTATTGTGTTTAATATTGTGAAATTGAATTGGACCATTAGACAATTTATTGGTTCCTTTTTTTTTTTTTTTTTTTTGAAAACAAAAAGATAAAATAGGACAAAATAAAATAAATACTATTGAATAAATCGAATGTCATGTTCTATTTATTTTATTATATTATTCTAGTGACTGGGTCTTCTTCCACTTTATGTTAATTCGAAAAGCATTTGCAAACAACATTCAAAATGCATTTAACAAGTTACAGAAACAGCAAGACAATAGTTCCGAAGAGTAAAAGTCAATTGCGCCCAGTACCTAATTTTCCCTAGATATCTTTCCTTGTCCTCGCAAAACCCCCTTTTTATGGTATAATCGGACCCTTTTTCTTCCCTGTTGTGAAGCTATTTTTTTCTAGTTTGATACCGTACCGACCGTCAAGGAAAGAAAGCAGAAGAAAAAGAAGTAGGAAAGAAGAAAACAATGGAATTCTTTTTGGAACAAAATGCCGCCCCTGAAAGTGGAAGATAAATAAGAAAATGGACCAAACCGAAGAAAAATAAAACAAAGTCCCTGGGTAAAAGTAGAAAAAACAACGCCACGCTACGCGTTACATGAAAAAGAAGACAGAAGAAAAAAAAGGGAATCAACAGAAAAGAATCAAAACATCATATCATAGACAGCCGAGACGGTGACCGTCGACTGTCGCCGCTCAGCTCGGCGTCCCGTACTCCTCCAGTCCGGCCCGGTCCTGGAACGAGTACAGCCGCACCTCGCCGTCTTCGCTGCCGCTGGCCAGCCGCGAATCGCTCAGGCCCACACACGTCACAGGACCCCTATGTCCTGTCCACGTGCGCTCGCACTTGCCCGACCGCGGCTCCCAGACTTTAACCATGGTATCGTTGGCGCCGGACACAACACGCAGGGTATCACCGACGAGTGCCCAGACACCTTCGAGGTGACCAAAGAAGGTGCGCACACACTTGCCCGTGGCAGTGTCCCAGCACTTAATGGTGCTGTCGAGGGCGGAGCTCAGAATGTAGCGGCTGGGCAGCGGGCGGTTGGGGTTGCTCAGGAAGCCCGGGCCGTAGGCGGCGCGGGTAGAGTACTCGTCGTCGCCGAGCACCGGTTCTGAGACGCCGCCAAGGGGAGAGCCGCCGCGCCCGCTGTTGACAGATGAGGCGTCAGCCTTGTCCTTGTGGCCACTGGCGACGGGGTCCTCGTCGGGCTCAAAGTCGGCAGGCAAAGTCAGGACCTGCTGGACATGGCCGACGTGGCCCTCGAACGTGCGGATGCAGCGCTTGGACTCGAGGTCCCAAAGCTTGACCTTGCAGTCGTCGGACGCCGAGAAGAGTGTGCGCGAGGCGGTGCCGTCGATGCGCACCTGATTGACCCAGTCGGAGTGGCCCTTGAGGGTAAACGACTCCTTGGTTTTCAGGTTGAAAACCTTGATCGTTTTGTCCGTCGAGCCCGACGCGAGCCACTCGCCATCCAGGTGCACACTAATGACACCGCCCTGGTGGCACACTAGCGTGTTGAGCAGCTCGCCCGTGTGCCAGTTCCAGATCTTCATGGTGCCGTCGAGCGAGCCCGACACCAATATCTTGTCGTCAAACTGCAGCGAGCGGATACCCTGCATGTGGCCGCGCAGGACACGAGTCTGCTCGCCCGTCTCCAGGTTCCAGATGCGGATGGTGGCGTCGTACGATCCCGTGGCCATCATGACATCATCAATCTGCAGGCAGGTAACGCCGTTGGTGTGCCCCGGAAAACTTTGACGGCACAGCGGCCGTTGCGCCAGTTGTAGCCGACGCGGAAGCGGTCGCGGTAGACGTCCTTCCAGGCGCGGGGTTTGCGGTCCTGCTCGAGGGCGCGGGCGAGCTCGAGGTCGCGCTCAGCAGCGACGCTGATGCTGGTATTGGAGCTGGCGATGGAGCCGGAACCATCGCTTGCTGCGCTCGAAGAGCTGGCGACAGTTGAGGACGTGCATGCGCGCTTCGAGTTGGCGACGTCGTCGGCTGCAAAGAACTCGCTGGCGTCGCGCTTAAGCGGGCTGGGTGCGTCGCGCAGAGAAATGGGGGCGGGGAGGGTCGGTGCGTGGATGGGAATGCGCGGCTTGTCGACGGTGGTCAGCTGGCCGCTGGCCTGCTGGCTGCGGGTCCAGCCACGGAGCCGCTTGCGCTCGAGCAGCGGCAGACCGAAGCCGCACTTTGTGCATTTGCGGTCGACTGTTCTGTTAGCATGTGTGGGGGGAGGAGAATATATTTTATAGAGGGTATAAAGGGCGGAGAACATACTGTGCTGCTCGCACATGCGGTGCCAGACTTGGTCGTCGTCAGCGAGGGCACGCCATTGCTTGCTGACAACGGCGGCCTTGCAGAGAGAGACGGGATCGAGGTAGCAGAGAATCTTGAAGGCCAGTAGGTTATGTTAGCGGGGAATGGACATGACAATATGCACGGTAAGAAGAAAACTGTGGGGGGGAACATATCTTCTGGGGGAAGAGCGGTGACAAAGTCAATTTTGAGTTGGTCGGCTACCTCGCGAGAGACTTTGGACAGCTGCGGGAAACAGCACTGGGTCATGATGCCCTGCAGCATCAGATCACGCTGCTTTGCGGGTGCTGCCGAAAACAAAGACCACACATGGGTGATTGCCTGCTGGTCGTCGGGCTTGAGGTTCTCGAGTTCCTGCTGGATCTTGACCATCTTGGACTCGTCGGCGGCGCGGCGGCACTTTGAGTCTGGGCGGTGGCGGTAGCAGTAGCGGCTGTTGGGGTCCTTGTTGCGGCCCTCCATGTCCTTGATGGTGCCGCGCTTGGTCATGGGCGAGTAGAGCCCGGGGATGTGGTCTTTGAGGAACGGGGTGACCGTCTTGCTCATGAGTTGGGAGGACATCTTGAGGCGGCGGGAACTGTCGTCTTCCTCGGGGCGGCGATGGTCGTGAGGGTGGTCGTGGGAGTGAGAGTGTTCTTGCTCGTGGTTGTGTTCTTGTTGGTTTTGCTCTTGTGTCAGAGCGCTGCCGCGCCGTTCATTGTCTGATCCAGTGGCGGTGAGGGAGGAAGATGTAGAAGAAGAGGGGTTCGTTGCTGTTGATGTGTTGGCGCCCGAGTCTGTTGCTCTGGATGTTGATATTGTTGACGTCGAAGTAGACTGTGTTGTGGCCGGCTTGATCGAGAGAGTCGTCGGGTCGGAAGGGTCAAAGGCCCGTAGATGTGTCGTCGAAGAAGAGGAGTGTGTGGAGGAGGTGGAGGATTGGGAGGACGAGATATGGGTTGGCGAAGCGGCGGAGTGGTTGTTGATAGGGGCCTGGCTCTGGGACTGGAGAAGGACGTTCTCCTCGCTTACTGAGGCGTGTGAGGCGTGCTGCTGCTGTTGAGGACTGCCGCTGCTTCCAGACTGTGTAACGAGCCCGGCGCTGAACCTGGCGTGATCCATAGCGGAGGGAGGTATCAGGAATATAAAGCAGGGGGTAAGAGAAGTAGTAGAAAAGTCCGGGGGAGTATGAGACTATGGGTATAGGGGGACGGAGAATGGCGACAGCGTCGAGACGGGAGACGACAGCACGACAGAAAGGCGTAAGGAGTCTAAAGACTAAAGTAAAGACGAAAAAGTAGGAGAAGGGCAAGGGGGGGTGGACGGTGGACTGGGACTGCCTGGGCGTTTCGATAATCGATCGAGGCGGTCAGCGCCGAGAGAGACCAGAGAGACCAGAGAGATGAGAGACGTAGAGGAAGTAGGAAAGAGACACCACGTAGAGAGGGTGTGAGGCGTGAGATGGAGGTACCGTCAACCCGTCAGACAGTGAGCAAACTGCAAGACAAGAACAGACAAAGACAGTGAGAGCCAGAGAGGGACAAGAGAGACGCTGGCAGCCGACGACGCAAGAGGAAGGGCGGAGAGCGTCTTCTGCTGGCTGGTTTGGGCGTGCGGTGGAGGGCGCGTTGCGAGATGAGGATGAAATGGCGTCTTCTCTGGGAGAAGGGGTGTGCGAAGTTCGAGTTTGCGGGTTTGGAGGGAGCGAGTGTCGTCGAAGGAGTGATGAGCACGAGTGATGGGCGCCGGGGATGAGTTGTAGTGCTTCCTCTTTCTTTTCTTTCTTTCTTTCTTTTTTGTCTTTTCTTCTTCTCGCCCTTGTACTCCTTTCTTTCTGTTCCTCTCGTTGAAAATGCCTATCCGGACACTATTGATATTGCGCGGACCAGGGCCGCCGGGCCATTTAAAAGAGAGATGTCGTCAGAATTTGTGTTTCGGTGGTGCTGGGTGCTGGGGCTCTAGCCTGGGGGCGAGGTCGATGGGAGACGGGGGGCGTATTTTTTTGCGACTTCGCGGGAGAGACGGCGTCCGATGGCGTGCTGGGGCAGGCAAGACACGACAGACGCCAACAAAATTTCGAGGGCGGGCGGCAGAATGCGAAGTGCTATTGTTGTGACTTGTAACCAGGGGGGTGTGAAAGAGACGGAATGAGTTGTATGAGTTGTACGAGTTGAATGAGCTGGCCGTTATTTGACGTTGTTGAAAGATACTTTGTACGTTGTCTCGTGGAAGGGCCGTTCTTGCTTGTTTTGTCCCTTGCGTGCGAGCGAGCAAGAGCTGTTTCGACCAAGATAAGGAAGGCACGGGTCGCAAAGGCAAAACAGAGAGAAGGTGCGATTAGGTGATGTGGAGCGGAAGAGAGGAATGTAGAAGGTGCGATGGGTTGCGCTTTTGCCGTGTCTGCTGCAGGAAGGCACGCATAAAAGAAGCGATATATTGGGCAAGAGCGAGTGGCAGAAAAACGAGAAATTCGAGATGCTCTAGATTCGTTCTCCATAGATTATCAAATCTGGTCACTCGACCATTTCCCATAATCCTGACCAAATCATTTCAGGTCTGCTAGAAACTACGACGAAAAGGACCAGAAAAGGCCAGACGAGACGTAAAAACTGTTCCCAAAGCCGCCTCCTGTCCGCCCCAAAACCCACGAAAACCACGGCAGTCGGGGACTCTAGTAGTCAGAAAGCCGCGCCGATGCCCACCCGAGAGCCCTGTATCACCAAGAGAGGGAGATAAAAGAGAGGATCAGATTTTGAACGGCGACTTCCAAAAGCACGCAAGAGGCTAGGTCGGGGTGGACGTTGGGTGGCTCTTTGTGGAAACTGGTGTCCACTTGGAAGAGAGTCGTACTGGACTGGGGTTGGACGCTGAAGGCGCTGAAGGATGCTGTAATACAGGGCTATTACAAACAGTTACAGGGGCTGAAATTTCGTCCGCCGAAGCCATGGCGAACTAGGAGAGTCAGTCGCAACGCCACCGCCTTTTTGCTGTGTATTGCGTGTGGTGCAGCATTGGTTGCTTTTGGGAGCAAATGGCGTTATCGACGGGGAGTCGAGAGGAGTCAGGGATTAGGTAAGGTACTTGTCGCTAGTGTCGCCACCCAATTTTGGTGAGGGCGCTACCGTGAGGTACATCGAGCAACAAGCGCGGGGTTATTGCATCAGAGCACGTGCTGTCACGTTTTGGGAACTTTTTGGCCTCTCTGTTAGGAGACTAAGAAACTGAGAAAATACTAAGAAACTCCTCTAAGAAAATCCTCCTGGACCCTGGTCGCTTTGTTCAACTGTCGCCATTCTCTGTGTGCTTTAATTTTGTGTGTGACTGCCAGGCTGCCATTGAGGTTCGCAAGTCAGAAAACAGAAAAGTTATGCAAAATGGCGAATGCCGCCACAGCGGACAGCCCAGGCCCACCGGCGGTGAAGCTTACCTTGCTGTTGAGTGTAATTAGTGGATGGGTTACAGTGGGTGCAGTGGGCGTTGCTTTACAGTGGATATCGACAGAATACAGTCAGTCTGACAGCACCTAATAGCTGACAGCAAAGACAACCCAAAGTGCAGGTCAAAAGTGACCGAAGCCACCAAAACTGAAGCCATTTTGAGGCCAAGTCAGGATTAGGAAATTATTTCGGCCGACTTCCGCGAGCCGCGAAGGATCCTCTGTGCCTCTTTGCTGGTTCAGACACTGTCCGACTGTTTCTACACCACTATTCCACTATTGCACACCCCTGCTTCTTCTTTCAATAGCTCTGAATCAGAGTGATGTTGCCATTTGGACATATGTCATGTAGGCCAATTTCCTGAGAATTGCGCGATCGGCGCGGTCTGGTGCGGTCTGGTGCGGTCTGGGGGAGGGGCCTTTTTTGTCTCTTCTCCTTTCTTTTTCGACTGACACTGACAGTGGTCCCGGTCTAGCCTTGACCTTCTCTCTTCGAGTTAAATCGTCGGTGAGTCGGCGATTGTCATTTCACGATTTGACGATTGAAACGTTTCTGGTCCACATCATGTCAATCACGTCTTTCTCGAAAGAGCAACGCCGAGGAGAGGAGAGAGGATATCGGATAGTTTTTTGACAGTTGTCGGTGGGTTTTGTGTTTTCTCGGTGGGTTTTTGTTTGAAGCTATCTTTTAACTTCTCGACTCTTCAATGCCAGATTAGCTTCAACGTGACACGGGTTTTGATATGGCGTCAACGCTGCTGTTTAATGTTTACTTTCGATCGAGAAGAGTCTGGATTTCGAGACAGATAAACGACTCAAGAAGGCGGCTTTTCGGTGTGCAGCATCGTTCCAAATTAAGACTTGGCTTGCATTTGCCCATTATGCCTGACTCGAACATCCTCTCGTTGCATCGGTATCGCATCGTGCGTAGTTCGGAGTATTTAGTATTGTTGTGCATCGTGGTGTGCATCGTGGTGTGCATCGCGGGCGTCGGCAGACAAACAGCCGCGCGGTTATCGTCATGGGGGCCGCAACTGTCTTTTGGTCGTCGTCAATAGTAACGGCGTTCATCAGTTCCCAGATCTGTACCTGAGGCGTACATGACAAGATCGTGGGATGACAATGAAGAATGGGGGTGTGCGCGTGGGGGTTTTTCAACTGACACAGAAACGGGGGCAGCCCGACTCGACCGCAGGGTATCGTGAAGGCGTGGACAGAGCGTGGGAATGAAGTCGACGTTTTTGGGTAAACATCCCACGCTCGACGTTTGTTGTGAATAAGAGAAACAAGCATTGCGGCCGCAGTTTGTTCCCCTTGCCCTTGTATTTCTCCCACATTTGACAGTCAATGTTGCTTTTTGACGTCGCTTTTCCCTACATCAGAACACAAAGTTCAAGACCCGACAGACTGGTTGTCGGAACCGTTAAAAACGCCACGCCCGCCCTTTGCAGATGGGGAAGAGAGATGGATGCCTGCCTTTGATCTCTTTTACAATAAAAACAAAAGATGTACACGCCATTAGGCTGTTGGTGGATGTCGGGTGTAGGTGTGTTGGAAGTGTAAACAACAGAACGGGCAACCACTTCAGACTTCAGACGACACCAGATCAAACATCTCGGGATGCCCCCTTTCCCTAGTGTTGGGTCTAGCAACCGCATGACTGCACACCCTCCCTGTTGGCCGTGCATACGATTAAGTAGAAGTATGTGGGTTTTGTCGAGATACACGAGATACATAAAGATAGAGAGATAGTATGATAAAAAGATACGCAGTGCTTTGTATTTGTATGTGCTGTCATTATTTCATTACATGGTATTAGATCCACCCCCACGTCGAGTCCACCTACGTCGAGTCACGTTTATCTACACATAGACCACCTCCGGCCTTCGGCCTACGGTGTCGTCACCTCACAATATAAAACCCACCATTCCCATACAGCTGGTCCCGCATGCCGCCGGCCTCCGTCCGCACACCGGCCAGTGCAAGGGGATCTTGTCCACCCGTTTCTGCACCTTCTCACGCGTGTCGGCGTACTTGTCGGACAGACTCCGGCTGCTCTTGTCTGAAGTGATACGGGCCAGCGTAGCCTGCGGGCCCCAAGCAGGCCGGCTTAAACTGCTGACGGCCAGAGCGGCATCGTTGGCAGCGGTGGCGGCGAAGGCGGCGGCATCCACAGAGGGGGCGACGCCGCTCTCAAGAATCCCATGAGAATGAGTTTTAACTTTGGCGTCGACAAAGGATGCACCGGCAAAGTCGTACAACAGATGCGCAACGACGTCGTTGCGGGAAACGACGGACGTGGCGGCACTCCCCCAGGGCGAGGGAGCGACCGTGACCACAACTCGATCCAGTCGGACGGCAGTCGACGGTCTTCGGCGGCAGATTTGCTGCTGGGCACCAGCGAGGCCCATCCGAAATAGACACCGCGCATTTTGAGGCGGACATCGTCGGGGACATCGGCCAGGTTGGCGGTGGCCACGCCGCGTTCGGCCGTACTGCGTCCTGTGCGCGGACAACACGACCCGAGAATTTTAGAGGAAAGGGCTGTTGGGGTCCGCTGTCTGGGCCAATCAACCTCGGGCGGTGCGTCGTCGTCATCCTGACCGTCAAATTGATATGCTGGTAGGCCGCCTCCCGGCGCTGGTCGTATGCCTCGCCGGCCTCGGCCGACTTTTGCGGAGACAACCGAGTTGTCGTATGCCGTCTGGGCAGCCAGCGTGCTCACCGTGCCGGGCTGGTACTTTGCCACCTGGTCCTGGACGGTTGTGACAATCGGCGCGGCGACGTTTGAGACATAGTTGGTGCCGATCATGGAGGCGATCTTGACGCCGGCCTCCATGGGCAGTGTTGTGAGCGACGCACCGCGGAAGATGCTCGAGTCGGTCGACGTGCTGGCCACGCGGAAGATGGGGCTACCACAGAGCACTTTGCGTTTGGTCTCGGCATTGCGCCCGCCACTACACACCACCAGCCGGAAATATCCATCGGCACACGCTGCCGGATACGAACCACCAAGGTTTCGCGCGGCTGCCGTTTCGCCAGCGCCTTTTCCATGTGTTTGCCGGTCGTCTTCTTCATGAGTTTGGCAATGTCGCGCTGGTAGCCGCGCTCGTCGGCCGTTGGCAACTCGGACGCGGACGCAGCGCGTTTCGGGCGTCACGTCCAGCCAGCTGCCGCTGGCTCCCACCAGCGTCTTGAGTTTTCAGTCCAGTATCGCCCGAGTAGCCGCGGCGCTGGAGCCAGACGGTGCGGTCGGCCGGCACGATCGGATGGTCCGGCGTACTGAACACAGTGACGACAACGTTTGTGGTTGGTCCTCGGTACATGACGAGGACCGGCGAGTGGCGCATGACGGTGTAGTGTTTTGTGGACTCGAAGGGTTTGGCGAGCAGGCCGCCGGCAAAGAAGCGTGTCTCGTCAAAGGCCGTCTTCCAGATGGAGGGTTCTTTCTTTGCGGTCGTCATGGGAGACGAAGTGGTGCTGTCTACTCCCGGAGGCCATGGTGTTCATCGTGCTGGCAGGTGTCAGCTGGCCTGGACTGGCTGTGATGCCCGGCGCAAATTGACCAACACCCGGCCGTCGTGGAAGAGGAGGGTTCGATGTGGTCGACGCGGGTGATGTCATTGTTGTAGATTGCGATTGCATCGAAGAGGATGTCGTCACAGCCGAAGTATTTGTCATGGTCGTCGAGGCCGTTCCTTGTCGTGGAGGCGGCACGCCGACGCCGCGATTGTTTGTGTTGACGGCAGCATCGTGTATTTTGTAGACGTTCGAGCTGCTGTGTTGGTGGTGCGTTTGCTTGACCAGGAACATGACTGGAGGTACGGGTAGGGTAGGCTTCGTAGGCCGGCGGTGGTCCTGTCGGTGGCCCAGTTGGTGATCTTATCGAAGCTGTCAGAGGAGTTGTCGAAGTTGTCGAAGATGTCGATTGACCAGCCGATTGGCTTGTCGGCGTCGGCGGAAGTTGGCGCTCGTCTTGTGGAGGCAGAGTCGGCAGGGGTTTGCGCTGCAGCGGCTTGCGCTGGATCGACTGGGGTTGCTTTGGCGGGTCCATTGCGTGACGTCGAGTGAGGAGAGGCTGTCGAGGAGTGAAGATATCAAAAAAAAAAAAAAAAAAAAAAAAAAAGACAAGTCGGTCAACAAGGCTGTCGCTTTAACGTTGAGTTTCAATAGAAAGAGCTCCAGCTGGCTGCATCAGCATGGACCCAGAGTCTGCTGGCCATGACACTCGTCAACCGTACGGGCGGTGATTGAGTAAGGGAAGAGGAAGAGAAAGAAGAAAAGAAAAGAAGACGAAAGGAAAAGGATAGGAGAATGAAATGAGGCAGCTGCATTGGTCTTGGCTCGGCCTTGTCGAAAGTGGTGCGCAGTTGCTTATGCAGATCGTTTCAGAGCCAAAAGAGCAGCCTGGAGTAGTACGACGTATGGAGTAGTAGTGACATGAGCAGTTCGAATCACCCCGAAAGAGCCGCTTTGTTGGGGTAAAATGGAGCTTTGAGTGACCCAAAGACCCAAAATTAGTGGTTCCGCACGATGACGTTGTCCGGTCGAGCCGACAGACAGCCTTGCACGTGACCCGACTTTCTCCCTCCTTTTCTGATATCTCCTGCCTCTTAATGAAGCGTCGACACTTCACCCAACCGATATGGATTCCCTTGGTAATCAAAATTGAGGCGGCTCTCGATGCCTGTCTTGACCCAGAAACCACAGTCGACAGTCCTGTGCTTGTCGGTGTTCTCCTCGCTCTGTTCGCCCTCCTCCAATGGCATCCCATCTTCATCGACTTTCACACTCGACACACACCAGAACCGCCGGTCAAAATACGACGCCCGGCCTCGTACACGTCGCTGCTGCGCACTGCTCGCTCCCACATGGGTGTGAAAGTGTTGGTCGGCAGCTCGACCGTCAACTGCAAAGTAGGTGCGTCTTGACCGCGACTGCCGTCCTTCTTTGGTTTGACCTTGACGGCCTTGGCCTGTCTGTTCTTCCAAAACGCGGCCGACATTTCCCTCAGAGGATTCAGCAGCCCTTTGTCCAGATCGTCCATGCACTTTTCCGGCGGCTCGGGCCGTTGGTACAGGCTGTCGCCGTACGAAAGGGTGAGCTTGGCCAGCCGTGGGAACGCGTCTGCTCTGGCCAAATGGGACAGCGTCTCGACCAATGTCGCTCGGGCAGCGGCTTGCTTGTCGTCATGGATGGGCCGTGTTGCCAGTGGCAGGTCCCAGGTGATTTCGAGGCGGGTAATGCGGGCAAGATGGGCTGTAGGCACAATGGCGGGTGGGATCCCGGACGAGACATCTGTCGATTTCAAGATGGCATCAATCAGTTTGGCCCGACTAAGAAAGATGGTGTTGGTGCCATACAGCACCTGAATGCCTTCCATGTAGCTGATCTGTCAGTACTCCGTAGGCGTAATTGTATAGAGAGGAGAGGGGGGGTGAACGTACGCTCTCCGACACGCCGTCAGCCACCCGGTACAGCCGATGAGACACTTGTCTGGTGCCTCACCAGCGTAAAACTGGCAAAACGTATTCGTGCCGTGCAAACAATCATCCTCCGACAGCGGCTTCACTCCAAAGACCTTGGGTGAGTAGCCCCGGTGGCATACACAACTCCACCACTGCCAGTGGGACACCCCGCCGCCAAAATGACTTATTGGAGTAATGACACGCGCCTCGACGGCTGCTTTGAGCACTTCTTTGGGCCATATTGAGAAGCGGTCGACATCCGCACCCAGACCGCCGTGGGGCATGTATTTGGCGGCATCAAAGGTGGTGATGGGCGACCGTTCCGACATGGGCAGCATTGGCGGACTCAAGCGGATGTCCATGTGCAGTGTCCGGCCGCCGAAAGCCTCGACCAGAAATCTGGTGCCGGATCTCAGGTGGCAGACGAGAGAAGAAGAGACTCTCCGGTGTCGAGGTGGGTACATCACTGAGAGAAACCCGCGATGCGGACGAGCCGGCGAGGTACGGCAGCTCAGGGTCCATATCGGCGTCTGATCGTGTATGAAGAGTAACGCTGTCATTGGTGCTGCCGCCTCGTCGCAGCCGTTGTCGCAGATCCCGAGCAAACTGACGGACACTGGGTGGCATCGTGAGATCAGGGAATTGGTGTGAGGTTTGATTCCGTTAGTATTGTGTTGACAAATGTGTGTCAGAAAAGAAAAAAACGTCTAGGATATGAATGCTTTGGATGAAATAAAGCGTTGGGATGCAGCCTTGAGACTTGAGGCTGTGCAGGGAGGCAGGCTCGGCAGGCTCGTGCAGCCGTGCAGCATGCATCTGCTTGGCAATTGGTAGCCTATCCAAAAACTTGACAATACTACGACATTACAAAGTCTAAGTAGTAATTGGGAACGAAAGACGAAGTAAATGTAAACTCTATATTTTGGTGTGATAAAACAATGTAATAAAATGAAGATGCAACAGTAAAAAATGCAGCGCGAACTTGAAAGGGACACAATAACACGCAACGAACAGCAAAGCTAAGCATGATAATAGCCGAGAAATAAAGCAAATAGAAAGCAGCGCCTAGCCAAATCAAAGCCCATCTAATAACAGTAATATAACAACGGAAAAGAAACAGCGCCTAGTTGGAATCTCTCTCCTCCTAGTCCGACAGGAACTTGAGCAGCTTCTCCTTGTCCACCACCGGCATCACCCGCAGCACATCGCGCACGCCCTTCCACGCCGCATTGTCCTTCTTGTTGCCGCGGATCAGCTCGCGAATCTCTGACGCCACCGCGTCCGCCTTGAGCGCCTCCAGCTTCTCCTGCACCGTCTTCTTGTTCTCCTCGTACCACTGCGCCACCTCGCGGTCTGCCTTCTTGAACTCCGGCACCGCCGACCACGCCTCTAGCAGCGTCAGGTGGCGGGCACGCGTCTGCGCAGTAAAGTCGGCGCTTGCCCGGTTGGCCGCCGTCGCCGACGGGCTGGCCGATGCAGCCACGGTCGCCATCTTGCGCAGGATGTACTCCTCGTTGAGACGGCGGCGCACACGCCAGTAGAAGAAGCGGCGCGCGTTGCGCCACTCGAGCACGTCGCGGATTGTGCCCTTGGCCTTCATGCGGCCTGCGCGATCATGCAGGTCTGCGAACTGGATCGCCAGCTGCTGGTAGATGGGCAGCAGCTGCTGCTCACGCGCCAACAGCTTCTCCTTGATCTTCTCAACCTCCTCCGCCGAAGCACCGCCGCTCTGCGCGCCACAATCTTCTTCTTCAGGTCCGAGTAGATCGGGTCCAGGCGCGCCATGGTCTCGAGCTGCTTGTCCTTACGGTACTTGATACCAATCATACCTCAGGCTCCAGCACACCACCGCGGGCCTCCTGGTCCGCGTACATCTCCATCGCAGTCGGGTTGATGGTTGGGTCCACGACGACCCACGAACCACCACGGAGCTCGCCGAAGGGAGGAATGTACACGAAGATCGGCTGCTCGTACTTGACAAGGGCATCGACGATGAAGCTGCCGTACTTCAGGACCTCGTTGTACATGTCACGCTGACCACCCGAGAAACCACGCCAGTTGGCCAGGATCATCAGAGGCAGCTGCTCACCGTAGTTGAAGTCGTTGATCGCCTGTGCCGTCTTGAACGCAGAGTTGGGGTACCACACACCACCAGCCTCGTTGGCCACCTGTTCAATCGAGTCGGGGTTGGCAGGGTCGGCGGGGGTGATGTTCTCAACAGCGCGGGTCTCGACAGCAATAACACCCATGGGGATGCCACCCAGGCGAGCGCGGCCAACAACGACCGTGCGAGCCCAGCCGCCAAGGGTCTCCACAAAGGAGTCCTTGTCAAACAGACCAGGCTGGAAATCGGCACCATCCTGCTTGCCGGAAATCATCCAGCGCACATCGTAGGCCTGCTTCTGGGAGGCGTGTAGGTAATGTCGCGGTCCCAAGAGTCGGTCGAGATCGAGATCGGAACGGGGTTGTTGCGCTTGTCAGGAACAAACGACATCCACTCAACAATGCGAGAGATACCCTCCATGTCGTCACGCGCAACCATGTGCGAAACACCGTTGCGGTACATGATCTGGGTACCACCGAGCTGCAGGTTGGAGGTGTACACCTCGCGACCAAGCAGGTTGTTCAGGGCAGGAGCACCCGTCAGGATAATGGGCTGGCCCTCGACCTGGACAGCACGCTGACCCAGGCGGACAAGGTAAGCACCAATACCGACGGAACGGCACGTCACGAGAGTGACAGTGAAGATGTCGTTGTAGGCACGGCTGGTGGCACCGGCAATCAGACCAGAGCCACGCAGACACTCAACACCAAGACCGTCCTCAGCACCGACGACCGTAATGATCTTGTGGTGCTTCTCACCATCCTCAGACACCTCCTCGGTGATGACGCTGTCCTTGAACTGCTTCTTGGCAGCCTCGTCCAGGTACAGGTACTTGAAGCCCTGCTCCGGCTTGGCGGGGTTGTTCCAGGCAACCTTAAAATACGGCATCAGCTCGTTGGCGAGACCCAGGCGGGCACCCGAGTTGGCCGACAGGTAGATGCGCGGGATGCCCAGCTTGCGAGCGTACTCCGTGCACTTGTTGAAGAAGCCGTCCTCCTTAGGGCCGAACGAACCAATGTTGTACGTGATGTCGTTGGCCACAACAATGAACTGGCGGCCACGCGGGTACTCGGGCGTGCGGGCAGTGATGAGCCAACCGACCATACCGCAGGTGTTCATGCCAGGGTCACGAGAGACCTCAGCAAGGCTATCGTGGTCGTCAAGCACCAGCTCGGACATGTCAATGCACTCGCCAATGGGGGGCTGCTTTGTCGGCCAGGGCCGGGTTGTGCTTGACAGCCTTGGTCCAGCTGTTCTGGATGGCCTGGCGGAACACCTCGGGGAAATCGTACACGTACTGTGTACCCATGAGGTGGGCCTTGTAACGCTTGGGCTGCAGCCAGTTCTTGGTCGGATACGGGGTAGACACAGGGAGCAGGTGCATCGAGCCAATCTTGGTGGTGCCCGTGATAGAGTGGAACACCCAGTCGCCCTTCTCGGACTTGCGCTCGGCGTAGATCTCAACCTGGATCACGTAGCCAGAGGTGTTCGTGATCAGCACACGCAGAGGGTAGGGCATACCAGTCTCGGGGTCAGTGCAGATGATGCGGATCTCGACCTGAGCGACACGCAGGCGCCAGCCACGGGGACCGAAGCGGTCAAGGAAGCCCTGCAGGGACTGCTCGACCTCCTCGGGGCGCAGCTGGAAGACAGGGGTGAAGTTGAGGAACATGTGGTTCAAATCCGAGTTGTTGTTGCCAATGATCTCAAGAGCATCAAAAATGTCGTTGATAACGCGGTCGGCCTCGGAGCTGAGGTACTCGGCGGTGGGGATCTCGTCCCGAAGACGGCCAGGACGGATGACAGCGCGCGTGAAGTAGCGCTTGTCAGTCTCGACACCCTTGCCAATGGCCTCGTACACGTGAATGTTCTTATTCTCCGTGAACACGGGGCGAATCTTGAACTTAGACAGGCGGGCAAGCTCCAGCTGGAAAGCCAGCGCGGGCTCGCTGTGACGAATGCTGTCGTCCTCCTCGTAGTCGGGACCACGGAAGGTGAAGTAGCCGGGATTGGAGGCATCCTGGCGGCCAAAGATGAAAGTGATACGGCGCACACGACGGGCCAGAAGCTCATCCTTGACCCCCTCAACAATGGGCTTGATGATGCTCATAATCTCCTGGTCATCGCGACCCTCAGAGTCACGGATGGCAACGTTGACAACAGCCGACAGCTCATCGGTGCTCTCAAGGCGAGGCGGCGCAGGGCGGCGACGGCCCTCAAGCACGGGGAGAAGGGTGCTGGAGGCAGTGGGACGCAGGGCCGGGCGCTGCTGCTTCGAAGCAACGACCAGCGTCTCGAGAGCCTTGGACAGCAGCTCCTCAGCGTCATCAATGTAACGACACGGGATAATGACACCCTTTCTGGTCGGCTCCTCCTCGGTCTTGCGAGACAGGTACGACATGTCGCTGATGGAGCTGATGCGCTGAAAGCCATACTCCGAAGTCGGCGTCGCAGGCGAAGAGGGGACGGCGGACTGGATAGGCAGACCGAACTCGGACTGGCCAATCTTGCGCAGGGCAAAGTCCCAAGAGATGAACTGGGGAGCATCGGTCTCATCGCTATGGTACTCAATGTTCTTCAAGGTGTAGGCACGGTACGAGCGACGGACGTAGACCTCGAGGGCTGCAATGGAGACCCATGCATCGTCGTGGCCAAAGAACATCGGCAGAACGTCGAACACGGTGTACTTGGAGTCGATCACATCCTTGATGATCTCCAAGTTGGGGTGACGGTGCTCCCAGCCAGACTCGCCATAACGAGAGTCAACAACGGAAGACTTGAGGATCAACTCCATCTGCGAGGTGCGTTCCTCCAGAGACGGCAGAGCACACTGGATAAGAATCTCGCGGGCCTTGAGTGACACCTTGGACGTCTGGCGAGACTCGAGCTCGGCAAGCTTACGCAAAGCCGGCTTGAGGTAGCGAGCGACATTACCGACGCCAGGCTTGTTGGGGCGGTACTCGTGAAGAAGGGCAAGGACGAGGCTGTTCTTGGAACCGACACGGCTGTGAGACAGGACAGTCTCGACAACCTTGGTGATGTCGTCCTTGTTCTCGTCACGCAGCTTCAGAATGACCTCCTCGTCCTGCGACCGGCGGCCAGAGAACAGGCGCTCAGTGTCAGCGTAGATGTTGAGCAGGTCGAGAATGACGTTCAGCTCGCGGACCTTCTGGCCCTCAATGTACAGGTTGAGGACGTCGGTCAGAGGAGCCAGGGTCGTGCGAAGCATACCAGCGTCTTCGGCGGCGACATGATCATCAACGAACTTCTGGAAAGCGCGCAGCAGGCTCTTGGCAGGGAACTCGGCGCGGGCCTTGGAGCGCTCCACGATCTGGGTGAACTGAGCGTCCAGCTTCTGCGGCATGCGGGCGTGCAGGGCCGAGAACTGGGCGTTCCACTCGCTGTAGGGAAGATCGGTGTCGCGCAGGACCTCAATCATGTCTTGCAGGGTCTGGGCCATGATGGTCTGGTTGTCGTAGCCGCTAAGAATATTCTTCAGCGTGCTGTACAGCAGAGTGAAACGCTGCGACGACTTCTGGCCGACAATAACGGGCGAGCCCAGGTCGGGCAGCTTCTCGACGAAAGGCTGGGCCTGCTTGACACGGCTGGGGTCGTCCAGAGCAAGGATACCGAGGATATCGCCAGCCTCCAGAGTGGAGCCGGGCTGCTTGATGAGCTGAACAATACCGTCCTCGGCAGTGATAAGGGGCATGTACATCTTCATGACCTCGACTTCGGCGTAGGTCTGGCCGGCCTTGACGTGCTCGCCAGACTCCACGGTGAACTTGACAAGCTTACCGGGGCTGGGCGTACGCAGCTGGGTGGGATCGTTCTCCTGCTCGAGCAGGCAGGTCTTGCCATCGACGGACAGACGGGTTGCGGCGACCTCCTCCTTCCAGTAGACGTTGTGACTGCGACCGTTAACGAGGACCAGCAGACCACCGTCGCTCAGGGTGCGGACACCGACAGAGCACTTGGAGCCGTTGATGAAGAGAGTGTAGCTGTCAGCGCTCGAGCGGGTGACAGTGAACTTGTAGCGGAAGCCCTCGTAGATGAAGTCGACAGGGAACACAGTCTTGAGAATGTCCTTAGAGGGCACCTGGCCCTTCTCAAGGCCAGCTCTGTATTCCGCAATGCACGCCTCGCTAGCCAGGTTGGCCTTAGTGGCGGCACCGCACACAACAGCCAGAACGGGGTCGGGGCGCTCAGCGGTGAGCTTCTTGGAGATCAGCTCGTCCAGCCAACCAGTGGTGATGGTGTTGTCCTCAAAGGCCTCGGTCTCGAGCAGCTTGATGAGGTACTCGACAGTGGTGCGGAAGTCACCGCGAATGCTCAGCTCCTTGAGCGCGACAACCATGTGCTTGCGGGATGCGGAACGGTTCTCGCCGTAGGCGAAAATGTGACCGAACTGGGAGTCGGAGAAACTGTGGATACCACCGGCAGTACCGACGGAGAAGTAACCCCAAACGTTCGAACTACTCCGGAAGTTCAGGTCATGCAGCACACCGTTGGAAGGCTTGAAGCCCTCACCAGGATCCTCAGAGGTAATACGGCAGGCGGTGGTGTGGCCCTTGGGGGTGGGGCGACGCTGCAGCTTCTCGCTCTCCTCGTTCTTGAACTCAAAGTCGATCTCGGTGGCGGTCTTGGGGTCGACACCGTACAGGAGACGAATGTCGCTGATGCGGTGGAGCGGGATACCCATGGCAACCTGAAGCTGGGCAGCGGGCAAGTTGACACCACTGACCATCTCGGTGGTAGGATGCTCGACCTGGAGACGGGGGTTCAGCTCGAGGAAGTAGAACTTGTCGTCCGCGTGCGAGTACAGGTACTCGACGGTACCGGCAGAGACGTAGCCGACGAGCTTGCCCAGACGGACAGCAGCCTCTTCCATGGCACGGAAAGTGGGCTGCTTGGCGATGGTGACGGGAGCCTCCTCAATAATCTTCTGGTGACGGCGCTGGACGGAACAATCACGACCGAAGAGGGAAATGTTGTTGCCGTACTGGTCAGCAAGAAGCTGGACCTCCAGATGGCGGGCGTTGCCGGCGAGCTTCATGATGAAGATGGGCGAGCCAGGGATTTCGCTGGCAGCGGCCTTGTAGAGCTGCTCGAAGCCCTCCTCGCTAACAGCTTTCCGGATACCCTTGCCACCACCACCCTCAGAGGCCTTGATCATGACGGGGAAGCCAATCTCCTGGGCGCGCGCAAGACCCTCCTGCCACGACTCGACACAGCCCTTCTTGTAGATGTCGTCGGGAACGGTCACGATGCCCTCGCTGTCCTTCTCAACAGTGTCGACACCTGTGCCGGACCATGGGATGCAGGGCACGTTGGCGTGCTGGGCCACGATTGTCGAGGAAATCTTGTCACCAAGCGAGCGCATGGCAGATCCCGGGGGACCGATGAATACAATCTTTTTTTGGCGAGGCGGCGAGAGACTCTGGGAGTGCAGGGTTTTCGGAAGCGTGACCCCTAGAGAAGACGTTAGTAGGGGGAGCCCACAAGGTAGCCGCTGTCTGGGATTGTGACTTACCAACCAGCCCACACGGCGTGGACGTTCATCCGCTCAGCGACATCAACAATCAGCTCAACGTTTGCGTAGTTGTGGTTGTTGGTGCCACCGGGAACCTCGACGTAGTGGTCGGCCATTCTGATGTAGTCGGCGTTGGCCTGCAGATCTTCGGGGTAGCCATGACGGTAAACTGGATTGCACGCTCGTCGTCGAACGTCTCATACGCCCATTTACGGACGGAGCGGATCTCCTTGACGGCAGCAATACCGTTGTTGGCAATCAGGACCTAGAGGAGAAGCTAGTTAGCGGCCGATCTGTGGTGAACTGAAACTAAGGGAGAAGAAAAGGACAGCGCACATTTGTGATGACGGTGTGACCGTCGTGCTTGGCGACGAAATCCTTGACCTTGGATTCCGGCGCGTTCTCAAGCTTGTTGCCGCCGATGAAGTGGTCGGCAAGCTTGTACTTGGCGGCGTACGAGGCCTTGCCGTTGGCAGTCGCCGAGGCCGAGCCGTTCGCCTTGGAGGCAACGCCATTCTTGGCGCTGTGGCCGTTGAGTTCTGTCATTTTGAGGGGGAGTAGAGATGTAGGAGGTTCTAAGGTGTGTATGTGTCGGTCATGGACGAGGCCACGAGAAGAAGCTCAAGCAAAAGTGAATGGCTGAACCTGGAGCAGAGAGAGAACCGAGAGAAGACCGCGATCGTTCGTTGATGTGTATGGGCGCTGCTTGGTCAAGGCGCGCGTGACGTCGATTCCGTTTTTCGGATTGTCGACAAGAAGTAGAAGGGAGCTTCAAACCGTCGGGGGTATCAATGAAAATGAGGCACGAGCCGAATAGGTAGGATTGTAAAAAGGCCAATGCTCAAAAGCAAATTGTTTATTACAAGAAGTGAAATGGAAGACGGAGAGAAGATGAGGAGAGGGGAAGGAAAAGAAAGAAACGTGGTTTGGAGAAGAAGAAAATTAAGCAGGCCAGAAGGACGAAACGAGAGAACCAGAGCTTCCCAAGCGGACCGGGACCTCTTCTTTTCTTGTTTTATGGACGGGTGTGGCAAAGCCGGGATAGGGTAAGGAGGGGAGCGAGATAGGATACAGGGGTGAGAAAAAAATAGAGGAAGAGAAAAAGACAGGAGGAGGCAGAAAGCAAAGATGTGCGGACGATCGCCACGAAGAAGGAAAAGCAATGGCTCAGGATACGTAGAGCAAGAACGACCGACCCCAAAGAAAACGCCAAAACGAGCAGTCGCATAGCCTGGCGTTGGCGTTGCAGGAATTGGGAAGCTACCTCTGGCGGGTTGCTGGGAGGAAAGACAGCCGGGCAGAAAAAAAATACAATAAAAGCGGACAGGGCAGAAAAAGGTACTTGGGAGCTACCTCGATGGGGCCCTGGGCATGGGTCCCGCCTGCCCCTTTTGCGATTAACACGCAGTAATACTGCGTCCACGACGCATTTTCTGAAGGGTGGATACCGCAACCTGGTGGAACCCGCTGTTGAGCTTTTTGGCGGGAAAAGGTCGAGGAAAGTGCAGGAAATTGCAATTTCTGGGGACCCCCAAATGGATGCCGGCCCAGTCCAGGGGACTCCAGGCCCAGGCCTTGTTGGCGCATTTTTGGTGCATTCCGCTACAGTTGAGTGCAGTTGAGTGCAGCTGAGGACGGTTTCGGTGCCAAACGTCTCCAACAGGGCTGCCACAACGAGGTATCGGCCAAGTACACTAAGCTGTGGGTCCTGTCCATCTATCCCTTCCCCCAAATTCCCAAACGCCGTCGATTCAGCCAACCGAACGCTGCCGGGGCGGCCCAACGAAGCAGGAACGGAGCTGGAACGTTGGGGAAGCTAGGTGGGTAGCACTTGCACTTGTCCACGACTGGGCATCAGAGAAAGGGGCATTGAGAAGGCACAAAGGGAGGAAATGGAAGGAGCAGCGAAGAATACACAGTAAAGGGAAAGTACAGGGCAACAAGAGCCGTTACAAACCAGAAGGGGCGAGCCAGATAGCCAGAAGCAACAAGTTTGACGCATGCCATGCAACCGAAAGAACCAACAACCAACATACCTTCAGGAGGAAGGAGCGTATATGGAAAGAGCAAAGGGAGATTTATTGCCTTTTTTGTCAATAGATCACAGACAACAGTACTCAGTGTCTCTGAGAAACAGCGCAGCGTGAGACAAGACAATACAGGGTGCGCCACGACAGGCGAGGAACAAATCAAAAGGTGTCTCCAGTTTCACTGTTTTGTCCAGCTTCAATGTTTTTCTTGCGAGAGATTTTTACTGTCCATGCGTGCTGTTATTTTTATTTTTATTTATTCTTTTTAATCTCGTCATTTATTCCGGACAGGGGTGGAGGGTGTTCCGAAGATTGATGAGGAAAGAGCAGACCGCCAATTTCCCCAAACGGGCAAATGCCATTCGGACACCGAAGAAACCCATCTTTCGAGACTCGCAGTCTTGCACTTTCCCTTTCTTTGGGCTCCCCCTGAGTGGGTATGTTTGGTAGGGGAGGCCGGAAGTAGGTGGTACTTTACTAGTTCAATGTATCGCTCACATTTTACGAGTCCCCAACTCTTTTCACTTTTCTTTCTTTTTTTTTTGCTGCGCTGCAACAGCAATTGGATCCGAGGTTGGTTGCAATGGTCATGCTCCTTCCGCGAACCAGGATTGGGTGTGGTAGGCGCCTCGCCCAGTATCGGCTACTGTCGTATGTCGTATCTTATCTTTTCTCAACGGGAAAGCACGACCAGTCGTCGACGAGGTGCTTGCTTACTCCGTACGTACATCGATTCGACATACTTTCCTCGCAGCCTTTTCCAGAACAGCAGGAACGACGCATGCATGTTGCAGTTTGCCTTGCTCCGCTTGGAAAGTACTTGCATATCAAAAGGCAAGAGCGATGCAGCCAAACACGGCGTGCGCGCGGCAGTACACATACAGTGGGCTGGGCGGGAAAATTGTGTACGGAGTACGAATGGGTATGGAAGGCGGGCCCCATTTAACGCTGCCCAAAAAAGCATGGCTCTCCCAACAAAGTCGTGCCTTGCGTCTCTGGCCCTTCTACCATGCTAGCCCAAAGTAGCCTTAGCCTCGACATGTCGGTAGGGGGGAGCTTTCTTTTTGTTGTTTGCTGGATTGAAAACAGAGAAAAGATCGCGGTAGAAGAATACAGAAAGGTTCCAAAACTTTTGTGACGGGACAGGTATTACGGCGTAATCATCAGCATCGCCTCCTTTCCCCATCTCGATGGGGAATTTTAAGGCCGCGGGTCGCACCTGCCATCGAGAAAATGACGAGAGACAAGGAGGAAGGGGCGATAGGACAGAAGTAGAATGGAAAGAAAGCGCGGCCCAGGCGCGGCAAGGCGACGATGGCCGGTAAGATAACTACGCGGTAAGATCAAACACGCTTTATTCACCTTCGTTCTTTCCTCGTTCTTTTCTTCAGACAAAAGAGGAAGGAAACAGACAATCGGCGATGAGGAAAATGATTTGCGAACGTCATTGGGCACTTTCCAATTCTGCTCATTGGCCATTCTTTTATTTTCTTATTTTTTTTTCTTGTCGCGGATTATTTTCGAGTGTGTTTTCTCTCTCGCATTTCGCAAGACTTCGGCTTTTTTTATGGGACGTATCTTTTTTTTTCTCAACAATTGGGGATGGAGCCATAAAAAAATTTACAGGCATCGTTGAAGGGGGTTGCAGAGCGATCGCCGTTGTCCCGGCGGCAAGAAACCGCGCTAGCAAAGCTCACCGGGGCGTTGACGTACCCACAGCTTAACGACATCGAGAATAAGGCGGTGATGGAAAGGGCAGAAAGTGTGAGGACACCGCGTGTAAGACAGCGCAGAGCCACCACAATGGCATGGCAGGGTATTGGAGAGAAAGAATGCTGGGTTTCTACGAGCGCACTTGTAAAATAACACCGCGCCGGATCCGAAACGCGACAAGATTTACAGCGAGACAAAGCCTCAGGAGACGAGAAGGGCGATAAAGGCGAGAAGATAAGCTCTTACCGCACGCGCTCTTGCATACGAAGTAGAAACAAACGCCTCAGACTGCTCGCAGATCCCCAACGGCTTGTCCGTCTGGTTTTCGTGCGCCTATCCCATCACCAACCTGTATCTTGCATGTATGAAGTACTCAGCAAAAATACAAGTACTTTTGTCTCATTGCCTGGTCAGCCTTTTGTAAACATCTCTCACTCATCCGCATCAGAACTATGATCCCCAGCCATTCAACGTTCATGTACTCCGTTTGGGCGCTGCTGTGTCTTTTTGTGTTTTGTTGACCCGCCGCATCTTCCAGCCTCTTGACACATCCTCTGCATGGCCCGGTAATACGGACTCCAGCCTCACATTGGGGCCAATTTGGGGAACTTCCGCTCATCCTATTTGCTGTGTCCATCAGCATCTCGTAAATAAGACCTACTTCGTACGGTCGGTCCATTCCGTGGCATAATTGTCACAGAAAAACGTCGTCACAACCAGCCAATCAGGGTCGTATCAAAGAAACATAGCATAATACAACAGTATGGGATATCATAGACCACATATCGATGGGCCAGGCCAGGCGAAAATACCCGCCGTGCTGTATGATGCCGTGCCGGGTAGCCTTTTTGGCTTTCTGCTGTCTAGACCGTAGGCGTGCTCGTGGACCTGATAAAAATAGAACATGGCAAAATTTCAGAATGGCATATTCCATGCATACATACAAAGAAGGCGGAGAGAAGGCTTGGAGGAGCAGCTTCAGAAGGAAACCCGCCGCTGGAGAGCAACTGCTGGGGAAAGAGAGAACACCTTGTTTTTTCCATAGCTGGGGACTAGCGGGCACTCGCATGTCTGATCTGCCCACACGCCATGGCCATCCTTTTCGTGTGGTCAGGTAGCTAACCAGCTATGACGGGATACTACGGTAGGAGTACGGAGGATGAGTATGTAATCAGTTGAGGGGCGCTTGGATCTGCAAGAGCCTCGTCGTGAGTGTGCAAGTGCTCGTTTTGGTGAGTTTGGTGCTCTAACCATAAACTACCTACACTTGTTCGTTTTCACAGTTTAAAATAAATTTC
Organism: Sporothrix variecibatus; assembly: GCA_016097105.2. NCBI lineage: Eukaryota > Fungi > Ascomycota > Sordariomycetes > Ophiostomatales > Ophiostomataceae > Sporothrix > Sporothrix variecibatus. The sequence continues at coordinate 4,943,186 of JADMNI010000001.1, read as the reverse complement.
TGAATATGTGCAGCATTGTATGTGCGAGTTTCATGGAGCAAATATTTCTATATTTGAAGGAGGTTTATGTCAATGACTCGGGTCGTTTTCATTTTATATATTTTTATTCTATTTTATCTAGATTTATTATATACGTTTTTGATCTCACTTTTTTTCTTCTTTCAAAATAAAGGAAAAAACAAGATGAAATATAAATAGCAGTCTTACCGCAACACTTGCGTGGTAGCTTTGATCGGGCTACAGCCTAAGAAAGTTATCTTTGACACTATCATAACGACATCCATATAGACACAGAGGCATCCCACAGCATCACATCATTATCAAGCACCGTAGAGTTATGATCAAGATTAAATCTGAGGGGGTATCTTCTTTCTCGAATCTTTAGCTAAACAGAGGATATGGTCTGAACAAAGGAAAGTAGTAGTAGTGGTAGTAGTAGAAGCTGGTTGTATGCACCGAGCCTTATGAGTAGAGGCCCGAAGGCTGGACAAAGGAAAATAGAGGAAGAAGTTGGTATATGGCACTATGAGAAGTGTCTCTCCCAATGTAGACACAGAGTGGTAGGAGGAAAGAAGACATGAAAAAGAGTATCGATGTAAAAGAAGAAAAACAAAACTCCATGGCAAAATGTTTGGTATGAAGAAGAAGTAAGAAAAGAAGCAAAAGAAAATACAAGAAAAGTTAACAAAAAAGGTGGTATCTGAAGGATAAAAGAAAATGCAAACCCAAAACACAAGAACGCACGCGTCGTCTGGCCTACTTTTGGCTGGTGCTCGTTCGCCGGCTGGAGACGGACGACGAGAAGCCCAGCGCCGAGTTGGCTCCGCTCTGCCGCCGGCTACCGGGCACCGGGATCCCACTAGGAGCCGGAATGCCGGACGTGCTGGCATTCAGCGCGGCCTCCATCTCGTACTTGCTGTAGGTGCCTCGCCGGCTGGGTGTTCTGAAGTTCTCTCCCTCAGCACCCGCGACATCATCTTCGGGTAGACTCTGCACAGGAGCGCCGCTCATGCTCATGCTCATCGAGTGGCCGTGCATGCTACTGCCCAGCGAACTGCGCGGACGGCCCAGGGGTGTACGGGCGCCCGACAAGCTCGTGCGAGACATGGGCCGCGGCGGGGGCATATCGCGGGCGTCGGCATTGCGGCTGGGGGGCGAGCCGCATACGAAGACACACTGGCACGGGAGCTGGGACGGGACGACTCGGACTCGAGGCCATTGTTGGAGCCGCCGCCGCCGCGGTTGGGCAGAGGGCCAAAGGACAAGCGGCTGACGCCCGATGTCGAGAGGCGGGCACGTGCTTGCTGCCGGCGGGCCGTGAGACGTGGTTGACCGGGTGGGCGTGGCGTCGTCGCCGCTAATGACCGACGAAGCGGCCGAGCCGACAGTACGCTTGCGCGAACGGATAGTAACCGTTGACGGCAGAGCAGAGGCCGGCGCACCACCCATACCGAGTGACCGCGGCGAGGCGCGTGGCGGGGTGCTGATGGGTGCAGGCAGCTTTGAGCGCGCGGACTGGACGCGAGCTTCGAGGCGCTGCATCTGGGCAGTGAGAGAGCGGATGTGGGAGAGCGAGTTGGAGGAGGGAAGCTTGTGCGAGGTGGCGCGGGCGCCCGTCTTGGGACCCCCGGTGCCTGTGCCGGCAGTGGTTGTGCGTGATGCGGGAGTGCGGGTCGCAGCAGAAGCGGTCGCCACACGGCTGCCAAGCGGCCTTGCACCCGATGCTGAGGAAATTGAAGAGCTGAACGCCTTGGGCCGCGGGGTAGAGGTGGCGCCGGCACCAAACTCGGACGAGGGGAGCCTGGACTTGCGAGCAGGGCCTGGTGTGCGGCCGAGTGGTGGAATGGGTGCCGAGGACTTGGCGGGCTGCTGTTTGCGGAGCGGCTTTGACACCGTGGCGGCGGCAGCGTCGGACAGCGGCGGGGATGACATGGACAAATCCTGGGCGTCAGCAACAGAGCCGGCGGCGGACAGCGACTTGGCATCGGGCGGGGTGGTGATGAGGGGTGAGCTGGCGGTGGAGTTGGGCGAGTGGTCAAAGGTGGGCGACTCGGGCACGGACAGCACGGACAGGTCGGTGGAGATGGCGGACAGGTGGTGGTGGCGGGCGCGGGCCTCGGCGGCTTCTGCGGCTTCGGCGAGCGCCTCTTCTTGGGCGATGCGCTCGTCCTCGCGCTGCTGCTCGGCCTGCTTGGCGAGCTTGGCCTGGAGGATCTCGGCCTCGATCTTGAGGTCGGACAGCTCCTCGCGCAGGCGCTGGGCGTCCACCCGCAGAGCCTCACGCTCCTGCTCGCCCATTTTGATTTCCTCTTCGAGGAGGACACCGCGCTCGATGGCGACGTTGTACTTGGACTCGAGGTCCTCGAGGGAGGATGTGGTGTTGCGGGCCTGGCGCTCAAAGTCGTCGTTGGCCACCTCGGTGTCGCGGAGGCCGCAGCTGGAGGGTGCGGTTTGTGTCGCGCAGGGTAGTGATTTCCTTTTTCGAGCGTGTTCTGCGCAGCGTTGGCCTCGGTCTTGCTCTCCTTGTATTTTTTCTGAAGCATGTTAGCGTACATTCAGCAGAAGAGGTTTGACTGTCAATGTTCGGGGAGTGCTTACCTTCCACTCGTCGACTTCGTACTGCAGGCCCTCGGCCTTTTCCCGCAGCGTGCGTTCGCGCTTGTCGGCGGCGTCGAGGTCTTTCTCCAGCTCGCCTTCCAGCTCACGACTGGACTCGCGGAACTCGATCAGTTCGTGCTCGAGCTGCTCGTACTGCGACTTGTACCACGAGAGGGCATCCTCGGTGCTGGTGTCCCCGCTCGGAGGGGACGAGGGTGGTTCGGCCATGTTGGCTCGATGGTGGTGGGGAGGTGGTGATGTTGTTCTCAGTTGTCTCTCGGTCGATGCAGTCTCACTTCCGAGAAAGAGAGAAAGAGAGAGGCCGGTCCGCGAAGGGCTTCCAAGTGCGAGAAGCGGTGTCGGTCCGGAAGAGCGGTGACTGGGACCAATCAGTCGTCGCGGAGATTGTAGACTGTTGCCGTCTTGTTGTGAGTAGATTGATGGTCGTCGTTCTGGCTGTTTATTCCTGCCTGGTCGCCGGTTGTTGTTTTGTCGTTCGTCGTCGTCTTGTTGTCGTCACTTTTCCTTGTGTTGTCGTCGGGGAGGTCGTGTTGTGTCGTGTCGTTTGCCTCTCTTGTCGCCCCAAGTCGTATCGAATGAAACTTGGGAGTCGGTGTTCCGGTGAGAGGAGGAGAGATAAGCCCAGTCGTCGAGGGCTGTTGTCGGCAGGCACGGCCGTCGTCGTCGGCGTCGTCGTTGCCGTCTTTGTCGGTGGTCGTCGTGGGTTGTCGATTGTTAGGAGAGGGAAGGAGCAACCCCGTTCTCGAACGACGGCCCGCCTTCTGTTTTTGTCCGTTTTTGCTGTTTGGGCAGGTCGCACACTGTTTGGGGTCCTCCACGCTCCACTCGCCGTGTCCCTTCCCTCCTTGTGCAGGCATAGCGCTAGTCCCGATTGGGCCGTGTTTGCTACCACGGGCAACCGTGCACGCTAGGCGGGCCAATCAGGCACGGGCGCTGGAAGGGCATGCAGGAGCGACAGGAGCTTTTTGCAGGTGTCGTCCCCGCCAAAAGCACTAAACGGCCAGCGCGGACAGTGCATGGACAGCGCTGTAATACGTTGTGCTATTGTGCAACAATACGGACAGTTTAGCTGCCTATTAATGCCGTTGCAATGCGACAACAACGACGACGACAACGACAACATGTATATCTCGAGTGGGCGACGTCGTGCAAGAAAAAGAGCTGGTCCATACTTTTCTTTGTTTTTTTAAACTGTTATTCATCATATATTTCATGATTTTACGCTCACGAGCCGCCGAAATGTCGCCACCATCGAAATGCCCAACCCATTGATGCATAAAAAAGGAGACGCATCCCAACCTAAACACTGTTTCACGTTAATTTGGCTGTGGAGGGATGCTTGATTTGACAGTGGATAGGGATGATCGATAGGCTGTGAGGGTCAATTGTGAATGTCACATCCACGGCCGATATACACGTGGGATAGGCCGGGATGCTTTAAATAGCAGTTATCGTGCACCAGGCAGAAACAGGACTTCATGGGTTTAGTAAGATGCCTTTCGAAGATATCTGAGTCTGAGTGTGAGATGTATCTCTGTTCCCCTCACCTTTTTGTCTGTACTTTATCAGTTTAAGCCTCATGTTTGGTATTCCCGCCTTGCCCCTCGTTTGCCGACCTGCTTAAATCGGCATAGGTAAGTGCTGATTAGGCAGAATGTCAACAGGCGTTTCAGAGATCTTCTTGTCGCCTTTTTTACTGTCGTATTTCTCTATCCGACACAGAAGAAGGCTGAGTACAAATAGACGGGAAAGACGTCACCTTTTCTAAGTGACCTATATCTCGCGTTTCTTATTACTCCGTCACGCACCAACGGTCCTTTTGGTAAGTTGGGTTGTTGACTGTTGTGCAATCTTTTAACTCATTATCGCCAGTGATATTAGCGCTGACGTCGTTTTTGTTGACACAGACAACAGCCAGGCACAAGTAAACAACCGCGTTGGCGCTAAACTGGCACTATTAGAACATCATCGAACGCCTCCCAGTCGCCATGGACAACTTTGAGCGCCAGCTGGCCAAGGCCACCACGGATCCCTCGACGCGGGACCTCCTTGGTGCACTGGCGATTGTGGTCGACAATGAGGGCAAAGTGCTGTACCAACATGCGGCCGGCCGTCAGTCGTTGGCCGAGGATGCTCCTCCGCTCGGCCCGGACAGCACTGTGTCTCTTGGCTCGGCCGGCAAGATTATTACACACATTGCAGCGCTGCAGCTCGTCGAGCGTGGCATCTTGACACTCGACGAGTCGGTCCTCAAGTACTTGCCCGAGCTGAGCTTTTGTGAACTCATCACGGGCATCGACGAGGTCGACCAGCGGACTCTGCTGATGCAGCGGACCAAACGACCCATTACTCTGCGCGATCTGCTGCTGCACACCAGTGGTTTGTCCGATCACGACGCTGTCGACCGCCGGTATGGTGGGGACGTGGCAGACCGTGCCATGGCGGGCACTTTTGATCAGAACGACCACCCTATCGCGCAGCGCTTTGCCATTCCTTTGACTTTTGAACCGGGCGAGGGTTTTGCGTATGGCTACAGCATTCACTGGACACAGCTACTGGTGACACGGGCGTGCGGCGTCAACGCATCGTTTATAAAGTACATTCAGGAGAATATCTTTGACCCGCTGGGGATGACATCGTCGTCGTATGTGCCGCGAAAGAAGGAGGCAAAGGAGGAGGGTATTTGGGCACGGCGGCTGCAGATGGTGGAGCGCAAGGCCAAGGCCAAGGAAGGAGAAGAAGACGAAGAAAAAGAAGAGAAGGAAGACGGGCCAAAACCGGTGCTGCTCGACGCGGAAGACCAGCAGCAGGGCCTGATGTGCAGCATGTCGGACATGGGCCGGTTTCTGAGTGCACTACTGTCGTCGTCGCCGTTGCTTCTCAAAGACAAGGCCAATTACAATCTGTTGCTGACAAGCCAGTTCGAGCCTGACAGCACTCCACTCAAGTATCTGCGCAAGGAGAAGGACAACTACATATTTGTGACGGGGCTGGACTTTGCTCGGGACAACCTAGCGCTAGCTGTGAACTGGAGCATGGGAGGACTGGTCATTGAAGACGAGCCTCTTCCTGTCTCGGCACTGCCGCCCGGCACAGTCACTTGGGAGGGCATGCCCAACGTGATGTGGGCTATCAACAGAGAGAAGAAGAGGGCGGCCTTTTTTGCTACACAGCTGGTGCCCGTGGGCGATCCAGAAGCCAACAAGATGGCACTGTCGTTTATGCACGATGCATGGACTACGTTTGGTTGAGGCAACTATCAGACACGTGAAGAATGAGATGGCGAAACAAATGATATCAATTTGGGAAACTGAAATAAAAAAAAACCAGACGCTTTTGTATGCCGTAGAAAAAAAACACAAAAATACAAAAAAAACTATGATGCCAATATCCTCTTTCCTTCCTTCAGTCAATTTATATTGTTGATTTACACGCAGTGATCGTACACTCGTTCAGTTTGATGACAGCTATGCCGTCCACCGTTTACAGCTCCGAGACAGGGCTGAAAGCGGCCGGGACATCGCTGTCTTCGTCACCGTCGTCGTCGACGTACGGACCCAGCCGCGCCACCAGATCGGCCACCGTCTGGACCGGCGGGTCCGCCCAGGGGTTGCCGGGCACAGCAGCGGGCGCGGGCGGGAAGACGACGCGGTCGACCTCTTGGATCACGCCGTTCTTGGCCACGCCGTCCTGAACAGCGACGCGGACCTTGTTGTTGACGAGCATGACGGAGTAGCCGGGGACCGACGTGATATTCACCGAAACAGTGGCGTCACCGAGCAGAGTGGGCAGCTGGTAGTGGAGACGCTCGACGAGACCGCCGCCCAGCGCGGGTGCAGATGCAGGAGGAGCCAGAGCGGGCGGGCCGTAGTAGGCATCCGAGTAGACGGTGGCGTTGGGCACAGTCTGGTAGCGCAGGAGGGCGTGGAGGTACTTGAGGCCACGGGGCGTGTTGAACAAAAACGTGTTGAGCTCAGCGCCGAGCAGCGTGAAAGCGGCATTGTTGGGCGCTAGGACCGTCGAGCCGTTGAGGTTGGTGAGGCCGTGGATGTACTGGGTGAAGTTGCTGACCTGCATGGCGAGCAACAAAGTGCTGTAGTGATCCGGCACGAGAGACAGCTGGCGGCCGACGAAGGTGGGCGGCACCAAGACGGTATCCAGAGCATGGAGGACACCGTTGGCAGCGACAAAGTTGGGCGCAACAATCTTGGCAGCAAAGTTGACGCGAACACCGAGCTTCTTCTCGAAGCGGACACGCAGACGCTGGGCCTCACCGCCCAGAAGGGGCTCGTTGTATAAGCTAGGAATAGTGTGCGTAGCAAACATGACCTTGTAGGGAAAATCGCCGAGGCCGACGTGGTAGCGGACGATGCTCTCGCGGACGGCGGCGGGCAAGCTCTCGTTGAGACCGCCGCCGGGCAGGGCAGCAAAGGCCGTGTCGACGGGCACAAACAGGGTGTGGTTAAGAACACCGGCAGAAGCGGTGGCGTTCAGGATGGCCACGACGTCGGGGAACTCGTTGACGAGCGAGGTAAAGTTGGTGGTGGCGTTGGAGCTGGCAATGAGCTCGTAGAGCGTCAGGTTGGATGTCTTGCCCTTGCCGACGACAATTGGGTCGAAGATGGGCAGATCCGACGAGTCGGGACCAAAGTCGGCGTTGAGCTCGCTGTCGGTATCAAAGACAGAGGCGGCGTCAGAGCCCGATGCCGGAGGCGTGTGGTGGACGAGGCTGTCCCGCAGCCAGTCGCCGACGGCATCGACACCCGACGTGATGGCATTGACGGCGTCGTGGAAGGTATCTGTGGGAGCCTTGTTGTCGTTGGCCAGGACCAGCTGGCTGACGAGCTTGGCGTCCGGGATGACGAAGGCGCCCGCGACAGCCGCGAAAGCGATGAACTTCATTGTGAGATGAGGAAGAGGAGAAGACAAAAGAAAACAGGAGAGAAGAGGAGGAGGGGGGACGAGACGAGGAGAGAGTGAGAATAGAGCCAATTTGGCTCTATTCAGTCTATGGAGGAAGTGGTTGTATGAAAGCCTGATGATGAAACGAGATGGAAAGTGAAAGTGATCGGCAGAGGTGGGCGCAGCCTTCTCAATATATCCTCAAAGGTGACGAGGGGAAGAAAAGAAACAAAGAGAGGAGTAGTGAGAGCTGAGAGAGCTATGAAAGTGCAGGTGCGGCAATATGATCTGACGTCAAACAAAGTCGGGCTTAGTGGGAAGGCGCGAAGGGAGATCGCTTTGGCTGGGCACACAACGCTGCTTCCCGTTTTGGTTCTACAGTGGTTAGACGAGCTTGGCAAGAGCGGGCAAGAGCTGTGTTTGGTGTAGCCAGCAAGCGATGCGGAGGAAAACGGATCACGAGAAACGAAAGAGAATAAATTAGAATGAGAAAGACGTAGGAAAAAAAGACATAAAATGTTTGTGTCTAATTGATTTCTGTCGAGATAATGGGACAATCACGAAAAAGATGTGGACAAAAAGAGAATAGAGAAAAAAAAAGAAAAGAAAAATCTTCAGTGTCAACTGCCAGGCAGACAGATAAAAAAAGGGAAAGACAATAAAGAAAAAGACAAGGAATCTACACCAAAAGAAGACTATTGACAGAAGAAAATATGCACGAGATACGACATAAAACCTCTCACCAAAAGGGTCGTCGATGGAGCGTCTCTTACACGGACGCGCCCGGTGTTGTTGTTAGCGCCAAAACTTCAGTGAGTTACAGCAGCTGCAAGGCTGGCGAGCTGCGTCCGGCGGAGTCCGGCCAGCTCCGCTACGGCCGAGCTTGCTGCCACTTGCACCAAAAAACGTGGGCCTTACTCAAGATATGGGGCACTTTTGGCTTTTGACAGCTGCACTTCTTTCAGGGTCTTCACGAGTCTAGACCAAAGGGGCCTGGACCCTTTTGACAGAATAATTGTTGAAAAATACGACGTACAAGCCTTTGGGATCAGATAACAGGGCTGAGATAAGTAAGGACATGCATTTACGCCACAGAGAGATACGAGATAGGTGCATATCTTGAAGGGAGCGGCCCTTCACCAAAAGAGCGAACCCGATATCTCGTCTGGTCTGGGACTAGTTTGTGTCGTCGGCGCCCCGTTTCTGTCATACAATTCTGTCGATATGGTGTGGAGGGTCTGGCTGGTAGATAAACAGCAAATGCGAAATAAATTGAGGAATAAAATCTGCTCTAAATGGTCTCTGCTAAATGGTCTCTGCTAAATGGCCTCTTAGATGGTCTCTGTAGATAAAACACGCCACTATGTACAAACTCTGTCAAGTCACCCTCCATATCATCTTCCCTCGCACCTTGTGGCTTACTCCTGCCACTCGCCGTCCACCTGCTCGTAGTGCTCAAAGAAGCCCTGGAACAACTGCACACCCAGACCCGGGTCTAGCGCGCCAGTCGTCGCCCGGATGCTGTGCATGCTCAGCTGCGGGATGCCCGCGTCAATGCTCCGCACACCCAACATGCTGCTCAGCGAGGGGCCAATGGTGCCGCCGCTGCGGGAGTCGTTGCGGATCATGAATTTCTGGAGGGTGGCCCGGACAAATCGGCGACGCGGGCCAGAATGGCCGTCGAGACACTGTCGGTGGTCATGTGGCCGTTGGAGTCGTAGGCCACCGTGATACCCACGTTGAGCTGCGGGTTGTGGTCATCCAGGTAGTTGCCGACAAAGTTGGGATGGACGGCGTGGGTGACGTCGGCCGACACGAGGTAGGAGGCAGCGTAGGTGCGGCCCACAAGACCGGGGCCCAGTTCTCCGTCCGAAAGAGCTTCGACGGCACGCTCAATGGTAATGGGCAGGAAATTACCCTTGGCGCCCTGGCGAAGCAGACTGCCAATCTCCTCGTCGTCAAAGAGGGCGGCCAGGCGAATGACACCCGAGGCATCATTGTCCTCGGCACGTAGCAGTGCCGTCAGTGCCGCCCACGAGCAGATCTTGTCATCGATGCGGCCAGCCGAGATCAGGTCGCGGTCCACACCCAGGACTGTGGCGGGCTGGTGGTCGTACAGCTCCAGCTCCCAGTGGAGAATCGAGCTGTAGTCGTCAATGCCTAGCTCGCCGGCAATCAGCTTGACCAGCTTGGGTGGCTGGGCGGCTACAAAAGCATTAGCACCCTCAATCTTCTCGCCAGGGCCCTCGAGACCGATAATGGGCACCATCTGCGTCTCCTTGTTGCCGCTGCCCGTCATCGACACGCCAAAGTGCGGCGCCAGCGTCGCCACTTTGGCAATCGGCCACCCGAGCTTGACCAGCCGCGTCTTGGTCTTCTTTGTTTCGGGGGTCCTGCACAACGACACGGCCGCCAATGGCCAGGTCACGGTCCCACCATGTCTCGTTGAGGGCGCCCGCATAAGGTGCCACGCCGAGTTGCTGGTAGCCGACCTTGGTGGGCTTGCTGCTCACGGGCTTGAGCTTGGCCGTCAGAGCGTCAATGTGGCCGGCCACAATGGCGACACCGTTTCCGGGGGTATAAGCGCCGCCGACCGTAAAGGCAATTAGCGAGCTGCCGTTGCGCGTCACATAGTACTTGCCGCCGGGCGCAATCTTGGACGACCAGTCGCCCCGCACGCTTAGCTTCTCAAAGCCGGCATCGGCCAGCTGGCTCTCAAAGTAGTCGACAGCATGGAAGACGGTGGGGTTCTCCGTAATGAAATGCAGGAACGGCTTGGTGAAGGCGGCCGCATCACCGCGCTTCCAGGCGCAGATGACACACGGGTTCGTCTTCTTGTTGCGCTCCTCGCTGCCGCGGGCCACGGCCGTCGGCGGCACCAGGCGGCACGTCCGCAGGTCAATGTCGTTCATCCGGTCGGCACAGCCAAAGCAAACGACATTGTCGTTGGCGGCGCGATCCGCCATGCCGGTCTGGTGGTAGCACTGCGACTCGCGCGAGCGGTAGACGGGCGTGGCGGTGGGTGCTAGCGGCGGGGAGGAGGTGGGTGTCGAGAAAGCGGAGGACGAAGCGCTAGACGAAGCCGACGATGAGGCATACGACGAGTACGACGGGATTGACGGGACTGGTGGCGCAGAGGACAGCGACAGTGAAGCCATTTGCGAAGAAGGATAGCTGCCCGAGGCAAAGCGACGGTTGAGGCGCTCGCGGTTGGCCTTGTAGCTGATCTCCGAATCGGCCATGATGGGTGCGGGTGTGGGTGTGATGAGGTCGAGCTTGATGCAGTTGGAGGAGACCGGTGGTTGAGGATGGAAGATTGATGGATAGAGAAAGAAAGAAAGTGAAAGTGACGATGCCAGAATAGAAAGCGAAAGCGGAGGTGAAGACGGGAAAGAGTCAGAGTAAATCAGAAAGTCGGAATGGGAAAGAGGAGGCAGGCAATGGAGACGACACTTGCGACGAAGATGGAAGGAGCTTATCTGCGACGGCGGCAGTGCATGTGGAAGTGGAAAGCGCAGGTGGGAGCTCTGTGCCAGGCACCGGCTCCAGGGGCAACGCTCGGATTGGGTGAGGAATTGCGTGCCTTGCGTGCCGTCTGTGCTTTGCGTGCCGCAATTCCAGGTCGTGTGAGCGGGTGCGAGAGGGGAAAACAGCGCTAGGGCCGCCCATCCTGCCTTGAACTTGCCTAAGCCGCCAGGGGCCGCAATCGCTGAGAGGTTGGGGAAGCTCCCGGCTGATAGCAAGCTGTTATCGCTGCCAGAGGGAAAGAGGAGAGATCCACTTCTTACAGCGCCTGCCCACAGAGGAAGGTGCGCTGCTGCCATGATTCGTGACGGTTGCGGCTTCTTGCGTCACTCGGCACTGGCGAGGAAAGAGCGAAAGAGGGGAAGGAACCCGCAAGGTCACTGAGGTGGAACGCACCTGCCGGAGTTTGCCAGTGATTTTCCATTGCCGTCTCGGCTGCGAATCGCCGTATTTAAAGTGCTTGCATTGAATGCAGTGGATTGTGCAAAATGGCTATATTGATTGCGGCAAACAAAACATCGACAACTTCATCTAACCCGGTTTCTGTGGACGAGCGGCAATTGTGGCAAATTGGGAGGGTACGAATATCTTTAAAAATTAACATTCGTCTTCTTTTGATTTTAGTCGCTTCCCATCAAGCGATATGGAGATATATACTGTCACCAAGATATGAAGGTATGTCTCCTTTCCAGCAGTCGACAGACGACATGCGCTTACATTGTTTTGCGAAGCACAGCATAAGTACGAAGAATAATGGCAAAAAAGAGAAGGAATAGATGAGAAAAAAAAATCAACATAAAAGCGACGCTACATTCCATCATAATCTGTTTGTTTTTGTTTTTGACTGCCTGGCGGGACAGCCTCCGCCTTTTTGATTATGACGCAGCGTGCGGCGCGGGCGCAGTTTCTGGCTCTTTTGCAGGGGCAGCCTCCGTGGTAGAAGCAGCTTCAGCCGCAGGAGCAGGAACGGGCTCAGCAGCGGGTTCGGCGGCGACGACAACCGGTGCTGGTGTAGCCTCTGCTGCTGGTGCCTCAACAGTGGCCGGAGCGGCAGCAGGAGCAGGCGCAGAAGCAGGCACAGCAATCGGTGCAGGTGCTGGCGGAGGACCGTCGGCGGGTAGAGAGGCAGGGAGGGCGGCAGGTTCGGGCTGAGGCGAGCCGGCTTCGGGGTTGGGACCGGTGGCGATGGTCGGCTGGGCGGCGGCGGCGTTCAGAGGCTTGCGGCCGTGAACGACGTAGCTAAAAAAACGTTAGCGAGTGATCGAAAAGCGAGCGAAGCGAGGACAAGAAAACATACATTGGCCAGTAGGCATGAACACTGGTGTCTCTGAGGACTTTGCGGGCCTTGCTGACGAGCACGAGCACTTCCTCGCGGGTCCAGCCGAGGGCACGGGTCAGGGGCGCCAGGGAGCTGGGCTCGAGGGCCGAGTCCATGTTGGCGAGACTCCACATGCCGAGATCCTTGTACTTCTTGTCGCGGGGCCAGCGGTTGATGGGCCACTTGTAGATGGTCTGGACGACGTCTTCAAAGCCGCACTGCTCCATTAGCGGCTTCCACTGCTGGGCGGACACGACAGGACGACCAAGCTTCTCCATGGACTCCATCACCAAACCCATCCAGATCCAGAGGTCCGAGTCCTTCTTGAGGGTGCCGTCATCGCAGCCCAAGGGTAGGGCCATGTCCTGGGCCTCGTAGTACCCGCCGGGCTCGAGCGCTTCGTAGGCCTTTTGTACGACGGCGCCATTGTCGGTGAAGGAACCGGCCATCATGCGGGCAAAGATGAAGTCAAAGGGACGGTCCCAGGTCCACTCCTTTTCGAGGTCGTCGATTTCAAAGTAGCAGTTGGGGGGCACACTGTCGTTGTTAGGTGACTTGACACAAAATGAGGCAAAGGAAGGGTAAACTTACAATTCCGGCTGCACTGGACTCAGGTCGACACCAATGACTTCGGCATCGGGATGGGCGTCGGCATATTCCATGGCCCAGATACCGGTGCCAGTACCCAGATCAAGGACACGGCGAGCACCCTCGTTCTTGGGACACAAGCAGTGGTTGCCCTCGATTGTGAGCGTGAGCACATGGTGCTGGAGGTCTGTGATGTGACTGTTAGACGAGATGTAAACAAATAAATAATGCATCTAGATAAAGTCTTACCTAGCCGTTCAATTTCTGCCTGAATATAGGGAGGCAAGTATTAGTAGATGTATCGTCTGATTGTCTGCCAGTACGATTTTCGTGTCTGTGTCCGTGTCTGTGCCGGGTGACGGGTCACAGGTGACAGTACCGACAACAAATGTTCAAGACGTGTCTGGCTCTCTGTTCAAGGGACTAAGGGACACTGGAATTGATATTGGTGAAAACCTACCTCATCGTTGGGAAGGAAGTATTCTACAGATAGTTAGTAAGGCTACATTGCTTAACATTGTGTACAGAGACCTAATATTACTCACTTCCTGCGCTCATGGCGTGGTACGTGCGCCCATTCTCGTGCTGGTAGGCCAGGATGCTCGACCGCAGCGACGTGAGGGATTCGCGGAACGGCTGTTCGGGACGGTTGAGTTAGCGGGTTGATTGACAGTAAACGCGTGGAGTGGGCAACACTTTGACAGCGGGAGAGGGCGCTAATTTGTGGCCACCAACGGGACGGCCCTCCACGCTAAACGGCCCTAAACGAAGCGAGGAGAACTGCGCAAAGATTAAAAAAAAAGAAGAACAGTAAGAACGTACCACATCGATTGCAGAGTCGCCATCTTCAACGTCGTCTGCTACCTAAAGAGAGGGGAAGGAGAAGAAACCGGAAGTTAGTTTCGTGTATGTTGAACAACAGCTTAAGCGAAAAGAAAGATGGCGGACGACAAGACGGAAAAGACGGAAAAGGCGAAAGAAGGCAAGTCGTAAAGGGACAAGCCGGCGAGGAACCCAGGATCGACGAAGAACAAGGAGAGCCAAGAGCGAAAGCGAAATGCAGCAAGGCGAGGTGGACAGGGCGAAAAGAGGAAATAGTGCCGGTAAGCGAGCGGTAGTGCGCCAGAAAAGAAGCGGATCCTTTTATTGTGTTTGCACGACCTCCTCCAGCCCTCTTAAGTTTTCGTCGTGTCGTTCGTTCCTTTGCCCGGTTGTCGTCCTATCGCCTAATTTCGAGTAAGGTACTCCGTACGGGATGCATCACTCACAATTGGATCGTCGTGGTCGTCCGGGTGGATGTTGGCCGCGACAGTGCCGTCGTCAATGACGGGTGGCACCGCGCCGGCTGGCGGAGGAGAGGCCATGTTGGCAGGTGTTGTGTGGACGGTTGATCGTTATGTTGTTATGAACGAAGCGAGACGCGATCGGCTAGTGGTGAATTGGTGAGTGGTGGGAAACGTCGGTGAACTCGGTGTCCAGCCCTGCTGACAGCTGCTTGATTTCTTTTTCGTTTCTTTTTCTTATTTCCGGAGAAAAAGAAAAACAAGAAACCAAGACTTTGATTTGATCTGGTCTGCCCCAAGACTGAAGCGAACGGGAACACGAAAAAAGGGGGGGAACAGCAATGTGGGAAGGGGGAAGGGAAGGAGGAGGCAGAGGTGCTTAAGCGAGACGAAGGAATTGGTGGACCGAGAATAAAAGGTGTTTGGTATTACACCAAGAAAAGTGTACGTCGCAAGTAAAAGAAGAAAAGAAGAGGAAAAAAAGAGGAGGGGGAAGGAAACAATTCAAGGGAGTGGGCGGAGGGGAGGATATTAAAGAGGGCACAGGATGAAGAAGAGAGGAGTAGAATGGAAATGAGGAAAAGAGATCGGAAGACGGGTACGGAGAGATGGGGAGAGAGTGGGAGTGAAAGAGAACGAAGAGATGGGCAAGAAGGGCCAAGAAGGATAGGAAATGGCAACAAAGAGAGAGGGACAATGAAGGAAAAGAGAGGAAACGTAGGACAAGAAAGGCCCAGGGACTCGGAGAAATAGAGTGCGTACGACGATGACAAAGTGGGCGTGGGCGGCGTGGTCGTGGATTGCGGACGCGGACGATAGTCGAGTTGATTTGAATGAAGGATGGGGATGCGATCAGGATGATGCAGATGCAGATGCAGATGCAGATGCAGATGCAGCAAAAATGGAAAGAGAAGACAAAGAGGGACGAAGAAGTCAAAAAAGTTATGGGCGAAAAGGGCTGACAAGAGGCCAAAAACAGGTCGAGAAGAACAGACGGTGGATGCACGTTGCAACGCGGAGCACGGAAGGAGATACGCGGCCGTCAAAAGTGGACGCAAGTTGAGGAATGGTGAGAGAGTAGCGTGAGGAAAATGGCAAGAGCGGGAGGGATGAGGATTGAGAACCATGGAAAGGAAGAGGAAAAACATCGAAAAGCACAAAAAGGATGACGGAAGGGGACGACACAAAAGGACGAGAAGAACGTGGCAGCAGGGCGATTACCACTGCAACTGCGACTACAACTGTGGGCACTTTGCTTTTCTCTTCTCTTTTCGCTCGATTCCTCTCTCTCCCTCTCTGTTCTTTACACGTACGGCTTACGGCTACGGGTTACGGAGAGTGGGAGGTGGAAGCTTGGGCGGCCAGCGTGTTGAGAGTGGTGGCTTTGTCTTTTTTTCCCACTGTGGTTGTGTGGTTTTGTCGTTTCCTCTCTTCATTTTTCTTGTGACACATCACATTCTCGCCCATTTTGTAGTCTGGTCGTCGTCCGGGTCGCACCAGTTTTGGCAGGGGCGGCGAGCTGAAATATTGGAGGGAAAAAGAGGGGAGGTTGTGTCGAGGAGGGAGGGGACATAACAAACAACAAGAAAGATATCGGCGTCTAACTAAGAACTCAAGATAGGCGAGCGAAGACAAGCGAAAGCTGATAATAATAGAAATAGAAAAAAAAGAAGAAAAAAAGAGAGCAACGAGGAGAAGGAAACAAACAATGGCAAGGGAGAGGAGACAAGAGGCCATGGCCGAAAAGGAAACAAAAACCGGTGGGGAAGAGAAAAAAGTGACAGGACAACGTGTAGCCAGCATTAGACCGGCCTTCTAGCATTAGCCGCGCATTGAGGAGGTGGCCGACGTGTGGTCAACAAGTAGACTATTGTTCTTTTTTGTCTGCAGGCATTTCAAACCTTGCAGATGTGCTGTTCATCCCGGACTGCTCCGGCAGACAATAGACGACCGTTAACGGCTTGGCCGTGCGGGAACAACGGGCGCTTGTCTAGCGATGGACGCGGACTCGAAAAGAAGCAGCGTTAGTGTTAGGATGCAGTATAAACCAATGAAAGTAAGGGGACAAAAGGGTAAGGCATCGGAGCCGGATGTTTTCTTGACCGCTTCTGCTTCTTTTCTTTGATTTTCATATTCCGTGCAACAACATATCCGCCGTCTATCTGTAGGGATCGCTCAGCTTCACAATGAAAAAGAAGCTGGGGCAACCTCGAGACCGTTCTTTTCTCTGTTGGCCGAGCTGAAATGCCTTCCAGAAAAGGCATGCTCTTTCTCTTTTCTTTTTCCTGCCATCCCTCATCACCTCTTCATCTCCTTCATCTCCTTCCTTTCCTCTTTCATCTCCCCTCTCTGCCTCTCTTTTCCATCCTCGGCTTCAGCCTTTCTCTTATTCGCTCGCTTGGTCCGCTTGCATACGACATTTGCTTTCGGGGTCCTCGGGGGGTTTTACGTTTTCTCCTCGTGCATAGTCTCGTTTGCTTGCAAATCGTCACCTCAGACAACTGGGCGTGCGCCTACAAAGCCGTCACCTCGCTCATCACCCGCGTTGTCACCGTTTTGTCCTTCTCTTGTCTCTTTTTGCCAGGCTTGTCTTATTCTCGTCATTTTCAGGGCAACCTGTCACTTTTCTCGGGTGGCCTCGGTGCTCCTTAGTGCATTTTCCACCACTCTTTTTAACGTCTTCTCACTCCTTCTCAACACTCTCGACCAGTCCTTCAACAACCGTTGGCCAGCCTTTTTGATCGTTTCCCACCACATATCTACTCCGTAGAACTCTTCTCTTTTAAATGCCTCCACTCTCAAGACCCTCGAGGCCCGTCCCCGCCTGTCATTCATGCTTTACTTTACGGAGTATGCGTATGAGCACATCGTTCTGCAGGCACCGTGCAGGCTCTGTTCCGAGCCAATGGCGACCCTCCATGAGTGGATGTCCAGTGCCTTCAGTGCTCCTCATCTGCTGTTAATCATTGTCAATCACTTCCTCCAGCGTCTTTCAGTGTCGAAAATGACCCACATCCGCCGTTAATTCACCGTTGCTCTGCTTTTTTGTCCCCTTGACTTCTTCTTTTCCCGGCTGGCAACTGCCAACTGCTCGCCTCGTGTCTAAGAGTGACGGCTCTCGGCCCCAAAATGTTTCCAAGCCACCGCCGGATCTGTCTCGTCCAGGGAGACAAAGTATTCTTTCTTTTTCCTGTCTTGCCTATTGTGTTGCCTGCCTGCGTGTCTCTTGCAGCTTCTGTTTTGCACATTTCCCTTCTTTTTCTTCTTTTGCGGCTGTCGCGTTTTGCTCTGCTTTAAACGTCCTTTCGTCGTTTCTGCGTATGCGTGCCTTCCATCGGGCATGTGAAGTGGCTCCACTGAATAAAAAAAGTACGCTCTTTTCCAACGGCCAGCAACAACGGTCAACAGCCAACGGCAAAAAGGACCAACATAACATCCGACGACCTACCAACTTCAAACGGCCAACAAGCAACGTCAGTCCTCCCTAACATACTCGGAATAAATTCGTCAACAACCAACTGCTTGTTGTAAAGATGCTTGTGACATGCTCTTTATTCATTTGCATTTTCACCAACGCAACACCATCACCAACCACAGATAATAACAAATGAGGCACCGACAGACTTTCCCCTCTCCTCTCAGCTGTTATCGCGTCGTCTGCACAGTAACTCTTTTCTCTCTTCCAATTCCCTCTCCGCTTGTCCAGTCTTTATGAAATTTACCATCCTGCCAGTCCTGCCTGCTTTGTCTCTTCCTCTGCACATCTTGTGCACATCCCACGTCTTCTTCTCCTTTTGGTACAGTGGGGGCACCGGGTAGCAATCATGATGGAGCCATCGGAGAGCCACTCGGGCCACTTTGGCGCATCTCCTCTCGACGCCCTCTTGTCTTTTGCCAGTCTTTTGCTGTTGTCGTATTGTGTGTCTCCATATTACCACATTGCTCGGCCTATGCAACGCTGAATTTATCCCTCCGTGCACCCACTGATCAGCGCTCTGTTGAGCTGTCGCGGTTGTATCTTTGTCCAGTCCTGTTTGCCTGCATCCGTTTCCAGGTTGTGGATGCACCTGTCTTTGCTTCTGGGCAAGAGCAATGCAACATCAGACACCTCTTTGCCGTCTTCGACGCTCCCTCAGGTCTCCCTGCATTTTTCTTTTTCCCTTTTCTCTCCGCCCTTTCCCATTTCCATTTGCTATGATTTGTCCTTTTCGTCCGCCTCCCGTGGCTTCTTTTCTCCCTCGACTTGCCCTCTTTTGTTCTTCTCGCCGTCCTCATTTTCTCTCAGTCTTTTTTCTTCATCTTCTTGCGTATTCTCCCCTGATCCTAGGCTAGCCTCTTCTCTTCGCCGTTCGCACTTCTCTTCCCGCGACTTTAGTAGGTCTTTCTCGGCCCGCTGCCCTACCCTAACGGCATCCGCTGCACCATTTCTTTACTTTCTTTTTATTATCTCGTTTTTGGAGTTGCACCATCTCCCAAATTGGGATCCTTCCGAAGCTTGTGAGCCATCGTCTCTTTTTCTTTTCTCTTCCTATCACCGCCCTTGCCTGGAAAACCTGGTCATCCGCCTCATTCTCGTCTGCTGGCAACCTTCTCACTTTCGCTTAAGGCTTGGGGCTCGTCTGCTGTGGATGTATTTATTGTAGCCCATGCCCCTCACAAATAATACAAGTATCTCGCGGGGCATTCGTATCTCGGTTGCCCTCTTGTGATGCCACGCTGCAACCTGGATTTATCACTGTTTGGGTCTCCATTTTGCGTGTTTTGTTTCGTCCGTCGGGTCACGTCTAGCACCCTTCTTTGCATTTCTTTGCACCCTTCATCCTGTCACATCCATGGTTACCCATTCCTTATTTGACGGGACCCGACGGATCCCTAGACTTTTTTGTCTCTTTCACTGGTTTGCTGGCGTTCGTGCAACCATGCTCCCAAACACTGGGTACAGAAACAACAGCTCACTTTCCTGGGCTCTGTTTCTGTAACTTTGTACGCCCTAACGAGCGGTTTGAGTGGCTTGAAACGCCTCTTTTTTTCAATTCTGCGCCCGCCTGCCGGGTTTTTGCTGCGTTGAGCAGAACGGAGGAAAGGTGATGTGAACTTATAATAAAATATCACGCCAGACAATAGTTCAGCTGGTGTCGTGCTGTCTGTCTCTCCGTCGTATGCCTCTTATGACGAGGTTTGTGTTTTTGTTTTCCCTTGTCCTGTCGTTCATGAGTTTGAAAAGACAAGCCATCTCCGAATTTTTAGATCCCAGCTTTCTGTCTCTGTCCCGGCTTTCTGTTCGTGTCATCTTCCAGAACGACTTCTCGTGGAACAAGCCTATCCAGACGACTGGAACCAACCCCCTTCCCGTCTCTGGCCCTCGCCCGCTCTTATTATTATTATTGCGTCTTGTTATTGTGACGTATCCTCGTCCTGTTCACTGTTTCTCTCTTTTATTATTATTATTATTATTATCAGGCAGACCCAATCTATTTTATTCGGATTCCCACCCGTCTTTTTGGTACGAACACCCCTGCAAAGACTTGCGAAGACAGGGAAAAAGCACGCACCTGCTGTTCCATTTTCTGCTTGTTTCCACTTTTGCGTGCAGAATTCGAGGAGCCAGACCTCCCAAAGTCCCAAGGGCCCCCCCTCGAGCCTCCTTCCTTCTTTTCTCACTGGCCATTCCCGTCCGTTCCCAAGGACACTTTTTTGTCTTCTCCGCCGTAAGGTACTTTCTCCGCCAACCTTCTACTTGGGATTCCTGGGATTTGTCCTTCTATTTCTTTGCTTTTCTATTCGACTCCGTGGTCCAGAAGAGGGGAAGCTGGGACCCAAAGTAGTATTCCGTCTGACTTGCGTCCCCAGTGCACCGGTGCCAGCCATTTCCAGACCTCGTTTCTCTCCCTTTCTCATGCTTTTCCTGTCTTTCCTACCCTTTGCTATCTTACCTTTCCTGACATTCGCTTGCCCTCTTGCTTGACTCCCTTCCCCCATGAGCTCACGTTTGTGCTTCGTCTTGGGTTTGTGTCTGTTTTTCTTTTCTTTTTGACGTTGCTCTGCTTCAGGATACTTTTCTTCTTTGCGTATCTTGTGTCCCGTCTCGCCGGGCCAGCTGTCATTGTTTCTTTTTGCGCCCGATACTATCCTCGAAGCTTCTCCCAGTCCTCGTTTCTCCTCCTTCCTCGACGACATTCCTCTCCTATCCTTTGTCATCTCTCGCTTGTCATATTTCACGTCCCCCCCCCCCTCTTTCCTCTTTTCTCCTCTTAACCGCCCGCCCCCTCCTTCCCCCCTTTTCTTTTCCCCTTTCCTGCTTTCTGTCTTCTCTTCTCTTTTTTTATTCTCCGTATTCGTTTTTCACATCCTCAAACTCGTCTTCACCAACATATTTTCCGCCTCCAACCTCCAAATTTCACTCACAAAAACGACATGTAATATTTTCCCACTTTCTGGCCACATTCGACCCTCTCAACCCTCGAACCTAGTAAAAAGCTGTCTCTGCACAAAAAGATTGTGCATCACAGCAAAACCAGCCCATTACTCCTTCCCGGCAAACCGAGAGACAAGACAAACGCACAAGAAAACGGAAGAGACAAAAGACTCAGACTGCAGAAGACAGCACACAACAGACCGCAGAATATTTGGGAGAACACAAAGAACCCACTCAATTCACTTTGCTTCAATACCAAACACCAGACACTTTCTTCCGTCGCACAGCGGGTGAAGTGGCACTTTGTTGGGTTCTGTTGTCTTTTGTACCGAGTACAGAGCACCTTGTCACTCTTCATTCCCGTCACTGCGGGTTCACTTACGTAGGTATGTTCCTTTTGTTTTCCCCTTTTGCTTTTCTGACCCCAATTTGTTCACTTCTTGTTCTATGTCGTTGTTCTACCTCGCTGTTCTCTTCACTGCATTTACTGCAGGCCGTACGTCGTAGGCAGCATATACCCCTCCCCCATGTTCTGTTTTTTTTGTGTGTGAGTGTTTTTTTTTTATCATTTATTGTCTCCTTTACAGAGCACTGTTTCTGTCACGGTCCCAAAAAACTGACTCGTCAAACGAAGCACAACTTACGCCGGTGTCCCCGTACCAGAAAAGAAAAAGAAACAACAGAACAGTCTGTGCTCCAACTTTTGAGTTTTGCTGACGATTTTCGACCGTTTGTCAGTTTTTGTCCGACTTCTATCAGTTTTGTCTGCTTCTGTCATATTTTCTGACAACGAAAACCAGAGTGGACTCGCGGTACTCGCAGTACTAGGACTCACAAGGTTCCTCACTGAGCCTTCTTTTTTTTTTTTTTTCTTGTACTATTTTTATTCCGCTCTTGCATTCGTTCGCATCTGTTTGCACCTGCATCCCTCCTCCGAGCTTTTCTGAGCATTGGGCACTTGGTTTGCATTGATCATCATACGACTCTAGCTTACCATCTCCGGGATCCCTTTCCACGCATCCCCAATCACATCCCCATCCCCACTTGTCACCGACCCTTTATTCCTTCCTTTCTCATCACATCCCACCTTTCTTTCGAAACAACCCCCCACCTCCTCCCTCTCCTCTCGATGGCCTGGCTGTTGGCTGCCGCGGGGGTCGCGGCCCTCGTCACCTTCGTTTACTACGTCATCACCAGCATCATCAGCTACCGCCGCCTCGGCCACATCCCCGGTCCCCGTGTGGCCGCCTGGACGGACCTTTGGCTGGTGCGCGGCCAACTCAGTGGCCAGCTCAACTTTACCCTTCAAGAAGTCAACGAGAAATACGGCAAGCTCGCACGGATCGGTACCAACTGGGTGGTCTGCGGCGACCCGGACGAGCTGCGGCGCATCTGGGCGTGCGCAGCAACTATAAGCGGGCGTACTGGTACCGCGGTTTGCGAGTTGACCCGTACCGGGACAGCACATTTTCGACGCTCGACGACACGGTGCACGACGAGCTTCGGGCGAAGCTACTTCCCGGTTATGGTGGCAAAGACGTGGACAACCTGCACGACATTATCGATGCACAGGTGGCCGGGTTCATCAAGCTGCTGGAGGACAAGTACCTTGCGGTCGAGGGCGAGGGCGAGAATGAGAAGAACAAGGGCGAAAAGGGCACACACAAGACGGTCGACCTCGCTCGGAAAGTCCAGTTCTTTACGCTCGATGTGATTTCGGCGCTGGCTTTCGGCAAGGCTTTTGGCTACCTGGATGCCGATTTCGACAAGCTTGGCTACATTCGCACCACAGAGAGCACTGTGCCCATTCTCATGTCGACAGCCATTCTTCCCTGGATCGTGGACACGCTGCAGTCACCCTACCTTCGGCCCTTCCTGCCCAATGTTCGCGGCATGGTCGGCATCGGCACTGTCATGAATCTGGCTCGCGAGGCCGTCGATGCTCGTTACGGGGACCATGCTATCGTCAAGCGCGACATTCTGGGCTCGTTTGTGGCGCATGGTCTGGGCCGCGACGATGCCGAGGGCGAGGCTGTTGTCCAGATTATTGCCGGCTCTGACACATCGGCCACCGCTATCCGCTCGACTCTGCTGTACATCATCACCAACCCGCACGTCTACACACGCCTGCAGCGGGAAATCGACGACGGTATCCGTGCTGGCCGCATCAGCAGCCCGATTAGTGACACTGAGGCCCGCAACTTCCCTTACCTCCAGGCCGTCATCCGCGAAGGTCTGCGCATGTGGCCTCCCGCGACTGGTCTTCTTCCCAAAGTTTCGAAAGTCGACGACGTCATCTGCGGCTACCGGGTCCCTGCCGGCACTTCGGTTGCCTGGGCCCCCTGGACCGTGATGCGCAACAAGGAGGTCTTTGGCGACGACTGCGAGCTCTTCCGGCCCGAGCGCTGGATGGGCATCTCGGCGGACCACTGGCGGGCCATGGACCAGACGGTGATGCTGGATTTCGGTGGCGGCAGCCGGTACGAGTGCCTGGGCAAGAACATTGCCATGATTGAGCTCAACAAGGTGTACGTGGAGCTGCTGCGGCGGTTTGATATTGTGCTGGTGGACCCAGCGCATCCGTGGAAGTCATTCAACGCGGCCTTTTTCATCCAGAGCGACATGAATGTGCGGATTACACGACGGGAGGAGGCAGTGAAGGCATAGGAGTGCGAGGAGTGCGAGAAAGTGCGTAGCAACAAGATAGGAATGGACGAGCAGGATTCTGGGGTTTTAACAAGGGTGGCAGACTGAGCAGCTACGCGATACCCATAGCGAATGTTTGTCTTTTTGTTTTTGGGAGGAACTCTGTCGGTTTTGATTTTGATCTATGAACAGCTTTTTGAATTCTTGTTTCTGGACGTGTTTTTTGTTTTCTATTAATTTTGTGCACACCTGCATGTACCTATGGCCAGCGACTTTGTTCTTGTTTTCTCTTCAGGCAGTGCTTCCTTTATCGGGATTGTCTTGCTTCTTCTTGTTGTTGATTTATCTACCACCTACTCCGTACTACTGTCATTATCTCGGTGGTTATTCTCACAAATCTCACGATAGCGCTCGAATTGATTTACACTGATCTAGCCCGCTAAATTACAGTGCACTCCACGAAACTCCCCTCAAAACACTACGAAAGCTTGTTTAATCCACACTTTTCTCTCTCCGCTCCGCGCCGTAAACGGAGGTCAGATACCCCGTAATCCGGCCCAAAGAGGAAGGTCTTTGTCTGGGTTTGTCGGTGCCGTGAGCCGTGTGCCGTTCAACGGATGTCGCTGTCTATCCGCTTGCTGCTGGTTGTTTCGGTGTTTTTGGCGGCCGTTACCCCTCGCCTAACTAGCATCTACAGCGCCTTCAGAGCCTTGTACTTCAGCAACCTCCATCGCAACTGCCGATCGGCTTACACCAGACCCCTCCTTCCTTTTCCAGACATCACCTCCTCACCTACGACGTACAACATTACGCCGTACTTACCCCTGAACATCTAAACGGCCAAGATAAGAGGAGAGCAACTGCTCGCTTTCTTTGTCGCTTGGCTACCACCTCTCAACGCACAGCACAATTTCATGCACACACACCACTGCCGACAATGCCCCGCCCCGTCATTGCTGTTGCGGGCCTCGCCTGCGAAACCAGCACATTCACACCATCGCGAACCGATGCGCCCGCCTTCCATCCACAACGGGGACCCGACGCCGTCGGCATCTACCGTTTTCTCGATGCGGGCACACCCTTGGCTGAAGCGGCCGACTGGCGTGGCGCGCTCATTGGACGGGCCCTGCCTGGTGGAATGATCAAGCGGGCAGCCTACGAGGAGCTGGCCACGGAAATTGTGGAGCGTCTGGCGGCCATTGTGGCCGAAATCAAGATTGACGGCCTATGGTTCGACATCCACGGCGCCATGGTGGTCGAGGACTTGGACGACTCCGAGGCTGACTTGTTGCGACGCGCGCGGGCGGTCATCGGCCCCGACGTTGTTGTGTCCGCATCGATGGACTTGCACGGCAACGTCTCGCGCGAGCTGGTGCATATGCTGGACTTGATTACCTGCTA
The DNA here is from genome assembly GCA_016097105.2 of Sporothrix variecibatus. Classification (NCBI taxonomy): domain Eukaryota; kingdom Fungi; phylum Ascomycota; class Sordariomycetes; order Ophiostomatales; family Ophiostomataceae; genus Sporothrix; species Sporothrix variecibatus. Next base: position 4,918,489 of record JADMNI010000001.1, on the reverse strand, counting down.
CCGGATGGCGCCGCACGAGGACGAATTGGATACCAAGGAGCGGGCGTGCAAGAATCTCGTGGACTGCTTGACGCAAAAACCAGGGAAGCGGCCCATCAAGGCTTGGGTGCCTGTGCCGATCCTTTTTGCCTGGCGAGCAAACATCCACCCGCGACGAGCCCGCCAAACACATTTACGCAGCCGTCCCCACAGTCGAAGACTTGCCTGGCATCCTGGACGCCGCCGTCTGGGTTGGTTATGCATGGGCCGACGAGCCGCGCAACCGGGCGGCCGTGGTGGTGACGGGGTGGCATACAGAGGCCGTGGCCGCCGGTGCAGAGCGGCTGGCCCGTCTGTTCTGGAAAGTGCGTGCCGAGTTTCACTTTGTAGCCCCGACAGGCACACTGGACGAGTGTTTAGACAAGGCGTTTGCAGCACCAGTGGCATCGCGGCCATTCTTTGTCTCCGACTCAGGGGACAACCCAACAGCCGGCGGCTCTGGCGATGTGACATGGGGCCTGACACAACTGATGAAACGGAAAGAGCTGTCACGTAAGGAGAATCAACCGGTGGTCATCTATGCCAGCATCCCTGGGCCTGAAGCGGTGAGAGCAGCCGTAGAGGCCGGCGTGGGCAGCAAAGTCACTGTCACGGCCGGCGCAGCTGTTGACAATCTCCATGCCGGGCCCATCACCCTGACTGGAGAAGTCGTCGCTATCAAACAGGGCGACAAGCATGCACGGACAGAGGTCGTTCTGAGGCCAGAGGGTACTTCTCTGTACGTCATTGTCACAGATCTCCGCAAACCCTACCACTACGAACGCGATTTCACCGAGCTCGGCCTCAAGCCACGAGAAGCCGATGTGGTGCTCGTCAAGATTGGCTATCTGGAGCCGCAGCTGTACGATATGGCGGCCGATTGGATGCTCGCCCTAACACCGGGCGGCGTCGACCAGGACCTGCGGCGGCTGGGCCACTCTCGGATCCGACGGCCCATGTTTCCCTTTGACGGAGACTTTAATTTACCGCCGGACTTGTCGGCTCGACTGATTCCCCTGTCGATGGAGCCATTGACAGGGCCGGATGAGTGATGAGGGTTGAGTTGGTGTGTACGGAGTGTGGTACGAGTAATGTCAAAGAACGAATCGAGCATATCATATCTTGCTCTTCTGTGGCCGAACATGAATGGACATGTTTAAATCTCCGTCTCAATGTCCGGTTTTCTCGGTCTGCTGTTTATCGAGTCCGAGCTGCGAAAAGTGGCCGACAAGATGTATATTTGTACATTTCTGTAGGCGTGCGCTGTACAACAAACAGATCGACACTGTCTGTGAGCGGATACCAACAGCTCGTAAATACGAGTATTTTGTGTAAGACAAAGTGGAAGAACAGGATAGAGGTCAGGATAAGACAGACCCAAAGTGAAAGAGGAAGGTGGAAGCCAAAGTGCTCAATAGACATCTCACAAAACAATTTCTCAAAAAAGTCGTCGAAAAGGATATTCGGGTGTAAGAATGGGAGATGGTGAAGGGCTGAAATAATATGCATTACTTTGAAGTTGCGAGTTTTTATTTATTTATTCTTTATTTTATCTTAATTTATTTTCTGTTTTAAATTTGCCAAAAAATGCTTTTAGAAAGTCCTGTACCTGAAAATATGAAATAAAATGCTAAGATGAAATGGATATACATTTTCCTCAACCAAATAAATGTGATTCAATACAAGCAATTACGGAGTCGTTGACAAAGTATGCCAAATCCAAACGAGGTAATTGGAAGATTCTGCTGCGTCTGCCACGCGCAAAACTGTGATACCGCAAAGCTCTCCCCGGAGCTCCTCTCAAAAAAGCTCGAGCGATGACATCACAGGGGCACTGCAGGGGAGCATGCACCCACAGCACCCACTTTATCCACTATTATTACAGCGTGGGCACCCACTGCAATCCACAAAAAACTCGCCGCTCGGCTCCTGCCGACCCCGACCGCCAAGACCGAAGGCGCGAGCAGCGAACCCGCAGGGAAGGTGCGGCAGAACAGTTCTGCAGGAAGGTACGATTGATAACGGTCAGGGTCATCGTCAACAAAGTGCATCTTTACACAGTACAACGAAACACTCTTTTCAGCTTCTCGTTCTCGAAAACTCCGTTCCAGGAGCCCAAAAATCCGTGCTCCGTGATATGTCTTCCATAATCGCAAGAAAAGTAGCCGTAGAAGTAGCCGTGATTCCGCAATATTGTCGTCAACACGAGGACAGTTACGACAAGTCGTGTTTCTAATTTATTTGCTTCTCCTGTTCTTAGTCTTCTTTTTTCCTTTTTCTCCTTTGTATGTCCGTAGTTCTCTGCTGTTTCCTGTTGTTTCCAGAGCACTAAAACGTATCCGAGCTCGGCACCGACACCGCAATCGCCGTACTCGCCGCCCCGACTAGCGCTGAAAACTTTCAAAATAACTCCTGTCCATTCGTCAACTGTCCACTGTTTGTTCCTGTTAGCCACTCTGGACCACTGTAAACCGTAGTCAACCACTGTTAATGTTCGAGTCATTCACAGCCTAGGCACTGTCGTTGGCGGCTGTCTGCTGCCGGCAACGGCGTGCTGGCAGTGCCAATTTTTCTTTCAGAGGGCAGAATCGACGTTGCAGCGGAGTTTTTCTCTTCAAAAGCGCCGGTTTACACAGAAGAATTAGACCAAAAGAGTAGAAGAATGGAAGAATGTGGAGCCCAAGTGGCAAACGCGTCGTCCCGTTGTCACCAGTTCCTGAGTGAGAGAGCTTTCTTGTTAAAAACAATTAAGAAGACCGTCATGGTAGCTTTTTTTCTGGAGTTGTATTTTGTTTTCTTGAATTTAACGACATCGACTTCTGTTTGAATTCGACTTCCCTCCCCACCCGCACGACAATTGACGATTGTCTTACATACCACGACCTACAACCTTCCACTTACATGGATACAAACGACATCAAGCACATTTAAAACGAATTTCAAAACACAGCTGTGCATCTTGTCATGGCCGAATTAAAAGACGAGGCCAAACCGGCCCCGATACCCGACGATGAAAACGACGAGTACGAACGCCTTGAAGACGCAGGCGCCTTAAGCCCAGACGAACTCGACGAAGAAGAGGAAGACGGTGAGGCTTCGACACCCACACCACCGGAAGAGGGATATGATGGACACCGGCCAGTTCTTTTCCGCACAAGGACGAGCCGCACATCGCGCACTAGCCTGTCACGACGGACCACAGCCGAAGCAACGGGCGCCAACACCAACGGCGCTGCTGCCGGTGCCACTCCTAGCAACCGCCGCCGGGGCAGCGCTGCCAGCAACACTGCCGGCGTCTCTCGTGCCCAGACTGTCCTTTCGCGCATCCGCTCCCGCCCGACCTTGCCTGGATCTCAGGGTAACGGCACACCTTCCTTTGCCCACCCCTTGGGCCGCGTCCAGACGACAAAGGACGTGCTTGTCGACTTTGACGGCCCCGACGACCCGTATCGACCCATCAACTGGCCCACAAAGAAGAAGATTGTGACGACCATGGTGTACGGTTTTGTGACGATGACGGCGACCTGGGCGTCTTCTGCTTACTCGGCGGGCACGCCCGAAGTGGCAGAGGAGTTCCATGTGTCGCAAGAAGTGGCAACCCTGGGCACGGCTTTGTTTCTGGTCGGCTTCGGTGTCGGCCCGCTTCTGTGGGCACCGCTGAGCGAAGTGTACGGCCGGCGCATTGCCGTGCTGACGCCCATGTTTGTGGCCGTCTGCTTCTCGTTTGGCAGTGCCACCTCCAAGGACTTCCAGACGCTGATGCTCACCCGTTTCTTTGGCGCCTTCTTTGCGTCGGCGCCCGTCACGAACACCGGCGGTGTGTTGGGCGATCTGTTCTCACCTGCATGGCGAGGCATCGCCATGGCCGGCTATGCCATGGCTGTCGTCGGCGGTCCTGTCCTGGGTCCCATTGTGTCGGCCGCTGTCGTCATCCAACCGAATCTCGGCTGGCGCTGGACGGAGTATCTGACAGGAATCCTGCAAGCTTTTGTCCTGGTCATTGCCATTATCGTCCTCGACGAGTCCTACGGTCCCGTTTTGTTGGTCTACAAGGCCCGCCGCCTGCGCCATGAGACGGGCAACTGGGCCCTGCATGCCCGCTTCGAGGAGTGGGATGTCAGCATTGGCGAGTTGGCCAGCAAATTCTTGATCCGGCCCATCCAGCTCATCCTGACGCCCATCTGCTTTTTGGTGGCTCTGTATGCCAGTTTCTGCTACGGTATTCTCTACATGCAGCTCGGTGCCATCCCCATCATCTTTGGCGAGATCCGCGGCTGGGTCGACTCGTGGCTGTTCTTCCGTTCATCTCAATTCTCCTTGGTGCCACGCTTGGTGCCGCTGCCAACGTCTACAACCAAACTCTGTACAACAAAGCCTACCATGCCGCCGGCAACCGTGCCGTCCCCGAGAAGCGCCTGCCGCCCATGATGGTCGGTTCTGTCCTCTTTAGTGGCGGCCAATTCTTGACTGGCTGGACGGGTGCCCGTACCGACATCCACTGGATCGTTCCCTGCATTGGTCTTGTGATGATGGGTACCGGCTTCTTCACAATCTTCCAAGCTGCCCTCAACTATCTGGTCGACACTTTCCAGGCTTATGCTGCGTCCGCCATTGCCGCCAACACCTTTTTGCGCTCTTGTTTTGCTGCTGCTTTCCCTCTCGTTGTTAGCCCTCTGTTCCACAACCTTGGTGTTGGTCCCGGCTCCAGTATCACGGGTGGCTTTGCCGCACTGCTGATCCCCGTGCCGTTCGTCTTTTACATCTACGGCAAGCGTATTCGTGCACGGTCGAAGTGGTCCAAGGCGTCAGTTTTTGATTAAAGAGCGAGCACAAAAACCGTACTGCAAAGCAGAACATAATATTACTTAAATCATAGACTGCCATAGACTGTACATAGCAGATTGATACCCATTTCGTCATCATATCCACAGATGTCTGCCTCCCTACGCCTTCGTCCTTGCCGTCACCCGTGTGTACACTTCACTGGGCTTGTTGAACCAGTAGTTGTGTGTCTTCCACGACCGTTGAGGCTCCACAAGTTCCAACTTGTACTCCCGCAACAGCTGCGGAATCATCTTGTACATTTCACACAGCGAAATGTTCTTGCCAATACACGTCCGCGCCCCGCCGCCAAACTGGAACATGTAGCGCTCCATGTTGGCCGCCTCTGGCCGGAACCAGCGCTCGGGGACAAACTCGTCGGCATCCGCTCCAAAGATGGTCTGGTCACGGTGCACGACGGCCGCATTGACGCCCACGCGCACACCCTCGGGGAACCATTGGCCAGCAATCTGGCAGCCACCCGCTGGGACATGGCGAGGCAGAGTGAGTCCAACACTCGGGTGCAGCCGCATGCCTTCTTTGATGCAGGCATCCAGATACTTGAGAGAGGATGCCTCCTTGTAGCGGATAAACGGTGTGCTAAGCTCGCCGTTTGTTGTCGCTTCGTCAATGTCGCGAGTCAGACTGTCGTATGCCTCGCGGTTCTTCATCAAGTGGTACAAGATGGACGATACGGCCGCGGCAGTCGTGTCTGACCCGGCAAACAGCGCCACGTACACCTCAACCTTGACTTCAGTGAGGCCAAAGTCGACTTTCTCGCCCTTGTCCCGCATCGTGGCAAACAAGCTGGCCAAAATGTCCGTGGGCTCCGTCTCGTTCTTCTTGAGGAGTGCCTCCCGCTCCGTGATGCACTCCGCCGCCGCACTGTCAATGTCCGTCAGCGATGTTAGCGCTTTGAGCACACGCGGCTGAACTAGAGCACCGCCCATTAGGAACGGTGTTCTTAGATAAGTCGGCATAACACTGGCAGCACACAGGATGGGCAACAACATGTCCAATGCCTTGATGTACCCGCGATGGTCATGTCCAGCTTCCAAAAAGCCAAACATGCGACTGAAGAAGAGTTGGCCCACCACGTCAAAGGCATACATTTGCGACCATGCGGCCATGTCCAGTGTCTCACCGGACTGGGCAAAGGCGGCCATCTTTTCCATAAGGACGGCCGTGCAAATGTCGATGCTCTCTTCTGACCGTGCAATGCTCGACATCGAGTACAGGTTGTTGGTGATCTTACGCCGGCTCGCGTGCAGCTTTTCGTCCAGGTTCGAGAAGGCGTCGGGGTACTTGCACCACGCCGGCCGCCATGTTGTATAGAAGTCAGTCTAAAAAATCAGCGGGTGATGATTTCAAGTAGTATAATATGGTAAGTATACCTTTGTAAAACCAGAGTTGATGCCGTAGATAATCTTGATGGCCTCGGGATCCGAGATGGCCACCTCGTTGGGAGCGATGCGGACAATCTTGCCCAGCTGGTCGTGCAGTTTCCGCTGTGTCTTTTCGGACTCAGCCTTGCGGATCTGGCCGACCATCCAGAACCGCGAGACCGACGCCCAGAATGGGCCTGGATACTTGGAGAGCGGGTGGAAGAAGCGGGCGTAGACAACCCAGGCAGCCCAGTAGACGACGAGGAGGGCAGCTGAATACCCAAATAATCCGGCCACGGAAGGCCGAGGAACATGCAGCAGTGAGGAGTCTAGCATGGCGAAGGCCAAAACTAAAAATCAAAATCAAGCAATAAGTGAGAACAAAATCAAATATAAGAGGTGACCCTTGATGACGGGACGTTTTTAGAGACGCAACTGAGGATAACTTTCATATAGAACGTAAAAACTAGTGAACAAAAAGAACACAATGGCAAAAAAGGGATAGAACGAATCATATATACGGCTATTCTATTACATCCCTTTCTCTACATAACACTCCTCTTTCCTCGTACTCGTACTTTTCTCGGAAATTCCGCCGCCTCAACACTATGTGTATTTCGGCACCTTTGTTGGCTGGCTAGATGGCTGGCATGGCTGAGACATGGCGTTTCTCTCAGCTACGTCCGTCATTAGACAGCGTGTTGACCACTATTCAAGGGCTCTCCGTTGGTGGTAGAACACTCCGTTGGACACTCTTTACGAAGGTTGTTGATTAAAAAAAGAGGCACCGAGAAACTGTTTAGGGACTATCTAGGCGTATTCATGTGTAAGGAGTATCCAGCCGTCCAGAGTATCTACCCCAGATTACCCCGGATTTGGGTACGAGACCGTTCCACCAAGTGCCAATCCACAGTTAAGACCGTTCTCCCAGACTGTCCCAGACACCTGGGAGCGGCCATCTCCTCAATCTTTTCCCTTGGAGCTTGGAGCTGGGTCAGGGTCGGAGTTCCAGCTGAGGCTGAGGCGGACAATTTGGCGGCTGTTGGTGTCTGTTGGCTCCATGCTCGGGTCTTGTCTGTTCTCAGCTAGGTGGGGGGGTGTTGGACCTGTCCGTGTTCAACCTTCAAGGTTGGAAAAGCAAGCCACTGTGAACATTTCCCGCTCAACTATAATACACACTTACACGGAAATCGACATGAGAGAATACACAGTTGTAGACATCTTCCACACTCGTGGATGATCACGGGGTTGAGGTCAAGAAGAGGGGAAAGTCGATCACAAAATCGGCAATTCAAAATGTGGACGAGTTCCTGTCAAACGAAGGAAAACTAGACTTGATATATTTGCATCACGATCGTACATTTTTGATTTCACACACACGGGGCGGAATATGTCCACACCCAGATTAAAGGCAAGAGAACTCCAAACAGAACAGAAAATCACAAAAAAACAGAAAACACCATATCCAAAACCAGCATAACCTGACCAAGAGATCCAATATCCAATATTCATAACCTATCCGTAAGCAAGTCCAGTACCCAAAAATTCCAAGCCCATTCCCAAAATATCCAAAACAAATCCGTGATCACCGTCAAGTGATCCCCTTCTTGGTAATTGGTGAGTTATATTGTCATTCTTTTTGCTTTCTCATTGCTTTGTCAGTCGATGTCGAGCATTTCGGGCGTCAGCCGTCGGACATGACTCGGCATCGTCGGTCGTTGGCCTTTTCTACCCCTCATTCGTCGGCGGCTACATGGCAATTCCGCTCCGCTCCGGACCCATATCCGGCGGGCAAAACTGCCGCAGCATCCTTGAGCAGTAGGAACTCGCCTTGCGGCAGCGGAACTCGGTCACTAGTGCATTTAGGAGTGCCATATCCGAGCCGGCATAATTGACATTCTTGACGCCGCTGCTGCGGACGGCATTACTGACGGTGTTGCTAATGGGCGGTGGGATGACGGGGTCCGGGTGGCGACATTGACGGCGGCCGTGCCCGGCGGTGGCGGGAGACCGTCGTCGTTGGCACCGCCCCTAATTCGAGCCAGAATAAAGAATGCGACAAGACAGTACTCGGGTGCGTGCCGCATAAAGCCGACAGCACGGGGCCAGCCACCTCCGCCACTGTTGTTTGAAGCACCACCATTCATGGACGCAGCAGCCGTCGTGGCCGTCGTGGCGTGCATTTCGTAGAGTTCCTGGTCACGGTAGTTCGAGGGCCACAGCCGGATCCAGTGGCGTAGGCCGGTCTGAATGAGAGCAGCCTCACCACCGGGGCCGGACGTGTAGAGCAGCGATGTTTCCACTTTAAAGGTCATAGCATAGAGGGCCGAGACGATCGTGAACATGTTGAGGACACTGAGGCGTGAGAAGGCCAACTCGACTTCGCGCGACATGGTGCCGTGACAGAGCGTCTGGACGGCCGAGGCAATAGTGATGGGGGCGCTGCCCTTCTTGTTGGGTGTGCTACTGCCGGTGATGGCAGCATTGGTGTGCGCCAGGCCGACAGTTCGGCGAAACAGGCATCGGCAGTCTCCGCACGGAAGCAGGACTCGGGCGAGGCGAGGTCCGTCTGCAGTTCGGGGAGGACCATGCGCGGCGGGTGGCGGTAGAACAGAGCATAGGCCGAGTCGAGCGCGAAAATGTATGACACTGTGCGAATCAAAGACTCACGCAAAATGTACTCGTTCCAGTCAAAGTTCTCGCGGGAGTCGGTGTGGACGGGCCGTAGAGTAGCCGAGTTGCAACCGATCTCGCGGGTGATTCTAACCACGGCTGTGTAGCGGTCCTGACGAGCCCGGCGCTTGGCACGAGGCGTGCCCTCCCAGGTTTGGTAGAGACAGACCAGGAACGCAGCCTGCAGGCGGGCCAGCTGGGCATTGCGCTGAGGAGTGTGTGTCGAGTTCTGCCAGGCGAGCATCATGTTGGCGGCCGGGTCGGCACAGTCCTCGTGGTCGCAGTCCTCATTGTCGCAGTCGTGTCCGTTGTTGTCGGTGCCGCTCCCGTCAGACTCGTTCTGGTTGCTGGTGTCGTCGTTGTGATCGTCGTATTCATCGATCTCATCGTGGTCCTCGCGAAAGACCATCTCTTCCACAGCGTCAAACCATAGGCCAGGGACGGCCATCTGGCCCCGCCGACCACGGCCACCTTGCAGGTGGTTGAGGTGGCTGTGGAGTTGGCTGCTGTGATTGTCGTCGGGTGCCAGGCAGGCACCCACCAACACCATAGAGGCGAGCAACATGGTTGGTGCCGTGGCAGGCGTAAACGACGGTCCGTGGATGGTCGGGCTGTTGGGATACCAGAAAGACCAGAAGAGCGCGAGGCACTTGTGGATGTTGGCCGGGCGGAAGAAGTCGTAGCAGAGCGTTTCCATAGCCGGAGACCAGCCCTCGTCGACCTTTCCTTTTGTTGCCTTCTTGCCAGATTTGGTCTTGCCAGCCGTGTTGCCCTTTGTCGACTTTGCGCGACCTTGCCGGGCCAAGGTGACTTCGCGGATCTGCGAAACAATATCGTGCGTCTTGGCCAGCAGGCGCGTGTTGTCGTCGTCATCTGTAGCTGCGGCGCCCAGAGCCAGAGGCGACCACCCGGACCAGGCAAGACTGGCAGCAGACCGGCCGCCGAGACCGCTGGCGTTGACGCGGCCCATGCCCATAATGAGCTTCTCTTGGCCGACTTGGGCAATGGTCCGGCGCTGCTCTTGGCTGCCACAGTGGAACGAGTCGACAAGACCGCTGGTGCGGGTGATGCGCTCAAGGAACGAGAACTCGCACAGCGCAGACAGGTCGACCTCGGTTGGGCGGCGGATGAGACGGAGCATGAGAGCGGAAGACTGCTGGAAGGACTGCTGCTGATGCTGTTGTTGCTGTTGCTGTTGCTGCTGATGCTGCTGATGCTGCTGGATGTGGTGATATGTGGCGGTGGGTTGGAGATATGTGTATTGCATGTAGTCGGGCTGTGGCGGCATCATGGACGGTCCTGTCGTCGTTGTCGGCATGGCTGTGGGCATAGCTGTTGTCATGGCAGTCGGCATTGCTGTCGTAGCTGGCAACGGCATCATGGCCATTGACGAAGACGCGGCGGTTGCGGCATCGGCAGGGTTCATACCAACACCGAAGACGGCCGACAAGTCATTCCCAGGCGCACCCAGCCCCAGATCCATATCGAGGCTTAGATTGTCGACAGTCACGCCGCCCATGCCGACGGCGTCCATATCCACACTGTCCAGAATCCAGTCGATCTCGTTGGACGTGAAGAGCGGCAAGGACGGGTCGATATGTTGCTGTTGCTGCTGCTGCTGGTGGTGGTGCTGGGGCGTGTTGTCTGAGTCGCCAACGATGCTCGTCGTGCTAGCCGAGCTATTTGTCCGCGCCGGCGATACTGGCAGTGCCTGAACTTGCCGTTTCGGAAGACGATGGCGACGTGGTGTCCATGGTGTCCACGATCGTGTCGACAGAAGAGGCGTCGGGGATGCTGACGATTGTGTCGACGGTCCCATTTGCTGTTGTTGTCGAGGAGCCCGTTGCTGGCACAGCCCGCGTGTATGTGCATGTTCTCTTGCTCCGGACACACGTTTCGCACGGATCCGTGAACGTACAGGCGCGCTTGAGCCGGCAGCAGCGGTCGCACGCTTGCGGTTTGCGGCCGCGCGTCTTGGGCACGACCTGCGGTGTCTCGAGAGCCTGGCGTCGACGAACAGCACACGTCGTCCAGTGGCGCTTGAGCGAGTCGCTGCGGTTGAAGAGGCGGGCACAAAACAAGCAGGCGAAGCCCTTGTGCTTAGTGTCCTTTTTGCGCATCTTGGCATCGGAGGCCGGCGCTGATGAGGTTGTTGAGGCTGTCGAGGCCGTTGTAGATGCTGTCGTCGAGATCGAAGTTGGTGCATCGGCCATCGCATCCAACGGCTGTTTCGCGTCGGCCGCCTCCATTGGGTTGTCGGTCGGCCGGGAGCCAAGTCGTCGAAAACCCGCAATTCGTCAGTTGTTTAATGGCGTCGTCGATATTGCAGTCCTCGTTGTCGCTCTTTGAAGCCCGGAAATACGCCTTTGGTCAATGGTCGAAAGCTGAAGTCAAGTTGAAGTCAAGCTGAAGTCAAGCTGAAGTCAAAGTTGAAGCTCGAAGGAATCCAGTTTTAATTGCGGATTTCAGCCGCAGGATGAAAAGGAGCCAGGGGTAGTGAGGGTGGTAGTTGATGGACAGTGACGAGCGAGACACAATTAGACACAGACAAGGGAGGACTCAAAAAGAGATCCAAAGGACGTCTCAACAGTCTTCCTTCTCGGTGAAATCCGGGAACCAAAGACAAGCAAGAGAAAAGGAGAGAAATGCGGGGAAGTTAACTGGCCACTCGATTTTGAAAGAGCAGGAGCTCAAACCCAAAAGGCCCAAGAATCCAAGCGAATGCAAGAAAAGAGGAAAGAGCAGCCTGTTGAGGTCTGTTGAGGGCCTGAGGCTAGCTCGCACTAAGGCAAGTGGAAAAAGTGTAAATAGTGGAACAGGAAGGTGCGACGGGCGATGCACCTCAAAGCAGTGCAAACCGCTGCGAGTTTTTGGAAGGCGAGACTGAGAGCGGCGTAGCGCGCATTATTGGCAGGTGCGAACGCGCGAATGGGAAGTCGCGCCTTCCTTTCCAGAGCACAAAAGTCCTGGATCGCCACCCAGCTGCCCCTTCCCAAAAGACCGAAAGACCCAAATCCGCCACAGAGCCAAAAACGCCTCCCCAAAAAGCAACTTTTTCGTTGGTCGATAACAGAGAGACAATGGAAATCCAGATAACTCCAACACACCGCACAAATGCACACCAAATGCGCCCAAAACCTGGTCATGCAGCTCTCGACCGGCCGAGACTGGGCTGCTGTACCACACCCCTGGGTCGGACAAGATGTAGGAGCGGGATATTCCCACACACTCATCCCTTGCCCCGTTGCCTCTCTGAAAGTGAGGATTGTTGACATCGCGATTTTTGGTAATCACTTGTAAGTTGTGCTTCAATTGACTTGTGTGGTTGAAATCTCAAAAATAATACTAATTAATTTCTTTCTTTGTACAGTCTGCCTGCTACAAACCCACGCATGGCCTACAACGTCCACTCCTCCTTCTTATAGTTCTTGGGCCACACGCCCGACTTGCCCGGCGCCATGATGCCATTGGGGTCGACCGCGTTCTTAATCACCTCGTTGAACCGCAGGAAACTGCCATTGTTCCAATTGTACGTGCCCATGATCTGGTCCATCACCGCCAGATTGCGTCCGGTACTCGCCCCAGCCGCGCCGTGCGCAGTCGTCAATCAGCGTCCGGATCAGCCAGTGCGCCCGCCGTTTCTGGTCCTCGTCGCGCTTGTTGAACACGATGCAGACAATGTGGTGCATCTCGCGCATGCCAATGGTGAAGGTGCCAATGAAATCGAGCTGGGCCTCTTCGCAGCGCCGACGCGTCACCTCGTACTGGGCCACGGCATCTTCGCCCTGGACGGGTGCAATCGGCGAGAAAAAGAGATGGGCGCCGTTGGGCAGCCACGAGACCCAGCGCAGCTCTTCAAAGGTCGGGATGCCCTGCATGGTGAGGTCGCGGATGCGCAGCACCGAGTTTTCGGGGACGTCGTCCTTGAAGTAAAACTTGGCACCGGGGATCGCCGAGAAGGAGCCCTTGATGGCTGCCCACAGCGCATTGCGCACCGGCTCGGGCCCCGTACAGCGCGCCATAAAAGTTCCAGCGGCCCAGGTTCAGTTTTCTTGGCAATGGCGTCCAGCTCCTCGTCGCCCAGCACGCCCTTGGTGTCCGTGTAGTCCGTCTTGGTGCCCATGACAGCGGCATCCATCAAGATGTGGCGGATTGTCGGCACGTTCTGCAGGACCATGGCCAGGCGCAAGGGGCGGATGATATCGACAGCCTGCTTCAAGTCCTCGTCCTTGGGCAGCGTGATCAGATACGACTGGTAGCCGCCCGGGTTGGGGAACAGCCACATGCCCATCTTGGTCACAATACCCAGGTTGGACTGCGTGAAGAGGCCGTCCACGTACGGACCAAAGCCATAGGGGAACAGCTGCGCCGATGAGTTCCACGGCTGGTCCTCGGGCTTCAGACCCATGGTGGCTGGCTTGCGCGGATCCGGGAGCGCGCCCATGCCCGTGCGGATCAGCTCGCCGTTCGGCAGCACCACCTCCATGCCGCTGTGCATCATGAAATGGTCGCCATAGGGCGTGTAGCCGACACCACGCTCGAGCGTGTTACCCAGAATCGAGCCGCCACCCAGATCAGGCACGTCGATCCACAGCTTGTCGCGCAGGTTGTTCTCGACGAGATAGTTGTGCATGTCCTGGAATGTGACGCCCGGCTCGACCAGGCAGTACGCGCCCTCGACATTGACTTCCAGAATCTTGTTCATGTTCTTGCCCATGTTGAGAACAAGACTGCCGCGCACACGCGGACCCGCACCGCCGTACCCAGAGTTGCGGCCAATCGAGATGGGCCACAGCGGCATCGACAGCGGATTGGCCAGGCCAACAATGGCCTGCACGTCAGCGACATTGCGTGGTGCCACGACGGCCGAGGCCATGAAGTAGTCTTGGTCGACAATGTGGTGGGGGTCGTGCGTGTGTGTGGGATCCTCGTACGACTTGTCGTCGATCTGGTTCATGGACACAATCACCTCGACGTTCTCGGCGCCGACAACGTCTGTGACATCCTGGATGAACTTGTTGAACGTCTCAAGGTTGACGCCAGGCGGTAAGGCCAGCGGTGCTGAGCCAGCAGGGCGGGATGGGAGTGAAGACATTGTTGGGGATGGTGTGAAATGGATTGAAGGTCAAAGGTAAGAGGAAAGTTTCGTGATGACTAGCTAACAATACAAGAGGGAGATGGCAGGGAGAAATGCAAGTACTTCCCCTTCTTCCACACCCTTTTCAAAAAGCAGCAGACGGTTTGTATTTATGCGAGCCCGTCTTCTCCTCACATTGCCCAGACATGTTGCCCAGATATTGCTTTACAATCATTCCCGCTGTTCTTGTTCTCCGCTGCCACCTCAGTCTCACTGCGCGCAGCATCTCCGCGTCGACAAGACCCCCAGACTTGTCTCCAGAACGTCACTCACGCCACGTCCACCCACGCACTTCACGTCCATCCACGCTCTTTCTCCATTCAATCAATACCCCGTACTTCGACTCCGCACTTGCAGAAACAAAACTCTCCACACTATTTTCCACTGTCCATCAGGTCCAATTGTCTTGATGTTGCCGATACAGTGGCCCCTCCTCAAATACCACCCTGCCACTCTGCCACTTACACCACTTACACTCACAGCAGCCCACAGCAATCTGTGGGAATTCTCCGTCGTAGCACCACGGCCCGCATTCTTGGTCTGTTGAACGGATGCTGGCCTCGTCTGGCCTGCCGAGCCCGTCTGCAGATCTGGGAAATCCCACGGAAACTATTCGAGTCGACAAGCGGGCGTTCAGCACACTCTATTTCCCCGCGACCCAGCTCTCCTCCTCCACCAGGTCCTCCAGATGTGACCCCAGAAACCTCCTCCCATATTCTCCACGACCCCAGACTACCCAGCTCCTACACACAAATAATACCCGCCCCACAGTTCACCACATCGGACGCGGCACAAGTTGCTCGCCAGCAGTGCCAGTTGTGATGGTCCCTCACAGACAGCCGTGTCGTCGCTGGTGTTGCCGATGCGCGTGTTCCATAACCGTAGGTCGTCCTTGGAGATGCCAGCCGCCTCGGCCACTGTGCGGCAGGTCGAGCCGTTACTGTCACCATTGGCATCTGTTGTATCAGACGGTGTTTTGTACCAGCGGTGGCAGCCGGCAACAATGCCCGGTAGAATGGGTGATGGTGTGGCCGTGGACTCGAGAATAACGGCAGCCGCGGCAGGTGTTGCTACTGTTGCCGGTGTCGGCGAGACGGCGTCGTTTGCCACGGTGCCGGAAACTGTCAGCGTTTCTGTCCAGACGAGCGTCTGTGTTTGCGTGCGGACAAGTGTCTGGGTAACAGTGGCAGTTTTTGTTGTGGCCACACCTGGCTTTGTTACAGTTGCGGTCGCCGGTGCTGTCACCGTCGCCGTCACTGTCTGCGTAGCCACTCCGACGGACGTTCCGTTGGCTACCCCGACTGTCTTTGTCGTCGTCGCCGTCTCCCACCGCGTCGCTGTCAAGATCACCCGGCATGTCGAGGGCACCGGCGTCGGCGACGGCGACATGCAGATCGTGCACACAGGACACACAGGGCAGGCTGTGCCGCCGCCCTCCTCACCCGTCGGCTTGGAAGCAATAGCCCCGCCGGGTGTACCCTGACCCGGGTTGCATGTGCCCGCCGACAGGTCGCAACCTTTTCCGCAGTAGGTGTCGCCGCTGCCGCAGTAGCCGTGGCAGAGCAGCAGGTGCCCCAGGTCGAGCCGGCGCAGGTCAGGCCAGTACTTCCGCCGCAAGTGCCGTCAGGACTGACCTGGAGCGCATTCGAGATGATGGCCGACAAGAGGAGTGCTCGGGCGGCAGCGAATGCCCAGTGTGATCGTCGTAGTCGAGGCATGATCTCGTAGTTTGTGATGCTGAAAACCTAAAAGGACACTTTCCTGCCACGCAACCGTAGCCGAGGATGTATTTTTTCTCTCATTGTATGTCTACCAGGTGTTATTACTAGTCTCTCACTGCCGTGCTTGCCGGGTACTTGCTCAACGGGTCATTGACATGGCATATGGCGGCACAGTAATTAAAATGGACGGAGAAAAACGACCAACCGGGATGTTCTCCTAACGCACGGCAAAAAGCTTGTTCTATTAATCTATCCACTCATTGCCGGGAATAGAATCAAACAGATAAAAGGAACGTTACTGTGCCGTCCCTTCCACAAAGTGCCTCTCTTGATATGTCGCAGAAAATGCTGCCTACACTTCTCGTAACATGGCTGAGAATGGATATATAGATAACGCCTTTCCCATCGCCTTGTCGTTGACGCATCCTGGATATTCTGCTTCCAGTTGAACTCGTATACTTGTCTGTCGATGCTCTGGCCTTGGTGCTGAAAGGTAGAGCTGCGTGAGCCGAATCAACACGCGCGTCATCGGATGCTCGATGCCGGTGGTAGAGGAAGCCCCGATGTCTTTCATCGCTTTCTGCGTCTTTCCACTTGGCTGTCCATGTGTTTGGATGTTATGCTCTGCATCCTCTAGCATTTTGTAAATGGCCCCAAAGCATGTCTCAGGATCGGGCTTTGTCACTGGTAATGCACTCTCCAGATCAAAGCAGGGCGGCTCTTCACGCCCCCTGGACAATGCCGTATTGACCGCTTCCCACCGAGCCCACGCAATACACGACCAGTACAGTCCCGGTCGTGGTGCCTGCGGTCGATGCAGGCCTAGTGAGATGGCCATGGTGCATGCGGCCGTGACCATGACTGGTGCTTGGAGGTCGGCCAATTCTGGACAGCATAGCAGCAGCAACAGGGCTTGCAGGGTCGACATGGACGGCCGGGCACACAGATCATGTGCATCGAAGCATTGTCGAACGGACTCAATGATTCCCGGCAAAAGGTCCGTCGTGTCCACATCCAGGCATGTCAATGCCGACAGCAGGCATATGGCACGAGTGAGAAGTGGCGCGGCAAACGGTGTCCGGCCGGCAAGATCAGCTCGCTCGACGATGGGCCAACTTGGCGCAATGGCATCAAAATACCTGGAGAGTCAGATGAGTTTGATTATTCCAAGAGTAGAAGATGACCTACCAGTCCAGCAAGGGTATCAATGGTGCCTGCAGCTGTTGAGGCAAATCAAGGCTGTAGTTGCCGGCCGAGCTGTCGTCGTTGGACGAGTTTCCGGCATGTGCTGCCAGCTCCGACAGCACCTTCCTCCGCTGCGGAACGGCTTGGCTGTCGACAGTGGTGTCTCTAACACCGTTGCTGCCGGTAAAGGTACATTCTATCTTCCGCCGTTTGCAGTTGGCACATGGTATGCCTTGTAAACATCTGGAAATCTCATGATGAGTAAGAGCCGATAAAGGGCTGTCGTGAACTTCTGGCGTCACTTACCGCTTCTTGGATGCCTTGCACTGGTCGCATGCCACTGACGCGCGGAGTCGTTTCGGGCTGGGTGCGTCGAGAGGCATGTTGAGGAGAGTGTTCATGGAGGAATTGGCGTGCAAGAGGTAAAATTGTTGTTCCTTAAAAGGCGTCGTCGCATTTAGTACAAATGCTCGGAAGCACCCGATCTCGCCCCGGAAGTTCCACTTTTGTGTTAGCGGCCTCGGCATCCATAGTAGACGGACGTGGTCTGGTTTATTGCTTAACAAAGCGACACGGAATTGAAACCTTTGCACGATTTGTATTCCATAATGACAACATTGAATTGTATTTACTTTCCGCAGAAAAGCCTGCTCAAAATAAATTTGTTTGTAAACCATGTAACGCCACCCCTCTGCCATATCATGAACACGGGCCTAGATATATCACTTGTTCTTTCAGCTCTGGTGGTACTGTTAGTACCCGATCAAACCTCTTGTACGAGCGCAGTACCCAGACAGCCATTCGAACTCGTTTCATACACTCAAACAATATTGCCTGAAATGATTCCGTCGTTTCCCACAAGCCTTGTACGAGAACCATTGAACATATCCATTAAAGCAACGCATTCCTCTCGGCTGAGATGCGCCATGCTGTTTTGGTCCAGCTCAGGATAGTTGGCAACACGGCCAACCACAGGATGACGAAGATCGAAAAGCCCCTCAAGGCTAGCAGCGCTCTTTAGTAGATTTTGTGTATCTTTGAGGATAGATGCCACAGCCTTGTTGTCACGCCAACGCTTCATAATTTCTCCTGAATCATCTACCATACTTCGCAGTCGTCCCATTACCGTAGAAAGCAAATTGTTATTTTGTTCTCGCTCAACGTAAAAGGCAGTCGGCTCAATGGGCGACAGTCCAAGGGCGATGACCCAACCTGGGCGGCGAATGTCCTCTGCTGACTGCATTGGGCTGTCTAGTGTGTGCCCCTCGAAGGATGTAAAACGTTGGCGATAAAAAGGTGGCCAGCCGCTCCGTATCTTGTCCAACTCGCCGACGGTAAGGTCCAATTGCCAGCCTTTGCGCCGCGGAGACCCGAGATGGCCGACACGAATAATGTCTCCGGCTGGCGTCAAAATCGTGCGTTGTATCTTAAAGTATTTTGTCGAGTTCCCTATCATTTTTCGGTTGAAAGACTCGTCTTTGGCGGTGAGGAGGAGGTAAGATATGATTGTGTCCATGTCAGTACGCAGGTACTCCGTGTTAAGACCCAATTCTTCTGGCTTTGGAACCCGACGGCTGTCACTCTTCCAAACACGTTGGAATATGAATTGAATTCCTGACTCCCAGCACCGTCTGGTGCTTGATGTGTGCATGGCTGCTGGCTGGATTTGGCATTGTGTGCAGCCTTGGACGACCTCCGAATGTTCGTGCAGACGGATCTCGGTGTTCACCGAGACTATCTCGCTCCATTGAAGCGAGGCACATGTTGTGGCCGATGGCTTCCATAGTGCAATGCACAGTCGAGCTAGTCGGTTGATGATCGCGATGCTTGGTCCATTGATGGTAATAACGGCGACCAATGCCGTGACGAGTATGGCGACAATAGCCGTGGCCGTATCCGAGTCAATAGCCATGTTGATATTGACTTTTGTTCTTGGGGTGATGGAAAAAGAAAACATTGCTATTGATGCGGGACTTTGCGTTGTGTCATATGCATTGGATGCGAGGAGCATGTCGTCTGTTCAACTTCAGCCGCACGGAGCAGGGTGTTTTCGTGCACATGTCAAGGCAGGTGGCTGGAAGCTATGGCCAATGAGAAAAATGCCAGCGAAGCGTCCACGGACAGCACGTCGGGCGTCAATGAGTCTGTACAGCTGCAATCATTCTCTACCGTCATTGTATAGTTTCAGGACCTTGTCCAGATCAATATTCATATCCATAAAAATATTCAACATGGACGAACTACGGAATCGCCTTTTCAGGGCGGTGACAGGCGACGACGCCGGGGATGCATCCCGAGCTCTTGCTGATGCCGACCCGAACATTGCTGCCGCAGCTGTCGACAGCATTGGTCCAGGAGAAAAGCAGATGATACAGTGGATTGAGCGTCCTGCAACGCCTTTATCCATGTCTGTCGCTCGAAAGGAGCTACAACTGGTTGAGATTATGGCCAAATACCGCCGTCGTGGCATGTCGCAAGATTGTCAGAAAGTTCCTACACTTCTAAGCTCACCAGACGAGAGCCCATCGACCCTTGGTGGCTACCCTTCGAGGCCCTCCTAGATATCAGCAGTGACATCGGAGAGGTCCTTTTCGGCTGCATGGCATGCGACTTGCGGGTAATCATCACAGGGGCGCAACACGACCTTGGCTCAAAGTTGTGGATGTGGGCAGCACATCTAAACCACCGCGGCGTCATCAAGACTCTCATCGAAAGCGAATTTCCCATGGATAAGGTCTTCCATTCATTGCTAGGCAACTATATAGGCGACTGTAGTGTCTGTTTTCTGCGAAAAACCGGCTTGCATCTCATCAGGAACGCTCCGAATGTATCAATGCCTGCGATAGTGCCGGCTGGACTGCTCTTCACCACGCAATAGAGAGTGAAACTCTTACATTCTTTTACGACTTGATTGACACACCGGAGCTTGTCGTTGAGGAAAGTAGCCGTTTCGGAGCCCCCTCCCCCCATGAAATCCTAGAACAGGTAATCTCGAGAAGTAAGCATGGGCATAGAGATCGATGGTACCAATATATGAGAAGGTCACTCAAGCGGCGGGAATTGGGGCTTCCCTTGAAGAGGCGCTTTATATACGCTGGTGATAAGACTTCTATTAGCAATAGCGACACCGTTGATGCACAGGACAGTGAAGACAGTGAGGACAGTGTCCGGGAAGTAGCACAGCAGCACGAATCGCTACAAGTTATGGAAGAACAGGTCGCAAAAGCAATATGGCTTGCAGTGCTTTGCTGCATCGTTGTGTGCTTGCTCGCATACATTTGCCTTCGGAGAAGTGCGACTGCATCCCAGGACACAGCTTGAATGTATATACTGCCAATGTTTGATGACTATGTTTTAAAAGAACCAATTGAATCTTGTCCCGAAGTATTCTTTCTGAGACGACAATTTGTGAGAATACACACTATTTTATACCGGCTTCTGTTCCTCTTACGAAGTCTTGAAACGCCCAAACAGTACATTGATAATGCTGTATTATGATATAATTCTGTGGTCATAAAATTATTTCCCGCTATTTCTTTAGCAAGATTTTGATTAAATGTCTCTAGAATGTGAACGGCAGGACAGGCTCTAGGGTAAAATCATCAAAGTAAACAGTAGCATCCGTGCAGCTCGGTTGGATGCGAATGCCCAAGGCACCACCGTAATACGCGCCCACACCATTTGTGCTTGGCGGGAAGATGATGGTGCGGGTGATCCATGTATCGAGCTCGTCAACAACAGTTGTGTCCTTGTTGGAGTAGGCGGTCAGGTAGATTGGGTTGATGATCAGTGTCTCCGTAAAGCCATAGTAGATGTAGGTACAGCTTCCCACATTGTCGGCGCTGTTGCTGGTAATCTTGGCGGAAAATGTCAGGTTGTAGGAGTAGGCATAGTCCCAGAATGTAGACGGGATGCTGTACTCAAGAGATCCCGTGGCAGCCGTCGTCGTCGATGTGAAGTTCATGGCGAGCGACTGGGGACCAGAAAGGTAGTTGTCGGGGTCGTCAGACAAAAAGATGGGTAGCGCGGTAGTGCTTGTGTACACCCACGGCGTGGCTTTTCCAGTGGCATCGTCCGTTGTGTTGTCAAAGTTGCCGTTCGTGATACCATTCGCCTCGCTCGGCAGTGCCATAACGGCATCAGGCGCGGCCACAAGCGTCACATTGTCAATCCACGACGAGCCACCCATACAACTGACAACGATCGCGACACCTGGATCGTTGCCAAGCCCTGTGCTGCCTTCCGGTGGATAGCAGATGCCCCAAATCTCGTACCAGGTCTCGGCGGCATAGTACATGTTCCATGTTTTGTAGGACGCAAACATGTATGTTGGGGCCGTGCTGGCCTTGTAGGCACACCCAATCTGGCCGTTTCCACAGTTGGTGCCACTGGCATAGACCCATGCAGAGACATTGTAGGGCACACCAGGCTCCCAGAGCGAGGCGTCGACGGCCTGAGAGATCCAAAAGTTGGTATAACCGCCATTGGAGCTGTAACTCGAAGAAGCAGCATAGGGAGAGGACAGTGCCTCTTCCGTCGACAGGCCGAAGCCGCCCTCGTAGGCGACCCAGGGGGTAGGCGGTGATGTAGCATCGTCGGTCAAATTGTCGAAGCCCGGGTTGGCAAGGAGGTTTGTTGCAGTAGGGAGAGCGGCGGCGGCGGAGGAGGAGGAGGAAGCGGGAGATGTCAGAGAAGAAGAGAAAGAGACAGAAGACGATGATACGGTCGATGAAGACGAGAGCACAGATGACGGCGACTGTTTGCGAGGACGACAGTTGCTGGCAGTCGTGCCGTGGGCAGCTGCAAGCAGCAGCACTGCAACCGTCGACAGTCGCTGTGACCAGTACATTATGTCTTCAGTCCCTGATGTTGCTTTTGTTCAGTCGACGATGTTGCCCGTCATGGATGCGGAATGAACAAACAAACAAAGAACGCCAAGAACGCCGCGGACAGTTGAAGATCGGATCTTGGAAGTATTTATTCAGGCATGGCCGACAGAAATGAAGAAACTGCGGGCGAGGAAGGCTGCGGAACACGCCCGTTGACAACACGCTATTGATTATTGACCCCTGTTTGGTTGCGTTAATATGCCCGTGAAAAGAAACAAAAAGTCCATAAACTCGCCTGTAAAACAGACAACACGCGTCGTCAGACCCACGTAGCATATTCCGCCGGCTGTGTGTGGTTAAAGTTTGTCCTTCGATCGCCCAAGATGGCAGTCAACTATTGAAATCTGTGGAGCCTGTTCTCGATTGAGACCGAAATGGGAGGCATCTTTCAAGACGTACGTGTGCTTCGAAGGAAGAAAGAAGTATGCTTTCACAAGTCGATGAGAGAGAATGTGAATCTTGTTTTTATTCGAAACTTATAGGAGATGATAATTAGAGTTAGAGTCAATTGTCGTTCTCGATTTCATCACTGTTTGACAAATTGACGATTGGCGTTGGGCGTTGTTGGTTTGTCGATGCTAGCGGCCGTTTTGGCGGTTGTGGCGTTTTAAGGGCGTTTTCCCAGGGCACGCCAGGCACACTTTCAAGGGTAGCTTCGATTAACATATGTTAACTTCCTTTTGATTCTCCAAGCCTACAAATCAACCTAGTAGTTTCACGACACGCTGTGGGTCGTGGATAAAGTCTTCGTAGTCTTTCAGGATAGCCTCGTTGCCCACGGTCTTCAGGTGTTCGTGCACTGGATCCGAAGCTTCCAAACCAATCTCCACCAGTGCAGACTTGCTGCCGTTCCAGCTCATGTGCTTGCCGGCCACGCCAAATGGCTCCCAGTCCGACAGTGTGATGCCATTCATGAGACCAATGTGTGCCGCTGTGATCTTATCGGCCGTCCGACCCAGCTCGGCATCCTTATGGCACGCGGGCTGGTAAAACATAATGGCATTGCCAAAAGAGTGCCATGCGAAACTAGACAGAGGACCAGCAGGATCGTCTTTTGTGAGAAGAGTGCCGTCGTTGGCTGTTCCCGGAAAGGGATCGACAATATCGATGGAGTACATATAGATTTTATGGTTGGGGCACTGGCGAGTGACAGCGGCGGCAAACGCGCGAGAAGGACCGCCAATGAAAAGGTGCGTACCGAAAGCGACGACGCGGCCAAAGGGTGTTGGTCCGACCTTGACAGAGGGCGCGTCCCAGATAGCCTCAATGAGGGGCCAGTTGGGCTGCGATGGATCTTTGGAAACGACCGCACCGAGCAACGCCTGCGCCTCCTCGGTCTTCCACGCGACCGCTTCAGGCCGTCCGATGAATAGAGCCAGCTCGTCCTTGGTGTTCCCGATAATGATCTCGGGGCACCATGCCGGAAGATGGGACCAGTAGTCAGCAGGTGGAAGAATACCATCTGCCAAGGGCTTGCCCTCTTCCCCATCAGCAAACCACATAGGATCAATAAACGGCGTCGGCAGACCGTTGGACATTTCCGGCGGCAGCATTGCAACAAGCTGGTCAGCACTGTAACTCCGCAGAACGGCCAGCTTCACCTGGTAGGGTGCTGTCTTCGAAATACCAGCGGCAGCCACGAGAGCATCGAACTGGGCCTGGCCCGAGCTGACATCACGAAGAGAGGCTGCCACCGATGGTGCCGAGCAGATGAGTGCCCTTGAAAATAGAGGAATATCTGTCCGGCAGCGCAGCAGGTAGTGCACCGACATGGCACCAGCCGACTCGCCGCCGACGGTCACTTTGGTGGGATCGCCTCCAAACAGGGAGATATGCTTCTGAATCCACTGCAGAGCCAGTTTTTGGTCGTTGATGCCCTGGCCGCGGATGGGTGCTGTCTCGCCGGCTTCTTTTGCCTCTGCATGAATCTCCTTGGACGTCGTGAAGCCAAAGATGCCGAGACGGTAATTGATGGTGACGATAAGAATGGGCTGCCCGAGAGAGACAGAGCGAGCCACAAGGTGGTTACCGTCAAACTCGGTCGTGTTGTCGCCGGCTCGGAAAGCGCCCCCATGGATCCATGCAAAGACGGGCAACTTTGTGCCTTTTGTGATGTCTTTGGGCGAGTAAATGTTGACATCCAGACATGAAAAATTCCTCGCTATACTGGGCCATGGGCAGCTGCTCAAACATGTGTGACATTAGGATGTGGATGTCGTCGGCCGGCTGTGGGCAGCGAGGGCCGTACTTTGTCGCGTCGAGCTCGGCATCGCTTGACAGGTCATCGAGGTTCAGCAGCTGTGCTGTGCGGAAGCGCGCCGGGATGTGTGCATAGGGAATGTTGAGGTAGTTGTTGACGCCACGAGTTGACAGAAACCCGTTGATGGTTGGGCCTTTGGGAACATGCAACACGCTGGGTGTGGCAAAGTTGTCCAACTTCAGGGCCTTGCCGTTCCGAGAGGCCATGATGTCGAGGTGTGAGATGCTGTCTGTGGGATGTGACTGAAACAAACGTGGCAGTTGAAGTGAATATGCCTTGCTCAAGGCAGGGCTGTTTGTATCTCGTCGCAAGGGTTATATCTTGCCGACGTAGTATATAGGCGGCTATTGTAACGACTCTTTAAATCCGTTCCGTTGCAAGATGTTGTCAGACGGATCGCGGTGAACAAGGCTCAGGCGGACGCAAGTATGTCCGCTCGTCGAACTCTTCACATGTTCTTTTCGAAATACTTTGTCAGAAACACTTTTCTTTCTTTCTTTCTTTTTCCATCAAAACTAGTCCACGACCCTTCTCCGCAGTAGCTACTCCGCAGTTACTGTCCCTGTGATGCATCCTTCTGGCGAACAGGATACTGCCGACATGCGACCTTGTGGTGGTGGTCGGAGTCGGCTGCACGCCGACGTACCGCGAATTCAGCTAAATCGAAAGCGGGGCTAGCGGTGTTAGTGGATAAGCTCACAAGGTTGCGGCCCATCGGCGGCGACCCGACACGACCCGCTACAGTGGATTACAGTGAGCCGTGCCTTCCAGAACGGGAAGCTCTGCGAGCTTTGGCCAGAACTCGATGGCGAGTCTGGGCATTTTCCAATGCTGGCCAGACCCTGGCCCATTGTGCTTTAAACCCCTTTTGCAGCCAATAAAACTGCCGGAGATTAGTGGTGCGACACGTTTCTTCAGCGCCCCATCGCCCCTGTTCCCCGTTCTTTTTGCTTGCTTTGGCTCTTTGGGGCTCTTTTGGGGCTTATTTGGGTTCGCTTGGGGGGCTTGCTTGGGAGTCAATCGCTCCTTCCTCGCGTAATTGCCATGCTTTTCCAAGCTTTCCCACTCCCTCTCCCGCACTTTCCCACGCGTTCGAACCCACTTGTCACGCACATGTCAGCACCCGCTTCCCACCGTTCCTTCCCTTCCTGCCGTGCCTGCCGCACCTGCCGATTCCTACCCATCAGCAAGCATCTCACGAATCTCTCTCCATCGCCAAGTTTTTGCTTTTTTCGCACCTTTTTGACCTTTACCTTTTAACCTTTTACCTTTTCTCATTCTCCACAACCACGCGATCGCCCCCACCATCCCGCATCCCTTCCGCGGCCATCCACGGATCGTCTTTCTTTGGTTTTTGATCGCCCTTCTTTTGCTCAATTTCCTTTACTTCACCCACCTCATCGGAATGGTCCTCTCTTTCCCCCTTCGCCGAGTCCTTGTTCTCCTTGTGGCCGTTGCGACAATCTTGGCGCTGGCCCGCTCCCTTCCTTCATGGCGACAGGCGGACGTCATGTCATCCTGGAGCAAGAGTGGTAGTGGTGAGAAGTCAGCAGCGGGAGATGGCTACGAGTACACTGTCGTCAAAGGCGTCTTTCTCCAGAGCGAGTCCAGCACCCGCGCCGACGGCTTCGACTACGCGACATCCAACTTCGGTCTCATCGACCGGGCCTACCCAACCGACGGCGATGTCCAGGGCGAGACACAGTGGCAGCGGTTTGCGCGGTATGTCGACGATTTGAACGCCGTTGCTGGCCGAAACGGGCTCGAGCGCTACCTACAAAGTTTTGTTCATGGGCCGGCACGGCGAGGGCGACCACAACGTCGCCGAGGCCTACTATGGCACACCCGCCTGGAACTGCTACTGGGCACAGCAGGACGGCAATGCCAACGACACGGCCGCGACGACGCCCATCACTTGGAACGACGCGCAGTTGACGTCCGTTGGAGCATCTCAAGCGACACGCGCTCACGACGTCTGGGCTTCGCAGCTCAGCTCACAAAAACAGCCCGCTCCGCAGCGCTACTATGTCAGCCCGTTGACCCGGTGCCTGCAGACAGCACAGCTGACCTTCAAGGGCCTACACTTACCGGCGGATGCTCCGTTTCAAGCCAACGGTCAAGGAGAGACTTCGCGAAGACGTGAGCACCCATACTTGCGATCGCCGGTCGACCAAGACCAGCCTGCAGGCGAATTCCCAGCCGTTACTTTCGAGGACGGCTTTGTCGAGCACGATCCCATGTGGACGGGCACAACGGACGAACCGCCTGCAGCTCACGATTCCCGCAGCAAAGCTCTGCTAGACGACGTCTTTTCGACCGACTCGAGCACCTGGATCAGCTTCACGAGCCACAGCGGCGCCATCACCAGCTTGCTGCGCGTCCTGGGCCACCGCCCCTTTGAGCTTTCAACCGGCCAGGTCATCTCGGTGCTGGTGCGTGCAGAATCTGTCAAGGGGAAAGGGGTGGCGGCGGACTGACAGGGGGTCCGAGCGTAGGCGCAAAGTTCAAGGAAGACGTGCCGTGGACAAAGGCCGACACGTGCGCCGCCCGCCTGTCACCAGCATCCAAGGTCAGGGCTGTGTGTGCCAGCCGACCAAAGTACCGGGAGCGCCAAGCTTTTGATGTTTGTTCGTTCCTTTTCTTATTTTCCTTTGTCGAGCATTTTGCATTGTAAATAGTGGGCGGATTTTGTCGATTTTTTGTATAACAACCAACCCTAAAGCATGGGAAGACTACATACTAATAGGTTACTATCTACACAGTAGATGGATACTTGTACTTCTTTGCCACGAAAGCATACGGCCGCACTAATAGATTGAAACTACTGCACTTATATACTTTATTTCTTATCCAATCTTTAAAATTCAATTTTCTTTTTGCATTCTTGATTGCCATCGTCAATTGCCGTCCATAAGAGCCTCGTACGGTCGACGGCAGCACGCCGATTGACCGCCTGCGGACGGACTCCGCTCCAAAGGCTACAGGATTATGGTTAGTCCAATATTGGCTAGCGGTGTAAGTGGACACGCATCCATGCCGGTAGTCTTTATGTGATGATGGCAATGTCTCATTGAGTTGTAACGTCGTAGGATGGGGCGGCTCGTCGCCGGCCAGCCGACAGTCAACAACGACCTTCCTCCTCTTCCGCTTCTTTTTGATTTTTCATTTTCGCCTTCCCCAGATTCTCCACACGAGAAAAAGAATAAAAAGGGTCTGGCCAACAAGAAAAGCAAAAAAGTCAAGAAATATATGATAATGACCCCATAAACAACAGCGGCCCGCCGCCGGTATCCCGACTTTTGAGTGCAGTGACTGCCACCTGCATGTTGCGGTCTCCACACTGTTGCATCCTGTGATGGAATGACGAGGACCAAGGGAAAGGTTTGCTCTTCTTTCTGTGATTTTTTTTTTGTCTGTACGAGTTCTCCTCATCTCCTCTCTTTCTGTCTCCTTTCTCCCCCTCCTCTCTCCTCCTCTTCCCCAGATCCCCCGCAGTTGAACCAGTTTGACCCATGTCCCTAGATACATACGCGCGTTGCACATGGACAGCTGCAGGGACTCGACACATATATAGGTTGAGGAAGGATCAACATCAACATAGACAAATCCTCCCCGATACACCACATCAGCACTTCGCCCACCTCCCATCACATCGACAAGACAACACTCGACAATATCCCCTCTTACCACTCCCTCCTCCCACAATGAGTGCCCCCGAAAAATATACCGGCAGCCGGGTCCGCCCGCTGCTCATTGGTCTGTTTGTCATGTCCGGTGCTCTGTTGTTCGGTATCGACAGTGGTGAGCTCGGCGGCTTTATGGCCATGACGCCTTTTCTCGAGGACTATGGCACCTTTGACGCGGCTACCGGCACCTATGGCATTGCGGCCAACACCAGACGGCTCTTGGTGGCCTCGTTATTGTCGGTTGTGTCCTTTCCAGTTTTGCTTCTGGTTATATTGGCAGCCGCTTCGGTCGCCGCATCGGTCTCTTCTGTGCCGGTGCCATTGCCATTATCGGTGTAATTCTGCAAGTCACATCGACCAACATTGGCGCTTTGTATGTCGGCCGTATCCTGGCTGGTGCGGGCATTGGCTTTGCCTCCAACTTTGTGCCCGTCTACAACGGTGAAGTCGCGCCTGCCCACCTTCGTGGTGTTATGATCGGTCTCTACCAAACGGGTGTCAACATTGGCCAGGTTATTGGCGTGTGCATCAACCAGGGCACCCACGCCTTGACCACCCGCTGGGCCTACCGCATTCCTCTGTTGACGCAGCTCATCTTCCCCGTCATCATTTGCGTCTTTGTCTGGTTCCTCCCGGAGAGTCCGCGCTGGCTCATGACCCAGGACAACTCTGAAAACGCCGTCAAGTCCGTCCGTCGTCTCCGCGGAAAGCAGTACGGTGACGCCAACATTGCCGACGAGATCCAGGACATTGCGGCGCACATCCAGGCCGAGCGTCAGGTCGCCCAGGCTTCACCCTCGTCCTGGGAGTCGATGACGGCCATTTTCCGCGGCACGGATGCCCGCCGCACCCACATTGCCTGTGGCTGTGTCACTTGGCAGGTCCTGTCTGGTATTTCCTTCATCAACGTTTACGGTACCTACTTCTTCTCTATCTCTGGAGTCAGCAACTCATTTGTTGTCAGCATTATCCTGCAAATATGCCAGCTTTCCGGCATCATTGCCATGTTCCCCAGTGTGCGATACATTGGTCGTCGTACCATTCTGCTCTGGGGTGCTGCTCTGCAGGCTGTGTGTATGCTTATTTTTGCTGCCGTTGGTACTGCTGACCCGGGCAGCACGGCTGCTGCGCAGTGTCTGGTGGCTTTTACTTGTTTGTTCGGATTCGTCTTTACGTGGTCCTGGGGCCCCGTGGCCTGGATCGTCACTTCGGAGGTGGCTTCCAATACGCTGCGCTCGCGCACCCAAGGTCTGGCCACGGCTTGTACTTGGGCCGGTACGCTTGTCATTCAGATTGTCCTACCCTACCTGATCAATACCAACGCTGCCAACTTGGGTGCCAAGGTCGGCTTCATTTTTGGTCCTCTGTCGCTGCTCGGCTTCGTCTGGGCCTACATCTACCTGCCAGAGACAAACGGCCGCAGCCTCGAGGAGCTGGACGAGATGTTTGCAAACGTGAGCCAACGTCTACTTTCTCTTCAAAACTCCGAATATAGCTAACAATTACAGAATGTCTCTGTCAAGGATTTCCCCACATACAAGTGCACTGGTGTCGTGCTGCACGACGAGAAGGCCCAGGTCACTGTCTCGCACGTTGAGGTGGATGCCTGAGGGATGAGAATGGCAACATAAGAAGTACTTCAGAACTAGTTTGGGCTTGGTAGTCACGATCTAGTAGTGTATGTACGTATATATATATATATATGGTATCAACATCATCTACATATTTGTATGGTTGTCTTCAAACACGTAGTCCGCATACATATCGCCATCATTGTTGTCACCCGTCAGCCCAGGCTGTGCAAGCCATCCGTACTCTTGCACATAATTGAAGAAAAAAATCGTCCCAGTTGGTGGATGGAAACAGGTTCCCAGTATTTTCCATGCCCATATTCACCATACTGTTGTCGACAATCTGAAGTGTCGAAGGATCCATCATTGGCATACTTGCGTAAATGATGCCTGCACTGCCTGTTTGGCCCATGGGGAAGGTGTGGCCGGCAGGAATGGCCTGCTGCTGTGGCTGGTCGTGGATGACAACCGGCGCAGAACTTTTACTGACAGCGGCCTGAGGTAAGAGTTGAACGCCACCACCGCTGTTGTCCTGCTCGAGGCGGGCAAGGATCGCCTGGATTGTATGCCCTTGTGTCCAGAAAGCACTCCAGCTGCCACTTCGCAAAAGGAACTCCATAAGAGTAGCCGCGTGTACTGTGCATGCTTCGAGGCGGGCTACTTGTTCTGGTGGAAATGCTGCTGGTTCTCGTCGTGCCCCTCGCAGAGCATCAACCACTACCATCAGTGCTCTTGATGTGGCGTATAGAACAATCATCATCTGACCCATTGTGGCTTGAAGTGCAGCAGGTGTTGTCCACTCAACAATCTGGCAGGCATCATCGACGAGTGTTGTAGTGCTGGATAAAACGAGAGAGTCGTTGCCTGGTAGGACAGATTGGATACCAACCGAGTACAGTACACGGTTGTTGGCGGCAAGCAATCGGAAGAATTGTAACGACTCAAGATTGTAGGCGTCGGGATGGGCAAGCATCATGTCTTCTGACTGTGCGTGGAGGTTGAATAGTGTGTGGAATATTTCTGTAGCTTGGTCCTGTAAAGATGTCTGCCTTGCAGGGTTGACACTGAAGAAGCACCTCAATATTCGCCGAAGGCCACATAGAAGCCCAACAAGATGCAGAAACCGTGCTCGAGACATCATCTCTTGTCGATGAGTGGTTTCGTGAGTTGAGTCGGCCGTATCCAAGAGGTTTTTTGCTGTCCGATACAAATGCTCTCCAAGGCCTTCAGTGACTGAAGACGCAGTGTGTGCCGTCTGGCCAAAGGCCGCAGAGTGCACCGTATCGACATATACGCACATGGCCCAAATGTTTTGGGACAATGGATCCCCCTCATGGCCAGTGTCAAAAGACCGATGAAGCCCCAGATCCTGTGCCATTCGACACGCCAACGCCACCCGCAGCGAGATGCTCGGCAGGTCATCGTGTGTGCGAGTACAGAGCTCAAGTTGAAGAAGAAGAATCAAAAGAGCCTGTACTGTCTGAACTTGGGGTGTGTAAGGTCGTCGAAAGTTGCACAGCGTCTCTTTCAGCTCATCCAAAATCACGTCGCGGATGTGTAAAAAGTCACGCGTTGACGAGATGGACAAATGATGTCGTGCTGCCAGTCCCAGGATGGCAGCGTCCAAAAGAGTCGGCACTGGGCCCTCACTCAAGCTCTGCCGCGTCACTACCGGTACCACTGGCTGGATATGTGTAAAGAACACCTCGTACAGGTGTGAGCGCATGTTGGAGTTGATCAGCAGGCGGCTACGACCAGACGCGGCTGTTGTTTGGCGGGTCGTTGCAGCAGTCGTGGCTGGCTTTACGCCCAGAGCTGGTGCTGGCCCTGGACTCAGAGGCCGAGCAAAGCCAGCTTGCTGCGTGTGCGGCTGTGGCGGCGGCGGCGGTGCCTCTCTGTGCAGATCCAGAGGATGGCCGCCAGCATTGGACGCGGCTCCCCAGAACAGGCGCCGTGACGGTGCGCCGGGAAAACGAGGCGACGATCTCTTTGATCGCAGCAGCCGTCCATGCAGACCCGCCAAACACGCATGGCAAGCCGTATGTCTGACAGCGCGCACACGACGGTTGGAACGATGGCGATCGGTCCCAGCCGCACTTGAGCTTCAGTCTTGATGGTCAGAGACGGGCTGATGCGAATAATGGAAACGGGATACTTACTTTTTACACGAGTCGCATGTCACGACTGTGTTCTTCATTTTTGCATTATGAAATCACAGGTGGTGTGTTGTGACAACTGTGTAAGAGTAAAAAGAAAAAGGGGGGGAAAGTATGATTGGAATGAACAAAAAGACAGGTGCGCTGCGTAGAAGAACACTAATTGTTGCAATTTCACAGCCTATGAGCGTCCAAAATCCAGCACCGGTACCGCTAGACCTTAGTGCCATTTGGCTGCTCAGAGTGGATACTGAGCCTCACAGTAAATTCTCCAATATCATCACCACTCTCCAAATCAGTTTTCAGACTGTAAACCAAGCCTGCCAAATATCGCATTTTACCAGGAGCTAATTCAATTTGTTATTGTCTGAGTTCCACGCTCATATTCATAAATACTTACAGCACTTAATTTACAGAGGTGACCGCTACTCAGTGATCCACACAAAAACTAATCATAACCTCGTTTTATCTCAAGGGCGTTTCTTCTTCTTCGAAATATCATTAATGACTTGCAAAATGGATATGTGAAGATCTCTTAATTGATTGTATACTATTATATCATTTTGCTCTTTTGTTTCTATTTTAATTACGGACATGGTCCCAAGTAAATGACCTGCTCCTCCAGTTCGACCGGTACTTCAAGTATTCGGTTAAACCTGGTGTACGAGAGGGCCACCCATACTGCCAGCTTAACACGCTTCATACACTCAACTATATTCGGCAGTATGATTTGTTCGTTTTCTATGAGTTGTAAAGTTGAGCCATTGAATATACTCATCAAAGCAATGCACTCCTCCTTCTTCAAAGCCGCCATGCCGTATGCATCTAGCATCTCATTGTCTACAGAGCAGCCGTTGGGAAGTGAAGGAAGGCAGTAAGGGTTGTAAGGCCCAGAGTGCCCTTGCCCACGCCCTATATCGCGGAGCATATGAGAGATGTCGTCAATAACAGCTTTTATGCCTTTGATTTTGCCCCAACGAGACGAAACCTCACCCCTCACCATAGAGAGAAGGCGCTGCCGTACTCTGGTAAACATGCCGACAGTGGAGTCTCGCTCAATGTAGTACACGGTCGGCGTCATGGGTGCGAGTCCCAAGGATATAAGCCAGCCGGGGCGGCGGATGTCGTCTTCAGACTGTATGGGACTCTGGAGCTCAAAGCCCTCAAAGGAAGTAAAAGTTCGGCGATAAAAGGGAGGCCAACCGTTTTTTATCTTGTCGAGCTCATATAACGTCAGATTCGAGAATTTGCCAAAGTGCCTTGGTGATCCAAGATGGCCGGTACAGACATTGGCGTTTGGATTGGGCAGTCTGCTTTGAAATTTCAAGTACTTTGACCAGCCACCAAGCATCTTTTTCTGAAACGGCTCGTGGTCAGCTGTAAGAAGCAGGTACGCAACAATGACATCCATGTCGGTACAGAGATATTCATCGCCCACTGCGAGAACCAGAGGCTTCTCAACCCGTTGGACTGCACCCTCCCAGATGCTGTCAAATAGCAGCTTGATGCTTGACTCCCAACACTTTTGCCGTTTCGTCGTATGGCGTGTAAGTTGGAAGCCGTTGCATTGTCGGCAATGGGGCACGTTGTCTCCGTGGTCATGTAGCTTGATGGACGGGTTTGCCGTGCTGATGTCGCTCCATCGGAATGACACACAGGTGCTAACGTGGGGTTTTCGAAAGGACAGAAACCAGCGGTAGAGTCTCTGAAATACCGTGATGCTCGGGTCGTTGACTGTGAGTCCGGTGAAAAGAACTGGGACGACGATCGCCACAATGGCTACGACGGTTGATGTATCTATAGCCATTGCTTCCCGTCTCCTTTTCGTATATCTGTAATGGTTCGAGGCAACTGAGATAGATGATGAAAGTGAAAAAGAACAAAAAGAAAATCACACAAAGAGGGCAAACCATTGTATGCACAATAAAGCAAGGGAGCCCGTATAGTCACCTGATGAAGGAGGGGCACGAGGGGCAGATGGTATTGCACTTTCAGCCGCATCATGGAATGACGAAGGCAACAGTCATGCGACGACAAAGACAACGCCAATCAGATGGCGATGTGGCGCATTCCGACTTGGGTTAGTTTTCTTTTCGGTCGTAATTTACTATGCCTTTGTGTCTGCATCGCTGGCTTACAGTTTTCACCTCCTCTTTTTTATGCATCATCACAGCATGCCCCATTTATGATGCGCTTCGGTTATTTCACAGACGATCAATCCACTTCAAAGCTCAACGCTATCAGAAAACACACAAAGTTAGAACTCAACTCAGCAATCAATAATGGAGGACTTACGGAACCACCTGCTCGAAGCAAGATCCAGTTATGACATTGATGGTGTCTCAATAGCCCTTGCCGAAGCACCGTCTTCGGTTGCGGCAGCCGCCGTTGATAGCATCGATCCGATAGTAGAATGATCATACATTCCCGAAAATGGCCCGTGACTCCGTTATCCTTAGCTGTCTTTAATGGGAACCACGAATTGATAAAAACTCTGGTCCAGTATCGTTCTCGAGAGGCTGCTTTGAAAACGACATGGTTCTCGGACGATAAGGGCCAATCGAGGTCGATACTTGGTGGCTTCCTTTCCGAGCATTGCTCCAGACACAGAGCAGCAATTGCGCCGACCTACTTGACACACTAGCATGCGACCTATCAGACTTGGTAACCGGTGCGGAGCAGGAGCTTGGAAGACTCTTGTGGTTGTGGGCAGCACAGAACAATCTGGATCGATTCGTCGAGGCTCTTCTTGACGCTGGCTTCCCTGTCAATATGGCCTCTTCACCTCCTACACTTGGAGAACGGACCAGTGAAAGCTCGCCATACTCCCTGCCACGAACTGCGCTCTGGGAAGCATCAGCCCATGGGGGAAATCGAGTGGTTGATGCGTTGCTACGCCGAGGAGCGATAGTATCGTCATCCTCAAAAGGGATAAATGAAAACAAGCTGCCAAGGTAAGCCTTTTATTGTTCTAGTCGATTCCAACAGTAAGAGAGGGGAGCTCTTGCTAACACGATTTCCAGTAACATGTTTGCCGTCGCACAAGGACTGGAAGATAAAGTTGGCCCATCATTGCGGATTTTTGGTCATCGCAAGCCAGTTTATGATGACTCTCATGACTCTGATGATTCTGACGATCCTGATTACCCCAATAGCTCAGAGTCCGAAACTTCGATACACGGTGGAAAAGGCAACGATGTTCCGGATCATTGGAAGTCTGGAATCACAATAGACGGCGAAAGAAGCGACGTGGACAATTATACTGCAATCATCCACGCTCTCCTTGACAATGGAGAAGATCCCCACCCAGAGCCTATTCGACGTGGGAGCACGAACATACGGCCGGGTGTCAAATACGGGGATGAGGGTCTATCAGACCCTGCCATATGTCAATTCACAGCCCTTGGCTTGGTTTCGGTTGTCCAGCGTCTCCTAGAGATCACGCCATCTCTAGCGACATGCTGCTTCGACGGACAGACCCTGTTGCACTATGCCATCCGCAGCAGATACCACTGCATGGTGGCAAAGGTGTTAGAATGGTCACGCTTACCTGGGAACTCTATCATCGCGTCTTTGCTAAACGAACAGAGCCTTCCACCCCTCATTTACTGCGTCATGTATGGTACCACGGGGATCTTGCGACTTCTACTAGACTTCGGGATCAATCCAAACACACGAGGCAGTGCGGGTATGACGGCTCTTCTTTTAGCTACGTCTCTCAACAAGTTGGGTATGGTACGGGAGCTGTTAGCTAGACAGGCGGACCCAAACCTTATCCTGTCCTCCAAGGCAATGTCGGAGCCCGCAGAGACCTTTCCCTTGCTATCCCATGCATACGGGTATAGGGTGTCCGGATCACCGTTGCTTTTGGCATTTGCACAGCTTGAAGAAATTCCTCCACATCGTCAACCTAGCATCTTCACTGGGGAAATCGACTCACTAGCCTACCGTCGACGCACATACAAGATTATCAAGATGCTTCTTGCCTCAAAAGCAAGCATGGTCGTGCCGTCTTTTGTCGCCACCAAAAAAGACGTTCATAACGGCCGAAGCAAGCATGAGCTATTGGACCTTGCTGACGCTTGGGTCATCTCTCAAGTGTACCCTTATGAATACGCAGTGCGGGTAATTTCGAACGTTAAAGAACGCGTTGATTCACGGTGGGAACTAAGCCCAAGCGAATATGTGTCCTTTGCACATCATATTGTGGATGCCATACAGGCTTCTTTTCAAGGAGTGATCCCTCTGCCTGTGCTCGACAGCTGCCTACGGACTCTTTGTCGTCTCACGGTGGATTCCGACGGCTGCGCCTTCTTTCACGGGCTCTATTCTGCCGTTGAGCGGTTTCTCGACCTCGGTGCTGACGCAAGGGTGGAATTGCCGTACGGTGCAACACTTTTACATATTTGCAGCGACAGCATCAGGTACGAAACGTCAGACGAAGATCGTGAGAGTGTCGTGCGGGGCCGAATTCGCCGTTTGTTGTCCCTCGGTCTGCCTGTGAACATCATGGACGACACGGGGAGAACTCCATTGCATTATGCAGTCCTGCGCCACCAGGCTGCGGTGTCTGAGCTCCTGGACAATGGCGCCAACCCTCTTTCCCGAGACTGGACCACGTCAATCTTTGGCTCGGATAAGTCTGGCGATGAGGAGCTTGGGCTCACTGTACTTGACCTGTGTGTATCCAACAGCCGCGCAGTCATCCTAGAGGCGGTCAAAGCTCTCTTGCTTCATACCCCAAGCGACAGAATCGATTGGGGCAGGCTCCTTCGGCAGGCATGCGCCAGCAGAGTGTGGACGATTGAAGACAGCTTTGGTGAGCCACACATGACACTGGTCCATCTAATGGCCATGGATTGGATCCTAGCCGCGGCGCAAGCAGCGAATCCACGGATCCTGCTTCAACAAGATAAAAATGGGGATACGCCGCTTCACATTGCCTGTGGTGCCAACTCCGATCTTGCTTTGACAGCTATTTGCAGCATCCATGTCCCGTGGCAGGTTTATTGCATACAAGACAGCCTGGGTCGAACACCTCTGATGCGGGTCCTGGCCTGGCGAGATAAGAACATGACAGAATTTATGTTGAAAGCTATTCTCGGCGGAATTTCCAAAGCCGTTGCCATACCTGACATATCTTTGATTGAAGCTTCAACGTCCAATCTCGACGAAAACTATATCCACGCAGAAAACCATTTCAACTTCTCACGCCGTCGTTTTCGGGTGCAAGAAACATTGTCCCAACCCTTGCCATACGACCACCTTCTGCCTGAAAACGCCCCGTTCCAGCCCCAGAAAAACAAATTAAAGCCATTACCAGACAACGGTATCTGCTTGGCCTCTGCAGAACAGCGAGCACAGTGCTTTAACATGTGCGATGATGCCGGTTGGACTGCTCTTCATTACGCCATAGCGGCCGACTCGATCCATGCATTGGGCATGCTTCTCCAAGTTCCCGATGTTGTAGTAGAAGAAACCAGCCGCCAAGGAGCACCCTCACCCATGGCACTCGCCAAACTAACAGGTGAACAGTATGCCTATTTTTTCGGTAAGATTCCCAACCGAAGTATCCTTCTCATATTGAGTCAGCGGAAAAAGGCAGAGGTGTCTAGGTCAGCAGGTTTAGAGCACAGTGATGATAGCGACGGCGACGATGGTGGTGTTTACCTTTCTAATATCCCAAAACACCCTGAATCGGATGGCAAGGCTGCCATGGCTACTCGTACTCAAGCGCAGAGTTCATACTTAATATGGGTTGTAAGACTTGCGTGTCTGTCAATAATAGCGTTTGCTTCCATGTTTTTTGATTTTGAGGATGATACATCGCAACTAGATCCAAATATCCATGATACCTGGCTTGCTAATGTTTGGTTCCGGCTTCGGTCTTGGTTTTAGTTTTCATTGTGTTTGCAAACTTTTTTTTTTATCTTTATTTATATCTCCATTTACATCTTCAGTTCCATGTGTGGTTTTTCATTTCTTTTTCTTTTCAATATATTGCGCATACCAAAGATGAATATTCTTAAGAGAAATAAAACACTTGAAATTTAAATTAAGGTCGAATTGTTTGAAACGGTAGATATTCACTCAAGAAAAAGCAGAAAAAATAGAGTAGCTTGATTATATTTACGGATTGAATTGTTTAGCCGAATTTTCTTATGCTTCAAAGCTGGCACAATTCTGCAGGCTACACGCATGTTACAGCGACAAGCGACCGCAGTCTCACAACTTACATGACGAGTTTCTCCTCATCCCCTCGTACTGTATTTCCGTGTGGGCTACCCCGAGGCGAGTAGTGCGGAGAAGCTGCGTGGACGTGTGGAAGACGTGGGACTAGTCTGTGGATCGTGGCGCCTCCTCCGCAAGTTGATTTCCTGAACCAGGAAAAGCATTAGCAGGAGAGGAAGGAGAGACTCCAAGTAGTAGAATATATATAATGAGGACCGACGTGACCTTTGAAAGAAGAGACAATAAACAACCTTCAAACTTGACCGACGATATCAACCATTTTACGATTTCTTCCACAACGTCGAATCGACTTTTGGCAAATTCTCCAGACAACACCTTCTCCCACTTACACCCCGCCTCATCTCCACAATGGCCCCCAACTTTGAACTCCAAGACAAGGTCATTGTCATCACCGGCGGCTCCGGCGGTATCGGCCTGGCCACGGCTGAGTTCTTGCTCGCTCAGGGCGCCAAGGTCTCCATTGCCGACTTCTCGGAAAAGGGTATCGAGACCGCCACTGCCAAGATCCAGGCCGCCAACTACCCGGGCCAGTTGCACACCAGGTTTGTCGATGTGCGCAAGCCCGCCGATGTCGACGCCTGGATTGCCGATGTCGTCAAGACGTTTGGCGCCAAGCTCGACGGCGC
Source organism: Sporothrix variecibatus (assembly GCA_016097105.2). Classification (NCBI taxonomy): domain Eukaryota; kingdom Fungi; phylum Ascomycota; class Sordariomycetes; order Ophiostomatales; family Ophiostomataceae; genus Sporothrix; species Sporothrix variecibatus. The sequence continues at coordinate 4,880,109 of JADMNI010000001.1, read as the reverse complement.
CATCAACTTGGCCGGTGTTATCCCAAGGGAATCAACATTGAGCGCGTCGAGGACCTGAACGACCCGGACTGGCAGTTTGTCATGGACGTCAACCTCAACGGCGTGATGCACTCGATGCGGGCGCAGATCCGCGAGATGAACGAGTTTGGTTCCATCATCAACGCCAGCAGCGTGTGCGGTGTTATCGGTTTTGCAAAGAACGCAGCTTACACAGCGACGAAGCACGCTGTTGTGGGCATGACACGGTCGGCGGCCAAGGAGGTGGGTGACCGTAGCATCCGGGTCAACGCGATCGCACCCGGTCTGATCAACACGCCAATGGTCGCTGAGGCAGCCACCAAGGACAAAGTGGACGAGAACGGCAAGAAGGCCGACGATGCGGGCACGGCGCAAAAGTCTATCATCCGGCGACTGGGTAAGCCCGAGGAGGTCGCTGCTCTGTGCGCATGGCTGTTGTGTGACTACAGCCGGTACATTACGGGCACTGTGCAGGTCATTGACGGTGGTTACACATGTTAAGGAGGGAAAAGTTTTAAATAGAAATATAGCTAGAAATCTGTAAAATGTTTATCACGAAAGCAAAAGCTTGCATTGGTACTTGGATTATACTTCCTTGGTTTGGATATTTGACACGAAGACCATCCCGTAAGTTTGTCGACAAAAAAGACGGAATAAAGAACTGCATAGTCTTGGAGCTGCTCCTCTGTATTTTTTCTCCCCCCCCCCCCCTTCGATGACTCGTTAATGCTGGCAAAAAACCCCTCTGGGCACTTGACCCCAATGCACGTTAGCTAGGTCATGATGGCGGCTTTAGCATCGAGAGCTGCCCTGGAAAATAAACTCCCCGCAAAAGCGGACCACGCCGGGGAATAAAGACCGCCGCTAAATTTAAATACATTTAAATGCAATGAATCATGTCGTCAACGGCGTGCAGCCTCGACAGGTTTCGACAACAAATTCCTTGACTTTGCTTTAGTATTGTTGTTTTTATATACCCCCGGAAAATGTATATCACATGAAATTGTCATTTTCGTTACTGTCTTTATGTACACATTCTATCATATCACACAAATTACTTCTCAACTGTACTGTCGTCTATGGCCAGGTCCAGTGGCCGGCCCGCCGTTCGGCCGAGATGGGTATGTTGTCACCGTCGTCTTCAACGTTCCCAGTCGCGTTGTTCTTTTGTCCATCTACAGGTGCCGAAGTAGAGTTTGTTCTGTTTCCAGCCGTCTTGGATACAGTAGCAGGAGACCGACTTGATGCTGCCATGCCCACATCGACCATCGGGGTGTCCTTATCGGATGAGGAGTTGGCCGTGTTGCTATTCGTTCGGCTCATGTTTGCATTGCTGCTACTATTGGTGTTGCTATTATTGGAAGTATTGTTGGTTCCATTGTTGGTTGCTGTCGTCTGCCCCGAGGACAAATCACCCAACCCGCCATGCATCAGAAGATTTTCAAAAAATGCAAAGTCGACACCCTGCAGGGTCCAGTCATCGGCTGACCCACCGACACCTGTGTTGCTGCCATCTGTAGCCACGCTGGACGGCATAAAATTGCCACTAGGAGTCGTCGACGAGATGGTAGGTGTGTTGTTGTTATTGTTGTCAGCCACATTGGTGTAGAACATGTAGTTGCTGGCCTGAGGGTCGCTATTGGCAAGAACAGAAGAGGCTGGTTGGCGGTCGTACCGAGAGGACCGACGCTGGACCAGCTTGGCACCATGGCTAGACCCGTTAGCGGGTTGACGACGGGCGTCTCTCCGGCTGCATAGTTGGGTATGTGGCGATGAGGTCGGGGTTAAACGTCGGGTTGGTGGCAACTGCAGGTAGTAGGGACTCCAAGGAGCTGAGCGTTGGACCGTTCTGTAAGTATGGCGACTGCTGTTGTTGCTGCTGCATCTGAAACTGTTGCTGGAACTGTTGTTGCTGTTGTTGTTGACGTTCTTGCTGCTGCCGTTCCTGTTCCTGCTGGCGCTGTTGCTCCTCTTGCTGCTGCTGCTGCTCTTGCATCTCCTTTTGCAGCTGCTCTTCTTGTTGCTGCTGGCGCTGCTTGGCCTGGTTCTCGGTGTTGGGCCCACCAATCACACAGTCAATACCATTGTCGGGTTTCGTTGTGCCATTGGCGCGACCTCCCGGGTTGTTGCTCTTGGCCTCGGATGACAAGACGAGAGAGCACTCACTGCCGTTGACTCTCAGAATGCCCTCCTTGTTGATGCGGATGGTGCCCAAAAACGGCACCCACACACGCAGGTCGTCGGGTGCCTCGTTGGCACGAGCTCGGAGTGTAGCTTGTGCGTCCTGACAACCCAGAGAAGCCGCCACAGCTAGTGAGGCATCGAGCTCGACGTCGAGCATACGCCGCAAAAATGCTGCACTCTTGGCCGACAGGGCATCATCCTCATTGAGGCGGGCCATCTCGTCCATGCTTTCGAGGACACGCTCCATCATACCGCGGTCACTTAGACGCTGGTGGGCCAGGAAATCGTTGCCCACCATTTGATTTTGCTGCTGCTCGTTGCGGTGGCTGTCGAGGTGGGCCAGGCACAAGGTCATGCTGGCCAACAGGGCAAAAAAGTCGATGCAGCGACAGAAGAAAGTGACCTGCTTGAAGCTGCGCAGGGACAAGAAACGGGTCAAAACTTCGCGGCTGGCACTGACACATGTGATCTTGCTGTAGGCGTACTTGTCAACACTGCCAGCGCTGCCACCGCCCATGTTGTTTCCATTCCCATTCGTATGTGTATTTGCGTTTCCGGCACCATTGGAAGCGGCGTTGCTGACGGCGGCGGCGACGGCCGAGTTGCTCTCCTGCATATTGAATTCCGGGGGGATGGTGGTGGGGATCTTGTCCCCAGGACACGGAGCAGGTGTGCCGTGGGCCGGTCTATGGTAGTGGCAGCGGCGGCCTCCTCGGGGACAACACCTGACGTGGAAGAACTTGCAGCTTCGGCAGCAACGGCAGCGTTTTCTTCTGCTACCGCCATAGCCGCCGATTTCGCCGTTGTGTCTGTACCCCGGCGCAGCATGTACGGCAAGTGCAGCTGGGTCAGCAGATTGGTAGTGGAACAGCTGGTCCACCAGCCGCTGGGTCTGCATAAAGACAGCCGTGCCATCGCCTTCCCACTCATTGATCTGGGGGGTTAGCCACCACTGAGCAGGCATGCTGCGGGAGGCACGCTGCAGAGCCAAGTCAATGGCCTGAGTGGACAGCACGTTGGTGACGTCGCTGTAGCCGTCGTCGATATCGCAAGCATTCATCGCACAGCCCTTTCCCTCGTCATCCTCGCCACGCCAGGCCTCGTTGCGTTCAATGATGCGGCCCACAATGACAGCATGGGCCTCTTCAATGCGCCTCAGGTCCTTATAGAGAGAGACGAACGCAGCAATGCCAGCCTCATCGCCTTCGAGACTGGCCGGGATAGGTGGCGGCGGGATGTCGATCTTTTGCTGGGGGCCATTATGCGATAGGGTCTTGAGAGCGCCCTTACCATAGGACGGGTGAAGGACAGCCGGGTCACCAGGTGCACCTTGGGTAAACCCAGCATAAGGGACAAATAGCGGTCAGCATACACAATGCGGAACCACAGGCACTGAGGCACGATAGGTTGCTGTGTACCCGGGTCAATGGACTTAATCGTGGCGGCAGGGAAGCCACGTTGCAGACCCATCAGTTGACCCATGGTCATGGCGCGACGGAAGGCCAGCCAGGCTCGTCTCAGATTGCCCTGGTTGGATTGAATGACACCCTGCATCACGAGGCACTGCACGCCCTCGAGGGAGCCGATGAGGCTGTCGTTACCGGTCACGACGGTGTTTGGTGGCGCAGACAGCCCGCTGCATGATCTCACGGTGTGGCACCTTGAGCTTGCGCAGAGCAGGATCGAACTGTGGGTGCAGGTGCTGGAGAAAAAAGAGGCGAGCATCAACAATTTCTGGGCAACGAGTACGAGATGCGAGCCGAGGGGAGGGAGAAACAAGACGGTGCTGGCAGATTCCCGGCTAACAGGCGGTGTCTGGGCAGCAAGCACGGCCGAAAAGGCGTGTACACACAAGCACCTTGTGGAGGCCAGACCGCACAGGTGTAGACAAGGCATCCAGGATCAAGCCAAGGTCTTCCGGTGATGGCCAAGCGGCGGCCAGAGTGTTGTAGCGGCGCACATACTCGTCGTGCATGTGATTCGCGACCTGGATGGCGCGTGTTGCGGCATTGGGGGAATCCGAGTTGGGATTATTCTGGGCGGGTATGCCTGCAATCGTTTGTGTTAATGATGCGCCGGCTCGACTGCCAGTCTTTGATGTTTTGTTGGTGGTTTGTGAGTCTCCTTCAGCACCTTCCGTGGCGTCGGCATCTGATCCAGCAGCGCCGGCAACGCGAGTAGCTGTTGTGCTTGCCGTTGATGCAGGCGTGGCTGGGCCCGTGATCTTGGGCGGCATGGTCCCCGGTTGCTCCTCCTCGCCCATGACAGTTCCTCGTTCGTGGCCAAACCAAGTTGTGTATGTCGTCGGCCCTGACCGTTGCTCTTCGGTGTCTGTCGGTGTCGTTATGCAGTCCGGCTGACGGCAAGATAGCCCTCGCGCAAGCTAATCATTGTCTCAGGTGGTGGGATGTTGTTGATGTTGTGGCGTTGGGCTGCTGGCGGCTCATGTCTTTGTGGGCCAATACTGTCTGGTCCGCCCTCTTCTTCTCCATCGAAATCGTCTTCTACTGGTCGCCGGCGGTGTCTTGATGATGACGGCGATGTTGCTGATGTCACGGTCGACGTTGTGGATGGTGAGCCATGGCTGGGCCCACGGCCTGTGCTGCTCTTGAGAACTTGGTATTGTTGATGCTGCTGTGCCTGTTGCTGCTGGTTCTTCACGAGCATCTCCACCAAGGCCTCCATACGGCCCAAGCGGTCGTCGACATGCCGGCTGTGGTTGGCAGCCGCGGACAGGGCTGTGGTCTCGGGCAGGTCCTGGCTCACACAGGGCGTGCCCCGGCGGCGACACCCATCGCACACAAGACCAGCAAAAGGCCTCGGCATCGCCAATCTCGTCTAGGTCAAGGGGTGTACCATCGGGCGCTGAAAAGGTGCAGCGGATCTTCTTGCGCTTGCAGGCCCAGCAGCTGTGGGTGCCTTTGCGAATCTTGCGGCGCTTGGTGGCATGGGTTGCTGGTGGTGAGCCGGTGTTGTTTGTGTTTTGTGGAGGTGGTGAAGCTGTGGCCGATCTCGAGGCTGACGCGGAGCCGGATGCAGGGAGGCTCTTTCCTGTTCCGCGAGCAACAGCTGTGGCCGGGCTGTGGTCGGAGGAAAGAGCGCGTCGCGGGGGCATTGTGAAAAGGGAAAGAGGCCAAGCGGCGTCAAAGAAAGAAGGTACGATGGAGGTTAGAGCAGGGACGAGGCTGAGTGTATGTGGCTAGTGGGTTGCGATGCGGCACTCGGAGAGAATAGAGTACCGCAGCTGCGTATGTTCTTTGCTTTGCTCCGTGCAATTGAATATCTCTCCGGGAGTGAGAATGAGGGTTCATGAATTTCGTCCAGCCATGCCTGTTCTTCGGCGGAACGATGATGGTCATAAAAGATGAGTGAGATACGGAGAGAAAGAGAAGAAAAAGAGGAAATCAATTGTGAGACTGGAAACTGGAATGGAATTAAACTGTAGTAGAGTAAAAAGAGAGCAAAAACACCAATGGAGAGAGCATAACGCCCCCCAAAGGATCATTTCTGTAGGGTCTCGAATGGGCCTTGAAATGGCGACACTTACACGCCCTACAGACAGCAAGAGCCAAAGCGTAAGAGTTGCGTGAGAGCTTCCGCCGCGCTCGGCGGAACAAAAGACTTCAGCTCCTACCAAAAGTGGTAATTATGGGGAAACGGACAGTCATCAACCCGATTCTTTGTCATCTGTGCCTTCTGTTTTGGGGAGCATAGGTTGGTGGGGATCGCGCTGGGAAGGAGCCGCCCCCAAATAGCCCCAAATAGCGTGCCTTCCCGTCAAACGCCAAAGACCCTACCGATTTAACCTAAATTTTGAGGTCTGAAGTTTTCTTCGAGAATAGAACTCTCGACGTCTTCGAAACGGAGAACGGTGAAAGAATCTTATCTTGCATTATGCTTGTAACCCTTTTTGGCCTTTTCGTCATTGGCAGTCCCGAGATGCACCTGCGTGGTGGATATGTGAATGGCCTGGTGGCCTGAGCCCCAAGGTAAGCACGCGCAATTCACGCCTTGCACGGCTCTTCCACACTTCGCCCAGAGAATTTCATCGCACACCACAGACAACCCGTCCGAAACAGTCATTCACTGAACCAAGGCCCCAACCTTTCCCCTGGTTGCTTCATTTATTGCTTCAAGAACGTGGCTGCCTTGTTGTTTTTGTACCTGAACCACGAAGCATCCGGGGATTTTTCCTCACGTCTCCCAAAAATGTCTGTTCACAGCGGCCGGAAAACCACATGATACCGACTGTCAGCCGGCTCGACCGCCGCACACAGCGAACGTCCGCAGCCTGAAAACCCGCTTAAGGGTAAAAATGGACGGTACAGCACGCCGCGTCACGCCAGTGTCGAACTGACAAGGCAAAGGAGAAGAGAAAGTGTAAGATGGAGACGTGGAGTCTGTGTTACGCGTTATGCTTCGGGATTTTTACGTCGTCCGGTCTCTCATTTTCTGTCTTGGGCAAGGCTTGGTGTCGGCGCCGGGACTCTCGTCGACCGTGTCTCGCGATGTGCAAAACTTTTTGCAGAACGCGAAGTCACGTGCACTTTACAGTGTAGTAGCGTACCTCTCTCTACCTCCGTGGTACACGGCGGTCGGACGCTGGACGACGAAGCACAGGGTAATATGCTCCTAATATAAAGGTAAATAAACGTAAATAACACGCTCGTCGTAGTATTTTCATTTACAGCTTCCGAGCACAGCCCGGGCTGCGGGTGGAGGTCAAGGCCGATTATGTGCTCATCATCGTGCCTCCTTTGTCTCTGCTGACAAGACAGTCGGGACAACATTATCAATTATCATGTCACGATGCTGTATCGCGGAGACATATTGTGCCAAGGGCTGCCTTGAGAGCCACATTGATGTCAAAACGGTGATTCTTTGGTAATGAATGGTCGACGACGAGCCCGTGCAAATGCCGGCAGATATTTATCACATGCTTCATATTCTCGAGCTCTGTTGTGGTACACAACATAATGCATAGGATGAGAAACGCTGTGCTTTGACTTGACCCAAATATTGTCACAGAAGAAATATTGACTTTCTTATGTGGGCTGTAGCAGTAGGCTGCCTCAAACATTATGATGTAGAAGAATATAAACAATCAAAACTCAATGTCGAGGATATCCAAATGGTGTCAACTACCAAGGGCGGAAAGAAAGATGCCTATGTTGTCAACTTTCATAACAATTTATTACGAAAGTCTTGTAATGAATGCTACCTCGCACAGCAGATATTCTAAAGTATTGTAGGACAATAGCATGCTTCCACCGTGGCACTACCTCCACGGCCCCGGATTTTCTGTATTTTGACAGTTTCCGACAGACGTCTGAGTCTACAGTTTCATGGCCGTACTCGCCACTGATGCTTATCTTCATTCAAGCTTCGCCTGGTCGGAACGGTAAATTCAAGTCCGACCTCGGTTCGGGCAGACACAGTGCTTACTCGACATGCACTAGTTGTGCACATTGATTTTTGAGAAAAGCACAGCGTATGCTTATAACAGTACAGTGCTACTATCCTAGTGCCGTATTTGCCGTCGTGGGCTGCGTTGATAGGTTTGAGGTTATCCCTGATTTCAAGTAGAAATGTAGGACGTAATATTATGGTTCATAAAACAAGTGTATCTTTTGTAGAGCAGCTACTCGCCGGAGCGTGAAAAAGTCTGTTCGAATTCTATTACTGTCGACAAACGACGATCGGCATATATTACTTGATTGGGGCACAATCAGAGAGAGTTCAACCTTGAAAGAACCGTTAATAAGGAGGGGAGTCAGCAATGAGAACAGGGTTGTGAAAATCTCGAGGAAAAAAGCAAGCAAGACGTAAGCTGATAGGGGCGTGAGATTGAATCATTGCTGTCGTGGTGTTGTTTCAATTGCAGAGGGACGTGGGCCAATAACAGCGATCCGTAACAGCGGTCCGTAAGAAGTGGTACTTTGCCCAGGAAAATGCGGACCGTATTTGTGTTTTTCCTTATTGATTTTCGTTCCCTGGATCTTCCATTTCGCCAGCCGGTCTTCCTCGCTCTCGCTCTTATTTTCCCTCTTTGTCTTTCTGTCTCTGACCTCTCACGCCGTCTCTCCTCCAAAAATCACCCCTTTTCTTTTCTTCTCTCTCCCGTGTCTATCCTGACGGAGTCGGTCGCTACTCTGTCGGCTCCTGGCATGCAACCGCGCTCCGTTTTTGTGTTTTGTGCCTTTCCCTGGGTTACATGTACCGTTTTCTGCATTCTTCTATTCTCTTCCTTCTTATCTAACACGGGCCATTGATCGTCTGATACGTGGATGGCTTGCAGCTTGCAGCTTGCAGCTTGCAGCTTGCAGCTTGCAGCAAGTGCGGCCAAATGACGTTGGGAAACTTCCACCGCGCTCGGCGGACCGGTCTTAGTGCCTATGCCACGCCTAGCTTCCAGCACGTTTTTGTCTTTCTTTCCTCAGACATGCCCCCTTGCCCTCAGCCGCGCCACGGACGTAACGCGCGTTACGTGGGCCTGTAATTTCTAATCTCCAGTATCTCACCTACCTGGCTCAAACTCCAGCTTAACTCCACCCCTCCATTTTCGGTTTTGCACTGTCTCGACGTTCACCTCCGTACTCCTGCCTGCCCTCTCACCTGCTTTTTTTGTATGTTCTTTGTCCCACGAAAGCTATCCCATCTTTGCGGCTTAGCCTCACACTCTAAATTTTCGTGTGCCGGGAGGCTGCATCCAGACCCCGTTTCAATATCCTCGCCCATTCTTTCCCTTTTTTGCCCGTTTCTCCTTTTTCTGACAAATGCCCCCACAGTCTCAGCACCAAGAAGCACGTCTTCTCAGTCATACGCGGCCCAACATCTTTCCTTTCCGTTTGCTTGTCCTTCTTTATCTCTTTTTTATTTTTTGGTCCCGTTTACTTCCCTGTCTGGACCCGTCTTGCTGACCCCTGGCTCTGCCCTACGAGGACCCGGCGGCCTGCCCGCGTTGTCGGCGGAGGTACGACGTACTGGTAAGACCTAGCAAAAACAAGTAAAACACGGCAAACTAGCCAATAGACAGAACCAGTTGACATAAGCCATTGCCAACAAAATTCGTACTTTGCAGTCCACAATAACGCCAGTCATCATAGATCCACATAGCTTCTCGCCGACTGACTCCCAACGGACCTCCTTTTCCACCGTATATTTTCGTTGCGTTTTCATATGATCTTCGTTCAGAGGTTTTCGTCTTTCTTACTAAACACGGCGTCTCTGTGCACCGTTTTAGAAGACGTTTACATGAACGGAGCGTCAATGCTTATTTCAACCTGGCAAGTACTTCGTACTTTCTTTTTTCTGACCATCTCTGTCATATTTGCCATCTATCCAACCGGTCGGGGTCCGGAACGTACCAGAAACCGGACGACTGCTTAAAACGTCCTCCGTAGCGTGAACGGTCCATCCCTCGTTTCTTTGTTTTTTACAAGGCAAAACGGTAGCACGGAGTGAACGAGAACAACCAGGGGTAGCGTAACGCAAGTGAAAAATAAGGATGAAAGAAGAATGAAAAAGGAAAGAAAGAAAAAGTAGAAGAGATCCACTATGCGATCCCGTCTGTCTGCAGTACCGAAAAAAGAGACCCCAGCGTGTATATAACAACAAGATGCAAGCCACCAAACGTATTTGTCCTTATCTCGTGTCTTTTGTCTCCTCTCTTCACTCCCCTCTTTCGCCATCCCGACAGATCTAGTAGTCTGCTGGCCACACTGCTTGTTTATACATAATTATACTTGACATTTGTTTGTCAATACAGGCTATCTACAACAACAAAACTCGACTACTATCAACAACAACCAACCGACATCATGAGTGGCGACAGCACCCGCGTGCCGACGCCGGCCGGCACTCTGACCGACCAAGAGAACAACACCACCACCAACAACCACCTCAGCGTCAACAAGGAGGACCAGGTTGGCGGCGAGACTACCGACTACGACGAGAAGAAGGACGCAGCCGGCGATGCTACTAGCATTGACATCGAGAAGACCGAGGCCAATGCCGCGGCCGCTCCTGCTGCCGGCACCAATGCGGACAGCGTAGCCGTCGACGAGAACGGCGATGCCTACCCGACGGGCAGCAAGCTTATCTTTATCGTTGTTGCCCTGGTTCTTACTACTCTCCTTATCGCCATGGACATGACAATTGTGGCCACCGAGATCCCTAAGATTACTGATGAGTTCCATGGTCTCGACAAGGTCTCCTGGTACGGCGCCGCGTACTTTATGTGCGTTGGTGGCTCGCAGTCCACATGGGGCAAGATGTTCAAGTATTTCCGCTCAAGACTACCTATATCGTGGCTCTCGTCCTGTTCGAGGCCGGCAGTGCTCTGTGTGGCGCGTCGCCCAACGCTACCGCCCTCATTGTTGGCCGTGCCATTGCTGGTCTGAGTGCCTCTGGTCTCGTGTCCGGTGCCTACATTATCATTGGTTTCTCTGCGCCCCCGTCTACGCGTCCCCTCCTGACCAGTATCACGGGTGCCGCCTACGGTATTGCCTCCGTTATTGCCCGCTAATTGGCGGTGCCTTTGCCGACCATGTTACCTGGCGTTGGGCTTTCTACATCAACCTGCCCATCGGCGCCGTCTCTGGTCTTCTGTTTGTCATCTTCTTCAAGACCCCTGCTGCTTCACGTCCCAAGTCTGCCACGCTCTCTGAGAAGATCTGGCACACCGATCCGCTCGGTGCTGCTCTGCTCATGGGCGCCATCATCTGCTTCATTCTCGGTCTCCAGTGGGGTGGTCAGACCAAGGCGTGGTCTAGCGGCAGCGTCATTGGCGTCCTTGTGGCTTTCGGTGTCATTCTCATCATCTTTGCCGGCTGGCAGATCTTCCAGGGCGAGCGTGCCATGATGACGCCTCGCCTGCTCCGCCAGCGCTCAGTGTGGGTGTCGTCGCTCTTCTCGTTCAACTTTGCCGGCGGTTATTTCCTGATTGTGTACTTTTTGCCCGTCTACTTCCAGAGTATCGATGGTGTCAGCCCTACTGCTTCGGGTGTTCGCAACTTGCCCATTATCATTGCCGTTACCATTGCCACAATCTCGTCGGGTATCCTGATGGCTAAGACCGGCCGCGTGGCTGCCATGATGACTATTGGTGGTGTCCTGGCCACCGTTGCCTCGGGCCTCCTCTACACCCTCAAGGTCGGCAGCAACTCGGGTCACTGGATCGGCTTCCAGGTCCTGGCTGGTCTCGGCTACGGCTTCTCCTTCCAGCTTCCCATTATCTACGCCCAGAGCAAGACCACGGCCGAAGACATGGCTGCCACGACTGCTATTGTTCTCTGTTTCCAGACTGTCGGTGGTGCCTTTTACGACTCGGCGGCCCAGTCTGCCTTTGTCAACACCATCATCCGCCGTCTGGCCGTCCTTGTTCCCGACCTGAACCCTTCCGTCGTTATCAACACCGGCAACACGCAGTTGCGCACTGTCTTTGCTGGTGCCGACCTGAACGGTGTGCTGGAGTCATACAGCCGCGGTATCCAGATTGCCTTCAGTCTGTCGATTGTCGGCGCTGGTACTGCCACCCTTATCGGCATGGCCTCCAGCTGGAGACGCATCGGCCACAACCCTGATGCCATGGGCGGTGCCGCTTAAGTGCATACTTCTCAAGACACAAACTCCATGGCCATCCAGCATCCATCCTGGCCCATATCCGCCCTATATCCATATACTCCTCCATACACTCTAGACAGGCACCCTGCCTCGGTTAATTTGGCTTATATCATCTTTCATTCTTCGTTCTTATCATCAAAGCATTGTTGGATTTCACTCTTCATCATTGTTTGGCTGCATTTTGATTTTGGTTCCATAGAACTCTTCTCTTTGTATTAATTTTATGTCGTGCTATTCTTTTTGAATACCTTTTCTGTTTCTATTATATCCATCGTATTATATCCACAGTTGACAGAATAGACTTCTTGATGACGATAAACAACGCTCTCATTTTCTATCCTCCCCTGAATTTTATTCACTGAAAAAGAATGTTAAGTGTAACAAAATACGGCGTAGTGCAAAGCAACACGCGGGTATATGGTATATGGTGTATATTCGTTTAGAAGAGGTTACCCTTGGACTGGGTACCATTCTCCTCCTCAACCTTCCGGAGGTTGATGTTGCGCCACAGCAGCACACTGATGACCGTGGGGACCATGAAGACAGCACCAGCAATCACCATCTTGTGCATGACGCTGGCATAGGCCTCGATGATGGCGTTGCGGATGGGGCTGCCCATGGGGTAGCTGAGCTGCACAATGAGCGAGTCGTAAATTTCCGATGTCATGTTCTTGGAGTCAGCCGGCAGGGCGTTGTACATGGCCTTGGGCAGCTCGTTGGTCCAGAGAGCGCCGGCAATGGTCTCACCAATGGAGGCACCAATGGAGCCGAACAGGCCGTAGATGGCCAGGACGACAGCGACTTCCTGGTGAGTGACGGGGGCCATGACAGCCATCTGCGAGCACAGCGACAGGAAACCAGAGCCAAAACCGTTGAGGAGCTGACCGCACACAAGAAGACCAGTGGAGGTGTCCGGGCGACGGAACTTGATGAGCAGTCCCGTACCAATAATCATAAAGGGCAGACCAATGGCACCAATGTACTTGTAGTTGCCAGTGTAGCGGGCGGCCATGCCGATAAAGGGCGACAAGAAAGCGGCACCGAGCGAGAATGCGTTGAGAATGTAGCCGGACGTAGTGATGGACTGGTTGTTGACAACCTGCAGGTACGAGCCGTAGTAGGTGTCCCAACAGTAGATGGAGGTGAACATGAAGCCGTAAACGAGCGAGCCACCGAGAATGGTGCGGTCGGTAAGGTGGTTCCAGGGCAGGAACTGGACAGGGGCAAACATCTTCTCCCAGACAGCAAAGAGACCCAGGCAGACACCGCCAACAATGAACATGGCAATAATGTAGCCCGTCTTCCAGCCGTTCGGGGCCGACGTGGCGAGCGAGAACGGCAGCAGGATCAGCGAGAAACCGGCCGAGGACAGTAGGAGACCCATAACGTCAAACTGCACAACGTAGTGCTTGGTCGACTCCCAGAAGGTGCGGTTGGACTCCTTGACCGGGTAGACACCGAGGCGCTTGGCCTTTTGCGACTGCAGGATGAACACAATGAGCATGGGCACGGAGAAGCCGACCAGGATAATGGCCCACGAGCCGAACGCCCAGCGGAAGTTGAGGTTGTCGTAGTAGAGCTGCGAGATCTTGGAGCCGGCAAAGACGGTGGCGATTGTGGGCGTCTGGTTGAGACCGAAAATGACCAGACGGTTCTTGAGCGTCGTCATATCAGCGACAACAACGTTCAGAATGTACAGCAGGCCCAGGTAGCCGACCCAGTACAGAGTCTGGGCAGCGGCGTAGGTTTCGACGTTCTTGCAGGCGGCCTTCATAATCTGGCCGACGGTCAGGAGCAGCAGCATGAAGCAGAAACCCTCAACACGGCCCCAAACGTCGATAATCTTAGCGATCGTGAGCGAAGAGACACCGCCGATGATCGTGGACACGATGCCAATGGTGGCGAGCAGACCGTGGGCGTCAAACTCGGAGGTGACGTAGGCCGACAGGTTGCCCTGGATGCTGGACTGCATAGCGAGAATGAAGTTCATAAGGTAGATCCTGAGGTTGTTAGCAACCACACGAAATATCAAAGCGATCAAAACATCACGAGACGCTGTAACCGTTGGCTTTGCGGTTCCCGACTTACAAGATGAACATCACAACAATCGTGCGCCGGGACCAGACCTGCGTAATGGCCTCGACCTGCCTCACACCCTCCTGCTTGAACGTCGACTCGTTGTCGCCCGCGCCCTTTTCGTCGGAGTCATTGTGGTCCAGGGCGGCCTCGGTGTCGACCTGGGCGACCGACTTCTCGACATCCGTGCCCACGGCGGGGTGCTGGTTGACTTCGGAGACAGACATTGTTGTCTTCTGTTTTGACTTTTTTTGTGACAAAAAAGGGTAAGGACAGTATAAACAAAAAGAACAAAAGTGGGAGAGAAGAAGAGAAAGGGCAGAAGAAGTCGATATTATAGAAATGCACTCCAAGGAATGAAGACTTGAGCTTCGCTTGCTTGTCTCTTTTTCTTCTTTTTCAATTCCGAGAACGGATCGGCAACGCAGGTCAGATTATATACAAGTCGGGTTCTACCGCGCCAAGGCGTCGAGACAAGCAAAAACTTTTGTTGGCTAGAGACGTCTCGTTCCCAAATATACAAAGTACAAAGGACACCCACACAGAATCACAAGCACATAGTGTGATGAAGTTTATGAATTATGAGTAGTATGCAGTAGTATCTGGGTGCCCCATAGGGTCCCACGGCTTTAGAGATGGGAGGGTGGAGATGGTCCTGGCTCTCTTTCACGGGTAGACCCCTGTCATGGAGGTCGGCTGTCTGGACTCTCGCGACGCAGCGAGGTGTGTCTATGTGGTATTGTTATTGTGGGCAGGTCGGAAGGAGAATAAGTGGTTTAAATCAGCGACAGATAGGCCATGCATACGAGTGTGGTGGCGAGCTTCAGTCTCAATTCTCGACTCAAAAGTCTTGCTTGGATCGACAACCTCGATTCGTTGTGCACGCGGCCAGAGTCGGCCAAGCAGCGGGCCATGCGCCAAATGGGGGCATAGCTCCATTTTTAGAGAGACAGGGTCAGCAACGTGGGTGGGAGAGATAATACGTTCCCAGTACTGAGTAGAATAACAGACACAATCAGATAAAAACAAAAACAAAAAATCTCCAAGACGAGAATCTGACGGAGCGACAAGACAGTTTAAAGACGATGTCGGAGCTTCTAGGACGTGCAGGATATGCATCGAGAGGGTCTGCATCGTCCAAGTTTCAATTCGGAGTCTGTTTGGCAACCGAACTTGGCTATTTCGACACATTTTCAACGGGGATCACGCTTTCCCTGCAATTTTTCATGTTGCTTTAACGTCATTTTTCAACATCTTGTCACGTTTTGCCGCGACCTGTCGTTCTTGTCGTCCTTGTCGTATTTTTCTTCGCGTGTTTCTCCATCTTGGCCGGGTCTGGATGGGGGTCCTTGATGGTTCTCGGGTGTTCTGGGGGTCTAGAAAAGTCACATGGCGATAGGGTTCAGATAGCATACAACGTTTTTCTGGTCTTTTTACCTTTTTTCTGGATTTCCCATCTTTTTGCTCTGATCTGCTTCCCCTTCTTCTCTCGTTTTCTCACCAAATAGCTGCTATCCATGCTCTCTGCTGCTCTTTTCCCTCTTTTTCCTCTTCCTTTCGCAGTCTGTCCCGCAATAACCGGAGATGGGCGGGCCACCCACGGGCGTGGGATGGTGTGAAAGTGGACTGCAACTGCAAGAAGTGGACGCCAACTAGTTGTATTGGCCTTGTGTGGGACTAGGCTTGATCAATACTACCCAAGCGTTGCCGATCCGACCCTATTTTTTTGTGTTCTGTCTTCCTTTCAGTGATCTTGTCCCCTGTGTAGTAGCCGTTGTTGGCCTCTCATTTGTCCCTTATGTCCCTGGAACCGGTGCGGTTCCTTTGGCCTTTTCTGTTTCTTTTCCTCTCGCAAAGTGGGGAATCTGATAACTCTACTCCATCTGATAAAAATTTTCAGGCCCAGGTTTTGGCAGCCGGGATTTAATCTGATTTGAATTTTTGTTTTCGTTGCTCACCTTTGGTTTTGTCATGCTTTGTCTGAATTTTATGTCTAGAGCAAAGGCCAAGTCTTAACTTCAATAAATGACCAAGCTTCGGTTCGAAAGACCACACTGGCTGGAGGAAATAATTTCAATTGCCGTGCCTGTGGATGTTGATTCTTTTTTTTTTCTCTCTTTCTGTTTCTCGTACCTGGCTGCCGTTTTTCTACACGTATCCCACTCTTCATGTGCACTACGTCGAAAGATACTCTACTGTGCCCATCTCCCTTTGGTTATCAATCTTATCCGGGTCCGTGGTGTCCCCATCTGGAAAAGGGCAATCCCAGGACCGATCCAAAACCAGGAAAAGAAGCGCCTGCAGATGCAGACCGATGCACTGATGCAAACGCCTGCAAGCACCTTCCTTCCTGGAACTATTCTGTGATCTGTAAGGCACGGGTCCTACGGTAATACCATAAGGAAGAAACGACCACGAAACAATAACAAAAAAAAAAGCGCACGAAAAGAAGCACAGAAAAAAAGGCCATCGAGTGCCTCCGGTGCCGGCTAACAGGGTCACAACGCCAAGCGGGCCCCTAGTGTTTGCGCTTGCGGAAAGGGGATATGAAAATGGTGTGGATGTCGTTGAAGTGCTCCAGGGATGTTGACGGAGACGGTTTTGTTTTGTGGCCCATCCCCCCATTTTGACCCTTGTTGTGTGGTCCAACAACCTTTTCCTTCCTTCTTCCTTCGTTGCTTTTTTACATCTGCCATCGTCTTAGCAGTGCCAAATTGACTAACACGCATCTATTCATCCTCCGCCGCAACCTATTTCTCGGCACTTTTGTTTTCTTTGCTTTTTATTCGCACTTGCAGACTGCACAGCCTACACTGGTCTATTTTCTTCACGCCAAATCATGCCCATTGCACTCCCTCGATTTGGCCGAGCCAATATTTTGCGGCTGCCGGGAACGAATTGCAGGGCGTTTCTGAAATCGAAGTTGATTTGATTCCAAAGAGCCGCAAGTGCGCGTGGCGTGTGCACGGTTGTGTGTGTGGGAACTTTTGATATGTACACTTTCTTCTTCGGTGAAGCCAATATGTACAAGAGTCAGTCCCAGTACGACGTACACGCCACTGGAAAAATTCTGGCCTTTGCAAGTCGTTATACTCCGTACACTGAAGAGTGAGTAGATTATGTATCATATGTATCATCTAGAACACGCAACGAACACGCGTCGAACGACGGCCGAAGCAATCTAGACTGGTGGATACAGCTTTCGGTAGGGATGAGATCCATGATGTGCTCCGTTGATTCGGGGCAAACTTGTTGAAAATACGGCCAGCATAACAAGGTAATATGGTCCATGCTCCTGTCTGTGTGTCTCCTTGTCAATGACCCTTTTTCCACAATGCTATTTGGAAGGGGCCGATTAACATGAAAGAGTGCCATGAAAGTTACATAAGGACGAATGGAGATGGAGCGGCATGCTAGCGACATGAGAGGGTCACAGGTGCAAAAAAACTTTAAACAAATCAAATGCAAATCCAATGCAACGCTGGGTGGCAAGACCAGGACCAACAAATACCACCGTCCAAATACTAAGAACGAGGCCACACGGACAACAACCTTGCTAGGCAAAGCGGAAAGCAAGCCAAGACATCCAAGACGTCCAGATGTCAATGAAAGGAAAGACAATAAGAAAAAGAAGAGAAGAGAAGAAATAAAATACCCCCACACGACAATATCCACATCGTACTTTTGCCGTTGCATCGCAGCAGGGCCAATAAGCGCAAGGATGCAGCAAGGCAAGAGTGGCGAAGATACAGGTTCGACTCTGATGATGAGCAAGATTATCTTTGTGTCTCGTTGCCTCCTTCCGTATCGGAGCGTACAAGAAAACATGCATGGCTTTGTATTCCTTAATGAAATGAACTTGGAGAAGCGAGAGTGTTCGCGTGTGTCAAAGTCTTATACGTGGAGCCTGGTCAGGATGAGGAACAAGCACAACGTGCTGATGGAACTTGCTGTCCGTCTGTATGGCTCGAAAGTTTTGTCTCTTTGCTATCAGACTATCAGATTGATCTAATCTAATCATTCGCCACAAAAAAGGACTGCCGATCTGTCGCCTCTTTGTATAGCCGAACACACGATCACCCCCTTTCTTTCACACCTCCTCAACTTGCTCAACACCTCCTGCGTGTGCCTCTTTTCCCTCAGTCTCCAAGCCGTGCACATCGACAGCCGTCACGCCAGCCGCATGTGCCGTCTCGTACCGCCGACGAGCCGCTCTTGCCCACACGGATGCACCTGCATCGAACAACAAGTCCATATCCTCGAGCGTCACACCTTTGGTCTCAGGCACCAAAAAGTAGGTGAAGATAAAGCCGACCACAATCCACGCCGCATAAAACAGATATGTGCCGTACTGGATGCTGTTCACCATGTACGGAAGGCTGTACACGACGACAAACTGGCCCAGGTACTGCGTGCTCGTTGGGAACATCATGGCAAAGCTGCGGATGCGCGTGGGGAAGACCTCGGCAGCAAAGATCCACGGAATGGAGGTCCAGCTGGCACTATTGGCAATGATATAGATATAGATCATGGCCAGCGCGGCTTGGCCACCCGGACTGCCGCCGCCAACTTGGGCCGTGGCTGGGTCATTGCCGACAATCTTGGCGAAGGCACCGACATAGAACATGCAAATGGCCATGACGACGGCACCGATGAGCATCGGAGGACGGCGACCGAAGCGGTCAACTATGAAAAAGGAGAACAGAATGCTGCTAACCATTTTCACAATGCCATAGACACCGGTGGCCAGCAGGGCGACTTCGGTCGTCGAGTAGCCGAGCTCCTCAAAGATGATGGGACTGAAATAATTCACGGCGTTGATGCCTGTGAGCTGTTGCAACATCATGAGCGAGATGGACAACAGGACGCGGTTGCGAACGCCCGGGGCACAGAGCTCGCGCCAGAGTTGGCGGTGCTCGCGGAGGACCCCTGTGGGGCGACGGTAACGGCCCGCGGAGGACGGCCCCACATTTCCCGCCGTACCCGTCCCGCTGACATTGGCGTCGAGCTCCTGCTCAATTGAGATGCTGGCTTGCGCCTCTGCCAGCTCGGACTGCACGAGTGGATGGTCTTCGGGCAGGTTGCGCACCCAGGCGAGTGCCTTACGCGCCTCGGCCGTACGGCCCTTGGTGAGCAGCCAGCGCGGCGACTCGATCATAAAGGGGATGCTGATGATGCAGAGCACCGAGGGTATAAACTGGAGAGCGAATGGGATCCGCCACTGTGCACTGCTGTTCTTGCCCGGTAGGTTGCGAACGACACCATAGTTGACCCAGAAGCCGATGACCAAGAAGATTTGGACCATGATTTCAAAGATGGCGACGAGTCGACCACGAATGGCGTTGGGGGCGAACTCGGCAATATAAATCGGCAACACCAGCATGGCGCTGCCGACAGCAAGGCCTGTCAAGGCACGGCCAGTGTACAGCATGGCGACATGTGGGAAGAGCTCCAGGATACTGCCGACAACCATGGTGGACATGGCGGCCATCAGAGCAAATTTGCGGCCTATACCTAGGAAGGCACCGGCGAAGTAGCCAAAGATGGCGCCGAAGAAAGCGCCGGCCTGGAAGGTAGTGACGATATTGGACTTGAGGCCGGCAAGTGCCTTAGCCGACTCGGCCGTGTCAAGACCAAAGGCGTGCTGGAAGGATGGCAGAGCGAGTGTACCGCCGATGAAGCCGCCATTCATACCCATAACATGCAGCGGCCTAGACTGTGTCAGTGGGATGTTTGAGTTGTATGAATTGGAGGTATTACGCACCCAAGAAGCAGAGAAAGTCAGGACATATGGCCGCCAGCCGAAAACCTCCCTGGGGAGGCCACTGCTTTCAGGCACGGCAAACGGATTGGTGAGGTACTTCATTATGGGTGACGACAATGGAGATGATGGAACCAAGTTGGGACAATGGGGACAAGGCGAAAGGGATGGGGCAAGCGACGATCTCGGTTGGCGACTGCCTCCTACTTATAGCGATGCAGGTGAGCGTAGAAAGGAGAGTCGCCAGGGTCCCCATGGGTATGCCTGTCGTCTGCAGCTGAGAAAGGAGAGAGGGAATGGGAAATGGAGAAAAGAAGGATGGGAAAGAGCAATGAGAAAAGGGGAAACCCGAGTCGAACGCGCAATCCCTGCATAGTCGCCGACGGCCGTCTGGTTAGGAAATAGGACGAGAAACAGATGTTGTTTCCCCGGGGTCAGTCTTCCATAGAGTGACTTTGGAGTGTTCTTCCCCGGATTGTAGACGAAAAGCTGGCTTGCAGAACGCCGCTAGCGTCGGCTGTCAGCGGCGCGTGGGCAGGGGAAATGAGGAGAAGTTGTCTGGGGTAGGCCCACGCCGTCGGGAACCCGTCGGAAAGCCGATGGCCGTGAGATGAGGTGGCAGGGACGTTGAAGTCGCCGACTCGGGGCCGTATCGTGGAAATCAAGGCAAAGGCTCCGAGAACGGATCAACTTCAAGAGGGAACATGATTATCCAGGCCAACAGTCTGGCCAACATGCTCTGTATATAACGCGACGCGAATTTCTTGGCTTCTTTTGTCTTTGTCTTCGTGGCGTTGATTATTCCACATCCCTTTCTAGTCAACTAGAACAAAGTCACATCAACAACCATCATCTTTTCTCTCGACATCTTCCTTCCCACCTTCAATCCAACAACTACCTCTCACCACCTCACACAAACACAAAATGGGCTCTGTCGGTGCAAACGGTGCTTCCGGCGCCATGTCTGCCTGTGCTCGCCTTCGCCAGATGCTGGCCCAGCCCGACGAGATCGTTACGGCCGTTGGTGTCTTTGACGGCATCTCTGCCCGTCTTGCTCTCAACGAGGGCTTCAAGTGTCTCTACATGACCGGTGCTGGCACTGCTGCTTCGGTGCTGGCATGCCCGACCTGGGTATCACCAACATGACGGATATGGCCACCAATGCGGGCATGATTGCCGGTCTGGATCCTACTGTCCCCCTCATTGCCGACGCCGACACGGGTTTCGGTGAGTCTCTGGCAGTCTCTCGGACTGTCCGGGCCTACATGCAAGCCGGCGTGGCGGCCATGCACCTCGAGGACCAGCCACTGAACAAGCGCTGTGGCCACTTGGGAAGCAAGGAGCTGGTGGCGGAGGACGTTTACTTCCGGCGACTTCGTGCAGCTGTGGCTACGCGCGATCAGCTGCGTGCCCAGACGGGCCAAGATATCATTATTATCGCTCGCACAGACAGTCTTCAGGCACTAGGCTACGACGCGGCCGTAGACCGTCTGCGGAAGGCGGGCGAAGCCGGTGCAGAAGTTCTCTTTTTGGAGGGCATCGTGACCAAGGAGCAGCTCGAAAACATCTGCCGCGACCTCAAGGACACTGGCATGCCTGTGCTCTTGAACATGGTTTCGGGTGGTGTCACCCCAGAAGTCAGCATCGCCGAGGCCAACAAGCTGGGTTTCAAGATTATCATCTTCCCGTCGGCTGTTCTTAGTGTCGTCATGGAGGCAGCACAGGCACAGCTCAAGCACTTGAAGGAGACGGGCCTGCAAAAGATCCCCGAGTCA
Source organism: Sporothrix variecibatus (assembly GCA_016097105.2). Lineage (NCBI taxonomy): Eukaryota > Fungi > Ascomycota > Sordariomycetes > Ophiostomatales > Ophiostomataceae > Sporothrix > Sporothrix variecibatus. Next base: position 4,858,671 of record JADMNI010000001.1, on the reverse strand, counting down.
CGCAAGCACCAGGGACCCAAGCTGCTGTTCCAGGCAATGGGCATGGATGAACGTGTCGAGTTTGACCGCAAGGTGGGTGGACAGTCGTACACCCAAGGTATTTAGTGGGACCAGATAGATGTGTGGATATATTTTGTGTGCAATTTAATTATCTTCGTACGGTAAATCCACTTCTCCAGTGTAGATCGTCAGTCGTGTAAGTGGCCCAGCACGGCTCGAGCACGGATAACAACAGCCCGACAGATCCACAGAATTGCTCAAACGTCAACTTGTGAAGCTGTACAATAAAATAAAACAATAACACATACATATACCATCAAAAGTTTACAGAATTACTCATATGATCTAGACGGATATGATTCAAACAGTTTCTCGATTGACTCGACTTTCTTCAGTCTGACGGCCGTCTTCCATGCCAACCACCCGGAACTCACTAATATCGGCTTTCCGACCGTCGAAAACACCACTAACACCCGCTAGCGTGTCATTTCCCCCGCTTTCTCATCGGCTTTCCGAAAATCCTGATCACTGCCCACAGACAGACATTCCTCTCCACAATCCTGATCCTGGTCCTACAACGTCACGGTGGTTATCGTCTATTCTTTCTCGGTTATCACGGAAGCAGATTGTCGGCAGTTATCGACATGACGATGATTCTATCGACAGTATCAACACCCGCATCATCTGCATAATCACGGACAAACGAAATGACATCCACCCATTAATGCATCATGATGCCTCCCTCGATGCCTTCAACGCCCCCTTCGACGGCAGGTAAGGTCGCCAAACAGCGACATAGCAAGTCTTGCAAACGTTGTACACGCCGCAAACAGCGATGCCATGGCTTTCCGGTATGTCGGGCCTGCGAAGAGGCTCGTGTGCCGTGCGAGCCGTCCGCGTATGCGATGCAGCTGTATGGTGAGGCAGGCAGCAATTCTGGCGGGAGCAACAACAACAGCAACAGCTCTGCCTCTCTCCAGCGCATTCAAGCACTCGAGACACAGCTGGCCGGAGCATTGGCCGAGCTGGCCGTCGTACGGCAGCAGCAACAAAATCAAAGACAAGAACAAACACCACAGCCTCACCCTCCGCAACAACCACAACATCCACAGCACACGCCACAATACACCGACCCAAATCCCTTCCTCCTTAACCGTGACATGCCACTCCTCTTTGGCGATACCGATGACGCGAGTACACTCATCGGCGGGAATGGAGGCAGCCATACTGGACATAATACTGGCGGAATCCAGCCAACAGTCGAGCAGATGGTCCAGGCAACGGTGTGGTCCAAGGGCCTCTTCTCAGTTGGTGATGGAGTACAACCACTGCCTCCAGTATCACCGCTCTCGCCGATGTCCCCTATGCCGCCATTGCCCTTCTCTGTTCCGTCTCTTCATCAACAACCGCAACAGACGCAACAGACACAACAAGCACCATCATCATTGCCTCCCCCCCAAACTTCTCCATCTCCTCCGCCACAGCCATCAGACGCCATGGGCCGCCGCATGCTCGATGCATACTTTACCAAGATTCATCCTCGATACCCTTCCTCGATCGAGAGCACTTGTTTGGCCTCCATGAAAAATCTCAACAGCACGACAACTCTCCAGCATTGCCAAGTCTGACCCGCCGTTTCGACGACTTCCGCCTGAACATGGTCTACGCCGTTGGCGGCACACTTTTGAAAATCACAGACCGCTGTGCGAGGCACAGGCCGAGACATACCTTGGAGTGGCTCTTCGTGATGTAGCCGTCGTCCAGGACGCTCAGTCTCTGTCAACCCTATTAACAATCGAGGGCCTTGTCTTGCTTGTTCTCTACAACTTGCGGGCACCCACCAATACGGGCATCTGGTACTTGACCAACCTGGCCATGCAGACGTGCATTGACTTGCGTCTCCATCTTGAGGGGGCATACCACGACGACGCTGCTCTCTCGCCAACACAGACTCGTACAATGCGCCGTCTCTTCTGGAGTGCCTATGTGCTCGACAGATTTATTGCTCTGTCCTTTAAGCGTCCTTTTTCCATTGCCGAAAACGACATTGAGACACACATACCTGACGGGACAGATGATATTGGAGATGGTGTCGGCCCCATGTGGCGTCGGTTCATCCAGATCAAGCGTCTCGAGTCTCGCATCCAAACGGAGGTCTATGGACTAGGAGAATCTCTGGCCCACCGCCGTGCCAAAATTGGACCTCTCCTCAATGCTGTTGATGCCTGGGGAAAATCTGTCGAGTCATCCACCAACCTGACCAACTCAGAACGCGTCTACCTCCGCCTCCAGTGGAACGCCGCTGTAGCCAGCTCCTGCGTCCATTCCTCTCATCGATTCCCGCCGACCACCCCCTGCTGGCCCGCTGTCTGCACGCCGCGGGACATGTCTGCGCCTTGTTCAGGGAGATGCACATGCGTGACGCCTACGGGCACTCGTTTGTGTCGGCTCATATTACCTTTATCACGGGCGTGACCATGTGCTATTGTCTGTTTAGAGCGGCGTCTGTCGGTCAACTGGGAAAGTTGCTTGACCACCGCGTCGCCCACCACCTAAGGGCCTGCTCATCCACCATGTTTATCATTGCCGAGCGGTATCACCGGCTGAGGAAGCACAGGGATATCCTGGAGGACATTATCGGAAGAATCATGGATGCAAGGATGGGCGAGGGCGGACTTTCTGTGACATCTGAATCGACATCTGACAGGGTCGCTTCACCAGAACAGGCTGATGCCGACTCCTCTTCCTCCTCCCGCCCTCAGTTCTCACAACTTGACTTTGTCGCCGTCCAAAGCCTGTTGAATTTGGCTGCCCAGCAGGAACCAGAGACATGTACATCACCCGCGGCTTCAACGGTCGCGGCCACGCCAGACACGATGAAAGAACATCAGCAGCGTACCAACGTGATGCTGCCTCCGTCCTGGCCGACACTTGATTTTAATGCCACGGGCTCGTGGGATGTTGACCGGTACAGCCTGGAGATGTTGGGTCGTATGATTTCGTCGGGGTAAAGGAAAATGTAAGGGATGTAATATTTCAAATACATTTGATACCACAAATACATTTGATTCCAAAATCTACGATATCTCACTCGTTCAAACTCTGCATTGGCGGCTTCTTTTCTCATGATGTCTCACATCTCTTTGATTTCTCTACTTCAGCTTCCTTTCATCGAAGAGTTTATACTCCATCGAGAAATAGCTTGCGAATCACAAGCAAAAAAAAATTGTTTTTATATCTTGCTTCTCGGGTTCCTAGGCACGATGATAAGCCGTCTCTACCTCTCTTTGTTATTTTCTTCTTCTCCTCATTTTTGGTATTCTTATTTTTACGTTTGATGACTGTGCATGTGGAGATCTGTGCGTGGAGATACACACCATCAAGCAACCACGCATGTCTCCAAATATGGTATATCCATCATATGGTACTTTTGTACTCTACATACATCCTATCCTTACCTTGGTCTTATTTCATACACCCGTGCCGTTGAACGCGGCTTGGCTGTACTTGTGCTACCCAGCTACCCAGCTACCCATACTCCGTACACCAAAAAGCGTGCCTGTTGGCAGTTACCTTTGCTACGAGGCAAAGGTATCTTGTCCTACCACACGAAAACCTGTCAATTATGTTTAAGGCAACCAAATGTGTTCCCGCGGTTCCGCGTGGACTTGTTCTTTTTAAAAAGTCTGTTGGTTGCACAACTGCTGCCCGTTCCGCACCCCGCCGTACCTAGTGAGTAGAAAGCTGTAGACACGAGAAAAAAGAGGAAAAAAAACCATTCGATTGTTGGGGACTTTTGTGTAAGCGAAAGCATCAGTACTTGCACTTGCACTTCAGATTGACGACGGGGGAACTTGTTTACGATGGTCAGTCACCTTCTTTTGACGTCGTTTGCCTAATTCGAGATATTGGACCAGACCCGTTTCAGCTTGCATAATGTGGCTTTCGACTGCCACACTAATTACTGGTTTACTTTCCTAAGTTTTTTTTTCTTTCTTTCCTTTCTTCCCATCTCAATTATCATCAGTGACCTTTTCTTATTCCCTTGTCCCTTCCGTCGTGGCGACGTCCCGGTTTATGGCCCCCGCCTTTCTTTACCCCAACTTTTTTTTGGTTCCCGCTAACACCACCCTGCAACTGGGCCGTCGTTAATGTCCTTCCTTTTTTCCTCAGAATGTTTCGTCTCGTTTTCTTCCTTTTTCCTCTTTTTACCCCCCGCTCAGTTGAAGTAGCCCGGCGCCAAGAGGATCCCTGCAACGCCACCGAACCAAGTTTAGGGAACAATCACCTACTCTGAACAAAAGAATGCAACCATAGATGCCGAGGCTCTGCGATTGGGAAGGCGCCAGGCACATGAGATTTCGACATCTGATATTTGGGGTCTGAATGCAAGTCTGAGCGCGCGTGTCTGTGCGTGTGTGCATCGATCGTGTCTACGGAGTACATTCTTTACAGATGCACTGCACATGTTGTTAGTCTGAAATACTCAATACTCGTATTTCGTGTGTTTTGTAATGGAGAATTAGACATGTTTCGAAACAAGTCATTAAGAAACAAAGTTAATTTGAAAACAAAACGAATCAATTACAATAAATGGGATCAAGGTACTCCGTACGGTCGAAGTACTGCCGTCTGTCTCGACATGTGCTCTTACATCATGACCGCTCCCCACAATGGTTTCCCCGTATTTTTTGCTTTTACCATCGCGGGGCCGCAGTTACACCGCACTACCGACGATGCCGTGCCCGATCAGGGTGGTTTTTCGTCGTATGTGCTCTGTGCTCCATACTACCTACCATACATGCCCGTGGGGTCTTTCAACCTCCCCGCCTTTTTTTTTTGTGTACAATATTGCCTCTTTTCTCGTTGGTTCACCAGTCCATCTGCCGATATCCCACAAATCGTCGATGGCCCCGTTTGATAGCCCGGTTGTCCTTTGTTCTTCTGGTCCACTCACGGCAGATATCCCACACGGGGCACGGTACGCCGTACTTGTACGAGTGTGGGGGGTATGCTCCGTGTTGTATGCATCGAGTGTTGTATTGGTTGAAAACAAAACGGTTGAGGAACAAAGAAAATAAGCTTAATACCACATCGTGATGCGATGGTGCCCAAAGAAAGAACAGGACTTGGATGCCGTTTGATCAGGAGAACTTGCACGTGTCGATGCATTGTCTTCTTGTCGTAATCGTGTTTTGGGAGCTTTTTCTTCCTCTGTCTCGTCTCGTCTTCTTTTATTTTTCCCTTTTTCCGGCCGCGTCTTTTCGTAGTCGATCGCCATCTCTTTCTTAGACTTGCTAGACTTCCTAGACCCTTGCGCCGGAGTCTGTCCCAAGGCCGCCCAAGCCCGCTCAAATGCGCCCCAAAAGTCCCAAGACATGCCAAAAAGGCAAAAAAGTCGACCACGAACGACACCGCCCGTGACCGCTTAGCTCTAGCGGTGACGATCATCGTCTGTGGGCTGGCTGCCATCTCCACATGTGTCTCTCTTTACCCTCCTCTCAACTTTTGCCTTTTTCGTCCATTCCTCTTTTGTTGTTCTTTTGTCCTCGTTCGCCATTTGCCTCTCATTTGCATTCCTTTCCCTCATCGTCGTCGCCGCCTCCACTGCATCATGTCTCTCCGGACTTAAACAGCTGGGTGCATTTTCTCCGCCCCTTGCATTGATGCTTCGTCCTTGCTTCTTTTTCTTGTTCCTTATTTTTCCTTGTGCTATCCCCATCGCCTGACTTTTTACCCGTTTACATTAGTTCCCTGTTTGTTCTGCCAGTTTTTCCTCTTGGCTTCCGTGTTCTTCAGCCTCCTTCCTTTTTCTATCTTTGTCCTCGCTCTCGCTTTACCGGCCTTTACCCTGTTTGCTGCCCATTCTTTTCGGCCTACGGCTCTCTTCCTTCTGATTTCCCCTCATTGACTCTCTTGCCAATAAACGTTCCATTTCCATCATAGATCGTAGCCCATCATAGCCTTACGAGGGAACACCAATCGGTTTACAAATGCACACCGGGGGGGTGGCTGGCACGGCCTTGGGGGCTGCAAAAACGGGCAGTGATCGGCCATTGACTCCGCGTTCTCCACGCCTGCCAACCCTTACGAGGAGTTCCTTTCAAGGCCTACGAAGCTCGGCTCGACCAGGATTGCGGGCACAGGCATTCTTGACACTTTTCACCATGTGCTTTCGTATATCATTTGTCTACTATTGTTGGTTCCTTTTTTGTCTTGGGCTTTTCAGCCGCTGTTGTAGTCGGCGGCCAGCGGCCTGTTGTTACTCCCCGCAGTCTTTTGTTATCCATCTTGTGGTTGACGTCCCTTTTTACACATTCTTTTATTTTTGTTTTTCCCTTTACACTTCTTTTTCCCTTCACGCCGTTTTTCTTTTGCTCATGCCTTACCCTCTCTCCGGCCGTTCTTTTGCAACACTCCCCACGAGACTAAACGGCATCGACCTTGTGCTCCAATCCTCCACTCTCCGTACCCCGTACATGTAAATCAAAGGTCCAGACTAGAACTATAAAGAAGGTCTCAGATCCGCCCCTTTTCCTCCTCGTCCATGATCGTCGTTCAGCTTGTCCACCAGCCTTCTTTTCTTTCTGTGGTCTGGCCCAGTTCCTCTTTGCCCTTCCTCTCTTACCTTTCCAGGTTGTGGTCTCCTCTACCCTTGCCATATGATCTTGTTTTTTAATATAATTTAATCTATCGGCACATCGTCCCGCACGTCATTCTCACTTACACCCACAACACGGGACAACCAAAAAAACAAGGCTTCAGCTTTAGACCTCCACGATGAAGACTGCCGCTCTCACAGCCGTGCTGGCCAGCCTTGCCGGCTATGCTGCCGCCCTGCCCGCTGGTGCTGCCGGCGGTGCCGCCAAGGCCGCTCCCCTCGAGGAACGCGGTGTCAGCGTCAGCGTCACCTACCCTGAGGGCACTGTAAATGGTGTTTCTCTACTCAACATTGACTCTTTCCGCGGCATTCCTTTCGCTGAGCCGCCTACCGGCAACCTGCGCCTCAAGCCGCCTCAACGCACCACCAACGTCGGCACCGTCGACGGCTCTGGCATCGGTCCCAGCTGCCCGCAAATGTATCTTTCGTCTGGCAGCGGCAACGCCATCTTCGAGCTTGTTGGAGACTTTTTGAATATCCCGTTGTTCCAGACGGTCACGGGCGCCCAGGAGGACTGCCTGACACTTAACGTGCAGCGGCCCACGGGCACCAACAGCACCTCCAAGCTGCCCGTCCTCTTCTGGATCTTTGGTGGTGGCTTCGAGTTTGGCACCAATGCCATGTACGACGGCGTCTCGCTGCTGACGGAGGCGGCCAAGATTGGCGAGCCTTTCATTTTTGTGGCGGTCAACTACCGCACTGGCGGTTTCGGTTTCCTGGGCGGCAAGGAGATCTTGGCGGACGGCGCCTCGAACCTGGGTCTGCTGGACCAGCGTGCGGGTCTGCAGTGGGTGGCCGACAACATTGCGTCCTTTGGCGGCGACCCGGACCGTGTGACGATTTGGGGCGAGTCGGCAGGCTCGATTTCTGTCTTTGACCAAATGGCGCTGTACGGCGGTGACAACACCTACAACGGCAAGCCCCTGTTCCACGGCGGCATCAATGGACAGTGGCAGCGTCGTCCCCGCTGAGCCTGTGGACGGTGTCAAGGCCCAGGCCATCTACGACGAGGTCGTGTCCGTTGCCGGTTGCAAGGGCCAGGCTGATACGCTTGCCTGCCTCCGCGGTCTCGACTATGAAACGTTCCTCAACGCGGCCACTTCTGTCCCGGGCATCTTCTCCTACAACTCGCTGGCCCTGTCCTACCTGCCCCGTCCCGATGGCACTGTCCTGACCGACAGCCCCCACACATTGGCACTAAACGGCCAGTATGCCTCCGTACCCATCATCATCGGTGACCAGGAAGACGAGGGCACGCTCTTTGCCATTCTGCCAACAACGTCACCAGCACCGACAGGATCGTCCAGTACCTGAGCGAGTACTACTTCTTCAACGCCACCGATGCCCAGCTCGAGGCCTTTGTCAACACCTACCCGACCGATCTCGCGGCTGGCTCGCCCTTCCGCACCAGCATCTTCAACGAGCTGTACCCTGGCTTCAAGCGCCTGGCTGCTCTCCTGGGCGACATGACCTTCACGCTGGCCCGCCGTGCCTTTTTGCAGATCAACACTCTTAAGAATCCCAATGTGCCCTCTTGGTCGTACCTGTCCTCGTACGACTACGGTGTTCCCTTTTTGGGCACCTTCCACGCCACGGATATCCTGCAGACGTTCTATGGCATCCTGCCCAACTACGCCAGCGCCTCCATCCAGACCTACTACATCAACTTTGTGACGACGGGCGACCCCAACAAGGGCGCCCCTGTCAAGATGCAGTGGCCGCAGTGGAGCGAGAACAACAACCTGATGAACTTTTTCGCCAACAGTGCGTCGCTGCTGCCCGACACGTTCCGCGAGTCGAGCTACGAGTACCTCGTGAGCAACATTGATATTTTCCGTATTTGAGACGGTATGAGGACACGATAGGGATGTAATTATTTTGGATATCAACTGTACATTTGGTTACAAAGGGAGCATGGGATACGACATCAAAAGGGTACATAATGAAGGAGTACATACGGATCTTAATGAAGTACAAAAGCACATGAGCACATGAGCACATAAAATATATTGGTTTTTACACAAACAAACAAACAAAAAGCAATAATAAATAAACGGAATCAGTTTCTATATAGCCATGTTCCAGTGTTTGACTAGAGCATGCGGGTATATAAATGAAAACAGGCATTACGTGCATGTAAAGAAAGACCAAAAAAGTCCAAGTGTGTCCGAGAAAAAGAGAAAAAGAGAAAAAGAAAAAAAAAAAAAAAGCCAAAAGAAATAAGCCAAAAAAGACGTACCAGCATTTACAACACCACTTCTAACATCAAAATTATATGAGACTCAAGTGCCTCGACAAAAAAAATCAAAAATCAGAACCCCCCCCCCCCCCAAAAAAAAAATCAAAAAGAAATTTCCCAAAAGGAAAGAAAGATATAAAAAAAAAGCGTCACGTCACCTTCATCACTTCATCATCTCATTCTGGCCAAGGAACGTCCGTGCCAGCTCATCGCCGCCCTGCTCGGCCGCCTCCATCCAGTGAATGGCCACGCACATCAGCGCTGGGTCATTGCGCACGTCGTACACACCGCTGCCACCGTGGCCACTGCCGCCATGGCCGTGGCCGTGATGACCGCCTGGACCACCGCCACCAGGTCCACTATGGCCACCTGACATCATACCGGACGAGCCTCCACCGCCGCCGCCGCTGCTGCTTCCACTCCCGCCGTACTTGTCCATCACTGCCTTCTTGAACACCTCGCGGGGTTTGGACAGTGGCAGAGTTGTGCGCTCTACAAGCTCCGGGTTCGACAGGTAGAAGATGGCCAGCTCGCGCTGTGAAGTGGGGTCGCCCTCTTGGCAGTGATTGTCAGCATGCGAGCCGCATCGGCGAGTGAATAGGTGCTCGACAGGGGCAGCGGCGTGGAGAACGGCGAGGACGTCGGGGAACCGTTGGGGCCGTCGCCCACTGAGGAGGATGCAGACGGCGGAGGCGGTGGTGGCGGTGCCGTTGGGGCTTTTCTGGTCTTGGTGTAAACGCCCACAATCTCATCGGCCACCTCAATCATCGTTGTGCAGACCTCGCTCTTAAGCAACAGTGCTGCAAGTCCGGCTGCCCAGAACGACTTGCCACGCTCCGACCGATCCAGGACCTCGGGCGGTACAAAGGCGGCTATGAATTGCAGGTCGCGGAACAAAGTTTTGGGCCGGATCGTTGGGTCGCAGAAGAGTGACTGCAGGATACAGGCCACGGCATCCTTGGTTTGTGAGCTGCTGCCATGAGTAGCACCAGGACCATGGCCCATACCACCAATGCTGTCACGGCGGGACATGGCCGGTTGCTGCATGCCGCCGCCCAGTGTGCTGGACCGCCGTCCCTTGACATTGTCGATGGCCTCTTCGAGTGGCTTTGGCCGACTGGTCGTTGAGCGAGAATGGTCGTTTCTGCTGAGGACTGGCCACCAAGAGCTGTGGCATGGCTGACGACGGGACTCGTATTGGATTTTCGTCATCTGGGCCAACCTTCTGCGCGTACTGCGCGACGAGAGCGAGGCCGTGATCAGGTTTTCAAGCTCAAAAAGGGCGGCCAGCTTTGCATGTGGGCTGGGGTGCACACAGAACATCCGCAGGAGGCGCTGGTATGCCTTGGTGAAGGGGAAGTCGGACGTGGTCGGTTTCTTTGCCGCCGTCTTGCTGGCCAGTTTCGAGCTCGTGTTGAGTGGTGACCGGTCGTACCGTGCAGCCGTCGCTGTGTGGTCGCTGGCTGTAGCCGAGCTATCGTTGCCGTGGCTGCCACTCCCAACAGCATCAGGGGTATGGCTGCGACGGCTGAGTGTTGAGGGAGACAGATCACCTGCGGAACCGGCGCTGCTTCCCGCCGTGGCCGTCCGTGTATCACTCATCTCGTTCTTTCGCTCATTATTGTCAACGACAATCTGCTTTAACGAGTTGCGGTTGGCCTTTCTCTTCTTCTCGGCAGCGGCCTCTTGCCGGTGGCGTTTCTCGAGAGCTTCACGGCGCTCAATGCACTCTTGGCCCAAGCTGCTGAACCAGTGATCAGTCTCTGAGCCGCGAGCAAACACAAGGTTACCCAGGTCTGATAGAAGCAGGCTCGTCAGCGTTTGTCGAAGATCGTTCAGGAATCGACCCTTTTCCTCCGACATTCGTTGTTGGAAAACAGTATCCACAGAAGAAGCTGATGTGCCGGGCCGGCCACCACTGGACATGTGCGATGGTGTCTGCATGCCATCCATGCCACTGTGACGGGAGAACAGAGGTCTGCGAGTGTTCTGGTTCATAGAGGCAAAGGGACTGGGGAGGTTGGTAGAGCTCGCGGTCGGCGATTGTGTTCGGGATGTTGCCGTGCTCGGTGAGATTGACGCTTGGAATGGCGACCAGAACGTCGTGGATGTATCAATGGCTGGAACTGGCGAGTGCAGACCACCTGAAAAGTAGTCTTGGCCACCAAGGACCTCTGAAAATGAAGTGCTGGCCCGCGAGAAGCTGTACCGGCCAGAGTCAAAGGACTGCACGCTCGGGTTGTTTTGGCCAAGTGTGGCTCTGAGATCACCGCCGCGCATCATTGATGAGCTGGGCCGTCTGTTCAAGCCGAACCGCCGGTTGTCTGAGTCAAAGCTCCGGATGCTGGAGGCGTCATCCCAGGGCGTACCTCCGCCGTCGTGATCTCGTCCTCCAGAGCGGCCGCCAGACTCGATATGCTGGCGGTCTCGCATGAACAAGTCGCTAGACCAAAGGACGGGCGCATCAACGATGCTTTCACCAATCAGCTTCTCAGTGCAGCTGGCAATCTCGCAGGAGAAGCGATGGATGCGTTCTTCACCCTGGCAGAAATTGGCAATGCCACAATGCTGCAGCCAGCGAAGTGTCTTCTCGGCTTGGTCGTCTGACAGTTTGTTGGGGCCACCTTGGCTTTCCGTGGCAGCCAGGAGCTCGACAATCTCGCTCTCGGTCCGGTAGAGATACGATGCAGCGGGCCCCCGTTGTTTGCCTTGCCGAGACCGCTGGTAAGCATCCCACTTGCGGCTCGTTCCATTGTCTTAAGTGCTACGGCAATGTTGCGGGTGAATTCATAGGGTGCTGAGTTGCGCACGTCGGTGACATACCACATTTTGTCGCGCAGTGATTTGAGGCGCTTCATCATTGTGTCGACTGCGCCTTCAGCCCGCTCCTGTGACTGCTTTAACCAAATAAGCCAGGCCTCGTACTCCTCGACTGCAGCAGCCGAGCGCCGGATGGAATCCCGTGGTCCACGTGAGAAAATGTTGAGCAGGGCAGCAAAGCCATTGTGTCGCAGAGACTCCGAGTTTAGTGCATTGAGCTGTTGGATCGTCTTCCAGTATTGGTGCGCGGCGAGAAAATCAGACTGTGAACGCGACTGGGACGATGCGGCTGTGAGCATGGAAATTAAAACGGACTCAGGAGCTTCCATCTCCTCATCAGAATGGGCAGTAACAGGGCTCTTCCCAGTATCTCCATGGTGCGAGTCGCGAGATTCTTGTGAGTCCAGTGATTCATGAGTCCTGTGGGTGGGCGACTTGTTCACATCTCCCACATTTGATTCCATGTGGCGCAGGTACGGGTTGCGGCTCTGCAGTGGAGAGGATGCTTTTGACGCTCGGGAGGTCTCCGTTGTGATCACTCTGTTGTTTTTGAGGCGATATTTTTTCAGGCGGTTGGCACGGTTGCTGAATGTATGTGTCACGCCGCTTCCAGAATCGAGCGCCTGTGGGATTTCGTAGTCTTCGACCAGCTTTAAAATGGAGTTCCGCAGGTGGTGGTAGTCGGTGTCCAGTTCGGTTTTATCTGGTCCAGACTGCTCGTCTTCAGATGGATCGTCGGTATCATCCGAGGATGACGTGACATCCTCTTCGATCTCATCGTCCTCGTCCGGATCGTACGTCATTTGGGTGGACAGGGTGTTGCCGTCAGGGGAAATAAACAGAACGGCCCAGCGCTCGGCACAAGGGTGGCAAGAGCCAAGAACGCAGTCTCGGCCTAAGAAATGAGCCATGTCCTGGATGGCCAACCGGAGCCTATAACCATCATCCTCGTAGCTGTTGAGCCGCCTTGGGTCGGCTCCTGAAAGCGACGGTGGTGGTGGCGACGACCGGTAGGAAGATGTGCCCGTCTGCTGACTTTCGAGAAGAGGCTCCACGGAAGTTGTCGCGTCACTATTTGCCGAAGATACGCTCGTGCTCAAGACGGAATATGCATCAGTGTTGCTCCGTTGTGAGTTGACAGGGACAGGCTGCGATATCCCGGAGAAATTCGAAATGGAGCCAGGTCCAGAACGGAAACTTCCAGATTGGGCGGATCGAGGTCGGCGTTCCGGGAAAAGTGCATTGACCATGGTCACTAAGTCGGCTGGACTCACAACAAGATACGGGTGCACCTCAACAGTTTCTCGCAAAGACGTGATGGAGCGAGCAGGTAGAAGCCGAGCAGCGGGGCGATGAGCCTTTGTGTCGCGGAGCCTGTCCATGATGTTTTCGATGTGGACTTTGATAGTAGGTGGCGTCGAGACCGGCTTAATATTTTTCGCATGGCTAAGAGACATGGTCTTCTCAACAACAAGCCTTTGGGCACGCAGGGCGACTTCTTTTAGAATCTTCTGCCTGCCATACTCCGTGATGTGGTATTCGGCCATCAGGCCGTGCGTCTCCGGGTGAATTACAACACTCAAAAGCCAAGCACCAAACAGCCATTTGTAAACAAACCAGCTCCGGGTGTTGTCCACAAATTTGGCGTCCAGCTTTTTCAAAATCTGGTTGCCCAGCTCAATCAGGCCTTCCGGGATTCCGGTTGCATCCTCGTCGTCAATGACATCGAAAAGGTCGTTGATAGCACGGTCGTAAAACTCTTCTGCAGCAATTTGGTCCTTCGTAGTCCACTCGTTCAGGTTGAACCGGGTCCCGTTCTGGTCCTCAGCACGATCCAGAAGGAAAGCACCGTCTTCGAGAATCTTCATGAGAAACCATTCCATATTGGATCGACCAGACCAGTCACGCATAGAGCTCCAGGCATTGAGGACGGCCACCAGGACAGGCTCGCCAGCTGCTCCCTTTTCTGAAATTAGGCGGGCACATGCTGTTGCCCAGATGTCGGTTCTGCGTCTGTCTTCTGCGCTGTCGGGGCCAGCCGAGTTTGCAAAGCAGGTGTGAATCAGAGCGGATAGAGGATCATGGCGTTGAAATGATAAAAGTTTCTGTACTGGGTTGGCGTCCTTTCCAGGGCCACCTCCGACGGACGTATTAATTGAGGAGGGCCGTCCAGACGGGGCTCCTCCTCGGGTTGATTGTGGTCGACTGTGGAATGGGAGTACCGAGTCAATCGGCTCCATGCCCTGGTAGAACGATGTCAGCACACTCAGTTCAGCAGTGCTCAAAGAACACAGCCGCGTAGCCAGGTAGTCCGAATTGTTCCTGATATTTGTCAAAAATGAAATAAAAATATCCCGTGCTTCTGTCGATACATCATTTAGAAATGGTACTGCAGATATGGTGCCAGGGGCAGGTGCCGTTCCGTTGAGCGAGCTGGCATCAACGGTTGTGTCTAGGCTCTCGGTCGAGGCCGGTGACCGCAGAGAGTCCAGTTCCGGTTCAAAGAGGGCGTATTTTCGTAACTCGTCGCAGCTTTTTCCGCACATTGTGCGCAGCATTGTACAGGTTGGCAAAGCCAGTCCGGTCGTCGCTGCGGAAACACTCGGTCAAGTTGCGATGTGCCATTTCGCCGCAACGCACCAGGCGCGCAGTCAGTGCAGTTGAGATGAGATTCAATTGCAGCCGGGTTCTTGTTTGCGTCCGTTTTCTCTCCTGGTACTTGGACAGTCTCACCAAATGAGCCAGCTCGTTGAGCGAGGTTCCCTCCGACTCGGCTGAAACCCGCCCATTGGAGTAAAGAGATGTGTCAGGGAGAAGTGGCTTAGTCGAGAGCTGGTATTTGATTCCAGATATGCCGACTGGACTGGTCGGAGGGCTTGCTTCTGAGGTAGAGTATGAAGTTGGTTTCTCGGCCGATATTGTGTCGTGGGAAGCTGCTGGTGACTCGTGGAAGGGTGGTGGTATTGGCGGGTGGTTCTGCGTAACAGCAGGTCTATGTGGAATGGGAGAAGAATACGCAGGCACGGCTGTGGTATCGACGGTCGCACCAAGGGGAGGTCCCATGGCGGGCAGTGGTGTGGCGGTAGTAGAGGAGATTGAAGACATGCCAGAGATCATAGAGGCAGTTGTAGCAGTTGCTGTGACGGTAGCAGTTGTAGCTGCTGCAGCGGTTGTCTTGCTGGAGACCATGAGGTTGGTCAATGTCGGTGGCACGGTCAGCGGACCGGCCGAGATCCTTCGAGAGGCGCCGTCGCTACGGCGATTTGGGTACGACATGTTGCCGTCGACGAGGCGGGCAAGACTCCGAGAAGCGGGCGCGGGCGGTGATAAGCGTGACAGATCGACATACTTCTCCTGGCGGTCGAGGAGCGGAGGTGTCGGAAATCTCGACAAGCCATGCGGCGCAGAGGTCGGCGGAGGGGCTAAACACGTGGTTGTTAGCGCCATGTAGATGATTTTGAACTCGAGAATGCCATGTGGCTAGAGGAGATGGATATAGACATGGGACGAAAGGACATACAGTACTGGTCTTTATTCACAGGCGACGATAGAGATCGTTGCAAAGGTACCATAACGGTATGGGAGGGGCAAGAAAAGATCACAAAGAAAGTCGACGAGAAAACAGGAAAAGGAAAACAGGAAATGAAAAGAAGCTCTCCTCGAGCTCGAGTTTGGGCGCTGCCCTGCCTCTATGCCGAGGCGGGCGGCAAGCGACGGTAGTAAGCAGGGTCGCAGAAACCAGCAAGACGGGTGCGATGATTGACAAAACACCAGCACGGAGGGAGTGCTCAGAGAGACGTGTATATGTATGCTGTATTCCGAACAGAACGGATGTACGTGTGTGTTGTTCGGGTCGCAAATCAAAGGTCGCAAAGTCGGAGGTCGTGGCGCCACATAGAGTGAGGCCCACTATTAGAGTGTGGTGGTGGTGGTGGGCGCGGAGAAACGTCGGGAGGGGACGCGATCGGTAAGAGAAGACACGCAGTGACGACGCTGGCGACGAGAAGACAACGAGGGCGAAGAGGGTGAAGAGAAGAAGAGGAACAAAATCAGAGAGCAAGAGAGAGAAGCAACGCGAAGGAGGGTGACAAGTCCAGAGGTCCAAAAGGTCAACGAGGGAAGCAGCGAGCGGCGCTTCTTTTTGCTTTGCATTTGCTGTCCCGGCAAGGGCAAGAGGGGAATGGCGGCTGCAGGATGTGTGAGTGATGCGTTGTACGACGTACCTTCCCTGCCAGTGGGTGCTGTGCTGTGCATGCAGTTGCATACGTGCGTGCGTGCAGTCCGCCTATCCAGCCGTTCATCCATGCAGAAGGAGCGACCCAGGGGGCCTGGCGGGCAGGCTGCGTTGCTGGCGGACCTATCCCAGGCCGGCCTAGCCTCAACAAGCTGGGGGACCTTCCGCCAACCACTTTACCCCACGGATCAGGAAGGCGCCGCCAACACGGCAAGCCAAACACGCCAACACTACCCGTACGCAGTGGCAAGAGCGCGCGGCTTCAGGGCAGCAGGGCAAGCGGCGCGCCGTTCAGAGCTGGTGAGCGGGCCAGCCCACAAGCCTCGATTGTTAGCAACCAGCGATCAAATGTATGTAGAAAGAGCTTCTTTGTTTAAGGCCAACCTATCCGCCAAGTCACGATCTGGAAAAAAAACCGCTGTGCTGATCACCGACATCCGTTGCCACGGTTATTCTCGTGCCTTTGTATTCACGGTATCTTTTGTGTGCCGTGGGTTGTTTGCGTGTTGTCCTGTGTCTCGGTGCTTCTTGCCTGTTGTGTTGCTCGCTCTGTCCCAAAAAAAGCTGGAGAGGGCACATATCGTCAGACCAGCGCATCGCGCCTTCCGCGCTTCTTGCTACATCGTCTTCCGGTGGCATCCGCAATGAGACAGGAGCACCTGCAAACATACGAAATATATCAGCACTCATATCTGGAATAGGAAAGACCGCGCTGCTTAACAGAGGCGCAGGTAGATCCCTGAGGGCGGCAATACTATGTGTTATGGACGTGCCCTATTAACGTGTACCTTCCTTCTCACAGGCATCTTTCGTAGCGCCTCACCGATCGCCGTTCTGGTCCGCTCTTTCCTTTTCAATTTGGACCCTTTTTGCCTCCAAACCCCTTTTTCCAAATATTTCTCTGACATCGTGTTAATTCTCGAAATTCAAATAAACGGAGTTTCTTTCCACGAACGCCTGCATTCTTTCGTCTTTTCGTCCATCTGTTCCCAGCAAAAAAAAACCGCCCCTCTTTCCTTCATCTCGGCCCCCATCTCGCCCCGCCCCCAGTACCCTTCTCAACTGCAGCCAGCCAATCCCAGAGCTCCACGCCTCTCCCAGGCTGCATCTACCGGTTTCTTGTGTCTTTTATTATCTGCCAACACATAGCCTCGACAAGGGACGGAGGCCGGGCCCCATGCCCTCTCTTTTTTTGTCTTCCTGACCCTTTCTGCTGGGCCCAGGCCCCACGACCGTTCCAGGCCGCCGGCGAGCGTCTTCTTTTTGACTGCCAGTTCCCAAATTGAGAAGCAGTTTCCTGCGGACCAAATCCCAAAACAACAGGACGATGGAGCGAAGGAATCCGACAAAAAGGTTTGTGGTGGACAGGATAGGAAGTAGACGGTGAGTGGATGTCGAATCGAGGGATTTGTGCCGGACGTCCAGCCAACGAGACTGGCGGGACTGGTTGACCGCCATTTTTTACTTCTTGACTTTTTGACTTTCTGACTCTCTACCTCTTTCATCCTTGGAAATTCTCTCTTTCTCTCTACCTTCTCTTTGCTCCGCCCGCTTTGCGCGCGTGTTGGCGGGACTGCCACATGGTCTTGTGGTCTTCGCCTATGCATGTGGTCTGGTCGACCCTTTTTTTTCTTGTTTGCGTCCGAATGTGGCAACCTTTGCATCCTTTGCACATGCTCCTTTCTTCTGTCGTTTCTGACATCTCAACACCATGTCATTTTTTTTTTCTATTTGTTCTTCGTCCTTCGACCATCGGCACATTCAGCTCGACTTGATGGGCCAACCACGCCCAGCAAAGTTTACGCAATGTCGCAAGCCGCTGCCGTGTTTTGCATCTCATCGACCGGCTCTGGCCGCACTTGGGGTGTGCGCGGGCGGCAAGGATCAAAACGTAAAAGGAGCAGACCTGTCGACCAGAAGACCCAGTAGACCAATAGACCCTCTCATAGGAGCAGGCCGAAAAGCATGGGGCAAAAAAATGACAAGCAGCTGATAGTCCATTGGCTCTGCAATTCAGGTGTGTGTCACGAATCACGATATGAGAATGAAGAATTAGACCTGTCACTGATGCAAGGCCACGGGAGGAGCCCTTCTTTCTTTTGCCGTGCGAATGTTTTTTTTTTTTTTTTTTTGCACATTTGCCTCTACACATGCAAACGGACAAAGGTAGAAATCCTCAGCACGTATCATGGTACCACATGACTGTCCGAGTAAATACCGACAGTTCTCCATCCGGACATGCACATTCCCCAAAAAAAAAAAATGTTGTGCGACTGTCATTTGGCTCTTGGCCTTTACAAAAATCGCCTAAGCTACAAGTCAGAGCGACTACGTCAGTCTATCGTAGTTTCTCGTAGCAAGCTGAAAAAGTGAACACACACACGCCCGAGAGGTGGCAAAAGAGTACGGAGGAGGGCTTGCATGATGTGCGACAACCCATACCCACCCGCACTCACGAGCAGATGTATGTAAGCTCCTTCCTCCCGCCGTCAGCTGCACGGTCATGAACGTGTCTCATTCGCTCGCTCTTTACTGTCGTATTCACCAATAGGCAGTCATGGAAGGTCTTCACTCCAAAGTCCTCTTCGTATAGCAAGTTAGGATGTATTTTTGGTGAAGTGTATTGATTGTCTTGGGTTTTCGATGATTTACTGTTGCCAGTTCATCGTATGATGCGCTTTCAGCTTCGACTTTGATCAGATGTAGAGTTTTGATTTCATTTCGTTTTATTGCAAAAGCGTTTTATTTTGAATTTATTTCATTGTATTTTTTTTATAAAAAAAAAGCATTACAAGTTGAACTTATTTTTTTGAATGAAAACATTTTTTTAAAACATTACTTGCTTTTCAGTGTTTCGATAATAAAAGGAGCATTACTTTTTCGATTTTTGCCTAGGTCTTTAAATATTGAAACGCCAATGATATCAGAAAAAGCAAAAACATACCCTTCCAAATGTCAACTTGTCCCATAGGAAACGTGCCTCATGAAACTATGTACAAATGAGTGAGGACGAACCATTGGGGACAGGAGACCCAATATACAGTGCAAGATGAAGACATGATAATCAAAGTGCCAGCCCAAACATAATCCCTTGCCCCGCCATTCCATGCCGGGTTTGCTTTTTTTATCTATAAAAGGGGTAGTAGTTTTGTTGTTTTTTTTACTCTCTCTTGGAGCTCGTTTCGTGATATTCTTTTTTGTTTGCTTTTTGTTCCCTTCGTCTCGAAACCACCCATAATCATACACATCGCCAAACAAGAAAAGAAAAAAAAGAAACAAAAAGTAGAAAAGGGGGCATTATTTTCGGGTTTGGTTCCCTCCCAAGTAGGTCATAATTTTGAAGACGTAAGGAAGAGCAGTCGCTGAAAACGAGAAAAAAAGCATCAAAAGAGTCATGAGACGGGACCGTTTACGGCTCCCTGCCGAATCGAATATCAAAGCCCTTGAGCACACTCATGATGCTGGCGGCCTCGACCTCCATGGGGTGACGTGCGGCAGGCTGGTTGGGGTCGACCCGGGGCGCGGCACGCAGCTTGGGCAGCCAGGTGCTGATCTCGTCGGTGGCCTCCTCAAAGTGCCGGTGGCTAGACAGCGTCTTGTAGGCGTCGGCACACGACAGGCTGATGCTCTTCTTGGCGGCATCGGCGGTCAGCGAGCTTCCGTTAGGGCCCACAAACGTAGACGACGGCGTGGATGAGACTTGGGGAGCCGTGGGGCAGCGGCTGCCTTCTTATCCTTGCAGCAGCCACCCCCAGCACCACCACCACCACAGCATCCGCCACCACCGCCAGCGCCCTGGCGATCAAAGTTGGCAGCAAGAGACCGACAGAACAGGCCCGAGATGGGATCGGACAAGCACTGGGCACAGGTACCGGGGCCACCGGGGCCGCACTTGGAGCCAGGCGCTTCAGACGGGACGGCTGCTGATGTGGGAGCGGCCAGCTTGCTGGCCTCTTGCTTTTGCCGTCTCAGAGCAGCCATGCTCGACAACTTGATGGCGCCAGTGGCCGTGACCTCGAGAGGCATGGGTGCCAGGTCGGTTTCTGAGGGCGGCGGGTCTTCTGCTGGGCAACGACAGTACCGGCCGAGATGGCCAGGCTGCCGGTCATGGTAACGCCCGGCATGCTGTCGGCACAGACACAGTATGTGCCGTCCGAGCAGAAGCCGCAGCGCTCCTTCAGCGGGATCTCAAACCGTGGTGCGGGCTGCTGGGTCTGCTGTTGGGGTTGGGACTGGTGGCGGGGTTGCATGGAGGGAAGGGGAGTGCGGGCGGGTGCGGCCTTGGGGCGGGAGAACATGTGGGTGAAGTCGATCTCGGTGCTGGTGTCGACGTCGCTGAAGTGGCGTGCCCGCTTCTCTTCGGGGGCGAGCGGTGTCGGCGAGGAGGTGGAGTGTGAGCGCTTGAGCTCAGAGGAAGCATTACTAAAGCCGCCACCGGTCAGAGCGTTGATGCTGGCCTCGAGACAGGCACACTTGGTGCCCAGCGTGCACTTGCCGCAGTCCAGGGATACGGTAGCGGCCATGACCTCGTCGGCACAGGCGCACGTGCCGTTCACGTTGCAGTTGCCGCAGGTTAGCTCCTCATCGTCAGGTGGTGATATGATTTGAGAGATGGAAAAGGGCTGGGCGGATATCCGGCGGCCAGAGGCTGACGAGATGGAGCTCGAGGTGCTTCCACGCTGCTGGTCATGCTGGAGAAGTTTGTGAGGAACGGGAGAGTGGATGTGGCCGAGGGACTGCTGGTGATTGTGCTGCTGCTGTTGCTGCAGCTGGTGCGGTTGATGTTGTGTCTGTTGTGGTTGGATAGAATTGGAGCGGTGCATGTTGTTGCTGTGGACCGACGACTGTGATGCCTGGCGTTCCTTTGTGGCCCATGCCTGGTTTGTAGCCTTTTCCTTCTCGAGCAGGCTCTCGAGCATCTGGCACCGGCTGCGGAGTACCTGGACCTCAGTCTCGAGTGTCCGAATCTTGTCCTGGGATTCGCGGTCGACACGATCGTGTTCGTTCTTCTGATCCTCCAGCAGGTCCTCGAGCTCGCCAACACGGGCTGCTCTCCGTTCACGGAAGGCACGCTGTGCGGCACGGTTCTGAGCCTTACGCTTTGTCGGCGGTGTGTCTGTGGCAGGCTTGCGGCCCGGCTTGGGACGCGGCGGGATCACCCACTCCTTACTTGTGATGGACATGGGTGGCTTGCCGCCGGCAACCGAGACCGGGCTCTGTGCTGCAGCCGGCGACTGTGCAGCAGCGGCGGCCATTGGTGAAACGACTGAAGTCATGGATATGACGTTGCCACCAGGTGAGTTGGCGGCGATTTGCATCTGGAGTGGCCGAACGGCCTGGGCAGCGGTGCCGGCTGGTGATGGTGCCACGGGCTTGATGGCCAGCTGTGGCTTGGGAGCGACGGAGGTACTGGATGTGGAGGAGACGGATGTTGATGTGCTGGGTTTGGGCGAATCGTGCGAGGACATGGGTGAGGCGGGCGACATCGGCGTGCTGCTCTTGCTGCTGTAGGCCGAGGCGAGGGGTGCTGGTGAAAAGGCAGTCGGCAACGGCGACTTCATTGCGAGAGACGGGTTTGGCGACGGCGCCATGACAGCGAACATCTCAAGCCGAAAAGCGCTGCGGCGTGGTGGTCATGCACAAGGCGAAAAGTGTTGTTGAGGACGGATCAACGGATCAAGGATGAACGGGATCCCGGGATCCCAATTGGTGGTGTGGCCGGTGACGGTGACGAGATGCGGAGATATGGATGGACGAAAGTCGATTCTGTGGGACGTGGGAAAATTGTGGCGGTTGTTTGATTTTGTCGAAAAGATGCGATAAGATCCGTTTGGAACGAATTGTGAAATGCGAGTTGTGGTCACCCGATGTTGTGAAAGGCACGATAATAATACGAGGGAAACCGATTTCTGGGCGGCGATGGCCGGAAGGGTGTTATTATTAAGTATTTTTTTTTATCCCTCTCTGTTCTTTCTTAAGCCGGCTGGGTGGCCGGAATCGCCCTTGGCTGTTAGGGTGCAAAGTTGCCGAATTGGTGCGTTTATTTTGGCGGTATTTTGGCGGGTGCCAGGGAAAAGATCGGTAGCTGGTGCGTTCTGGCTTGTTAGCCCCGCCAAGGTCAAGTAGTGGAATTCTGGAGCTGCACACGCTACCCGGAGATTGAAACGCGCAAGTTGCTGTTGTTGCCCCTCGTGCCTCGTGGGTTTGGGGAGCTTGAGCTGTGGCGATTGTGAGAGGTGTTGTGTTTGCTGTGTTTGTTGTGTGTAAGGAGTCAAAAATAAAGGTCAAGATGCGATGTGGGTGAGATCTGAAAAGGGGGTTGAAAAGACGAGGGAAGGAGGTGAAAACGAAACTGGGAGGAACGACGGGCAAAAGAATGAAGAATCAGGAAAGAGAGGTCGCGGCCGAGGGAAGGCGCAAAAACGAGGAATAGCTTGCGTTTCGCGCAGGAAGGAGCCGCCGCTCGACAGTGAGTGGGAAAAGCAAATTTGCGGTGGCGGACTCAGCAAGTACAAGCGACCCCACCACGCCCGGTCTGCAGCATGTTCTTTCCTGATTGGGATGCCTGAGGAAAAGCATTAACAGCAAGAAAAAGGAAAGAACTACCTGATCCTCAGCATGCGACATGCGACTCTGCGATTCTGCGCCGATGGACTTACGAGTCATACACTTGGGAGTGCAGTTGGGGACAAAGTTTGGAGAAACTATTGACTTGTTTCTGGGCAGGCAAAACAAGGGTGAAGGTGAAGATCCAGAAAAGAACAAGAAGCAGAAAAAGCCGCCAAAATCACGCGTTGAATCCCACGCCAGATTTGCCCCCATCTGTGCTCTTTCCCTATTTCTGTTACTGCCCTCGCTCCTTCCCTCTTTCACAAGTCACTCTTTGAGCTCCCCGAGGCCCCCCTCTGGTTTGGGGCCGACGAACGCTCTTTCCTTCTTCTGCCCGTCTTTTTTCCTGGGCAATTTTTGGGTCACTCTGGGCATTTTTAACCGTGGTGTCCCCATTGTAATGTATGGGGCGCGTTGTGTGTCTGTGTGGGGGCTCGGGGGGCTCTTTTTTCTTGCTTGGGCCCCGGCTAACACGCTGATTTGCTGGCTCGGCAGAAGGCAGGCACGAAGAAGAAGCGAGGGAAAAGAGAGACGAGAGAAAAAAAGAACCAGAAAGTGGGTCCACTGATGCGATTGATAAGATAATTTTTCCTAGGGTCTTGGCCCGCGCTCCTTTTTTTTCGTTTTTCTGTTTTCCAGTCTTTTGCCCATCTTCACCCACACACACCATCACAGAGATGAAATCGCGCCATTTGCGCTTCTCGGAAGGAGGATTTCCCTACGGAGTATTCCAGATTTCCAGTCACACTCTTTTCTTCTCGTACTTAAGTCTTATGGTTCCTCCCCACCTTGTCAGGAAAGATGCATCAGTGAGTCGTGATTGGGTGCAGGTGGAGGCCGCACGGGGCAATCTGGATTTCGCCTGACCCAATGCAGCGTCAGCGGAAATGTCCCAGTGAATTTGAGAAAGGTAAGACTCTATGGCCTCAAACGAGAGCTTTCTCTGCCGTAGTGTTGCAGAGTTTTCCAACCTTTGCGTAAGAGGTATAGAAGAGGCCCTGGCTAGGCTGTTGGTGCCAAGCAGTGTCCCAATTTACCATTTTTACCATGAGCCATGTTCAGAGCTGCACACGTCGCCCTTGCGAGCGACGGTTGAGAGTAAAGAGTGGTTTCCGATGGGACGGCTGATAAGCCGGTATCGGCAGCGAGGACAAGAGCAAGCATGTCTCTCAATGGCGGCGCTTTGAATCTCTTGATCCTTTGAAAAAGATATTCTTTGTCGATGCCACTATTGACGACAGCGTCACAATAAACTTGCAGCTCGACTCATCGAACCCTGAATGATCCTCCTGCGATCGACGAGCAGCGACCTCGGAGCGTCAGTCTGGGACACCCTGGTACTTGTGTGCTTTGTCCGACCGCAAGTTTAACCGTATTGCCTTCATCATACTAGAGCAA
Organism: Sporothrix variecibatus; assembly: GCA_016097105.2. NCBI lineage: Eukaryota > Fungi > Ascomycota > Sordariomycetes > Ophiostomatales > Ophiostomataceae > Sporothrix > Sporothrix variecibatus. Next base: position 4,834,710 of record JADMNI010000001.1, on the reverse strand, counting down.
CTGTCTGCCAGTCGTTGGGAGTTACTTTGTACTTCGTACTCTGTGAGTCTGAGTCCGAGTACTCCATGGTGGGTATGCGTGGGGTTTTCCCACCGTAAGAAAGGCGCAAAGGCGTCCCGGTCCCAACAAATGCAGCGCCAGGAAATACGACCCCCAGCTTCGGAGTCCGTCGGGTGGTCGGTTCGTCCTCTAACAGCAAAATCAGTTGTGCTATACATGGGCGCGAGAAATACACGGGGACAATTCATGTGAATTGAGGGTATGGCGAATACGTTTATGTTCAAAATTGAGAACAATCCCAGGATTGATCGAGTCTGAAAATTATGTGCTCGTGAATGGGGACAAAAGTCAAGGTGAGGGACATCCGACAAGGCCAGAATAAAATCACAGCCTGCATGGGCCACATGCCCCCCGATCCATCGTAGTGGTGGGTGGCCAAGAAACGAGGAGTCGGAGTCGGGTACACGAGGCACGAGGGATGTTGAAATTTTTTATCAGATCAAAACACAGGGACCATGCAAGATTATCAATCTGTGAGTCTCGCCTCGGAGGAGAAATAGGAGGTCCGTTTGTGGGCGACTGCGAAATAGAAAGAGACGAAAAAGGAAATAGAAAAAAAGAGGAGAACAAAGCCAAAGCGAGACAGATAGAAGAGAAAAGTGCAAAAGAGCCGAGAAATGGCCGCCCTGTTTCTGGACGATGTCGCTCTCGCCTATCCGCGCGAGGCCATTTCTTCAAAAGTGCAGTGGTTGCAGCGCACTGTTCAGCAGGCGTCTGGCCAGTAGACGGCGCCAAAATGTTAAGCGTAGCGTGTTGCGTGCCCTGAGCGCCCCCTGTTGTGCCCTGTCTCAGCAGTCAGCAAACCGCCCCACGCTCCTGCCACGGCCCACGGCTAGTTATCTGTCGATGATCTACGGCGAATGGGCAGCGACAATTTGAAAAGAAAAAAACACAAGAGTGCAGAAAACCACAAATAAAAGGGCAGGAAAAGTGCCGAGAGAACAGGATGGTACGCATTGGCAGACCCGGATCAAGGGACACTGATCCGAAAAGCACGCAATAGAGGCAAACAAAAAGTACCAAAGTTCCCAAAGATGATCTGATAATCTTCTTGAAAACGGTGAAGAGGATGGTGAATGAAGGAAGGATTTGCCTCTTCTAACCTCGTAAGGGACTATTTTGCAGTACGAAGTAGTTGGCGGAAATAATGAGAGACGTTGGGCAACGAAAAGCACACAGAATTATCAGATCAGATCAGAATGAATAACTGGCCGTTGAAAATAGACTGTATCAGCTGTACTGTGGTACTGTATTTATATACTGTATCCTGTAATGCACGTGATATTACATCAGCAATGGGGGACACTTGACAGCTAAGCCCACTGGGGCATCGAGCTCCACGACACCACGACCATTGCGACGGACGTCGGTCGATTGACCACGACAGCTCAAATTGCCCAGATCCCAGGGCCTTCTTCTTTTTTTTACAGCCACATCACACACAATGGCGACCTCACAACTCGGCTCGGCCCGCGCCGGCCACCACCCTCACCCTACGGCACCTACAGCGGCTTCCAACTCCCCTCGTCTTCCTCGTCGGAGAGCGGCGCCGAAGGCAATGGAGATGGAAACGGGCACGCCCGCCGCAATGGAAATGGCAACGGCAACGGCTTTGGTTTCGGAGGTGACGATGACGACGACGATGATTTTGACGACGACGACCTCGATCTGCCTTCCCCACTGCGCTTTCGCGCAAAGACTTTTTGACGACTTCATTCGACGCCACATCCTACCTTTCCTCGCTCTTCCCTTCGGGCGACGGCAGCACATCGGCACAGCGGCACCAAACACTCGAAGACTTGCGAGCGGAACTGCGCGAACGCAGCAGCGCCATTAGTGCGGAGCTGCTGGAGCTGGTGAATGCCAACTACACGAGTTTCTTGGGCCTGGGCGACGAGCTCAAGGGTGGCGACGAGAAGGTGGAGGATGTGCGGGTGGCCCTCTTTGGCTTCCGGCGGTCTGTGGAGGACGTGCAGGCGCGGGTACGGGAGCGGCGGGTGGCCGTGGGGGATGCATGCCAGGAGCTGGCCAAGTCCGGACAGCCATCGACACAGGACGACGTCTCCTCGAGTTGGACGAGCGGGTGGCACAGCTCGAGGACCGGCTGTCGATTGGCGAGAGCGGGGCACAAAAGACGGCGACAACGACGGCAATAGCAAATGATGAGGGACTGGACTTTGCCGACATTGATGAAGAGGACGACGAGGATGAAGAAGACGACGAGGATGACGACAACGAAGACTCAAGTCCTGGATTTGTGGCCAGCGGACCAAGGAAACTGGCTGGCCTGGCCCGCGATTTGTTGCTGGCAACACGGCTGGCCGACACGCTTGGCCACCAGCTGCCGTTTGTGAAAAAGATTGACGAGCGGCTGGCCAAGTGCGAGAGCACGCTGATACTGGACCTGAATGCGGCGGTCAAGGAGGCAAGGGCAGTTTCGAGAAGCAGAAACAAGGCGCTCAAGCACGGCTGCTCAAACTGTTGGCCGTCTACCGTGTGCTCGACCGAGAAGACGAGGTTGTGCGTGTTCTCAAGGAGAAATAGGCGCACAGTCTCGCAAACTAATGTAATACAAAATAATGGAATGTTCTTATGTTCTCACTTGTGTTGTCATATGTGTGTTTGTTTGTGTGTTTGTGTCTTTTTGTGCTTTGGTCAAAGCATGCTATGGTGGTGATATACAGGTTTAAAATCCAAATATGCCCAAGCCCCAAATTGGATATCATACATTTTCATCCTCGCTTTTATGTCCCGCTGTTTTCTTTTTCGCTTCCTTTTTGTCCTCGCTTCGCTCGCTGCTTTCCTTTCTGTCCTCGCTCCGCTCGCTGCTCACATGATCGACGACAGCTTGGCGGGCGTGACGGTGTCGTCGGTCGGGTTAAAGTTGCCGTTCAAGCTGAAACCGGGCCCGTTGGTCGTGCTCAGGACCACCTCGTCAATCACTTTCACCGTGGTGTTCTGCACCCCCGCATCTCCGCCTTGAGCTGCTCCATAAAGGCCTTGATGTTCTCGGACATCATCTGCGGTGTAAAGTGCAGCATGCCAATGGCCATGCGCACGACACCGACATGCTCCTTGTAGTTGTCGGTGCCGGCAATGTCGCGCATCTGGGCACGGACGTCGCTGGCAATGGTCTTGGTCTTGGCGCTGGGCATCAGACCCTTGGGGCCCAAAATCGGACCCAGGTTGGCCTTCATGAGCTCGGGCACCGAGTCAATGTGGCAGATCAGGCGGTTAAAGCGGATATCACCGGCCTTGATGGCCGCAAAGAGCGTCTCTTCACCGACAGCCACGGCACCGTCCATGCGGGCATCCGTGGCGATCTTGCTGCCCTCTTTGCAGACGACGGCAATCCGGAAGTCGGAGCTGGTGGGGTACGGCAGACGGATACGGTCGCGCAGCACGGCGCCCGTCTTGTTAGTCTGGAGCTTGACGGCCAGGTCGTAGCAGGTGCGCGTGGGCGGGCGGCCGACCTCGTAGGCGCGGAGGTAGCGCATAGCGTCGCAGAGGGAGTAGCGCTGGAGCTTGGCCTTATCGTGGATGCGGTAGGCCTTGTAGCCGGCCTTTTTCTCGGGCTGTTTGTTCTTGCTCTGGTTCTTGTTCTGGTTGTTGGAGGCATGCCGTGTTTGTTGGCGGCCAGCGAGAACCGGAGACGAGGTCGATGTCGAAGACGAAAGAGATGGGAGGAGGAACCGGGGAATCGACGAGGCGGCAGCGAGGGCCATGTGTGGCCGTGGCCGTGTTGTTGCCTGCAAGGCTGTGCTCGCCATGGCGACGAGGCATTGGCGTTGTGAAGCCATTGTGTGGGTTGTGAGAGTGTCCACGTGGATGTGTTGAGATGTCGTCGAAAAAGGTCGCGCGATGTCTTTTTTGGTGGTCGTCCATTGGAGCTTCAAAATTTACCCTAGCAAGGCAATTTTGTTGGTGCCTCGGATTTTAGGCCGCTCTTTCCGCCGAAAAGTTGACAGCCAATTTTTTGCCTTCTCCCCCGATAAGATAAGCCGCCGGGCAAAGAGTCAGAGCCCAAAACAGGAGACAAAGGCCCCCAACAGGCAACACCCCACTAACACGCCTGCCAACCGTCAGGGCACTTTTTTGCTATTACTAGTACTACTTACTGAGTAGGAACCCCGCGATACCACACGACAGGCGACTTTAAAAAGCTTTTGAAGCTTCACCACCAAATATCAACACTCTTCTTTTTTCGGCATTGCAGCCACACCCTCAGTCCAACAACCACCAAAATGAAGTCTGACGATCTCAAGGCCCTGCCGGCCCAGCTTGTGGGCGACTTCCGCGCCGTCGAGCCCGCCCTCGCCGCCCTCGACAAGCACCTCGTCTTGCGTTCCTACCTCGACGGCTATACTCTGAGCGATGTCGACAGCAAGATCTGGGTCGCCCTGGCCGAGAACCGCGCCGCCGTGTCGTTTGTGCGCCGTGGCACGCTCGTGAACCTCAAGCGCTGGTTCCTGTTTGTGGAGGATCGCCACCCGGAGATCCAGGACAGCGTCAAGGCAGCCAGTGCCGCCCGCCAGGCCAAGGTCGCTGCGGCCAGTCGTGCCGGCGGCAGCTACAACATGTCTCTCAAAGACGCCGACAAGGGTGTGGTGACTCGCTTCCTGCCGGAGCCCAGTGGCTACCTGCACATTGGCCACGCCAAGGCCGCGCTGCTGAGCGACTACTTTGCGCGCCAGTACAACGGCACCCTCAAGCTGCGTCTCGACGACACGAACCCCTCGAAAGAGAAGGAGGAGTTCCAGACGCCATCATCGAGGACCTGCGCCTCATGGGCATCAAGCCGACACCCTGTCGTACACCTCCGACTATTTCGACTACCTGTACGACATGGCCCTGCGCCTCATCAAGGAGGGCCACGCCTATGCCGACGACACCGACCAGGAGACAATGCGTGACCAGCGCATGAAGGGTGTGGCCTCCAAGCACCGCGACCGGCCCATCGAGGAGACGCTGCAAATCTTCAACGAGGAGATGAAGAACGCCACGGCCTTGGGCGCCAAGCACTGCATTCGCGCCAAGATTTCCGTGGACGACAACAACAAGACGCTGCGCGACCCCGTCATCTACCGCGTCAACGTCGAGACCGCCCATCACCGCACCGGCACCACCTGGAAGATGTACCCGACGTACGACTTTGCCTGCCCCGTCATCGATAGCCACGAGGGCATCACCCACGCCATGCGCTCCACCGAGTACACGACCGCAACGCCCAGTACCAGTGGTTCCTCACCACCCTCAAGCTGCGCCAGGTCCACATGTTTGATTTCGCCCGCATGAACTTTATCCGCACGTTCCTGTCGAAGCGCAAGCTGGCCAAGCTTGTCGATACTGGCCGCGTCTGGGCTGGGACGACCCGCGCATGCCCACCATCCGTGGTGTGCGCCGCCGCGGCATGACCATCCCCGCCCTGCGCGACTTTATCCTCAAGCAGGGCCCCAGCCGGTCCGTCACCACCATGGAGTGGGGTGTCTTCTGGGCCGCCAACAAGAAGGAGATTGACCCCGTCGCGCCCCGCCACACCGTCATCTCGGCCAAGGACGCCGTCAAGGTCTCGGTCACCGGCGCCGATGCCCCTGCTTCCCCGACTCGGTCGAGAAGCCCCTGCACCCCAAGAACAAGGAGATTGGCACCAAGCAGGTTGTCTTCTCCAACGAGATCCTGCTGGACCAGGCCGATCTCAAGCTCATGAAGGTCGGCGAGGAGATTACTCTCATGTCTTGGGGCAACGCCATTGTCAAGGACATCCAGACCGGCGCCGACGGTGTTGTCACGGGAGCCACTGTCGAGCTCCACCTGGCGGGCGACGTCAAGAAGACCGAGAAGAAGGTCACCTGGCTGTCGACCGCCGGCCAGACGCTCGTCAACGGCGAGGCCTGGGACTTTGACTACCTGCTGACCAAGAACACGCTGACCGACGACGATGTCCTCGAGGACTGCCTGAACCCGGTGACGGCCACCGAGGAGAGCGTCCTGGGCGGTGCCAACATGAAGGACCTCAAGAAGGACGACATCATCCAGCTCGAGCGTCGCGGCTTCTACCGTGTAGACAAGGGCCTCAACGACTGGGCCGAGGGCGAGGCTGGCGACAAGGGCCCGCGGATTGTCATGTTCCTGATCCCCAGCGGCAAGTCGTCGTAGGGTGTGTCGAGTGACCGTGTATGAAAATAAGTAGTTTGGAGAAAAATAAAATATTGAAGCATCACAAAAGCAAAACATCATATCCCCAAAATAAATACAACCAAAAATGTAGGTGAATATACCTGTCTTGTATTCTGTCTGCGGTAGAAGGGTATCGTATGAAAACTATGAACTGAAAAATCCTGAAATCTAAAAACGCAAAGAGCGAACGCCAAAATGCAAGCCATCCAAGGCTGCGTCTAAATACAACGAGCGTGTAAATACAATGAGTGTAAGCTGCGAATGAAAAGAGTGTAATATATCAGTAGTAGATCAGTGCCTACTCCTCGGCCTTCTTCTCCTTGGCCTCAGGCACTTGCGGCAGGCGTGTTTCAACAGGGCTAGGTGTCAGCGACGCCGCCATGGACGGGCTGGCAGGACTGCCCACATCGTGATGGCCAATGTACTTGCGCGACGCGGCAATGGGTGACGTCGTCACCGTGACGCCAGAGTCTTTGCCCTTAGTAGGGACTGCCGATGTAGTGGCAAGGGGCGACGACACTGAGATGGTCGGGCTGGCCACCATCTGCGTTGGCGACGACACCATCACAGCCGAGAGCATGGGATTCTCGCGCTCCGTCGCCGGCGGGAAAAGGGCGGCGGGACGTAGCGGCTGCCTGTGCCATTACCAAAACTGTTGCGTGGAGGGAGAATGGCCGGCGAGGGCGGTGCCAGGTTGCCGTTGCTGACGTTGGCGCCCGCCATGTAGTTGGTAATGGTGCCGTTGCCGTGCACACTATATGTGTTGGACGTGCGGTAGTTGGAGGAGTCGTCGCCGATGCTGCTCTTGCGCGGGTAGTTGCCGCCGCCATCCACATTTGACGGGCGGCCGTCCATCTCAATATCACTACCCATGCCCGCAGGACCGACACCAGCCTCGCCGTTCTCGGCCGCGTGTTCGCGCATGACGGCACCCACATCCCGATCGTGCTCAATTTTCTGCATCAGATCCAGGTCGGTGGGCGCGACGACCCGACGGACGCCATTGAAGATGAGCTCAAAGGCGATGACCACCGAGAGCGCCAGGATCAACGTGACCCACCAGATACCCGTGCGACCAAAGTCGTGGATGAAGGTGCCGTGCACGAGGTAGGGGCCCGACTTAACAGCGTAGACGCCAGACAGGAGGAGCGACCACACGAACCAACCACCAACTGACACAAGCAAGCCGACGGCCGAGATGATGGTCTGGTTGTGCAACTCGAGCGCGAGCATCTTGACATTAATCAAAACGATGCAGGTGGTGAAAGCCAGACTGCCCAGGGCGTAAAGTGTGGTGTCGCTCGTGAAGAGCGCGGGAGTGTAGACGGCATAGATGATGTAGAAGATGAGCAGGGCTTCCAGCACACCAGTCAGAGTCCAACCGATATACTTGCGGAAACAGAAGCCCAGGTTGCGCTGTCCATAGGTATAAAGTTCGGGCACCGCGAGAAGCGTGTCGGCGCGCAGGTCCTTTTCGAAAATACCAAACAGGATGACGGGGAGCGACGTGAACAGTGTGTTGAAGACGGTCAAACTGGTGGACTCGTATAGCGAGGTACCCGTGTAGCCGTTGTAACGTTGGTACAGGGCTTGGACAAGATAGAACACCATCTCCTTCCAGAAGGTACCCAAGATGTATTTGCCGGTACGCACGTAGTTCCAGCGGCCGTGGACGAGCAGCAGACGCTGCAGGAAGCGGAACTGGGCAATCGAGTAGTCTGAGATACGCGCAGCCTGAAGACCCTCACGACCCGAGATACCGATACCAACGTGCGACGCCTGGATCATGGCAATGTCGTTGGCACCGTCACCAATGGCGAGCGTCATGGACGACGGAACACGCTGGCGGATGCACTTGACCAGGGTGGCCTTTTGCGAAGGCGACGCGCGACAGCAAATAACGGAGTCGACACGGGCCACCAGGTCAAAGAACAAGATGCGCATCTCCTCTTGGGCCTCGACGACACTGAGCGTGTGGCCGTCAATGACAACCACTGAGTGCGGCATCATACCACGGCCGACATCGACAAGAGTCGAAGCGATCCGCTCCTGCAGGTTGTCTTGATCAATCAAAGCGTCGAGTACATAAATCTCCGAGAAGGGTTTGCAGATACGCGCGGCGTGCGCAATGTTGATGGCCGTCTCGCGCTTGTCGCCCGTCAGCATCCAGATCTTGATGTTGGCGCGGCGCATCTTGTCGACGGTCTCAGGAACGCCCTGCTGCAGCTTGTCCTCAATGGCCGTGGCACCAGCCAGGTCGAAGCCTTGCTCGATGATATCGGCCGCAGCCTCGATACGCTCCTGGCGGTTGACGAGCGACGTGGTAGCATCCTGGTAGAGCGTCTTCCACTTGCGGTAGTCGTCGTCCTCGACATAGCGGTAGGCAAAGAGCAGCGTGCGCAGACCCTCCGAAGCAAAGTCGTCAATGTGCTGGAAGCAGCGTTCAAAGACGGCACCCTCGTTGATGGCAATGGACTCGTCGACCATGCCGCCGTAGGGGTCATCATACAGACTCTCGGCGGCGGCGGCAGCGGCGATGCTGCCGTCGTGCGACCACTGTCGCTGCTGTTGGCTCAAACCGCCGCCGGGACGACGGCTCGCCTCGCCATTGCCAGCGCCATTGGACGGGCCACCAGCGTGGGCATCATCGACAATGTCGAGGTCTTCACGCTCACGGCGACGCAGCCAGCCGTCAACGTCGCCCGAAAAGACACCCGAGCGGCGGTAGGCATTATCGACCGACTTCTTGCCAGTACTAATACGCGGCAGACTGCGGAACTGGTGCATGGAGGCGGCGCGGACGAGGTTGATGCTGGAACGGGGCGTAGAGATACCGCCGCCATTGCCACCACCGCCACCATTGATACTGACCGTCGTGCTCTTGCGCATCATGGCACGCTCCTGCTCGACACTCTTGCGCTTGCTGGCACGGCGCTCAACAGCGCTAGCCTTGGCCAGAGCCATGTGGTTGAGCTTGAGGCGGGGCAGAATGACACTGTCAGCACCCTTGCAGAACATGCAGATGCGGCCGTCGGGCATGCGGATGAGAATGGTCATACGCTTGCGCTTGCTGCTAAACTCAATGACGTCCAAGATCTGGTAGGTCTCGGTGATGGGCGAGCCGTCGAGCTGCTGGAACTGCAGCTTGATGGACTGGCCGGGGCGGTCAATGAGCAGGTAGCCAAGGTCACGGGCGGCCTGCACGAGGGCCAGCTCGTCGGGCGAGGCAGCCTGGAAGTCGATTTCGCCGCTGGCGGTGGTCTCGGGGATGCAGGTGTGGCAGAGAGCGATACACAGGATAAAGTGGCGGGCTTTGCGCGAGAAGGCCGTGTGGGGACGGTGGCGGATGTACTGGATAAGGTCCTCCGTCTTGAGTTCCTGCTGAGGGCGCGCCGGACGAGCAGTCGAGCGCCAGTGCGAGGACATGGAGCGGCGGGGCGCTTCAAACTCGATGGCGGTGGAATTGCGAGGGTTGGTCGCGACTTCGCTCATGATGGAGGGTGTCCGTGACGCGTAGTTCGGAAATGGGCAGGTGGGCGTTGGAAGGCGACGGCGAGGGAGACAAGGGACCAGGCGACACGGGCTGCTTGTAGGGCTGCTGCTGCCGCACCTGGTTCTGCTTGCCCTCTGCCTTGCTGGGCCGGTGCAGACTCAGCGATCGGCGCTTGTTCTTCTTGCCGCGGTGCTGCAGTTGACGCCGCTTGCGCTCCTTCTCCTCTTCGTCGCGGGCAATGTCCATATCGTGCAGCCAGGCCGTACCGGCCACGCTCATCTTGCGGAAGCGCATCTTGTTCTCAGTCAGGGTACCGGTCTTGTCCGAAAAGATGTAGCTGACCTGGCCCAGGTTCTCGAGAATGGTGGTCGTGTTGGCAACAAAGGCGGTATCGGTGTCCGGATCGTACATTTCCGTATCGGCAAGCAGGTACAGCTGGCCAATTTTGATGATTTCCAGACTGACATACAGCGAGAGCGGGATCAGGGTGTTGAACATGATGATGAATGCGAACAGAATCTGACTCAACGGCAGGTTGGCACCAGCCAAGTACCAGGCATGGTTGGCATAGTTTGAGACCCAGATGCCGTTGCCGACGGAACAGCCGACAGACAGGAGGACGACAAAGATGACCAGCAGGATAACAATGCGGTTGACCACGGACTGCATGGCCGGCGCCCTTGGCGCGCTTGTGGCGGTGGGCGTTCATGCGGATCTTGCACTCCTCGCCCGAGTTGACGACGAGACCAATCATGTCGGACGTGTTGCGCAGAACAGAGCCGCGGAAGACGACATTGTTCACCGTCAGCGGCATAGCTTCGCCGTTCATGAGCACACGGCCTTCGTAGTTGTAGAGGTCCAGGTTGGGGTCCTCGGACACGATCTCCGCGCCACAGGCGGCCATGCCAGCGAGCGACTCGCAGTGCTCAGAGAGCAGAGCACTAGCCTGCTTCGTCTTGAGGTTCGTCTCGCCGTCGAGAGCCATGGTCTCAATGTAGGCAATGCCGTTGGGACCGGAGGCGTGCAGGACAATCAAATCGGCAGGGACAGGGTCGTCACGACGCAGGCGGACAATGTCACCGACACGCAGGTCCTGCCACTGCACACCCGCCCAGGGCATACGGCCAATAGCGGAGTCGTCCGCACCCGCACCCGCAACCGCACATTCGCCCGAATTTGAGCGGACACTCTCGAGAGCATTGGCTGACGTCACAGTGCTGAGCGGAACGCTGCCAGCGTCAACAGCGCCAATGACACCAATGCCGCCAACGTCGCCAGCCTCACCATCACCAACAGCAGTGACACTGTCGCGGACGGACTTGGTCCACTTCTGCGGCTTCACCTTGTTCCAGACCTTACCGTCCTTGCTCTTGGCACTGGCGGCAGCCGCAGATTGCACGGTATGGCCCGGGTCCAGGACATAGGCAGTACTGCGGTTTTCAATGCGATCGAGACGGTAACGGCGGTAGTCGTCGTAGCCCTCCTTGAACATGCTGATGGCGACGAAGAGCAGCAGGGGCGCAATGGTTGTGTAGGTACCGGTCGAACTCAGACCGGGGATCATCTGGAGGATGGAGATGATGAGGAAGTAGAAGTTGGCAAGCTTCATAAACTGGAAGACGAGCTGCTTGGGCAGGAAATCCCAGACGGTATAGCGACTCGAGCGAATAAAGTTGGAGATAAAGGGCTTGCCGGAGCGGTCGTCGATGTAGGGCGTCGTGCGGACATGTCCGGGGTCGAGCTGAATATGGCGGCCGTCGACGCTGGGTGGAAGGGGACGTTGCCGGAGCAGGCCCTCGATAATATACTTGCGGTATACACCGGCGGTCTTGCTCTTAAAGTGGTGGTAGGGACCGATCGTCCACCGCCGCTGGCGCTCGCGCTGGCGGTCCAGCCAGTCCCGGTAGTGCGCCAGAGTATCCATGGCGTCTGCAGCACGGATATTGGAAGAGGTCGAGATCATTGGAGGCTTGACAGGTCCATCGTAGCTCTCAGCGTCGTTCAGGCCGAGGCGCGTGCGTGTAATGGACGTCCGCGGCGGCTCGACAAAACTAACACCACTTCGCCGCCCCAGATTGACGGCAGGGGATTGGAGGTGGCCATCGTTGTTGTCGGGCAGTCGTCGCCGCGCCTGCGGTGATACAAGAGTGGCCGCAGAAGAACCGTCATCACGGACGGGCGAGGCGATGGTCGCCAGTGCGCCACCTTTGCCTGCTCCTTTCTTTGCAGCAGCGCCGCCTGTGCCGTTGGATGGCGGTGCAGGGCCCTCAACGTTGGACTGGATCGTGTATAGGTTCGTGTTCAGTCGTAGTGACGGGGTCTTCTGTTGTGAGGAGGAGGCGGACGGCGAGAGCGGTGCATGCTGGTCAGTCTGTCGCAATGCGGATCGTGGTGGTTGTGTAGTAGATAGCGATGGTAGAGACGGCTGTGGGGGCTGTGATGATTGTGTAGGCGAGTTGGGTTGCGGCTGGGAGTGTGGCCGGTCGTCGCTGCTCGGCTGGTCCCGCAGCGTCGTGTCACGGAGAATGTCCTCGGAGAAGCGAATGCGTGCTTCGATGGCCGCGGCGTCGGCAGCGGCCGCGTCGTCAGCGCTGCGGCGGCCTGCCATGGCTGGTTAGGTTGCTTTTCTATCAACGCAGCCGCGGCGGTGCTGTATGCCAGCAGAGGAAATGGGTAAAAGAGTCCGTAGGAGCCGCGTCAATGGCCAGTCGAGATGCTGTTCCGTTCGAGAATGCGAAACGTCGAGACGGGGGTAGTATCGTGGGTATGGTGACAACGAAAAAGGATTCGACTCGAGCAATAAACTTTCGTCTCGACGAAAGAAAAAGTGAGAGGCACACGACAAAGGCCTGGCGAAACGAGAGTGGGCGCCACGAAATAGATAATGGGGGCGTAACGACGCACAAAGAAATTGGATGTGTGTGTGTCGTGTGTGTTTGTGTGGGCGGAATCGAAAGAATGCCCAGACAGTCGAGGAGAATGCAAACGAGGTGCTGTAGGGAATGCAAAGCAAAATGAAGTAAAACGCCCAAAAGAATAAAGAAATGAAGAAATGAAGAAAGTTGAACTGTGGAAAACGTCGCAGTGAGACAAAATGACAAAATGGCAAAATGACAAAATGAGGAGACCCAACGCCCGACAGCGGCACTTTCCTGTTTCGTCTGGCCCGTCTTCGTGCTGGAGTCGATTCCTCGATTCTTGAAGCCAAGACCCAGTTCTTTTGGTTATTTCCCTTCCAGCCTTCGTACGGAGTACTTCGTCCTTCTTTCTCTCTCTTTGATTGGGTTCTTGGCCGCCAGAAAAAAGCCAGGTTCGCAAAAGGCAGCTAGCGAGCGAAACGTAGCAGAAAGGAGACCAAAGAAGACAAGAACCAGCTGCAAGTGCAGGTGGCGTGCAGTGGTGTGCAGCGGGAGGATAGCGATGGTGCAGGCTTTTTTGGGGTCGGTGCCAGGGTCGTAACGGCCGCCGTCGAAAGGGGAAAGGAGGGAGAATCCGAAATGGTCTGAAAATGCGAGTCGTCACAGGCCTTTTCCCGAGGAGAAGCGAGGAGAAACGACACAGTGTGGATGGCTGTGAATGGTGGATTTTTAAGTTTTGTGGCAGCCTTGGGTTGACTGATCGCTGCGCCGCGGGCCTTGCAGCGCTACGTTCATGCACTGTCTCCTGTAGGCCGGTTTCTCGGTGCGACTTTGGACACGAGGTCGGCCACTGGGGCTGATTGGGTTAGGGCGATGGCGGGTGTCGACAAGTGCAAGGGTTGCGCCGTAGTTTTTCGTCTTTTGTTCGTTTGGACTCGTTTTTGTTGGGTTCCAGAAGAGCGGGGCCAGCGGGTGTTTCGCACAGTGTTGAGAGAGAGTCTCGAGAGTGTCTGGACCGGGCTACTGTCTGTTGGCTTTTGGCGTCGCAACTTGCATGTACGGAGGATTGCTTCTTCGTCTTTTTTGTCTTGAAGGTTGCCCGATTTGGCTCGATTGTGGCTTGTTAAAGGCTGATCCAGAACCAACGAAAGCACCCATGCGGCGACGACAGATTCAATAGCGACAACGCAATAGGCTTGGCAAAAGGCTGAGATGCAGGATGCCCTCGACAAGAGTTCGAAAAGTGGTGAGCGTTGGTCTGGGGCGATCACGAATGTCCAGCACTGGCAGCATCGACTGAAACGGGCTTCAGGTCGGGAATCGTGGTGAGAAGCAGCCGGATAAGCAGACCAAAGAGGGCCAGCAGCGAGAAGGCACAGATGATAACAAAAGCCGTCCGGGGAGGAGGCTTGCTGGGAGACGCCGTAATAAATGTATCCTCAATCGGCCGGAATGCTGCCTGGCTTGCTTGTCCTGATTGTCTTGACTGTCTCGGTTCTCTGTTATCGCTGGTCAGCCTGCGCTGTCTTCTGCTGTTGCTGCGGCTCACGGATTCGAGGGGGACTGACTCGTAGGTGGGCAGCACGTTGTTGGCGCTCTGCCGGAAGCCGGGGGCCATAGTTTTGTGAAGTGGTGGGGAGTTGAAGATGTGTCGAACAAGGTGCAAATTGATGCTGTCGATGCAATTGATTGAATTGGAGATAGGAAAAGGGGCTCAAAAAAAGGCTGAAGAGGACGGGTAGGAGCAAGATATTAAATGGAAACAGCTCGGTACGCATAACGATACAAATGACAGTCATCCTTTCATTGTATGAATTGCAATCAATCTAATGAGCAGGCGCGATCTTCGATATCCTCCTCATTGCTCCTGCTATTTCTGGCGTTCCCAGTCGCTACTTCCTAATCTGTATCCGCATCTGCTCGTCTTCTCCATCTTTGGTGTGATTCCAGGGTAATTGGCCTTGCATCCAGCTTCATCTTACGACGCGTGCCAAGAACGTAGACCAGACGGCGCAATGCACGGATTTCTTCAAGATGCTTTTTGGGGCCTATCTCGTTGCCTCGATATGTATCGGAAGCGAATTTCAGTACCAAAATCACCGCCCGAGCACCTTCCCCGGAAATAATAAAACGGCAAGAGCGGGCCCAAAAGTCAACGGGCAAGGAAGGAACGACTTCGACACGGACGGACTTTTGAATTAAGGTTGCATCTGCCGTTGAGCCGTCCGTAGCGCTTGGTGCCGGGCATGCGAGACATCCGATATCAACAAGGAATGTGGGTTCGGTCTTCTTGCAGTAGTTCTACATACAGAAGAACGCGTGTAAGATATCTGAACTCGTAATTCAAAGCCAGTCGATTGCTGCAGCCTTGTGCCCTGTGTCTATTTTGTCTTTTTTTATTTTATTTTTCGTCTTCTGTTTTCTATTTTTGTAGCCTTGCGTTCACAAGCCTCTTTGGCGATCGCCAGATCGCGCAATGTGCATATCCTATCCTCCGCTGGCTGATGTGCTGCACTTGTTGTGCTCCTGTAAATCGTGCTCGTGTGCAATTGTGCGGCAAAGCGAAGAGCCAGGTAAACAAACCACATGTCTGCAGTTCAATGGCTGCAAGAAGCGGCGCAGTATCATCAAAACCAAATCCTTCCAAAGCTTCTAGAGCCAATTCGCTCCGCGTTACAGGACCACTGTTTGTCCGTGTCCGTATCCTACGGACGTAGTTTCCAGCACGGGCACACCATAAGCTGCGTGGTCTACTCAGTAGATAATCGACGCCCGAACAACTGTGCATTACACTCGGGCACGTCACAATGGATCACTATCAAACAGTCTGGACATGTGAGTAGAGCAAGTGGTTGTGCAAAAATAGAATACCGACAGCTGCAGCTCAAACATGCAAGTCGTGGTTCGTATCAGATGAAAGAACTGCAGGTGCAGGTCGAAATATCGCTGCCTGGAGAGGCTGAGAGGGTGTATCAGCAACTCCAATGATCCCAAAAGCTTTTTGTACGGAGTAGATCAGCAACCCGACTCTAAAAGGAACTAAAGAATAGTCAAAGTCGACGGGCTCGGAGTTGGAAGCAAAAACGAAAACTCCTAGGGCAACTAAAACGACGTCATCAGCGTAGCATCCCAATTCAAGAAGAACTGCAACGGCAGCAACTGACATGCAAATCCACGGCAGTGGAGACAGGGGCAAAAAGCAAGTCTCGGCACTCGATTGGCAATTGAATCGTTCTCGTCCCTACTCACCCTGGACATCCAGATGACTTCCTGGGACAATGTGGCAGGTGAAAGAAAAGGTGACGATGCATAACAAACAAAAAGGCAAGCAAAACTAGACACCAATTCATTTCCACGACGCATCGACAAAAAAGAGACAAAAAAGTTGTGGACAGGCTGGGAATCGAACCCAGGACCTTTCGCATGCGAAGCGAACGTTATACCCCTAAACCACATGCCATTAGATGTTTTGATGGAGGAAAAACGGGGTGCGGTAGAGGCTAAATTGGCGGAACGAACGTCTGTATCGCGGGTGAGCCCCAACAAGCCAAATCGACACCAATAGACATCGACGCAACAGGCATTTAAAGTTTACACTGTGCGAGCAATACGAATACAATGTACTTTGTACAAGAGAGCCTTCCTGCTTCTTAACGTTAAAAGGTGCCTAGGCTGAACTACTGGATTGGTCCAAAGGAGAACAAAAGAACTGGAAAAAGCTGTGAAAGGGACGAGAGGGAGGGCGAAGGCGAGAGCAATGCCACATCGAACCACAAAAGGCAAAGAACCAAAGCAGGCACGAAAGCCTCTCCTAAGAGGCACCTAGACCAAGTGCTAAAGTGGTAAAGGGTCCCCGAAAGAAAAGAAAAACGTGACAAAAATAGAAACAATGAAGTGAACGACAGGAGGGAAGAAAAGGCAAAAGGGGGAGAGGGAGGGCAAAAGGGGGCTGTATCCCTAAAACCTGCACTTGCAAGCAGTAGTGCAGTGACTAAGGGCGCAAGTGGGAGGCGAACATGTACGTCTGACATACACTGGGTTAATGCAGAAAACGCACAGAAACATTCTGGTCTCGCTGGTGCAGAGCAAGTATTTCCTTTGTCGATCTGCAAGGGACCAGAGAAAAAATAGGGGGAAGCCAGGCCATGCAACTCTCAAAAAAGGAGACGGTCAGTGTCCGTAACAACGGACTAGGTCGAGGATGCAAAGCGGTGTGCTGTACGACAATTGTGGCCGTGTTTCGATGCAGTGTTGTGGAAAGAGAGTGTAGAGTACACAAAGTTCCATTCCAATTGACGTGTCGATGACGCGTAAAGTGGCTCGTCCTCCGTTAAGGGTACTCGACTTTATCCAGCTCCCTTCATAATTGTTTTCCAGTTCTTTTGTTTCTAGAATATTGCCCTTCCCCACAAACAGCCAACGGCTAACGGTCACCATTTGTTTTCCCCTCATTCTTTGGTGTTTGTGCCGTCTCTACAGTCAAATGTTACCAGATAGAGTGGCATCATAGTGCCAACAGCTCGAAGCGTCCGTGTCATATGCCATGCCAATTATTGCGGCTGTATTAGAGACCTAGCGAGGCGCTCCCCTGTTGCTAATATTGATTCGGTTTTACAGTCGAAATAGTAGTCACTTATTTCAGGAAGCGAGGCCGTCGTGCCGTTGTCGTCTGTGCCATGGCCCACGGGCTTAGAACGATGTTGCCGCGGTGTGAGTCTATCACAAAATTTATGATGAAGACATTGTCTACATATAACAGAGCTCTTTGAGAGATGACATTGAGAAGGAAATATCTCGAGCCTTTTTCGGTGTTGTTTACGCGTTGTAAAGTTTAATTTTGTTTGTGATTGTTTACTTCTAGACTTTGGTTTTTGTTGGGGGGGTTTTTTTTGGTTCTTTAACTTGATTTCTTAATTTTTTTTTTAAAAAAAAATAAGAGGGAAATCATTTGCGAATAAAACAGAATATTTCCAGTAAAAATAAACTGCTCTTTTATATATTCACACGAACGTATATTTGAGGGGCACACTACAGTGAATATTTTCATCACTCGTCACTCAGCAGGTACGGTAGCCGGAGCACCTTCACCGGGCAGCTCATCTGCTCGTGGCTTCCGACCCCAGACTACACTTTCGTAGTGGTAGACATGGTGCTTCATCGAGTGCAGCTCTCGGCGCAGGTGCGAGATGTACACCTGCACTTGCTCGCGCGACCATTGCTGCACATTTGTGAAGAACAGGATAAAGCCCTCAACGTCCGACTCGACCGCATGCTGTGAGAATACACCAATCTCCTTGAGCCGTGGGTCGGCTGGCCATGGTCCACTAGGCACCTTGATAAGGCGGTCCTGGATATCGACAAACCCAGCCGCGGCCATGGCCTTCTTTGGATCCCATCGTCAACGACCGAAAAGGAGCGGCCGATGAGCTTGCCGCCGTTGATAAAGAGTGGTCCCCACTGGGCCATGGCGGTGTCGGTAGGCAGCGTGTCATCATCGGAGCGGACGTTGGGTGAGCCCTCGTAGCTTTCGAGGTAGCCACCGGGAGCGGTGACACGGTAGGCCTGGCGGAAGAACTCATACCAGTCTGGGATGCAGCCGCTGAGGTAGCGGATATGGACAAAATCAAAGTCGTTGTCAGGAAAGGACCACTCGCGGGTGCAATCATCAATGTCACTGAGAGACGTTAATATGATGGACTCCTTTAAACAACAGTGGCATCGGAGGACCTACAATCTTACGTTGGAGGGCACCCACGACGGCTGGATGGGAGAAATATCTGTTCCTATGACAGAGGCGTCTGGATGTTGCTCCGCAAAGTCACTGATGGGTTGTTAGATATACCGGGGAGGGCGATCGTTGTCGCGGTTGAAAGTGTATTGCTGCTTGCTTACATGGCCCAAACACCTGTACCGGTTCCAATATCGAGAACTTTCTATGAACAATAGTGTTAGCAGCTGTATTGCTAAAATTGCAGCGAGCAGCAACAGCCATGAGGCTCACCTTTGGATTCTGAATGGGTGCCAGGAAGAGCTTGCCATCAAGGACAAGAGTGAAGAGATGGTGTCTGCCTTGATGTTAGAAGCGGTAGCGTTTCGGGGATGATGACGAAAGAAATGCCGAGGAACAGCTCTTACAGAATATCCAAAGAATTGTTGTGTCGTGCATCGTTTGTTCCCCTGTGAGTTGTGTAAGTTAAACGGTGACTAAAAGCTAGCGAGCGCCGCCAGAAGTGACACACAGCCGAATCTTACCAGTACGAGGCATTGCCGAGCTCACTGTGATATGTAACGACCTTGGATGGTCCGGTACTTGAGGATAGACGACGAGATAGATGCCGTGGAGCTCAAGTTATCACCAGCGCGAGCAGACTCTGTACCATCGTTGTCGTAGACATCGACCTGCACCCATTACGTTAGAAGATATAGCCGGCGAGGTGAGCTCCGTACACCGGAATGGTGCTGCTGATTGACACGTACCCGTCCAAGCTGCGTCCAGTGCTCCGGTGGTAGAATTGCCGTAGCCGTCGGGGCGGTTGCCGGGGTTGACCCCGCTCCACCGCTGTCCATGGCCGACCTGGCTTCGTTACCGTGATCTGTGCTACTCATTTCTTGGTATGGCGACCTCCACCATCTGATGCCGAGGACAAGATACAATATGACTTGGAGCTTTACAAGAAAAGAGCAAACTAGAGCAGATTGATAGGATATATGTACGACATCGGGAACACTCTGTTTTAAGCAGACATAGGCAAGCAGTAATTATCCGATAAATTCCGGGTCCTCCTCAAAGGGTATCTGCCAGACCGCTTTGCATTCAAGAATGGTCGCATTCATTGTTCTTGTTCTTGATGCCAGTTGGCTGTCTGCCGATGCGCAGAAGCTTGGTTTGTGCTTTGAACAGAAAGAGGGGAAGGAAGCATCGTGCCTCGTCATCCCATTTAGCATTGCAGTGTACAATGCGACAGCAGCTTCTGGACAGCGAAGAAGTAGGAATTGTGACTCTGCAGGTGCAGGTGAGTGTCGTTGCATATGCACAGGAATTTTGAAGCACAACAATACTACGTGTTCTTCATGACGATGGTTGACAAGATATTTTGGCCACAGGATCCTCATCCGTAAATGATGCATCTTTGGTAATCGTACCGTTGACTTTCCGAATTTGCCCTTTCCGTCGAGAAGCAAGCGCTGTCAAACGAGACGCAATACAACACAGCGCGGTTTGCGAGAAAGGAAAAAAGGAAGGCAAAAGAAGCCAGGACGTTGCAGTGCAGACGGGCTGCACGTTGAAAAACACACTGCATTTGAGCCGCTGCTTGATTGGTCCGGACCAGCTTCCTGCTTCTGTCTGTTCTTGACAGAAAAAACAAGACAAGGAGCGAAAAGTTACTGATCCTTTTTTGCTTCTTTTCAGAGAAGAGACAAGAGACATGCCACATCTGCGTCTGTACAGGAGATGTTGATGATGCCCAATTCACGGCCCCCACTGAGAGACGACATGGTCCGCTTTTTCTTTCTCATGGGGTGATGTGATTGTGGTCCTGCTGGGTAGAAAGAGCGAAAGGCGAGAAGCGCGAAGCGAGAGCCGCCTTTGCATTGCATCTGAGTCTTGCTATAGACAGGAAAGGTCATGATGTGCGGCCTGGTAAGCGCTGACATGCGGCGTCTGTCTCTGTCTCTTTGCTTTTGTTTATTCCGATTCCATGGTAGTCGGCAAGTGATGGGGGCCGTTCTTGAAAATAACAAGAAGATAAACAGAATTCTCCAGACCGAATAGAGTAAAAGCTTGACACACAAAGAGCTCCAAGTGAGCTTCCTACCGTCTAGGTTAAGAAGAAAGCCTGCGGCTGTCTGCAGAGAAGCGGAAATGCATCAACAAGGTCTGCAGAGCCGTATTTCGTGGAGCTCGCCGCTCGCTTGCTTGTGTTGGGGGCCTGCGAGGTGGGCTCGGTGGGATATATGTCTCTCTCGCATAGACATAGCAGACATGGCTTTGACCGCATTGGGAAAGTTGCTGATACGAAACGTACTGTTTGCAAATCTTTCTGCTTGTGTGGAGAGATGATGCTCGATTTTTTATGTCTTGTTTATATTCAGACATGCATCGCCACTTGTTGATGCTGTCTCGCACTTGGCAGACCCAATAATGTCGAGATGCTGTGCTAGCCCACGCTGGCAGCTGCTGCGCACATATTGCATGTGTAAAATACATCCCTCAGTAATATGACGGACAAGTACAGTCGTTCGTGCTCCATCACCGTACTTGTACTCCGTAGTATTTTGTGGACTGACTGCAACAGGCGTTGTGATGCAAGGGACAACTCCACGCTGGCCGGGAGCTGAAAGGCCGTTCCTCATTTCGTTTTCCTGGAAGCCAGGGAGGGCAAGACCTTTTTTGCACCTTTTGCATACACCACTTTTTTGCCGGTAGCTTTCGGCCCATGGTTTTCCAACCGGTTGTCTTTTGAGACCAGTTCTGGCCGTTCAAGCCGTTCAGGCCGTTCTGGCCGTTGCCGGTGTGAAGGTTGAGCTTGCAAATCGTCTCCAAATCGTGAAGCTTTATCTGTGAGGAGTAGAGCTATCTGTCCTCCGAAATTGAGATACGACGATGGCCGCAGTGTGTCTCTGGGATAGTCTGGGGCCACCGCGTGGCATCCTATCCTCCGGTATGAACGGTAAAACGGGGGTCCAACAACGGCTAGGCCTGGCTGTCCGTGAGTTCCTTTTGGGAATTTGCAGGGTATTTTTCTCACAGTCTTTGATTTTTGCGTCGGCATTCCGCATTCGTAGGGCGTGAATCAGAGCACATTTACAACTTGCGGTTGCATGTGGCCGTGAATATGACCAGTCTTTCTTGTGTAAACCGGCGGGCAGGTCACGGGAATACCTTGTCATCTTTTCTCCATCCTCTTTTAGTACACAGTACGCATATGGTGGTCAGAGGGTCAGACCAGGGTTTGGTTTTGTGCAAAAAACCGTGGCGCTTCGAAACGCCCTTTTCCCATCGGCGATGGAGCGAGGAAGAACCCTGCTGCACAAAAAGGGAGGAGCAGTTGCGCAGAATGCTTCCTCCCCGCTTTGTGTGGCAGCACAAGACTGCGGAATTCATGCACAACCAGCCAAATGGACCACAAAATGGAGAACAGAATGCACCGTCAAAAACCACCCGAAAAAGCCAAAGGAACCAAAAAGACCAAAAAAAGACGTCTGGAGTCGTGTCGTGGGTGTGTCGTGTCAGGGGGACTTTACACGTCGTTGGAGCTAGCGCCTCTATCAACGCTTGCAAAAGAAAACCGGAAAACGCGCTTCTGCAGGAACCCACCGACAAGCGTCTTGTCCCGTCTCGTGTTCGCGCTCCCTTTCGCCTCTGGCGCCTCTATCTGGTACGGAGTACAAAGTACTTTACCTCTGGGCTGGCCTTCTTTTTCTCTCACCCCTTTTTCTGGGCTTTCGATCTGGCGCGTCGATGAGGCTTCGGGAGGTGGCAGTGCTGTCGGAGCCAGTCGAGAGGATAAAGACAACCAACAGAAAACAGTAAACAGCCACAAACCCAAGCAAACAGCCAGTCCATGATGCACATTCAGGCACACCAACACTGCCATGGCGATAGGTTCTTCGAGAGAAAACGCCGTGTTCGTGTGTAATACTTCGTAGCCATTGGCCAACCACTGATGACCAGACACAGCTCAAAAAAGGAGAGAGCAACACTCGAAAGGCTCCAAAGGGAGGGTGAGGTTGGTTTTCTAGGGCCGGCTAGGACGAACGGGGCTTAACCTGTTCGATGCTCCCAGACGCCAGCTCCAGTAAAAGCTCGTGCGTCGAACGTCGGATATCCACAGCGTCGTCGCGCCCCATCCATCGCCGCTTGTTGACTTTTGTCGTGTTCTGGCGAGAGAGTCTCAGTTGTTGGAGTCTTTGTTGGACGAGTGGAAGCAACAAAAAGCAAAAGCAACAGTGGGATGCCAAGACTGACGCATATCAAATCAATAGCGCGTGTTCTTGCTGCAAGCCTGCTTTTCTTTTTCTTTTTTTCTTCTTTTCTCGCCATTGCCGCCCTTCTCTTTTGTTTTGGCCGATTCTCGCCCTGTTTTTCTTCTTCTTTTTTCCCCCGTCTTTTCTCTGGCTTTCACTGCCTTGCCCCCAAGCCCTGAGCCCCCCTTTCCGTCACCGCTGATGCCACCTGACTATTGCGTACTCCGACGGCCAGGCCACAGCGCTATGCCGGAGAGGGCAACGATTTCTGAAGCTTGGGGATCGCCCGCCAGATATCCAAAAACAACGATCAGAGCGTGGTTCCAGCGGCGGGAGAGGCAGGGGTCCAGACGAAAGGCGAGAAAGGACGAGAGGGATGAGGCCAGGATCCTGACGGCGTATTATGCAGTCCTGCGTACTTTGTAGGTTGCAGCCGTGCTGTGATCGTTTTCCTTTCTTTATTTCTTCTTTGCTGCCTTTCTGTTTTTCTCTTTGAAAGTCCGGTCGATGCAGTCGAGATTTCCATGTCTTGCTTTTGGAGATGGGGGGTCGTCTGGGGCACAACCGACGTCAAAAGAAAGACAAACGTAAGACGATCGCCAAAGAAGCCAAACTCTAAGCAGAAACCCAGCTCCTGCAAGACAGCAAAAGAGTAAAAAGAGAGGCAAGAGCGGAAGCAAGAAAAAAAAGGGGGGGGGAGCGGCGACTGGCTGGTTGTTCCTTCCCTTCGGTGTTCTGCCCGGCTGTTCCTGCCTTGCTTCGCCGTTGCTCCTTCTATTTACATGCAGTTTCGTGCGTACCTTCTTCGGGAGTTCTTGCATTTGTACCAGTCGTACTTGCCCAGTACGCCGACACGCCGGCGTTGGGCAGAAAGGCACGACTTACTCGCGATGTGGGCGCCTTTTTGCAACTATTTTGCAACTATCACGGTGGCTGCTGCGTCCATCGTTCTTTCCCCCTTTTCCACGTCCCACTTGCTCCCGCCCTTTTTCGACTCTCGCGACCCTCACTGTCGACCCGACCTGCGCCTGAGTCTAGCCAAGGCTTTCATCGTATTGGGAAAGAACAAGAGCCTTTTCGCCGAAAAGGGAAGGAACGGTCTGGCCGCCCGTCGGCTCTTTCTGCTTCCAGTGTTTTTGTGCCTGTGTCTTGTCTAAAGCAAACCCCTCATTGGCCCACACGATCGTACCTGGCCGATTTTATCCAGCAAGTAACTGCATCCAGACTCTCCTATTCGCCACTTGCATTTTTGTAAATACTGCAGGAAACTGTCTGCGGCGAGGCTCCAGATCTTTTCACAGCCTATTGCACACTGCATATCCCTTATCTGCTACCGGGTTTTTTTTGGTTGCCCCTTTTTCTTCTCCAGTGTCTCTCGCGTCAGGCCGGCCGATGGCGATGGCGTTGGAGCCGTTGAACGCGCGCCTCCCTGTCTTCTTGGGCCCTGGCCCTATCCTCCGCCTTCCGGAGCTTTTGAACGGCATCGCGGGAACAAGGGGATTTTTACGATACTGAGTACATAGGATGGCCACTGCTACTGCCAGGGTGGAAGAGGAGCGCGAGAAGGCGACCGCAGACTGAAAAATGGAACCAGTCCAGAGGAGAGCAGGAATGGTGGATGCCAAAAAAAAGAGTGAGTCCCACCTTTTCCCTTCCCTTTCCCCCCTTCCCCTTGGCCCATCTTCAGCACAAGGAGGATAGCACTCCGTGCTCCGCCAGATTCACACAGGGCCATGGGTGTCAACCCGGACCAGGCCAGGCCAGGCCAGACCAGGTCTTGCCAGCCAGCGAGTAGCAAGCTGGGGAGCGGAGCGGTCTGCCCTCTCCGGCAGGTCCCACGGCTGCCATGCATTGAAAAGGAAGAAACCAACGATGCGGCGAGACAGAAGAAGAAAAAGAGCCAAAAATGGAATCCACGTCGTCCTTGCCGTCCGTCCTAACATGATTTTTGGTGATGCAGGGAGACGCGAGACACGAGACATACTTCCGTGTATGTGTACACATATTTGTACGGTGCACACGCGCACGTAGCATGATGCAAACAGCCCATAACAAAACCGACAATCCCAGCCGGCAAGTGAATGGCAAGCCAGTACCCAGCAAGGGACGCACGACAGGCCAGACAAGAAACACGGAAACAAGAGACAAGAGACAAGAGACACGAGAGACACAAGAAGACACAAAAGAGGCACACATACACAAGAAAAGGAAGCCCGCGAAGCCACCGCGAACACAAAGGGCATGAAACAAAACGGCCGGGCGAGACGAGACGTATCCCTGGCCCGCCTGTCGCCTCTTTTGGCCCTTACCTTCTGGGCCTTTTGGCTCAACGTCTCCCGAAGTCTTTACTGTTCCCTCTCCCTTTGGGTTGGCGATCTCAGTCCATTGTCTCGGCGCGTGCGTCATGGACACAACTGGGGACTAGGCGAGCCAGGCTCGGCTTTTTGCGCACAGAGAAAAAAAGACATGAGGCGAGGGTCCAGAGAACCCAGAAAAAAAGGGCCAAGTACGACGTGCTCCATAGCATTCCTCCATTTACTCTGTACTTTACGTACTGACCGCCGGCTAACATCATCACTTTTTTCAACCAGGACACACAGTGTCTCGCCATCGCGCTGTGCCTGGCAGCAGTGGCAGGTTCAAGTCGGCCCACCAGTCCATCAATAGACCGGAACCTTGTCTCGCCCGAGTGCAGAGTATGCTCATCGGGTGGAGCAGACGACACAGACAAAATGCATGGGAACCTTTCGTGCACGGCTTCTCGCGGAGCACAAGACGGGATAAAAAAAAAAGAGGGGATCAACGAGACTCTTTCAGCGAGGCCACAGAAAAGACGATGGACCAGACCACGAGATAAAAACAAGATAAAGAAAAGGCAGGCAGAACCAGCGGACAAAAGTACACATACAAGTACTCCGTACCTGCAGCACCGGTTGTGCACGCACGCACAAACCGATGATGGTCATCCGGCACGACCACGCCTCCACGCCCTGGGACGGCTCTTATGTTCTTCTTCGCAGGAGCACGGCCGTTCCTGACGTGACTGCGTGACTGAGTCCGATGGCTTCTCTCACAGCCTAGTGCAGGGGACTGCAGGCCGCTTGCTCCGAGCTAGTCCAGAATAGGAACTAGAGCTGCCAGGGGTCCAGGGGCACGAGAGGGCGTGGCGCTGCTCTGGCCTGCTTTAACCGGCTGTACCTTGCAGGAAACCAAACCACAAAAAACGACAAAACCACCAAACCCAGCAGGAACAACAGAAAGAGGTGCGTATTTGGTACTCTTTCTCAGTTTTCGGACGGGGGAGGAGGGGAAGGATCCCACACATCCCACCCCTTGTCTGGTCGTCGGCAAGGAAGGGCAAAGACACGAAAAACAGATAGGGTTGATGACCATCGTGTTTTGCAAATCGGTGGGCACGACAAGCGGGCTCTTTTGCTTGGTTTTGTGGTTTTGGATGGGCGCTGGGAAGGCTCCACAGGGGATCGAACATCCCGATACCTGCTTGACACGACAAGTGCATACGAGAGACGTCCTCACACTTGCTGTTCCCTTTCGTGCGGAGGAAGGACAAGTACAACACCGCCTCGTTCGTCGCAAACTACCCGCCGCTGCAACATATGCCCACTGTTTGTGGCAGGCCCTGGATGATGCACTCAGCACGCATAACGGACACAGATCCCGGTCGTTTCTTTTGCACCACGGTGAGCAGAGGGAGCAGAAGGAACAAAGTACAAACAAAGAAAGTCCTGAGGATGGCATTTTGTCCTCGTCATCAGTGTCTCTGCTATTCTGCTTCTTTTCTTCTTTTTTTCCTTTCTCGGAGAAAACGAGCCTCCCGCAATGCTGGCTGCGGAGCCAGATACTTTGTGGTGGCACGTTTCGAGCCAATGGGAAGTTTGGAGGGCATATCCCTGTTTAGCCTTTTGCTACCCCTTTTCGTCCGGTGTCGTTCCCCCTTTTGCTTCACTGGTCCATTTGGTACTCGATCGCTGGACAGCTATGCAAAACGCAAAAAAGCCACGAGAAAAAGCAAAGAAAAAGAAAAAGAAGGAAGAATGGGACGAAGCGACACAAAAAAGGCTCACCGCCGCCGAAAGATGCCCAGGCGTTATCCAATGCCTTGAAGAAGCGTGTGCTAACAATAGCACGGCCTGGGTTGTGTTGTTTCCCCTTTCGATGTACATTCGCCTTTCTTTCCATTTCTTCAGTGCCGCTGTGCATCGTGTATGGTTCTCTTGATTCTTCACGGCCCTGCAACCCCCCTAAGCCGTTCGCCAGAAGTGGGTGTGAAGGGATGGTATGCTGACCACACCACGTCTGGCCGTTGCACCCAACCAGAGCGCAGAAAGGACGGCCCAGCGTTGCAGCCAGATGGTGTGGTAGGGCGAGCAAGCAGCGGGATAAAAAGGAAGCAGGTGAAGAAGAGACGAAAAGGCGAAAGGCGAGGACGGAATCGATCAACAGAAAGACAGAAGAACCGAAGGCCACAAGAACAAACTCAACGCACGCGCCACAATGCAGGCACGAGCAATACGACGCGCTGCAGGACGAGGGGAAGGGAACACAAGAACAGACAAAGATCACAAAAATCACCAAAAAAAACAAGGCCAACTGACGGCCCAGTCAAGTTGCAAGAACACTGCCAGAAGAGGGGAAAGGCAGGATTTTTGCTCGCCCGTGTAGCTTTTTTGCATCAAGGTGGACGAGGGTGGACGGGATGGCGGCAGTTGGTTGGTCGGATTTTCAGGAACAGAGCAAGCCAACCAACACGCACCCACCCACGCAGGTACACATGCACGGCGGAGACAACGAGCGAACCAGGAACGAGCAGCGAGCAGTGCGAGTCAGGAACAAGAACAAAAAAAGGAACAGAAAAGGGGAACAAAAGAACGAAACAGCGAACCAGGGCGCGCCCCTGGTCTGCCTGGGTGGGCATTGGGTGGCAAAACCGCATGCTGCTCACGGGCTAGAGCCGCTCGAACTACTGAGTAGCACGGCTGTCGGTCGTTGCAAGCTGTTGGACGAGGACTTTCTTGCGTTTCTCAGGCTCTTTTTGTGTATCTGATCCTCTTTGTATGGAGCACAGCTTTGAAGCTGTTTCCTTAGCGGGACGGTCTAAGCATCTTTTTGCATAACACCATGCGACGCGCCCGACCGAAACGCTGGACTACTACTCCGCCCTGGCGTTGGCGCTGTCGTTAGCCAGGAACAGGAACGAAAACTACAGACGCTATGGGGAGCAGAGACTGTAGAGTACAGAACGCCTGCGAGGACCGATCGGTGTGGGACGTGCCTTGCGAGCTGCTGGCCAGTTGCTTCCGAGAGTTATTGCCGCCGTTGACGCTGGTTCTGAGGTCACTTTTGAATCTTCAACACCGCTATTTTTACGGCACTGCTCACAAGCACACAGAGTGTAATTACTGTGTACGGAAAAATACAAGTAAGTACACTCGCAACGCTGCACGGAGTGCGGAGTACGGCTCCGTATTTCACACCCACTCATGCAGCAGGAAGTGCCCTTCTGCAGGAACGACGCAGGAACACAAGCGTGTCCTGTCGAGTTTGTCAAGCCGTCCAAGGCCCTCTGCACGTTGATGCACCTGATAGGAGTCTGCGTCTCACGAGTATCTCACCTCACACTCTGGCTGGGGGAAAAGACTGCCGCCAAGCCAAGGCAAACAGAAACAGACATGGGGGCGTGGGAATGGCGACTGCAGTGACAGTCTGTAGGAGCAGAAACAGAAAGCCGCGTCGTCAATGTCGACAATGACAATCAATGACAACGCCAACGGTGAAGCGGGACGAGGGACAGCATGACGGCGAGACAGAAATAGGAACACGGCAGCAGACGCCTGGCCTGTTGTTTCGGTCGATGGACCAGTACCGATGCTGGTCGTGGTCGTGGTCGAAGGCTGTCGTGTGTCTGTTTCTCTTTCCTTTTGTGGGAATCGACCAGAGCCTTGCCTGACTCTTGCCTGTTCTCCTGTTTCGTGGTGTTTGGTTTTCGTCGTCCACCAAGACACCAACACGACCTGGCCGTCAAGTGTACTGGAATAGTTCTGTGCCCTGAACATGATGTCCTCTCTCTGCCTCTCCCTCACCGCGTCCTTCCTACCCGCTGAGCTCTTCTCGCTGCACCTGCTGCACCTGCACCTGCTGCCAATGCAACACCTCCAGTGGAGTTGTCTGCCCAGTGGGAGCCGCCCTTTCGAACGACCCGACCCACTTTCTCCGTCTTTTCCCTTTTCCCCTTTTTCCTTTTGCCTGTCCACACCCCCTCGACCAAGACCAGTCCACACGCCCCCACCCCCCAAGATCCCATCCCTCTCTTCGTCTGGTGTCTGCCAGTCCTCCCAGTCCTCCTCCCAGTCCTGTTTGGTGCCTCCTCTTGCCTGCTGGCTGGCTAACTGGCTGGCTGTGGCCTGGTCTTGGTCTGGTGAGTGTGGATGTTGGCTGCAGGCTGCTCGCCGCCTGGTTCGCTCACTCTCACTCCTCCTCCTCGCTCTGCCCTCTGCCCTCTGCCACTGCCCCCCCTTCTCCCCTTCTGGGATTTTTCTCTCTGTGCCACCCCGTTTCCCTTTTTTCCCTCTCCTCCCCTTCCCGTTCCCTCTCTTTCCCTTCTTTTTTTCCTTTCTTTTCTTTTCCCCTCTCCTTTCCTCATCCATCGTGGTCGTTCTTGTCGACATATCTTCCTCGCTCTCTTTGTTGTGTCTTTCTTTTTTCTTGCTTTTCTTTTCTTTCGCTCCTTTACCAACCACATTCATTTGTTCTCACCACAGTCATTCTCTTATATGTAAAACCTCTTCGTTCTTTTACAGCCCCAGGACTCTCTCTCGCTCGATCGAACCCCCCGTCCACTCATTTCGGCATCCATTTTCAACTACATTCTTTCGACCAGAGATCCAACTTTATTTCGTCCACCACCTCTCTTTTCTGGTGAACGCTCCTTCTATTCTAGCAATCTTTCTTGCTATCGATCTATTCTTTCATCTACAGGAGATTTTTATATCGTCCTCGAAACAGTTTTCCGGTTCCATCACCACTTTGGGAGGAATCAGGACCACGCTCTTTTGCAAACCAGCTTTACTCTTTTTTCATATTCTCGACGCTCTTTTCTCGATTCAACATTCCGATCTCCAATCGACAAACCCCTATATACACGAAAGACACTTCGAACCAGCCTTATTCCGTAAATCATCGCTCTTCAGACACAATATCCTCTCTTCCGACTCTCTCCCGTGTTCTGTCAGCAAATCCAACTTTTCGCTGCAGAGATACACGCAACAACAACAAACGTCCCTCGTTCTCGACAACTCATCGCCCCTTTCAAGGAGTTTTCTTCGTACTCCTTTGATTTTCAACGACGCGTACACGCCCTTCGACGACCTTCTCTCGACTACGATATACAACTCAACTCTCCACACGAGTCTCATAATATCCCGCAAACACACAGTCTCCCGAAATGGCGACTGATATCAAAGTTGAGATGCCGGTGCATCCCGGCATGATGATGCCCATGGGTATGGGCCATGATATGGGCCACTCCGCTCCTATGCACCAGCAGCCCAGCAGCAACAGACTCCCATGCACATGAACCTGACTGTCACGACGCCCAACTCCAACTCCATTGCTGCGCCCATGCCGACGCCCAACTCCGCCATGACGACCAAGAGCTCACAAACCCCGTCGCCCTCGGCCTCGGCCACCAGCCAAAGCGCCTCTGCATCAAAACGTCCCGCTCGCAAGAGCACACTGACGCAGCAGCAGAAGAACCAGAAGCGCCAGCGGGCAACGCAGGACCAGCTGACGACGCTGGAGCTCGAATTCAACAAGAATCCCACGCCCAACGCGGAGACACGCATCATGATTGCGGAGCAGATCAACATGACCGAAAGGTCTGTCCAGATCTGGTTCCAGAACCGGTAAGTAGTCCTCCAGGGAGCCCGCGACTTCACTCTGAAAAACTCGCCTTTACTGACCGCAACAGCCGTGCCAAGATCAAGTTGTTGGCGAAGAAGAGCCTCGAGACCGGCGAAGACATTGACCTGATCCCCGAGTCGATGCGTGCCTATCTCGCGATGCAGGCTGCGAGAGCGGCAAGGGCCTCGGCGGTGCTTTCTACGGCCGTACCGGCCTCATGGGCTACGGTCCTGGTATGCTTCTTGGTGGCGAGCACGCTAACCAGGGCAAAGTTTGTATGTTGACTCTTTTGGCTTTTTTGACTCTTTTACCCTTAAACCCCTCCGCCCTTTTTTCAACGCTACCCTATTTTTAACGCGTGAACGGTTGTCTAACATTCCTGTGTCTCGCTTCTAGTGATCCACCATCTTACCTGTCGTTCGCTGAGCATCGGCAAGTGGGTTCGTGTTGGCCAGAACACCATGGACCTCATCATCTTCTACTCGCCTCACAACGGTACCATGACCTACTACATCAACAACGAAAACGCCGGCTACAAGATCGAGTACCCCTTCTCGTACATCAAGAACATCTACCTCGACCAGGAGGAGGACCCCAACAAATCGGGCGGCATCGTCATTGAGCTCAACCAGCCGCCTACCTTCATGATGGACTGCACCCCGAGCGCCAACGGCTTCACTGTCTGCGGCGATTTCACTGAGAACCAGCAGGCCTCGCAGTGCCTCGTGCACCAGCTCGGCGGCAACCCCAAGGTTCTGAGTGGCCAGCTGGCCAAACTCATCTCCCTCGAGACGTTCATGACCCGCCACAGCCCTCACAACCCGCACAACATTGCTGCCGCCGCTGCTGCCGCTGCTGCCTCGGCTGCTGCCACAACGACTAGTGGCCCGATTGTGCCTCTTGTTGCTCCCATGCCGCTGGATGCGGCCGCCCACAACCTGTCTGTCTCGGCCCCCGTCTCGCCCACTGGCCGCCCGTCCTCGCAGCCCAACTTCTTGCAGCCTCATGTCGGCATGTTCCAGGAGTCACAGTGGGGCATTAACGCCATGCACTCGGCGGGCATGCGCTCGGGCCCTGGCCACAAGCGCCAGCGGTCTCGCTCGGTGCCCATGGCCATTGACTTCTCGATGCTGCAGACCCCGATGCCCTCGTTCTACATCCAGCACCCTGGCGAGACGCAGCCGCAGCCGCACAGCCCGGCCATCTATGCTCCCGTGCCGCAGAACCCCAACGGCCTCAGCCCGGCGGGCCACAGCCTGCGTATCGACACCCAGGCGGGCTTCGGTCTGGACATGCGCCAGTACCCCATGTCGGCCACCACGGCACCCTCGCCGTCCGAGTACTCGAGCCCCAACTTCTTTGCTGCCCCGGCGGTGACAACAACGGTCTGCCCAACTCGAGCTACAATACGCCGTACAGCACCACGTTCCTGTCGCCCATGATGGGCGCTCAGAACATGGTCCCGCCGCCGTCGGTGTCGCCTCTGTCCTTTGCCGGCCGCTCGGACCCGGCCATTGTCGACCAGTCGCCGCCCATGACGATGATGGGCCGCAGCGCGTCGGCTGACATCTACCACCCGCTCAACAACGGTGGCGACTCGTCGGCCATTTCGGACGACGGCAGCAACCTCAACGACATGTACTCGAAGCACCAGATCAACCTGCCGCTGCACCCGCACTCGCCCGGCCAGTATACGGACAACCAGGCCGAGCTGGATATGAGCCAGCTTGTGCAATTTGATGCAGTTGACGCCGCCAGTCTGTCTCCCGAGAGCCTGCCGCCTCACTCGGCAGCGGCATGAGAATGAGCTACGTCGTACACGTTGAGTGTATGACTTTGCTTGTTTTTCATGTTTTGGGAGACTAATAGACTTGGCAGCGTTCTTCTGTTTTTCATTTTGCATCTTGCTTTCTTACCTTTTTTCGGCTTGGTTTACGTTAATATACCCGCAGGTTGCGCTTTCTTCATCTTTTCCACTTCTTGTCCTTGTTGATACAGGCGTTATTTTATTGTTGATCCCTTTCTTCTCTCTCCCTCTACCCATCACCACTACTCATATTATTATTACGTTTTGTCTTCCTCGGTCGACAAAGCCAGTCATTCCTTTTTGACCAAACAAATTTCCTATTTTGTCAAATCATCTTTTCCTTTGTCTGCCACGAATCTGCATGACGATAACCTACATTCGGATCTCGATCATGCATGTCTGGCACAGCGATCGTATATACACTTGTTTTTGTTGTTGAATCCTTTTTTGCTGTTTTTGACTTTTGCTTTCCTCCCTCCTCGCTCTTCTCCCCTTTCTTCAGCTTTTCTCGATTGCTCTGCCTACCATTTATTTTTCTTGCATATGTCGCGCTTTTTTTGTTTTCCATGGGCAACTCAAACGCCCTATAGCGTCCTTTTGATTTCTGCGGAAAAATCGTTTTGCTTTCGGAGTTCTACTAATGTCCCTTTTGAACGTCCTGAGCTAAAGGATTCTTTTTTTCTGCTTTTTGGCGCACCATTTAATACCCGGTGGGATGGCTTTTGAACATCACCACTGGACAAGCATTTTTTACTATCATTGTTTTAGTTCCATCTCTCGAAAGAGAGGTAGTAAGGGGGAAGTGTGAACTTACGGGGGGAGGATGGGGGATGCGATGTTTTAGGAAGGAGAAAAAATGGCCCAGGTGGCTCGGGTTTTTTATCTTTTGTCGTGTGGTTATCTTTTTTCATTGTTTAATACTTTTTTCTCTTGTCTCTTTTCTTTTATCTCGCTCTTGGATGGTTTTACTGCTTTTTTTATTACAAGGAAAAGAGCAACACAATTGGATATATTTTTTTTACTTGAAAAGGCCGACTTGTCCAATGTGTCTGTGCTGTGTCTCTATTAGTAAACTTCTGAATGTTATAATGGTGCAGCAAACCCTCGATGCTGGCTGTATCCCCCGTCTGTTTTCTGCGCTCGGACATGGACACGGCCACTTCCCCCTTCATCCCACGTTTCTCTCCTGCCCCCCGCGGATCCAATGCGTTCCGGTGTCGCCCAGGTGAGGTGCGGCTCGTCGAAAAAAAAAAAATCGAGAAAGGAAGGAGCTTCGTAGCTTGCAAAGATGTTTACACAAACGGAAGGAGCGACTGCTGTGTTGAGTGCTGTCACCAAATAAACAAAGTGTCAAAATACATCCATCATCTTGGCATCACCTCTCTCTTGATTACTATCGCCTTCCTAGAAACCATACCTCTCCACACCGCCTATCCTACTGACTCTTCTTTTCTCTTTTCGTCTTCCTCTCCTCTCCAGCCCTTTCAACAATGGCTGCGTCAACCTCATCGAGCAGCGCATGGTCCAAGTTTTCGGCTGCCTCGATAACAGTGAAAGCGGCGGCACGACGACGACTGCGGAGTGAGAGCAGTTCGAGTGACGACGACAATGCCGGGGTGGCGCGCCAGCTGTTGCGTGAGAGCCGCGAGGCAGGGTTGTGGGCGGCGGCGACCAAGATGGCGACTGTACTACCTGGAACGACCATAACAACAAAGATTCGTGTTCAACGGCGACTCTTGACGTGGGCCGAGCTAGGTGAGTCCCTCGGACAGATGCTTTTTTTCTTTTTTTTTTCTTTTCTTTTTTGATATTGAGGCGTGCAGCCATACTAACAAGTCCTCACAGCTCCCTGGCAGCAGTAATGTGATCCCTGTTCCTGGACCTTTGCGGTGTATGTTGTTCAGCTTTTTAACACAAATCTACAAGACCTGGAAGTGAGCGTATCCTCACAGGATACCGGTATGTCTGACGCCTCTCCTTGATCTTTGCTGGCCGAAATATGACAACTGACTATTCCCAGCAAAGCCCATGCCTCCTATTCTACCTGCTTCCACAGCTGGACCTATCTCCACAACGAGTCAGGTAAGTGAGATGGCTGTCTCTGACATAAATGGAGAGGACTTGCTGACCACCAGTCAACATTCTCTCCCATGTCGTCGGCGCCGTCATCTTTGTCGGCCTCGCCGTCACCCTCTGGCTCAACACCTGGCCATGGACTATTCCGTTCCTCTACACGCGGGACATAACCTCCAATTCTGTCAGTGACAAGCTCGCCGCCACAGCCTATATGCTCGGCGTCATTGTCTGCTTTAGTCTTTCGGCGCTCTTCCACACGACCATGTGCCACAGCGCCGCATGTGCAGCCAGAGGCATGGCCATGGACATCACCGGCGTCTTGGTGCTGATGGCCGGTGCTGTCGTGCCGCTCGTGCATTTTGGTCTGGCGTGTGGGCCAGCGTATGTGCGGCAGGCATTCTATGCCGCGACGGCTGTTCTGGGTACCATGGCCGCAGCCACGACATGGCAAACCACAGAGGCCGCGGTAGTGCCATCCCCTCGACTTATGCCGCTTCGCGCCCTCCGGACCGTTTTGTCGTGGGCCTCCGTCCAGGGCCCGGCTAACGGCCACCGCCGTGCTGCTCTGTTTGTGAGTTTCGCGGCCGTATCGTGTGCCGGTCCTCTGCTCTGGATGCAGCAGGCCGACCCGCTCGACTGGCCAGCGCGTGTCAACCTGTGGCCCGGCGTGGCGGGTACGTTGCTGTTCAATGCTGTCGGCTTCCTGGCATACACGACCCAGTTTCCCGAGCGACGTTGGCCACGACGTTTTGATTTGCTGGGCGCGAGCCACCAGTTGATGCATTTGGCGGTGCTGGCGGCGGCGGTGACGTACATAGTGGGTGTGCACCGCGCGCTTGCTTTCCGTCGTGGGGAAGGGTCTGTCTGTCGCAACGGGTGGGAGGGTTAGACGAGAGTTAGACTTGAACATACACATACTGCGTAGACCTTACTCTAAGCACTCACTGGATAGCCATAATACTAGAATTGTATTCCTATGCTTCTCCCTATGCTTCTTTTCTTCAGTGCAATAACAAAACAGACGTCCCCTTTTTTGTTTGTATCCATACTTCTTACCCCTTTGTCAACGACTATTGCCCTCCAGAATCCTGCATATTTAGATCAAGGATGTAACTCTCCGACCCCATGCTCTCCGTCCTCGTTCTCGTCCTCTTCATCTTCACTCTTGCTCTCTTCCACCTTGACGACGCCGGGAGCAGCACCATCAATGTAGTGGCCCTTCCAGCGCCTGGCCCAGCTGCCTGTGCCGTCTTCGTTCACCGCCTCCTCGACGTAATCACGCTTTAAAGATCGCAGCCGGCGGGAGCGCGCCTGCGCCCGCCAGTTTTTCCGGCGAGGCGGACGTCGTCTTCATCAGGTGTCCGGGCAAGCATCGCCATCGCCCACGCCCGCTCAAGGTCTTGTTTGCTGTCGGTGACATCCGTGACATCTATGACCATGTCAGTCGCAAAGTCTGCGACAGAGTCAAACCCAAAGTTGGCGGCAAGTCGACGACTGCCACTCACCTAGTATGTAGCCCCCTTTTCGCGGTTCTCGGTGCGCAGCGTCCGCAGAGGGGCCTCGAATGCTCGCTGCACCCAGTCCCAGTACTGCGACCACGTCTGGTGCGCGCCGACATCGACAGTCGAGCTGCCGTCGTTGAGCGTGGCCTTGAGCCGGTCGGCCAGAAGCAAGGTGGCCCGCAGCACGCTCTTGTTGGCGTCCTCCTGCTTCTCGTGCTCCTGCTTGACGGCATTGTCCTTAAGCTTGTTGCTGAGGGTCGCACGGAACTTGTCGGCAATACTATTGAGGTGCCGCGTCGTCGCCTCAGGCGCAATGTACGCCAGCCGGCTCACCATGATCGTGCACATGGCCCGGATGTCGTGCTCGTCGCCCAGACCATCAATGACGCGGTCAAACAGGCTGATAATCGAGATGCGCGAAAAGGCCGTCTCCATCAGCGCGTACAGCGTCTCGTACGCACCCTTGCGCACCTCCAGACCATCATCCACAAGATGCTTGAAGGGGCCCATCATGACCTCGCGCACCAGCTCGGGCTTCGGCTTCGACTCCTCCATGATGTACGGCAGCAGCTCGTTCAGGTGGCTCAGAATCAGTTCGGGCTTGTTGTTGGCCGCCGAGTTGAGCGCCGTCATCGCCAGCCGCCGGATCTCCATGTCCTTGTCGCTCAGCGCCTTGTTCAGCATCGCCACCAGGTGCTCCCGCAGGATCGCGTCAAACGCCTCGCCCGTGTCCGGCAAAGCGTACCGGATCGCCTGCACCGAGATGCCCCGCAGAACAGGCGACTGGTCGTCCAGCAGGCTGTGCAGCTTGGGGATGTACGTCTCGGGCGCCGTAATCGCCAGCCGGCCAATGCACTCGGCACAGGCCGCCTTGTTGTTCTCCACATCCGCCAGCTGCAGCAGCGTGTCCCATATGACGGCTGTGTACTCGCTAATGTCTGTGTGGTCAATCGTGACCTGCTGGAGCACCTCCTTGATCGACTGCAGCAGCAGGTACTGCGTCGTGCTGCCGGCCTGCATGCCCTGCAGGATGACCGGCACGTACACGGCGACATTGCCTGCACCCGCCCGACCAAGCGCCACAGCCGCCGAAATCGACACCTTGTCATAATCACTAGTAAACTGCTCAAGGAACAATTCCGGCTGGATGGGCGAGTCCTTGCCCAGACGCAGCGCCGCTTCACCGAGCACCGACAGCGCAAGGCTAGCACGCACCTGGTCGGCCTTGAACGTCTGCGTCTCCTTAATGAAGCTTTCGATCGTGACGCCAGCCGAGCTACCGCTGGCTACCAGAAGATTGCCAACCACCTTGCCTACTATGGCGGGGTCACCGACCACGCCCACATCTTTGAGTAGGCCTCGCATCAGGGGACCGCCATGGCCGCTGCGGCCAATGACCGTGACGAGCTGTAGGAGAGGATCCAGGACGGGCGCCGCCGCGCTTGACTGCAACAGGGCGCAGATTGACTGGATCACCTCGGTCGTCACAACAAGCTCGGGCTGGATCTCCACGAGCACCTTCAAAATGCGCAAAGTTGGGCTCAAGAGACGCTGGTCAATGCGCTGGATGACTGGGTGGAGTGCTGTGACCAACACAGAGATTGTCGTGTCGTCGAGCTCGCCCTGTGCAGCCGGGCTCTGCACCAGGTGGCGCAGCGCATGGATACACGAGCTGCGGAGCGTGTGGTTGGCTTTACCGAGCTGCGAGGCCAGATGGACCGTGACCCGGCGCGTCCAGCGGCCGTCAAAGGGCACGGCCGTCGTGGCCGACGCGGCAATGACGTCAATGGCCCGCACAGCAGCCAGGCGCGACGTCTCGTTGCCGAGCAGCTCAAGCAGCGACTCGAGAGCAATGGCCCGTTTCTCCAGGGGAAGCAGGGAAGCACCCTCGACACCCGTACGCGAGAGCAGAGTGCCCAGTGCCTGGATGGCCTTGGTGCGCACCTCCGTGTCGACATTCGAGGCGGTGGCCCGGTTCATTAGAACATCGTACAGCTTCTGAATCTCCGGCTTGAACTTGGCTGCTGCCGCTGACCGCGACCGCGGCGGTGTGATGGACTTGATCACCTCTTCGCTCGCCGAGACAGCCTCCGCTGACAGCTTGTAGAAGCGATCCGAGACCACAGTGAGAACAGCGTCCACGACACGTGACAGGTACGGCTGCAGCACCTGTGAGCTGTGCGTGTTGGCAATGTGGCCCACAAGGCGAAGCGCCGCAATGCGGAGCGTCGTCGGTGTGGCCGAGGCATTGCCACCGCCCATTGATAGCGACGACGACGCTGAAGACGCCGTGGGTGACTTGACCGTGTCCAGCACCAGGGCCAGGACCTGCTCAAAGTAGTCGGACAGGCCGCCGCGCTGCACTGCGACAATGTCGTTCAACAAATTGACGGCCGCCTGCTTCGTCGGCACCTGCTTACCCTTGAGGATCTTGGTGCAAGCCGTCACAATGGCACGGGTCTGCTCGGCCAGGTCGGCACGCGGGCCCGTTGTCGGGATGGAAAGCCGGCGCTCGAGTGTCGGTGACGCGGGGCTGGTAATGGAGTTTTGGCGCACAGGGAGCGAGACGCCCGTCACGCTGCTCTGACGCCGGCGCTTCCGGCTGAGCGGCAGCTGGGCACCCGACTCGTTCTGTGCATCCAGGCTGTCGAGCGAGAACTCGGGAATAACGCCCTCGCCCGTCTTGCGCACCAGCAACGACACGGCCGAGATAACTTCCAAACGGACCGTCTCCTCGCGCTCCTCGAAACGCTTAATCAGAAGCGGGGCCGCTTCACGGTAGAGCACGCCGTTATCCAGCAGGTCGCCGCTGCTACGCGTCGAGATGAGCGTGTGGATTGCCTTGGCCGCACAGCGGCGCACCTTCCAGCTGGCATCGTCGTCATCGTCGAATCCGGCATCGGCGTCAAACTCGTCGTCGTCGTCGTCACCGCCAAAATCATCGTCATCATCTTCCTCGGCGTCCTCCATATCGTCATCGTCGCCAACATAGTTGGGATCGTACTTGACGTACCGCAGGCACGCCTGGATGGTCTCGTCGGTGTAGGGCCGCATTTGGTTCGGGCACGAGGCCAGGAACGCATCGAGGGCCACAAGGGCAGCCTCGCGCACATCGTTGAAGTCGCTTGGTCGTTGCCGTCGGAAATGGCTTCGAGCTGCTTCTCAAGCTCCTCCTCGTTGAGTGCGTGAAGAATAAAGGGGATCACGTCGCCAATGTGACGGCCGAAGCGCAGCGGGATGGAACGTGCCATTGAGCCCAGGATGGAGATATAAAGCCGCTGCGTGGCTGAGTTGGGCTTGTCGAGTGCCTGCACCGTCGCATTGATGAAGTTGGTCAGCGCGTCCTCGGACAGGTACACGGCCAGGATGGAGGCCGCAACGACGGCACGCTTCTTGACAGCAGAGTTGCCCCGGTCGCCGTGCAGCACGGAGAAGACCGCCTCCTGGAGGGCCTCGACCTCAAACGGCTGCAGCATAGGACCAAAGCAGCGCACAACCTCAATCAGCACGTCGACCGACTCGGCGGTCGGGTTGGCGTTGATGTGGAGGATGCTCTCCGGGGCACCAGTTGCTGCTTGAGCCGCGGTGACCTGGCGCTGGTGGTGGGTGTTGGTACGGCTGCCTGTCGTGACCTTGGACGAGGTCGACAGGCCAATGAAGCGCGGGATCAGCACGCGGTTGATGGTTGAGTAGGCGTCGATGTTGTCTTTCGTAGGGTGCTCGCCGGGTGTCGGGGCAGGAAGAGAAATGACTACGGCCTTGAGAGCCATGGCCGGCACGGTGTTGTCGACAGAGTTCTTGAGCCGCAGAGCCGTGAGCTTCTCCATAAGTGTAGCGACAATAGCAAGCGGCAGCCGGTGGACAAGAGGGCCGAGACTGAAGACAATATGTTAGATTTGGAGGCAGCACGAAGGCAATGACGTCTAGAAAGCGCTCTCACCATTTGATAGCTAGGTTCTGCACCTCGCCGTTCTGGTCATCCAGGGCGCGGACGAGATGGTCGACGGTCTTGGATGCCACATTGTAGTCGTTCTGCAGGATCTCAGGCCGGCCTTTGGTGAGGACAAGCAGCAGATCGTTGAGCGACATGAATCGGAAATCCGGATCCGAGTCGTTCAGCTTCTGCAGCAGCCCGCTGATGGTTGAGGCCGTCGCGACAAGCGGGTTGATTGTCGCCATGATCGAAGTCGGCCTGTCTAGGCAGAGGTCCGGGGAGATGGGAGGGAGGTGAGGGGTCGAAGAAAGGATGCAACTATCGTATGGCAGTGATAATGTGTTGAGAAGAAATAAAAAAAGCGTCTGCTGAGTCGGGACGTGTATTGTTAGATGCGTGTGTTGATGTCAAATGCTCTCGGTGATTACTAGAGCAAACATACCAGCTGTGCCGCCGAATGGCGCGGAGAAGACGGTAAGGCTGATGCGTGTCTCACCAATAAATGATGGCAGCGAGAGAAATGAAGCAATGCAATGGTAATGTGGTGATGCTTCAAAGAGGAGAAAACAGACGCAGAAGCTGGGGAAGGAGGAAAAAGAGGTGCTTAGAATGGAGATTCGCCGTCCAACAGAAGGTACGAACGGTTGGCTGGTCGGTGTGGCGGGATACGGAAGGAGCTGGAGTTAATGCGTGATGGAATGTGCCTGTCTGCCTGCCCTGCTGCCTTTGGCACAAGGCTCCTTCCTCCTAAGCTTCTGGAAACTCCGGCGGGGTCGTTTGCCTGCCGTTGTCCACTGCTGTTTGGCGGGGTTAGCTCTCGCGACAGGCGTTCTAGAATAGTGGGTCCATTTACAAGGAGAAGAAAACAAGAGGCACAGGCACCAGGTGAAAAGGTACGTCTGTGTGCTAGTGCTCTGCACCACGTAATAAGTCACTGCTATATCACATATTTATGATGTACTTCAACCGTCAATAGAGAACGAAGAGGGATATCTATCTATTAATGCAAACAAGAAGGTTTAAGTCTATCTAGAAAGAGCAGCCCAACAAAATCATACTTTGAAAATATGAAGCAGACTTTCATCACGCCAAACGTTCACGCCGAGTTGCTGCTATGCACCAAGATTTCTGGCCGTTGTTCATCACGAGTCAGCGAAACTGACCGAGAACGAGCTCTCTGAGAAGACGCGACGAATGCCATGACGGCACTGAGGAAATTGCTGTCGAGTTCCGGGTCCGCCTGGAGTGGACAGCCTTGCTTATCTTCACTGTCAGTGCCCCCCAGAAGAGGACAACCCTGCTCTTCCTCGCTGTCCTCAATTACACCTTCTTGCACCTCGGCGTCTTGAGTCTCGTCGACTTGCTCCTCCTCATTCTCGGCCGCGTTGTCCCCAATGTCATCACCCCCGGTAGGATAGTCCTCGGCCATGTCGTTTTGCACTTCCCCGTGGTGCTCTTCGCCATATCCGTCCTCATCTTCCAAGGCTGGGAATGGCTCGAGAGCCTCGCTGGGGACAGAAGAGGCGCGTTTCTCCTTGTTTGGTAGAATATGTGGCGAGCTGGGCGCAAGATAGTAGATGCTGGG
Source organism: Sporothrix variecibatus (assembly GCA_016097105.2). Lineage (NCBI taxonomy): Eukaryota > Fungi > Ascomycota > Sordariomycetes > Ophiostomatales > Ophiostomataceae > Sporothrix > Sporothrix variecibatus. Next base: position 4,793,329 of record JADMNI010000001.1, on the reverse strand, counting down.
CGAGTTGGAAGTGACGCTTCCGTAGTGGCCGCGCTGCTCGCCATCGGTGCGTGCCGGACGACGAACTGCGATGATGGTGGACGGCATCATTGAGCTGCTGACGTCCAATCTCTGTTCGCCGTCCATGTGGTTCTCCTCAGTGTGTTGGACTCCTGCTTGGTGACCGGGGCTCGAGTCTCTGTTGACCTGAGGATCGTTGTTGCTATGTGTCATCTCAGTGCTGATTGTAGCCGGGTTGAGGAAGGGAAGCGATTCGGATTTGGCCGGCGTGGTGTTGGCGATAGCAGAGGCAGGCCTGGCTGGTAACGAGCTTGGCTAATGCCCGACCCGCTGGGTGTCAAAGAAATACGTTCTCCGCCCACAAGCAGTGGTGCATGGCTGCTGCTGCCGTTACAGCTGCTACTGCCTTCGCGGGACATGGTCGATGCCTCCACCATAACAATGGGGTGCGACCCTTCGTTGACGATCTCGTCATGGGCCAGTGCCACCTTGTTCTTTTCGGTCTTCTTGGTCTGGCCAAACGAACGTGGCTTGGTGAGCCTCTTACGTTGTTGCTGGAGCCATTCGCGAGAGTTGCTGCGGCGGCTCTTTCTCGTCTTTGAAGAGGAGGGAAAATCATGAGACGGATCGTTGTCTTCGATTGTGATCCTCACTTCGCGGTTAGCGTCGACTTGTGGAATGGTCAGAGGCGAGGACATGGGCTCTGAGCCGGGCGGTGCTGCCGTTGATGTCGACATCGACGGGCCGTTGTTGCTTTCGTCGAGGAGCTGGACGACCGAAGGGTCAGGGCCGGATGGTGTGCGGTCAGAGTCCCTAGCTGCCGCAGCAGCGGCTGCGGCCTCGGCTTTGACTCGAGAGAGGCGGCTGCATCGTGAGCCCCGGGAGGGCTTGCAGCAAGTCTGTCCCATGGTCTTGTGGCAATGTGGATAGGTGGCTTTGATTCGGACCGAAGATGCTTTGGGCTTGATTGATCTGTTTATTGCTTCTTACCGTCGACGCGATGGTGCCCGCTTTGGATAGTTTCGGGTGCGAGGTATTGCTCGAAGTTGGACGCGGACGCGGAGGTTGTATTTTTGGGTTTATGCCGATGCGACACAATCAGAGGAAGCGACGAAAAAGGCGTCGAGTACACAAATGATCGATAAGGATGATGGGCAAGTCGATAATGCGAGAAGAGGAACAACAACACAATTGTGTGGCCCGAGGAAGAAAGGGGTAAAACAGTTGGATGGCTCGACGGGAGAGGACAGAAAAGGAGCAGCGTGACTGGTGTGTATCCCAGGATGGAAAGTGCGGCCATGATGTCTTCTTCCCTCTTCCATTTCTGGCAATGTGCACGATTGTACACAAGCCGCGGGTCGCTCCTGCCAAATATGTCGCCCAACTTGGTACCCTCCGAGTCGCTGCTTCCTCTTTGGCAGCGGAGAGTGAAGTGACAGAAGTTGCTTGTTAAAATAGAAATATGGAATAAAAAAGGCGACTGCTCATGAGAGAAAAAAAAGTAAAGTATCAATATTTGCGAAAACTGCACCTTGATAAGTGCCCAAATCCTCCAGCCTTCGCGCACAAGAAAGAAATCAGAATCAAAATGTTCAAACATACTCCAAAATGACAAGTAAACGACAATAGTAATATATGATTTGACAGGTAGTAGTGACACACGGTTGAAATAAAGGGCAAGAATCGAAAACAAATCCAGTCTGTTGCTATGCTTTGATGCATTTTTGTCTTATTTTCTGTCCTCCTCGCTCCAACTTCTGTCTCGGTACATCCGACATCCGCACGTCTCCCAGCTCTTTCGGGAGTACACCCGGGAGCACGGCTCCAAGTCAGCACCTCTGGCCTTCTTGGCAGGCGTCCACTCACACTTCGAATAGCCCAGCATGCTCGCCTTGCATAGAAAGAAGTTGTAAAAAATATAATAAAATAGGGGTTGGGGCATAAAACGTCAATTATATCAGGGTAGAGAACACATAGAAAAAGAATAGAAAGGATGATGTGAAAATGCACCTGTATGTGCCAGACAAAAAAAGTGTTGTGACAAAAGAAAGTAATGATATTGTGTGCTTTGCGATTGACCTGGTTTGGTTTGATTTGTATCGTATTGTTCGTTGATTGTCGGGGGGCGGCGTCGGTATTAGCACGACTGGTATAACAGCAGAGGCTCTCCCACGTTTTCGATCTCGGGTATTGTGCACTTTAGGTCGAACGCCTTGGACAGGACGATCTTGAAGATCTATGAGAGGGTTAGCTTCTGGCCGCATATAAGATGAGGGTCCATAGAAGAGGGCGGTGGACTGACCTTTTGAACGTTGATGCTGTGGCTCGTGCTGCTAAAGATGAGCGCAGCGCGCATGGCCTTGGCAAACCGGCGGGCCTGGCAGTGTTAGTAGATGTCTCTTATTCCCTTGAATCGGATCTCTTTGTCTCGACATACCTGGTTTGAAATCTCCTCCTGGTCCTCGCGCGGGAAGTTGACAAAGTGGTCGTACTTGGTGCCAACCAGGATGGGGATGGCCGTCTTGTTGAAGCCGCGGCCCTGGCGGTACCACTCCTTGATGCTGTTGAGCGTGCTCTTGCGCGTCAGGTCAAACATGAAGAGGATGGCCACAGCATCGTTGCACACCAGCGGCAGCATGTTGACGAACTCGCGCTGGCCACCCAGATCCCAGATGCTGAAGGTGATTTCTGTGTTGCGGATGCTAATGGTCTTCTCCATGAAGTTGACACCGAGCGTCTGGATGTAGTCCTCGTCCCAGCTGCCCTCGACATACTTGACCATCAGCGAGGTCTTGCCGATCTGTGCATCGCCGACCATGCCGACCTTGATCACGACATGGTTCCGCCCGCTGTTGGCCTCGCCCTGCGTGCCGTTGCCGCCGCTGCTGCGGGACGCATGGTCCGGGTAGCCGCCTGCAGGGCCACCACCGCCCGACAACCCCGATGGTGGTCTAGAGATGGGCTGCTGCTGTGCCTGTTGTTGGTGGTGGTATTGTTGCTGCTGATGTGATTGAGATTGTTGGTGTTGTTGGTGTGAATATTGCTGCTGCTGCTGCTGCTGTGGGTATTGCGCGTACTGAGGCTGCTGCCCCAGTGGCGGCGTATTGTACCGGTCCATCTCGTCGGCACCGCCTGCGGATGCGACGCCGTAGCTATGCCGTGGCGAGTTTGGGAGGCCCTGGTCGAGCGACTGGGACTGGAATTGGTGTGTGCGGCCATTGCTGCCGCCGCCGTTGCTGGCGCCAATGTGCGGGCTGCCCTCGATGCCGAGTGTGGAGTCGTCCTGGTCCTGGCTCAGCAGGGCCGAGGGAGGCTGCATCGACGTCGGAGTGGGCGGTTCGGCGTCCATGGTGTCGCGGGCGTCGTGGAACTGGGCCGGAGACCCTACTGAGAGTGTCGAAGAATCCAGTTTGGCGAGATGCCCTGTGGGCCGAGAGAGTTATGGGTTGGTGGTATGTAGTGGTGAGGGGAGGGGTAGATTCGTGATGTCTCCGCTGGCCGGTGAGGGCTCTTCGATGTAAGGAATAAGGAAGCACGTAGATGCCGGGGAAGCACGAGGCTATCGTCAAGGGAGAATGGGTCACCGGCGGAGTTTGAACGTGCTGGCTGTCGCCGTTGAGATCAAAGGGATGCTCGTGGGAGAAGCAAAAGGTAGGAATACCACGCTCTTTGCTAGACGTATGTGGTATGGCAGATGTTGGAGCCAAGGGGGCGTCAAGGCGTAAAGGCGTGTCGTCGAGAATGAGAGTTGGAGGAATGAGGGAGGAGGTCTGCAGTGCGAAGAAAAAAAGAGTGGGGGACGACGTCAAATACAGCCCAGGAGTGCGTTCGAGGGGCGTGTTCGAGAAAGGGTCGTCAGGCACCGTGTCCACCGCGTCAAATAGCTTGCATGCGGTGTGTTCGTCGCGTCGAGTGTCGTGTGTTGGGCGTCGAGGCGAGGTGTAAAGTAGATGGGGAAGATCGTCTTGGTTTTGGCTTTATCGATCGACTTGAGTTTGAATGCTACGAGATTTCAGGAAAGAAGGAAACAGCGGAGGAGACTTTTCGACAAGGCTCGCCTGGGGAGTTCAAGGGAAGCAAGGCAAGGAGACAGCAAGCAAGAAGAGGGAAAAGAGTGGAGCACGATGGGGTGCGCGGAAGGGGAAAAATAGGGCGGCCGAGCAGGCTTTCAGCGCATCGTCTACACAGTAAATACACTGCCAATACAGGAAAGAGGGGAGGGGCAAGGGGGACAAAAACAGAAAGATCGAACGAAGCAATTGGGAAAGAACGGCCTGAGGATCTGGAAGGTAGAGTAAAAAATCAAAAGAGATGTGTGGCGGCCACGCAAATGTTCCCCTGCTTTCTGGAAGACGAGCTGAAAGAAAAAACGCCAAACAAGAACGGGGACACAAGCGGAAGACTACAGCAAGGGGAAAGGAGGAGGGGGAAATGGACTGGGATGGGCTGGGCCTGGCCCTAATGCAAGTTTTCTAGCAGTGGTGATGCTAAGACTACGAGTACCGTACGTGTGAGATAATCATACAAGGCAGGAAGGATGTTGTGCTTCCCCTTTTCGTCGCGGACCATCTGCGGCTGCTGGTTGGTCAGGAACGACCGGACATGGGAATTGCTTTGCTGGTTGTGTTTATTTCACGGGCCAGGCAGGACCGGCCAGTATCAAGCCAGTCAGGGAAGGGGCGAAGGAGCGCCAGAGAAAGCGACAGAGAAACACCAAGAAACCGCCAGTGAGAGAGAGTGAGGAGGGGGTGGGGTGGTGCCCTCTGGCGCAGCCCCGGAAGGCGCGATGCACTATCCAAGCATCGTAATACTGCAGCTCATCCCAGACGTGTTGGTGCACCTAAAAATCCCGTGCTTGTGGGCAATGCGTATCGGAATTGTGCTTCAGCGGGCCCTTGGTGGGCTGGTCGCGGTGGCGCTTACGGCAGATCACGCATCCAATAGGGGGATGGAGGAAAAGTAGCAAGAAGCTGTGTTCCTTGTTTACTTGGTCCATGGCAGAATGATGTTTGAACCGTCCGGACGATGATTTTGTTGTTTGTTTCCTTCCTCGAGCCCCGCGTTTCCAGGGCAGGAAAGAGCGAGAAAAGCGGCTCATGGCGGGACACAAGTACCTTCCCGTCAAGGACAGAGTAAATGGGAGGATACGAGCGGTTGCTTTTACACTTTACACGTCTCCAGCTGAGAGCACACGAGTCCATAATAAAAACAGGCCCAAAACAGGCTTCCCAGGACCGCTTGGTGAGAGTTAGCGTTTGCATTGCCAAAGAGCCTGCAGGAACACGCGACGGAGGCGGCGGCCAAGCGAGCGGCCAGAGACGAATGGGAGAACGAGGATGGCAGTGCACTTTGGAGAGTGTGGGACACACGCGACGCGACGCGCCATGCATGGAATGGCTGTTGGAGGTACAAAGGAAGGAGAGAAGGAGGGGAGATTGAAGAAAAGGGGAAGGAACGAAAGACGAGAGCATTACTTTGTAGAAAAGAAAGAACGATGCGATGACATGAAAGAAAGGGAAGGAACAGTTGACAACAAGGTTGAGCAAAATATAGACAGGGAAAGGGCGATGGGCAGATCGGGGAAGGAACAACGGTGAACAGAGCCGCTTCTGTTTTTCTTCCGTCACTCGATCTTTTCCTGTCCCCCGTCTTCACTGCAACAGACCCCGCTGCTATCCAGGCGGACGGCATTGTCCCAATTTAAAACGTGCCAGCGGCTGTCGGCTCTACGACTTATTTACTTTCTTTTGTTTGCCGCTCCAAGTGGACGGGGCCAAGTGTGCTTGATGCTTGTTGCAGCTTAGCGCATAGCGGTGTGAATTAATGATCGCAAAGATGGTGAGATCTTGACAGGCCGTGATAATTGTTGACAGGCCGTCAGGCCGTCAATCTGTTGGCTTTGTTGACATTGACAGCTGACAGAGGAAGACGACTTTAGAGTGTACCCAAAGACAAAATGACTAAGCCGGCCATTCTGCAGCCAAACAGTGTCAAACAGGAAAGGTGTCTGCGGTTTTGCAGGTCAGGCCGCGGCAAGCCGCAGTGCTAGTCACAGTTTTTGGGGTTTTGTGCTTCTGGAACGCTGTCTCCTGCCGTTTGGGTAGAGGTTTTTGGAGTCTTTTGCAGCGGGTGGCCCGACTTTGTCCGTCACGCAGCCAATGGGAGCGGAGCATTCGTCAGTCGAGGCAAGTGGGCAGGAGAGAGCACTTCTGCGCTTCACAAGCAGACAAGGAAGGAGCTAGCCCAAGTACAGAAAGACTGCTCAGATAGGAAAAAACCACCTACCTAGCTCCACCATATTCCTCTCCACTACTATCTCTGATAGAGCGATAGAGCGCCCCAGACTCAGAAGGTGCAAAGTGCGCCCAGTAACACCGTTTTTTCACTCCACGCCGGCGGCTTCCATCGTCTGTTCGATTTGCTGCCCCTCTCTTTTTGGACTTCTCTCCAACCTCTCGACAGTCTTTTACACAACCACCTCTCCCTTTTCCTCGCTACGTTCGCCTCTCGTTCCCGTTCTCTTCTAGTCTTCGACAACTACACACACCACACATCACACATCAACACAATGGCTGCATCAATTGCCCGCTGCTGCTCGGTGGCTGCCCGGACGTCGATCCGCGGCCTGGCCCGGCCAGCAATCCAGTTCCGCCCGGCCATGCCTGCCGCGCGCGCCTTTTCCGTTTCGGCTCAGTGTACGTTCTGTGCGGGATGGTTATTGGACACTGCGGAGGTGTGAACCTTTCACTAACAGCATACTGTAGTCAACGTTCGCAAATACACCAAGGACCACGAGTGGATCGACCTCAACGCCGACCAGACGTCGGGCGTGATTGGCATCTCCGAGTTCGCCGCCGAGGCGCTGGGCGACGTCGTGTACGTTGAGCTGCCCGCCGAGGGCAAGGAGGTCGGCCAGGGCGACGCCATTGGCGCCGTGGAGTCGGTCAAGTCGGCAGCGGACATCAACGCGCCGATTGCCTGCAAGGTGACGCACGTCAACAACAACCTGGAGGAGAAGCCCGGCACGATCAACCAGACGCCCGAGGACGACTCGGCGGGCGGTGGATGGATCGCCAAGGTGCAGGTGGACGAGCAGGGCGTCAAGGAGTTTGAGGAGCTGATGAGCGTCGAGGACTACAAGGCGTTCACCGCCACCGAGGACCACTAAAGCGACACGAGCCAGCAAATCGACAAAGCAGCAAGGCGATGGGACCGACAGGGTAACGGGCCTCGGCCTGACATAATTTTGCATCTTGATTTACGTTTTTTTTACGGCGTTGATGCCACCGCAGTTGGGAGGACAGCTGAGATCCATTTCAACAATCGTGAAGCTGGATAGCACGGAGGGAGCCGAAACGGAGCCGAAAAGGCATATATATAGACTAGCAGAAAAAGAGAAAAAGCAAGGTTGAGCGCAGAAGAGAAGCGCTTGGCAAAAACAAACGGAAAGCCCACAAAACCATATACAAACGATACAATGATAGCACGGAGCAATCTCACTTCAACCATGGCCGGGGTCTTCATTTCAATTCAAAACTTTTCAAACTCTTACTTTCCCAAAGCATCCAATGTTAAATGTACAATTTCCATTTTATATATTTGTATGTCCCAGTTATGTCTGCCTTTTTTGTACTCCATTCCACTATTGAATTTTTGTCCGTCGTGACTCATGAGAGCTATATATACTTCCTTCACACAAACTCTTCACAAGACAAGTTCCTCCTCTGATCGTCCACCACTGCATGGCCGTGCTACCCGTGCTACCTATGCACTCGGTGCGGGCACGATCGGCGGCGGCGGCACACGGTTCTTGTTGATCTCGTCCAGGATGGCCTGCGCACCGTTCTTGATCATCGTGTGTGCCACATGCAGACCCAGCGCATCCGCCTCCTCGGCCGTCGTCACGTGCTGCTTCGACGACGAGTCCACCGCCTGCTTGCCGTCCAGGCTGACCACCGTCGCCTTGAGCTCCAGCTCGCTGTTGTCCTCGCCGCTCCACTTGCACTCGACACCAATCGGCACACTGCAGCCACCCTCGAGCTCGCGCATGACGGCGCGCTCTGCCAAGCACTCGAGCTGCGTCGCCTTGTGTTGAATGGGCTCCAGCAGCTTGAGGATTTGTGCATCACCCTCGCGGATCTCAATGGCCAGCGCGCCCTGGCCGACGGCGTACAGCGTGCCCGAGGTGCTGTCCTCGAGATACTGCGAGATACGGCCGTCCATGTGCATGCGCTTCAGGCCGGCGGCGGCAAGGATAATGCAGTCGTAGCGGGCGCATCGGCAGCGCGGTTGGGGTTCACGGAATCGTCGAGCTTACGCAGACGGGTGTCAATGTTGCCGCGCAGGTCCAAAAAGGTCAGGCCGGGGTAGCGGCGCTTCAGCTGCGCCGAGCGGCGGACACTGCTAGTACCGACCACACTGCCTGCGGGCAGCTGGCCAATGTTGGTGTACGTGCTGCCGACGGGGAAGATGACGGCGTCGCGGGGGTCCTCACGGTCCAGAATGGCACCCAGGACACAGCCAGCCGGCAGAGCCGTCGGCATGTCCTTGGCGCAGTGCACCACGAGATCGAGGCCGCCGGCCACGAGACGGGCCTCAAACTCGGACGTCCACAGACCCTTGCCGAGGTTGGGCAGCGGGGTCACCTTGTCGCGGTCGCCAGCGGTCTCGCGCGCATCAATCACAAAGTTGACGCCCGGGTTGCCCTTCTCGAGAGCGGCGACAACAGTCTCGGCCTGGCGCACAGCCAACTTTGAGCTGCGAGTTCCGACGTGGACCGTCAGCGGCGCGGAGGAAGCCATTGTTGTGTGAGGGGACGTGTAGAGGAGGATTGGAAGGTAGAGTAGTCGTTTCTGTTGGTCCGAAAGTTGGTCCGGGTTCGTAGAGTGTCGCAAATGGCCAAACAGTGTCGTCAGGCGATCGGATGATGTCTTTGGCAAGGCTGGAGGGACAGCGGCTTTTGTAGGTTTAATACGAGTACGATGGAACAGACACTTTGGGAAGGCGCTTTATCTGCGGGTGACTTTTTTTGGTGGGGTAAAAATCCCACTCGCCGGCCGGGCCTAGCCAAGACCCTTGACAGAATCCCGCCTCTCTGAAACTGCGAGACTCCGGACCTGATTCCTCAACGTGTAGTGTCTTAATTATAGTCGGATCTTTCTCGGCTTGCTCTGTATATTATAATTGAGGTGTTAAGAAGAGTAAAATAACATATCGATGAGTATATATGCCACAATATTTCTTCGGACAACAGAGGCCAGCAACGGTATAGGTGGGAACTGCGGGATTGAGTCTTATATCTGCAATTATTGAAAGGACTCGACTCCTTGTTTCAATGGCTTCTTCAAGTAATATTTTAATCTTTTTTACGACTTTCGTCTGTTGTGTTGACTTTGAACAAGCACAAGATGTCCCCTTCCATCTGCATGTGAAGTTGGCGCAAAACGCTTTTGGCAGGTTGTTGCGACAAGCGCTAACACACTGACACACTAACACCCACTATGGATCAGTGGCCCCCAGCGAGTTTCTCCAGGCTGTCGGCAGGCCCGACAGTTGGGAGGTGCCTGAAGCGATAACAGATAAGAGCTAAGGCAGATACCATTCTTATCGTCCCAAATCGCGACTTGAAATTATTTGACGTCAAAAACACTGCCATTCTACGACCTTCTTTCATCGGCCTGTCCGCCTCCACGAGACGACGCCGCGACACCACAACCACCACGACGTCACCTACCCACACATCGACTCAACTTTATCGCCCGTGTTCCGACATGCCCCCCAAACCGATGGCTCGACCGGTGCGACCGGCGCGGCATCGGGCAGGCAAACCGACAGGTGTCGATTCGGAGTCGTCGTCTGAGGAGGAAGAGAGCGGCAACGAGCAAGCGGTATCGAAGCGGGCACCACAAAAGGCGGCACCGTCGGCTTCGTCTGCACCGAAGCGGACGGGACCTGGACGCGTCGTGACACACGCAACACTTGCGAGTGCCATCAGCCAAGACGACGAGCAGCGCAGACGACGCGCCGAGCTGGAACGGAAAGCCGCCGAAGAGGGCTTTGTCACAGAGTCGGAAGACGAAGATGACGAGCCAAAAGAGAAGAAGGCAACAAAAAAGGATGCCGACAGTGAAAGCGAGGAGGGGAGTGATGACGACGAGGACGAGAGTAGCGAGGAAGAAAGCGACAGCTCTGAAGACGACCTCCAGCCACGCAAATTTGTCCTTCCCAAGTTCATGACGAAAGCACAACGAGAAAAGGCGGCGGCGGCATCCTCGTCTACAGCACCAAAAGAAGAGGAAGAATACGATGAAGAAAAGGCGGAGCGGGAACGGTTGGCGGCAGCCGATGCGCTCGTCGAGGAACAAATGCGCAAACGGGCCGAGGCGCGCGTCGCCAGCAAGAGCAAGAAGATGTGGGAGGACAACAACGAAGCAGCCGCCGCCGCCGCCGCCGCATCCGCAGCAGCGGCTATAGCGGCCAAAGCAAAAGCCGAGGCCGGTTCCGACTCTGACTCTGACTCGGACGGCGAGGGCAACGAAGCTGCTGCATCGGCTGCTGCTGCAGCTGCCGCGGCCGCTGCCGCCCTCCTCGATGTCGACACTGAAGACGATGTCGACCCTGAAGCCGAGTACGCCGCCTGGAAATTGCGCGAGCTCAAGCGCATCAAACGCCAGCGTGAGCGCATCGAGGAGAAGGAGAAGGAACTGGCCGAGCTCGAGCGGCGCCGCAACCTGACCGAGGAAGAGCGCAACGCTGAGGACGCTGACCTGTTGGCAAAACAGCGCGAAGAAAAAGAGGGCCGCGGCAAAATGGGCTATATGCAAAAGTACTACCACCACGGCGCCTTTTACCAGGACGCCAGTGCCGCCGAGGGTCTGGACAAGCGTGATCTGATGGGTGCACGGTACCAGGACGCCATCCGCAATCCGGACCTGCTGCCCAAAGCTCTGCAGATTCGCGACGTTACAAAGCTGGGCAAGAAGGGCGCGTCCAAGTACCGGGACCTTAAGTCGGAGGACACAGGCCGGTGGGGCAATGGGCTGATTGACAATGTGCGGTTCAACCAGAACAACCGGTATGACTCGTGGGGTCGCGAGCGGCCAGGATGGGTGGAGGGCGGCAGAGACGGCGACGGCGGCGGAGGCTACCGTAATCGCGATGATGGTGAGATCAAGGGCGCCAATGCTATCCCACTGGGCGAGCGCAAGTCCTACGGCAGCAGCAGCGGTGGTGACAGATACCGCGACCGCGATCGGGACCGGGATAGCAGCCACCGTGATCATCGTGATCACCGAGACAGAGACGACAGAGACCGTCGGCGACCACGATCACGTTCAAGGTCGCCACGGAGAGACCGAGACCGTCACAGCGACTCTAGAGACGATCGCAGGAAGCGTTCACCGCCATCACGAGACCGGCGGACAGCCGGGACCGTGACAGAGACCGTGACCGAGATCGCCATGGTGGTTCCGACAAGAGGAGGCGGGTAGAGACATAATAGCGGGTCTACAACACATGTATCAATACCACATATTTTCAATCGACATTTAGAGTCTGTTGTTACAGGATTCATCTCAACTTGGACTTAATACAAGACGTCGGCCCTCCGCGCGGCCTCCGGGCACCGTACCATCTCATGTTGCCTTTTCTTGCGAGATACGTAGAAAGGTCGTCTAATCCGACTGGTACCCTCAACGTTTTAAGAACGTACCTCGCATCCCCTCCCCTTGTTCCCTGTTTTGCCCACCATTTTTAAGCTTGGTTTTGGACTCTGCATTAGCTTTGCCCGGACTGCTACGGGCCGGGAGGTCCATTGGAGAAAGGATATATGTTGCGGACTGGACTTTTGTTGTAGGTGGGCTTGAAGTAGGTTGTACCTCGTATGGGTACGGGGAGCTGTGCATTGCTCGTCTCCTGGAGCCGAGTTTGGGATGCAGGACCCAAACGGTGTGCCAGCCTCGTCTGATGCACGCTTAAAGATACCAAGATGTCCATCAAGGACCTCTGTATCTCTTCTTGAATCCGATGCCCAATTGCCTCTTAAACGTTGCAGTCGATACCTTGGTAAGAGAGTTTGAAAACAAGATCCAGGACAGCATATACAGCACATGTTAAGCTGACCATAGCTTGCTCAGACCTTGCTCAAAGCTTGCTTTTGTTCTTGCATTGAAACGCTAAAAGCTGCAAAACCATGTGTCCATTTGTGCCTGGATAATCCTAGGAGTGTGTTACTACCACTGTGTGGTGGGGCAGACATCTACAACCTCCAGAGGCAATACCTACAAATAGAAGGCATCGTGCTTTTTATTGTGTAAATAGTATCAATAGCATGAAAGTTGGCTATTGCCGCTTCGGGAACAATACATAATCCAAAAATCCAAAAGAAATAGGACATGGTTGATATGCTTTGCTTTTCTGGCTCTCTCAAACAACTCAGCCACGAGCTAGTGGGTTGTTTCAACAAGATCCAATCGACACCATGGTAGAGTTGAAGCGTCGTTTCATACTGTGAGATGGAGAATGCTGTCGTTAATTAGCTATTGTAGATATGATGCATCGTGTTGCCGGAGGCCCTCTTGCTGGCGGCCTCTGTTCTCCATTGCAGCGGCTAATACGGTTGGATGGCCTGGCCGTAGCATGGTCAGGAAGGTCTTTGCTTGTCTGCACTCAGTTCCTGCCTTCTCGCGGCATAGCCACCGACATAAGGAAGGAGATGAATAGGGGAGACCGATGAGCGGCTGCTGATCGACGGTCGTGCCTTCCTGCGCATCGTGAACCAACTATGGAAGGAGCCAGGGGAAAAGCACGTATTAGGGGCAACAAAGGGAAGGCGCCATCCAGGAATACGAAAAGGACCTCTAGGCTTCTGTCAACGTCCCATTGCGAATTGCTTCGCCTTACTTTTTACAAAATGTCGTCAAACAATGGGGTGACGCCGACGCATGAAACAACACAACAACAACGGAAGCAGATGTATGTCAGATTTCGGAGATGCTCCAAGTCGGCATGTGCAGGCCCCATTGGCTCACCATGAAAGCTTAAGCAAATGCTATCCATCCTCGTTATTTTGTTCCATCTCTTCTCACTCAATGCTTTTTTACAGTCTTGACAGTTGAGACAGTGCTTTGCTTGACGCCTCTCACGCGCATGTTTCAAGTGCTTCGTTCCCATGCCCTGACGAGGTGAGAGGGAGTAACGAGGTGACGTACCGAGAGGGGCACAGCTCGGAGGTCCGCAGCCGGGCAGAACAGAATATAAGTTACAGGGATGCTATTGACCGCCCTGAACTTCTTTTTGGATCGGCAGTGCAAAGACCCTGAAATCGATAGTCCACAGGGCATGGAAAGCTGAAGAAAAGAACAGAAATCCCAATCTTAACAAACAATTCATATCGAAAATAGGAGCATAAGTCCATCGAAACCGTCGAGACCATATCAAACTATTTGGGCATACTATGCTGATGAAACGAGACGGCGTCAACACTACGGACAATACTAAAATTGGAAAGACGACAAACCTAGCATTCTGAATAGACAAAAAATAAGGGTGTCCGTTTCTTCTTTGGAAATGCCGGCGCTGGTATCCATCAGGTACTTTTGTTACGGCGTGGATTGACGTGGATTGACGCTCCATGACAGAAGGCAGCAAACGAATAGACAGATGTCCCCTATTCATTAGGTCCCCTAAGCCCCTCGGTCCAACGGTCCCTTTCGATTGAGATCGAAACTGGGGCCAGCTGAAGAAAAAGGCGGCGCGGTTTCGAAAAAGGCAGTGGTCCACACCAGCAACGAACGCCATCCATCGCCGGCGGGGCCGTTCTTTTTGGGTCGCTTTGGGTCTTTTGCCCCTCTCCTGCGGGTTGGACAAAACGCCAGCTCGCCAGTAGCTTTGGCCTGCCAGCACTGCCGGATCTTGTGAACGGGACTCTTCATGAACAAACGCGCGTCATTCTGTGGAGAATGGCGATGCCGAAAAAGAGTGTGGCGCTTCGTTTCGACAGAGAGAAAGAAAGTCATAATGAGAGGCCTCTGTTCACAATTCATGTGCACACTTTACACGACAAGAATAGAAGCAGAGAAGCAAACAAAGTGAGGGTTGTGTATGGGGGGAATCCCACGCTTGAATCCGAGCAAGCTCAACCCAATCCACCGACAAGGTGCCCCAGGCCTGTGACGTCGGGTGTAACCTGCGTCCCTCCTTCCACTTCGACTGTATTTTGTCCCTCTTCTGCATCAAAAGCACATCAAAAGCACATCAAAAGCAACATAGCAACCACATATAACACCATCGCTTGGCCACAAGATCGAGCATTCCAGCTTGCGTCGTCATCTGTTGCCTTTCCCGGCTACTTTCAGACCTTCGACTTCAGACCTTCAGACCTTCAGACCGCCCTGCTATCGTCTGCAATTGCAGGGTCTAAATCGCTTGGCAATGGGAACAATTGGGCCCTGAGAGCTGAAGAAGAGCGTGAGAAGACCTGCGGGAAAGCATCGGAATCGTCGCTCTGCAGCTGACAAGGTCCTTGGCAAAAAGCGGGAGGACAGCAGCAAAAAGGCGTATTGAAGCGTGGGAAGCACAAAGATAGAGCGTCTTACAGTCTTACAGCAGTGCTCGGCGCTTGAAACAAGCATTGTGGGCGCCTCTTGGCTGGGGTATTGGCATCGAATTTGGCAGGGGGCTTGCCACGGGGCAAGATTGAGGGGACAAGAGCAGAGCAAGAAAAAGCCAAGACAAATAGCTATTGGAGCTTGCCGTGCCGCCGTCTTGGTGTTTTGAAGGTCGTACAAACTTCTGGTAACAAGATGTAAATAGATCTCAAAGTCAATTCAAAACGACATACCTTTTCTCAAACTCAATGCTCTTCCATGCAGGGTCGTCTACCGAGCATGCTAGAACAGAAACAGTCTCAATGTGCATTTGCTTTTTTTTTTTTTTTTTTTTTGGCTTGGAAACAACTGCCAGAAATTAAGTACCTGGAACTTGCCTGTACCTTGTCTGCTTGGGTTTCTCAATGACTTTTGGGGCTAAAGCAGCCAGCGATCAAGCGAGAAGCAAGCGTCGGCGCGGGTTGAAAGGGGAAAACGTAAAAGGGAAAAGGGGGTGAGGGGCAGGGCCAGGTCAGCAAAGAGGGGTCTTTCAGGAACGAGCGCAACCAAACAAAGACGACAGACGACAGAAAGCAAACAAAAAAGAAGCCAGGAAATGACGAAACAAAACGGGGTGAGGGGCAGGGAGGGCAGGAGGGCGCCAAAAGGCACCAAGCGACCAGACTAATATGAAGTATGAGATGGGCACCGCCACCTCCGTCTGTTTCCCATCGCGCCTTCCGTTGGTGAGGAAACTGGAAGAGTTAAAACGAGGCAATAGCAACAAATGGGGCCAAGAGGGAGCCAAAAATAAGAATCCGCGCGGACAGGCCAGGAAGAGGAAGGCACGAAGCAACGAAGCATGTTGCTCGCTCGCATGAAGAACAAAACAGGGATGGGCTTGGAAACGATGGCCACCCCCGTCTAGCCCACTCCCGGTCTCCATCCTGTCCATCTTGTCCCATCTTGTGCCCTCGTCAGCCATCCAACGAGGTACTTCCGCCCTCTTTTTCTTCGTCTTTCGTTCACACCACTTGCATGTGGGGCCCAGGCTTTTTCGTAACACTGGAAAGCTGTCTCCCTTCCTGCTTTCCTCTCATTCTTCCTGATCCCCCTTGCGCTCTTGCCCTGCCCCCCTCCACCTCCTGAGATGTCCCAGGTCGTTCCTGCCTGGTTTGGGCTTGCCCACCTTTTTTTTGGCCCTGCAGCTCCAAGCTAAACTCGGCAGGTCCAAAGGTCCCATCGTAATAGTATTGTTGGAAGGGGCCGTAGGGTGTTGGTGTCGTAGAAGTCGAAGTCGTACGAAGGACGGCGAAGCTCTTGGATCTTCGGTCAATGGGTATTTAAAGAACCAACATCTCCTCCCCTCGTCGTCTCCCCTCTTTTGCTTTTCTTCTTGTCTCTCTTCTCTTCATCCACACATCTCCACTTCACACTACACACAACACACTTTTTTTTTTCCACACAAACACCACCTCACATTCAAAATGGGTTTCTTCGGTTTTGGTAAGTCACATTGAGCTCCTTCACACAAACATCTACTCCTCAGGACCACTGCTAACACCCACCTTCCAGACGAGTCTCGCGACGCCCGCGACCAGGTCTACAACAACGACAACACCACGAGAGCTCCCTGTCCCACGAGCTTCTCGGCGCCGGGCGCCAGCTTCGCTGCCATGCACGAGTGGGAGAACCACCAGCGTGCCCAGGGCCAGACCGTCAGCCACGGCTTCGCCAAGGAGGCCATTGCCGCCCGGCCGGTTGCCCGAGGTCGACAAGCTGGTCGAGACCAAGGGTCTTGACTTTCATTGACCGCGAGTAATGTGCCTTAAGCACCTCCACGGCCCGCCAGAAACGCCGCAGCAGCTGGTACGACCAGCAGTACGGCAACCAGCCCAACTTTGACCGCCAACGGTCCCGCGCCCAACTACTAAGCCTTGCCGCAAGAGCCTGGAGTTGGCTGGAGCTCAGGCTAGAGCTCAGGCGTGAGCTTGAAGGAGAAAGTTTCTTATGATGAATAAATGAAATAAAAATGAAATGAATCAAAGATTGAGCCGTCAGACAATTCTTCTGAACGAGCAAAATTGAAAGCCAAAACCCTCTCTAGGAAATGCGTGAATGTGGATGTGAATTGTCCAGCTACACAAATTTGAGTATCGTGTAATTGGAGCTGTAAAACGAGGGGCCACTCATCACACCCCACGAGCCATTGCAACATCGGCGTCGGCTTCCAGCTCCCCAGACTTGTTGATTCTGTGAGACGGGCTACGATGAGACATCTTACTACACTTGCAACGGCTGATGGATTGGGTGGTGTCGGCGTAGAACGGCACAGCTTGAAATCGTCTGTAACCTTAAGAAACATTTCTCACGACATCGTCTCACGACATCCGTTTCTTGGAACAGCTTGAACAAGGTGAAGCTCCTCAAGTTCAGCAACTCCAACGACTTCACCAGACCGCTACTTTCTTTGCGGCCAACTAATGATGCATACTGCACGCGCACCTTTCGAACAAGTCCAAGGTACGAGTATGGTCTTATTTCAGGGTAAAGAAAGGGAAAGAAGAAGAGGCGCCAGAGCATTTCCAGGGACAAAGAGGGGTAAACCCGTACAAATTCCCCCAAACTCCCCAGCAACTGTTCTGAGCTTCCACTTCCGGATAGCAGCTCTTTCAGACGCCGGCGCGCGCGGGTCTTTGCGTCTTTGCGTCTTTGCGTTGACGCGGCGTTTCACTGCCACCTTTTCAGCTTTGGCTGTCTTCCTCCACCAAAAACGTCATTGCGACCATTGAGAATGAAGCCCCACTAACAGGACAGAGGCACTTCGTTAAAATGACTAAGCAGAGATATAGTCACGTGTGATTCTTTCTTGGGGAGTCAGGGTGTCAGTAAGTCTTACCTTTGGTGTCATTTCTTATCGCTCCTCTTATCGTACCAGTGTCCGTCAAGAAGCTCCACAAAAAAGTTTTCGAGATTTCAAGTCGACGATTTAAGGCTTCGAGGCACGACACGACAAGGCAATTCGACAGTCGACACACCGTCTTTGACGACCACACCCACCATGTCGACATCTTCCTCTCCCTTCCTCGACCCGGGCTTGTGCACCCGCAACAATGCCCTCGCCATCGTCCAGCTCTCCCGCGACAACTACCAGCCCATCTACCTCCACGATGCCGCCGGCCACGCAGTCGACGGCTATGCCGAGGGCGCCGTGCTCAACACGCGGTTCGGCTCGTTCCCACACTCGACCATGATCGGTGTGCCCTGGGGCTCGCAAGTGCGGGCGTCGATTGTAGACACGGGCTCGCGGGGCCGGAAACGGAAGCGGACACAGGGCAGTCTGGGCGGCGATTGCTTGCTGCTGCTGTGGATTGTCGATGCTGCCACGCCACAAGACAGCACGCCGGCCGATACGCCAGCGGCAACCACTCCTTCGACCCGACGGGCACCTCGACCGCCCCCGCTCCCTCCAACCGGCTCCAGCCTACCACCGCCTCGAGCGGGTTTGTCCACATTCTTCCCCCGACAGACCCGAAATCTGGACAATGAGCCTGCCGCACCGCAACACAGGTCGTCTACGCCAGCGACTACAGCTACATTCTGCACCGGCTGCGGGCACGGCCGGGCACGCGTCTCATCGAGGCCGGCTCGGGTAGTGGCAGTTTTACACACGCCTCGGCACGGGCCGTCTACGGCACATCCATTGCGTCTACAAAGGCAACACAATCAACACAAACACAAACGACGGCATCACCAACACCAAAACAGCCCGGCCATGTCTACAGTTTCGAGTTCCACAACGAACGGTACAAAAGATGAAGGCCGAGCTCCAGAGCCACGGCCTGTCGGGGCGACGGCGGCAACGATCTTGTGACCTTGACAAACCGCGACGTCTATGGCGATGGTTTCCTGCTGGACGACGGCACCAGCCCCGAGGCTGATGCCGTGTTCCTGATCTGCCCGCTCCCTGGCGTGCCCTGCAGCACCTGACCCGCAACGCCAACGGCCGACGGCAAAACCCTCCGCCCTCAACTCGCGCAAGAGTGTGCACATCTGCACCTTCAGCCCCTGCATCGAGCAAGTCACACGCACCGTGTCGATGCTCCGTCGCCTGGGGTGGACCGACATCGATATGGTCGAGGTCGCCAACAAGAAGATTTTGGTGTACCGCGAGCGGCCCGAGTTGGTCAGTGGGAAAGCCAGTGCGGGCGCGGGCGCAGGCATTGGCGGCAGCAACAATGTGCCCGCACCACGGGACGTCGGCGAGGCCGTTCGCAACGCCTCAAGGCGATTGAGACGCGCACGCGCGAGTACAACCAGCGGTTCTGGCAGTCGCGGGAAGCCGAGGCCAGTGGTGACACTACCAGCGGAACCAACGGCGACATTATGGACGTCGACAACAAGGCTTTCTGCTGCTGCCGCCAAGGAAGAGAGCGCGCAGCCCAGCCTTCCTCCCGTCAAGGCCTGGCTGGACGGCCGCCTAACGTCCCGCGTGGAGCCCGAGGTCAAGACACACACGTCGTACCTGGTGTTTGCCGTGCTGCCGCGCGCATGGACGGCCGAGGACGAGGCGGCGGCGGCGGCGAAGTGGCCTGTCGGCAGCGAGCAGGACGTGATTGGTGCCGTGCAGCGGGATGTGCGCAAGGCACAGAAACGGATGCAAATGCAGAACAAGAAGGAGAAAGAAGGCGCAGAGAAGAAGGCATAGGCCGTGGATAGGAGTCATGTCATAAAAAGGGAAGGAAATAGACGCATTGGGTGATCATGGCCTGGCTGGCGTAATTGCATAGCGACTGATATTTACATCTACATTTTGACGCCATTTTGTGTCGTTTTCTGCGATTTACATTTCGATGCCAATTTGTGTCGTTTCGAATTCAAACTGTCTTCATATCGTGATATCGCCCACCATCGTGACATCCGAATGCCCTCATGGTCGCCGTACGGATGAATCGGACGAAATAGTAATCGGAGGTGCAGCCGACGGCTTTTCAGGGCTGGTCGTGGCCATTTGGCTTCCTTTCCCCCACCATGCTTCCCCATATTAGGCAAGGTTCCAAAGCGATGGCGCGCCGAGTGCGCCTTGTGGCATTTTTCCATCGCCAAGCGGTCACCATTAACACCGAACCCGAACACGAATACTTTGTTTGAACGTCACCTCGTCCTCTCCCGCGCTTTGACGATAAATTCGCTTCGCTCCTCGAGTTCGCATTCGTGTCCACCATTCTCTACATTCAATTTCATACACTTCGTCGCCCACCATGTCCATCGCTTCTGCCCATCTCCGCGTCGCGCGGCCCACCAACGACATCGATTCCCTCATTCCCTTCTACGTCAACGGTCTCGGCTTCTCAGAGCTCTTCCGCTTCAACGAGCACGACGGATTCGATGGTGTCATGCTCGGCCTGGCACAGGCCAGCTACCACCTCGAGTTTACTGCCAAAAAGGGCCACGACGCCGGCCGCGCGCCCACCCAGGACAACCTGCTCGTCTTTTACTTGCCCGAAAAAGCAGCCTTTGATGCGGCCGTGGCGCGCATGACTGCCGCCGGCTTCCCTCCCGTGCCGTCCTTCAACCCGTACTGGGATGCGTGCGGCAGGACTTTTGAGGACCCGGACGGCTACCGGGTTGTGCTGGCCAACCGGGAGTCACCGGTGTGAGCGAGGGCAGGACGACGGTGGGAAATTGATGACTCACGATGCGCCAATGACAATATCATGAGACGATGAGAATACAAAACAAAACCTTTTTTCCTGTCGACTTATAAAGTTCAAAATCAATTTGATGTATTAAATCCACAGTGGTAATTAAATTAAATTTAATATGTAGTTTTTAGTGAAAATATTCTGAAATAAATTTGTGGTGATAATTTAATGTTGCAGAAAAAGAAAAGGCTATGTAAGTGGTGAAAAGAAAACAAATACAAAGTTAAACAAGTTCTTGTCAAAGACTGTCGTGAAACCACACATCTCACCTCCATAGCAAACTCGTTCATATAGAACCGGTCTCTATGCACCCATCACACCCAAACCCGTACTCCTTACACATGTTGCTTTTCTTTCTCACCATATCCACCATCGATCACGGCCATCGCGATATCAACCCTTTTCGTCCATCAATCAGGTTGTCGTACACTTCACCTAAAGCCAAGAACGAATACGACATTATGCCTCGTCTTTGTCATAAGCCTTGCTCGCTCTCGGGTTGAGCTGCCATCTTGAGCCTTGTGTCCAAGATACGAATACGACAAGACTTATACGCAGCACTCTGTATTGTGGACCACCAGACGTACTCGGGAAGGTTGTACGACACACAGTATGTAGCACAGATCACAGAACTGCAAGTGCACCCGATTACGATGCCGAGAGGAGAACGAGAACCTTAATGTAGTTCGCCATAAACGAGGGGAAAAGGCACATACGAGGAGAGTGAAAAATGAACAATAATTCTCCTAGGGTAGACTCCTTGGAAAGAGGGAGAGCAAACATACTGAGGTCTCGAAAGCTGACTGTACTCGCTGCCATGAGCATCCATTGAGTCTCGCAGTCCTTATGTAGTGGCGTTTGCGGAAGAATACTGGCCAAGACGGGTGCCGCATCTGCATCTGCATCTGGTGGCGTGTGGCTTGCGCGTCTTGTTCACTCTGACGGTGTTCGACCTCCGTGTCCGTGATGATTCATCTGGGCTCTGGGTTGGGGGACCCTGACGCCTGGTTCCTGGATTCATAGAGGGGAACGTCGATATGATTTCCGAGTGGCTTCAGCTTCACGCCCCCACATGTTTGTCTCCTTTTCAATCTTCGTCGAATCTTTCGCCTTCTTTTCGCCTTCTTTTCGCCCGCCTGTTTATTCTTTACACGTATTTCCCAGGGTCTTCATTCTTAATCTCAAATAGTGGATTGGCAAAACAGCAGAAAATTCTAGCCTCTTCACCTCTGTTCTCCACGACAGCCTCGCCGTATTTTCGTCCGCCGTTTCCATTGAGACCTGCTCTACTATGTAGCCGGACAGAGTCACCGGTCGGTCGTTGTACTCAGTAGTGGTCCCTTTCTCCTTCGTTCTACTGACAAGCGCGGATGAACTCATAATGAGCGTTAAAAAAGTCACCGATATCAACACGCCCCCCTTTTTTCTTTAGGTAAATTGTGTACCGGACACCAAAAAAACGTGTTGGCGGTCCGGGAAGCGTGCACGGGCGGGACCTGACGCTAGAAAAAAAAGGCGAAAAGCCAAAATTTGCCAGAAAAAAAGAAGGGCGAATGTCCCACTACGGTAGAAAAGCCGTGTCTGGAGTACGAATGGACCGCCGCTTTGCCGTTAAGCTTGCGGGTGTGAAGAATGACAAAGGAAAAAAAGCTTGTGACGACAGAACACAATTTGAGATAGCGATTTAAGTCTATGAAAGAAAGAAAAATCTAGAAGACGCGGCAAAGAGTCAAAGAGCCCAAGGACTCAGACATAGAGTCAAAGGACCAGAAAGAGTCAAACATGAATGGCCTGCAGTGGACTAACACCGGAGACATTCCAGGTCTGCTGAGGTAAAAGTCTCCGAAGCCATGCTTCTGTAATGGCTCGAATGGACAATGACGAAAGACCCTGCAGAAGGAACAGCGGCCAGCACGACGCCTCAGCCGTGCTGGCGTGTTTTGTTGGCGCCTGTCTGGCGTCAGTCTGCGCGGTTGTTTTGGTTTCGGTTGTGTCGTTTAAGCGTTGTGTGGGCAAATGCAACATGCTTACATTACCATAATCAAATAGCACAATGCAAGGGCTCACGACTCGTTCTTACGTACACATTCTGCAGAACACAACGCACAGCTCACACCGACTTAATGTCAACGATGAGGAATTAAGATCTCGGAAGTCAGTCGCCGAAGGACGCCATCCTCACATCCTTCAAGCCACAAAAAAATAATAACCGAAGGTAAAACCCACGAACAGGGAACACCGTTCGCGTGTTCAGGGCTGAGATGGATGGGCCATGAGCAGATCATACATGGGATACCGAACATGGTCATCTGTCATCCGTCATCTAGCATCATAGTAGATAACATAATACAATACGAAACTGGAGTGAGAGATGGAGAGCAAAAGGGGAAAATGAGTGACAATCTCGAAATCGAACTCAACAAGGGAGACAACTTCAATGGAGACAATGGGGCAGTGTCACGGTGTTACCGTCCATCGTTTATCGTTGTTGTTCGTTGTTCTTTTTCTTTTCTTTGTTGCCCGATCCTGATCTGTCATCCTTTTTGTAGGGCTGCGGTACAGGGCTGGCAAGGTATGTACAAGGGGCCTTATGCTTCGGCCGTAAATTCGGGTCTGCACCACTTACACCCCAAAACCGTGTTATCGCCAGCCAGCCCAAACCATCATAACCACCATAACCAGCATAACGACCACCCGGAGCACGGGTTTCTAGGGGCCCCGTCGCCCATTGTCTTACATGGAAATAAGAGCAAAGAGGCCCAGAAGACAATCAGCAGAAAAAAAGAAAGAAAGAAAGAAAGAAAAAAAATCACATAACAATTCACGGGGCTCTCATTCCTCTCTGCCTAGCGCAGCGTGCCGCTCATGTCTTGGTATTGGTCAGGGACCGGGGAGAAAGGACAAAGAAACGGGCCAAAAACTCTAGGAGAGGTATGCAGAAAAATCTGTAACATGGTTTTAAGGCTCTCTTTTCTCCGAAGGGCGCCAAAGGGCCAGAGATCAAGCTTAGGTGTGTTCCCCTTCATCGCCAGAAGCCATCTTGGCTTTTGTTCTTTTTATTCCACATCCAGACGCCCTATGAACGTTAAGTCCAGGCTTTGTCCGCCACACCAGACTACAGGGAGCCATCCTATTCGTTGGTGTGCACCCGGCTGTTGGTTTTCCAAGTATCTTTGCAGGCGAAAAAGCAGTGCAATAATGTAGGCCTTCCGACAGCCTTTCGTTCATTTCTCTTTTCACTGTAACGGGGCCTCGTCGATCAGCCATGTTTCCACTGTGGTGGGTCTGGTTCGCCGCCCTGGCAGCCTGGACACGAGAATGGAATAGATTGCAGGTGCATGCTGTTGAGTGTTGTTGGGGGTGCGGCTTGTCTCTGATGCTCGTTTTGCTGACAACAATCGAAGAGACGAGAAACGGAAGAAAGACAGAATGCGTAACTCGTAGTCCGTAAACCCGCAGGAACAAAAACTCTGGAGCAATTGAGAAGCGTATCTCAATCTCACCGAGCCGACGCGTAGTTGATTTTTAATTTTTTTCTTTTCTTTTGGTAGCCTCTTCGTTTTGCGTCACTATTTTTCGCCCCCTTCCATCTCTGCTTACACAATAATGGACCGAAACATGGGCGTGAAAATAGACTAACACACTAACACGCAAAGTTTCTCGCACGCCCTTCGGCCGTTGCTTCGGTTCTTGTTAGGCCCGTGTAGCCCGTTCAGCCCTTGACCGTGCCTTTGACATGGACTTGCTGACGTTTTTTTGATGGGACGGGCTGTTTGTAGTCTCCGTATCTCTGGAGTTTCTCTGCTATTCTTATGTCCTTTTGTCATGTTTGTCATTGTCAAATTATCTCCAGGAGCCCAGAAAGTGGACCACGTAAACGCGGCGCAAGAAGTGTGTTTTGGCGCACTTATTTTCTTGTTTTTTCGGGTCCGTTTATTGCTGAGAGGGCGTGAGAAGCAGATGGAGAGGGCGTGCGCCGTTGAAGTTGAAGTGAGAATGAGTCTCTACATAGTACGCTCTCCATAGACGGACCCCTTTTGAGAATTGCGTTATGCTGTGTATTCCTCCGTGCTTGACAACAAAGTCCCTTGAAATTTTATCTTTTATTCTCCTAAATTTAAAATATTAACGGTCAGATCCTTGGGGGTGTTCCTTTTCTCTGGGATCGATTTACATATATATCTGTGTTCCCCTTGTCTCTTCCTGATCGATCGTTCTTTTCTTTTGTGTCTCTTTCCTTCCCCAAGCCAACCTTGATTCGATCTTTCACGATCTTTACCTTAAGGATCACTGATCTTTTGACGCCTTGCCATCTTATCTTTGTGTTATCAACACAAGACAACCAGGCCGAATCAACATCGCCAGCAAGACAACATACAACAATACAACAACCTTAATATCAACACCATTAATATCACCACCTTCGACAGCAACAACAACATGTCTTCACCATCAGCCCTGGCCGTGCCGGCCAAGGCCCACAACGCCAACGAGATTGCCTCGTCGCAGGCTTCTTACACCTCTGCCGACGCCGACAAGACGGACGTTGAGCAGGGCGACATTACCGATCTGGAGAAGCGCCCCGAGAGCGCCGAGAAGGTCGACCGCGAGGGCGAGGGCGATGTCGACATTGAGGCCACGGCCGAGACCAAGGAGACGGCCGTCGCTGCCGCCGAGGCCGAAAACGACGACGACGACTACCCCAAGGGCGCCAAGCTGGGCTTTATCGTCCTGGCCCTGGCCCTCACCATCTTCCTGATGTCTCTTGACTTTGTGAGTACCCCTTTTCCTGTGTGCACACATTTATTTGATTTGTTCATGGGCTAACAACATAGACCATCGTTGCTACTGCTATTCCCAAGATTACGGACCAGTTCCACGGTCTCGGCGACGTGGCATGGTACGGTTCTGCTTTCTTCCTGACGGTTGGCGGTTTCCAGTCGACCTGGGGCAAGGCCTACAAGTACTTCTCGCTCAAGTACACGTACCTGTCCTCTATTCTCATCTTTGAGCTTGGCTCGCTGATCTGCGGTGTCGCCCCCAGCTCCAAGGCTTTGATTGTCGGCCGTGCCATTGCTGGTATCGGTGCTGCCGGTATTGGTTCCGGCTCGTACACGGTCATTGCCGTGACGGCCAAGCCCAAGGACCGCCCCATGTTCACTGGTCTGATTGGCGGTGCCTACGGTATTGCCTCTGTTATCGGTCCCCTGATCGGTGGTGCTTTCACCGACAAGGTCACCTGGCGCTGGTGCTTCTACATCAACCTGCCCATTGGTGGTATCTCTGCCCTGATTATCCTGTTCCTGTTCCAGACGCCCAAGCGTGCCCAGCCGGCTGCCGGCACTCTGCGCGAGAAGCTGCTGCAGATGGACCCCGTCGGCACGGTCCTGGTGATGGGCGCTGTCATCTCGTACATCCTGGCTCTGCAGTACGGTGGCCAGACGGCCCCTGGAAGTCGGGCAAGGTCATTGGCCTGCTTGTTACTTTCGGTGTTCTTGTTATTATCTTTGGTTTCTGGGAGTGGTACAACGGCGAGCGCGCCATGATTGTGCCCGTCTCTTCGCGAGCCGCAACGTCTGGCCCAACGCCCTCTTCGCCTTCTTCTTTGCCTCGTCCTACTTCACCATCATCTACTACCTGCCCATCTACTTCCAGTCCATTGACAATGTCAGCCCCACCGCCTCGGGTGTCCGCAACCTGCCCTCATTATCGCCGTCACCATCGGCACCATTGTGTCGGGTGGTGTCATCTCCAAGACGGGCATCGCCACTGCTTTCCTGCCGCCCATGACTGCCATTGCTGTCATCGGTACCGGTCTGCTCTACACTCTGGACATTGGCACCGGCAGCGGCAAGTGGATCGGCTACCAGGTTCTGGCTGGTCTGGGCTACGGCTTCACCTTCCAGATTCCTGTCATCTACGGCCAGGCCACCTCCAAGACCGAGGACCTGGCGCCCACGACTGCTCTCATCATCTTCTTCCAGACCATTGGCGGCGCCTTCATGCTGTCTGCTGCCCAGTCGGCTTTCGTGAACCACATGGTCGTTGAGCTGCCCAAGTACGCCCCCTCGGTCAACCCGGCCGTTGTTATTGCCACGGGTGCCACTGACCTGTGGACGACTTTCCCCGAGGATGTCCTGCCTGGTGTGCTCAAGGCCTACATGTCGGGTCTCAAGGTCGCTTTCGCGATTGCCATTGCCGGTGTCGGCTCGGCCTTTGTTGTGTCTCTGGCCAGCAGCTGGAAGCGCATCAACCCGGAGGCGCTGAAGAACGCCGGTGGTGCTGCTTAAGCGAAGAAACAAAGAGGAGCGAAGCGACTCTTTTTTCGAGTTTATACCCAACATCACCATACTTCAACATACATACACTCTTGTTCTTCACACACTCCCGGCGTTTGGCTACGGTCACGGATAATACCATCTCATCTACTACTATAATCTCTTCCTGCATTTCACAGCATGTCTTTTGCACACTCTTATTTCCTTAGTTTCTTCATTATTCTTCTTTGGTTTTTCCAACAGCATATTTGATTTTACACTTTCATAGACGGTTTTATTTGTTTACACAATACTCTTTTGGGTTTTTGATTTTTGACGCCAGCGATATAATAGGGGAACGGTGGAAGAATCAAAGAATGGGCGGAACATTCATTCGTTTACACACAAAATACTCACCAACCATAGAATGATTATAAAAATCCTGGCAGGCGTTTCTTGGCTATCTTTCCTATCGTTTCTACAGTTTATGAGCTTACAGTTGATGCCTACCACCTATAGAAACAATCTACAAGGACTACCAATCCTACAAAGTTCGTTCGTTGACGACTGTTTTCGCCCTTTATTTTGAATACTTGGATATTTGCTGACTGTGTTTTGTCGTTCTCCCTCTCGGCGGTGTCCTTCCAAGAGTCCGATTGGTAACCTGTCCTTGTGCAACGGCCGTGCTGCGGTTTAAAAGAAATGTGATGGCAAAAAGAGGATGAGACGTTGTGACCCAAGGACGCTGGGACGTTGAGACGTTGACAAAGTGAAACGCTGCAACGTTAGCAGACGTCGCCTTACAGGTGACTGGCGGTGGAGGCGGTCTACTGGGCCTAATCGCATTGTGACGGCCAGCGACGGTCCAATGGTGCTTGTCCACGAGCGCGCATATTCCTTCAGCAAAGCAAAGTGATGAAAGATTCGCATTTTCATTCCCTACATGGAAATGATTGATTCCTACGCATCTTACTCGTCCTGCGACCCAACGACCCAAACGGACCCCCAACGATGCAGCGCTAAAACAAATTGCTGACTGCTTTTTCTCTGTCCAGGAAAGCGACTGCGAATGCGAGAACACCCGGACTTCAATGGCCGAGCGCCCGGGAGCATCTTACGTTAAGTCCGTCAGCACTTGCCCAAGACGATGGAAGGGCATTCAATTCATTGGCTTGGGGGCAAGGCAAGGTGAGAAGAGACGATCCATTTATCGTTTAGGCAGGTTCAGGCAGTTCACAAGCAAGTCATTGACGTTGGTTGACGCTGGTTGACGTTGGCTGACGGAAGAATGAACAGGCGGGATCCTGTGGTTGTGGTTCTTGGACATACGGGAATTACAAGGGCGCTGTTGGCCGTTCTTTTGGCAGTTGTTGTCTGCCTGCCACTGTTGTTTTGGCGTTTGCTGCCTGATCTTGTTATTGTCCACAGGGCTGAAGATCAACTGTAGATGCAGAGTCACTTGCAAGATAAAAGGGCTGCATCGACGGAGACCGGTTGTTGTCCGTGTAGAGCATAACGAAAAGAAGCTTCTGGCACCTTTTGTTATGTTTAAATTCAATGATTTTCTTCTTCTTTTTTTCTTTCCCACTCGTCTTCACCCGTTTTCACTCACAAAACAACATCTCGGACTCGTCCTCGTACCCGGGCTGGCGCCATCACGAATAGGAATAACGCCCAAACATCTTAGCCTCGTTAATCACCTTAGCCGATACCAGACGGCGTATGTCTGACATGCTTCATACTCACAGTGAACTCAGACCGCGAAACTCAGACATTTGATTTCAACAAGTGATTACGGAGTACTACATCTGCACCTCCACGCATCCACCTGCCGTATCTCCCTGCTGCAACAGCAATCGGGCTGCTCAAAAGCCCGTAACCTCCGCGCCCTCAAGACGCCCAAAGCGTGCCGGGCGTGCCAAAACGTGCTCTCCGTTGACAAGAGAACAGCTGCATCTCACTCCGGCGCGCTGGCAACGCCCTGTATTTCCTGTATTTCCTGTATTCCCTGTATTCCCTGTATTCCCTGTATTCCCTGTATTCCCTGTATTCCCTGCTCGAGTTGGTCGATCTTGTGTGGCTTGGCCTAGTTGCGTCGTAGCTTTTCAACAGGCTTCATGCCATCCATGGCGAGCAATTGCATGCATGCATGCATGTTCCATCACTACTCAGTAATATTTTCCCGTTCCATCTTATCTCCATTTCCTCGAGTTCGATTTGCACGCCCACGCCTTCTTGGCCTTGACGCCGCCCTCGACCGTTGTGTTGTATCTTTGTGCACACCCTCCCCCTTGCTCTTTTTTTCTTTTCTTTCTCGGCCTGCCCTCCCTCCCCTCCCACACCCACGGCACGGGCACCCTTGTCCGACTCCATCTAGATCTCACGGATTCTGACTCATGGGATTTCGACGGAGGAAGCTCGTTTGGGTTTTGGGCGCGAGGGAAGAGGGAAGGACCAAGGAGAATTAAGGAGAATTAAGGAGAATTAAGGGAGAATTCTAGAGATACGGAGAAGAGCGTCGTGTTGTGGGTGCATTCAGGTCAAGGCAAGGGTGTATTCGGGGGAAAATCCAGAGTTAATTCAAGAGGTAAGGGTGCATCGTAGGGCTCACGATGGACCCAGTCAAACTGGTTTACTGGGAGCAGTGTGGCAGATTACGGCAGAGATTTTCGGCCGTGTTTTTTGCTTTCTTCTTCTGCTGTTATTTCTCGTTATTTCTGCTGGCGTCAGATCACAGAGCCGGCGCGTGTTTTGCGGTTTTTTGCCTGTTTTGGACGTGTTCTCCGTGCGTCTCTCAGTGTCTCGTCCGTGTTATTGGATCATTGCTGTGCCATTTTTGGTAAAATGAGCGGGTAAGGACGTTTCGTCTTTGATTCCTTTGTTGGGTCCGTTCTCACCTCTCTTTTCGTTTTTCGTCCTTTTTGTTTTTCAACGTCTGACAGCGTTCCTCTGCCTTGTTGGCTTGTCGGTTTTGCTGACTAGTCTGTCGAACTTTCTCGTTTCGTCCGCCGCTCGGTGAAATGTGGCGAGAAACCAGCGAAAAAATGGCGGCCCGTATCTTGTTAAGTCCTGGTGAAGAGGTGAGAAGCGGACCAGCAGTGTGGGTCTGTTCCCAGCTTTCTCACTGTTGGGCCGCATCTTCTTACAAGGCGAGCCCACTTTCTCGGGCGAACGACTGCCCGTTTTGGGACATTTTGCTGTTGAGTGGACGTGTTGGCCCGTGTCTCTCTCTCTCTCTCTTGTTTCCACCGCAAAGCTAAAACTTGCCTGCCCAGCGGCTCATTAATCAGCTGGGCCGTCTCCCCATCACTCTTGTCTCCCTATTTTCTGCTACTTTACGTCGTGTTTGCCCCGAGACTGTCCTTCTCCAGTGGGCTCGGGCGAACTTTTGATATCAAACGGCCAAAAAAAGGTGGACAACTGTCAAACGTGGGACAGAAAAACGTGGAGAGAGAAAGGAGACTTTCTACGATAAATAACCATATTCGATATTCGACTTACACGAGACCGCACTCGGAGACAATTTGATTCTATGGGACGTGTCCCGTGCACTTCTGTCCCGTTGAAGAATTGACGATCTCGGGACAGGTTTCGGCACGCCGACAAAAGTTACCGACACACAGACATACACAAGACACGCAAGACACCTTATCCGACATATCTTACACAAGCAGCCCTCTTCTTCTGACCTCACCAAACGGTGGCTCCGTCTGGTGTTCATTCTTCAGCTTCGACCGCCGTTCTTGTCGTCGTCTGCTCACGTCATACGAGCTACCGCAAGCGACTTCATCTTTCGTGGAGAGCCGTTGTATCAAGTCATCTCATCTGGAATCTGGGGCCGTGGATGTGAACGTGAGCTGTGAGCCGTCGCCGTGGGCCGTCTCCGTCAGACCAACGATCAGGCGCCTACTTTGTTGCTCCATCTAGTCTCATCCGTCTCGTCTCATCCACCTCGTCTCATCCATCTCATCCATCTCACTCTCTCGTTTCCCTTGATTCTTACCACTTGGTCGTTATTCGTTTCTCTCGTACCCTCTTCATTTCGCTCCGCCTCTCGGATAACCCACCCACGTCTCTCCATTTCATCCTTACACAAAAGACTGGTCCTTTTACTTAATCATCATTCTCTGACATTTCTCTCTCTCTCACGGACCGCCGTCTCGCATATCCAGGCCGTACCCATAATCAGTCATCCACAGTTACACATCCACCTTACCCATACTGAGTACACATCCACACACACACATCTCCCACATACATCTCCCACAATGGAGGAAAGAGAAGACAGACCCACGCCCACGCCAGGGCCGCCGCCGTCCACTGCAGACACAGCCCCCGGCTCGAGCGTGGACAGCCCCGAACCCAAACGGCGCAAGGTCCGCAAGGGCACGCACACGTGCTGGGAGTGCAAGCGGCGCAAAGTGCGGTGTACCTTTGCGCAGCCGGGCGACGCAGTGTGCATTGGCTGCACGAAACGGTGTCTGCCGTGTGTGAGCCAAGAGTTCCCCGAAGACCCAACGACGCCGACGGTCAAGAGCCGGCTGGTGGGCGACCGGATCGTGCGTGTAGAGGCGATGATCCAGCAGCTGGTGCACCAGGCAGGGCAGAACCCGTCATCAATACAGCCAGGAAGCCTGCCACATCTCGCTACCCAACTGCCACAACTCCCCGTCCAACTGCCTCCTCACCCTCCACACCGGCGCAGTCGGGACCATTCACCAGACACGGCCACGACGACGTCGTCATCGTCTTCGTCAACATCGGCCACCGCCGTCAGCAGCATGCCCACGCCGTCTGCAGCCAGCGACACTTCGACGGCCGTGACCTCGTCCGCTATGCCTCCACACCGTTCTTCTTCGTCTCACAACCACAACCACAATTCGCACAATTTTGCCAAAGTGATGCCGACGTCCGTTGGCGGTGTCAACCCGCAGTCCTTCCAAGAGCTGTCGGCGGCCCTGCTCGCCGTCTACCCGCCACAGCACGACCTCGACCTCATCGCGTCGTGTGCCGACACCGCCTACAACTATTATCAGATTGTCGTGCGCTCGCAGCAGGACATCCAAAAGAGCGGGTTCTGGCCACCGGGCGAGCTGCGCACGCGGCACACGCCGCAGACACACCCCGTGATTATCGCGCGCCAGATGCTGTTGATTGCCATGGTGCTGCAAGGGTCGGACCCGCTGGCGCAAAAGGAGCTGGACGGCGGGCAGTTGTCGGAACCGGTGCGGAACATTATCACGAGATTGGGCGATACGGCGGCGCGGCTCGTCACGGCCAATGATGCTTTGCTGGACACACTGGACACGCTCGACGGGCTCGAGTGCATTATGCTCGAGGCCATGTACCGGGCAATGGAGGCCGGCTGCGGCGGGCGTGGCTGACGTGGCGGCGGGCTTTGTCGCTGGCCCAGCTCATGTGCATTCCACGACGGCCACACCGCAACCCGGCGTCCACGTCCACCACGACGGCGCCCGTCTCCGTGTCGGTGTCGTCGACATTCACATCGCTGTCCATGACGGGCACGCACAGTCTCGACCCCCAGTTCTTGTGGTACCGCATTCTCAGTGCAGAACGTTTTCTGTGTTTACTGCTGGGCCTCCCCCAGGCTGCCTTTGAAGCCCCCATCGCCTCCAACGAGATGCTCCGCAACGACACGCCCATGGGCCAACTCGAACAGAAACTGAGCATGATTACCAGTTATATTTTGGACCGCAACGACCGGGGGCACCGCTTCGACGACCACACCACCACCGAACAGATTGACCGCGAGATGCAGCGCATCGCCGCGACCTTGCCCAGCCGCTGGTGGCTTGCGCCGAACATGGCCGCTGTGCCTCCCGGTGACCACGAACAGAGCGTCTGGGAAATGGTCCGGCTCACCAACCAGGTGCTCTACTACAATATTCTGAACCAACTGCACCTGCCCTACATGCTGCACCCGCCGCCGTCCACGACTACAACGGCCGCCGACCAGCGCCGCCTCGAGTACAGCCGTGTCGCGTCCGTCAGTGCATCGCGCGAAGTGCTGAGCCGCTATGTCTTGTTCCGCAGTTTTAACAGCAGTGCATGCTGCTGTCGGCTGCTCGAGTTCTTTGCCCTCATGGCTTCCTTGACTTTGATTCTCGTCCACATTGACGGCCACCGCCACACGGCCCAGCACGGCCCGGCCAGCAACGTCTTGGCCCACCAGCGACTGTCGGATCGCGCCATGATGGAGGAAGCTCTGGATAGCATGGATTTGGTGGGCAAACTCAACGAAGAGGACACCATTAGTGAGACCAGTGTCGATTTGCTCCGGCAACTGCTCGCCATCGAGGCCGACACCGCCATGGGCTCCAGCCGCGCGCTTGAGTCGCTGTGCAGCCGGACCGGTCTGGGCGGCGGCGGCGGCGGCGGCGGCAGCAGCAGTCGAGAGTGCGACAGCACCGAAACAAACGCCTGCGACAAGGCCGACCACGCCGAAGGACGGGAAGCGGCGAGTGCGGCGGCGGCGGCCGGCAAACTGCGCATCTCGGTGCCCTATGTCGGCTTCATTACCATTGCCCGCGACGGCGAAATCACAAAGGAGGCTCACCCGACACAGGACACGCCCACCTTTAGCCTGTCGAGAAACACGGGCAATACGGGCGACAACGGTGAGGGCATGGTCGTCCCACGGCTGGTACCGTCCATTCCGTCGCCTCACCAGCAGCAACCTCACCAGACGTTGCCGCATCACCATCAACAACAACACCCGCCACATTTGGGAATGGTCCCGGACGTCAATGCCCAGTCGCCCTTCCCGTCCTGTCTCGGCGACAACGATCCCATCACATCCAACCAGTCGCCCGTCAATCTGTTGTATCCAGGTGCCACCACCTCGTCGGGAGGTCCAAACAACGGCAACAGCATCGGCGCTGCCGACCCGTGGGCCTTCCAGGGTGTCGACATGGCCTTTTTCGACAGCCTGATGCGGGAGACCAACAACGTCGCCAACGTCACCAATGTGGCCAGTGTCGAGTCGCGCAACTGCAGCACCGACGCGACCGTCAACAACGACTGCACGGCCAGTCCCGCCGTCACCGTCAACACCAATCCCGTCAACAACAACAACCGCCCACCCGGTGCCAGTCGTAACGGCAGTCTGTGGATGTCCACGACGAGTGGCGCGCATGGTGTGCAGCAGCAGCAACAGCAACAGAGACAGTTCTTGGGCAGCCGAGTAGGATGAGCTTGCGGCAAAGTCGCCTGTACAATTAGTGCTTTCCTTTCTTTTTATTTTCTTTTTTTCTCGTTTCTTCTTCTGTCTCTTCCTACTGCCACTTGTAACGATTACGATAAACGAATACCACGGGGAGTGCATTGGGTGGACTACTGGCTTTGCGTTCTACAAAAGATATCACTACTTACAATCAATTCATTGATTAAAGTGCAGAGAGTTGAGTCGTAGTAACCTTTATGCCTGTTACCAGTTGCCGCCTTCTATCACGTAGTGCAAATTGTACTTGAAGGACTGCATTGTATTGTTTGAGCGCTACCAGTATGGTACTGATGCTTCTCATGCTCCTTCTATCTGTCGTCTGTCTTACTCCGAGTTTTTCTCCATCTCACCCTCATTGGCCAACATCCACCACCTCATCCATCATCATCTTTCATCCAGTCATACATCATTCAACATTGCTTGTCGTGACGTTCCTGCTTCTTCTCCTGCCTTCCTCCTCTCACCTCAACTCACACTGAACTCCCACTCTTGATGGACCACCCTTCGGGCGACCTAATTCACGAGTGGTACGTCACACTGTACACGTTGTAGCCAACCGGCGTCGACACAAACGACAGCTCGCCGTTGCTGTCAATGTTGAGGTAGTCGCCGTTCTCCTTCTGCAGCTTGTACTGGCTCGAGCCCATGTAGGTGATGTTGTACGTCTCGGCACCACTCTCCGAGATCGAGAGCGACGAGTGCTGCGAGATGTAGTAGTTGTTCACCGCGCTCGTAATGTAGAAGCTCGTGCTCTCGGGCTCCAACGCGTGCAGCACCCACCGCTGGTGAATGTCCTCGTGCTGGGCGGTCGCGGGCGTCGCGCTAAACTGCTTGGTGGTGCCGTCCGTGTACAGAGCGTAGCCGTTGCTCTCAAAGACCAGGTAGCGGCCCTCGGTCAGGTCGCCGCGCACGCCCTTGAAGCCGTCCTCAAAGTACAGCGCATCCTCCTCGGTCTGCTTGCCGTAAGGGTAGGGCAGGTAAAACTCGTCGCTCGAGCAGCTCGTGCCGTACACCTTCGAGCAGTAACCAGCGTACAGGCCCAGCAGGTTGCCCTCGTCGTCCTGGATGGGCGTCTGCGGCACCGGAAGGTCGGGCTTGGAGAAGTCCGGCTAAGAGAAGAGAGAAGAAATCGTGTTAGTGAAAAGTGGACCCAAAGAGCCATAAGAGTGGGTCCATCACAACAATCATCACAAACACCAACAAACGACTTACGTTCTCAAAGTCAAAAGCATTGACAAGGTTCGACTCGTGCTCGCGGCGCCAGTCGGACATGGTGTCCTCGGTGGTAATGCCCTCGTAGCCACGTGCCTCCAGCCACGCCTCAAGGAACAGCAGGATCGAAGAGTGATCACCGCGCTCAGTGAAGACATGACCGCCACGAGTGTAAGGAGAGATCATGATAAGAGGAATACGAACACCAGGACCACTCCAGGTGTATCCAAGAGTACCGTATGGATCTTCGAACCACTCGCCTGGAATTTTTCACGAATTAGCAAGTTACTTTGAAGAAAAAGAAAAAGGCATTGGAAAGCAACGCGATCTAAAAGAGAATAGGTGGGAAGACATGGGAGAAGATGGAGAAGTGTGGGAAACAGTAAAAGCAAATGATAAAAAGAAAAGCGAAAAGCAGAAGAAAAAAGACAACAGACAACAGACAAGACAAGAATAAAATGTGTACGTACCGGCAGTGCCGTTGGGCGAAATGATGGGCATGACGGCATCACCCCAGCCACCGGCCTCGTCCCAGTTCAGCAGGATGACGGTGTCGTTGTAGTTGGGGCCGTTTATGGTGGCATTGACAATCTCGTTGATCCACCAGGCACCGTCCTGGGGCGTGTAGGGAGGGTGCTCCTGGAGGTTGCCGGGCGGGAAGCACCAGGAGACCTCGGGCAAAGTACCGTTGGCGGCGGCCTTGAAGGACTCGAGGGAGTTGTCGCCGTCAAAGGCCAGACCGCGCTGGTAGAGGCTCGAGTTCTCGGCGGCATTCTGGAAGGCCTCAAAGTAGAAGAGGCCGTTGTTGGTGGCCCAGTTGTACGACTGCTGGTATGAGCGCCAGTCGACGCCGGCCTCGTCGAGCTTCTGGGCGAACGCGGGCCACTGCAGGGGCAGGCAGTCGAGATTGGTGGCGACACAGCCGTTGCTCTGGTTGTCGTCCAAAACAACACCGCCGCTGCCGAGCGGCGTCTTGCCGCCGGGGACGTTGATGGTGCCCGACTGCCAGTACCAGCGGTTGGGGTCGGTGTTGGACATGATGGCGGCGTGGTACATGTCGGCCAGCGTGTACGACTCGGCGAGGGCAAAGTGGTAGGCAATGTCCTGGCGCTTGAAGTAGCCCCAGGCCTGCGGGTCGTCAATGACGGCCCACTGGTCGTTGGCACCATAGTTCATGGCCTGGTGCGTGGGGATCCAGTTGTTGGCGCCGGCGCAGAGGCACTGCGACTTGTTGTAGCCCTCCTCGGTGTTTTCATAGTTGAGCCAGTACGGCAGAAGGTAGTCGGCCTCATCCGTGAGCGTGTCGACGGGTCTAGGGAGTTAGAAGGGAATCAGTAGTTGAAGCTTCCGAGAGAAACTTACTGGTACCAGATGGGAAGGTTGTTCTTGGGGTTGATCTGGACGTTGGGGTCGGCGAAACCGCGGACACCGGCCATGGTACCAAAGTACTGTGATGTCAGCGGTGATCAGGGTGATCAAATTTTATAGTCCACAAGAGGGGTTACTCACATGCTGCAGAGAACGGTTCTCCATCATCATCATGACGACGTGCTTAATCTCGCCCAGGGACGTGGCCGCCTGGACGGTGGCAGCGAGACCCAGGAGGGCCGCCGTCGTGAACTTGGACATGGTGGAAGGGCGCGAGGGAGGCATTGCGACTGAAGATGGAAGCGGATGCTTCGTGAATCTGAAACTCGGAGGAACTCTGGGAGATCGGCGGGAGCTTGGGCCAGAACGAGAGACAGATGGACAAAACAAAAAGGTGGCGACCCTGGTACCGTATTATATAGTTTTCCAGCAGAGGTGGACTCTTGAGTGCGTGCCGTATGTGCGTGTGTGCACTTGCCTTACTGTTTTTTCCTCTTTCCTGGTCTCCAACCATGTGTTTCGCACTGCCGATCTATGCGGGCACGCTCAGAATGGGTCCTGGAAGCTGGGAGCTGGGTACCTTGCCCTGGGGGGATACGACGGCCCCCAAGCCCGATGCCCGCCGACATGTTACCAGACGAACTGAAGAGCAAAATAACTGCGGCCCCCACATCCGCCATTCTAGAACGCATCTGCATCTGCATCTGCACCTGCACCCGTCCTCTTTTGTGCTCTCGGTCAGCTTCTGGGTTCTCGCGAGTTTTTCTGCTCCTTCTCGCTTGTCTGATTCTTGGGTCTCGGTCGATGGAGGGGTTACTGTTGCAGACAAACAACGGCCATCATCCGAACCCCTCTGTTGTGTTGCTACGGGAAGACGGCTGCAGCGACAGAGTGCCGTGCATACAAAATACAAAATCGGACTATATTCCCCGCTTCGCATCATGATAGCATAGACAGACGAGGTAGAGGGGCATCAACGGCCGGTGCTTGAAAAAGGATGACGCAGCCTTGAGAAGGATGCCCACGTGTTGCAGAATCAGCATCAAGAGAAAGACAAAAAATCAAAAGAAGTACTCTCAAATCTCTCGGTATTCCATTGCGGTTACATCTTCGCATCTATACCAGGACGGGGGAGGGGCAGGGTGCAAATACAACGCTCGCCATTCGTGGAGGTAGCAAGCTTGGGATGAGATGGACAGAATAGGGTACCGGAAATGGACATCTGCAAGGCAGGCAAAGCTACCCAAGAATCAACAAGACACAAAAAAAAGAGACGGCGTCGACAGCAACCTGCATGAAGGAGCGAGCTGTCGTCTGTCTGTCCAGGATCAAGCATCGACAAGATGGGGCAAACATCAAAGTAGGGCCAGAAAGAAGAGGGTAGGGCAAACGAGACAGGGCAGATGACAGGGGCCTCGCATACGTTGGTCGAGCTCCGGAGTGCCGGTGTAACCGAGTGCAAGGGGAACGACGGCGGTGCACGGAGAATGGACGGAGGAGTCGTCGAAATGGAACGAAAACACGAAAGAAAGAAACAGCGAGCAAGAGGCTGGCCGACTGCATCCACTCGGCGAGAAGCCAGTCCAAGTGGATCTATCCGTCGTTTTGTTCTGTCTTCTTCTAGCAAACAATCATGATGATCCTTTTTAATTTTCTAGTTTTCTAGTTCTTTTGCTTCTGTTGCATTTTATTTTATTTCCTTTGGACGAACAAGTCCTCTGCATGGCCACCAAGGTCATCCTGCCATCCCTGTCCTCGGTTGTGTGGTCATCCGCCGTTGCATGTTGTATATTGCATCAACGTGCCATCAGCATAGTACGACTGTATATAGTACTTCTGTGGTATATCCAAGACACATTGTGCACCACACTTTCACCCCAGGAACGTGTGGACAAGGGGGCATTACTTGGCAGGGCCGGGTGGCTTGCGGGACAAGAAACGCCAGAGAGACGCCGAGAAAAAAAGAGCCGCACATCAAACCGCCACTGTCTGCAAGAAATCACGGAAAAAACGTCGGCCAAGAAAGTGAAGTTGGAGCCTTTTACATCTCACGGCGTTGCCCTCAAGAGGTTTAGGCACTCGACCGATAAACCGGTCGAAACAGGATCCAGCAAGGGCCGATCGGGGTGGATATGAAAAGGGAAAACCATGCAAAGGATGGGAAAGGGAAAGAGACAGCAAGAGAAAGAAGTCGAAAAATGGAGAATGGGACCAGCCAAGACACGGGCTCGATGGGCACAACGTCTTGATGCGAATAAGCAAATGGGGACATTGGCGAAAAACGACATAGAAAAGTAGAGCAAGTCGGACTCAAAAGGAGACCAAGAAAACAAGTCTAAAAGGTTGTTTTAGCCGGAAGCGCGGGTCCCCATCGCAACTTCGCAAGGTCTGCTGGCCTGCCTTTCAAGGGTGTCTTGTACAGAGTAGTGGCTAGGTTCAAAGGTTGCGCACGGGAGTTGACGATTTCGACAAGTCTGGATGAGGTTTGGGCACACGTGTTGACGATCGGCCGTCGAACCAAAAAGACAAAAAGTGGGCGGGCCGTAGTTGAGTTGACGGAAGACAGGGGTAGCTGGTCCAATGAGAGACGTGCATTTGACCAGAATGGCACTAGGGGTCGCTCACTTACACACTTACACGGGGACAGAACCATTGTGCGCGCCGACAGAAGGCCCAAAAAGTCGACGATCCGCTTTAAACTTTTCATGTCGCAATTGATCTGCAGGAAAGTTGTCGACCTTGTGAGTTGAAATGGGAGGGAGAGTGGCACTCTTCGCAGCTCAACACGACGATGCCCTGCAGAATGTCCTGCAGCAATGTCTTGTGTGTCTCTTCGAGTGTCTCTAGAGTGCAGCAAAATGCCACCCACACTCGCATCCACACCACTACTGCATGTTCCAACGTCCTTCTAAGATCGTTCTTGGCGACCGACGACAAAAAAGACGAAAAGCCGACAAGAAAAACACACCTAAATGGCACTTAAAAGGGACCTAAAAGCTCACCAGGCACGACGGTGGCTTCACAATTCCTTTGCAGTCGCTAGGATGACAAGATGCTAGGATGTCGTTGCATCGGATGTCGGAGCAAGCCCTTGAAGAGGAGGGAAAACGATAAGAAGTGGGGGCAAAAAGAGGTGACGACTTGGAGAGGATAGACAGAGGGGGCAGAAAAGACGGAGAGGTTGGTGGTTTTTTTTGGTCACGCTTTTTCGGACTATATTCCATGGTATCTTTCTTTCCCTTGTTTCGTGCATTTTCCTACACCGGCCTTCGGACGTCATCATTCCACGTTCATTCACTTTCACAGAGTACACCTTATTCTGTGAAGTCACTGTATACCATTTTCTCTACTGCCTCTCACTTTATTTCACTTGATTTTAATAG
The DNA here is from genome assembly GCA_016097105.2 of Sporothrix variecibatus. Classification (NCBI taxonomy): domain Eukaryota; kingdom Fungi; phylum Ascomycota; class Sordariomycetes; order Ophiostomatales; family Ophiostomataceae; genus Sporothrix; species Sporothrix variecibatus. The sequence goes on along the minus strand of JADMNI010000001.1, from coordinate 4,753,576 downwards.
TCTCGTATCAATCGACTTCATACGCCAATACAGACCTTTATATCATGCCAGTATAGAGGTATATCCGGCACAATGCCTGACGACACGTCCGAACAGGGCGAACGGCTGCTCCGGCCGGAGGCGTCGGAGGTGGACCACGTGCACCAGTGGAAAGAGGGCGAAGACAGTCAAGATAGTGTCGATGACAACGATGAAGAACAAGCACAATGGCCGCCGGCATCACGCCGACCACCGTCCCGATGGCAGCGGGTGCGCATATCACTCGGCCGGCTGATCACGCCGGTCTTTACTATTATGATGGCACTGGCTGTCGTGATGGCTTTGTTCATGCTACTCACCAAAGGCTCTATGTTCATGCCGAGCCTTGGCGGAGGCAGTTCAGATACACCCAAAGCACACCTTACAGAGAAGGACCCAGTCATTGTCCTCCACCCTGAAGACCACATCCACCGTGGAGCACAAAAGATTAACCTATCGTGGAACATCACCAAGGGTCGCATCGCCCCGGACGGTGTTTTCCGGGATGTCATTTTGATTAATGGTAGGTCTCCCCGACTTCTGATATTATATGTTCTCCCGCTGACCTCTAGGCGAATTCCCCGGCCCTACGATTGAGGCCCGCACGGGCGACACGCTCGTCGTCACCGTCACCAACTATTTGGAAGACGAAGGATTGTCACTTCACTGGCACGGCCTGCATATGCGCGGTGCCAACCACATGGACGGCCCCGTCGGTGTCAACCAGTGTGCCATCCCGGCCAATGGCGGCACGTTTGTGTACGAGGTGCCGACGGGCGACCAGGCCGGCACATTCTGGTACCACTCGCACTCGGAGATGCAGCGGGCGGACGGTCTGTACGGTGGTTTGGTCATTCATGCACCGGCGGACCCGGCTGCTGTAACTGAGAAGAATGTCGCCGCCGTCGACCAGGAAATCCTTCTCCTCATTGGCGACTGGTATCAATTCTCGGGCAAGACCATCTTTTGCCGTTTTCGAGGATCCCACGAGCAACGGCAACGAGCCGGTGCCTGGTTCGGTGTTGATCAACGGCCGTGGCAGATTCGAGTGCAGCAAGGCCACCAAGGCCGATCCTGTGGACTGCCATGCCGTCGACCTGCCGCAGCTCACACTCGACAAGAGTCTGAAGTACCGTGTACGGGTAATCAATGTGGGCGTACTGACAGGCATTTCCACGACGATCCCGGATGCTCGGATCGATGTGTTGACAGTTGACGGCGCTCTACCGGTTACGGTGCCCGACGAGATCAGGGACCGGGCATCCAACTCCATTGGCGTTGTCTACCCGGCCCAGCGTGTTGACTATATTCTCTCGTGGCCGGATACCAGTACGGCCAATGAGAACACACAGCTCGTCATCACTGTCGACGGCGAGTACTATGTCGGCAACTGGCAGAACCCACGTCACAAACGTTTGATATTGTGGCGGCCCCATCCTCAGCAAAGAGCCTCGTCAAGAGGCCAATCAAGAGAGCTTCCTCACCACGGCCATCAACAAAGGCCATTGATCTGCGCCATGTCCACGGTACGGCTCTTTCTACACCCCTTCCTGAGCCCGACAAGCTGTACATGATCTTTGCCGTCGTCGAAATTCTGTCGCACAACCGCTTCATCCCCAAGGGCTATATCAACCATACAATGTGGATCCCCCAAGAGCTGCCCTTGCTGAGTCTCGACCGCAGCGCTTGGGACAGCCACCAGCTTGTACCCTGGACTGGCTCTGAACCTGTCTGGGTCGAGCTCACCATCAACAACATTGACACTCAGGGCCACCCGTTCCACTTGCACGGCTTCGACTTTTATGTCGTCGGCAGCCACGAAGGTCTGGGCGGTTGGGACTATTACAACCCCTTCTTCGTGCCGTGGAAGCCGCCGCGGGGCGGGCCTATGAACACCATTGACCCCATCAAGCGGGACACGGTGTATGTGCCGCCCTACGGTTATGTCATCCTTCGCTTCCGGGCCGACAATGAGGGCATCTGGGTGCTGCACTGCCATATTTTGTGGCACCAGGCGAGCGCATGAACATGGCCTTCCAGGTGCTGGGGCACAATGAGCACGGCCTGGGAGGTACGCCGCAGAGCTTCCGGGCGGCCGAGTATTGTCGGACTCGGAATGAAAAGCCGAAACAGAAGCATGAAAAGCACCCTCAATAGTATAAATGTTATTTAGTATCAAATACCAAACTAATTAATTGGATTATGAATAAAGTAAACAGCAACTCCTTTTTTCCTTTGAAAGGTCTCAGTCATCAACACAAACAACGACAAGTTCAAATTTGTGCAACACCTCTCCAGTTCACTCTCCCCTATGTCTTCCTAGATAACTGACGACGTCGCCGCTGACTGGCATCCCACAACATTAATCTCTCCAATCTGGATTGTCGTCGCAAAACCAGCACCGGCCGTGCCCGCATAGCCTGTCAAAGCAACATTGACCTCCATCGATATGCCAATGGCCTTGTGCTCATAGTGCAGCCACACCACTGGCCGGTGGGGCTCTCGTTTGTCAAGTCATGGTCAAACGACTCGCTGCCGTCCACCGTCGTCACGATGTTGACTGTCCACCGTGTCCACTGGCGTGTTGGCAAGCACGCGGTACTGCACGTACACCTGGTACTTTTCGCCATCAACAATCGCGCCAGGCGCACTAATGGTCTGCGAGACACCAACGTGCGCCAAGCTCTGGCTGGTGGTGCCCAGACCGAACTCGCCACAGGAGGCGCGGGTATCGCCAACGCTGCTGCAGGCCGCCGAGCCGGGGTAAACGAGGGTGCCGCCGTTGATCTTGTCGACAGTCCAGGCGCGGCCGCCCAGGGCAAACTCGGGGTCGCTAATAAGCTGTCCACATGGGCTGACGGACTGGACAGGCGGGGTGCTGGTATGGAAGGAAGACAACGGGGGCGGCGAAGGCTCGGAGAAGGGAGGAAAAGAGGAGACGCCGCTGGGTGGGGTGTAGATGGCAGCAGAGTTGCCACCGCCGCCGTTGTTGTTTCCGCTAGCGGTACTCGACGATGCAGGAGGGGTGTAAGAGGCGGCCGAGGCCAACAGAGGCGGACGAGGACACGGGGGTCGGCTTGCAGTGTGCAGCAGCGGCCGTGCCAACCAGAAGCAGCTGGGCGAATGATGTGATGGTGATGGATCTCATGTTGATGGCGGGTAAACAATTGGATAGGCTGAATTTAAGTTGGTGAAATGGTGAAGAGAAGGAATTGAAATATCGTGACGTAGATCAATGAAGCAACAAAGAGGGCGAGGAAACGGTCGCTTCTTCTACTTTCACGACGAGCCCTGGACCTCGCATTTCTTGACTAATGTCTGCTGTTTCGCGCCATGTTTATGCTTATTTTTCTGGGGTTATTTAGAGCCCGTCGGACAGAAAGTACGCAGTGATAGAAGAAAGGAGAAAGAGCCAAGAGGAAGCTGAAATGCAGTGGCGGCCTTAGTATTAGGTCTTGGCAAAGACAAACATCCCAAAATGGGAAACGAGGACTGGGAACAGTAATGGAAAGAACACGTCTGAGCGAAAGAGTTTCTTTCAGAAATTACATGGCTAGCACTGTAAAATTGCAATGGAAAATCAGGAGAACTCAGAAACATTAAAGACAAAACAAGAAAACAAGAGCTGACCAAACTGCGAAGCTGTCTCAACCTCGTAGGATCGCGAAATGGCGTGCTGTCTGTGTACGACATATCTATCGTGGACAATCAATTGTTTCTACGCCCTAATTTAGACAAGGTACACAATGCAACGGTATGATTCGGGCAGATCGTGGGGTGCATGTACACCGTACAGAAAGGGTCTTGTATTATACACCAATATTAATTCTGTGCTGGAGAAGAGAGTGTACAGTGCTGTTGGAAAAGCAGTCGCCTTTCGCTATTGTCTTTCTCATCCACCTAGTGAATAACCTCAGTCGGGCACGACACCAGCTTCACATTCGTAATCTGGATCGTCATCGAGCCAGTGTAGCAGCGCTGGAAGGGCGCAATCGACAATGTATCGCCCACCGCGATGAAAGGGTTGGTGTACGTGTACCAGACATTGACATCAACATTGAGCACGCCGGCTGTCGGCTGGCCGTTAAAGAAAAGGCCCATGATGCAGATGCCGGGCACAGTGACGCGGTAATCAAACGTCAGGGTGTAGCTCTGGCCGTCGACGACGGGGATGTCGGTTTGGAAGACAGCGGCTTCGCCAGAGGCACCAGCATTGCCTGAATGGGCATAGAGCTCGACGCAGGTAGCGACGCCATCGCCACAGTCCGTGGTGGGTGTGACCAAGTAGGTGCCGTACGAGTAATTGGTGGTCCAGCCGTCGAGGCCGTTAGCAAACGACGGGTCCTGGATGCCGACAATGGAGCACGGCGACGAGGGCGAGGCCGAGGGGGCTGCCGAAGACGAGGATGCCGACGCCGATGAGGGCGTGGCTGGCTTGCACGGCTTAGCAATGGCGACGCCTGCCCACAAGAGGCTGCCGAGAGAGATCAAGGAGGTTCTCATAGTGACAAGTGTTTCTGTTTCGGTGTTTGTGGCGTTGTTGGGGGCTGAACGGCTGTTGCCGTGTTGGTCAAAAAGCCGATAGAAAAAGGAAAGAAAGAGAAGAGAAGATGAAAACAGCAATTAAGGTTAAGAACGACGCCCGAAACGAGTGACAGGACGTATGTGTACAAATAAATTTGGATGAAGAAAAGATGGGGATGTAGAAGAAAACGGATTGTAAAAGGGAAGAGGGAACATGGCAATTATTTAAGAGATTGGAGCAGTGAAATTGTTCAAAATACACTCGGAAAACAGGAAAGACACAGAGAAAACACGAAAATTTCCAGACAAATTGGACCGCGTCCAGACTCGCAAACTCCAGCTCTCCGCATGTCTGCCGGTTTGAATTGGAAAGCAATTATTGGACTTGGCAGTACCGTTTGGGACAAGGCTGAGATCGAGACCAGCACAGCGGCCAGGGGTTAAGTCAACAAAGTGTGGGGACAGGGGCAGGGCATTTCCCGTCTCTTCTACAACGATATCACAATAGACAGTATGCAATTTACGAAAAGTATTGATCTGTCCATTCTTGCCCTTTTTGCATCTTGGCGACAGCTGACGAGGAAAGGAGGCCGAGGAGAGGCGGCGATGGAGGCGATGAAGAAGGTACGATGGAGCGTGTGGGAGGAGACCCACGTGGGTCCAAAACCCGAAAACGAAAGAACAGCCCAGAAGATCGGAGACGGAAGGCACGACCTGACGATATGCGGTGGAGGCTCAAACAAGCGAAAGCCGATTTTCTTGATGGAGCCAAATGGGAGCAATAAACCTCTGGATACTCGGGGATAACTTGCACCCCGATTCAAAGTACCGTTCTCATGTTTACTCCTGTCAAAGAAGAGGATCGCTAATTGTCGTCAACAAAATCGTCCTTTTGCTTGGTGCGGGCTTAGCGTGGACAAATTGCGTGGCTTGGACGCGGCTGAGCACTTCCTCGCACTTTTTGCCATTTCCGCGCTCTGTCGCTGGAATAAGAGTGGCAGGCACGTACTTGACAGGCTCGACAGGCCCCAGATTACGCTGTTACGAGGAGGCCTGCCGCACAATGGCACCTGTTTTTGGCCACCAACCGCAGCCGCTAGACACTCGGCACTGACATTGGCATACGTCGTATCCTTCTTCTTAGCGGCCCTCTCTGGAACAAGCCGAGGCGCCCGCTGGGCGCTGCCGCTGTGTTTGCCCCTGGAATGAAAGCCGAAATTGCCCAGCTTCTTGTCTAGCATCTTAAACGTCAAAAAGCCGCCTAAAATCGACAAAAATAAGCACAAAAAGCCTGGCGCGGGAGGGAGCCAGCAATAGTCAGGTACGGAAATGTTCGTTTCTTTGACGGATAATGGCAATGCTCTTCTTTGATGTTCGTCTCCCTCGAGGAGATTTCTTCTTACCGCCTGGCAACAGGACCCAAGAGCTAAACCCAGGGGCCCCTCTGTATCTCCAGATTGCCAAGACACGCTGACGTTTTCACCTGTCGTTTTCTGCGTCTTGCCATCTCCTTTTTTTCTTCTGTCTTTTCTCCGTCGGCAAGGGCCCACTGGGAAAGGTGTCGAGGGTCTTGAAAGGATCTTTGGTTGAGTATCGAGGTAACACGGTAATTACCGTTTACGAATGACCGTTTGAACCCTCGTAGGGCCAGCCACACAGCTGCTGCGCCTTGTCTTGTCTTGTCCTCCTGCCTTGCATGTTCGTATGCTTTTCAGGCTGCAGGCTGAAGAACAGTCTTGCAGGTGGCTTGCAGATACAGAAGACCAAGGTTCAAGAAACGAGGTACCTGATCTGGACGACCTGGGCCTGGGCCAGGTCTCTGGGTTGGCCCTTCCCAAAACAACGAATGCGAGTGAGAGAGGGGCTCGAGGGTGAAGGAAGAAGCAGAAGGAAAGAAGAAAAAACGCCTAGCGGCGGCATCGCTCCTTCCTCTCGCTTTCGCTGATTCTACTCGTTTTTGTAACAAGATGTGTGGAGGGGTCGAAGCTTCGAGGGAAGGCGCTGCCCGCAAATAACGACCCTGAATGGCGAAATCCGGAGTTGCCGCTGTGGTCAACAAGGTGGGTTCGTTTCTCTCTTGGTGCTCATTGCCCCTCTCAATCGTGCTTGGCTGCGTGAACCAATACGTAACGCGCAGCTCCAAGCTCTCGTCCTTTCCCCTAACATCCATCGCCTTGCTCACCACCACAACCGCCAGCCACCGCCCAGCAACACCCAACACCACCCCTCTTCGCGCATCTTAGTGGCTCCTTTCTGAATCTGCGCTGCCTCCTTCGCGTCCCCTCCTCTTTCCGAGATCCCCCCCGTTTGTTTTCTGGCTTCTACAACGTATTACGAGGACGATACGCTTGTGCTAGTAAACCCCAGTTTTTGTGTGTCCTTTTGTCGTTTTGCCTTTGTGGTATTTATTTCCTCGAGGCTGCCCTTCTCTTCTTCTCACCCCCTCTTTCGTTTTTTTTCGCTCTTCCATTCTGTTTTCTATCAACATCCGTCTTCAAGACTCAACCAACCATCCACTTACCACCAACCACACACAACACATCCGAAACCATGTCGGCCCAGGACTACTACAGCTCCGGCAACCAGCAGCAGGGCTACAGCTCTGGCCAGGCTTACGTACGTTTCCCGTCTCTTTCTCACAACAAACACTCTCCATCACATCTTGCTAACTATCTTCTCCAGGGCGCTCCTCCCCAGCAGCAGTACGGCGCTCCCCAGCAACAGCAGTACGGCCAGCAGCAGCAGTACGGCCAGCCCCAATACGGCGGCCCCCAGCAGCCCCAGTACGGCGCCCCGCAGCAGCAGCAGTACTCCAACTCCAACTCGCCCGCCCCCTACCAGCAGCAGCAGTACGCCTCGCCGCCACCCCAGCAGGACAACCGCGGCTCCTCGCCTTACCAGGCCCAGCCTCAGTACAGCTCCCAGGGCCCCATCCCCGCGACGGGTCCCGGTGGCGGCGCTGTCGGCCCCAACGGCGAGACGGATGAGCGCGGTCTCGGTGCAACTTTGGTCGGTGGTGCCGGTGCCGGTTGGGCTGCCCACCACGCCGGTGGCGGTGCCCTGGGCACGATTGCCGGTGCTGTCGCCGGTGCCATCGGCGCCAATGTGATTGAGCACTTTGTGGAGAAGAAGAAGGACGAGAAGCACCACGAGCAACAGCAGCACCACCAGCAGGGCGGCTACTACGGTGGCCCGCCGCCGCCGCACCATGGCGGTCACGGTGGCCATGGCCACGGCGGCCACCACGGTGGTGGATGGTAAACAACTATCTAACTGCATCTGATTTTTTATTTTTCTGTGTTTCCGTCTCTTTTCTTATTATTTCTCTCCCACGGCCAAGGATACCAGGGCATTCGTTACGAATTCGGGAAATGGGCTCTTTATGATCATGGCATTTTTGGTTTAATTGAATTTTATGACTTTCTCTTCATTTTCTATTTTTTTTTTTTTTTTGTGAACACATTCGCGTAACTTGAAAGTCAATTCTGAAATTGATAGAAGAAAATTTACTCTCCAAAGTCTTAGCAAATATTTATGAGATTATCACGATATCAGGATTCCAAGTTTTCAAATCAAAAATCTGAATAGTGTAAAGTAATCATGATGAATTATTAAATATAACAAAAGAAATCTATGTGTGGTATTCAACTGCAAAACGTCAAAAATGTCAAATGTCAGGTGTCAAACTGCCAACATCGCCGAAGCTGCCATCAGAGTCCTTGGCGTCATATCCAGCCTTGCCCGTTGCACAACAAAAAGTAGAAAAAGTGATAATTAAGTAGAAAATGTAAATGCAAATGCAAATGCAACCAAACACCAACCCTCGTAGTATCCTTTGCTCCTCTCTTCCTTCCTCTATGCCGACACTGCCTTGAAGCTGTCGCCCTGGCGCAGACCGTTGAGGAAGCGAACCATCTCAGGACCGACAACGCCCGGGTTCTCGTATTGCGGCGCATGGCCGGCACCCTCGACCGTCACCGTCGATGTCGCACCCTCGCCCTTGAACTGGCCAGCCACCCAGGCCGCCTCCTCAATCGGCTTGCTCCAGTCCGGGTCCTTGTCGCCAACAACGACCAGTGCGGGCTGGTTCTTGACCTTGGGCAACCAGGGCGAGACAGCCTTGTCGTGGTCGATCGAGCCCATCAGCGACTGGAACGCGGCCCACCGCGTCTCTGAAAAACCCGCCTCAGCCTTGCGTGTGAGGAGTGTGGTGGACCGCTGGGCGCGCTCCTTGGCTGCCTCGGGTGTGATGCCGGGCCACAGAGTCGCAGCGTACATCTTCCACATGCTGGGGCCCAGGGGCGCAGGAACATGAGGTACATGATGAAGCGGAGAACGGCACCAGCCGAACCGTTTCGCAAAAAGGCGCCCAACAAGATAACGCCAGCAATCAGATCGGGCCGCTGGCCGGCAGCAATGGTGGCAGCGCCGCCGGACATGGAAGCACCGGCCAGAACGGCACGGCCGCCGGCTGGTGCCAAAGTTTCGACCACTTTGATAAAATCGGAAGCAGTCTCGGCGTCGCCATAGCTGGGGAAGCCAGTGGAGGAGTCGCCCTGGCCGCGGAGGTCGATAATGGCGACGCGGTAGCCGGCAGCCACGAGCTGGTCGGCAACTTCGTAATAAGCGTCGCGAGTATCACCGAGACCGGGCGAGCAGACGACGAGGGGCGCAGTGGCAGGGCCGCGAGTCTCAACGGCAAGCTTGCCGCCGTCGTTTTCAATGAATTGGACAGACATTTTGTTGGGTGATGGAGATGATGTCAATTTTTTTTACAGAATGATGTGTGAGAAGTGGGTCTTGCAATGTAAGTGAAGCTGTGTGAGTGAGATCGTATTGATTGATGTTTTGATGCTTTGGTTGATTGATTGTTGATGATGATTCTCTTTTTTTTCATTCCATCTTGGCAAGAGAATGTCTCGAGTTATATACATAATTTCTTTGACTCTTTTCTTTGTTCCATTTTCTTTTTTTCTTTCTTTTTCTTTCAACCACTTCTTCGCTTCCTTTGCTGGCATCGTCACAGTGCAGCACCCAATAGCGGCGCAACCTCGCACACGTATCGCACGCGGCTCGCCAGCGACCGCCAGCGACAATTGTATGAAAACACCACCAAAACCTCGCCTTTTTCTCGCTTCCGAGTCGGGTGCGCACCAGGCAGCTCTTTAGCCCCATTGGCTGCAGAGTGGATAAAGTGGAGTCCATATCGAGCATTGGGTATGCGATAAGTGGAGCTAACCTTGGATGGAAAGGAAACTCAGTACGACGTATGTAGCATTTGTATGCATGTTTACGAGAAATGGTACTTTCCACCACGCAGCCCATCCTGACGAGGCTGCCATAAGCGGCTAGACTGCAAATGACTCCCTCTAAGAGGATTTGCGTCACCAAAAACCAGGTACAAACTGTAAAAAACGTGTAGAAGGCTGCAGAAAAAGAAGCTTGTTCGATGCGACGATGGCATGTGTCTGGCCGGATGTAAGGCTCCAGCCTCAAACGCGAAGTTCATTGCCATGTTCTCGAATTTTCTGTGCGTCTCAGCCTCCCCCGCAGACTCGTCATCACCCTAATTTCAAGATAGGCAACTGTTTACTTTTGTAGGTCTCATGAAAAGAAGAAAGTTGTTTTGACACATGCAATCATTCTTCTGTTGATATTTGAGAATCAAACAAGAATCCACGAAAAGATCTCTACACTTACTTGTCAGACCAGATGAGGTGATGACAACTCAAAAAAGCGGGCAGTTTTCAATTCCATATTCCATATCTCATCGTGGTATCATTCTTTCTATCACAACTAATATACAAAATCTGCTCTACCTCCTGTTAGGACAGTCAAATAAACAAACAAGAAGAAATAAAGATCCCATAACAACAAATCTATATATAAATATTAACATAAGACAAATAAAACCTAGAGTCCCATCTCGGGATCTGTATCCGCCCATCACTCGAGCCCTTATGTGCACCATACGACACAGATTTGTCGTGGTGCTTGAAGTCAAGGTGGGACATGGTTGTGTCGTCTGTCTGCTGGGCCGTCATGCGCTCCATGCTTGCTGTAGTAGATGTTGGGTCGACACCAACAAGAGAAGTGAACGGACGCCGACCTCCGTTCTGGGCAGAACCAGTACCAATGGTAACACGAGAGGAGCCCACTGGGATGTGCCGGTCATCGAGACGGTGGGCACCCGAAGCGTTTCGACTGCGGCGACTTGACGAGCCCCAAGCGTCGAGGGCAAAGACACGCCTCAGAAGAGTCCAGCAAAAGGGGATGTTGGCGACCATGATAGCCGTGCTGGCCTCACCGTTGTACCAGATGAGGAACACCAGCGAATTGGAGACGGTGAAATTGTAGTAGCGGTTGAGGATGGCGACGAGGACGACGAGCAGCCCCAGGCTGAAAATGAAGCACAAGATAACCTTGCGAATAAGTGGGAGTTTGGCGCGGGCGATCATGGGGACGGGGATGAGGAGCATGAGCAAGTCGGAAGAGACGTGGAAGACGGTGACCGTAATCATGTGATCGAGGTAGGTTTTGCATTGATCTGGAGGGAAAGAAGAGATGATATGTTAGTACTAAACACACATGATTTATTTGAATGATTGCTGTAACTCACCATGTCCATCTGGGACGGGTACTGCCCAATAGTCGTAGATAGGTCGACACCAGACGCCCAGATACAGGATCTGGATGACGACGTAGCCGACAGCGCAGTAGATGGCCACCAGCTTAACGGCAAAGGCTTCGGCAAGGCCAGATGTGAGGCGGCCGTACAAAATCAGCAAACAAGCCTTGACCAGCCAGACCGTTGCTAACATGAATTCTTCGAGGGCCAGCAACATCTTGCTGCCCCATTCGGCGTCGTTGATCTCTTGTGTGGACCATTTGGCAATCTCGTCGTCGGGTGCATAGTTACTGCCGTTGACGCCGACCTGGTTGGAACAGACGGTGACGCCAGTAAATGTAATCGCACACAGGGCCATGAGGTAGTCGTCGAGCTGCAGTTTTCGCCAGCTTCCGAGAGCAAGTCGGCGAGAGACGAAGCGGGCAAGGACTGTGGCCATGCCGATGCTCCACAGCGCCCATGAACCGGGTTTCAGCCCGGGTACGTCTTCGGCCATGGCGGCGTGTGTGTTGTTGATGTGTCGTCAATAATAATTATAAAAAAAGATTTGTCGTCGTTAGACGTGGAGGCCCATTGTGGGAGCCAACACAGAGTTGCACAACTTTTTCAAGTCGAGTAGTCAGGAAACGGACAAGAAAGAAGTCAGAAAAAGGCGTTCGTTAAAATGCCTCGAGGCAGGATCGTGATGTGGACATGGCGCAGTTTCATGGCTCGTGCCTTTCTCCCAAATCCCAGCCAGGGGGTAACGGATCCTCTTGTACATATATCAACAGCCGTGCGGTCCCCTCTTTTTTCTCGTCTCTTCGACTTCTCTGCATATCTATGGCCCTGTCTGCCCAGTCGACTATTCTTTCCTTTTCTCTTTCTTCTTGGTCTTATTTCCTCGTTTTCTCCATACTTTTTCGTGTCGTCCCTCTCTCTTTCTCTCTTTTTCTCGCTTCTCCATCCAGGGCACGCGACAATCAACACCATCGACCATCCCATCCCACCCTCGTCTCCATCACATCTCCCCACTCCCCTCCCACGCTTCTCGTCTATGGACTTTACTAGAGCGGATAGATAAAGCAAGGTACAGCATCCACTTGGGATCACAAGCATCGTTACAACGTCAGGCCATGTAGAGGGTCATGAACGTCAAAGAGTGGCTGTAAGAGATTTTGCCAGCTCTTATCTGTGACGAGTTTCCACTTACGACAGGGGGTGGGCCTCTCTCTCTCTGCGCCTTCCCGACAATTTGGGCGACTGGGGCTGTTGATGTTGGCATGTAAGAGGAGTTCGACAAGGAAGGCACAAGGAAAGAAGGAAAGAGGAGCACAGGAGCGGTGCGGGCCAGCCTTATCTTTGGCGAACCAAACCACTTGCCAATTTGGGCGACAAATCGACACAACGCACCCACTTTTTTTCAACGACAGGCCAGGGGCCAGCGGAGGGTACCAATCGCATTTTCATGCACTTTCTTGCCTCCTTTCTTTTCTTTTTAACATGCAGGTTCTGCTTTCTTTCTTTTTAAATTTGTGTGCACCCAAGACAACGGAAAACCACTGCACAATAATCTGCACGCCAGACGCCAAACCGTTGTGGTTTTTGCACAGACTGGTGCTGTATTGGACTGCCACTGGCGCTGGCCGCCGTCCTCCGCTCCCGTTCCCTGCTTTTCTGGGCGTAGAAGGGATCGACCGCCTCGGTAAATAAAGAGGCGTTTTCCAGAACACAAGAAAAGACTCGTTTTGGCAGCTGTCAACACTTTACTCTGTAAAAAAAAATGATCAACAAGAACGCCACATTCACATAGATAGAAAGCAGAGTCGTATCTCGCCCGCTTCTTGGCTTGCGGAGCGAACCACGCACTTGATGCTTGACTTGACGACACAATGTCATCGACGAGTCAACTTCAGCTTAAAGGTTTACTTTTTGAATCCCACGTCTGTGATCTGACACGAGAAGCCGTCGATCCACTGATCTTACGGAGCAACCCTGTAGCACTCTCCAACGGAGAATTTTGCACAGACCTCAAGCCTTGACATGGTACAGCGTTGACTTGTTGATAAGAACATTGAAGCATGGTAAGAATCTGCTTGACTGTAGGACATGGCTGCGCCAGATCAAAGCTCGCCCGTACCTCCGTGTGAGCGGATGCAGGTACGTCTACTGAGTATCGGTAAGAAGCAGACAAATGATGACTGCAAACTTTCTCTCCTCGTGGTTGAGCTCAGATCAGTTGAGTCGGGGCATTATCTGGTGGCCACCCTTGTACGCGTCCTGTCAGAGAAAAGTTAAATTGCAACAATGCTCGGATGGGGAGAGACGTAGATAAACCAGGTGTGCCGACAACCGGGTCCTTGTTTGCCACATGGCAATACTGAAATATCCGGGAGATGAGATACAATATTTGCAATGTAGAATATTGCTTGAAGAAGATTTGAAGTAGATTGCCCAGGGAGAATGAGAAGGTTGAGAGACTGTATTCCACACGAGATTGATTATCTCGCCCGCACTCACACCGGATATATGCCAAGGTGAGCGGTCAAGAGGCACACCTACACATCTGAGAGGTTGTTATTGATTTATTGATCATAAGTGACTTGGCGCATTTGAAGATCTTCAAGTTGAGAAGATCTTCTACTTGGCCAAGAAGGATGCTGCCAAGAAGAGGTTAGATGTGCCTGGTGGTTGGATGAAGATGTATAGATATCTTTCTGATATTTCCCATCTCGTCCACCACTCACCCGCTCGTCCACATGGCTCTCCACGGCATGTAAACACTGCCGAACCTGTCAATGGCCAGCTGCCAGTGGCTAGCTTCCGAAGCCTAGCCGACAGACCGTGCTCGGAGAAAAATGTACATATCAAAATGTCGGAAAATTATCACTGGAAATTGAAGAAAATAAATTATCAAAAAAATGCTAAACAAAATGTCTGGAATGATGGTTTTTGGTATGCGTTTGACCCTTCCGGTTGATGGTCTTTGTCTGTAACTGTATGTGATGTATATGAGTATATGCAGGATGAAATTTCTTTCGTCTATGTGTCATTGTCGCCCGTCGACCTGCTATGCTCCCTTTCCGTCGTTCTCCTCTTCTCTTGTGGTTTATTGTCTACCGCCCGCCCCAGGCGCTCTTCGTCATCGTCCATCAGTTCGTACGCCGGCCGGAAAGATGTCGGCGTAGACGAGCCGCTGTCGTTGTCGGTGTCGGCATTGGCACCCTTTGCTTTCTTAGCGAGAACAGGGTTCGGACGGGTGTCGGTGGTACCGCCGAGGGAGGTGAAGCCGCGGTTGTAGAGCTGGCAGAAAGGGATGTCAAAGTGGCGGATGAACTGGGTTGTTAGCACGAACGAACGAAGTGAGAGAGGGGTGGCAGCTGCGAGCGCAGCGAGGAAAGAGAGACCGCGAGCGTAGCGAGGAAAAAAACAAAGGCGAGCGAAGCGAGGACAAAAGAAGCGAGCGCAGCGAGGGCAACAAACTTACAGCCCAGATTTCGGCATAGTGCCAGTCAATCACCGGGTGGATGCGCATAAACTGAGGCCACCCCGGGTCGGTCGGGGTGAAGTGGGTGAGGAACTCGCCGTGGGGGTCGGTGCGGCGGGTGCCCATGAAGATGGCACGGACGGTCGGGCGGTCGGCCAGGTAGGCATCGAGGGCGGCGCGCATGGGCAGAGGATAGCGGGCAAGGTCGAGGTGGTATTCGGCGGTGGACTCGTCGACGAACTCGTCGACCTCGGGGAACGGATCAGGCGGGACGATATAGATGGACTGGAGGGGCCGCGGTGTAGAGGAAGTGGTGTTGTCGAAGCCGCAGGTGGTTGTGTTGCTGTCGGGGCAGCTTCCGGTGCCGGTGCCGGTGCCGATGCCGGCGTATCGGCGGGAGCCTTCGGGTCTGCTTCTGCGGGCGCCGCGGCAGTCTCATTGCAGATCGGCAGGCACGCCAGGATCAGAATCAGCAACACCAGACAGTCCTTGCCGCCATTGTAGGACAAGGAGATCTCCTCCAGAGTATACCGGCGCAGGGCCTGCTCGACAACATCAACCGACACCCGAACCTGGCTCTGCATGTTGCGCAGGATCTCCTCGGATGCGGGGATCTCCTCGTCGAGGAAGGCCAGGACCTTGTTCCGCAACTTGTAGCAGACATCGGGGAAGTGGTGTGGCTCTGTTGCAGCTTGTGCCTGCGCCTGGGGTTGTGATGATGCACCGTCACCGTTTGTGTGGGTGGTGGCCGTGCCGTTGGTGGATGCATAGTCACCGGCGAGGCCGAAGACCGGCCGGTGTGCTGGACGCCCGCCATTGGTCGGGTGGGCGGCTGTGAGGGAGGGTGGGAGGATGTGAGGTACGTCAGTGACGGAGAGAGCTCGCCGCGTTGTCGCAAAATGACGTTGCTTGGTTTTGGGTTGCTGGCCGTTGTGAATCACAAGCAAAGAAGAGAAGGTAGCTTCCAAAAAATAAGGGTCGAGGAGACAATGGAGTAAATTGTCCAAAAGTCTTTGTGCAAAACGAACAGAAACGACAGTAAGCCGAACAAGACTAGCCGAACGGGCGGGCGGCGGGATAGGCTGTATTGTCTTGTTGAAGTTTGTTGTTGGTTTGCTGTTGGCTGGTCCCTTTGACTCGTTGGTGACAAAACCGCGGCAGTGGTCGGGGGAAGTGGGATGTGTGTGAGTGACTTGAGTGGTGTGGGATGTGGGGGAAGGGGACGGGGAATCACAAGGCAGGCACGAGGTCAGACCGAGACAGAAGGCAGTAGAACGATGGGAGCGGCAGTAAAAGAGGATCCCCACGCCAAAAGGCCACGCCAGGCGCACGTAAAATGGCAGGCGCAAATGGCAAAAAGAGCCAAAGAACGTCCTAAAAAAGGCGGAGAGAGCGGCGCCTTCCCCGCTGGACAAGCGCGTGCTGGCGAGCGGAAGAGGAAAGAGAGAGGGAGGTAAAGACAGAACGAGCAGAAATAGGAAAGAACCGACAAGAGAGACAGAAAAAGAAAGAACGTTCTGGATAACAACAAAGATGCAGGGTGCAGAATGCAGGTCTCACAACGTCGAAAAAGGCAAGAGCGAAAGAACCCCGTCTCCGGAGGAAGACCTGCCGACCGGAGTCAATATCCGTGCTTTTCTGACTCTCTCCCGATGTTTGGCAATGCTCAATGCACAATGTGTCTTTTTTATCCTTTCTGTTGTTCGGATATCGTTTAACAATGCTTCAGTCTCCGAGTTCAAGTGTCGTCTGATGTACAAAACAGAGCAAAGTTTGGTCGAGTTTGGTGCTCAGACTACCGCTGGATTGGCTCGGATTGGTTTTTTGGGTTTTCGTTGTTTGGGAAACTGGCTTGGGATTTGGCAATGGCTAACCAGTGATTTGTCTTGTGGCTGATTGGGTGTATGGAAAGCTGCAGTGCGGAACCAGTGTCCTTTTCGTTGCGGTTTACCGGGTAAAACAGAAAGGATTAAAGTCGGGATTCGAGATATGATGCAGACTCGGGCAGGCAAGAGCAAAGGTTAAATTCGAGGAGGAGAGATGGAAGATGCAGTCGTTCTTCTATTTTCTTTTCTCTCTTCTGATTATTTACATTTAACAACAAGAGAGCTTGTCACGGGGCATTGAGGGCAGATCATTGAGGCTTCCATATCGCAAGATGCTCGCCTTGGCTATGGCGTAATAATGCCCGAGGCGATGTGGAAGCAGAGATCCGAGCTGCCGATACGGCGGTATTCCTTTTGCCTTTGGCTGGCTTTTGATTGCCGCGTGGATTAATGCCAGTAATACTGGAGGGCAGAGCGGTGGCGGACAAAGGAACTCGAGGAAAGAGGAAAATGGGGGGGTTGTTTCTTTCCCCAGCGGGCATTGAACAGAAGAACAATGCGGGGCGCAGCTGACCTAGGCAAAGGCAAAAAGCAATCAATTGCCAGTGGCATGAATCATTCTGCCAGGGCCCTGTACGTCATGTGACCCATGGGATTAGCCCTCCTGCCATCCCACCTCTAGAGAAATCAACGCGAGACCATTCCTATACATTCACCATCATTGAGGCAGAAACCGACAAGCGTTGTGGTGTTTGGTTTTTATTACTTATTTAGGTTGAGTACAAAAAGACATCAAAAAATGCAAAAATGCAAAAATATCTGCAGCATTCTCTCGCAGAGTTTTCTGCAATTCATCAATGGTAAATCGATGGGCTCAGTCGGGGATCGAACCCGAGACCTCGCACATGTTCCTGAAAACACAGAAGGGAAGGGATTCCCGAAGCACGAATCATACCACTAGACCACTGAGCCGGTGTCTTTGTTTATTTCTTTGAGTATGTGTCTTTTTAGAATACTGCGGCGTCACCTCATGATTTTGTGAATATTTATAGAAGCCTTTTCGATTCTTTGAATTTTATTCTTCAGGAATAGAGAGTGGCCCCTCGACACGTGCTAGAAAAAGTATTACATCTATTCGTCCGTGTGTTATTTACCACACAGCAAATCTTGGGGGGGGGGGGGAAATCACTAGACAATAGATAGCATTTACACTAAGTGTGAGTTCTTCATCCAGACTCGACAAGGCTGAGAATATGAGTATTTGCGTAGAAGAATCAAATGTGTGTGCTCTGTCTGGCCTACTTTTGTCGGCTTGCCCGCTATTGGAGGAAGCAGGCAGGCTGTTCAAGTATTGGCTGTGGCGTCGGTTTGCAAGGTTGAGATCATGATTGGCGGGCACAAGTCAGAATATCTGCAACTTGCAACTTGCGGGCGTAACGTGCCAGTCGATGCTGACAAGCGACATTGTACAAGGATCATATTGACACAAAAACACAAAAAGCAAGATCGTAAAATGCACAAGGCCACAGCCACAGCCACGAACAGAATCCACGGTCACGGCACCGGAGACGGCGACCTGCAGGGCCGCACTGCGTGCTGCAAAAGCCGTGCAAGAGCCGCGCATTCGGTCCTCGGGACCCCTTTTTCCTTCGTTCTCACATACAACGGACACGGAGCTGAAAATAGAGCTTCGCGAGCCCGTATTCCGCCTGCTCCCTGCCCTTTCTTATTCTCCCTTGTCTTATTGTCTCATCCAACGGCCGATCTGAGATCACAACGTAACTCCGTAAGATATGCCGTTACTTATCTCACCAACCTTTTACCACTACCGAAAAACGCCCCTGACAGGAATGTTACCGGCCCCGAAGATCGTCCTAGTCTCACGACGGTCCGTCAATTGAGTCTGTGTCTTACTATTTTTGGAGAGTGACGTGGGTGGTGGGTGGTGGGTGCGCCGACACCCAGACACTGGCACTCAAGCACTGTCCGGATCGCGAAAATGATCAGCATTCTAAACATGCCAGACGGTGGACAAAGGCGAGACAAGTGGCAATCGGACTCAAAGAGCAGCATCGATCAATCTGTTATCTTTCTGCCTTCACAAAACGACGGTTTGAAATACATGACGTCTATGCCAAATGCACTGCGACATGAATTTTGATAGATCCAAGGAAGAGCTTCTGTGCCAGGTTAATGAAGCTTAACAGTGCTGTTATTGCATATCCCAGTGCTGCTATCGCGGGCCTTGCCAAGGTCGGTGCGCCAAAATTTCAACAAACAGAGGACCGCTACCACCCTGCTCCGTGCCGTGAACATACAAGGTTCTCAGAGTATGGAAGAGTCCTTGCCTTGTTCAGAACAAAGGGAAAAGTAAAGTTATCGTACTTGTCTTGGCCTCATCTTTTGCCCACGCTAACAAGACCTTGATTATGAGCGAGTCCGAGGTAAGCTATCCGCCTGACCTCTGCCGAGATGAAAACTGTTGAAAAGGTACTGGACAAGAGGCAAGGCTGTGATGTGCGGGGAGGGAACCCTGGAATTTTGCGCTTGACGTCAAAAGTTATCATTTTAGTGTATCGAGATGTTAAGGGGTGGCCAAAAGTTTAAAATTGTCGACAGGCGATACGAGATGATGTGCAAAGGGTCCAGCTAAGAACCCGAGGAGCCCTCTTTGAACCCTCTTTGAAAGAGGACTCCCACCGCTACGTTGGTCAACTGGCCAAAATGGTTAACTAACTGGTACAGCCTTCCGTCCAAGTTGCGCCGGGCACGGCTAAGAAGCGCCGAAAACGTGACCGGGAAATACAGTTCGCCTCCGGGGCAGAAGGATCGAAGAACAGAGAAGAAAGAGAGACGAAACGAGACAAAAACAGGGCACAGTACGAGTACGAGAGGCTCGCCCTGTTCTTGCCGTTCCTTGCCTTGCCCGGGCTGTTGTCTTTTCTCTCTTGTCGTATCTCGCATTCCTGACAGTGACAGTGACAGCCAGTTGAAACCCCTGTTTAAGACAAAAGAGACGACTGAGCGGCAATTGACGCTTTTGAGACAACACAACAGTTGACTTGACGGTTTGGGGGCTCAAAAGGCGAGACAGTTAGACTAGACCCTTCCAAGAAGTCGACAAAAAGTCGTCGTGAGCAAGACGAAAAAGAAAGAAAAGAAAAATGGCAAAGTAACCATAGAGTAACCACAGAACGACAAAACGACGCGAAGAGAAACAGTCAAATACGAGGCGCCCCTAGCGCTGAACCAGAACCCGGATGGTCTGATTCTGCTTGTGCGCTGACCACGATAACTTCAGAAGAAAACTCGCCCTGTGTCTTGCTCACAGCACTCGATTGGAGGATATCCTTTTTCTGTTTTCTGTTTCTCCTCTCTTTTATTTCCACTGCCGCAGTGACCGCACAGTCCACGCCTTGCTCGTTTCGTCCGCTCGTATCTGCTTGACGCTCGTCCTTTTGGCTTCCCTTTGCTTCCTTCTTTTCCCTTCCCCTGCAGAAGCTCAGCCTTATTCTGGCTGCAACCTTATTTTTGGGGGCAGCCAAGCAATCAATGCAAAGGCACAAAAATTACGGAGTAGGTGCTGAAGCATCAATTAGATTCAAAAATCAAATCGGTAAAAAATCAAATACTGTGCCACAGACTGAAGCTTGACCGCCAGTGCAGTGTTCCCAGTGTTACTGTTGCTTGCTGCCAGATCCGTTCGGTTGCGTTTCCCCATTCTGTCGCCATTGTGCGAAAAGATGCTATGTATTTCTCTGACCGCTTGCCCCTCTGTGTGCAGTCAACAACTCATTGTCTGTATCACAGCCCCAAGCCACCCAAGAGTCGAAGGAAAAAGAGGCGTCGGAGCATCGTCAAAACATTGAATCCTGCATTGTAGTTTCCGGTATTGTTGAGCCGTTTTTCAAAACGCCATCAAGCCACAAATGGCAGCTTACGAGTCGCGAGTCGTTGTGAGTCGTAAACTGAATTGCTAATTATGTCCATCGTTCCGAGCTGCT
The DNA here is from genome assembly GCA_016097105.2 of Sporothrix variecibatus. Lineage (NCBI taxonomy): Eukaryota > Fungi > Ascomycota > Sordariomycetes > Ophiostomatales > Ophiostomataceae > Sporothrix > Sporothrix variecibatus. Next base: position 4,733,110 of record JADMNI010000001.1, on the reverse strand, counting down.
CTGAAGGATCATCGCTTCCGAGGAATGCCTCCCAGGGTTTTTCTACAGCGATCGCCCGTAGCCGCTGTTTTCGGTCTTTGTTTTTCAGCCTCTTGATTTTGGTGTGCTCTCCGCTCTCGCTATCTTTCATTTCATTTCCCTCCAACCTCTTTCCCCTCACTTTGATGTCACTCTTTGTTTCCACTCGTACGACCTACGACAACTCCCCAAAACCAATCCCCCTCTCATATGCGGGAGCGTGGCATCGTGCCCGTCTGTCCTGGTTCCAATATTGTCTGGTTGGCCGCCAATGGGCCGAGCGGGCAGCCAAGTCAGAAAGTGCACAATCCAAAAGCCAAACCAGGGCACCACAGGGCAGCATTGATCCGTTGATAGTGGAGGACTACCAAAACAAGAAAACAAGGCGCTGGGCCATGCTCGACTAGTCTTTTCAGTTTGCATGTCTGCATGGAACTGGGCAGGAACTGACAGGAAACTGACAGGGCTTCTCCGCACAAGAAACAATAAAATTGCATGATAAGAAAACTGCATGAAGATATGTGTGGATTGTGTGATTGTGTGGTGCAAATGGCAGCCTTTTGGGACTCACCGCATGCACGAATATGCAATCAATCTGCACCACAATTACGCCGGACACGTAATTGAGAAAAACAGAATTGAGAAAAACAGAACGAAGAAAAATATGACAGCCGCCCTTTTTGGCGAGACAGTTGTGCTCTCTGAGTCTCTGTAAATTTTGTGCACTCTCGCACACGCCGCCGAAGTCGTGCTCGCCATCGTACTTTGGACAGTCAATCGCTGGGGCACAGAGCACACAGACTTGCACAGACTGACAAGCAGTTCGGGACGCTGCAGTTCAATACCGTTCCTGCTCACTGCCCGCCGCTGCAGCTTCTTGCTTCTTGCTTCCCCTACACGATCCTGCAGGCCTGCTTTCTTTCCTCCCGTCCTGTTTACTGCCTTGCCTGTTGTTTTGGCCTTGTTTTTGCGCCGGCTTTGGCTATCGGCTCGCATGCGAATCTCGATCTATCCTGCCGTTTTGGGGAGTTGCGATGAGAGACCAGCAACTCCCAGTTTTCACTTCTTGCTTTCCCGCTCCTGGCTTTTCTTCCAGCGGCTTTTACCTAACACGGGCGGGGGCCCGCTGGACTTTTGTGGTCTTGGCTGATCAACAAACGTGGGGACAAGGGGGCCCTTGCTTCGCGTTGGAAGCCAAAAACCCACTGCAACTTGACCTCGTACATCTGGAGCCAACTGAAGGCGCCGGCCTGTCCGACCGAGCGGGCTGCAAGTGGGACGATGATGTCGGTACTCCGTTCAGGCGGAGTAGCTCAGTAAGAAGAAGCTGTGAGGTGCCACTAAGAGCCATTAATTCGCATTTGTCTTCTCGTAAGGTACGCGATACACTCAGGAACGAGTTGTGCATTTTGCCGCCATCGAAGCGTTTGTGGCTCGGCAGGCAACGACCCGGGCATGAATCGAAGACAAGATCAAAGAGAGAAACGAAACAAATACCTGGATACCTGTAGACATCTCGCAAGGCTCTCCCTGGCAAGGATATGGTCATTGCATCGCCAGCCCGTGTTTCGGTCAACTCTACCCCAGACGTCATTGCTTCCTTCCCGTTACAGCATGTCTATCGAAGCGTCATGCAAAAAATCCCCAGCTGGCGCTGGTGGCCGAAAGCAGAAGGAACGACCACGTCCTCCGTGTGTTAAACTCAAACGCATCAAAATGTATCATAGACTTGAACACGTTGTAGACAGCAATCACAACAAAAACAACACTGAGGAGTAAACAACAGCAATCACCAGTCCGACAGCCCGCAAGCGCCAACAGCCCAACCAAGCCAAGTTCGCCAACAGCCCTCCCACAGCTCCGAACGCCTCTGCAGCTCCTCATTGGTTTTCTAGCGCACCTCTGCTCCCTCGCACCTTCCCTCTTTCTCACGCCAAAACCACCAAAACCCACGAAACGGCCAGCCGCCCGGCCCAATCACACACCCCTGTTCGGCCAGCAAAGCCATCAACTCAGCACCGTGGCCCCACACCAAGACGAAAAGCGAGCCCTTTCTCGTTCTCCATCGCTCCTTCCCTCGTTTTCCTTCCAGCGAACCCAACAGCGAGCACTGCCCGCTCAGCCCACCCTGCTCTTTCCTTTCTGTACCCTAAATCTTTAGTGCACCTTAGAAGGTCCTTTTCCCGCCTGCCAGCTCGGGTCATAACATCATCGCTCCCCAGTCCCAGTGGGCAGGAAGGCGCTATGCAACGTTGACGACCACCACCGCCGATCCCCAAAAGAGGATAACCTGTCTGTGTGTTACTGACCTTCCCTCCTTCCCTGCCCCCCCCCAAAGACCCAATTGGGCCCCATGCCCTGAACGGAGCAAGAGCCCCCCTAGCACACACCCCCTGTAGCACACTACGCCATAACGACACAGGCCAGCATCAGGAAATGTTGAGCTGGGGTGATGCTCTCACCTTTTCACAGCTGTATTTTTACGTACTCATAAAAGAAGACAGAAAAGAAGTAAAGAATAAAGCAAATACACAAACATCTTCAGAGGTGAAAATAAAGCTTCATAGTCGAAGGCGAGAGGCAAAACGGGCCCTGCCCGGAGAAACCAGCACGAGCGGCGAATCGAAAAAAAAAAGTGCAGAAGAAAAAAAGAGTAAAAAGAGTGAGCGCAAAAAGGCAGAAAAAGACAAAGAGACAGAAAAAATGCAGTGAGCAGAGGCAGAAAAAGCCAAGGCCCACGCCAAACCGCCGAATAAAAACTCCCTAGCTTCCCGCCAACCTTTTCTAGGACATGTTTTAGTGCTAGTCGTCCACCCCCCTCCTCCTTCCCCATTCCCTCTTTTGTCGTCGCTTCCTTTCTCGTCGCCCTCCTTTATCTCTCAACCGCTTCCCACTTCCCTCTTTGGAAACTCTTTCTTCTTTTACTTCCTCTCTTTCACGACCAAACATTCCCTCTCGACCTTCTTCTGTCTCTTCCCCCTCGATCTGTCCCACGACCGACACGAGGAATGAATTGACATCCGAGCAGCCAAAAAGGGCTCGCCCGAAAAGCATCCTTACGAAACGAGCATCAGCATATTTCAACCTCTCGCATTTTTTTCATTTCTCGATCCTGCGGCCCAGGCCCACGACGGCCCAACACGGCACGACAGGAAGACTTTTCCAGACGATAAGACGACGGTCAGTCCTCTCTCTGGACGACAGCGGATATCCCAGGAAACGAAGCGAGCACGAAGAGCCAGCTACGCCGCCTTGATCGGCCGCCTGCCTTCTGCCCGTGTCCAGGCCTTGTTGTTCTAGGCCTCGCTTGCCTCTTTTGGCTCTTTCTGGATTTTCCAACAGATCCAGTAGATTAAGCGACGTGTGGTTACAGAACAAACGGACATTGCGTATTTTGCAGTCCGTCTTCTGTTATCCTTATTCCTCCCCTTCGAGTCGAACCTATTCTGCCGCATTTCCCGTCTCGGATTTGACGACGAGCCGCCATCCCACCTGCGCCTCAATCTCGACCATTCCGTCTCTTTCTCTCCCCAAAACTCCCTCCCCTCCTCCGACATTCACAATGTTCGAGTCTCACATGTCCGTGCGACAGCGCCCGGTCGACCCTTCACAAATGTACAACCACTCTCGCACACGCACCACCTCCTCCAACGTCTTTCCCAATGCCGGTGCGCCACCACAACACCTCCCACCGCACATGCAGCTCCGCGAGCCACAAATGAGCCACGGTCAGCGCTCGGCCTCCGTCAACACCTTTAGCACCGTGTCTAGCGGCGGCGGCAACGGTGGCATGGCGCCTCCCGCAGCCTACCGCACCAGCCCGACTGCCGACGTCCGCCGGTCTACCTCCTCCCGCTCCGGCGGCGCCGCCTCCTTCGCTTCTCAGACTTCCTACGTTGCTCTCCTCCGCCGTCAAAAGGCGACCGTCTGGAGCGAGCGCGCACAGTTTGAGGATCCCCGCATCGCTGCTCAGCAAAAGGCCGCACGCATGCGCGCTAACCGCGAGATTCACGGTGCCGGCGGCGGCGGTGGTGGTGGCTACAGCGGCGGCGCTGGCGGTACACGCACCAGCACAGGTCTTAGCTCGGCCGGCGGCAAGATGTCCGCCAAGATCCGCCACCACGGCAGCAAATCCAACACCCTGGGCTTCGGCGCAGACAGCAACTACGTTGGCATTGGCGGTGTGCCTCTGCGCCTGAGTGCCACGGAGGTCGAGCCAGAAGACAGCGACGAGGACGACTTTGGTGGCGGCTCGTCGGGCATGCGCCCCAACCACCGCCGGACTGGTAGCAGCGGCCGCAGTAGCACCGCGAGTGGCCGTCGTGGTCCGCCATACCGGTCCTCTACGGGCGCGCTGGTGACCTCAGGTAGTGGTTCCGGGCCCAGCAGCAGCACTCGTCGCTACAGCCCCAACGATACTCCTGAGCGTGCCGATAGTCTCGTGGACGATAGCGCTTTCACGACGACAGCGACGAGCGGCGTGCGCGACGACGCGGCCAGCGGCAAAGCACGTAGTACTGCTAGCGGCAGCAGCGCCGAGCGTGCCGACAACGTGCCTGACTTGGCCGCGGCGGGTCGCATGCCTGCTAACAGCACCATCAACCAGTCGTTGACGCGCGAGCGCAGCACACGCAATCCCGAAGACCTGCGTCGTCGCGGCAGCGTTGACGAGCGGACTATGACTCTCTCGACGGCGGGCCGCCTGTTCATTGCCAACCCCGATTAAGCCGGGCTTGGGAGCTGAACTTTTTTTTGTCTTTTACTCCGTTTTACACTTCCAGCGTTCGCCTCTTTTAATACGTTTTTACCGCCACCTTTCGTCCTCTCGTTGAGCGAACGCACCCTCGTTATACTTGCACATAGGTCATATCCACTGCATTGTGAGGAGTTTTCATCTGCCTCATACTTCTGCATACTATCGTTTCTTATTTTATTCTTCGTCTCGTCCCCTTTCTTGGATTGCTTGGGAGGGAAGACTGTATATTTCTTTTGGTCTTTGGGTTTGTTTTTTTGTCTCTTCAAGGATTAAACAGCATTTGTATATGATAGCTTTTGCCCCCGCTGTTTCCAAAGCCTTTGCCACATTCGCTTTATATCTATCGATACCTCTTAATATCAAGAAACTGATTTTGAAACAAACACCCTTTTTCGTAACAGATCGTAACAAATCGTCCAAGTGTAAATAAAAGAAAGACGTTGACATTTGACGGTTGTTCAAATTATGTTAGCCAAGGCCAAGGCACTGCTATGTGATTGGCCAGATCTGCTTATAGCCCCACTCTAACAGCCACGGATGCACGAGCCACACCTTGACCCATAACGCGTAAAGCAAGACGCCAAACGGACGCGTCGCTCTTTCCCTCTGTGCCTCGTTCACTCTTTCTACGGAGTACTTTCCGTTGAGAGGGTTCCACAGCAATTCGTGCCCTGTTTCTTAGGGGAAAGAGGGTGGACAACCGTGAACGCTCTTTCCACTCTGGAACACCACACGCAACGGATCCAATCTACGCGTCTCCCTTCCTCGTGCCTCTCTTTTTCCCCTTCCTCCCCCAGCAACCACGTCTTTCTTTTTTTGTCACAGGCACGCAGAGAACAACCGACGACATCCCGCGATACCAATTCCCCTCTTCACGATTCACCCCCCTCGCTCTTTATCCAGTTCTCTCGCGTGATTCTATCCTTCACTTTTGCATTTGGTCTCGACTTCATTCGCGTCTCTTTCTTCCGTCGAACCTCGGATCACGAACGACAGCCAGCCGAACGAACATTCACGGGCCTCGCCTTGACCTCGACCGACACGTAACTCGCCACTGTCTTTCTCGATGCAAGCGATTGAATACCGTCACTCGACATAGGACATCCTGTCCATAACCCCCTTCACACATTGTCTATCCTGTTCTCGAACAAACCGTCAATCGACCCAACTCGTGTGCATTCTCTCTCGTCGGCGATTTTCCCCGATGCCTCTCATCGCCATGTCCCCCAACATCCAGGACGGCGGCACCGCCACGCCGTCCAAGAAGAGAACCCTCATGGACTTTCTCGGGGGTGCCAACGCACAAAAGGCGGCCGCCCTCGCTACCAAGCCCTCCACACCCAGCAAACTCCAGCTTGTCACCGACGCAGACAACCTCGCCGCCCTCGAAAAAGAGAAGCAAGAACAAAAGGCACAGAACGGCGATGGCGGCGATCCCACATCGCCCATCGACCTCATGTCCATCGACTCACCGCTGTCCGAAATGTCCGATGGTCCCCTGTCTCTTCTCACAGACGACGCCGGCAGCAGCACACCCGCCCGCCGTTCGACGTCACCAAACGCTACACCTTGCAAGTCCTCGGCCGGTGCCTCGCCGCAAGTTGTCATCACAATCGACGCAACACCGCCACCAGGGCTGACGGCAGCCATGGCCGCCTCTACAGCCGCACAACCACCCGCCGCCAAACGCAAGCGCCTGACACCAAGCGAACGCGAAGAAAAGGCCAAGGCCGACGCAGCACGGAAGCTCGAGAAGGAAAAGGCAGACGCGGCGCGGAAACTCGAAAAGGAAAAGGCTGAGCTGGCAAAGAAGCAGGAAAAGGAAAGGGCCGAGGCCGCCAAGAAGCAGGAGCGTGACGAGAAATCGGCGGCCGCCGAGGCCAAGAAGAAGGCCATTGCCGAAGAAAAGGAGAAGAAGCGCAAGCAGAAAGAGGACGAAGACCGTAAGAAGAACGAAGAGAAGGAGAAGAAGCGGAAAGAAAAGGAGGACGAGGAGCGCAAGGTCCAGGAGGCCAAGGACAAGAAGGAGCGGAGCCAGCTGCGGCTCAACTCGTTCTTCAAGACACCCGCCGGCGGCAGCAACACATCCACATCCTCCACATCCGCAGCCTCTGGGTCATTACTACCGGGCGGCAGCTCACCACTCAAACCCCCAGCAGCACGTGGCAGCTCTGCCTCGCCAAGGAAGCCAACAGCACTGTCCAATGCCGCTACTACTGGCACATCAATCGAACCGGATGCGATGGCCGTCGAGGTGTCCGAGTACGACCGCATCTTCAAGCCCTTTTTCGTCAAGGAGAACGTCATCATGGCCACCGACCTGTACGGCATGGACGACGAGACCAAAGAGGCCAAATCAAGGATTCTGGACGAGTTTCTGTCGGGCTCCCGCGGCGACTTTGCACCAACAAAGCCGTTCAGCTCGACAGCAGCCGTCGACTACTTCCACCTGCCAGGAAAGCAAGAGGAACGTGGTCGGAGTCGGCCCACTGTGCGCAAGATTATGAACATGCTCGGCCCGACGCGATCTACGGCGGACTACAGAGCGGGCTCGACGGAGCAAACGACGCACAGACGAAACTGGCACTCGATCTGCTCAAGTCGGTGCCAATGAAGTACCTTTTCTTCCGCGAAGACGTGCGGCCAGCCTACTTTGGCACAGTCACCAGCCAGCCACCAACAGCCCGCCTCTCGAAACTCGCTCGGAATCCGCTCGCCAAGACGGTCCTGCCCCTTGACTATGATTATGACTCGGAGGCCGAGTGGGTGGATGATGGCGATGGTGAGGACGTTGACGATCTGGACGACGACGAAGAGGAGCTTGACGAAGATGGCGAGATGTCCGATTTTCCTGGACGACTCGGAAGATGCCATGCCATTGCGGCCAGCCTTCTCGGGTGGTATGGAGCCGGAGAGCACGGGTGTGTGCTGGGAGAATGAGCGGCGAAAGGCATGCAAGCCCGAGCTGGACAACTTCCGGATGGAGTTTATTCTGGGTATGTTGTCTTCGTGTGTACCTATATTACCAATGCCGCCCTGACCTTTACTAACAAAACAGATCACGACGGACCAATCGATCCATTCTCGACACAATACTGGGAGACGAAGGAGCCGGCACCAGCACCCATCGCAGCAACCACCTCGACATCCGATATACCCAGCAAGTCCATGGCACCACCACCGACCCCATCCGACGCGTTTGCTGCATTGGGGGCTGGAGCAGCAGCAACGTCAAAGTCAGACGCAGCAGCCCCAACCTCTACCCCCTCCACATCAGTTGCATCAGCAGCAGCAGACACCAGCAAACCTGCCGACCCGAAAAAGGCGGGCGTCCCCGCCGAGTTCCTGCCTGATCTCAAGAAGTCGATCCTGCAGTACGCCAAACTCAGCAAGCTGGGCCTCGTCGAAATATTGTCAGTCGAGTTCATGGGCAAGTGCACCAAGGGCCAGATCAAGAACTCGGTCGAGGCACTGGCTGAGCGGACGGGCACTGGTCAGAACAAGACCTGGAAGCTCAAGGCGTGAATGGGTGTGATAGACTAATTTTCTTCGCGTTATGCTGCTTTTCGATTCTCCTTTTCTTTTCTCATGTTACGGCCGTTTTAACAAACACACATTTCCTACTGGCATGCAATGGGTCCGGGGCGTTATATACTATCTGCTTTTTCTCTTTCTCACTTCATTATGTATCTTATTACCTACTGACCCCGCGTGGTCTGTCGCATTTCCCACATCTCACTTTGTTGTGCTGATATTTGTTGTTTGTTTTTCTGTTTGTTCATGGGGTTCACGCATTGCTTTTCTTACTCTGTTTTCTCTTCTGCGATTCAACTTTATGGGTACGACTATTATGGGAAAGACTAAAAAACGGGTTCTGTCAAAAAAAGACGAATACAAATAAAACAAGATTATACAAACTGTTCTTTTCCGGATCATGTGCAGTGGTAGGTTTTTAATATCGTACTCCCTGCAATAAACACCGCACATGTACAATCACTGCATATGCGTTCGTCAGCTTGGCAATGCACTACAGTTTCTCGCGCTACTATGCGGCGAGCCTGGGATTTCGCCAATGTAGAGTTTTTTTCTCCTTGGTATCCTAAAAACTCTTCTAATACGCCAGCCCAAAACATCGTCGGTGAAGCCTTATCGAAGCCAGATAGCCGAGGTGGAAGCTATGTTTGCGTGTGCGCTTTCCAAAATACAAACAACGCCCCAGGCCTTTAACTTGTTGTCACTGAAGACATATTCTCTATGCTCACCACGTCGTGAGATGCAGCAGCAAAAAAAGTACTTCTTGTCAAACGACATTCGCTCTTTCCTATTCATGCAGCCATCTTCAGTTGCACCTGCCGTATGTTAGTGACTCTGCAGAAAACGTCTCCACCTGCAGCTGAGGTAGCGCGGTTAAGATGGGGCCTGTGGTGGATTGACGGCTGCTGATTGGCCCTCCGTAATTGCCCTCGTTCTGGCTGGGCCGGGGCGCGCCTTCCTAATTGCTGGGATTCGCGTGGACAAGATCCCAAAAAAGTAGTGACGTTGTTCGTTTGTTGGTGCGTGCCTTCCCTGTAAAAATTTGAGAAACCTCTTTTGAAATTGCGTTGGGCAGGAACGATGTAGGGGCTCACTGAGCTTCCCTTTCTCCTACTAAGTTTCTGTTTTCGTCTCTTAATTTTTGGGAATCCTTTTTTTCCCCGACTTCTGCCATTTTTGTGTATTCTAGACCGGCACTTGTCTGTCGCTCCCTTTGCTCGATTCTCGATCTGCACCAGCCAGGCACTACGACATAGCTGGACCCATTCCGACCGATTTTCTACCTAGACTCCAAAGTCCCCCAAACTTCTCCCTTTTCTTACCAACTACAACTCCAATGCGATCCTATTAAAGAGCGACTGTCACGGCGGACGCGATCCTCAGTCACGGCGGCCCGTTCCCCATACTCCCTCTTGGGTGCTATTCGGACATCTATCCATCCATCCGACTTCTGATTCTGCTGTCCATCGCCAGCCTCGAAGTGGCCGGCGTCTTCTGACGTCATGAAGTTCGCCAAAGAGCTCGACCAAGAGCTCGTCCCAGGTAAGTGAAGATGACGGCATCTCATGATTGTGCGCATCGTCTGCTGTGTGCTCTACTGACCATCTCCAGAGTGGCGCATCAAGTACCTCAACTACAAGGCCGGCAAGAAGTACGTCAAGGCCGTCTCGCGCGCCATCTCCCGTGCCAACTCAACACCCGTTCTCCGCCGCTCCGGTGACCTTCCTCCACGACAGACCCCGCGCCTCTTTGCACCCGGCAGTCCCTTCTCGGCGAAACGGCATGCAAACAACAACAAAAGCAACAATGGAACGAGCCCATCCATCGCGCGGGCCAGGACCGCCGGCTCGCGCATCCCCAAACACGGCGAGTCAGGACCCGGAAAGAACGACATCGACGACGGCGATGAGGGCGAGCGCCGCAGCCTGACATCGACCCCCGTCGACCGCCCACAATACGGCAGCATCACGAACACCTCCCGCATTCGAAGCCCCTCTGTCGCCACCAATGACTCGCGCACTTTTGAGCTGCCCGCCCCCGCCATGCGCGTTCCCTCGAATACCAACGAACCCACACAACCCGCCTCAATTGCCCACAGTCATGCCCAGGGAGCTAATGTACCTCCATGGGCATGGCCAAAGCGGAGAAGTGCTACGATGGCCGTCATTCCGAGCGGTGGCGGCAGCTCTGGCGGCGCCGGCGGTAGAAACAATGGCCAGGCTGCTACCCATCCCGCAGCACGGCCTTCCCCTCGCCCTACGAATTGACACCAAGACAGCGTTTGCGCCGCATGTTCTCTGTTGCCTCTCCTCAACAGTGGCCGTCAGGAGGTGCTGGTGGCAACGGCGGCGGATCTACGGTCGGCGACAACAAGGACGACATCAGCATGCGCGCCTTTGACGAGGTCCGCGAGCGCGAACTCGAGTTCTTCCGCTTCTTGGACGGCGAGCTGGACAAGGTCGAGACCTTCTACAAGTTTAAGGAAGAGCAGGCTGGCGAGCGCCTGGCCCTTCTGCGGGACCAACTGCACGAGATGCGCAACCGCCGCATCGACGAGATCCAGCACGCGAGACGACGGGGCATTGAGGGTGATGAGATCAGTCCCAACGCATCAGGCGACGACGAAGGATCACGAGTGCGGGGTGCTGGAAATGGCAATGGCAACGGCAATGGAGGCAACAGCGGGCCACAGAGCGACGGCGAGGACGGCAAGGTCTGGGACGTGTACCAGGAGTGGATTGCACCTGTCCGCGCCAAGATCTTCAAGCCAGGCCCCAACTCCAAGGCACTGCAGAAGATGCCCCAGACGCCGCGTATGCTGGGTGGTGGTTCTGGTGTTCCCGGTGTTGACGGCCGCCGCGACTATGTGCGCCGGCCTGGCGACCACGATATCCCCTACCGCACGGCCAAGCGCAAGCTGAAGCTGGCCCTGCAAGAGTTCTACCGCGGTCTCGAACTGCTCAAGTCGTACGCCATGCTCAACCGTACTGCCTTCCGCAAGCTCAACAAGAAGTACGACAAAGCCGTCAATGCCCGCCCCCCGTACCGCTACATGAACGAGAAAGTCAACCGCTCCTGGTTCGTCAACAGCACGGTCGTTGACGACCTCATTGTTGCCGTCGAAGACTTGTATGCGCGCTACTTTGAGCGCGGCAACCACAAGATTGCCGTTGGCAAGCTTCGTGCTCTGACCAAGCGTGCCGGCGACGAGTCGGGCAGTGCCTTCCGCAACGGCCTCATGATTGGTGTCGGCGCCGTCTTTGCCATCCAGGGTACCGTGGACGGCGCTAAGAAGTTGTTCGCTGACGACCCGCTACTCAACACGCAGACGAGCTATTTGATGCAGCTCTACGGCGGCTACTTTTTGATGTTGTACCTATTTACGCTCTTTTGCATCAACTGCCGCCTCTGGACGATCAACAAGGTCAACTACCCCTTCATCTTTGAGTTTGACCCGCGCTCGCATCTCGACTGGCGGCAGCTGTCACAGTTTCCTAGCTTCTTTTTCCTAGTGTTTGGCCTCTTTATATGGCTCAACTTCTCCGACGCCGCCAACCCGCGGCTGTTCCTCTACTACCCGGTCATTCTCATCGGCTTCACTTTTGTGCTGCTGTTCTTCCCTGCGCCCATTCTCTGGCACCGCAGCCGGAAATGGTTCCTCTACTCTCACGTATGTCCCTCCTCTCAGTATTGTTTTGTCTTCTTTCAACCTACTAACCGTAACAGTGGCGCCTCTTCTTTGCCGGTTTATACCCTGTCGAGTTCCGCGACTTCTTCCTGGGCGACATGTACTGCTCCTTGGTCTATTCCATGAGCAACATCGAGCTCTTCTTCTGTCTCTACGTCAACAGCTGGAACAACCCGACACAGTGCAACTCCAACCACTCGCGGCTGCTCGGCTTCTTCTCGACCCTGCCGCCCATCTGGCGACTCCTCCAGTGTATCCGCCGGTACCGCGACACCCGCAATGTCTTCCCCCACTTGGTCAACGGCGGCAAGTACACCATGACCATTGTCAGTTATGTGGCGCTCAGTCTCTACCGCATCCAAGAGTCGCACAGCAACCTGGCCCTCTTCATTACGTTCTCAACCATCAACAGCGTCTACACGTCCATCTGGGATCTCTTTATGGATTTCTCGCTGCTGCAGGTCGACTCCCGCCACTTTATGCTCCGCGACATTCTGGCCTTGAAGCGCCGCTGGGTCTATTACGTCATCATGGTCCTCGATCCCATCCTGCGATTCTCGTGGATTTTCTATGCCATCTTCACCCACGACACACAACACAACTCCATCTGCTCGTTCCTCGTATCCTTTGCCGAGGCCACGCGCCGCGGCATGTGGTCCTTGATTCGTGTTGAAAATGAGCACTGTGCCAATGTTGCTCAGTACAAGGCCTCGCGCGACGTGCCCCTACCCTACCACCTGCACGAGCTCGACTCATCGCTCGACCAGGCGCACCATCCACTGCTGCAAGGCGACGAAGGTGAGGCTGAGGGTGAGGATGCCCAGGGTACTATTAATGGTGGTGGCACAGTACGCCGGACAGGCACTGCCGCTACAGGCGTGCAGGGCACACCGTCCATGAAGGGCACCCCCGGCCGTGCCACACTTGCTGGCAGCAGCATCCGCTCCAACAAACAGAACCAACAGGAGCAGCCTAGCCCGCTGCAGCCAGCACCCGGTACAGCAGGCACGGCTGCCTCTACATCGACTTGGCCCAACATTCCGGAAGAGCACGGCTCCATCAATGCTGCCGCGGCCGCCGAGGAAGGTACGGCGGGTGCCACGGACACTGGAGCGTCCACTGGTGTCGCCGTTGGTAGTGGCAGCGGCAGTCCTCAGGTCCCTGCCACCTCGGGCAACGATTTCGGCACGCTCCGCCGCCGGTTCACCAGCACCTTGGGCAAGTCCATTGGTGTCATCATGGCCGAAGCGCACAAGCAGGACTTTGAGAAGAAGCGCAAGCCGGGTGCCATGGACGGTGCATCGCCGATGGGCCGTCCCGGTCCAATGGACGATCTACCGAGCAGTGATGACGATGACGACGACGATGACCACCATAGCGGTGGCGACGACGATGGCGACGACGAAGACCTCGATGACCTGGCCGACTACGACGAGGGCGTGTACCATGACCACGATGAGCGCGATGAGCATGGCCACGACGACAACGGTGTGGCCGACTCGCAGGCGCCGACCCAAACGGCGTCGCCGCAGACGCAGGCCCAGTCGCAGTCTCAGGGTCAGAGTGAGGGACGCAGTCGTGGCCACAGTCATAGTCACCACAGCCACGGTGGACACAGTCGCGCGGGCCACAGCCGTGGCGGCCGTAGCGGCGGCGGGTCGTCGAGCCTAAAGCGCGGATCGCCGAAGCCGTAGTGGGCTCCAATGGAGATGCAATAGGCCGGCCCGTTTTTGTTTGGGTTTAATTCTTTCTCGTTTATTTCATTCCTTTAATTACGTTAATATCTTCTCTTCACTTCTTGCCATACCCTTATTTAGCATTACACTTTTCTTATTCACCTAAAGACTAGGGAAGATGATAGGAGACCCTGGGTGGACGGTAAAAATATTGTGCTGCAAAAGATAGGCGAGGGGGGAGGGAAATGCATGTGAATGGGCGCGAGATAATGGGATCATAGCTGCATATAGACAAATTTGATTTTGATCTTTTAAACTACTCTCTTCTTCTCTTGACCTTGACCTTCATCTTCACTCCATTGACTAAACAGACAAAACGACAAGCCCTGTGGCTAGGGCCGGAATGCGCTGCGTCGACAAGTTGTTCCCGGCGTACGACCAGATCAAGTTGGCAGTACCCCAGGCATTGGAAGCAATGTGTGTATACGGAGTCTTGGGAGCCGTCCACACGGACTCCGGAATGGGAATCGACAGTAGACTGAAATCGGTGCTGCTGCTGTTTCTCGGCGGCGCCGCATAGTCCTCGTATCCCGTGTTGACGACCGATACAAGCAACTGGTCGCCCCGACGCCAGCACGACACATCTAAATCAGGCATCCCAAGAGGTGACGGAAGCCGTGTTGGCCGTGCATTGCCGACGATAAAGTCCACAATGGGCGACCGTGTCAGAACATTAGCCAGCTTGCCGTGTGCGGCAGGCAGGACGCTTGCCTTTGTGGTGCCGTTCGTTGTGTTCGTCACCGCCACCGGATACACCCATGCAATCAGTCCTTGTGCACCGTGGTTGACTGCTACAAGACTCATGGCCCACGACTCGGCAGGTGATGGGTCGCGCGCCCAGTAGCCCTCGCCGTGGAAGCTTTGCGGGTTGTGAATCTTGGTCTTGGGCCAGGGCGAGCCTTGCTGCGGGCCACTCCATGCCTCGTACTTGGCCAAATCGTCAAGCCGGTCCGACACGTCACGGATCGAGTGATTACCGCCCTGGCAGTTGTCACATCCGCAGTCACCGAGTGTCGTGTTGCACACCGTGCCCCATTTCGTGATGCCCGTCGTGTTGATGCCGATGGGATAGACATCCTCCATGATGACGTCGGCGCCGGCTGCGTATTGGGCAAAGTAGTAGTCCTGGCAGTTGAGGACGACGGCGACGGGGTGGTAAGGATCAATGGTGCGGATGGTATCGCGGGTCTGAATGGGGGCACTAAACGATCCTGGTGGCCGTCTGGCTCGTCGGCGCTCCAATACGAAAAGAGAGCGGCATTATCACGGGCAGCGGTGACTTGTGCGGCGACCCAGGTCTGGTTCATGTATTGCTCTCGCAAGTCAAACTGAATGCCCAGGCCCGTGTGGTTGGCCATGTAGTCAAAGGCAGCAGCCGACTGCGGATATTGTGTTAGAGGCGTCATGGCATTGAGCCCATACGCGGCGTACGGGTCAATCGTTGTCGCTGCCGAGGTGTTGTCCGTGGCACCGGCGAGGAAACCGTCATAAGACGCGTAGTAGCCGTAGGGGAAGAAGGGACGGAAGCCGGCACTGTCTGTGGCATTACCGAGACTGTTGCCACGCTCGCCACGGAACATAAACCCACCGTAGGCATTGTCGAGACGGGTGATACTGCCCGTCGTCTTGTCTGGCAGGTAGAAGAGGCTCCCGCTTTTGGCCACGTAAGTGACGTTGGAGCTTCCATCGGGACTGGCCACCCATCCCGTGAGAGTGATATTTTGGGGCGCAAAGCTCGTCTTCAGAGGACCACCGCTCAGTTTTGATGAGGCGGCTGTCAAGTTGAACGGCACAATCGTATCCTGCGTGGTCACACCACTAAAGTTGAAGCTGGCCGTGCCTCTGACAAGAACATTTTTGGATGCAGCACTGTCGGTGCTGGTTGTGTCGCTGTCGCTGTCGTCTTGGTCGTCGAGAGAGATGGCAAAGTGCAAGACACGGTTGCCGACGACGCCGTTGTGGTCTGAGGGTGCAGCTGGCAGCTCAAGTCCAAAGTAGGGCGACAGAGAAGTCCTCACGACGAACTCTCCCTGTGTCTCGCTGTCGAGGTACAGACTGTACCGTGGCGTTACTTGGACGTACAAGAACGGTCCCTCTGGGCTTCGCTGGGGCTCGACCGTCTGGCCGCCAGGATTGAAGCTTGCATATCTGTGTGTGTTGGTCAAAAGTAATCATATTGTGGGAAAGTTGGACATCTTCACTTACCCCGACTCGTAGACTTTGCCGCACCATCGAGGCCAGTCTGGATGGTTGCCTGTCTGGTTGCCAGTTTGCTGAGCCAAAGCTGTCGAAGCAGCAGCCAGAATACAGAGTGATCGTAAAAACATCGTGAAAGTGGTTGACGATCACAACAATTGTGGTGATGCAAGACACAGCTCTGTTGTGTCAAAGAGCGACAGCTGTGAAGTTAAACACAATTTATTGATCGCTGTTTCCCCATGACGAGTTTGAGTTCTCCCGGTTATTTGTTAAAGTAGGCAGGAGCGCAGGCAAGCGGAGGCAAGAGCGGGTTGGCATGCAATGCAGATCGTCACCCAAGAAACTCAAAAACGGAAGGAACGGCCCCGTAGCGCCCGTTGCGATGGTTCACAGCATTTATGCGGCTGCAAGTCATAAGACGGAAGGAAGCACAGATTACGTCGTTCATCGCTCTTTCCTTGTGAAATGGAGGTGTGACGACACCGAAAAAAGTACATTGAGGATCATTCACAAAAAATAGAACATGCAACTAAGGTTGTTTGTTCGCTGCATCAACTCCGCCCTCTCCCTTCCGCCTCCCTCTCCTTCATCTCCCTTCAATTCTTCACCACCGCCTTCTTGCTCTGCGACGTCTTTCCAGATTTCTTCGCTCTAATCGGAAGCGCCTCGAAGCTTTTAGTCTTCTTGAGGTGACGGAGTTTCGCAGCAAGTCGGATGCGAATGCGCGCCGAGCGGCGAATAGCGAGTTTGACGGCCGGCTGACGGGCCAAATGCTTCGGTGGAATCGGTGTCCGCGGGCCGGGAATGAAGCGCGGCGCGTGCAACTTGGCAGAGAGAGGTGTCGGCAATTTGAATCTGACTTTTCTGGTAGGCTTGACGTGCTTGTCCCTCTCGAGGGATAGTGTGTCGATACGTGGAAGTGTTGTTTGGGCTAT
Organism: Sporothrix variecibatus; assembly: GCA_016097105.2. NCBI lineage: Eukaryota > Fungi > Ascomycota > Sordariomycetes > Ophiostomatales > Ophiostomataceae > Sporothrix > Sporothrix variecibatus. The sequence continues at coordinate 4,716,244 of JADMNI010000001.1, read as the reverse complement.
TTTGTGGTGTGGTGTACGTCGTACTTGGGTGTTTTTTAAGTTCTTGGGTGGTGTACAGTTGTGTACAAAACAGCTTTCCTCTTTACATATATACGTAGTTTTATTTTCTCTTAATCGGTACTTGTAAGTACAAAATTCTACTTATATTACAGTTAGACAACAGTGTTGTAATTAAGTACTTATAAGTATCTATAAGAATAGATGCTGAACAAAGAGACAGACGCCCCACTGTCACAGTGCGCTTTTAGGTGGTCGCTACCTCAACTTGGGCGGTTAAATATAGGTACTAAGACACTACGACGTACCCCGACCAGATTATTAATACTAGAACACACACGTCGTCATCGAGTGATCTGTTCATTAGACTGATCAGCACCACCTAAGGTGGTGAGAGCTTTACGACATCTAAATAAGTGGGGCCTGACGGTTAGCTGTTTGATTAGAAGTGACTGAAAGGATTAAGCGGGGACCTTGCATTCGCACACTGTCATTTTTAAAATTACTCTATATTCGAGTATTCTCAAATCCAGGATCCTTTTTGGCCATAATACTTGGTTTCGTTCTACTAACTATCCTTAAAACGACCGGAGCAAAAGAAAAGGGCCAGTCCAAGCATTATATTGTTCGAGCTTAAGGCACAGAAATTTGTCTACGCCAAAAATATGAACTGGGAGAGCATCTGCTTCAATGCGGGCGCATTTACAGCTGGCCTGTTTCTCCTCGAATTCGGCGCCGATCGTTTCATCGACCACACAGCAATTGTTGCACGTCAACTTGGAGTTTCACAGACATTGGTAGCCTTGCTTACAGCAGGTGCAGAATGGGAAGAGGTGCGTCTTCATACGACATTGCGAGTGAAGACTTCGGCTGATTGATATAGCTTGCTGTCATCGTGGCATCAATCCTCCAAAATCGCTCGTCCCTTGCACTAGGCAACGTCATCGGCTCCTCAATCTCAAATATTCTAGGAGCATTCTCCCTGGGTCTCCTCTTCCATCCTTGCCGCATGACGTTTGATCGAAGCGCGAAAATATACTCAGCATTACTTTTTCTCGTCACCACGATCTTCACAGTTGTCGCTCTGACGAAAAACCTGGGCAAGATCGCGGGAGGCATTTTCATTGCAGCGTTCGCCGTATATCTGGTGTCAATTGGCTATGGGATCTACAAGGGCGTGTTAGATGCACCAGAAGACTCGGATAACGACGACAGCGACAATGATAGAAGCATTGATGGCAACAACGAAGAGGCGCCGCGTGATCATATCGCAGAAGAGATATCACCACTTCTCCCTAACGAAACCAGTGGAGAGCATCTTGCAGACAATCGACAACACGGTCTCTTCTATAACATTTTTCCAACTTATCCTTGGCTTTATAGCGTTGTCAATATCGGGCTACGTTCTCTCACACAGCGCGGCTTCAATCGCTGATGCGTTCGGTCTTTCTGGCACAGTTCTTGGCGTGACAGTCTTGTCATTTGCAACTACATTACCCGAGAAATTCGTTGCTATCATCAGTAGTGCTCGGGGACATAGTGGGATTGTTGTTGCGAGTACAGCGGGAAGCAATATCTTCCTTCTCACATTGTGCCTTGGAATCACGTTCGTGGCTGGAAATCAGAAAGAGCTTGCAGGTTCAGTGATCCCGTTCGAACTGCTTGTTACTTGGGCGTCATCAACACTGTTTTTACTGATTGTTTTCTTGGGATCGGATCGTTGGGTTGGTGGAGTGCTACTTGTGTTCTATATGGCATTCATTGGCCTAGAGTTTACTGCGTATAGGAGATGAGCCGTAGAGGATAAGAAGTAAAACCACATCTATCAACCACACGCCTGAATATCACCATCGTGCGATCTAACATCAGCACCTATGTTAGCATATAACTAGACGATGTGTCGAGAGAGATCAACGCTCTTCTGCAGCAGGCTCGCTTAGGATAGGAGGCGGGGTTTGGCAGACGCGTTGGATTTGGTGCCACATGTGCCTTGTGAGCCTTAGCTAGTCTGCTTTACAGGGAGAGATGGCCTGTAAAACATTACTCCGAAGTCGTTCAACCTCATGATTAATGTATACAGTGCTCATTCGGATTTAATGAAACTGTGTAGGGCATCCACATATAAAAAATAATACAAAGAGGAAGGGACTTATGTTCACAACTGTATTGCACTCCAGAATAATTTTAACCAGAAATTAAGAGAAGGGCATCACAGGAAGCATTTATAACAGGCGAGAGAAGGTGAACAATCGCGCCGTGAAAAGCTTCATATGGCCGAATCCGGCTTGGGGAGGAACTGTCACGCGGGCGTACAATAAACAAGGTATCTGGAAACACTGCACGATACAGCCAAGGTGTATCAGCAAAGACAGTTTGACCGACAGTGCACGGTTATTGCACAGTTTTTGGTGGGTTTGGAGGGCATGAAACAAAGGCAGGAAGACAAGAACAGAGAAAGTGTGGCTAATGGGGACTGGCGAGGGGGTGGCATCGACAAAGAAAAGAAACATTCACAGCCTTCACGGCCTTCCTGGCGTGGCCTGAACTGAGAGTCCGTGTGGCACATCTACGTTGGGGATTGTCTCTACTTCTCGCTGTGGTCGGGAGTCTATCAGAAAATCTGTGGACTTGAGTCGACCGTCATTTAGACTGTAAAATGCGAGTATGTTTGTTCTGTCGCTGTGGTTCCTTTCGTTTCTCCTTTCAGGATCTCTTTTTCTTTGTTTACTTTTGTCAATGGCGGGCGCAGCAGGGGAAAAGTGATAACAAAGAGAAATGACAGCCACATGTGTTTTGTCACAACTCCCATTCCCATTGAGAGGCATCCAAAACAGAAAGAGAGCAGATACCACAAAGATGAACCAGACAATAAACCTTTGTAGGGGTGATGATGTCTCTTTGAAAACTGACATCTCACAAGTTGGGATGGCCATCACCATGGAGTCGTTTAAAAAGGTCGCGATGCCCCTGCAAAACTGAACAGACATGATTGTACGAACGGTGTTCATCTATTTTCATTTTCTCTTCAGTTTTTTTTTTTGTCACTATTATCCATTCTACTCTCACGCGACCTGGAGTTGCCTTACATTCATTTCATCTCACCACTTTCTTTTCATTCCTTACGATCCTTCTTCGTCATTCAGTCCTCCATCTTCATCACATCTCTTTCACATAATTTCAGCAACTGCATCGTCATAGGCTCATCATGACCACCTCCACCACTCTCTACCCCATGGCCCCGCCCCACAGACCACGAGCACAACCGACATCCATCCGCCGCGGCAAGGTGTACTGCGACAAGGATTTCTGGAGCCGGTCAGCAGCCTGGTTTGTCCAGCAGCAAGAGATGTTGAGAGCACAGCAGGCACGGCAGGACAAGATTCGGGAAGAGCAAGCGCAACAAAAGCAGATGCTGCTGCAACAAGAGCAACAACAACAAAAGGCCAAGACGGCCAAGAAACCACCCCGCTGGGCATCGACAGCCACGCCAACACGCGTCCAGCCTGCCCGTGCAGCCAAGGGCAAGAAACGGTATGCCAATGACGACGGCAATGGGGCAAACACAGCGCCAGCTCAGAAGAAAGTGAAGACGTCGTCGGCACCGATTCAGATGCCGACGCCATCGCCAACTCCAACTCCGTCTCCACCTTCGGGAGTGCCTGTCGAGGTCAGCACACCCTGCCTCCGACTACATGCTCGACCCGGCCTGGGCCACCACTTCTTTGTCGACCTTCCAAGCAGCTGTGGACACTTTGCTGGAGGGCAAGCGGGCGACCCTGTCACGATCTTGTTTCTGGTCCACGTGCAAGACCAGGACGCCGCCGTCGCCTTCGTCATCTTCTACGTGTGTCAGCCGGTGGTGCCCCATTGTTGCGTTGCCGCTGGCCTGCACGGACTTGCGGTACTGTTCGCACGGACGGTCGTGGCCGCCTTCGTTTATGTCGGTGGCGGCCCCCGTTGCCTGCATGTCGCCGCCGCCGACACCACCGCCGACACCACCGCCAGTTGATGCGGTGCGGTTCCAGGCCAAGCCGTTCGCCGAGCTGCGGCACTTCCAAGAACGAACGGTGTCACTGGCCGGTCTGCGGTTTGCCGTGGACATGTGCAACGGCATGCTGCGGGTGTATATGGTGTAGTCTGTCTGTTTGGTGTATAAGACAAGTGGAAAGCCGGCCTTTCCAAGCATAGCGATGGTGTCAGGTTGTTTTCATGTATTTCAATGATAATGTCATCAATCAACCAAGTCAATCAAATCAATCAAATCAACTGTATTCAATAAGCTGTTCGTATCCTCCTTTTTTCGTCCCCTCCTCCCATCGAAGTATCTTCCTCGTTGCTTCGCAATGCTTCGCAAACGGTGGATCGTCTACGCCTTCTCCTTCTTCTCCTTCTCGTAGTCGGCCACCGACACCAGCCTGCCCACCACGAGGTACTTGCTGTCAAAGCGCTCCTCCCAGCCCTGGATGGCATCCAGCATTTCCGGGGTCATGTCCTCCAGGGGATCGAGCGGTCCGTCCAGGTCTTTTGTGAGCATGGCCTCGTCAAACGAGTGCAAAGCCAGACCGCGGCTGGCATCCCGGCCGGCAAAGTTCTCGTAGGGACCACCGGGGCCGTAAAAGTTGCGGCCCGAGGAAACGTCAAAGACACGGCCGCGGACAGCCAAGAACACGGGCTGGCCGTCTTTGCCGTTGAAGGGCAGGAGGGTGTGCGGCGTGTAGGTGCGAAACACGGTGGCGGGCGGGTCTTTGGGAAAGGCGGGCGCGGGGGTCGGTTTGAGGATGGAGTAGAGAGTGTAGAGGACGATGGCGGCGAGGAGGGTGTTGAGGGGCGTGAAGAGGGTGGTTCTAGATAGTTAGCACTCTATCGACATCGTTTGTCATCATCATCAACAAGAGTACTCACACAGCAGATGCCACCTCGGCTCTCTGGGCCTCTTGGGCCATGCGCTGCTCGACGTAGTCCATGTCGGTCGATGGCGTGTGATAGCGGTGATGTTGAGATATTGAGAGGTCGAGAAGTCGGTCGAGATCGAATGATTCGATTGAATGCGAGGTTGTCAGTCGAAAGTCGAAAGACCGGAAGTCGAGGTGGGGAGAAGGAGAATAGAAGTCGGGATGTGGCAGATGGAAGTGACGGAAACTGCGGGACGCGATTATCCGTAAACGGTTTTGGGAGTTGGGAGTCGAGAGTCGAGAGTCGGGAGTTGGGGAGAGCTGTTCGGAATTGCGACTGCGTTTCCGCTGCGTTAATAGTTGACTGCTGCGTAATTGTAGGGCTGGTCTTCGCTATGATGGCTGCGACAGATTTCCAGCGAAGTAGCCCCGCCCTGGGTTTCCCCTGGGACGGAACCTTCCAGGCACTCTTCGCAGGTGGTTGGGCAAGTCGACCCCTGTATTTTAGCGCTTGTCCAGGCACCGTTTTCAGAACATTATGTCAGCATGGCCAACAACCAACAGACAGTTCAATGCATGTCAGTCGTAATTGTCGATATCAAATTCAAACATCCAGCAGTTTGTAACGGTTATGCAAGGATATACTTTATAAGAAAAATGATGATTTTTTATATAGATCTATCATGTGTAGTCTATGGGGAAACAATAAGATGAAATAAAATGAAGAGATTGGTGAGAATGAACATCGCTCATCCACCTAACTCACTGGCCCCCTCTCCTCCTCTATGCCGTCGTCTCCATCTCGTGTTCGTCCGTTGTTACCGTTTCTGTCGTTGTCGCTGCCGCTGCCGCTGCTACCTCGACGGCCTTCTTTGCCTCACCAAAGGCAACGTACTTGGTGTGGCTGCCCGCAGCGACCACCGGCCCGCGGGTGCGCACAGGTGAGTCGGCATCGACTTCAGAGACGTCACCCTCCTTTGCCTTGGGCACTTGTCTGATCTCGACAGACGTATAGGCCAGCGACCATCCCACGCGCTGCACCCATGCCTCAATCTCCAGCTCGTCGCCCGCCCGCGCCGCCGTGACATAACTAATGTGGATGTCGACGCTCACACCTGTCTGGTTCTTGCCCGTGGCGGCGGCAATGGCCATACCGCCGGCCCAGTCGACGAGGGCAGCCGAGACGGCGCCGTGCAAGATGTGTTTGGAGTTGACGTGAATGGGGACGACAGGGAGGCGGGCCAGGATGCGTCCCCCGCTTGTTGTGGCGCTTCCAACATCTTCGCGGCGGGCGTCGACGATGCGGATCCCCGCGAAAAAGAGGCCGTAAATGGGCGAGTTTGGCAGGATGCCGGCCCAGTGGGCGCGGACGTGCTGGAGGGTGGCAGCTGGGTCCATTTGTGATGTCGTGTGATGTGTGTCTGTGTGAGGTGAGGTGCAGTGTACGGAGTGATGCGAGAGAGTTTGTGTGAGTCTTATTTCGTATGGCGTATTTTGAGTATCGGCGATTTGAATTTGGTGAGAATGGCGACTGCCCAACAAAACGAACAAAACGGGCCCCATCCAATCGTAGGACTCTTCACGACTCAACATAACACGATTAAAACAGCACAACCTAAAAGAAAATAAATCCTCATGCGAATAATAAACTCAAATATATACTGATAACAGTATGTAAACTATTCTCAAAGTAAATCCAAAGGTGTTCTCGGTCTCCAATTTTCGAAACCAATGCAAATCAAAACGCCGTCCATGTCATTTTTCATATCATTTCCATGTTCGTTCCCATTCCATAGTCTTTCTCCCCTTTTCTCTCATTTTTGGTTTAACCCCTCGCTCAATCCACCCGCTTCGTCTTCTTCAGTCCGTCTGTGCCGTGGATCCAGTCCATGATGCCAAACACACCATAGTTCAAGTTAAACTTTTCGTGGTGCGCATCGTGCATCTTGGCCGCGCCGTCAAAGAAATCGTAGCCGCTGTGCACCGTGGCCGTCTCCACGAGCATGAACGCGACAAAGGCCCAGTAGGTCAGGACGTGTGCGTGCAGAATCAGGGGCGGCAGGCCGACGGGCAGGACATTGGCCACAATGTGCTCGATGGGGTGGGCATATTGCGCGGCCAGCGCGACGGGCGCAATAAACTTGTGGTGTGTCTTGTGGATGGTGCGGTAGAAACGGGGTTGATGCAGCAGGCGGTGCGAATAATAGAAGAGAACCTCGCGCATTGCACAACTCAAGAAAATGTCGCGGGCAAACTCGCCGAGCGAAGGCAGTTTGGCCTCGATCCGCAGCCCGAGCAGCTTGTCGGCATGGTCGGCCGGATCGCCAGCCAGCAGGGCCATACTGACACTCAGTGCGGTGGACAGGGCATTGTTCCGCAGGACGACAGCGGCGCAGTGCCGAATGTCGGCGGCCGTGGGTTGTTTGGGCGCGGGCTGGTACTTGTGGCGTGCCGAGAATTGAGGCGCGATGGTGTCCAGGGCAATGTAGATGGCCGACGGCACCCAGAACGACAAAAACTGGACAATCAGGAACCCGAAAAATTCAGTCTTGCGAGGGCCGTATGTGGCCAAAGTAGAGGCCCAGTAGGAGGCGAAGCTGTCCATGGTTGGAGGTGTGTGGTGTATTGTGTGCAATGTACGACGTATGGAGTAGTATTGTGGTATTGGGTTGACGTTGCAGTCATAAAGGCTGAAGGATTCAGATCAAAAACATGGGGAACATCAAAGATATCGCGAACGTCGAAGCTTTTTAGTGTTGACGGCAGCGATCACGGGTTGCCTCGGCCCAGTCAAAAAAAACAGACTACAGGAAGAGACAAGAGGAGAATGTGGAGAGAGGGGTCGATCGTCTCCAACGATCTTCTGAAAGTACTCTTGTACACGAGGACTGACCAACGACAAGCTAATTATTACACAGTATTAAATGTTCATTTTGGGGGCCCTTTTAGCTCTTTCTTCTATTTCGCCTTCCCCAAACTTTGCTCTTCTTCGTTGATCTGCTTAATCGGGGACCGTTGGAACTTGGGACAGTTGTGTTGCCCTAACCCAGAAGGCGAAAAGGGGAAAGAGGGCAAAGGGGGCAAAAAGAGGCGAGTCTGTCTTTGCCAGAAAAAGACTATCCAATTATTCCGTACGGAGTACAAACTCCCACTTTACCAGCCCACTGGCCAATGGCGTGTTGTGGGTTGAGAGGCTGGGAACAATCGAAAAAGAGAGAGAAGAGAGAAGAGAGAAGAGAGAAGACCGGCAGCCGGAGCGACTTCCGCAATCGTTCGTCGTCCATTCGATAGAGAATGGAGAGCAATGGAGAATAGATCGGGCCACTTACCACGGTGGGTTCAGAAGCTGAGAAGGCTGGAAGAATCAATGGGAGATGGGGCTGTTGGCTTTCACATGGTTCTTTTACATGACGACAACGTCAAGACGAGGCCATGACGTCCCAGCCGGATGGCACAGCTTCCGAAGGAACGCAATACTCCGTACGGAAAAACGGATGTTCGGGATTGGGCAGGAAATGGAAGCAGAGAAGGGAAGGCTGGGCAAGACATTTACGATACGAGCTGATGGGATTTTGTGAGAATGATTACGACATGGACGACGTAGGAAGCACAGACAGTCGAGAATCTTGACTACTCGCATTGTCGTCAAAAGAAGTCAAATGCCGTCAAATCCGTAGAAAGATTCCAGTTTGGTCTCTCTGCAGAGTCGACAATCGGCTTGCCGGCACTTTAAGCTGCAGCGCCATATTCTGTGGTCTTGTCTTGCGTCAAAAGTCGCCTCTTCTCTTGTCGGAGTCGAACTGCGCCACGAACCAATCGTTTGCCAATCGTTTTGCCCGGCAAGGCAAAGTTCGAGCTCTTGGCTCACCGAGCGGTCCGGATGTGAAGGGTTAAGAGAAAAAGAGCCTCAGGGCGTTCCTTCTTCCTTGCTCCTTCCTCAGGCCTCGATTACAGGCCGGGACGGCACGTATTTTTTACGCGCGCGCCTTCTGTTCTTGCCGCGCGCACAAAAAAGATAGGCGGCAAGGGCACAGGACAAGAAGGAACGTCTGGCTGTCAAACTGGACAAGGAGCAGGACAAGGGGCCGAGAAAAAAGAGCATTCGCATCCAATCGATCCCACCCACGAGCCAGTGTCCGACAAACTGAGACGAAAGTACGGACAGGGGAAGCGGCGAAACGGCGACAAAGTTCTATTGATGGAAATGGATTGAATGCCGAGAATAGACATGATACGGGAGAAAGGCCTCTGTGTAACTTACTGATGTGAGTCGCTTTAGAAGGTGACAAGAGTCGACGGCCGTTGGGGGTACTTTTGTGCGCCACCAAGGCTGTAGCGCAGGTACAAGTACAGGTACAGAGCACCGACACAGCGCCCTATCGTGTTAGTGACTTGCCCAACAATAGCGGCAGTGAGCACTGAGACGACTGATGGGCAATGACGACAAAGAGAAAAAGAGAAAAGGCCGTTGCCCGTGAATCATCTTCAAAGATCATCGGCGCTGTCGTCGAGTTCACTCGTTTTTCTTTTCTTAAATTCTCGTCTTCTCTTCTTTTACTTCTTCACTTTCTCTTTTCTTCCCCTCTTCGCATTTTGGTCGCATTCCTGTCGTCCTTCCCCTCCAATCACGCTTCACCGCCACTTACAGATTCTTTTCAACGCCAAGCCAGAGTTGCCGAACAAAAAAAAACAGCTCTCACTCACTCACACGAGAAGAGTGCACTTGTGACTTACTCCGCACACCCAAAATTCGGCAGCGCATGACCCAAAAACGGCCATACAAATCACATAAAGCCATACAAAGAGCAGTTGGCATCGTCAACAGCCCCTCATCCGGACAGAAATATTCTGAACAAAACAAAAACAAACTCAAACCAAAAATAAACGACACGAAATACGCTCTCACACTCTCGTCACCATGATGCAAAGGCTCGCTGTCGGGCTGTTGTGCCTTGCATCGGCTGCCGTCGCAGATGTCAATCTTGGCGGCTCTCACTCTCACAACCTCCACGACGTGTGTCACATAAAACTGCGGGACTCACACTCACATCTCGGCCTCTCCTCGCCCTCGCTCGTCAACGTCAACGCCAACAGTGTCGGTGCTAATGCCACTGCACCCTGGGAGGCCGGCTCGGTGTGTACAGACGAAGGCGAGTGGAACTGCCTGACAACATGCTGGCAGCGGTGTGCATCCGGCGTGTGGTCGGATACGATGGCCTTGGCGGAAGGGATCGTGTGTGCGCCGGTAGGGTTGTCTTACAGTATGACATTAAGCTCTGCGAGTGAACACTTGAGCGCAAGCGAGGACATCGCACTCTCCACGATCATGGCTGCCACTACCGGTCTTTGTCAATGTACAGCCGGAGGGTGTACGTCAACGCCACCGTCTTCGACGGCTACTACAAGTACGACGACTACGACCTCGACTTCCTCGAGCTCTAAAGAAAGCTCGACGGGCGAATTCATCTCTGGCTCGTCGTCCGCTGCCAAAAAGCAGCCGGCGAGTACTGTCACAGTTGTTGCTGGTGTGGGGATGCTGGCTGTTGTTTTTTGCGAGGCTGTTGATGTGAAGAAAGTCGACGAACAAAAAGGAAGGAGAAGCAAACTTGATACCATTATGATTATGAATGCATCTTATGATAGGGAAGGCGTTTAGTTTTTATGGAATTATTTAACGTATTTTTTATTTCGCTGTTCACTTGATTGAAAATAAGAAAATGATTTTACGAAAAGAAAAATGAAACAGAAAAATGAATTAAATACTCTGTCTTCAAAAGGCGGCAAAAGTAAAACAAATTGTAACTATGATGAATGCTCAAGAACGGTTTGCTGCCTTTTTTTATTACGAAAAAAAAAAATAGAGAAAGAAAAGAAGAATATAAAACAAAATTGATTTGTTTCCGTGTTGGACTAACAAAAAATCACTTCCTGGAAAAGGCAAAAAAGGAGGGCTCCACCGGGGATCGAACCCGGGACCTCGTGCAGTTGTTGAATGGATCGACCCAAAGCACGAATCGTACCACTAGACCATGGAGCCGACTCGGATGTCGGAAAAGCGACTTTGTCAACTTTATATAGGGGAGTTTATTGGTGCGTACGATAATGCTGCCAGCCAGTGTAAGGTTGAGGCTGGCCGCGATTATTTTTAGAAGAACAAAACTGGCCAGAGCGCTGCGGGACGAAGCGCATTCCGAGACAGACAAAAAAAGAAGGAGCGATCCCTTCTCGACGACCAAAAGACGGCAATCGCGATGGCAAACAGGCGAGGCAGGAACGATACGGGCACCACCTAAACTACAAGCCTATTGTGATTGTTGAAAATCAGTGTCACGTTTTGCATTTATGAAGTCTGTCTCCCATACAAATTGAGCAGAACAGGTGCTTGTGGCGCATTCATTCTCACTCTCCCCCGCACTCTTCAACCAGTGAGTTTAATCTGACTTTATTATCATAGTTCATAACTTCAAAAAATAGTAGAAAATATTGACTGTAAAAAAATTGCAAGATTGATTCATGTAAACGATCTTATTTCTCTGTTTACTTCTTGCCAACCACCTACGCCCTAATTACCAGTATCACCAGCCGCCTTCTTCGCTTCCAAAGCCTCCTTCTCAACAACCTGCTTCGCCTCCACGGCCGCCCACACTCTGTCCACCCGCTTCTCAACTTCCTCGGTAGTCAACGCCGCAAACCCGTGCGCCTGCCGCAGCGCCACCACCGAGTCGATATCGTACGCCCGCTTCTGCTTGTTGAACGGCATATACATGAACGAGTGTACACCGCCCGGGTATCTCTTGAGCGTCACCTGTCCGCCCGCCGCCACGACGGCATGGCCATACGCCTCGCCCTCGTCGCGCAAACTGTCCATCTCGCCCGTCCGCACATAGGCCGGGGCCAGGCCCGTCAGCTGCTCACGCGATGCGTCCAGCGGGACAATCCACTCTTTCGGCCACATCTTGTACATGGCGTCCTTGCGTTTCAGGCGAACCGTGTCCGTGTCGTCATCGCCCTCAACAACGCCCGCCAAATCATGGGGCACCGAGTCCAGGACCATATCGGCCAAGTACTTGATGCGTGCCCAGGGCAAGATGGGCGACCGGTTAAACTCGTGGAACGACGCGAACGTGCTGTCGGTGTAGTACTTGTAGAACAAACACCCAGCCAAAGGCGGGACTGACGCCATCACTAGCTTAAGCGGGACGCCTTCGTCGCGGGCGCGCAGGTGTAGGACAACGGTAATGTGGCCACCGGCCGAGATGCCGCCGACCGAGACCGAGTCTGGGTTGATATTGAGGGTCGAAGCAGAAGAGCGCACCCAAACCAGCGCGGCCCAGGCATCTTCAAAGCACTTGCCCCAAATCGTCTCGGGCAATGACGGTAGTTGACATCGACCACGACCACACCGGCCTCGCGCATCCCCAAGCACAGCTGTGCCTCGGTGTGCAAGTCGCCCAAAATAAAACCGCCGCCGTGGAAATTGAGGTGCACCGGGTAGGGCCCGGGGCCATGCTCCTCGGGTCTGGGTGGTACACCCGCACAGGAAACTCGGCGCCGTCCTTTTCCGAAGTCAACGTGTAGTCCGTCACCCGCGGGAACGAACCGTCGCCCGTGTCCACAGAAATCTTGGTGCGGAACGCTTCGGGATGCGCCCGAATGTCCTCTATGGTGACAAGTCGGGTCGGTTGCTTCTTGACAATCTCGTTGAGGTAGTAGTCCACAATGTCCTTGTCGAGGCGCGGCAGAATGTGTGGCTCAATGTACTTGGTCGGGTCGAGAGGTTCGTCGTCTGCTGCAGGCTTCGTCTCGGCGACGACAGCCTTGGGAGCCTCTTCCTTTTCCGGGACGGGAAGTTCTTGCTGTGTCGCCATTTTGAGGTGAGTTGTGTTAAATGAAGCTTGTCTGTATCGTAGGAACTGTAAACAATAGGGACATAGAGGCAAGAGGCAAATGAGTGAATATAAAAAGAAATGAAAAACGAAAACAAAAAAAAAAGGCAGATTAAAGACGCTGTCTTCAGGAGATAAATGGACAAATGATCAACAAATGATCAACATGGTGACGAAAGAGTCTCGATATGCCGTTGTACTGTGCCGCAGTCCTACCTTCCTCTTTTACTTCCGATCTCCGTACGTCGAGCTTCCTTCCTTCCTTTCTTTACCCAGCTTCCTCTTTCCGTCCTGCCTTTCCCCACGAAGCTCTACGAAGTAGCTCTTTCCAGACCAACTTGAATTCGACCGTCTCTCCGGTGTCTATTGTTCCCCTGCACGAAACCCCAGCGAATGGCACCAAAAGCGGACCAAAAACAGCTGTTCCTGATCACGTACGGAGTAAATGACCACTAAAGACCACAAATAGGCACTAACCCCCCCAAACCTATTATTCAAAGCTCCCCCTCCTCCCCACTTCCTCCCGTAATCTCGGCACTTGCAACATTCCGTTGTGCGGGCCCTGGATCTTAAGAGATGCTGGCAGCCTGGTGGCCAGGCCAAAGGGGAGATAAGGACAGCCCTTCAAGGCGTCGCTTTGTAAAAAAGTCCACCACTGACAAAGAAGATTGAGATGGAGTCTCTTGAAATAATGCAGCTGGTCTCTTTGGAATTACGTGGTTCGTGACGGGGTAACACAATTTTGTCACCTCTGGCTATACCATGATCTCATGATTGTGCGTCATCTTCAAGTTGAGATAAAGATGAAATTAAGTTTTCTGTAAATGTTGGCTAAATGGTGAACATGATTGCGAGAGCAAGAAATAACAAAGGAAAGCTGTTTTGAGCGAAACAAAAAAGACGGATAAGGCGATGATCAGGAAACAAGAGACAAAAACAAAAACAAAAACAAACAGAGCCCATATCATTTGTATCATGCAATGAAAAAGACAAGACCACACACCGTCTCTGTCTACTGCTTCTTCTTCTCGCTCTCGGCCGCCGCCGCCCGCTCCTTGCGTCGCCGCATCCATGCCCGCAGCTCGTTCAGTAAGCCCATCACCAGCGGCACACCCACGGGGCCCAGCAGTGGCAAATACACTGCCACCTTGTGCTCGTCGGGGAAGTACAGCTGGCCCACCATGCTCTTTTCGAAAAAGGCCTTTTCGGCTTCGGCTTCGGCAATCCGCGCGTGCGCCAGGCCCTCGGGTCCGCCGAGCGAGTCACATGCTTGTTGCAGGTGCCACATGGTGCTCTCGACGCCCTCGGCGACGCTTGAGGGGATGGCAATGTTGCGGAGGGCCAACGATAAACGGGCCAAGCTGCCGAGTGTCGACGAGGCTCTTAACAAAAGGTCGGCCGACCGGATACGGGAGAGGGTCGACAGGCGCAGCGGGAGGCTGCCGGACTGCGGGGTGCCAAGCAACGACAGCAGATGAGACGTGAACGTAAGAAGAGGTTCTCGCAGGTTGTCGCGCGACACATGAGCACTGTTGCCGTCCTGGCCGGCTGACAGCAGGTAGACGGCGCCCCACTGCGGGATCAGCCATGACTGGGATGTCGAGCCGGTGGCGGTCACGACGTCCTCGCCGCCCTCCGTGGCCTGCACCACTGCTGTGTTGATCGTCTGGTTGCCGGCAAACACGATAAAGTTGATGGTCGGGGCGCCGCCAATCGACGGCGACAGCGGCCACTCGGCAGCATTGATAAAGGACGACAGATCCTGCTTGCTCAGCACCTGCGACTGCACGCCGGGCGCCGCGTACAGCTGCACCTGCGTGTCAATCGTAAAGTTGTGAATGGCGCCCAGGACATCGAGGATGGGCTGCATGTACTCGGCAATCGCCGCCTCAATGTCCCAGCTGCTCGGTGCAGGGCCCGCCGTAAACAAAGAGAACGTCAAGTGGTACGTTGGCGCGTACTTGAGCGAACGCATCGTCCGCCGCGACAGTGCTTCTGCCACTTCCGGTGCCAGGCTGCGGGGCCGCTGCTGTTCGGCAGGCGAGGCCGATGACGTTGACAGCAGGTACGAAATGACGGCCTGCTCCTCCGCGAACGTCGACCGCAGCTGCGTCGCCACAAACGTGGCTAGCGATGACGTTGACGAGCTTAGCGAGGGGATCGAGTTGGGCGGGTACGTCACGTCCAGAATCGGTTGCGACGGGTGTAGCGACGCCGTCGAAGCGTCGCCCGGCGTCAGCCGGATCGTCAGGGCCACATCCTCTTCGGGCGTGGGCGACGATGTCGAAGCCACATCGCTTGTCGTGCTGCTGCTCGCGCCGGCCTCCTCAGCCGGACTGCTCGTGCTCGGTGACAGCTCCAGCCGCAGGTGGTGGCCCGAAAAGTCATTTAGGTCGTCGAGCGCGTGCTGGGTCAGCCGCAGCAAATGGTTCGCCTCGGCTTCCTGCAGCGAGCTGGCCTGGATGGAAATACGCAGGGGAAAGACGGGCCGACATGCTTTGCCGTCCGCCCACTCCATCATGTCGTCGAGCGGCAGGTTCGCCCGGTAGATGGTCGTCGTGTACCACCATATTGGCAGCCCCAGCAGCGCGACAATGAGCCAGAACGACAGGATCACGGCGCCCCGCCTCCGGATCTCGCTCGGCTTCTCTGGCGGTGGCTGCTTCTGTTCTGGTTCGGAGGAGGATTTCGTGGATGTCGGAGAGGAAGATATTGAAGGAGGTGTCGATGTGGAAGCCACCTCTGTTGTCGTCGCGTTTTCTTTTAATGCAGCCGCTACCGCGGGATCGGCGAGTCTGCGAGGTGCCATGGCGGCATAGGCACCCACGATCGATCGTAGGATTTGTTGGATTTGTTGGATTTGTTTGGACAAGGGCTCGTGGAGTGGGATGCACGTCGTGGTGGTGGCAGGTCGTCGATTGATTTATCAGACGAGAGACGCCACTTTCATCTCAAGACGCCAAAAGAACAGTTCACGTCGCGACCTTCGTTCAGGGGAAAGTTGGGGACCATTCCATGCCTAAATAGGACTAGCGGAGTATCTGATAAGAGATAAGAGGTACGTCCAAAAGGTGCTTCCAGTGCTTGGCGAATGCTACAGTACAAGTGACTTACAGCGGTCCACGATCTGCCCCAACCAGGTTACAGGCCACGATTCCAGTATTGCCAATACAAGAGCCCATCCCGCCGTGGCACAAACCCCTGCAACTGCCCTGCCTTCGACAATAGGGAAAAGAAAAATGGAAGACGGGATGGAAGGTGCGAAGGAAGTCCTAGGAAGGAAGGAGCCTTTCGCCAGTGCTGCCAACGAGACGTCATTTGCGACCAGTGCGATTGCATCCAATTGAGGTAGGAACGACCGGTATTAGCTGACATCCTGGGGAAGGTACGACGTACGCGTACAGAGTATGGAGCTCGCATAGAACGTGCATGGAAAGTGCATGTGAGGAGCGGACCAGTCGCAACTGCCCGAACTTCTCTATTGTCTGCTCTTACTTTATTCGTATTATTCGTATTGTTTGCGCGAGTTCCTTGCATCGGCTCAACATCCTGTTTTTTGGCCCGCTTCCGCTGTTTTTCGACTTCACATCGTTCATCCTCGTTCATCCTCGTTCATCCTTATCCTTAACCCTCGCTCGGCGTCCCGCATCTTCCGTCCCTATCCAAAGAGAAACAGACGTTCCTACTACTGCCCCGACTTGCGAGGTCCCGTCATCCTCGTTCCCTTACTCCTCACGCCCACACCTTGCTAGACGGAAACAGGCAGCTTAGAATAGTGCTCACATCTGCACCTGGCAAGGCACAAGGTCAGACTAGTAAGAACCCTATCGAGCCAATTCGTCTGGTTCCCCGCACTGTCCGATCAGAAGAAAGAAAAACGAAAACGAGCGATCCCCGAAAGGTCTCTGGCCCCTGCTCAAAAGAGAGCAACCCAGAGAACAGAGATGCCGAGGCTGCACCAAAGCGACGTCTAAAACCATCTGATTCTGCCAACAACGCCAGGCTGGGAAAGAGCTGCGAGCAAGAGTGCAACAAAGGCAACATTTCCTAGTGCCCAAACCATCCCCCTGGCTTGTGAAGAAGAGCTTCTTTTTGAGTCGTTTCCCTTCATATTGCCCAGGGTTCTTTCGTTTCTTCGTTTCGTTTTCTGGAACACTCCTCTCTCTCAATCCTACGTCGTACTCTGGGATCCTTTTCTTTTTCTTTCATGACTTGTCTCATTTCTTCTTCATCGATCAGTGATCATCTGTTTTCGTTATCTCCAATAGCGCTCGAAGCTCAGAGCTTTCATCTCAAAAAACCAGGCGTCCTGTGCTACCACACCTTACCCTTTTCTCGGTGAGATTGACAGGGAGAACAGCGCAAACTGCAGAACCGCAAAAAGACACGGACGCAGGGAGCCATCGCAATCGATAGCCTGACCCACCAAAAAGACAGAAACGACTGAAGATCCAAGCTCGTTCGCACAACAAAAAAGGCTGGCTTGCCCACTCTGCTTTGCCGTCGGACAAAACAAAAAGCTCACAGCCCAAGGCTTGAAATTCATAGCTCACGGACATCTCTCCCTCTTCTCTCACGGCCACACCTCTTCTCGAACCGCATCGAGTCCCCCTGAGCCCTGATCTGAACGACGGTTGCACCGACCTGCAGCAAGTCGTGCTTCCGAACCACGCACGCTGCCCGCAACCGTCCTCCTGCGACTGCAAGCTATCGTCTGTGGCGCTACAGAAGCACATAAGGCACAGAAGCACGAAACGAAGTGCACACAAAGACTGCCTGGTGCTGCACCTGTTCACTCTTCGTCTTTTTCTGGATATTTTTTTCTGGACAGATTCTTTATCCGGTTTTCCCTTGCGGAACCTGTCTCAGTTCCGCGACCCCAATCGCAGAAAAGAGAGCACAGAGAGCAGAGCAACCCAAAAGGCTGTTTGCTGCTAAGCGATAAACCCGCGTGCCACCTCGCTCCGGACGCCGACAGAAAACTCTCGGACAGCTATTTAAGCGGCCGAGTCCGAGCATCTCGCTTTCTCGTGCAAGACACGCAAGACGCCACACGAAACAGAATTACAAGATGCCAGGTACGTGACGAGAAGATACATAATAAGTGACATATACAACATATTCCTGTGCGGTGCCATTGGCTAACACAACTTCCCGCAGTCCCCCTCGCGGTGTCGCTGCCGGCCGCTGCGGCCGCCTCGCGTACCTCAATGCACGGTCCTCGTTCTGGTATGATTACCTGCTGATGTCGTCCGTCATCCCGGCCGTCGTCACCATGGCCTGGCGGCGGCGCAAGGGTACCATGAGTATCTTCTACAAGCTCGAGGAGAACGCACTGTCGTCCTCCACGGCCAACCACACGTTTTTGCTGTTCGATGACAAGTCGTACACCTATGCCGAGGTCTATGACAAGGCCCTGCGCTACGGCCACTGGTGGAAGGAGACCATGGGCGTCGAGAAGGACGACGTGGTCGCCCTGGACTTTATGAACTCGGACACGTTCATCTTCCTGTGGATGGGTCTGTGGGCCATTGGCGCCAAGCCGGCCTTCATCAACTACAACCTGCGCGACCAGGCCCTGGTTCACTGTATCAACACAGCCAAGGCCAAGCTGATGCTGGTCGACCCGAACGTTGCCGATGTCCTGACCCCCAAGCTGCGCGAGGAGGTTCCCAATGCGCACATCGAGGTCTTCTCGGCGCTCCTCAAGGGGCAGGCGGATGCCGCCGAGCCCAAGCGCTACCCGACGAGCAGCGCTAATGACGACAAGAAGGAGTCGGCTGCTATCCTCATCTTCACTTCGGGCACCACCGGCCTGCCCAAGGCCGCCGTCGTCTCATGGGCCAAAATGATTGCCACGGGCAATTTTGCCTTCCGCTGGATGGGCATCAAGAAGAACGACATCTACTACACGTGCATGCCGCTGTACCACTCTTCGGCGTGTTGTTTCTGTCTCTCACCTGTCCTGCACTCCGGCTCGACCATGGCCCTTGGCCAGCGGTTTTCGAATAAGACATTCTGGGCAGACGTGCGCAAGTTCAACGCGACTGCCATCCAGTATGTCGGTGAGACTTGCCGGTACCTATTGGCCGCTCCGCCACAAATTGACCCGGTGACGCACGAGAACCTCGACCAGAAGCACAATGTCCGTGTCGCGCTCGGCAACGGTCTGCGGCCTGACGTGTGGAACCGCTTCAAGTCGCGCTTCAACATTGAGACGATTGCCGAGTTCTACGGCGCCACCGAAGGTACACTGGCTACCTTCAATCTGTCGCGCAACGACTTTACGATGGGCGCCGTCGGCCGCAACGGCTGGCTTTACGAGCTGGCCATGGGCATCAACATTGCATATGTCGCAATGGATTGGGCCACTGAGACGCCCGTGCGTGACCCCGAAACGGGCCTGTGCCGACGCTGTAATCGCGGCGAACCGGGCGAGCTCATATTCCGACTCCCCGAAGACAACATTGCAGAACGGTTCCAGGGCTACTATGGCAACAAAAAGGCCACCGAGTCCAAGATCATGCGCAGCGTCTTCCGCAAGAACGATGCCTGGTTCCGGACTGGTGACGTCATGCTGCGCGACAACGAGGGCCGCACCTACTTCCACGACCGCATCGGTGACACCTTCCGCTGGAAGTCGGAGAACGTGTCCACCACGGAAGTCGCACACGTCGTCGGCCTGCACCCGGATGTCCTCGAGGCCAATGTCTACGGCATTGCCCTGCCGAGCCACGATGGCCGTGCTGGTTGTGTTGCCCTTGTGCTGCGCAGCCCGCCGACGCCCGAGTTCCTGCAGAGCTTGATTGCGCACATCGAAAAGGGTCTGCCGAGGTACGCCCAGCCGCTGTTCTTGCGCATCGTGCAGGACTCGTCCGAACACACGACGGGCACGAACAAGCAGCAGAAGCATGTGCTGCGCGAGGAGGGTGCCGATCCGGACAAGGTCAAGGGCGATGCGGTGTTCTGGCTGCAGAACGGCGCATATGTTCCCTTTGGCCGCGGCGACTGGAAGAGCCTCGAGGCCGGCCAGGTGAAGTTGTAAAGCTGTAGAAGGTGGATGAGTCCATTTCCTATTCTTTATTTTGCATTAGTGAGAGTATGGGAATATCTCACTTGCCTTGCACCTTCTTCTCAAGCATCTTGTTGCAGTGAGATGGTGGTAGCATTTGTCGTTTTTTCATTGTATCCTTTTCTTTTTCATGACGAGACGGCCAGACTTTATCTCTTTCCCTATGATGGCTCTGGGCAACATACCCTTTCAGACCGCCCGTATGCTTTCCCTGTCTCCTTTTTACCTCTTAATGTCCGATTAATCCTTTTTATGTATATATGTTTTTCTATTATGGCCGGTATCTTGTTGCTTGGCACAATCCCGCAATACCTATGTAATTCCCACCATTTTTTTACAAAGCAAATGCCGTGTCTGACAGGTATTGATAAAGCAGCTCACCGTTGTTGTTGGTATTTCCGCCTCCCATAGCCCGGTGTAATTGTATCGCCGAAGGTTGGCGATTTGGGATGACGGGAACGGACGCTTTGGCCAGGCACAAGGCACCATGTCGGCGATGCCTAATACGGTAAGTTTGAAAGTTGGACGACTCAACAGATCTGGCACCACCTCTCTTTATGTCAAGTCTCGAACGTCTTATGTCCCGTCAGCCTCGGCGGGCTGTCATGTCAGATGGTGGGAGCATCTCCGGGAGACAAGTTCACTCAATGGGCCTAGGACTCCGTGGACGGACCGGCAAAGGGTGAGAAAGAGGAGTGAAGACGTGAAGTGCAGATGGTGTTGTTGAACGACGGCCCTTGCCTTGCTTTACTCAATGCCTTGAGAAAATATGCAGGCAATGTTGTGAGCGGTTATTGTAATTATTCTACAGACTCACTTTTTGCAGCGGAATTCTCCCGTTTATTCTGCAACTCGTAGGGGACCAGGCTGCAAGGACAAAGAGGTCGCCGACGGCTTGGGTCGGCGTTCTATTTGCTTCATAAAAGTCCCGAATGGCATGACCTTTTCCTCGTTTGATTTCCAAGCATGCTGATTAGTTGGCAGGTTCAAAGCAGGCACGGAACGGTATTGGGGGCAAGGCAACGAGGCAAAAAGCGACTGGAAAAAGGCCCAGCCTCAGACCATGTGCGGTCCGTGAAAACTCAAAAAATAAAAAAATAAAATAAGACGAACAACGACAGCCGTCCTGGCCGCGTGTGTCGCCAGATGTTGCGATACACCCAGTCTCGTCCATCACTCCAAAAAATGCGGCTGGCAAAAATCCACTTTTGCGCTTGGCGGCCGCCCGACACCCGCTCCCACGACACCAGGACAAAGCCGCGCCGTGCCTGCGTGCTTTCGACCCCTCAGGCCTTGGGAAAGCCGCCGCCCAAATGACATAATTGCCCGCGACCCCAGCAGAGTCGACCTCCAGAGCCAATCATGGAGCTGAACGATTGCGCGATATCCTACTAGGCCGCAAGAGGGGTTAGTGCGGGGTGCAATTGTGTATGTTCTTTGATGGTGCAAGACCTCGAAGCGTCTTTTGGCTGCGACAGAAAACAGCTGCAAAGAAGGTTTGGCGGGGGCCGTGTGTGAAATTTCACGCGCAGGAAAAAAAGGTGTTTGGCGTCATGGAGCTAAGCTCTGTCGTGTAAGTCGAGGATTTTCACTTTATTGGATTTGCGCTGCGCAGCAACGCTCCTTCCCTCTCAGATCGGCGAGCAAACGTCAGACGAGGAGGAAATTGGGAAAGAACGTGTTACTGTGTTGCTGTGTTCCTTTTGTCCATTGCAGTCGACTTGTTGAAGTAATTCTACGCAGACCAGGAAGGAGTGAGCTTTTGTATTCTGCCTCAGAGGATAGAAGGAGCAACTGCGAGACAGATGCGAACGCGTGGGATGTTGCGTCGTCTGTTGTGCAGGCAGGAACGAGGTTGGAGATGGAGGGGTGCGTGAGCGGGGGAGAAGGAAAGAACGCCCAGGAAAGACGAAAGAGGCAAGAGGCAAGCAGGGACAACATTCAAAGATGATCGCAGGCAACGTACATCAGGGAGGGAAGGCGTGATCCATTAGTCAAATCCCGATTTTTCAGTCTCTCTGACAAGTGCTACTTTCGTGCTAGAGTACTCCGTACAACTTTGGAGGGGCGTTCCAAGTAGACAGGTAGATACAAGCAGAAAAGAACAACAGAGAAAGAAGAAAAAAAGGGTCGTCCGACTACGGTCCAGCCGGCGCCCCGTTTTCGTTTTTTTCTCCCTCTTTCTTTGCTCCTTCCCGGTACTGCTGCTAGTAATCCGTAAGGTCCAGCTATTTAAAGTAGAAAGCGCGCCACCCAGCCCGGCTTGCAAAGTCGAAAGCTTCCTTTTCTCCCCTCTTCTTCTCTCTTTTCCCTCTTTTCCCTCTTTTCCTCCTTTCTTCCCCACTGACTTCTTTTGCTCATCAAACCCCAACCGCATCTTCTTCTTATACCCCCTTTCACCCACAAACCACCACAACCTTCACAATGGCTGAGGAGAGACCCGCACCGTAAGTACAAACGAGGCAGAACTGCTGACAAACGAGGAGATGAGAGGGAATGAGACGGCAGGATGAGATGGCGAGAGCTTGTTTCAACCCGTTCCAGCGTCATCCCGCTAGTCCCGTTTCTCAGATTACCAGAACACCAGCTAACACGCCTCCTCAGGATCCGCCTGGGCACCGTCGCCCCAACTTCAAGGCCGACACCACCAAGGGCGCCATCGACTTCCACGAGTTCATCGGCGACAACTGGGTTGTCCTGTTCTCGCACCCCGAGGACTACACGCCCGTGTGCACCACGGAGCTCGGCGAGTTCGCCCGCCTCGAACCTGAGTTCACCAAGCGCGGCACCAAGCTGATTGGCCTCTCGGCCAACACCCTGGCTCGCACGAGGGCTGGATCAAGGACATTGACGAGGTCACCGGCTCGCTCGTCAACTTCCCCATCATTGCGACAAGGAGCGCAAGGTCGCCTACCTGTACGACATGCTCGACTACCAGGACACCACCAACGTCGACTCCAAGGGCATTGCCTTCACCATCCGCTCCGTCTTCATCATTGACCCCAAGAAGACCATCCGCACCATCTGTCGTACCCGCCTCGACCGGCCGCAACTC
The DNA here is from genome assembly GCA_016097105.2 of Sporothrix variecibatus. Lineage (NCBI taxonomy): Eukaryota > Fungi > Ascomycota > Sordariomycetes > Ophiostomatales > Ophiostomataceae > Sporothrix > Sporothrix variecibatus. The sequence goes on along the minus strand of JADMNI010000001.1, from coordinate 4,693,342 downwards.
GGCCGAGGTCCTGCGCATTGTCGACTCTCTCCAGACCGGCGACAAGAACAAGGTCACCACCCCCATCAACTGGGTCCCCGGTGATGATGTTATCGTTCACCCCAGCGTCAAGACCGAGGACGCCAAGGCCCTGTTCCCCGAGGTCCGCATCGTCAAGCCCTACCTGCGCTTCACCCCGCTGCCCAAGGACAAGACCTCGGCTGCTTAAGCGGAGAGCACATCTTGTTGTGTGTTTCTCTACAAAAATTGCGACGTGACGGCTCGATCTTTTTTATTCTATATCCCGAGATTTTTTGTGTATGCAATTGGGTAGAGGAAACCTCCCACATTAATGAAATAAAAAAGAATACCAAAGAAGAAGAACAAGACCTTGAAGATGCTTAATTGTGACCAGTGATACGACGCCGAAGAAACGAAAGCATGCCGCTACTCTCTCAAGGCTACGCCGACCCGTTGCCCATGAAGCCCGGCCGTCAAAAGGGCATGGCCCAACGAGCGGCCGAAACACCAACGGAGGGGAACAGACAGCAGCCCCCATCTTACGAGCCTACGCAGGATCTTCGTGCTCCAATGACGAAAACAATCCACGGCACTGCTTCGGCATTCTACCTGCAAGTCTGGCCTCTTTGAAACGAGGGTGTTGCCGGCTGTTCACAGGGCTGAAACACGGAACGAATCGTGGAGGACCGTCTTTGTGCCCATCTTGGAGCAAAAGATGGACTGTGCGTCTTGGAATGTCGAAAGATAACAAACATGTGTTTGTTTCCTTTTTTCCGTCTGTTCAATTCAGAGTGGCTGTTTGCTCCCGCCTCCACGCCGTTGACATCTCACGTTCGTTGTCGCACCATCATGCCAAATTCACGGGTATATGTGGTCTGAGGCTTTTCTTTGCTTGCGATAGTCGCCAGTCCAGCCCAATCGTGCACCCCTGTGGTTCAAGAGCGGGCCTTTGCTCGTCGTACCTAAACACCCTGACCATGTGCAAGACCAGAAGGTGAGAGAAATGGCGCCCAAAGGGACAGGGTCTGCACAGGGCGCACCGAACCCTCGTGGCATTAGGTATGGCAGGACTGCCAGGCTGGCAAGCTGGCAGGCAAACAAGACAGCGGCTGGTCAAGCAGACAGATGCAAGGGTCGCCGGGGCCAGGACAAGGCACAAGGCCAAAGGATCAAAGACTGGACCGGACAGGTCGTTCGGTCCTGTATTCAAATTCATGAGACAACGGCAGCGTTCTGCCGTAGGAAAATTGAGGACGAAAAGCAAGGGCTGTAAAAATCAAAGCCGAATAAAATAGATGAAGAGGAATCGCCGTTCGTTCGTCGTGGTCGTGGTCGTGGCCCATGGAGAATTGTTTCCAAGGTGCACGCACGCATCCTCCTGATTGTCGCTCGCTGCCTTTCGTGTCTTATTTCGATCCCCTCACATCGTGCTCCGTGCCCCCTTTGCAGATTTCCTCGTTAAAGGATCTCTGTGCAGTGCCGCCACCCACATGATTGGCGCCGACCAACAGATCGGCCAACAAGGAAAGAGCACCCCTTGCGGCGCAATTGTGCATGACCGTCATAAGTAGCTCTTTCTGCATCCAGAATGGCCAGAAATTTCAAAATGGCAGCGACCACCGCCAGCCGCCCATGGTCGGACGCTCTTTTTGCTTTGTTCGTTCCTTCTTTCACCTTTGCGGTTCCAGGCCAGCGTAGCCAATCACCGCCCGTTTTGGACTGCCTTCCTTCCTCGTCCTGTGCCTTGTGAATTGCCCAGATGCCCCGTGCGTCTCCACAAATAGCACGAACAGGGCAACCGCCAGCCAGGCCCAGCAATCTCTCTCCAGCTCCAGGAGCCCTGATCGCTCGGCCTATCCAGTAGAGGGAAAGAGCTCGCTGCAGCCCCGTAGGAGTGTGAAGCTTTAGGTGCTAGTCCAGCCTATCGCACCTTCCCGTCTGGCGTCCTGATTGTCGTCCATCCCTCCAGCCATCCAGTCCTCTGTTTCCACGGAAAGCAAGAACCCCCCTTTTTAGCCCACCGAGAGCCCCTCTTGACAGGAACCGATCCCCAACGTTCGAAAACGGAAAGTGCGCGACAGAACCAGACAGCGGTCGTCGACCTCGAACGGCACGGAAACTGCAGCCTCAACCGCTCTTTAAACTCCTTTCTTCAAAACCTCCCTCCTCCTTTTCCCACATACATCATCTTCGACTCTCCCGCTTCTGCCAACATCCTCGCCATCTTCTGCGGTTCTCTCGCACGCACGCACACGCGCATTTGCCTCGACGTCCTCTCCCCCTCATCACTTGGTCACAGCGCACATATTTTTTCTCGTGCCCCTTTTTTCTTCTCCTCCTCTTCCAGACCTCCACGAACCACCACCCTTCTTTTTCCCTCTCCCCTGGTCTAGACCGAATAAATTGACCATCCGCAGTCGAAAAAAGGGGAATCTCCCGTTCGCACACAAACAGGCCCAATCCACCAACAATCCGCCAAACAAACCTGCTCCGGAAGCAACGTCGCCACGCGGTCGCGAAGCACGTCCTATTTCTTTCTCCTCGCGCTCAGAGCCCCAGCCGCAAACGCCGCCCACGCCCAGAATACGAAATACCTCGTACTTCGTACCTCGCGCCAGATTACCAGAATACGTCGTAATTCCTTCTTTTTTCCCAACGCCCAAGACGCTTCGTCTCCAGCGCGATCCCAGTTCTAGCCAGCCAAGCCCCTCGACTCGACCCGCCTTTTGCTCCTCCTTGGCCCACATCCTGCTCGACGTTGCTCACCTTTCTCACCTTCTCACGGTCGTTCCTCCTTCGTAACGTTTGCTAGACGCTACCTGCTACAAGCTCCTCGCCCAGCAAGGCCAGTCCTGACGAACGACGACGAGAGACATCCGGTGTCCTTTTTGAGTCAATATCTCGCCGTTTCTCCATCTTGCTCGTGCGCCCTTTTGTCTCGTGCACCCGCGGCCCCTCCTTGCCATTCTCTCCCCTCCACCACCCATACCAAGGAACGTCTGTGCGGTCAGCATCCAGCGGGACCACTCCGTCCTTTTTTCTGTCCCTTTTCTCTCGCGCCTCTCTCCTTTTCCTGCCTGCATCTGAACAAAGTATCGGAAGTACGTACTCTTGTTACCTTTTGTTCTGCTCCAGTCACGTCTTTTGACTTTCTCTCTGGTTTTCTCCTGGTTGTCTCTCTGAACCTCGCTCTCGGGACCCAGTCTTTCGCATCCTCTTGCCCTCCTTCGCTCCGCCCGCCGTCTCCTCTCGGCCTGCAACCCACACCCACCGCACCTGCTACTTGCTCCTGTATCTGTCCCCTTCCGTTCGCAAACAACGCAAAAAGGGAAGAACCAACGTCAAAGAACGCAAGGAAAGCAAACAAGGGCAGCCCGCGTATCCGAGAAAGGCAACGAACAGAGGCACAGAAACCAAACGGCCAAGTCGCCCCGAAATTGCTTGCTGCAACGCCAAACCGAACGAGATTCGACCTTACGATACCGAAATATAGGTACGGCGGGAAACGAACCATACCTGTGGGACTCCCACCGCTGTTCTAGCTGATATTCTGTATTTTTTCTTCAACCGTTTGAACAAGGTACGCTCGCGCCCTCTCTTGATTTCCTTTCTGCCCCATTTGCCCCCTTTTGTTTCTGAGTCTTTTCTGCCTTCTGCTTTCATACCTCTTCCCCCGTATAACCCCAGTTTTTTTCTCTCTTCTCTCTTTCGAACCCTTGTCTTTCAAGACAGGTTCTGGAAGCCCGCTAGACGCCCTGGTTGCCTAGCTCTCTCCATCTCCACGTCCTTCCTCCAACATCCTCCCCATCCTCTTGTCACTTCCCTTCCAATGTGTCTTCTTGATTCTCTTTTCCTCCTCTTTCTTCACATGCCCTCTCCTTCGTGAAACTACATGCTCTTCACTCCCCTTCCAAGAAGCCAGGGCTCCCTAGTTATTTTCGTCGACTCGCAGCTACGATCCACACCTCGACGGAGAATCCTACGTTGAGGAAGCATCTTCATGTAGCTACTCTTCGGGGGTGTGATACATCGTTCCGCTCGCAAGCTTCCCACCTCTCCGTTGTACCCCTGGACTGCTCGTCCTGCCGATCTTGGGAGACAGCAGCCTTTCCAACGTCATCCACCTTGCTTCTACGCTAGGCCCTTCATCCTTGCCCTTCTCCCCTTTCTTGTGTTTTTTTTTCTTCTTTCTTTCTCTTCGTCCCCCTTGCACGTCACCTCCATTGTTGTCTTTCTCTCACTTTCACTTCACTTCTCTCTTGGTCATCTCATTGCTGTTTGAGAAAAACACCTCCACGACAAAATCGTCGACTACTCAAGACGAAAGAAGAAGACAACAGAAAGAGAAAACCTTTGCTGCAGAATTTGTCTTCAGTAAAGCTAACTCAACATGGACAGCTATTCGGAGCACGACGACAGCGACTCTCGCTATTTCGACTCAGAAACCGACGACCATCGAGCTTTACAGTCTGCCAAGTCACCGTCCGACCTCTTCTCCGGCGTTTACCGCGGGTTTAAGAAGATCACACCAGGCCGTGAAGAGCTGTCCCGTTTGCAACGACAGTCTGCAACCACCCACCGCAACTCGCCTCCTCCGCCGTCCCAGTTTGTACTCAAGCCGTACGCACCGGGCTCTTGAAGACCACCCATTAGGCTCTGCGCCCATCTCTGGATACCGTCCTTCTCCGTCGCATTATCAGCATGCACGCAGCTTAAGCTTGCAGAACAGTCTCGAAAAGCCGCTACCACAACCGCCACAGGCCCCTCCGAGTTTCCCTCTCCTCTCCGCCACATCCGCCGGTCCCGCCTCCTCCCAACTGCGCTTCGCTGCGTCCAGCGGGAGCCTTGCCTCCATACAAAGTTCCGACGCAGAAGACGACGACTACCACAACAACTACAAACACAACTTAAATCACAACAACAACTACGACAACATGGACAACAGTCGAACCAGTACCATGGACTCGGCCTCGTCCGCCGAGCAGGCTACTACCAGCCCAACAATGCCGGCTCCGGCCCCTCTCCGGCCATCGGCATGGACTCCAGCATGAACAACAGCCAGTCAAGTATAACAGACGACGAACGCCACAATATGGCATCAAGGAGCAACGGTCCGCTTTCGGCCGGACCATCACCACAACCTCAATCAACATCACGCGGCACACCCGGCGGTTCCAACCAGGCAGCATCTGGCGGCAACGCCCAACCACCTCAACAAAGCAACAGCTCGTCTGCCCACTTGTCGGGCCTGATGTGCAATGTCCACAGAACCACCGGCCGGGAACCGCATCCACTTGTCGGTGCCACGACTACGATCCTCGGCGACAAGCTCTACGTCTTTGGTGGACGGATATTGTCCAGGAGCCGTCCGGCATCCCTGACGTCCGATCTCTACGAACTCGACCTGATCCGGCGCCACTGGACGAAACTGGAGACCTCGGGCGACATCCCACCACCAAGATACTTCCACTCCATGTGCGCACTGGGTGACTCGAAAATGGTCTGCTACGGTGGCATGTCTCCACAACAAAGTGCCAATGGCAATTCGCCCCAGGACCAGCAACAAGACGTGACCGTCATGTCCGACATTTACATTTACGACGTGCCGACCAAAGAAGTGGACTACATCCAGACACAAGAAACACCACAGGGCCGCTATGCCACTGCGCTTGCATTCTCCCCTCTTCCGCCACCTTCAGCTCCCACCGCGCACCACTCTCGCTCTGCAACACAACCCCTCGACAGGCACCAACGAGGGCCGTATCGGCATAAATATTGACGGCACGGGTGGCGCAGAGATGATTGTCGTGGGCGGCCAGGACGGCGCCAACCACTACATTGAGCAAATCAGTGTGTTCAATCTCCGCAGTCTCAAGTGGACGTCGACCGAGCCACTGGGCAAGAGCTGCGGTGCCTACCGTAGCGTTGTTGCGCCCCTTCCACCCTCGGTCACTGCTCGCATCGGCCGGGCTAACGCACCCAACGCCAAACCCCAACATCCGGCCGGAAATGGGCGGTATCAGCCAGGAGGCTCGCGAACCGGGATCGTCGATGCTCGTCTACTCCAACTACAACTTCCTCGATGTGAAGCTCGAGCTCCAGATCCGGTCACCCGACGGCACCCTCACCGAAAAGCCCATGGCCGGCACCTACACCCCTCCCGGTCTTCGGTTCCCCAACGGCGGCGTCATCGACACCCATTTCGTGGTCAGCGGCACGTACCTGACCAAGCTCCAAGCAAGAATACGCTCTCTGGGCTCTTGACTTGCGGAACCTGACCTGGTCGCGCATCGATGCCGGTGGCAGCGTCTTCAGCCAGGGCAGCTGGAACCGCGGTGTGCTCTGGAACCGGAGGAACTCGTTTGTCATTCTGGGCAACCGCAAGCGTAGCCTTGTCGACGACTACAACCACCGCCGTATTAACTTTACGAACGTCTGCATGGTCGAGCTCGAGGCTTTCGGCTTCTACGACAACCCGCGCAAAACGACGCCCATGTCCGGCTTTGTCTCGGCGAGCAGCCGTACACGAACCCGGCCTCAGCCTGGCCCGCAAGGCAGGCTCGACCGCTGGTGGACGTTTCCACTCCCGGGCGTCGGAGGATCTCGGCGAAAAGGCGCTGCTGCTGCGCGAGCTTGCGGATATGGACATTCTCTGTATCGGTGGTGAGCGTATCCCGGTGAACAGCCGCATCGTGGCTCGCCGCTGGGGCCCGTACTTTGTGCAGCTTCTGCGGGAAGTACGGGCTACACAAGATGGCAGCGAGCCATCCGGTGTACGCTCGACCCCGTCTCGGCGATGCGCAGCTCCAGCATCACCATCACTCCCTCCAGCCGCAACACGATGGAGAGCACCATGTCCATGGGCTCCCAAATGACAAACTCCAGCAGCTCGGTCGGCAAGCCACCAAGCACGCCGGGCACCAGCCTGTCTGGAATCTCGGCCGTCAACGTCGGCCCCATGTCGCCCGCTGTCGATCCCGCCACAATCAACACAGCACCCACACCAAGGACCCTGCCGCCCAACAGCCGCCCTCGCTGCCTCTACCTCCCCCACACCTACCTCACCGTACAGGCCCTGCTCCACTTCCTGTACACCAGCTCCCTCCCGTCACCCGCGAACCAGCTCTGCACGCCGCAGATCCTGTGCTCTCTGCTCCAGATTGCGCGGCCGTACCGCATTGATGGTCTTCTCGAGGCCGTCGTCGAACGTTTGCATGCCCTGTTGGACAGCCGCAATGCTGCCGCCGTGTTCAACGCCACGGCCATGGCCGCCGGCGGTGGCCGCGGCATCGACGGCACCCTCAATCCCAACTTCTTTGTCCCCAGCGGTCTCGATGTGCTTAGTCCTCTTGACCCGACCATGCAGTCGCCGACCTCGCAAGCCCAGGGCGACCAGTTGCCTGGCAGTGCTGGCGGTGATGGCCTGGCCGCGCGCACAGCCGGCCTCTCGATCAACACGTCCACCGCCTCCTCGAATGCCAGCGGCAGCAATGCCCGTCCCAGCAGCGGGGAGCTCAGCGCCACCACGAGCGTTTCTGGCTCCGAGTGGAGCTCCGAGATGGGCGACAACAGTGAGCGCGGCCAGCGCGAGGTCTGGAGCGGCGAGCTCAGCAGTGTCATCGGTCTGCAGAAGCGCGGTCTCAAGGGTCTCATGGAGGGCCGCCGTCTGCGGGAGCGGACGGGGACCAACACGGGTATGGCAGGGCGAACAATGCGCGTGTCGGCCTGGGCATTGCCAGCGGTTGATCGGTACTCTTCCTTTCACCTTTTCACCTTTTTTATGATTTATCTTTCTTCATTTTTAAATATTTTTTTCTTGGCAAATGTCAAACCTTTTTTCAAGGGTATTTAGGGTTTTATTTTTATTTGGAATTGAAATTTTAACGTCATGACTTACAACAATTTTCGTATCACTCACGTGAACATATGTAAACACACAACCATATTTGATGCAAATTAGACTAACGTCATCACGAGCATAGGCGGACCTATCCGATTTACTTTCATACTGAATGTCCCCGCATCCCCGCGACCTGAATAGGCCGTGTGCGTCTGTGCTTGTTGTGTGGAAGCAAATATGAATATAAACATATATGAGCCAACGTAAGACACATCCTCCTCGTGTTCTTCGTCTGGTCGCTCACGACTCGACCGTCTTGGCTATATAACAAGCAGCGCCTCCCTTCTTGGCAGACCTTCTGGAGAAAACATTTAGGTGAATATCTCACCATGTCCGCCTTGGCAATGATCCTCCAACTCGTCAACAATTTTCCGCACTGGCCGACGTCGGTGCCGGTGTCTCGAAAAGCGTCGTGAGATGGATGGTATGAGGAAGCATGGCATCTTGGCTTCCGCAGCCAAGATAGAATCCTGAAAGCTTGTACTGACGGGAAACGACTTTGGTGACGTTGGAAAAGCTTATTGACGTGGATTCATAATAGCATAGTACATCCTCACACGAGTTGCACATGGGAACCAAAATTATGCTGTCTATGGTTCAGTGATCTCCACGTAGTTGGCGAGAGGCAAAGTGAGTTAAGCTTATTTGGAAGTAAACGTTACCAAAACAACTGCTATTCATAGATGAGCCACCGGCCGTGCACATGGCGACCTAGAAAAGGCTTCTCTTAGCCGTGAGCTGTGAACCGCCAGCCGCTCTTGCATGTGTCTACGCCTCAATCAGAAATGGGTTTACTTCTTGTCTTGTGTCTATTTTGGAAGCAAACAAAATCAAAGGATGCTTCAACACCGATGCCAAGACCCCGGAAATGAGAAAACCAGAAGTAGCAAAGCAATGAAAGCATGGAGCAAGCGGAATAAAAGGCAATCTAAGTAAGTGACTGATTTCTTTTTACATGTGGTCTTTATGATCACCGCCATCATGTTATCCAGTGTAGATCGTCTCACGTTCTCACCACATGGCCGCTAGGATTGAAACCCAATGTTGATGAGAGCGACATGGGACGGTATGAAAGTATAAAAATATCATTGATCTAGAACAAGAAACTCCTTCGTATATTTATCCTCATCCCATGTTTTTGCCAATCCTCCAGGAAGGACGTAACATTGCAGGCCAGTCCGCCATTAAGCTTACTGACTCGACCTCGGTTGTCCGAGACGAATTTAAGCTTAACAACGGAAGATAGGAGGGGTAATACACGAGTGTGTTATGATGATACCTTGTGGCTGACGGCTTTATATTTGCGGTGTCCCATTGGCAAAAAATGCCCCGGGTCTGGACCTGGGAGGAGAAAGGATGCTCAGCCTCTTCTCCTCATGTATCCTTTCTCCCGGTTTAGCCACGGCGACCACCACCATGGCCATGATACTCCTACCAATACAAGCCTTTATTCTACCCTCTGCCGAGCGGCGAGGTATTCTTGGCACACAAAATGAGAAGGAGAATAAGAGGAATCCTCGGAAAAGTAAAGCTAGGGAGGGTGTGATCACGGAGAAATAGGAGAGTCAGTCAAATAAGCCTTTTCCTGCCCCTGCCATGCCCTTTTTTCGCCGAACCGGTAACGAAATATACAGCAAACAGTGAGTAAAGGCCAAGACATATAAAGAGGGCCAAGAAGCCAAGAAACGGACGACCGGCGACGTAGACGCTGTTGGTGTTCATGATGACGACGAGAATAATGAAATTATATGCGAAAGTTTCTCACAGCTTAGACTCATTTTTATTCTCCATGTTATGATCTACATGAGCCAATTTTCATACCGTTATAGAGCGTCTTGTTTTCCCGGTAGGATCGTTCCTGCCAAACGGACTTGGTGAGGTTCATATCTTGTGACAGATGACCACATGACGGCGCAGATACATCTAGAGCACGGACATCAGAAGGAGATGGAATAATTATAATAGCTTAAAAAAGGACCACCAGCCGCGAGGGAGCAATCTATTAGCCTATCGCTGCTTCATCTATTTTGCACTCTGTGGAGGTGTCCGTGTCTGGCGATCCCGTCAGCATCTCTTAAAGTGTTTCTTGAAATTGTAATATGGAGGAAGTGACGGATAGCTCCAAGAGCAGCAGGACAACGTCACTAGGGTTCATGAGCGGATGGCTTCATATCCACATTGGCGAAGTGTGTAAGCGGTCGGTTTTGGACCATCGTCGAAGCCTCATAATTCAAATATAAATACTTGTGGATGGTCTCTCTTGATTTCGAATTTTATATCTTCATCCTCACTCACAAGCACTCCTCGGCATCTTTTCGAGCATCTTTATTCTCACACAAAACTGTGTCCAAAAACACCCTTCAGCCGCCAACATGAAGTTCATTCAGATCCTTGCCGCCCTCTTCCTGGCCGCTACGGCCCACGCCGCCGTTGCCGACCTCCAGCGCGGCTGCACGGACCGCTGTCTCGAGGAGAGCAATGAGTGTGCCCGCCACGAGCACCGCGAGCACCACTGCGAGGAGGAGTTCCGTAAGTCTATCTCCCTTTGATGTAGATTGACGATACGGCTGCTAACTATTCAGACCGCTGCGAGGAGCGCTGCCACCATGAGCACGATCACCACAACTAGATACACTCTCAGCGGTGGAGTTTGGAAAGTTTTCCTGGAGAGCCAATAAATACTAGGAAGACAATTAAGGGGCGAGAAGAATGTCAAAAAGAATCCCGGCCTCATAGACAATCCGCTATGGTGCACATTATCCAGCGGCAGGAAACTTAAAATTACACAAACCCAATAAAACAGGGGATACTACAGAATATTGTCGTACATGCCTGCTCCTTCCTTGTTCTCTTTGTCGTCCTACTCCCAAATATCCCTGCCCACATAAATGTACTCCAGTTCGGGCCACGGTCCGTCCATACTCGGCCTCTCCACAAAAATAACATTGGGCTCACCTGGAATGACATCAAAGCCATTGTCACTAAACTTGATACCGCCGGCCTTTTCGACAAACACGAAACCTTTGACCGGCTTGTCTGCAGCCACAGTCACGGTACCGCTCAGCCAGTTTGGCGACAGATTATCGACATTGACAATGAGCCCTCGGTTGGGAAACTCGAGGTACTTGATTGGGTCTGGCCAGGACGTGTCTGTGCTGATGATATCATGGTACTCATCATACAATGTCACATGGATCACGCACGGCGACGAGCACCGTAGAAGCTGAGTGGTCCACCCGACCTCTGTTGGCCCTGTCTTGGTACCTTCTGTGCCTTTGCTGGCACCTTGGCCTGCTGGTATGGTCGAGTTTGGCCCCCCTTGAGAGTCAAAACTGCTGTTATCTCCAGCTTCGCTCTCGGTTTTGTCGGTGTCGTTTTTGTCTCCTCCAGTTTGAGACTGACGGATAGTGATTGGGTTGTGACGAGGGTCGGCAATGCTGCGAGCGCGTGATGTTGGAGACGTAGGGGAGGTTGGGCTTGTGTGTTTTGTGTGCTGTCGTTCTCGTTCCACATCATCGTAGCCTTTGACGTGATACTCTTCCTCTTTCGGAGCTTCAGCAGCTTGTTCCTTTGCTGTCGTCACAGTCTTTCCCCCGAGTTGTTCACTATCTCGTTCTTCCGAGATGGATGCTTTGTCGGAAAGCACCATTGAAGTGGTATTCGGGGACACGCCGTGGCTAAATTTATGCACCGGCACCATATCGCGACCAGTCTCGATGGAGATAAACCGAACTGATGTCATACAGGGTGCTTCATGCTGAAGTGAGCTTGAGACCCATACTTGGAATTCGACAGTCGGCGACAAATTGGGCTCAACATGCGCCGTATCTCGCTGCCAGCCAATGCCGGCTTTGCGGGTTGTCCAGTCATGGAACTTCCGCTGTACAGAAACGGCGAGCGGTGCCATGGCCCGCTTGATGGCGTAAAAAGCCGGCTTTGGAACTCCGTAGTAGTCCACGACTGACCAAGAGACAGTTGGCCAGCAGTCGTTCAGCTGCCATATCAGGGCACCACCGCATTGCCTATCTTCCCAGAGTTTGCGCCAGTTTTTGTATGCACATGCCACAGCATCTGCCTGGGCGACCTGGGTGAGGTGTCCAAAGGTCACCGGGTTGTCAAGCTCGAAAATGCGAAAGTTTTCGGCCACGTATTTGAGGAGCCGGAACTGGTGGCCGATGGCTTTGTTGCGGGCATCCATTGTCATGGATCCGGGCCAAAGTTGAGGACGTCTCCCAGAGCCGTCCTCACCGCTGACGTTCCGGCTGAGTGTGTCGTGGTGCGGATACGCCTGCATGCCAAACTCGCTCACAAAACGGCCTCCCATCGTCGCATACTCTTGGTAGTGATTCATGGCGCCATGCCAGACATTCCATTGGTGGATATCGCCGATCGAAGGGTCGACTTTGAGGGTTGTGCTTCGGGGGTCGCCGTATGGGCAGCCGGGCTGGTATGGTACGGCCTGGTAACCTTCCTGGACACCATAGCATTTAGATATGATATTCGGAAGAAGCTCCTCATAGATGTAACGCGCGGGAAATTTCGACTCCAGCCAAGAATGTCGATTCCGTGACGTCGAGTCGTACTGCAGGTCGTAGTGCTCTTTGAGTTGGTAGTCCTCGTTGTTTCCAGCCCACATCGCCAGTGATGGGTGCTTTTGCAGGCGAGCAACATTCTGGCTGGCTTCTTTCTCGACCGACTGCAGAAACTCTGTATCGTTTGCTGGATAGCTTGCACAGGCAAAGGCAAAGTCCTGCCATACTAGAATCCCACGCTCGTCACACATGTCGTAGAATTCGTCGTATTCGTAGATGCCACCACCCCAGATACGGACCATGACCTGGTTGCTCGTGATAAGCAGATCGAGCAATCGTTCATAGTTTGATTGTCGAAGGAACGAGTCGGCAGGGATCCAATTTGAGCCACCACAGAAAACGTCCACCCCATTTATTTGGAAGTAAAACGAGGTCCCATATTTGTCTGGCCGCTGGATGAGCTTTGACTGCCGAAAACCAAATGTCGACTCTGTTTTGTCCAGAACTTTCGTTCCCTCCTTGTCATGCATATATCTTGCTAGTAGCGTCAAGTGCATGTGTAGAGCGCCTGGCGTCCATAACCAGCAGGCCACCACAGTTCTGGGCTGGCAACCTGGAAACTGATGTCGTGACCCAATCTGTTATCTGACAGGTCGATGCCGACCTCGGTCTCCATCCGGGAAGTATCGTCACCGAAGGGCAAGGCGAGTTCGGCACGAAGTCGGAGGTTCCGAATGTTTCCATCGACAGTGACATGCGCCGTCACTTTTCCTTCTTTTCGGTCCTCACTCAAATGTGTCCATACGCGGACGGTGGCAATGCAACAGTCGTAACTGTCCAGAAGGACAGGCCTCCAAGGGCCGGCTGTATTCAGGATCGGGCCCCAGTCCCAACCCCATTGGTACTGAGCCTTGCGTATTGCAGCTCGGCCGATCTCTGTTTGGTGCACATGATATTCGTGTTTTGTGTCTTGGGAAACACGATTTAGGCCGGTAAGACGGGCTGGCTCAAATATGATGAGTAGCACGTTGTCTTCCTCCGTATTGTTGTGAAGACGATCTGTGACATCCACTGTGTATTCGACAAACATGTTGTTCGTGTTGAGGAGGTGAAGGTCATTCAAAGTCACCGTTGCTATGGTGTCGAGTCCCTTAAACACCAGACTTGTTCGTCTCCTTCGGACATCCCAGGCTTGCTGCTCTGTGGCATCACTCCATGCCTCGTCGGTTTGCTGTTTGGTAATATACTCCGGCGACCGAAAGCGACACGAGTAGGTCCACCGAAACTCGGCAACCCAGCGCGCATCGAACTCGTTCAAATCCTGGAATGGGTCGGCAATTTTATCAGGATGGTCTCCTTCAATCGCCATGAGATCCAGATGGACGACGGTTGGAACCTTTGCGACCTGAATCCATTGAGCTTCAGGATTAGTTGGTGAATGTCGAGTGACAAACCAGCCATCTTCGAGCTCTATTTTCTCTCTCTGGGACATCGTGGTGGCCTTTGGCTTGGTTCGACGTCGCCAATAAGGCAATATTCCAGCTACTCTAGAGAGCAAATGAAAATGACAAGCAACGCATAAAAATGGGAAGGAGACAATAAAATATATTGAAAAAAAGAAAAATAAATATGATACTGAGCACACAGCAGAAAGGAGCGGGGTGACTGAACCCCCAAATCTATCTGCCGGCTCACCAGAATATGAGGGGTGCGGCGTCGTATTTCGTATCCATAACCGTAAAAAATCGAACGCCGTACCTTTCAACCCGTTTCTCTGTCCTGTGTCGTATTTTCCGCAACAAAATCAGGCAACAGAAGGCAAACTCCATAAATTCGCAAAAAACTTTTGCTCTTCAACGCTTCTAGTTCTCTCTAGCCTCGCTTGTACATGCTGGGTATCGTCGGTCCTCGTAAATAGATATGCATCGTGACGATCTTTTGATCGCACCAAATGCGTCTTTTGTTGTCGCTTGTGTAGCGAGCCGATTAGTGTTTCTGATCTCCAGACTGCAGGTGGCTCTCAGTATGATTTCGTGACGAGCGTGGCATCGGAAAATACACGCCGTTGTCTCAGCCACCGGCCAGGCTGCATGACTGGGAATCTTCTTCCAGCTGGGGAAGGGAGTCCAATTTCAAAAAGTCACTTAATAAACTCGAGAAAGTTAGTTCTTTTCGTTCCTCAATATGACAAACTGATAGAGAGAGAAAGAGACGAGAATCAATCGCTTACCCATTTGCTGCGGTCGCGGTAGAGTCTTCTCGTCGTGAAATGTCGAGGACCGGAAACCTTGGCGCAGGGCCTTCTTCTGCAGCTTGGGGCCAGTCACTTTCTTTGACCAACGGGATGCACGCCGGGCGGCCTGGGTTGCATTCCCACCAACAGCCGATACCGCCTCCTTAAACCGAACGCTGCACGAAGACCGGCGGCCCAAAATGTCGTCGATACAAAGACCATCCTGCAAGGACTTCATGTCGTTGTACGACCAAGTCGGGGAAGGCCAACGCTCTCAAGGATGTCTGCATTGGCGCTGCGACGACGATCCGAGCGGTCGGTGTGCCGGCGGCGGAAACGGACAGGCTTGCGATCTTGTTGTGCCGGGGCGCAGTCCATCTCGTCGTCGCTAAAGTAGAGCATCTTCTGCTTGGTGGCACCGTTGTTGCTGTTGTTGTTGTTGTTGCTGTTGCGAGCACTGCGGCCGCGGGCGGAAAAGATATCAAATATCATGTCGATTGTATGCTACTTGAGAGTTGCGAGGTGTGCAGATGGAATTTCAAAAAGTTGGCCGCTGTTTGTGTTGGAAATGTGTTTGTGGGATGAGAGAGAGGATGCAGAGGTAAACAAGAAGAATGAAGGTGAGGAAGGAGGATGTGGAGATTTTGGAAGTGCAAAGAGGTCTTTGTTTTGAAGCCCTTCTTTGAACGATCGTTGAGGAAGGTACAAAAAAGGTGCGCGTGTCGCTCCTTCTCTTTATCAACTCAAACATAGCCGAGTCAATGCAATACAACAAAGACAAAGAGCTCAAAGTGGAAGGCGCGCGCTGCCTTGCAAACGAACAAAGAAGTCAAAAAGGGAAGCCACGATCGACAAAATGAGCTAGCTATTGGGCTTACTTATGGAATTCGCGACCGAGCAGAGGGATAAAGGCAATAAAGGCAATAAAGCAAAAACACGGCAATCTCATTCCTCACATTGCCCCTTTCACCAGCGTTTTCCCACTGTGGAAACAATCATCATGGCGCCTCTTCTTCCAATCAACATGACCCTGGAATGTGCATAGGATTCTGCATGAGAAAAAGTGCCCACCTTGGCTGTTTTGCAGCTTTTCGGACGACATTTTGCCTCTGACCTTGTGTAAGTGATCACGTGAATCTTACCAGAGAAGGGAAAGTAGCGGTCGACGCCACTTGTCGCTCGCTCCTTCCCGCCGCCAAAATCTTTAGTGCAGAAGGAGCAGCGCGTTGAAGTGGGTCGAATTGAAACAAACATCGCGACTCCTTTCCAATGAACTTGTGCATACTGTCCACTCGACCTCCTGCATATCCCATTTTCATCTCCTGCCTAAACAAAACCGCTATCAACACCACGCGGGCACCAATGGCAACACAGGTGACATCGTACTCGTGCGCGTTTTCGAGTGGCACAGCCGCAGACATCTGCGGGCAACATGCAGCGTTCAATTGCAGTCATGCACCTCCACGGAAACTCAAGACGAAACGAAGACAGAGGACGACTGCTCCCGATAAAAGACTCCGCGCTTCTTCCAGGACTGTCAAAAGCCCAAATACACGAGCTAGCCTTTCTCAAGCTACGCAAGGCTGTCCTCAAACGATGAGTGTCATCACTGTCATACTCCACACATTGACGATGTTCACATCCATGACGATGCTTTTACCGGTTGCTCCAAAATGAAACCACAAACTCTGCCCCGTAAATTACCGATTTGACAGGAAGCTGCCACGGCGCAGTACTGCCTCGCGGAAGAGCCTCACGAAGGCTGGGGGAAAAGATGCATATCCGAAATGCAGAAATCACATTCGGTCATTGGCGGGCTTGAACGGGCAGGCCAGCAAGAATCCGGCCCCCAACTCAACACACCCAAGGCGCTTACGGCAATGGGGTTTCGAGGTATCCCACCACCCTGCTGTATTTGTGCCTTCTCGCTCTTTTCTTTGCGGGATATGAGATGATCGCACGAGACATGTTTTTTTTCTTCGTCTTTCTCTTTTCCCCGGCCTGTAATTTCTCGGCAGTCCAACAAAGACAACAAGTCGCTGCCAACAACGATAACAACGACAACAGCAACAAAAAACATCTGAAAGTCAATTTATAACAGTTCTGTCTTGTCTTGAATGGCTTAGCCCATATATTAGCCCGTGTCCTACTCTTCAACATCAAACTCGGCAATTACGAACCAACCCCGTCAATCGCGACGACCGCACTGGTCATGACGGCCCCGGCTTCAAGCAAGGGCCGGCCGGACAATATTGAGCCTAGCCCACAAATGTCATACTACATACACCTTGAGAGACTGCCCGACGGTACTGAGCGCCTCATACGACAAGACGACCGGGAAGGGTGTTCTTGCGATTCCAAGTCTAGCCCGCACCAGACAAACTGCACAGACTTTGAGCAAGAGGCCAATCTTACTGGGCGTCCTCAACAACACTTCAAATGGAAAGTCAGCCAAGCCTACCACATAGCACGATACCCGTGTACTCCGAGCGAATACAGTGTCAGCATCAGCGATTTTGAGAGTGAAGGCGAAAGCGATGCCAAAGTCGACAGCAAAAGCGACGCTGGAAGCGACAATGGAAACGACAATGGAAGCGACATCGACATTGATGGCGGTGTCAAACTCGGAGTCGAAGGCACAAGTCCGCACCCATCTTCTCCAGCGCCTAGCCCCCATTCATGGGATGAGAAAGACGCCAACAACGAAGACACTGAGGCCGACGATAGCATTCCAACCAATAAGGACACTGAGACCAACGACGACACTGAAACCATCGACGACATTGAGGTCAACGACGATTTTGATATCAACGACTACATTGAGACCATCGACGACACTGCAGTTGACGATGACACGAAAGCCAAAAATGACACCAACACCGATTACAAGTCCGAAGCCAAAAACAACACCAAAAACAGAAACAAAATCATAGCCTCCGTCGAGACAGTAATTGATGGGATCGATGAAACCAATGACGACTTCAATATTGATGGCGAAGTCTATTTCGATGGACAAGTCAGAAGCCTGGCCGAAGTTGAAAGCGAGGCCGACTCTAAAGGTGACGTCGCAAGCGTGATCGATGCTAATGGCAACGTCAAAGGCAACATCAAAGCCGGAAGCAAGGTCCGTTTTGGTGATGAGACCAAAAGCAACACCGAAGATGAGGCCGGAGCCAGAAGCGCAAGCACAAGCCCACGACCTCCCCCAAATTTCATCTTTCGCCCTCAGCCACCGTGGAACGAAATGGACTTCATGGACTTCAAATCCAAAAGCAAAACGAAATCAATCTCAGCGGATAGCTCGATCTCGATGCGAAATAACATTCCCAGTCACGCGGACCTCGCCCGTGAACAGACACCGACCCTGCAAAACAGCCGTTATCCGGCTTATTCGACAATAGATGACAATGATTCCCTCTGGGCTGACCATTCTACGAACGATAGTTCCCGCTGGGACGACGACCATTGGGACGACGTCTGCTTCAGGACTGTCAGCTACGCTCAGGACGATGAAAACAGTGATATTACCCCAAGTGACAGTAAATCAACTGTATCAGGTGTGGCGCCGCCGAAAATTCCACCTCACACTCATCGTAACCCGAGGCCGGACAATGACAACAACAACAACAAGCAGGCAAATGTCAAAACGTATGGAAGGAGGACGTTCATGCCTGGTGTTGGAGCACGGCCTTTCGACTCTGATCCAAATCCATTCATGCCCCGACCATTTTCGTACCCCTTCAATACTGGCTTTCCTCATTCGTCCACATCCAATTCCGGTTTAAACCAGTCCGGCAGTGACAATGCACAGAATACAAAGTGGCAGCACTATGTGCCGCCGCCTCCTCCTCCTCCGCCATCTCCTCCGCCGCCACGGCCGCCACAACAATATTTCTATCAACCTTCACAGGTGGATCAGCCGCCGTACTCATTCCAGTCACAGCCACAGTCACAACAACAACAATTTGGGTATCAGCCATTTCCGTCGTATATGTACGGGCCTCCACCACCGCCGCCGCCGTCACAGGAAGTCCAGCCGTCGCCAGTGTGGCCGCCTTTGTTCGATCCGGCAAATCCCTACTACAGACCGATGCCGCCCAATTCTGCCGCACCTGGCTGGCCCGGCCCCAATGAGCAAACGCCTCCCGAAACCCCGGAAGAAAAAGACTCAAAAGAGGGACTGGGCGCCACGAATTCTAGGACGGGAGCTAGCACATATCTCAATGTACCCCGTATCAATACATATGGCCCAAAAAGCATCGATGGGGTAGCGAGTCCGACAGGATCTGGTTCAAATACAGGCACAACTAAAGTAGGATCCTGCACTGAGGCATCCAAGCCAACGAAACCTCCATTGTATAAAAGACTGTCCGAATCGGAAATTCGCCTCATCCGGATCCGGCCATTCACCAGTTCTCAAACTTTGAAAATGTCATTGGTCTCCACGTCATTGCAAAATCCGCCCCGGTATACAGCACTTTCCTATGCTTGGGGTGAGGGAACAGAGTCTGTCGAGGTGGACATTGATGGGCACATGCACCAAATCACGAGCAACTTATACGAGGCCCTGAGAGTGCTTCAGGAGAGGCACAGAGATGTTTTGTGCTGGGCGGATGCTCTTGCCATCAACCAGAAGGACCAGGCAGAAGTCACGGAGCAGGTCAAGTTGATGAGAGAGATCTACAGAGCAGCGGCCTCGGTGACTGTCTGGCTGGGAGAGTCGTCACACGACAGTGATTTGGCGCTTGATTTGATCCGTTCACTGGCAAAGCACAGCAATGCCAACAATGTAAGCGATCTACAGAAGCTTATCATGTCACCCAAATCCCGGCAAAGCTTTACTGCTCTCGCATCCCTTTTTGAGCGGCACTATTGGCGTCGTCTCTGGATCGTTCAGGAGATATTGAATGCGAGACATGTCAACATACTCTGCGGGTCCTCGAGCTTGCCTTGGGAGATGTATAAACGAGCCACTACAGCCATTCGCTGGCTCACTTCCTTTATCGACGAAACCTTTGCATCGTGGCTAGAAGACAACACTCAGTCTCTATATGTGTCGTCAAAAAGCCGCATGTCATACTCAGAAATCTTCCTGAAGCTTGGCCCGGCCCCGTTCGATGACATCAAGTCCCTTCTCTGGTCCAACCTAGGCTCAGACGAGAGGTCTATTGCGCTCAAGTTCCACATTGCTCTCTGCATCTGCCGGTCTAGATTTGCAACAAATGAGCGGGACAAGGTGTACGGCTTGTTGGGTGCCGTGCCAGAAGACGTGCAGAGGCACATTGTGCCCGACTACAGCATTACTGTCAAGGACGTGTACACCAAGGCAGCAGAATACATTATCAACGGGACAAAAAGTCTGGACATTTTGGGCAGTGCTTTCCATTTCCCTGTGCATATTACGCCCATGGGCCTGCCGAGTTGGGTGCCCGACTGGTCGCACATTTCGCCCATGAATCCCATCAACTGGCCTATTGATCGCTTCTCTGCTGGGTCCAAAGTAGACGCAGACTTCTGCCTGGACAGCCAGCACCACCAGGATCTGTCGATCCGGGCCATTGGTATCGACAAGGTGGCCCGTCGCGGTATTCCCGTCAACACCACCAATACTGTGGATGAGTTCATCATGGCTTTCATTAACTGGTTCGCCATGCTGCAAGGCCACATCCCAGACGATGCCACCGAATACCAGAGATTGCAGGCCGAGGAGAGCTTCTGTCGCATTCTCGTGCTCGACAATGTCCACCCTCTTTTCAAAAGTCCGTCCGATGTGTGGCGGCAGGTGACATTTTACCTGTTCGCATCGCTGGCCCGCAAAAACCTACCCGGCCTCATTCTCGACCCGCGCTTGGCGGCCTATGCCGACGAGGGCAGTGTCAACTTGCCCGGCATCAGCCACAACGCCATTATCCAAGAGTCCTTCTCGCCCGGTATGACCGGCCGGTCATTCTTCTTGACGAAATGTGGCATAATGGGCATGGGCAGTGGATACTTGGCGGCTGGCGACACGGCCGTGGTACCCTTTGGGTGCAGCACACCCTTGCTTTTACGCAGTGACGGCGAACACGGCAAGTACCGGCTGGTGAGCGATGCGTACCTGGACACTTACATGTATGGGCGAGCGATTGAAGAATTCAACAAGGGGAACGGCAAGCCAGAGCGGTTTACCGTGCACTGAGAGGTGCTCGAGGGGGAAAGGTAAGACGTTCGTAGTGTGGCGTGCGTTGAAAAGTGATTTCTTGCGGAAACCTGTTTTATTCCTGATCTGGGCATATTTCTTTGGAGTTTTGGTGGGCTTTTATGACTTATGATTGCTATGACTTGAAGTAAACAATACGTTGAAATGAACTTTACGACACCGATGTTTGTATTTAATTATTTTCGAATTGTTACCACATTTTAATTCAATTTGAAAAAAATATTACGGTTTGTTTTTGGTCATACTCATTTTCATAAAAAAGAAAACATAAATAAATTTGATTTTTCTCTGTGTCTTTTTTTTTATATAAAAAAAAGAAAAAAGAAGAAAAAAAAGAGAGAGAAAGTAAGAAGGAAAAGAAAGGATCGACATACCGTTTACTGCGACACTACCTGTCGAATTTGAGTCTCGATCTTATCACGTTTCCAGTTCGACATTACACCATTACGACACATGGCATCTTAAGTTTCCATGTGAGATTCCCGCGCTCACCGCCACGTATTGTCAGAGCATGCCCCCCATTTTCGTCCATTTTAACATGTGAAGGGCTGTCGTCAACTGCGGTTCCACGAAAATAGTGGATACTTTCCCTTGTCGGACCGTGTTCGTGGGGGCCTGCTCTTTCCGCAAGTGGAAATACAGAGAGCAAATGGAAGGTGCCAGATGCCAAGCCCAGGCGAGACAGAAAACGTGGTCGGTTGGGATCAAGATGTAGGTAAGTATCATGAAGTAGAAAGTAAATAACAAAACAAGACCATTGTACCAACAGTTTACCAAGCTTTTATTCCTCAACAATGAGCTTGTCAAGCCGTTTGGTTGGCTCCTTCCCCAGTTTGTTTTACTGTGGGGAGTTACAGTGAGATCCAACTGATCAAAACAGGCAGGTACGACTTGAGCCCAGTCAGGCGATAAATCTGGGGGAAAAAGGAAGGAACGAACGAAAGTGGCAACTCGCACGTTCAGGTTCCAGGGCCTGGCCGGGCTTGGGATCAGTCAGAACATGAAGAAAATGCACGAGCTTGGTCCTGTATTTCCGTATTATTGGAAGCCTGTGATTGGCCGAAAAGCGACGATGACGGATTGTCCAGGTGGGCTAACTTGCGGCTCGTGACCCCAACTTTTTTTTGGCGTGTGTTGGCGTGGTTGGGGGCCTGGGCCTGCATTATGGCAGGTGCACACCGCTACCGTGCCTACGGCGTCGCGGGCGCTCCTTCCTCTCTGACGTCGAGCATACGCACCCAGCCAAATTGGGGTAAATCTGCAGCGGCGCCTCCCGTCCATTTGCCTTCCTTTCTCACACTTCCCACGACCCAAGGACGCTTTTCAGCCCTCCGACAACCCCGGGAACTGCGCCTCGTGTTCTTTCGAGAGTAGTTTACGACTTCTGACCTCTTGATACGAATTTTGGAGTTCTCTCCTCTTTTGATTCCACCTCGAGCATGGCTCCGGCTGCACGATCGCAAACCTCCGCGCCGCAACCGGACTCGACCGCATAAACCTCGAAAGTCGACCCTTACCTACGACCTTTCGACGACATACCCCAGATTCGGGACCCTGCGACGACTTGACTAGACGCCGATTGAGTGTGCTCTGCCCATAGAGTCTCTTTTCGGACGATCTCCATGTCGAATCTCGCACCCGCGTGTGTATCTAGATTGCATTCCTTGACCCTCATTCCAACAACCGAGCCTTCCCCCTCGCCGATTTGCATGTGCTTTTTTGTACCTGGCCATGCCCTGTCGACTCCCACTTCCTCTATCTCTACGGCATACCCTCGAATAGACCTTTGAATAGACCTTCGATTAGACTTTGATCACAACAAACCACTACAGCACCACCGAAGATTACTACCACACGACACATTTCACCATGGGGGACTTCATCCTCTTGTCACGCGACGGCAGCCGCGATGGCAACGCGCCACCCAACAGTTTGCCATCCATATACAGCCTTGCGGGCCTCTTGAAGCGGGCGCGGGCACAACAGAGCGCGCCAGAGCCGCCAAACGCCACACAGCGGGTATCCTCGATCGCCACACGGCTGTCTGAATCGTTGAAAGCGCGTGTCAACCAGTCTCGCGAAGAGCGCCGTGTGGCCCAAGAACGCCATGAACGGCAGCAGATCCTTGAGTTGCGGATGGCAAATGTAAGCTACTCCCTCGAAGCAATTGTTATGTACACCACTAACAATCTAGGCCACAACATACAAAGAGTGGGAGGCAGCCGCCCATCTGCTTGACGAGCTCGACGAACACGAAACGTGGAAGGCCAGCAGCGACAGCGACGAATTCTACAACCCGGACCTCATCAAGGCACGGCTCAAGGACCTGGAGGATGCGCGCTTGTCGTCAGACATTCGGCGCATGATGCACCTTGTGCGCACAGCGTTGTCGCGCGATGTCGGCGGCATCAGCAGCGCCGGTCTCTACAACCACACACATACGGGCACCAAATACCTGGTGGAACGCTATGCCAAAGCCTCGGTCGACCTGATCCATGCGCTTGTCGACCGCACACGCAGTGCAGTAGCATTACCAAAGGGCCTGACGCACCGGGAGATGCTGGACCAATTGCTGTTGGCCCGCCGCAGCTACGGCCGCAGTGCTCTTGTTCTGAGTGGCGGCTCGGTGTACGGCATGGCGCATATCGGTGTGCTTAAGGCCCTGTTTGACCGTGGACTGCTACCCCGTATCATCTCGGGCACGTCGGCCGGATCTATTGTGGCGGCCGTCGTGTGCACACGGACCGACGAGGAAATCCCGGCGCTGTTGACGCGTTTTGCCCACGGCGACTTGGCCGTCTTTACCGACAAGGACAATCCGGACTCGTGGCTGACACACATCGGCCGTGCCCTGCGGTACGGTGCCTGGCACGACAGCCGGCACATTGCACGCGTAATGCGTGATTTGATGGGCGATATCACCTTCCAAGAGGCCTTCAATCGAACACGGCGGATCCTGAACATCACAGTATCGTCAAAGCCCGGTCTACAGCTGCCACCACTTCTCAACTACCTGACTGCTCCCGACGTTATCATCTGGTCGGCTGTCGTTGCTTCCTGTTCCATCCCGGGCGTGTTCGACCCGCGGCCACTGCTTGTCCGCGATGCCGAAACGGGCGAACATGTCCCCTGGGATCCGGCCGAGCAGCTGTGGATCGACGGCTCGCTCGACAACGATGTCCCAGTCGAGCGTTTAGGAGAGATGTTGAACGTCAACCACTTTATCGTCTCGCAGACAAACCCACACATTGTCTTGTTTGTGAACAACGACGAAAAGGTCGATGCGCCGCACGACAATGGCGGTCGCGCGTCGAAAACATCCATTAGCGAGATCTTGTACACTTTGGGCTGGCTCAGCAAGTCTGAGGCCATCTACTACTTGGAGACCCTGGTGGATATGGGCATGTTTCGCGGTGGTTTGAGTATGCTGTTGCAGATGCTCAACCAACGCTACACTGCGGACATTAATATCCTGCCGCGCATGAGCCTGGCATGGGGCACCAACCTGATCCGCAACCCGACCACCGAGTTTATGCTCGAGGCCTGCCGTGTCGGCGAGCAGGCAACGTGGCCCAGCATCTCCCGTATCGAGCAGGCGTGTGCTGTCGAGGTGGCTCTGGACAAGGCCGTGCACACCTTGCGGGAGCGCATCGCTTTCAGCGACAGCCAGGTCAACCTACGGCGGTTCTTTACGGGGTCGTACGAGCTCGGCGTGCGCGGCAACAGTCTGACCGGTGGCGCTCCTCTTGTTGGTGTGGGCGTTGACGATGGACCTGGTGCTGGAGCAAGCGCTGCCTGCACAGTCGACAGCAACGACGGCGACACCGACCCGACATCCGTCAACAACATGATGTCCCCGCTGGCTACCTTGCACCATTCACCTTCGTTCTCACGCAGTCGTTCGCCCATTGCTTACCGCCAGAGCCAGCACCACCACAGCCACAGCCACCAGCTGCACGGCCAGGGCGGCGGGAGCGGCAGCCACCACCGGCGGCACAAGCGTCGCGGTTCCGGTGGCAGTATCCAGCTGTCGGCCCGGCGGCGGCATAATCGGCACGCTCTCGAAACAATTTTGAGCGAGGATGGCGGAATGACACAGGACTCGGACAGCCACAATGTGGACGACAACGGACTATCCCTGGCGGCCCGGCGTGGCATGGCCGATATGAATTTGTCGGAATTCTTTGACGGGCGCGAGGGCGGTAGAGGTGGTACTCCAGGCGACGATAGTAGCCGCCCCCACCTGACACACAGTGTCAGCTACTATGGCGTGCCTCCGCACATGACGACGCAAGTGGCCGGTGCGGGCTATTCGCATCACCATATGAACCACCGCTCGCCGGCATCGTACCGTGGCGCCGTCAAGCAGAATAGCCTGCAGCAGCTGCCGATGTCGACGACACACTCCAACGCGCAGACACCCTCGCCGACGACATCCTTCACGCGCAAAGGCTACAACTGGGGCTTTGGTGACCGGTCGGTCGGCGGTCTAACGCCGTTTATGCATTTGAGTGCCCCCGACTTAAACAATAACGGAGAGGGTGGTGACGAAGATGACTCCCCGCTTCTGCAGATGAAGTCCCGGCAGCGGAGAACACGGCGGAACTCGTCGACCTCTTCGGCCGTCTCGGCCGTCTCGGCGGCAGCAGCAGCAGCTGTGGCGGCGGCACACCATGCCGTGATGCAGGCTGTTGGTGGGAGTGGAGCAGGGAGTGGAGCTGGTAGTGGAAGCGGTGCTGGCGGTCCAACGACAATCACAGAACCCCAGTCACCGCGTGTACAGCGGATGCAGCCCATCCCGTCGAACTCGGCCCTGCCTACAATGACGCGCGTGTCGAGCACGACGTGGTATCCGGGTGTGCTGCCGCCTTCGTCGCTGTCCGTGTCTCGGCGGGCATCGCGCGACGACACATCAGAAGAGACGCAAGAGGATGGCGAGGACGATACGAGCGGCGACTACGACCCGTACGATAGAGAGGAGAACGACAAAGGCGAAGCCTCTACTAGAAAAGCACCAGCCAGGGCTTCCCACACACCACCCCGGCAAGTGCGTTTGATGCGCCGCTGCAAGTCCGTTCCGGCCATGGTGATCAACGAAGGTCACGAAGAGAAGGACAAGCAGCACTCAAAGCACCATCACCAGCACGTCGCCGCGCCCAGCGCGCCCCGTACACCACCGTCCAAGCGGCGCAACCTGTCGCAAGAGTCGGTCGAACACGACCATACCGAGGTGGAAGTCCATTCTGGTGAAGACGTTGACGTTGACGCCGACAACAACGACTCGGACGCCGATGACAGCGACGTGTTTATGGGCGGCAGTGGACGTCGTGCTCAACAAAAGTCCGTCTTTCCTGCCGCGACCGCCGCAGCGAGCGACTGACTCGCTTTGGGTGAGAACGACTCCTCCGGCAGCAACTGGCACAGCGGGATCATCACGCCCATTCCTGGCCATGAACACAACCACAACCACGACCACAGCCGCCGAACTAATCACACTAGTCGACGCAAGTCGGCCATAACCCCATCGACTGTCAGTGAAGACGAGGGCTGGATGGGGTGGTGATTTACGAGACATATATATTTTGCATGTATGACGATCTTAGGAGTATTTATGAAGACAAACTTTCGAGGAAGACATTACACGACACATACATCGTACATAGCATCAAATAGACAGCATTTTGGGAGGTTTGCATAATCGTAGCATTTATTGACATTATTTTTTAAATTAATTTTATTACATGTGCATTATTGGGTATCAATTCTTTTGACAGTAAATATGTACAGTTCTAGGTGGAAAGGCTATGGCGTCTTCACTGTCGTCGACGATTCATCTTCCGTCTTTGTCTCCTCTGTCAAGTCGGCTGCAAACCGGCTTATAGCTTCCTGCAAGTCATAGTATGTCCGCCCTTCAGCCCAGAAGTGGCCGGCCGTAGGCACTTCGAGGGCGTGAAAGAGTGGCTGTTTCGATGCTCCCACGGCCGATGTTGCCGTCAGACCTGCTGCCCATGTCCGCATCTTTTTGAGCGAGACAAATCCGTCGGCGTCGCCGTAGACGACAAGCGTCGGGTTGCTCGCAAACTTGTTGTTGGTCTCGCTGCTGTTGATGGCCCGGTCGGTGACGACGGCCACATCGTCCTTGCCATCACCGTGGGCCACATCGGCCAGGGTGTCGTCCGTCGGCGGCGGCGCCCGCTTCCGCTTGAAGAAACCGCCGCCGCTGACGGTGGCTGCGGCACCAAAGGACATGGTCGCCAGGCTGGTGGCCAGCCCGACGGGTGGAGACACCAGGAGATAGGCAGGACGGGCAGGGACCAGGCCCGTCACGGCAGAGAGGGTTGTCGATTTCAAGTCGTCATCGCCACCTGCTGCTGCTGCTGATGCTGGCTCGTCTTTGTGTGTGCTGTGCCTGACCCTAGCAAGCAACCCAGCGACGCCTCGTCCACTGCCTTCTCCATCGCTGTGTGTCTCGCCGCTGTGGGACCGGACATGGGAGTTGGCATGGCCGTTGCCGCTGCTGCTCCGACCATGGCTGTGGCCGAGTCCTCGGTGGTCTCCCGACAAAGAGCGCCGTGGTGATGAGGGAGAACTGAGGATATGGCGCATGGACCCACCAGCGCTTCCCCCAGAAACTTCATGGCTCTTTCTCCGCCAGTGGCCGTCGTCGTCCCCACCGCCTGTGCGCACGCCCATACTCAAACGGGCCTCGCCGCGGCGGGCTTTTGTCGGAGATGTTTTCATTGTAGAAGCAGCTGCTGAGGATGCCGCTGCAAAGTCGGCATTCTGGATGGCGGCCCAGCGTGCCGCCCGTAACCGTACTTCGGCTGCTGGTGAGCCGCGCAGTGGACGCACAAAGTTGGCCAAAATCGTGGCCAGTGGTGGTAGCAAAGTCGTGACCATGGCGCCGTATGAGTAGCCAGCCATCAAGAGAGTTGGTGTTGGTGATGGTGATGGCGGTGTCGGCGGTGGTGCAGATGTGGGCCCGACTCTGGCCAGCTCTTTGTCGCCGTAGGGATCGAGAAAGTGCGCAAAGTAGTACAGAAACCCGGCAATGGTCATGTAGTCGCCGGCCTCGGGTTTGGCCGTCCATGAGGTGCGGCCCTGTGATTTGCGTCCTGCACCGCGGAAATTGAATGTTGCGACGACAAAGGAGGAGGATGGTGAAGACAGCAGTGTTTGGGCGACCATCTTTACAATGGGGTCGTTGTAGGAGCCGCCCATGGGCGCATAGGGATGGGCGACAATGGCGGCATGGCCGCGCCAGCGAGGAAGATGAGCATCGGAGGAGGAGGAGGAAGAAGAAGAGAAAGAAGAACCGCCCGTGGCGACAGCGAGGATCGACGGAGGCAGATAGATACGGCAGTCGAGTGGTATGCCGTCGTGGATGCTGGGGAGTGTCAAGGTGAGCGTCGGGTCGGGGAGAGGTTCGTCCATATCGGCGGTTCGTGGGGATAGAGAAGAACGAGAAGAGGTGTGAGGAAAGGTGTGAGGTTGAAGATTGATTGAAGAAGTCGAGATTGTACTTTGAGTCAATTGAAACTGCAGCTAGCGACGCAAAGGTTATAAAGCAAGCTCGATTTCGTAACCGCCTGCTGCCATGTGCCGCGTATCGTGAGTCCCAATAGACGCGGGAGGCTGAAGGCGGGAGAAGTAGGGACGAAAGAGTTTACGATAAGAGGAAAGGATCGTGGGTTTTGCCGTCTTAAGCTGTTGCCTTCGGCGTGGCTTTGTTTTGATACGTCGGAATGGCGGGGGCTGCTGCAGGAACATTCCTCCAAGCCTTGCAGGGCGCTGTTCGCTAGGTCAGGCAGGACTCGGCGGTATTTTTAGCGTGCCACAGCGCGTTATTTTCAGATCGGCCCCTGTACGTCTAACGAGTTCCGACCAGAATTGACGTCATTCTGCACTGAGACAGGGCTCGGCCGGTAGTCATTTAGTGGTGGTGAGAGCCAAATTTTGCAGTGCCGAGGCATGCAATGGTATTCGCCTTTTTGCTTTCTTCATCAACAACTGATCCCCCTTTTAAAGTCAACGTCTTTGATTTTGATTTTGATTTATTTTGATTGTTATTTATATCATAATCATATTCTCTACCGATACCATAACGCCCGTTTTCGTTGTCAAAAATATAAAGCCGACCCATCCTTCAACGCCCAAAAAAATAAAATAAGAAAAAAGACAATCGTCTTCATCTTCATCTCGATCCATCGTCTCATCTCATCTCATCGTCGATCACTGTTACACAGCCGACCTTTTCACATCTCATAACAACGTGGCCAAGACAGCCACGCCGGCCGTCAGTGCCAAGACTGAAGACATCGACGACACACTCTCCAGCACACTCAGACGACCGCCGCCCGACTTGGCTGCCGAGCTCGTGCTGGATGCGCCGCCGCTGCCGCCCGTCGTGCCCGTACTCGCACCGCCCGCGACGCTCGCATTCGCGCCCAAGCCGCCCACCAGGTTTGTCGCATTGTTGAGCTGCACCATATCGGGCAGCAGCGCCGTGTACGGGTCCACCAGGCTGCTCTCGCCATAGGGCGCATCGTAGTCAATCGTAAACAGCACGACCGAGCTCTTGCAGTCGCTGTTGAGGACTTCAACTTCACCGGGCAGGCTGCAGTCGCCGTTGATGCACATGTTGGTGCCGTCGTCGGCAAAGTTGGCCGACCCAAACAAGCCCGTGTCGTTGTTAAAGACGGCCTTGCTGGTAAAGGCGCCGTCGCCCGTCATGCGGGCACGAATGTAGGGCGGGTTGACGCAGGAGTCATCGTTGAAGCTGGAGATGAGCGGGAAGTTGACGCTGACGCCGTAGCCGAGGGGCAGGATTCTCCCCGAAGACGACGAGGAGTTCGACGACGAATGGGCCTTGTCGATAAAGGCTTGAGCGAGATTGGCCGCCAGACGGCCCATGATGGTCGCCGGGTCTTGAAGGCCGGCTTTTGTCGTCGCCTGGATGTCGTAGTAGGCCGTCTGTGTGCCGTAGGTGCCGGCATAGGCAATGGCCGGGATGCCACGGGCAATGGCCGTTTGGGTCGCCCCGAGCGTGCCTGATATGCCGTACAAAAAGGGCCCAATGTTGGGTCCGTAGTTGGGACCGGCCATGACAAGATCAGGCACGCTGAAATTCGCGTGGTTGGGGAGCACGTAGTCGAGCGCCACCAGCACCTGTGTCGCCGGCGAGCCGTTGTAGTACCAAATGTGGTCATCGTTGGGATCGGTGCCGATGGATGGCGCGCCGCTCTTCACAATGCCAAACTCAGTATCGCTCGTCAGCTTGGCGTTATTAGCAAAGATGAGCCGCGAGCCCTGGCCCGACTGGTCGCTCGACGAGGCCACAATGTAGCAGTTGTGCCCGAGGGCTGTCATGGCGTGGTACATGGCGCGAATGTTGGCCGTCCCGAAGCCGTCGTCGTTCTGACAACAAGTGGTTAGCAGAGATGATGCATTTGAAAATGGAGATCTGGACTCACCGTGATCAGAACATTGAGGCCCTCGACACTGGCGGCCAGCGAGAGGCTGGCGACGAGTGACGCAGTCTTCATGGTGAGAGTGTGCGATTGAGAAAAGAAAGATGTCGAGGAAGAAGTCGGAGAATAAGTGACTGCAAAGAAATGCGCCGCTTTTATTGCTTTTCAATCTGGAGAGTGCAGGACAAAGTCTCTTGTTTGACGTAGATTGCTGTGCCACTTGTGCGCTGTCCGATTTGCTGGCTGTGTTGCGCCGCCCGTGTCTATCGATCGTTATGCGCGAGTGCCGTGAGCCGTCGCAAGAGAAGTGCAAGAATGAACTGAGGAAAGAAAACAAGAAGAAGACGAAAGAAAAGAGAAGAAGACCTCAAAATCAATCGAAACAACAACAAAAAAAAACAGCTGCACGTCCCTCGACCCCAGACAAAAGATGTGGCGAGTTTGTGCAGATCCCCAACCCAGAGCGCACGGGACGATTCAATTCGAGGGAAATATTGGTAGGATACGAGGTGAAGTCGCAAAAGGCAAAAGGGTAAAAAGAGGAGACGCAGGGACCGGTCCAGATCACATCCTAGCTCGCCAGAATCGCAATAGTCTACCGCTCGCTCAATTGACACCTTGCAGCACGTGCTGCCTTCCCCTTTCTTGTCTGGTCTAGCCTCTCGCCGAATTTCCATTTTGGGAAGGCAAGGGCAGGCTGTGCCCGAGGAGCGAATGGTGCCTGGATCGTTCCTGCCTCGCCTGTCCCGCCATCGCGATTGCCGTTTCTTGGCTTGGAAAGAGTCGCTCCTTCTGTTTTTTGTCTGTCTCGGAATGCGCTTCGTCCCGCAGCGCTCTTGCCATTTTTGGTCCTCCAGAATTATCGCGAACAAGTCTCAACCTCACCTGTTCTGCTCAATTTGCATTGCAAAAAAGCTTCATAAATGCAAGACATGACGCTGGTCTTCAACAATCACAATGGGCTTGTGGTTTAGTGGTATAATTTTCCCTTAGCATGGGAAAGGTCCTGGGTTCGATTCCCAGCAAGTCCATTTTTTTGCGTTTCTTTAGCATGCAATTTGCTAGTCATGATTCTCCCTCAGCATGCACCAAGAGAAAAGTCTATCGCAACATAATTTTTGATCACAGCAACAAATTTTTGGTTCGAGTCAGTTTATTTTTTTAGTTATCGATTATGCCATCCTTCTTTCAAATTCGATGCCTCCCAAGATGAATCGATGCCTGCTGTCAAAATCAGACACAAAAGGTCCTGTCACTTCTGTCAAACCTTGTACGGAGTACTTGTAACTGAACTAGCGACTTTAAGCTTCACATCCTTCGGTCTGGACCGTTCGGACCCCTTGCCCTCCACATCCTCTATTGCACAACATCTGATTGGATCGCGGCAACCACGCTCACACCTCACGTCGCCGCTGTCCGCACGCCACCCGACGTTGCTGCTGTCTTGATCTCTTGTCGGTGGTCGATCCCAGACAACACTTCCTTCTCTTGATGCACGGCAATGTGGTTGTTCAGCAGGTGGCTCGGGTCACGCACGAACCATGCACAACCCAAAGCCAGCGCGCCGAACGGTACCATGGTATAAAACACGAGCCGGAACGCGCTGGCATATGTATTGCGGAAGGCCACCGAGGTGGCCGCCTTGATGGCATCGCTGACGCCACCCGGGACAGCGTCAAACGCGTGCGGCACACCGACAGCGTTCTCGATGACGGCCGGCACGAGCGCGGTCAGACTGCCATTAGTAGACGCGTTGAAGCCGGCACCGAGTGCAGCTGCCACAATGTTGCCGCCCAGATTACGGTTGACGGCGCTGTTCATAATCGTGCTGAAGACGGCATTACCCACGGATCCACCGGCACTCCGGAACGTGCCAAGCAGACCGGCCGACAGTCCCAGCTCTTCCACAGGCACAAACAGACCTGATGACACGTACGCCAGGCTTGTCACCCATGTGAAACAGCTCTGGCCAAACAGTTGCATCGCCGACCAAGCCGCCTTATTTGTGGGGACAACGGCGGCGTACGCTCCCGTAAAGGCCGTCTGGATGACGAGCGCCAGCAGAATCTGGAGCCGGACATGCTTGATGCGGTGTACGAGGGAAGGCAAGATCCAACCGCCCAGCACACCCGAAAAGTTCGCCGGGATCATCGTAATGCCAATCTGGATCGGGTCATTGGTGAACATGTACAGCGTGCCCTGCGGACCGAGCGTGACGACCCCTTGCCAGATCATGCCACTGACAAATAGGATGACGAGGTGGACAGTGAACTCGCGGAACAGGGCGAACAAGTGACGCGGGAAGATGGGATGCTTCGGGATAGGCGAAAAGTCGTATGCAAAGCAGCCGCCAAACACGATTGCGCCCACAATGATGGTGGCTGCCACCATGGACACGGAGTAATCGCTGCGGCCCAGGTACGTGATGCCTACCAAGAAGATTGTGAGGCCTGCCGCAAACAGGCCCAGCCCCACAAAATCGAGCTCCCGGAACTCGTCCCAACGGGACTTGTCGTAGTCGTGCTGCGGGCGCGACGGCGGATAGTAAAAGTAGGCTGTGCCGGCGATGACAAACACGCTGTAGATGATGACAATATAGTAGCACCACCGCCACGATGCATGCACAAACAGCTGCGTGCCCAGGTACACACTGAGTGCACCCCAGGGGATGTTGATGCAGAATTCGGTCCAGCCGATGCCCGCGCCACGGTACTTATTGGGCAGCAACTCCTGAATGCCGGGGTAGCTGACAAAGATGACGCCTGCACCAAAGCCGATGATTGTTGTACCTGCAGCCACGGTCGTTGTCGCATTAGCCGTACACCCGACGATGCCGCCAATAAGAGTCAGGACCTGTCCGAACAGCAAGACGTAGCGCCGGCCAAAGATATCGCTGAGACCACCGGCAATCGAGAAAGAGACGGCCGACGCCACCGACCAGCCGCCCGGGATCCACAAAATGTTGTCCGTATCATTGAGTGTTTGGCCGATTTGTTGGAGGATGCCTGTCGGAAGGAGGAGACCGGCACTGATGCAAGGGATGTACGACATGCCCATGAACTGGAGTCTAGTCAGTAGCTGTCGTCAGTTTCAAACGATGGGACCGAAACATACAAACACAGCCATAAGTGTCGACCAAGATACCGTCTCTTCATCGTCGTTGATGGCAGCCAAGACAGGCGGAGCGGCCTCTGTATCTGGAGTCGGTTTGTCGACCAGAGCCGGGTGCTCCAAATTGGTCACGGCCTGGTGGATACCATTCTTCTCTTCCTCGACGGCTGCCATTGTGTAGATTTCGACTGAGCAGACTAGAATTCGGAAAATATTGTGTACAGACACTGGTCAGATGTCACCCAAGGATCATCACTTCAGAACCATGATCGAAAGAAAGAGAGAGGGGACAAGTTTAAAAACCGGAATCAAGTGGATATGATCTCCTTTTGTTACGAATCTCCCCTGGTCATTCTTCCCATTTGCCACTCTTTTTCTTCATTTCTTTTCTCTCCCGCTTTCTATCTACGCAGACAGACCCTGACCCTGACCCTAACACGATCTCTGATATACATAAAGCCGGAATGAGATGGGAAGGTCGGTGAAAATTACCCGGGAGTTTCTCCCTATTCGAACCGATAAAACAACGTCTGCTGCAAACTATGACAGGTCCAACACAAACCCAATTCCCATCCCGTCTGGTCTAATAGACCCGGTGGTCGCACACGAGCGGCACAGCAGCGCATCAGGGGGGGAGGGTCAACACGCAATGCAGAAGGAAAATGGACGACAAAATTCAAAAGGGGCAAAGGAGAACGATGCAGTCTTGAAGAAAAAGAAAAGAAAGAAAGAAAACACGGTCCGGAGGTAGACAGCTCAATCAAGACAGACTAGTCGCCGACAGACAGGATAACTCGGAATTATCCAGGGCCAAGAGTTGCCCAGACGGCCAGCTCACGGATGGAAGCATTCGGATAGTACGGTCGGATGGGGGTTGCAGAGCCTCATTATTCGTGAGCGCACAGTGTACAGTGCATTGCATGGAAGAACAGGAGATAGGTGCTATAATTGTGTGAACCACTTTGCCGCCCTGCCGTCAATATTGCACTTTTTGTCCGTCTTTCCATGCAACTACAACCGCGCGGCACGCGAGGATCTTGTGCTGTTGCAACTTGCAATACATTGGGCCGTCGTGGTCCAACGAATCCTTCAAGAGATGGCTGTTTCGAGGCGACAAATGAAGAAAGGGAAAGGAGGTAGTGTTGAACGAGCTGAAAGCACTCGAAGGGCTGGGTTGCTCTCGGCAGTTTCCTCAACATGCTGCTATTGGACAATAACTTGAGACGCAGGACGCGCCTTTGCAATGTGCACAACTATGTCATGGAAAAAATAGAAGTTCAGGCCCGATACCTCTCTGTCCTCCTGTCTCTCTCTGTTGTACAGGTCAAATATAACGTGGCGGCGTGGAAAATGCTGTTAACCACGAGCGATGGGCGTCTCGCTGCGCAGAACGCCACATCGTGAGTGCGAGGCTGAAAAGAAATTTGTGTGGTACATCGCTGAACCTAGCCGCCGACCGCCGAACCCCCTTGGACTTTTTGTGAATATTACTACTGTAAAGTCCTGGTATAATATGCGAACACTACCCGAGAATATTGAATCTTCACATCAATACACATTATACCTTTATCACCACATCAAAAAAAAAAAATATGTTAACATTTCAATCATCTCAACCATGTCTTATTCTCCATCATTACGCAATGACCATCCTCTGGCATTTTTTACTTTTCTTTTGTGTGCTCATCGATGGCGTATCCTGGCACTGATCAGACTTGGCTACTGGATACCTTTTTTGTCCTTGCTGTCGAGTATGGCATGGTTGGCTGGCAGTTTTGCAATTTGGAAGGTTACGCTCCGTAATGTGCTGCTCGTCGCCCTCTTATCAATACTGCTTAGAAATGTGGGTTTATATCCCATTGCTTTTCAAAACCACCGTCTGTTTTATATTTGAGAGCAGAAGGAAAGGTAGAACCAAAGGAGCTGTAAGTCATTCAACACAATGTCCTTTCGGCCGAACTCGCATCATCGATATGAGCTCCAATTCTCTCTTCTTTGCTGATGCCATATACGATGAGCTGCGTTATAATGCCCACGCCTGCATTGGCCGTGCCCCAGACAATGGCGCGTGATGCATGTTCTCGCCGGGTGTAAAAGGCAGCCGTAATCAAAAGAAAGGCCGGTGCAATAGTCGACTCTGCGGCACCTTGCAGTGCCCGCAGGGTCATGATGGTGGCAAAGTTGTTGGAAAAGCCGATGCACAGCACAAAAATGCCCCAGATCAACATGCACCCAGCCAGTGTCCACCGCAAGCTTGTCTGCTGCATCAAGTAGTTTCCAGGAAGTTCGGCCACGAGATAGGCCAGGTAAAAAATGGTGGTGAGCCAGTTGTACTGCTGTCCAACTAAGTGGACGTCTGTCTTGAGGCCAAAGGTAGCCTGGACCGACACGGAAATCTTGTCTGCCTGTTGGGTCCCGTAGCAGAACCACATGACAGGCAGCAAAATCAGATCAATCTTCCAGATGACGCGTC
The DNA here is from genome assembly GCA_016097105.2 of Sporothrix variecibatus. Lineage (NCBI taxonomy): Eukaryota > Fungi > Ascomycota > Sordariomycetes > Ophiostomatales > Ophiostomataceae > Sporothrix > Sporothrix variecibatus. The sequence continues at coordinate 4,657,424 of JADMNI010000001.1, read as the reverse complement.
GGTAGTCGGCATCGGAGTAGCAGTGGCTGTCGGCGGCGTTGACTGTGTCGATGGCGAGGGACAGGGCATGGCTGCTGTCGGGAACTGCGGTGAGGACAGCATCATTGTGTGTGTTCTCACCCGAGTCATCGGTGACGGTCAAAGTCGTGATAATTACTGTTTTCTCGTCCATGTTGAATGTTTGTTGGCTATTTTGGTTGTGCTGGAGGCTGCAGAGTCTCAATGAAGATCAGAAACTACCAGGCCTATTACTTTTCATATATGTTTTACAAAATAGGGGTGTAAACACACAGAGGTCCCCCGCTCAACTTGCAAATTCACGACAACTCAGAACTCAGCCACCTCCGCAACCAACAATACGAGAACAGGGCATCCGTGCCCAGTGAGACGTTGCTGGTTGAAAATCGTGTCGTGCATTTCCGGTTCACTACGCTCGGCAACTTCACTCCGTGTCCCGTTTCGATCATTGGTTCCTGGTTGGTATATTTGGTACCTAACGGGCGCTTAATCTCACAATGATGCCTTGAAGGGCTGAGCAAAGAAGCCCCATGATAAACAGTGGAAGGAATATGATATCCGCTTTGGGAATATCCTCCGCCCGTGGATTCGTCCGACTTCAGCGCCATATGCACAGCTTTGAGTCTAATCAGAGGGCAAGCGTCCACTGTGATATTGATTAGGTACCTGATAACACAACAAGAAAATTGCTTTAGTGAAATTAGTACCAGAGTTTGGTAAACAAAAATGTATTCTAGTCTTGCTCTATTGTCCGTCTCTAAATTAACTCTACTCCTGATTCATAATGACCATCTTAATGTGCTTCCTCGCCTGTTGGGCTTCGAACGCCTCTTCTATTCTAGTTAAGGAATACATCCCTGTGATGAGAGGCTCCAGGTCGACTTTCTTTGATGTAATCAACACGACAGCTTCCTCATAGCAGTCATGTGTGTACGCACGATACCAAGCAAGTTTAGCTCTCTGGCTGTCAGTGCCAGCAGTGGAATGGGTGTCAAAGACCGGTCCAAGTCCAGACCAGCCTGCACCAGAGTCCCGCCTGCTTTGAGAAGATGCAAGCCAAGCTGAACACAAGAAGCAGCACCGGTAGTCTCGACCACAACATCAAATCCATAGGTAATACCATTGTCGGCTAGAGTCGACTTAGCACAGTCTGCAATCCATGGTTCTTCTTTTGGTGAGTCGATAGAAGGTTTCCTCTCTAGAGTGATTGCCTTTGTTGCTCCGTACTTCTCTGCAAACTTTTGTTCTCGGGTGCATTGCGGTCAAACATGACCACTGTTTGCACGCCGCGGGCTTTGGCGACGGCCAGGACCAGAAGACCCAAAGGACCACAACCCGTGATGACCAGTGTCTTGTCAGAAGAAATATTGGCTCGGCTAGCAATCTGTACGGCCACAGCCAGCGGTTGGATAGAACCAGCCACGGGCCACGAGCAGAGATCAAAATCATCTGGAAGGGCACCGTGCGGGAAGCTTTGCACGTATAAAATTGACAAAATGTGCCATCCACGGGTCCAGTCCGCAGTATTTGAGCGGGCACAGATATTTGTCTGCCACGGAGACAAAACTCACACTTGCCACAGGTCTCGTCGGGCATAATAGCCACGCGCTGGCCAATGTGTCTCCCCGCAACAACAGGGCCGACGGCAAGAACAATGCCTGCCGACTCATGCCCCAAGATGAGTGGCCGTGATTTGTGTCCCTCTGAATTCAAGTCTGTGCCGAATTTGTGGTCTGCTTTCCAGGCGTGGCCATCAGAGCCGCACATGCCGGTGACGACGACTTTGATGAGAAGTTTCGCCATCTTCGGGCGCTCGGACGGGTCGTTGCTGGATTTCGAGCTGCCGCGGGCCGACCCAGGCGACTGCACGGTTGGATTCAGGTAGGGGAGTGTTCGGGATACGGGCCATGACGGATTATTTGTTTGAATATTGTCGTCGCAGTAATTGTGTGCAAACGCATTGATGGTCATTAGAGTGACCAAAACTCTATTTTGACAGCCAGCTAATTTTGTTTCTTTCAAAGTGATGTGCTCGTCCGACTTTTGGTCCGGATTCGGATTCTCGACAGGGACCGACTCCGTTTTCCACCGGGGGAAGATAAGGACGGAAGAGAAGTAGCAGGGCTGGCCCACGATAAACAAATATTATGTGAGAAATAAGGGAGTATCCGGTCTTTTGTTGTCTTCGGTCGTAATTTCGACGTCAGACCGGATATGTTCGTGTAAGTCTTGAGTCGATAAGTTTTGTTGCTTGGTAAATCATTTTGCCAATTTGAGATGTTGGGTCTATTTTTATTTTGTGCTCGTAAATGAGGCGTTTATCTTTCATTTTCTCATGTTCACAGATACCATCAGTCTCTACATTTTCGAGATGAAGCTGTGCATTGTTTCTTATCGTAAACAGTCGCATGATGAGGTCGTTTTATTCGTTGTGGTCCGGACGTTGTTGTGGTTTGCGTGCAGACCCGTCGTTCCCCAGGTCGTGTTAGTGGTAAGTTTACAGCGTTGCAGTCGCTAATTGTTGCAAACTTAAGGACTAATACAGGTCATCCCGGGCGCCGTCATCAAACTCCACACCAAAATTGAGCATGCCATAATACCCCTCACGTTTCCCGTCCGACTTCATCACAATCTCACAACCAACATCTCACCTCATCCACAACATCGTTCACGAGACTGTCGTCAAACATGTTCACACCCACGACAGTCCCGCCGGCACCACTGCCTGTGCCAAAACTCACAGAGTTGGACCCCGGCCTATCTCTGCTCCGGCCGTTATCGCGCAAAGGCACTGGACCTGGACTCATTGTCGTATGCCCGGAGACAGCCGATCCGCTGGCGATTGTCGACGGTGTGCCGTGGCCTCTTGTAAAGTGGGCCGAGGAGAGCTACACTGTTGTGCAAGTGCAGCCAACGGCCCTAGAGGGTGACGCTTGAAACAGTATTGAAGGATGCCCTGCCAGCCCTCTCCGAATGTGAAGACTGCTCGCCCAAAGGCAAAGTTGGCATCGTTGGTGAGTGTCTGTTCTACCATTTCTTCGTGTGCACGTTTATCTACTACATTCGCTATACGTCTACGGTGCCTCGTTATGGAATCAAACTGGCAGCGACTATTGCGGCCAACGACATTGTCGCCGCTGTTGTCTACGCCGGCGCCTCCGAGGCCCGAGACTCTAGTCCCATCTCCAGTGCTCGTTCCTCCAGCACCTCGGCGGTCCTGGATCTAGTACGGGCCGCACTCTGGAACGCACAGCCGAGAGAACTCGGTATTGGTACCCTGCCGTGAAAATCCGGACAGTTCGCCGTCCCTTTCCAGCCAGACTTTCACTACGCCACCGAGGCCGTTGCCCACACCCGAAGCTTGACGTTCCTGAAACCATTGATGGGCGGTCCTTATTTTGACCTCGAACTGCTTTGGGACGAGCACACATTTTACGAGTTCGGCGATAGGTTCGGTGGAGCACACCATGGCCACCATGGTGCAAGAGCCCTATGTCCAACCACGTGCCAACACTACGGCGCATCGGGCGGCATCGGGCGGGCATCGCTGTCGGCCTTTTACCGAGACCATTTCATCTTTTGCAACAGCCCAGACACGGCCCTAGAGCTGGTGAGCCGGACAGTTGGCATTGACCGTGTCGTGGACGAGTTCTTGTACACCTTTACGCACGACCGGGTGGTGGACTGGATGCTTCCTGGGTTCCGCCAACAAACCAAGAAAGTGGAAGCGCCGTTCACAGCCGTCGTCAACATCCGCGGCGATCGGCTGTATCACGAGCACATTGCATGGGATCAGGGTACAGTCTTGGCGCAGTTGGGACTTCTGCCACAGTACCTGCCGTTTCCATTACCCAGTCGAAGGTGCGCCTGTCGGCCAGAAGCCGGGAGATGCGGGGTGGTCGTTGTCGCGATGCCGGCTCGTCAGGGATTGGGAAATTGTCGTGATGGTTTGGTGGTGGATGTTGGAATGGAGACAGAAGGCTGGCAGCCGGGGGATGTGGGCTCTGGTGTGGGGCCTGAACTTGAACCAAGTCACGTGCGTACTCATCAAGCGCCGCTGGCTGATATTGCACAGTATATAGACAGTATACATACACTGCCCTTGATAATTATTCGCCATAGCCACTTGTACAGACGGCCACTAAAATGTTCGTCACCCCACGCCAATTTGGTGGCAAAACAGTGGTACATAAATTTATTCGAAAACAGGCCTACGGCTCCTCTATTCTAGTATTTTGTATGCATACCATTCGCATCGATCACCGCCTGCATCTTCTCTGGCATCAAGTCAAGCTCACGGCGCCAGAAGGTCTCTGGCAGGGCCTCCCAGGCCTCCTCTACCCAGCCACGTAATGTCTGGTATGGCACCCTTCTATCGTCGACGATATGCTCGTCTACACGGCACTTCAACCACTCCCAACAGCGCTCGATAGGATTCAAATCAGGGCTGTACGGCGGCCACTTCACTGACTGAATCCCACGATCATTCATATTCAGTGTCGTAGCTTGTGCTGAATGCCCTGGGGCCCCGTCTTGCATGAAAATCACCGCGTGGCCGTTCTGGGCTTCTTGCTCTCTTATCCAGCCGTCAACGAGCGGCAGGACGTTCTCTTGATACGTCTCGGAGGTCACGGTGCCCAGTCCTTCTGCCAAAAGAGCCCCGGGCCTTTCCCTCCATCTCCAGAAAAGCATCCCCAGAAAAGCCAGCCGATGGGCTTCCTGTCTCGCTCAAGGACGCACGTTTGGTCGAGCTCTTCGTCGGCGCGGCGAGTGACATAGATTTTGCGGTGCTTCCAGTTAGTTACCCAGGTCTCGTCGCTCCAGAGGATAGAGTCCCATTGCGCTGCCGTCCAGTCTCGATGCTCGAGTGCCCAGGCGAGTCTCTTTTGCCGGTTGATTTCTGAGATGAATGGTTTCTTCGCAGCGATATAACGCTTGAAGCCGTTGCGTACGAGCGCCGAGCGAATCGCCCACTTCCCGAATCGACCATCGAAGACCTCCTTTGCCAAGCAGGAGTAAGTCATCCTCCGGTGTTGTTTACTAGCAGTCACGAACGCAATAAGCTCTTGCTCTTCCTCGTCGGATAAGAGCGGCCGGCGGCCAGGCTTTTTCTTTATTATAGGAGGGAGGATTGCCCGTCTGACTTGATCAGGCGAAAAGCCAGTAACGGCAACGATCTCGTTTTTTGTACGATTATAGTGATGAAAAAGATCGTACACCTTCTCTTTATCTGCTGCGGTAAGGTGTTTCGGCATGGTGATGATTTTTTCGTTGATTTCGTTGATTTCGTTAATTTTAAATAGGGGTAAGAAAACAGGGCGTTCAGGGCATTATTATTAGTGGCGAAAAGGTGAATGTACCTTCTGGCGGTGGTGCCATGTTTACAGCCTAATTAGGCTGTAAACATAGGAAAGCGTGCCGCAAGGTACATGGTAGGGGCGCGTTTAATACACAACCTACGACGTACTTCGTAGAAGTTAAGTTGACAAGTGCAGCTCATCTGCAGGGACGTTTTGGTGGCGTTCTTTTAGTGGATCCACGTGATGGTTTTGGCAGGCGCGATCAGGCGATGGAAGCTCCCGAGGCTCCCTAGAGCTTAACGCGTGTTAAGGAAGGTGGGATTGGACAATTGACCTTTCGCGACAATCATCAGCCTCGTCACTCTCTCGTTTCTCTCCTTCTTTTTCCACAACCACAACTTAAGTCCACACAACACAGCACACAAACATGTCTGAATTCACTACCATCACGGCCGTCGCCTGTCCGCGGCGCCTTTGTCGTCCTTGAGGGACTGGACCGCAGCGGCAAGACAACACAAGTCGAGCTGTTGGCGAAGAAGTTGAGACAGGAAGGGCGCGACGTGGAAGTGATGCGCTTTCCAGGTGAGTTGCGAGCGAAGCGAGAAGTCAATTTAGAAGGGCTGGGCGAAACGACATTGTTGCTAACCACCGCGTAGACCGCACGACGCCCATCGGCCAGATGATTGATGCGTACCTCAAGAGCCAGGCCAACATGGACGACCACGTCATCCACCTGCTCTTCTCGGCCAACCGCTGGGAGGCCGTCACCAAGATTGCCGACCTACTCTCCAAGGGGACGACAATTGTCTGCGACCGCTACTACTACAGCGGCATGGTCTACTCGCCGCCAAGCACAACCCGACTCTGTCGCTGCCATGGGCGCGGCACCAGAAGTCGGTCTGCCGCGGCCCGACCTGGTGGTGTTTCTGGATCTGACAGAGGACGAAGCGAAAAAACGCGGCGGCTGGGGCGACGAGATTTACCGAAAAGGCCGAGATGCAGCGGCAATGTGAAACAACTGTTCTGGGGTCTGAGTCTGGGGCGCATTGATCCGGACACGAACGCAGCCGTCGACAATGACCATCCACAAACAGAGAGCTGGTGTTTCGCGAAGAAGAGGAGGACTTATATGTCACAGATGCGTCAACAACAGTCGAGGAAGTGGCCGGTGCCGTGTGGAACGTGGCGAGCAAGCGGATTGCGGCAGTCGAGCGCGGCGAGCTGGGGCGGACAGTCCGGAGGGTGACATAGAGACAGAGGGAGAAAGACGAGAATAGAAATGACAATAATGACAGGCAGAAATGGCCAATATATTCATGCAAAAAAATTGTAAAGAAGAGAGACGATAAACCAAATGCCGTGTTGAGCCAACAAATAATAATAGTATGACAGAAAAGAAAAAGAGAAAAAGAAAAACGCCAAAACAAAATGCCTGCCCTTGTGCCAGAGGGCTTTGCCACGGGAACGTGTCTTGTTGAATACACGCCGTCAGCTCGTGACCCATCATTGCTGCATGATGGCCGTTCGTTGTGCACATAATAGAACAAAAGTAAAGAAAAGAGTGTGGAAGTCGTCTGCGCCTAATGACGGTTCACACCCACCAGGCTCAGGAACTCGTTGCGCGTCTTTTCCTTGCGCTCAAAGCAGCCCAGCACGCAACTCGTAATCGTCGTCGCGCTCGTCTTTTGCACACCCCGCATCACCATGCACAAATGGCTCGACTCCATCACCACCGCCCACGCCCTGCGGCGCAGAATCTCCATAATCGCATTCGCCACGTCCTTTGTCAGGCGCTCCTGAATCTGCAGCCGCCGGCTGAACATCTCGGCAATCCGCGCAGCTTCGAGATACCAATCACCGAGTGGAACGGGATGTACCCAATGTGCATCTTGCCCGTAAAGGGCACCATGTGGTGCTCGCACAAGCTGTACACCTCAATGTCCTTGACAATCACCATCTCGTTGTGGCCCTCGTGGAAAATTGCGCCGTTCACCACCTCGCGCACATTCTGCTGGTACCCCTGCGTAAAGTCCAGCAGCGCCTTGGCGTACCGGTCCGGCGTGCCCAGCAGGCCCGCCCGGTTGGGGTCCTCGCCCACGCACTCCAGGATCGTGCGCACCGCCCCGCGCATTTTCTCGAGGCGCACCGCCCGCTCCTCCTCGTTCTCTTCCAGACGCGCGCGCGTGCCCGTGCTCGGCCGGCTCAGGCCGTCAAAGTCGATAAACGGCGAGGGCGAACGGGTCACCACGGCGCTGGCGCTCTGCTTGCCATTGCCACCGTCGGGACTCGGCGTTCTCGTGATCGCCTTGGCGCTCGTGCTGCTCTCGGGCTCGTCGCGGGATCGCGCGCCGCCTTGCTAATGCTGTGCCGACGCTTGGCCGCCCGCCGGATCGCCGACGACGACTTGTGTCTGCGCCGCTTGCCGTTGCCATTGCCGGCGGCGTTGTTGCCATTCTTCGATTCGTCGTTGGTAGGTGTCGCCGCGCCCGACTTGTTCGCCTTGTCGCCGTTGACGTGCGGAAGAGAAGTCACAACATCACTCGCTTCGTTGTCGGCCATTGTGGAAAGTGGGAGGGAGGGGTTGAGGTAAAAAGGGAGGAGGTGGGCGGGAGAGGAGGAAAGAGCGACTGAAGAGTGGCCGAAAAGCGGACGGAAAGAGCGGGAAAAGAAGAGGAAGGAGCGAATGCGCTCCAAGTGCAACAAATGTTGCGTCGTCGAGGGAAAGAGGGAAATTTGTCGTGTGTTGCAGCTTCACATTCCCAGTGAGTCAGGTTGTCAATGAGAAAAAAAAGAATGGAGAGAATTGAGAAAGAAAGAATCTTTTTTCTACCCTGTAGCCTGTCTTACGCTCGTCTGCGAAAACGTGCTACTTCCCTCGAATGTTACCAGTCTCTCCCAGCTAATTAGAATTACGAGAATGGCTTGTGCTAGCAAAAGGAGCGAAACAACCCGGCGGATAGTAAACTTTTTTTTCCTTCCTTTTTTCTCTTTTTTTCTTCTTAAACTTTTTTTTTTTCTTACTATTGCGGGTGATAGCGCAAAAGTTGCTTATCTTATCGCACTCTGCCAGTCTTATGCGACGCTTTCCGCCGGTGTCGCCTCCACGTGATCATCTCCAACCAGCACATGCCATAATTACGTATTTATTCATACCGACATCATACATTTCATATGAAAATAATTCATTATTGAAATTTAACGTCTAAATTAAATGGTAGATTTTTTATTTTTTATTTTTGGATAAAACATTACTTGTTATAGTTGGGCCGGTATTGAATATATATATATATATACATATTCTTTTTTTTTTTTTTTAAAAAAAAAAAAAAAGAATTGGAAAATAAGATCATTAAATAAAATAAAAGGTTCATCTTTGTTCGTTAGAACTGTAGACGAGACTGAGGATCTGTTCAAACGAGGCTGGCCGTGTACATCAAGTCACAATGCGCCTCTCCTAAGACAGCAGGTTTTTGGAAAACATATACCCGCATTATGAAAAGCATCGTTGGACTACACCCTGGGGCTATTGATATTGCCATCTGTGACAATCTCAGCCAGTGAAGAGATATGAAGGTGTAAGAACGACGAAGTCATGTACGGTGATAGGTCTTTCTCGTCCAATTTCCGAGGTGGCATATGGCCTCTTGCTACGAAAGCATAGAGGCGTTCTCTCAAGCAGAGTAGAAGGTGTAAACATACTGTTTTGGTATTGGCCGTTTTATACAATTTTCATTCTCATCTCCTATATAAGCAGTTCAATATACATGTGGTGCTACATAGTACGGTGATATTACCTTATTCTGTTTTCTCGGAGCACTCAGTAGGGCAAGGGGCTCATGTCCAATCCTGTGACAGACAGTTTGAAAGAATCGTTTCCTAGTGTACGTCAGTATCAAGCTCTGCAAGGCAAATATGTGTACTTCAAACATACCGTGAATAGTGACCGGCGACGTCTAGACTGAGCCGGCCACGGATGCAGTCTTCAAAGTCGACATCGGCCGCAATAATGCTGTCCGCATCGTCCCACTGCGGACCGGCCAGGACGTCACCAAAAGGTGACACAATCGCAGAGCCACCACGTGTACCAGTTACATCGGGTGCCGACTCTCCGACTTTATCGCCGCTGGCTCTTTCTCTTGATGGAATGTCCGTCGGCCCTGGCCCTGGCCCTAGACCAAGGCTTGCTTCGGACGCCGTGTCCTCGATAGTCTGCTCGGCAGCCGCGTTCGTCGCCTCGGCCGGACGACACAGGACAATCTCGTTGTCATCCTCGTCAAAGACAGACGACCGGCGGCGTTCGTGCTTGTGGCGTTCCCAGGCCTTGTCGACAGGCAAGCGTGGGAAGGGCGGAAGAGGAACGGGCGCATCCGACGCCAGGCCTTTCGCTCCGTTCGTGTTGTTCTCTTCACTCGAGTCTTCATCCGTGACGACAGTGGCCGTTGGCTCGATATCCTCTTCGGCCACCGTCTCGCACGACAAGACAATCTCATTGCCGTACTCGTCATAAACAAACGACTTCTTGCGCCGGCGGGGCTTGCCGCTGGCCGACGATGATGCGCAGTCGACAATCTTTGTGTTGACCCCAGAGGTGGATGCTGTCGCCGTTCCCTTCGTGTTTCCTGTTGTGGTTGTCGCCGACGTCCCGTTTGTCTGTCTGATCGGCGGCGGTGCTGTTGCTGTTGCTGTCGACAAGGGCGGTGCTTGCGCACCACCCTTACCCTGGACCGTCATATTAGACGTCACCACAAAACAGCGGCCCTCAATTCCAATTGTCCGCACCAGTGACAACCAAGCATCACTTCCGTCGGCCGTCGGCGCCAAGTACAATTGACATTCTGCGCGTACAGCGACTGCCGCACGAGGGGCATGTAGTTCTCCCAGCAGATGGCGGCGGCGAGGTTGACGCGGACGCCCTTGATTTGGGCCGCGACAGCGCGGAGGGAGGCAGGGCCGGCCGCCGACCAGATCAGACGTTCCAAACCGGTCTGGGCGGGCTGTAGATTAGCATGCGTAGCAAGGCAGGGTGCGAGGGTGCGAAACAAAAAAGACAGTCAAGAGAAGAGGGGGACATACAGGCTGCACTTTACGGCGCTTTCCGAGAATGCCTTGGGTGGGACAAACGTAGACGACGGAACAGTACAAACTGCCACCGGCTTTCTCGATGGCACCCACCACCAAAAAGACACCCGTTTCACGAGCAATGCGTTCCAGCGTCTCGCGCGTGCCGTCACCCGTTGGCAGTTTATCTTCGGTCTTGTAGAACCAAGCATCACCGCCGCCAGTACCGGCGTCGCCCACGACGTCACCAAAATCAACGGCACGTTGGAAGTATTGCAAGAACGCTTCGCGCCCTTCGGCATTATCGCACCGAGAGTGCTTCCAAAATTGACACCGCGTGGGTAGCCACCGCCCAAAAAGGCTTCCGGGAGGAGGAGGAGGTCGATGCTTTGGGAAGCGGCGCGGCGGGCGAGGGTCTCGAGGAGGGCGAGCGAGGCCTGTGGAGAGCCGGCCGGTGCAGGTGAGCAGGTTCCCAGTCGAATTCTTGTCATGTTGGAGGGACAGAAGAGTTGGGAGATGGAACTATAAGCTGTTGTTGGTCGGTGGTTCGATGGTGGTCGAGGATGTTGGTATTGCTCGAGATCACAATATGAATTGGAGTAGATGTACGTCGTATGGACAAGCTAGATGTAGTCGATTGTATGGTTGGACAGAAAGAAACACGTAGTACAGAATTAAGAAAAGAAAAAAAAGAGAGCAAGAAGAGCTCTAGAAAGATAAGCTACGAGAAAGAAGGAAGCGCCATCTTCTTGAAGGGGAAAATGACAAAAAGCGACACGTGAGACTTCTTTCCCTTGCCTCCCCCGATGCAAGAAACGGGAAGGTGCGTTTGCTGCCCACCTGCCCATAATCAGGCTTTTTCTCTCTGGGTGAGATATACGTGAGCTACAGGAAGTTGAGGTAGGAGGAAGGAGCGACCATTCATGACCAGACACGAGAGCAGACGACCACTTACACACGCCCAAAAGTGGTTCGGTTGCTCTTACCCCGCTGCAAAGAGCCGTTAGTGGAGTGAGACAGGCCTGCTGTTGGTGGCCAAGCGGGCCTAGATTTTGTACTCAGTAGCAATTTAGGAGCAAGGAAGGAGATGCAGCCCTAGAATCCGGGGACGGCTAGCCCCAAACAGACGAAGAGTGACCCCCATTTTCCAGTTGGTGGGTGAGGTGGGCATGGCGCTGAGCGATGACGACAGTGAGAAAGTGGAAGAGAGAAAGAGACCTGCGCCTCGATCTACTGCAGTGAAACTGTGCCATCCACCCTCTCTTTACCTCAAGAAGCCACCGAAACAGCCGAGTCTGGTCGTCGGCCAACGGGGCACTTTTTAAAGGATTTGATGAATTTGGCTGCATTGAAGGCTGTTTTTGTGAGACGATTTGTATCTATGATTTGAAATTCAACGGATGCACTCTTCCACTACGACATATATCTACGATCATTAATCCCATCTGTGGGGCCATGTTCTGTTTGCTGAGCCTGAATGAAAATGCTGTATTTTTACGTTGTTTTGATAGATGCTATTTGTTTTCTGATATGTCCGTAATGCTCGTAAATCCTCCTCTCGCTCTGCCTACGCATCTCGTAACCGTGCTCCCAGGACGGCCTTGCCTACACTGCTATCATTGGCTTTGCCAATCTCGCCCGTAATCCACGCGCCAATATCGGCCACGGCATCCAGATCAACGCCCGTGTCCATGCCCAGGCTCTCCAGGAAATAAACCATGTTCTCGGTCGCCACATTGCCCGTCGCGCCAGGGCTGTAGGGACACCCACCCAGACCGCCACCGAACTGTCAAACGTCCGGATGCCGTGCTCGAGACCGACAGCCGTGTTCACCAGCGCCTGCCCGTACGTGTCGTGGAAGTGCAGCGCCACGTCCTCGTTGCGGATGCCCGCGGCCGTGATGCTGCGCAGCAGGTCTTTTGTGCGGGGCGCCGTGCCCATACCCGTCGTGTCGCCCAGGGCAATCTCGTCGGCGCCCATTTCCAGCAGGTCCGTCGCGATCTCGGCCACGCGGCGCGGATCCGTGTCTGGGCCTTCAAAGGGGCAGCCCAGGACGGTCGAGATGTAGGCGCGCACGCGCAGGGGGATGGGCGTGCCCGCAGTCGCCGAGGCAGCTGCCGTGATCTGCTTGGCCTCGTGGATGACTTGGCGGAAGCGCTCAAGGGAGGTGGCAATGTCGCAATTCAGGTTCTTTTGGGAAAAGCTCTCGGTAGCAGCAGCAAAGACGGCGAGCTCGACGGCAGGCAAAAACGACGAGGGCTTGGTTTCGACACCGTCCACCTCATTACTGCCCAGCGTCTCGGCCAGGTGTTGTGCCTCGGCGACGTCGGCGACAAACCGCTTGGCGTGCTGCTGCAGGATGGCCGTGGCATTGGCCAGGCCCTTGGTGTTGGGCACTAGAAATGCATAGGATATTGGCACGGGCGACGAGATCTTGTGCTGCAGGACGTGCTCGAGAATCTCGGCCGAGTTGTTCATTTGTGGCACCCATTTCGGCGCGACAAATGAGCCAGCCTCGATCGTCGGCAGGCCCGTCTTGGCCAGCCGTTCAATGAGCTCAATCTTGGTGGCCAGAGGGATGGCCCTCTTTTCGTTTTGGAGGCCGTCGCGGGGCCGACCTCGACAATGTGGACGCGGTTGTCGGAGGCGGCAGCAGCGGAAGCTGCTGCTGCCTTGGCTTTGGCATCGTCGGCCGTCGACTGGGCCGTGGCGAAGCGGCGGACGTTGTGAGAGAGACCTGCAGCAAACGAAGGAGTGGAACGACGCGAACAGCTCCGAAGCGCCGCAGCGCGTGCAATCGACTGCGTCGGAAGTCTCATGCTGTCGAGTGAGAGTACAATGTACTTTGGTCGCGTTTTCGAGTAGAATTGTAGGTTGGTGTCAAAGGTAGATTTAGTCAGTCAAAAGAAAGCCAAGGGGGAAAGAGAAAAAGAAGGCCCCCTCGATATCGCCATGCTATCAGTGTAAGGCAATTGCGGGCAATGGGCAACTGCGGTGTTCGGTCTTTTTCTCCGCAGTGGTAAGTATCGGCACCTGCGTCCGCTCGGCTTGGTGTGGTGTTAGCTTTTAGGTGGTGCTTTGGTACTGCTTTTGGGAGCTCAGGTGGCGCTGGCCTCCCTTGTTTGCCCCACGGGGAGGGGCTACACGTGATGGTCACCGCATAGCATCGGCAATTTTAGGTAAGCTGTGAGGTAACTTCAGACGATATCGAATGACAATTTCATGATGCATTCAAGAACTGGTTTTTTCAAAGCAAAAATTATGCGCAGATATAAAATTGATCTTTTTGTCATATTTGAGATTTATTGCGTATATTCTGACAGTTCTTGAGATCATTCTCAGTGTTTTCAGTGATTTCGCGCGAGGCACGAGGCTTCACCAAAAGCACTTTAGTGGAAGCTGTATGTTCTATTTTGAATTTTGAGTTATGTACATAATTCTGGTTTTCAACTGACAAATAAGTCAGCTTTCTATAAGGTCGTCGCTGCCTTTCATGGCTATTGTTCGTGGCTCGTCGGTTACGTGTCAGGGGCAGGGGGTGATGTGAACTGTGCTCAGTACCTCTTGTTGCCAATACCATGTTGCAGGTGCAGTCTTCCTGTGTATGCAGAGCCGGAAGACTGTTTTCAGACGTAATGATGTGTGTGATGAAGTCTAGGCCCGTATGATTAAGCCTTCTACCTCAGGTTTACCCCCGACACGGCCTGCCGTCCCAGTCTGGCTGGGGCTCTTGGTATCATCATCTGCTCAAGGCTCCTTTGCAAAGGTGTTGGCCACAATCAGCGGGAAACAAGCAGTGGCTTCCATGTAAACCTAAAGTTCGTCAGTGAGTATTCAATACCATTTTCATCTCGCGAACCGCACTGGGGAACTCACCTTCACTGCATCTGCACCAATCTTGATCTTGCCCCACGACACCGCCTCGTCTGCCGTGCACCGCGTCGCTGCCATCAAACTCCTGTGCCGTGTTGATGTATACAGCCGACTCGGCGCCGTTACGCATCAGACACGCGTTGGCAATATGGTGCTTGACCACGCCGCCGCCCAGGATAATCATGCCAGCCCGCTTCGCCCGTACCGACATGGTGTTGATCTTGCGGATGTCCTCAACAATGTCGATGCGCAGCTGCTGCGGCGACGTCTTGAATGTGTGAAAGTAGAGCATATCGCCCAGGCTGCCGTCGGTCAGCGCGGGGCAGAAGACGGGGATGTCGTTCTTGTAGGCCCAGTAGTACACGAGCGCTCATCGTTGATCTCTTTGCCGAGCCGGTGGATCACCTTGGACGGAGTCCAGTGGAACGTCTCATCACCAGCAGCTTTGGCGGCTTCTTGTTCCTCAAACATCTTGTCCAGGATCGGCACGACCCAGTCCTCGAACGCACAGTAGTTGTCGTTGGGCACCACCAGGTTGCCGATGCGGTTGAGGCCCTTGCTGCGCAGGTTCGCGCCGTCTGCGCTAAACGACGACATGTACGTGTCGCCCAGGCACTTGATAAAGTCCTCCTCAATGCCGCCGGCCGTCGTCACAATCGCCGACACGTGCTTGTGTTCCACGAGATACCGCAGCACGCCGCGCAGACCCGACGAAATCAGGTTCGATGTGTACCCAGAAAGATTGTCGTACCCTCGCCCGTCTCGGGGTCCTTCCACGCACGCATGCCGTTGATGATGCGGATGGCGTCGGCGACGGCTGACGCCTGAAAACCCATAAAGCGCATGCCCTGATACAAATCGTCGGCGGTGATTTGACGGCCCTTGAAGTCGTTGAAGTCGAGCTCCTCGACCTTTTGGGCATCGGCAGGCATCTGGGTCGATTTGACGAGGACGGCATCGGTAGCCTGCGACGGCGGGAGGTTGTCGGCCGCTGAAGACGAGCCGGCAGTGGCGTTGACCGGAGTACTTTGACTGCCCGTCGTAGGTTGTGTTTCATTTGATCCGGCCATCTTTGCGGTTGTGGTGAGCGTGGGGGCTCAGGACGACAAAAGTCAAAGATGAAATATAAGATTGTGTACCAAAAGCAGCCTTGGCGCAATAATCTCAATACATATATGAGTTGTCGTCGATTTGGTGGTGCCTATGATAACGCCCAAAACTTTTTCTTCACTATTTTTGCCTAGTTGCCTCTTTTGGCTTTTGGTGGTGGTGGTTCGCCTTCACAGGCGTATGAAGTAACAGGCTGCAGGCGCAATTGGCAAAAGCCAATCTGCAAGTACCCTCGTACCCATGTACCTTTGTACCTTTTCTCGAAATAAGTGGATCTCCAAAGATGGCCAATAGCCTCGCGCTGTCGCCTGCAAAAAGGAAAGAACGCCCACGACAGCGTGCAGATTTAAACAACCTAGCGTGCTAGCTTGTTAGAAACACCCTTTTAGGTTTAGCGCATTTTCACGGCGCGCGAGAGCCACAACAGCCGAAACTGGGGGCTGCACTGGGCTGAAGGCCTCTGATTGGCCACCCACGCATTGGATCTCTTCTTTGAACGTGGGAAGTGGAAGGAGCGAGGGAGCGGTTTTTCAGGCCCTTTTTCAGGTCCTTGCCCTTTGGAGCCAGCGGATCTCACTTCACGGGGGGCGCCTTCCTTTGGAGTTTCCTCTGCTTCCTGCAACCTCAAAACGCCAAAAATCACCACACAAAACACAAAACCGCCTTTTGTACCACGCGCTCCCTTTTGCATCCCCCACGATCTCCGGCCGTGCTTTGACGACATCTTTTCTGTCTGTCGACTCTTTTGCGTTTATCAGCATCTTCACTATTTCTTACCTGCCCGCCAGCGCCTACAGGCACCCATCCAGCGAGTGTCACGCCAACTCTAGGCGCCCCTTTTGGAGACATCTCAAATTTGATTTTTCGACTTTTGACGACAACGTCGATATCACCCAGTCACCTGTATACCGTCTTGACCCCGTCCGATACGGACGACGACCTAGGCCACCGCGCCTTTTGACTTTGCACCCTGCGCCCGGACTGCGCGCCGGCGCCGTGGATGGGATTGTATCTCGTCCACCGCGAATGAGGGCGCAATCCCGACTATCCCTGATTGTCTCGATGTAAGTTGTCTGCGGCGTGTCGTCTCAACGTCCTTGCCTGGTTTTCCTGTCAGAGAGTCCATCAGGATCATCTAGATGTGCCTTGTCGTGCCTGGAAGCGCCTGTGATCGCCATCAACCGCGCATAGTTGGACCTCCAGATCCATCTTCGATCCATCTTTTTCAACCTGCTTAATCATCGACAACACGTGCACTACTTTGCCTCTCTTCCCATCAAACATGCAACCTAACACCCACAGGTCGAGATACACAGGGCGCTATGACAGCGACCGTCGCTCGCGTTCCCCGCCGCCGCTAAGGGACAGAGGAGACCGGTCGCCTGCCGACCGCTACAACGACACGAGGAGGATCGCAATATGGCGACAACGAACGCCGCCGCCTCTCCGGCGAAAACCGAAATAACCAGCCCCCCTTCCAGTCCGGCCGCGACAACCGTGATGGCGGCTTCCGCGACGCCAACAACTCGCGCGACCCGCCACGCGGCCCCAAAGCTCTAGGCGACCGCTCAGACCTACCGGGCGCGCCCCGTGGCGGCGGCTTTGCCGGCGACTTCCGTGGACGCGGACGTGGAGGCGGCCAGGGCCGTGGATGGATGCGCGAAGACAGCCGTGACAACAAGGGCCCACGCGACCGCGACGACTTTAGGGACCGACGCGACCCGCCCTTCCGAGACGACCGCAGCCGTGAACGCGACTGGCGCGACAGGGGCGACCGGGGCGACCGTGGCGATCGTGGCCCGATCGTGAGTTCGGACGACGATGGGCCTCGCCTCCGACCATGGGCCGTGGTCTGCGGTCACCACCGGGACGCGGTGATCTTCCGGGGCGCGGCGAGCCACCAGCGCGTGGTGAACCACTCCGTGGCGACTCGATACGCGGTGACTCGGTGCGTGACAGTATTCGTGATGTTCGTGGCGGCGATGGGCCTCAAGGCCGCGCCGATGGTGGCGGCAGCAACAACAGCCGCGACCCACGCGACTTGCACGCCCCACTACGTGACGCACGCGATATTCTAAATACACGCGACATCCGCGAGATTCCGCTTGGCGGACTGCCAGGTGATGCGTCGGACCGCCCTCGGCGAGGATCACGCGACGGCCCGCTGTCAGCTGGATCCGCCTCGTCCGACCCCGTCTTTAACTCACAGTCGTACCGTGGCTCCACGCCCGGCCGCGGCCGCCCAGGCGCTGCTGGCCGAGGCCGGCCTCAGGGCGATTGGGACCAGCGTGGCCGCGGTGGCCGTGCTGGCAGCATCTACGACGACCGCGACCGCGACCGTTTCCCGCGCAGCCGGTCCCAGGAAGGCCGCTGGCCGCGCAACGACCGCGACGACCGCGACAGCTACCGGTACGGCGGCGGCGGCCACGATGGCGACCAGCGTGGAGGCGGAGGTGGTGGAGGTGGACCACGCGACCGCGACGACCGTGATCCGCGCGACGCTCGTGATATGCGTGGCGGCGGCGGCGACCGTGATGGCCGTGGCCCAAGCAGGACCGGAGCTCGCTCCCACGCGACACCATCACCCGTGAACCCATCTCCTCGCGCGATCCTGTTTCTCGAGAACCGCCCTCACGTGAGGTTTCGGTCCGTGAACCGACTATTACTCGTGACGCAGCCCAGCCCCCTGCATCACCACCACCTGTCGCTCCATCAGCTCCTGCTTTTGGCTCAATACCGGCTCGGCCGCCATCGATTGCCGATGCATCCACGAGCAAGGCGGCTGCTGCTGCGGCCACAGCCAAGGTAGCGAGTGACGACAAGCCAGCAACCTCATCCACCACGCAAGCCTCTGCACCTACATCTACCTCTGAGACGTCATCGACCATGCCCGCCAAGCCGCCACCCACAAACTCTTCTGCTCCGTCCGGTCCTCGTCTGCAACAACCACTGCCACCCAAACCTCAGCGGGCGTCAAGTGTGCAGTGGGTGAACCCCGGTAACAAAGACAAGGAGGGTGCTGCCAGCGCTGCTGTCAAGCCAACCACCTCCGACTCTCCCAAGCCCGGTCGCTCACCGAATCCTGCTACAGACTCTGCACCGACGAAGGCAGCAACCTCCAGTTCGACTGCGTCTGAGAAGGAAAAGGAGACAAAACGCCCTCGCGCCGACGACAAGGACAGGGACGCTGCAACTTCGACGAATACCACCGACACGGCTATGCCCGACGCCGACCAGCAGAGCGAGTCGGGTGAGATTGCCGACAGTGCACCCGCGCTCACACCCGCGCTCACACCCGCCGCCAAGCCGGCAGCTGCCGAGAAACCACTCACCAATAAGCGTGCTCGCTCTCCTCTCCCGACATCTTCTTCCAGCGCCTCCGACACCAAGCGTCCCACTGGAATCTTTGCCCGCAATGCGGCGCTCGCCCGGGACACTGCCGCCGCCAAGGCATCGAAGTCGCCTACTTCGGTGTCCTCTTTAGCAAACAGGACAAGGACAAGAAGGACGACAAGGAGTCAGCAAAGGACAAGGAGTCGACACTACCCAAAGACAAGGAGTCCGTCAAGGACAAGAAGCCCACTGCAACAAAAGAGGACGAGCAGCCGCCGCGTGAGAAAAAGCCCCAGTCAGGCCCACATCAAGTGGCCAAGCCGTCCAAGGCTGTGGACACGACGAAGCCTCCCGAGGCAGCAAAGACGGCAAAGACACCCGTCCCCTCCGGCGACAAGGACAGTGTCAAGGCCAGTGCGCCAGCTACTACTACCAAGACGGAAGAGCCGGCTGTTAGGACCGTTTTGAAACCGGCAGAGGCTGTCAAGGATGTCCGGAAAGAGGTTGCCAAGGTCCAGGAGAAGCAAGACAAGGAGAAGGCAGCGACTGCCAAGGAGTTGTCCGCTTCTACCCCCACATCAAAAGACGTGAAGCCTGCCCCCGAGCAAAATATCCCAGTTGATGTCGACGCTCTCATGGTGTCTGTCCGCCGCGGCTCGCCCGCCTCGACTGCGCCCGACCGCACCTCCGACTCGGACGAGGAAGACATGAAACGACTACTTTGACGTTGAGATTGAGAAGCATGAGGCACAGCTCAAGAAGCTGCGTGACCAAGCCGAGGCCATCCCCAAGGAGGGCATCGCCCGTGCTGCTCTCCTGGAGTCGTTCTTGGCCAAGGACCTGCTGGAAGCCAACATCGGCCTGCTGGATGTTGTTGGAGGGGCCGTCCCAGAGGAGACTTTGGCTCAGTGGAAGAAGGCTGAGCAGGAGTCCAAGAAGATTAAGCAAGAGCCAGAGACTGCGCCGCTTTCCACGGCCGTCGTCGATGCTGGAGCAACAACAACCACGACAACGACTGCTGTCAAGCCCGCCACCGACTCGGCTGCCGCTGCCGCACCACCAAAGACGCCGGCCATCGGCTCCGACCCTGCCGCCGACATGATGGACGTGGACAGTGCCGCTCCCACCACTTCTACTTCGCCGACAGCCACTAAGCTTCCGCTGGCTTCACCCGCCTTATCCGCAACCGCCAGGGCTAAGACCCCTGTTAAGAGCGAGAAGAAGCCCGCTGCCGATGCGGCGACAACCAGCACGACTGCCATTCCAGTACCTGTCATCCCGACCCAGGCGCCTGTTTCTTCTACTCCTACAACAGCATCCGCCTCTGCCACCGCTCCTCCTGCTGCCACCACCAATGGAACGCAACCCAGCCAAAGACCGCGGCCGATTCGCCCCGGGTCTCGAGCAGGCTCGCCCGTCCAGCCCATCACAGCCCGAGGAGGACGAGAACGCAACCGGATATCGACGAAGTCGACCTGTCGTACCCCGAAGTAGCGCGTTTCTTTATGAAGACACCGCCGCTCGAAAGACGTTCCTGACTACAGTATGTCGCCGTGGTACGAGAACGGGCGGCTCTCGACGAAGACGACACGACGCCCGGCGTGGAGGATTACATTTTGAAGCAAATGCGCCAGCTCGATCTGGTCAAGACAAAGCAGCAAAAGACCCAGCGCACCGAGTACCGTGACAACTACGTCAAGTATCTGCAGTTCACCGAGTCGGACGATCTTGTGGCCATCAAGAGCCGCGACAAGTACATGGGCATCCACGGCATGGCCGAGATTCCTGCGCCGGCCACGCACCGGCCGAGCCTGCCCGGCCCGAAGGTGGCCGCGGTACGGGTCGTCGTTTCGCCACAGAGCGCGATCTGGAGCGGGTCCTGCAAGCCTCAATGCGTGAAGAAGACGAGCGTAAGGAGCGCGAGCTTCGCGCACAAAACGAGCGCTACCCCAGCATCAAGGAGGCCGTGATCCCGGACATGTACTGGCGAGACGAGGAGCGGGTGAACACGCTGTTTATCGACCGGTCGGGGTTCCTGCCGCCGGAAAAGATGGTCACGTCGTGGCAGGTGCTGCCGCCCGTGATCAACTTTACGCCCGAGGAAGTGGCCCTGTTCGAAAAGGCCTACCTCGAGTTCCCCAAGCAGTGGGGTCGCATTGCCGACATGATCCCGAAGCGCGATTTCCATGCCTGCATCCAGTACTACTACACGGTCAAGAAGGAGCTGAACCTCAAAGAGAAGCTCAAGCGGCAGCCGAAGCGGCGCAAGAAGGGCACGCGCGGCAAGCAGCGGTCGAGTGCGCTGGTTTCGGAGCTCGGCAACCCCGACGAGAACGAGGATTCGACGGCCAACGAGACGGGCGAGAACGGAGAGCGCCCGCCGTCCCCGTCGTGCCGCTGCTCCGACGTGGGGCTTCGAGACGGCGAACGCCTCGGCGGCCGACTCGGACAGCGCAACGCCAGTGGGTACACCCGGTCGTCGCCGTGGTGCTGCGGCAACGGCAGCAGACGGTACCGAGAAGCCCGATGGCCGCAGAAACCGGCGGCGTGCGCCCAAGGACAAGGAGAAGGACAAGCAGGACAAGGACGCCAAGGACAGCGGCAAAGATCCCAAGGATCTCAAGGATCCCAAGGACAGCAGCAGCCTCAAGGACATCAAGGAGGGCAAAGGAGCCCAAGGAGGCCAAACAATCCGCCAAGACACCACAGATTCTCGCACCGACACCGCCTGGTACGGCCGCGGGCTGGCACGGGCAAGTCGGGACGCTCGCGGTCCAACTCCCGCGTCCAAGGCAGCCCGCGGCCGCCGAGCGAGCACAGCCAGCAGCCGTCACAGCTGCAGCAGTCGCTCATGCCGCCCAAGCTGCAACAGCAGCATCGCAAGGATGGCGTTCCTGCTACGGTGACGCCGATCCCGGCGCCCAATGCGCCGCCTGCCCCGAGAATGGGTGGCCATTACTATGACGGACCGCCATCGACGCCTCACAGCGGCATGCACCCTCCTCCTCTGGCATCGACCCCGGCTGGCACAACGCCGATGGGTACACCCGACTCCTCCAAGGGCATTGATGGCCGTCTTGGCTACGGTGCAATGGTCGAAAAGGCCTTGACGCCGGCCTCGGCGGCCTCACAGCAGCAGCAGCAGCAGCAACAACAGCAGCAGCAGCAGATTGGCGATATGCTAGCTCCTCCCTCACTGCGGCCAGAACAGCCGCCGCCGCCTCTGCAGATCGGTATCACCAACTTTGACGCCAACAACAACGCGGTCAATGCTAGCAGCAGCAACTCTGAGAGATTCAGGCCGACGCAGCAGACATCAAGTTACTGGAGCGTGAGCGAGTGCAACGACTTCCCGGCGCTGCTGCGGACGTTTGGCACAGACTGGTACGCCATCGCGCAGCACATGCAGTCCAAGACGCCGGTCATGGTGAAGAACTACTATGTCCGGCAGAAGAACGAGAAGAAGGCCGAGTGGGAGGCGATTGCCAACGAGGCCAACATGCGCAAGCAACGCGGCGACAAGATGCCAGCGCCGCCAGCGCCGCCTATTGCGCCACGTAAGAGAATTGACGCACAGCAAGCGACGGCGGGCGCAGCAGCGGCGGCAGCGGCAGCAGCATCGGCATCTGTATCGGCAACGGGAGCCCAGCGGGCCGGTAGTAAAATGGCAGGCGGCGAGCCGATGGAAGACATCAAGACCGAACAACCCCAGTTCGGCCGGTACCAGACTCCTGTGCCCATTGCCCAAGCCCCGCCGCCAGCGCCTCCTCTGCCGACACAAGTCAAGTCTGTCAGCAGTGCTGCGGCAGCACAGGGTGTGGCCGTGTCATCCCAGGTCGTTCAGCCAACACCGCCGTCCCACGGCAAGCGCCAACAACAACCTGTCGCGCCTGTGTCCGCCGTGCCTCTGCCTCAGCAAGCACAAGTGGCACCCCTCCTGTGTCTGCTTACCAGCAGCAGCAGTCGGTCGGCCAAGCCATGTCACCATCGGCGCGGCCAATGAGAGGCCCGACGTCGGTCGTGCCGCCGCCGTACGGTGCACCCTACCACGATAGCAGAGAAGGATCTGTGGGAGCGTCGGGTCCGCCAGGCCCGCAGCAAACTCAGACACCAGTTGGTGTCGGTGGCCGTCTCTCGTCCTCCCAAAAGCAGCCGCCACCGCCTCCTCCCTCATCTGCAGCCGTTGCCGCCGCCTCAGCGCCGATTGTCGAACAGCAAACCCTGGGCCAGTCACGACCCACCTCGTCCTGGGCCGATCCGACAAGCGACGCGGTCGACGCGCGCCTCAACTCACTTGCCCAGCGCCACCGCCAGCAACAGGAGCAGCAGCAACAACAGATGCGTCCCGACGTCTCGTCTTCTTCTCGCCAGCCGTCTGGCCGCATGAAGGAGCCCGAGTCGTCCGTCTATGATCCCTACGCGGCGTCGACGCCTGGCCGCGGCCCGCCTCCTCCTCCTCAGCACTACCGCACCAACGAGCCTGGCCGTCCTGGTCCTGGTCCTGGTCCGTCTGACCCGATGCGTGTTGCTGCCCATACGCCGCCGCAGCCGTACGGCCAATCGCCGGCACCCATTATCCAGCACCAGCAGCCCGTCCGCAGCCTACTCACAGAACCTGTGCACCCACAAGTAATGGGTGGTGGCGGCGTCAGCGATCGCAGCCGCCCTCCTCCTCCTTCCATGCACGGCGGCATGCCGCACGACCCCTACGCCAGCAGCGTTGCACCCCGCCCCGACGTCGACGCCCACGCCTACTCCTGCCGCCAACCGACCAGCTAAGACCTCGAGTCTGATGGCGCTCCTCAACGACGACGGCCCGCCTGCACCCAAGAGGGTCAGCGACGTCTCGTCCATTAGTGCACCTCCGTCGTCGACACCGCCACCGTCCATGGTCGGCCGCAACCCGCCTCCACCTTCTTCTCACGACCCCGGCAACCCTGTGTACTCGCCCTACGGACGCAACCCGCCACCGCCGCAGTCCCAGTCGGCCATCCCGCCGCTCAAAGCCGTACCCGCCCTGCACAGCAGCAGCACAACTCGCCGCAGGTCCACAGCATGGCCGGTCCCGGCTCGCGGTCCAATGTCATGTCGCCCGTCGAGTCGGCCGCCGCCGCCGACCGTGACTACTAACAGTCGCCACCCGTACCAGTCGCAGCCCCCGCCATCCCAGCAACAGCAGCAGCAGCAGCAGCAGCAACAACCGCCGCCGCCGTCTCAGAGCTACCCGCCGCAGCAACAGACGCCGCAGCCCGGTGGCTATGGAGGTGGATACGGCTCGCAGGCCCCGCCGCCGCATGCCGCCTCGCCGACTCCGCAGTACCCTGGCCGCCCGCCGCCTAGCCGCCACGACCCGATCCCGCAGAGCAGAGACGGTGGCTGGTCGCAAGGCCCTCCCTCGCACGCGCCTCACCACTACGGTGCAGGCCGGTGGCCCGTCCCCAGGCCCGCCACCCACCTCAGCATGGGGCGCGCAGCAGCCGCCGTCGCAACAGCAGCAGCAACAGCAGCCGCCGCCATCGCACCACCACCACCTCAGCAGTGGCGGTATGCGCGACGACCGGTCGTACCCTCCACCGGATCCTCGTGATGTTCGCGGCGATCCCCGTGACCCTCGCGACCCCAGAATGCAGCAACAGGCGCCTCCGCCGCAGCACACCCACGCCCACGCCCACTCCCACTCTCATTCTCACTCCCACTCGCTGAGCGGTCGCTACCAGCCTTCGCCCGTCCCTCGCAATGTCGAGCCTGCACCGCCTCCGCCGTCACAACAACCACCACCCTACGGTCGCTATGGTGCAGGTCCGCCCAGCGGTCCTGGTGGGGGCCCTGTCCAGCAGCAGCCGCCGCCGCCACCCCAGTCGCGTGATCCCCGCGATGCCGGCCGTTATACTCCTGTCGGCTACGACAGCCGCGGTCCCCCGCCGCCGCCACCTCAATCCAATGATGGCAGCCAAGGACCGCCCGGACCGTACGATCCGCGCGATCCCCGCGATCCGCGCAACCAGAGACACCGACCGGATGAGTACCCACGGTACCGCTAGGAAGGGTTACTTTTGCCTGGGGACCAGGTGCTGCAAACACAAATAAACCAGGTGTGGTTGAACGGTGTGCTATTGGAGTCCAAGTACTATTCATGGCAATAATTGTAAAAGGCTAGGCCCTGGTCCCTCTCTCTTCTCGTTGTCTTTTTTTTGCGCTTTTTATTTTCAAGTTTATTCTCAATGTGTTTGTTTGTCGGGAGGTCGGAATGGTGTTTTGTTTGCTTTTTTTTCTTTCTTAATTTCCATCGTTACTTTTTCTACTGTTTTGTGTACTTTTTCTTCTTATCTCTATCTTTCTTTTCTGACTCTGTGTTTGTTATTATTGGGCGCGAACGGTTGTATATAACTCTCCAAGAGCATCAGATAATTCTCTAAAAGATCGCATTTCCAACCTTTGCATGGGTTTCCAAACTTCTACGCCATCACCCGGACTTTAGGCTGTATGATCAATGACTTTGTCACCAAGTGATTCCTCCAAAGCCAAGCCTCGACTAACACCAAAGTGAACCAAACCGAACCGACCCCAAGCCCGTCTTTCGCATTTCGCCTTGATTCGCCAACTACCCCTCACGAAAGCTCCTCCAAAGTAGCTTTTAAGGATTCCTTTGGTTCCGTCCCATCGGATGCAACAGCCGGGGAAGTGTGGTCCAAACCAAAAAGAAACACGGCAATTGGAGTGTTCTCGAGAGCCCAGCCCATATGCATGCGGAATAAACACACAACACAGACGAGAGACGAAGCACGGGGTTCCCATCCATCCTGCCGCAGGTCGCAGAGTATTATTACAACCACACCCCGTCTCTTTATTTTTTTGTTTCTTTTCTCCCTTCTTCACAATGCCATCTCTTGTACAGCAGTTCCGCACCATGGCTGCATCATTTGAACAAGTCATCAGCAAGGCTGTGGCCGACCGCACCATTCCGGGCGTCGTGCTTCTCGCTGAGAATAGAGAGGGTGAGTCGATACTGTCTGTGACAGTTTACAGTTTGAATGAATACCGCTAACGTCCAAGGCACCCTCCATTATGAAAAGGTCTTGGGCTTGAGCTCGCTCGAGCCCGGCAAGGAAAAGAAACTTGAAATGGACAGCGTCTTCATGTTCATGTCCATGACAAAGCTCATCACGTCCATTCTTGTCCTCCAGGCCGTCGAGCACGGTCCTCTGGGACTTGGATGCCGATGTAGCGCCCTTGCTCCCCGAACTGGCCGCCCTGCCCGTCCTCAAGGGCTTCTCCTCGGACGATGACGACGCCACGCCCGAGCTCGTCGCTCGTGATGCGCCCATCACGCTTCGTCTACTCATGACGCACAGCTCCGGTGTTGGCTATGATTTCTTGACGTACGACCTGATTCGGTACCGCTCGTGGCTTGTCAAGCAGCCGCCCGAGGCCGGTCTGGAGAAACCGCCCAAGATCGTGGCGACACCGCCCTCGGTCGAAGAGCGTTTCCGCTTCCCACTGGCCTTTCAGCCGGGCCAAGGTTGGACCTACGGTGCAGGCCTCGACTGGGCCGGTCGGCTGCTGGAACGTCTTCATGCTAAAGTGGAGGGCCGGACCGAGCCCGAAGCGGGTCCTGCCGATGCCGCTCCTTCCACGTCAGGATCCGGGTCCTCAGAACCGAAACTGCCCTCCATCCCGCTCGAAGAGATTATAATTCGTGACATTCTGACACCCCTTGGTCTGCCGGCTGGTGCACTCACCTATCACCCAGAGCGCTATCCCGATGTCATGGCCCGTCTGTGGCCATCACTGCCTGTGCGCTCAGGTGGTCCCGACAGCCCCGTTGTCCACGGGCCTTCGTTTTATCGCAAAGCACCCTGTGCCATGGGCGGCCAGGGCATGTACGGCGACATGCCGTCCTTTTTCGTCTTTTTGCGCTCCCTGCTGCACGACGACGGTAAGCTGCTGCCAACAGGGTCTGCCAACACCGAGCTGCTCTACACACCACAGCTGCCGACCGACGTAGCCCGCGCACAGCTGCTCCACAACACCGAAAATCCCGGCTGGATCACAGGCGATGTTCCGGACACCAAGGAGTACGATTGGAGTCTGGTGGACTGCTGGTGACGGGCTCGTCGCACCCGGCACGGCGCAAGGGTGCTGTCTATTGGAGCGGCGCGATCAACCTGACGTGGATTTTGGACCGCGAGGCCGGGCTTGCAGCCGTGTTTGCGTCCAACTTCAAACCCGCCGGGCGATCCGCAGGGTAAAGCATTGATGAGTGCATGGGAGGCATTCATCTATCCGCAGGCAGCGAAGTTGTAGTCTGTAAGAGGCCCTACGTTAAAAGGAGTCACAATATGATCACAACAGTTTGTACAAATTTCATGATAATTGACAATGCTAATTTCAATCTCGAGCGTTTATCCAAATCGTCTTTCTTTCTCGCGTTCTTCTCGTCTCGCTATGCATACTACCCATAAGGGACAAAAGGTAATCCACGGAAGGGTAAAAAGGTTGCAACGAAAAGCAACTAAATAAACGTAGAAACATAAAAACAGAGGGCTGAAGAAGGCGCTCGCATGTATGAGATGAGGCTAAATATATGTTTAAATATGAACAGGGCCTAGGCAGGAGAATAGCAGACAAGACGACGAGACGATAGGGGAGAGCAGTGAAGACAGGAAGAAGGATGAAGGGAAAAAAAAAAGACCAAATAAAATAAAGGAATAAGGATAATAAAAAAGGGGGTATATGTGCTTCCAAAAAATATCCATGGACTCAGCGTCGAGCCGCTTTCTTTTCCATGCCACACAAGCCTTTGAACGGAGACAGAAAAATTCATCCAAACAAAACAGAGGCGGGGCACAGAGACAAGATGACAGACTGCCTTCAATTCTTCATTACACAGCACCTGCCGCAGCACCCTCCTGTCCGGGCACCACGCCGTTCGCTGCCTCGCCCTCGGCACCCTCATCGGCAGCCTCGCCTTCCACTTCGCCCTCTGCGCCTTCCTCTTCTTCACCCTCCTCATACTCTTCTTCCTCTTCCTCCTCGTACTCTTCCTCGTCTTCGCCGCCAATGGGACCGTTCATACGCTCCCACACCTCGCGACGGATCCGGTCATCCTTGGCCTTGCGCGCCCGCTCCACCTCCTCAAAGCCGCCCGACTTCTTGAGCTTGCCCTCCTCGACAAAGCCCGTCAGCTCGCGCAACAGTGGGTTGCCCTTGCGGCTCTCGAGCTCCTTTTGGCGCAGCTTCTCGGCACGCTCAATGGCTTCCAGGCGGTTCTCGTGGTTCGGTTGCAGTGCGCGCACCTCGCCCAGCACGCCCTCCTTGGCAGCATTGGGATCCACATTGCTGCCAATGCTGTCACCAATGGTGCGTAGGCCACGCGACAGCTGGCGCGAAATCAAAGACATGCCGCCTACAAGACCACCATTGGGCGAGCCGCCGGGGCCACCGCCGGGCGCGCCGGGCGACGGCCCGCCATTGACGCCCGCATCCTTCATCTGCTCCTTGGTGGCCTGTTCGACGAGCGCAAACGTCTCCGATGCCTTTTCGAGATCGTCCTGCAGATCGACCAGCAGGTCCTCGGCCAGCTGCAGCTCGTCGCGGCCCTTGCAGACTTCCTCGAGCTCCTTCTCCCAGATCTTGGTCCAGATGGGCTTGTCGCGCTTCATGCCCTCCTCCATCTTGGTGAGGTCCTTAGCCAGCTGGGTAATGTCCTTGGTGACGAGCTCAAGCTGGCGCGGGAGGGGCCGCACGCCACGGTGCACAACATCCTTGCGCAGGTCCTCCACAAGATCCTGCAGGTCGTCGACCTTGGTGACCAGTCGGTCCGACTCGGCGCTCAACTTCTTACGGCCAGCCGACACAACTGCCTGGCCCTGGCCGCCCTCGAAATCGGGAATGGCCGTCTCGGCCACGGCCGTCTTGACGTTGGCAGCCTTGTTTGCGCAGCGCCGTCATGGAGCTCTCGATGTCCGACTGGAAGTTGGAGTAGGTCTGGCGCAGGACGGCCAGGTCGCGACGCAGGCTCTGGACTTCGGCCATCTGCTGGTTCGAGAAGCGCTTGCCAACGCCGCCACCAGAAGTGCCGCCACGAGCCAAAGAGGACGACGGCGCACTGCCCATGCTGGCCGAGCGCGGCGAGTCGGCCGGCGGCGTCATAGGCTGCACGGGCGCGGCCGCCATACGGGCCATCTCCTTGGACGCCTCCTGCTGGCGGTCCGACACTCTCTGGAGGGCAGCGCCCTGCTCGTCGACGTTCTGTTTCACTTGCTGCACCATGGACTTGAGCGCGCCAATGCCCTCATCAATGTGGCGCTTGACCTCGTCCAGGGGCTCCACATTGAGCGCCAGCACAGTGCGGTCCTTGATGTCGGCCAGGTCGTCGAGCTCGTGACGGACGCCCGACACAGGGTCCTGGATATAAATTTCAGGCAGATCGGCGCCGTTCTGCTGCGTGTTCCAGGAGAACTTTTCGATAAAGGCGAGCTGCAGGCGGCCAATGGTGAGTTCGCTATAGCCCTCGGGCAGCACAAACTTCTTGACCTTGGACTTGTACTGCAAGAAGAGCGTGAGTTCCTTGGTGGCGGGAGTTTCTGGTTGCTGTGCTGCAGGTGTCGGCATCGGCGGTGGCGGCGAAGCGTCCACGGCCGAAGCTGGTGGCGGTGCTTGGCCGACTAGTGCGGCTTGCGCGGCGTTGATTGACCGCGCGCGTTCCCTCATCTCGGCTTCCGTCCGCGCTTCGTTGCTGTCGGCACGCCGCCGCATGGGTGACCGCTCTTCATTAGAGGAGGTGACGGGCAGTGCAGGCATCAGGTCGACAGGCGGGCCGTTAAGCGTGGCGCTGGGCTGCGGGTACTTATCATCCGGGGTCTTGGCCATGGGGCTGTCGTCGCGGCGGGTCATGTCGGTGTTGGTGGCGGCCACAGCCTCCTTACCGCCGTCCTCCGACACCCGGCCGGGCATGTTGTTGTTGTTGCTGCTGCGCATGGGCGAAGACTCGTAGTTGCTACCACCGTTCCGGCCCATGGATGAGCTGCTGCGTCCATTCCGACCCTGGACGGCGCGCATGGACTCGCGCACCTCACCGCGGCCACGGTTCGGGATGGGAGTTGTTTGTGGTGGAGGCATCAACGGCACGCCGCTTGATATGCTGCCGCCGAGGTGTTTCTGGATGTGGTAGGTCGAGTAGCGTCGAGAGGCGCGGCGCTCGAGGTGGTCGCCGTTACGCTGAAGGGCCATGAGCGCGCTCTGCTGCGACTTCGGCGGTGGCGGCGGCGGGAAAGCGTCAATGTTGAGCTCGCCCATGGACGCGCTCGTACCCAGCGAGTTGGAGCTGCCGTCGGGATAGGGCGGCAAAACAGGCATGGACTGCATGGTTGCGCTGGACATGCTGGACTGCTCCGAGTTGCCGGAGCCGCGAGACTGGTCGCGTGGCGGGATAAAGCGGCGGTTGGGCGACGAGCTCTTGACATCATCGCGGCTGGGTGGCAGCTGTGGCGGTTGTTGCTGTTGTTGTTGCTGCTGCTGTTGTTGTTGCTGCTGCTGCTGTTGGTTTTGAGGGTAGCCTTGAGGGTCTCCATATCCGCCTTCGATGCTTTCGTTCAGCAGTGTCGTGAGACCCGACCCTGCACTGCCGGACGTGCTCAGACTATTCGCACGCGCTGCCAGAGATTCGGTAGAGCTGGCGGTGGTGCTGCTCTCGCGGTCGCGGGCCTGTTTTTGGCGCAGCTTCTGCTGCTTGCGCTTGAGACCGTGTAGCAGGTTGATGATGATATCGCGGATGCGGGGCAGGTACTTTTCGAGGCTTTCGCTGCTGGCTTCCTGGCTGAGGGTTGACTCTAGAATGTTGCGTAACAATTCGGGGACGTTGCCCAGGTCGGACGTGTCGACGTTGATAGCGGTGAAGGCCCGGCAGGCCATGTTGAACTCGTAGCCGAGGCGGACGTAGACATCTGAGACCTGGGTGTCGGTGGCCTGGCCGCGCGACCATTGCGTCAGGGTCTCGAGAAGCTGTTTTGTGGCGACGAGGAGGTGGGTGACGCTCTTTTCGATCTGGGAGAGAGGGACGTTTGCGTTGTTGCTGCTGGCGCCAGGGCCAGCGCCGGAGCCGGGGCCGGAGCCGCTAGAGGTCTTTCGAGGAGCCATTAGTGTCTGTAGGGAGAACTGGGAAAAGAGAAAAGAAAAGAGAAGTGCGATGTGCGATGTGCAATTTGCGATTAACGACGAGACGGTGAGTCTGACTACGCTGCAGCGACGATGAACGGCAAATACCGTGGCATCAACGCTGCCTGCCCAAAGCACGAGAATCACTGGCGCGGCAGATATTGTGGCGGTATAGCATGAACGTTTCATGTTCAGGCGAAGGAGGAGAAGCGTCCGTCCGCAGGATCGCCGCCCATAGGCCAGGCAGGGGAGGTCGATAAACCCAACAAGCTCTCCAAACACAAGGCAATGCACAAACGCAAAGCAAAGCAAAGCAAACAGAAACACAAAGCAAACGGAGAACAAGAAGAAGAAAAGAAGAAGAAAAGACGACAGGTTACACTCACATTTGCTCGCCGTGCTCCAGGCGCGCCACCACCAGGCGCACTTCCACCACCAACAGACCGACTCGACGCTGACGGCCGCGGCATGCCGGGTCCGCCCATACCGCCACCGCCCATCGCTGGGGACATGGCGCGCGCCGGGATGTTATTCGGCTGGCCGCCGTTCTCGGCGCCCGGCGAGCGCCGCTGCATCTGGCGTTGCATGGGGCCGGGAGCCTGCATCGGCAGGTTTGTGGTGTCGAGACGAAGGTTGTAAAGGTTATATTGGGCCCGCCGGAGGGCGGTGTGTATTCGAGAGTGAGCGCGAGACGGGAAGATAAGCGGTCGAGGCGGGAGGGTAAGAGAAAAGGAGGAAGGAGATGGGCCGGATCGACGGTTTGAGGTAAAGCGGTTGAACGAAAACGGTTGGTTCGCGAAAGGTAAAAGACGGCCGGTATCGTTGGTAGGACAGCGTCAAAGTAAAGAGTTCAAGTCGAAATGCAAAGAAGAGCAAAGACGCAACGCGATACGAGAAAGCCGAGGCGATGCAGTTGTCGTGCAATAGCTGCTAGCCGGGGGATGCAAAAACAGTTCGTGAAGGGGGCTGTGAAGATGACAAAAGCGACGGTGTCACAGGTTCGAGCGATGCGCGAAAGGAAAGTCGGAGAAGTGAGCTGTCGAACGGTCGTAAGGCAAGCGTTCGGGGGCTGAAATGCGTCAGACTCTATTCCGTATCGTCTCTTGTGATTCGAGATTCTAACAGAAACAGGGGGGCGAGTTGGATCGCTGGTTGGTCTGCGATGCCGCTGCGGTGCACAAGGCAGAGCGAGATTTAAAAAAAGGTGAGGGAAGACGGAAAAGACGAAACAACAGCGTTCGTGTTTTGGGACACGCGGACGACGACGGCTGCGTGGGTTGCGGGTGGTTGAGTGGGAGGACGAAAAAGAAGAGGGCAGAGGATCGAAAAGGCGAAAGGGGGCCAGACGTGAGAAGCAGCAGACAGAGGTCCATTTGGGCTTGTTGGGTTTGGCACCCAAAAAGAGCAAGAGCGTTTGGCTGGGCGTTTGGCTTTGGGCCTGGCTTGGTGCTTGGGCTGGTGCTTGGGCTGGTTTGGGTTTGGGGAAACGGCGTGACCCGCGGCAAGCACCAAAACCGCCACTCCTTCCTTGTTCAGTTGTTCTTTTTTGTCTTCAGCCCCTGAAAAGCGGGTCTCGTATTGGCCACAGAAGGAAAGAGCAACGCGAGGGAGGAAGGAAGGGAAGGAGAGAGGGGTGGCTGGGCGGAGCTTGGGCCACGCGGGGCTTATGTAATTTGGTAGCAGTTAACTGTAGGCCGTTGGGGAAGGCGCGACGGCGATGGCGCGTGGCGACGACGTTACGCTAAGGGCGCTCTGTCGTACAGCGCTCTGTCGCTCTGTCGCTATTTTACAGGGGCTCCAGCTCGAGGAACATGGATGTTGTACCACGATCGTGAGGGGTGCAGCCGACGATCTAGATGCTGCAAGGGGTGTTCAACGAGGGCCGAGTTGCGGTAGATTCTTCTCACGGAGCAAAAGGTCAGTGAATTGAGGACCGTGAAAATCGCTAGGTCATCTCAAGAATAGAGAAAAAATGCATTGAAAATAACAAACTGCATTGTTTTCCTTGTTTATTTTTCTGTTTTATTTTTCCAAAGAAAAACAAAGACAGAAAAAAATATATATATAATACAAGACGACGGACATATGATAAGTAGAATAATACGAGAAGACAAAAAAAAAAAAAGGAAAAGACAGGCCAAACCCACAAAAGTATATCTCACTTCACAACAGTTACACTTGAATCTTATGCAAGTCAAAGCAAACAATGCCGTTCCATATATGTAGCTAAAAAAATCTATTAAAAACGTACATTCTAGTAAAACGCTCCAAACTTCAGAACAACATGGTATCATTCCATCATAAAAAACACGAAACCAGACATTCTTTTCACTCTCCGTCTTCATTGTCTACACCTTAATCTCCTTGTGCAGACACTTCTTGTAGACAAAGTAGTAGGCGTGCACAGCCGCCGTGGCAAACGGCGCCACGAGGGGGGACATGTGGAAACGCATATGGGTGGCCATGACGGAGGCAACGACGGACTCGGGCGCACCGGGAGTGAAGAACCAGGCCGTCAGGAGGTCGTTGGTGAGCTTGGCGACTTTAATGGTGCGGGCATACATTTCGGTCTCGTAGCCGCGGATCGCGGTGTCAAACTGAGCGGCGGTAGTGTGGTTCTTGTTGTTGGCATCGTGGGCCAGGATAATGGCGGCCAGCTTGCGGGCGTCGTCGAGGGCGACATTGACACCCTCGCCAGCAAAGGGAGTCATGAGATGGGCGGCGTCACCGATCAAAGTGATGCCCTGTTGGTGCTCCCACTGGAAACCAATGGGCATACAATACAGAGAACGAGGGGTGGTCTTGCCAGCAGCAAACTTGATGCAGTCCTGGAGACGGGGGTCAAAGTCGGACATGAGCTCAGGGCGCGAGAGCATGGCGGCCTTGACTTCCTCGAGGTTGGTGGGGTCGTAGCCACAGGTCTCGGTCCAGTTGTCGGAGCGTGTCTTGCCGTCCGCGTTGATCAGAGGGACATTGGGGACGTCGCTGCGGCGCGTGCAGACGCCAACGTACAGCGAGCCGTCACCCATTTGCTGGATGGCCGTCTTGCGGCCGTCGGCCTGCACAAAAATGCTGCCGCGGTGGACGAGTTTCGACAGGGCGGGCGCCGTCTTGTCGGCGTCGGGGATGTGCAGTTCCTGGAGGGCCATACCGGAAAACAGGGGCTTCTGGTCGCTGAGGGCGGCACGGGCCTTGCTCCAGGCGCCATCGGCACCGACAATCAGGTCAAAACCGGAGGCCGTGGTGCCATCACTAAAAGTGATTGATGCCCCTGATTGGGGAGTCGCCTTGTTGACGGTCTTGACGTGACGGCCCCACTGGATCATGCCTGCAGGCAGGCTCTCGGCGAGCAGCTGGCGCAGTGCCGAACGGTCAATCTCGGGCCGCTGGCCCATGAGGTCTTTCTCGCTGGTGGGCTCGTCGCCCTTGGAGAAGAAGTTGTTGAGGTTCTTGTCGCAGCAAAGCATGTACTCGCCGTCGTAGCGGGCATGCTTCATGAACTCGTCAAACAGCTTGGCATCCTTGAGGGCGGCCAGACCCGTGGCCGTGTGCAGATCGAGAGTGCCGCCCTGGGAGCGGTAGTTGGGGCTGCTCTCGCCCTCAAAGAGAGTGGCCTCGATGCCGCCGAGGTGTAGCAGACGGGCAAGCATGCAGCCGGCCGGGCCAGCACCGATGATGGCAATTTTGGGGACATTGTAGGTATATGTGAGAGGAATGTATGATGAGACAATATAAAAAGGGATGGTGATTAAAAAAGAGGCCTTCAAAAAAAGACGACGAGAGGGAGAGAGGGAGAGAAAGTCTTATATATTGGATGTTGGACAGCTCGTATTTCTTTGTTCTCAAAAAGGGAAAGGGGTTGAAGGCTGTTGGTGGCTTTCGGGGAATGGAGTGATTGGAGGTTCGAATGTCTAGGCTGATTGTTGATTCCATCTCGAGAAAAAGAGACAAAGATGGGCAATAGCCTCCCTTTTTATGTTTCTTCTTTCTGACCTCTTTCGACTCGCCAAATTCTGGCAGCCACATCCCCCCCCCTCTTTTTTTCTTCTTCTTGAATTTCTTACATTCTCCCTCTCTTTGTGGCATCGACGGCGGGCAAACTTTGTGAAGCGGTTCAACTGCAAAAGACCGACGACACTGACGAGGCTTGAATCCTTCTCAGTGTCTTTTCTGGAGGTTTAGAGGTAGACAGGTCTCAGGGCCCCGCCAAGACCCGTAAGGCTGCTACTTCATCCTTTGTCGGGAATAGGCTGCAACGACTCGGCGTTATTGAATTGGTTGTTGGTGTGTGTGTGGTGGTGTGTTCGGTGATGTAGTGTGGTGGTGAAAACGTGGTATTGTGTGTGTACTGATGTACCGAGTACGAAGTAAAGTGTGTGAGGCACTGCTTGGATGCAACTTGACGCAGTTTGGCGCAGTTTGGGGGCTGTCGTGGCCTGCTGAGCCGCCTCGAAATCGCTTTCTTTTGCCCAAAAGAGCGATAGCGAAAAGGTGGGCAAGGAAGGAGCGATGAAGAAGCGATGGAAGGATAGTACTCCGTACGACGTAAACGGTTGGACTACGTTGTACACGGGCAGGAACGAGAACGACGCCCCACTCCTTTTTGTCAGAGGACGAATCCACTGGCCGACGGGGATTACAGGCGATTCCAGGGGTTTGTGGTGATCTCCGAGCGCTCTCCAGATGCTCTGCCAGGCTTTCTCCACGCTGTTACATTATGGAAAGGTATTAACCCGACCGGACTTTTCATAGCGATAAATGCTAGTGAGATAAACTCCGCTCCAATGTCAGTCCTTCCAGCAAGAAAACAGCGAGAAAATAAGCATTCAACGGCCGACTATTACGACGTCCAATACCCCGACTTTTGCTTTTGTTCTTCTTCTTTCTTTCAATTTAATATTTTCTACTTTTGACACTTTCGACACCTCTCTTTGCAAACTCTGGGACGACCCGCAAGGCTGCATAAAGGTCGGCCAATCCCGACTTTCCCCCTTTCTGTCAGAGTCATTCGCCGGGTCCGCCATATGGAATCTTTTTTTAAAGACCGGGTCGTTATCGTTTAGAGGCGGTTTAGAGGTGAAAAGAAGAAGGAAATAGAGCTTGACGATCTGCCGTCTTGCCCTTTTTGCCTCGTGCTTTCGCGTCTTTGTGACGTGCGAGGCTGTACATTGTATAGTACATCATGAGAAGAATATATCGTGAAAGATGAGATTTGTCTGCTCTTTTCGGAGTCGCGAGGACGCGATGCTTTAAATGCATGGCAGAAAAGAGATAAAAAAGACGGCAGAAGAGTCACGACGGCGGCAGATCATCATCAAAGTTGAAAACGAAAACGACGAGATGACAGAACAACATGGCCAAAAGTAGAAGGTATCGTGAGTCTAGAACTATATGATTGGAGAAGAATATAAAAAGAATGTCACAAAAACCCAGATAGACTGGGATCACGACTGCCGTCGATTCAAAGTTGGGCACGGCCAGTGCCTCAGCCTTGCACTTCAAACATCTGCTGCAACCTTGATCATAATCTTACATTGTAGCCGTTTGAACGGGTCCAGACGCTTGGAACACCAGCAACGTAGAAACACAGGAAGCCGGACGCTTGGGACATTGAAAACGGCTTGGAATCATAAAAGCTTATTCTGTGGATGCCCTTCCTCCATCTGACGTGCAGTTAATTGTTCGGAACAGCGGAGTCGGGATAAAGCAGGGTAACTCAAATAGAGTTGCTGAGACTGAATGGTGAGAATCCGAGTCTGGGGCCGGAAACTTCGGGCTTTGATGCGAGGCGCCAGCCTTGTGCTTTCCTTTGCGTTGGAGGTGAGCTTAAATGCCCGACTTTTGGCTTGGCGGGAGCAGGTCTTGGCAAGACGCTTGATGCTTCTTATCCCGAGTTTGAACGTAATATGATGCATCTTCGGGAACTTTTGACGTCAGAATCTTATGAGAAAGTAGCATGCGGTGAGATAAATGAGAGATTATTTGATCTCTGATCTCTGATGACCAGATGTTTTGTGTGCAAACCCAGAAATACCAAATATATTGTATGTAACTGCAATCCTGCATGCGTCCACCCAAAGCAAGAATATATAATCAAAAGGAGAAATAAATGCAAAAGAAATGTAGAGCCAAGACCTTAACCAATGGCGGCATAAAATACAGTAATGCTAAAGTAAACACATGAATCAAAAAGACACTCTAGTCAAGCCCGTCAACCTCCCAAGAACCCTCGCTCTTGGTTACGGGCTAGCTCAGAGCTCATGGCATCCAACTTAACACCCACCAGTACACACTCCACAGCACTCTTACCGTTCTTGACACCCTGGATCCGAAGACGCCACAGACCCGTTCTTGATCGTCCACGCTGTGCCTGCACTGCCGCCGGGCACAGCCGACCCTCCACCACTTAACGCTGCATAGTCCACCCGCCGCCGCTTGCGCGACGGACCGGGTTCGCCGTTACCTGGAGACAAGACGGCGTCTGTGGCGCTGCCGTCATCATCTGCTAGTGTTTCCGGCAGCGCAAACGGCCGGCCATCCAATGTAATGGCCGTCTCTGGCTCGAGCACAACACGCACAAGGTCGTCGCTCAAGGGTGTGTTCCCCGGTGATGGCGGTTGACTGCTGGCGCCGCCCTTGCTCATCAGCAAGCCCAGGGGTTGTGTTGTCGGCGGCAGGTTCAGTTTGGTGGAGATGACCTCAAACAATCGTGCAATGCGGATCTTGGTATCGCGGAAGAACTCAGCGCGTGTACCGTGGCGGCCAGTGCTGCCCGGTGTGGGGGAAGCGATTGCCGTGGCTGCCGGTGGAAAGAAGTGCAGCTTGGTGTTCTCACTGCCAATCTCGAGCACCAGCTCGGCCGGCTTGTCGTCGACAAAGGGGCGTGCATAGTTGACCCAGCCAGCTAGAGGGTCGACGAGGGTGGGCTCGTTGGCGACCGAGATGCCCGACTTCAAGACGTCCTCCACTCTCAACGCCATCTCGTAGCGCAGCCGTGCCTGGTTGTAGGTCAAGGAGTGTGGGA
The DNA here is from genome assembly GCA_016097105.2 of Sporothrix variecibatus. Lineage (NCBI taxonomy): Eukaryota > Fungi > Ascomycota > Sordariomycetes > Ophiostomatales > Ophiostomataceae > Sporothrix > Sporothrix variecibatus. The sequence goes on along the minus strand of JADMNI010000001.1, from coordinate 4,619,552 downwards.
TAAGTTTTTGTTCGAGTCCCTTGAAGTTAAAGTAGCGGCAGTCCCGCAGCAGCGTCTGCCGGTGATTCTCGTCGCGAATGTTGACGGGGTAGCCGCGCAGCAGGTGCAGCAGCTCTTCAAACGTATCGGCCGACCGCCCCGGAACGGCAGGCGGCAAGATGGACGGTGGCCGGATCAGGCCTTCGCGGTCCAGCCCAGGAAAACAAATCGTCCGGGCTACTAAAGAAAATGGCGAACCCCAAACTGAAATAGTTGGGCAAGTTGCCCGGGTCCTGGAATAAGTCCCGCGGGATCTGGAACTCCCGGTGGCCAATCGACATGAAAATCGACTCGTCGTACAGCTGCGAAATCAGCCGCGGCAGTGAATAAAACTGCGCGTCCGCAAACAACCGCACAAAGTGTGTCCCGTCGCGTGGCTGCACATGGTACCCCTGCAGGTGCAGCGAGATGTCCCGGAACGTCGCCGGATCGCGGTCGATATACAAGGTGCGGATGGCCGAGCCGATGTCTTCGATGCCGTGCGCCTCGGCCGTCTTGATCTGGCACTCAAAGTACTGTGAAAAGTACGACGGCGCGTCCGACGAGAGGGATGCGCCCGACAGCTTAAAGAGCTCGCAGCCGATCTGTAATGGGGAACACGCGCTCGTGCGGCAGGATGTTGGGAATCCGGGCGGCCATCTGGACGGCCGATTCGGTCAGGCGCGGTGCTGTGACAGCGTTGCGGGGCGTTGCGCTGGGGCGACCGGCCGTTGTTGACGAGGCGGCTGTTGTTGCAGTGGTTGCAGCTGCTGTGGGAGGAAAGTTGGGAAGCTGTGCAATTTGAGGATGGCCGTTGTTGCCAGTATTGCCGCTGTTGCTGAGGTTGTTGGCGACGCCGTTGTTGGTTGGCAGCCCGGGCGTGGCGGCCGACCCCGGCGTGGGGTGGCCGGTAGAGAGGGAGCCGGCCCGCGGTGTCGGGTTGCCACTGCTGAGGTTCGACATGGTGGAGAGGGGTTGGAGGGGATGGTATATAAGGAAGTGTCGAGGATATTAAGTTTCGAAAAGGAAGAGGTTGTCGAGAAACGTCAAAGTCGACTTCGTCGTCGAGTCAAGCTCCAAACTAGACCGAGAGGGGACCTGCAAACACAAATGGATGGAGCTTGTAGCGTACAAGCATGGCCTCAAACAAAGGCGCTTGCGCACGCGGCGTGTCAGTGTCGAGAGAGTGTGTATTGACAGGGAGGTATGTGGTCGTGGTGGTTCAGCCGCGCTCGTATTTTTGCCCCTTCTTTATTTTTTCTTCGTCTGCCTCGTCTGACGGTCAACAGATAAGTGGAAAAGGGAAGGAGGTTTCGAATGCGACGCGGGAAAGAGCGAGGAGGAGTGAGGCGCGATGGGTAAGCGCAACCCAGGAAGGAGCCAGTGGCCAAGCGAAGGCCAGGAGAGTAATTGGAACTAGTCCAGTTTCGGAATGGCGCATTGCGGGTACGGGAAGCTCTATCTGCAAAGTGGGCGGAAGGGACGACCCTGTAAGTTCAACGTACGAAGTACTCTGTCCAGCACGCAGCACATACTTCAACGGCGTCCGGAGTATTACAGCAGCGAAACATGTCACGTTAAGCACTTTCGAAAATCAGATGGACATGGCGTCCCTAATATCGTGAGAACCAATCTAATAAACAAGACACGCTGTATGGAGTATGTGATACGGAGCACACTATCAAGATACGCAAAGAGAGATAGAAGAAAACCCAGTGAAAAAACAAAACATCTAGAAACAGTCCGCTGTCCTCCCAAATAACCATCCGCATAACCAATAACCGTAAATACAAACACAAAAAACAGCAACAAAATAGCAGGCGTAGACTAAGACAAAGCAAAAAGGTATCGTGGGATCGTCGCCATCGTCTCCATCCTTGTCTCTAAGAGATCACTTCTCCTCATCGGCCTTGTCGGCCGATTCTCCGTTCACCGCGTCATCAGTGTTGGCTGTCTTGATCGTCGCAATGGAAGCCGTGAGCCCCGACGAGGCCGAAGCCAGAGCCTCTTCCGCCTCAGTCTCGCGCGGGCTGACCAGTGGACTCGCCAGCGGACTCGTCAGACTACCACCGATGCTACCAGTGATGCTCTCAGACCGTCCGTGGCCAAGAAAACCGCTGCGTCCACTACGACCGCTGCGGATACTTGCCGCGTCGCCACCCGTCATGCCACCACCACCGCCACCAAGACTCTGTCGTGCCGCATAGAAGCTGTTGCGGTCGCCGCCCATAATGCCTGTTGAGGAATAAATGCTCGTGCGTTCGGCGGCTGCGGCGGTGGCTGCATTGGCGGCTGCCACGGCGGCGGAGCTCGGTAGGCCTGCACTGGCCACACTCATGCGACTGTTTGTTGTGTGCAATGCGATTGAACCTGGCGGAGGCCCTGCATTGTTACTGGCCGAAGTGCTGGGAATGAGGGCCGACGACGACGACGGGCCCTCGATGTTGGCCGACAGTACGGATAGTGGCAGACTCTCACGGCTGCCGCCAAAGAGGGACGACGGGGCCAGTGCACGCACAGACGCGTCCGTGTCAATGGATCGGCGGCGGCGGCGCTTGCTGGACGAGGCGAGCGTCAAGATGGAAGCGTTGTCCGTTAACAAATTGTTGGCCGTGGCGGTCGAGTAGGTGGCTGGGTGTCCCGGGCCGGCATTGTTGGCCAAGGGTGTGAGGTGAGAAGGAATGGCCGAGGCGGGCGTGCTGGGAACGGCTGGTGGAACTGAATGGTCTGAGTGCCGTTGCTCTGTTGCGAGGCGTTGTGGTGATGGTGACTGCCATGACCGTGATTGTGATTGTGGTTGTGTTGGTTGCTAAACGTCATGCCGACACTGGCGGTCCCGTTGCTTGCCGCCTGGCCCCCTATAGCTGCCGCTGGCGCCAGCGACTGTATTGTTGTCAGCGTCGTTGTGAGCGACCGCACCGACGGCGCCGGAGACGAGAATGTGCTGTCGCCGCCGCGCCGCGAACCAGGCCCTCCGTTGATGGTGCGGCTCGTGCCGGTAATCGAGGACGCCGCCCCGGCGCTGGGTGCTAGGACCGACCGGGGTGTCCCGCCATGGTCCATTGTCGAGACGGTCGGCGCCACAGACAAAGCACCTGCCGTCGGTGGCGCCCGCCCGTCGTCGCTCGCCGACTCAATCAGGCTGCTGCGGCGGCTGCGGTCGCCAATCGATGTCGAGCTGGGCGTCACGCCGCTCTGCCGCGACGCAAATGACGGCTGGCTGCGGTGGGGGCCATTGGTGTAGTAGCTGTTTTCGTCGCCGTCATTCTCCCCAATATGACTCTCGCCGTGATCGCTGGCGAAGCGGTTGGGGTTGTCGATGACGCCGAGGCGTCCGGACAGAGGGTAGGGGTTGTTGTTCTTGGAGGCGCGCTTTTTCGAGTTGGCGACTTTGGTCAGTTGTCGGTCGGCGCCCGACGACGACGAAGATGCGCCGCCTTTGAAATGTGCGAGCTTCTTGACCCAAGTCGTGAAAGGACGTCGACGAGCCGTGCGGCTGTGGTCTGAGGAAGTTAGTAGGAGATATTGAGGGTGAGTTGAGGGAGAGGACCGGCCTACCTTGTGCGGTTTCTGTCATCGCCATGCGTCTGGCGAGATGGGGCGGTCGCGAAGGAGGCGCGAGAACTCGTGGTAGTCGAGGTGTAGATAGTCGTCGATAGTGGTCGATAAGGAGATCGAATCAAGGGTCTTCAGAAAAGCTGAAAGATTTTTCGACAACGTGGACAAGACGGATAAAGGACTGGCGTGGTCGTTGTTCGCTTGTTCGCTTCTTCTAGCGGCGGTTCTGAACGGTTGTCGCGTTGTGTTGAGCAAGGGGTGAAGAGCAGGGAATGTGGTGTGTGTGAAGGATGCAAAGGTGTAGAATGCAGATGGGTCAGTATGCAGGACGTTCTGGACTGCTGGAATGCAACTGTGATGCTGCCGCCGGAGAAATGCCAGCTTCAGCCTAAAAAGGGACGTTCAGGGGGAATGTTGGGGCAATTGGGGGACACGAGTGGCGAATGAGTGCTGAGTGCTTACCATAGCTAAGGGCTAAATATTGATGGTCTCAGGGGCTCTGGGACTCTGGGGCTGAAGACGTCAGTGGTCCAGTAGCGTCGTCGGGGCGGGGCCTAGGCGCGTCTGCCAGCTTCGTACCCAAAATTGCTTGTGCTCCGCACGTGACAGCCTTTTGGAGCTCACATATTGACTTCAGTGGCGACGACTTTACGCTCACAATTCACAACTTGCTTTGAAACTCACATGTCACCACCGCCATACTTGCTAACAGACAACGTCACTTCCCTTACAAACGACAGCATGTGAGCAGCCATGTCGATCCAGCGGCTGCCAGGGGCCGTTGCGGCACAAATCAAATCGTCGGCGACCGTCTCTTCTTTGAACGCAACCGTCTTGGGTCTCCTTCGCAATAGTCTCGATGCAGGCGCTTCGCGGGTGTCTGTATCGGTGGACTACAGTCGTGGAAACTGTGTGGTAGAGGATGATGGTTCAGGCATTCCTCCTGCCGAGTTTGAAGCAGATGGTGGCCTTGGGAAGCTCTATTGTGAGTCTGTTTGTTTTTGTTTACTTTCGGAGATGTTGGATGTCTCATGTTGTCTGAGCCGAGCTGACCGTTTAGACACATCCAAGTATCCGCCGTTAAAAGGTGTGCATGGCCGTTATGGAACGTTTCTTGCATCTGTGGCGGACCTCTCGCTGTTGACTATCGTTTCGATGGGCTCTTCCGATAGCTCTGAGAGCACCTTGACCGTGCACAACGGCAAGGTCTTGAGAAGGCATACGTCGAGCTCGTTGGACAAGGACATTTCTACGCCCCAGACTTTTACACGAGTCACAGTTCGTGACCTCTTTGGATGTATGCCAGTGCGGGCCCGCTTAAGGCCACTTGCAGACTCTTCTGCTTGGAGCCGGGACTGGGACAGCTTGATTCGGTCAGTCGTATCCTTTTTCTTGGCCTGGCCGGAAGACGTGTCGGTCACTGTTCAAGATGAAGTGAATGGCGCAAAGCGGACATTCAAGACTTCACTAGAAGGAGATGGAGCCTCCCGGGCGGCCCGTCTACTGTCGCAGGCAGGCCTTTGTGAGACGACCAACCAGAGTCCTGGGTCAACATCGGGGCTTCCGTTTCGGGCGTGCGAGTCTTTGGCAGTGTCTGTCTGGAGCCGAGTGCCTCAAAGAAAGCCCAGTTTCTTCGCATCGGTGTGACACCGCTTTCAGAAGCACATCAAGCCGAAGAGCTATACGGTCAAATCAACAAGATGTTCGCCGAGTCAAACTTTGGCGTGGTAGAACCCACTGAGAGTGAGGAGCGAGCTGCACACGGTCCTATGGACAAGTTTGTGCGAGAACAGCGCCCCAGGAAAGCTGTTGACCGGTGGCCGATGTACAGTATTGGCATCGACCTTGACGGGACAGCGAGTGTGGATGATATACTGGACGACCGACGCCAGCAGATGACAGTCATCATGGGGCTTACTCGGACAGTTCTTGTCGAGTTCTTGAAAGCACACGGGTTTTATGATGCACCCGAGGTGTTATACGGATCAGATCACTCCAACAACAGCAGTACACCAGGCTCTCCAACAAAGAAACAAAAGACAAAGGACGACGCAGCGACCACATCGCGCACGAAGCGAGTCACACAGACTCTACCAAGACGAATCAAGGACACCCAATCTCTGTTCTCTATATGGCCACAGACAAAGTCGGCCAAATCAAAAGCGAAACAAGTGCAGACGGCTGATGCAGGCCCTGGAAAAGAATCGCTTAAGGAGGGCGTTGTCGAAGAGCAGAGTAAGTTTTTTGCTCGAGACGACTCACCAAACGGCGATGTTAATGCCGACATATCGTGCTGCGACACCTCGACTGAAATGGCAGACTGGGACGGCAATGTGCTCGCTAGTGGAGACTTGAAGATATCGAGGGCCAGTTTAGAGGCTGCCAAGGTTATTGGCCAAGTCGACAACAAGTTTATTCTCGTTAGAGCACCAGAACTGGTGGAAGACAACGAAAACGACGCAACTGGCCCTCTTCTTATCCTTGTCGACCAACATGCGGCGGACGAGCGGTGTCGAGTTGAGGCTCTTTTACAGGGCTACTTTGCACCAACAGCTGACGGCAACTCGTCGCCCGGAGAGGCCATCACGACTGTCTTGCTACGGCCCCTACAGTTTGAGCTCGCTGCCAACGAACGACCTCTCCTAGATCAGTCTAGGGCATACTTTCGACGCTGGGGCGTAGCCTATGATGTGCTTCCATCAAATAGCGGAGCCGAACTCGACGCGACTCTCCTTCGAATAACTGCTCTACCCGCCAGCATTGCAGACCGTTGTCGACAAGAGCCGCGCCTGGTTGTTGACCTCATCCGCAAGGAGATTTGGGAGAGAAAAGCGACCAATACGGTCTCAGGAGAAATACCTCGTAGCGACGCTTCTTGGACCAGCCGCTTCCACAAATGCCCGCGCGGAATACTTGACCTCATCAACTCGAGGGCATGCCGGAGTGCTATCAAGTTCAACGATCTTTTGACGCACGATGAGTGTGCCGACTTGGTTGATAGTCTTCTCCACTGTTCATTCCCATTTCAGTGTGCACACGGCCGGCCGTCTATGGTGCCACTGTTGAATCTGGGCTCGGACGATAGTGTCGATGAGTACTGAGGAGGATAAAGGATAAAAGAGTTTCTGTTGTGGAAGGGACGAGAAAATAGACGATGCAACAAACATATACCCACACTTAGATCTTCTCAATCAAGCAGAATTCATAAATAATAAAAGCAAATCACAAAACGAATCATTTGGATTCACGAGACTTACTTGTCTGTTATAGAGCCGTCGTTGTTGAAGTCAACAGCTGGTTCTAGTTGACGCCGGTGCTGACTAAGCTTTGTATATCGGCACTGCCCAACGGCCCTGTCGTCAGGGGTGGATCTGCTAACGTCACTATCAGCGCCGCCCAAGAGCTAAGCTCCCAACGTCAAGGCAACCGCAGCCACAACCACAATTCCAAACTCCAACAATCGACCACGACAGCCACGACGACGACGGAAACACACAATCGGCATCGCCAGAAGATAATGTGACCATGGCCAACTCGGTGCGTCGCCACCCCGACTCTTTCTCCTCCAGCTCCACGCTCACCCATACTAACAAACCCCCAGTGGAAGTCGTTTGACTTCTTCGATGTCAACCAGGCGAGACCCGGCGACGACGAGGCGCGCAGCTTCTTTGAGAGCAACGAGATTGCGAGTGTGTGCTCGGGGTCCGACAGTCTGTTTCTCGGCAGCTTCGATGGCTACGTGCGCATCGTCGGCCCGAGCTGGAAGATTGTGCGCAGCTTCCTGGCGCACGAGGCAGGGAGCATCACGCACATGCGACAGGTAGAAGGGACGAGCCTGTTGGTGACGGTGGCGGTACGTACAGGCGGAAAAGGCAATGACAAAGGTTGTTCAGGCACTAACAGTTTGTAGGAAGACTTGAGCGTCGAGCCCGTGCTCAAGGTGTGGGCGCTGGACAAGCCGGTCAAGAAGACGGGATTGCCGACGTGTCTAAGCACCATCCAGATCAACAACGGCAAGAAGCAGTTTCCGGTAAGCTCGCACGCCATGAAATAAAACAGCTATTGCCCCATACTAACCGCGCGCTGTGCAGATCTCCGCATTTACGGCGACACCCGACCTTTCCCAGCTCGCCGTCGGTTTCGCCAACGGCTCCGTCACGCTCATCCGCGGCGACCTTGTCAACGACACTGGCACCCGCCAGCGCATCATCCACGAATCCGAAGAACCCATTACGGGCGTCGAGCTCGATGTCGATGAGAAACTCACGACAACCCTCTTTATCGCCACCACAGGCCGCATCCTCAAACTGCCCATCCTCGCCAAGGGCAAGGCCCAGCCGCCCAAGACGGTTGAAGACACGGGATGTGCTGTTGGCTGTATGACCATTGACCGGCGGACGGGCGAGATTGTCGTCGCGCGCGACGATGCCATCTACTACTATACAATTGACGGGCGGGGCCCGCCGCGGGCGTACGATGCGCCCAAGAGCCTGATCTCGGTGTACGACGACTATGTGGCCCTCGTGTCGCCTGCTTCAGCTTTGGGGAGTAGTGGCGGCGACAGCGGAGGCGCAAGTGGTGCAGCCGGTGGTGGAAACGCCCTGCGCAGACGTTTTGGTACCTCGGCAGCAGCAGCCGATGTCCTCTTTAACACATCGACCTTTGCCCTGCTCGAGACGGACCTGAAAGTCGTCGCGCACTCCGAAACGCTGTTGTCGCCCGTCAAGTCCATCTTCCAGCTCTGGGGCAGCCTCTGCGTCTTGACTTTGGACGGAAAAGTGCGCCTGTACCGCGAAAAGTCGCTCCAGCAGCGCCTCGATATGCTCTACCAGCGCAATCTCTACCACCTGGCGATCGAGCTGGCGCGCAAGTCTGGGCTTGACGGCCAGCAGCAGAACATTATTTTCCGCAAGTTTGGCGACTACCTCTACCAAAAGGGCAGCTACGACGAGGCTATGGTGCAGTACATCAAGGCCATTGACAGCACTGAGCCATCGCAGGTGATTCGCAAGTTCTTGGATACCCAGCGCATCCACAACCTGATTGAGTACCTCGAAGAGCTGCACGAGCACCATCGTGCCACCGCCGACCACACAACCCTCCTACTCAACTGCTATGCCAAACTCAAAGACATTGACAAGCTCGAAAAGTTCATCAAGTCCCCCGGCGACCTCAAGTTTGATCTCGACACGGCCATCTCCATGTGCCGTCAGGGCGGCTACTACGAGCAGGCCGTCTACCTGGCGAAGCAGCACAGCGAGAACGATCTAGTGGTCGACATTCTCGTCGAGGACGCCAAACAGTACGACGACGCCCTCGACTTTATCTGGCACCTGGACGCCGAGACGGCCTACACGAGTCTCATGAAATATGCTCGTGTACTCATCGAACACTGCCCCAAAGACGCCACGCAGCTGTTCATCGACTACTACACAAACAAATACCGGCCCAAATTGGATGTGCCGACATCAGCCGGTGTGGCAGCAGCGGCAGCAGCGTCGGGAGGCAGCGGTTTTGCCTACGGCGCCGCATCGGCCGTGTCCAACCTGGCCGGCCGCATCACACTGCCGTACTTGGGGGGCGCCTCTGGAGCCGCAGTAGCAACAGACGAGCAAAAAGCGGCGGCGGCGGCGGCTGCAGCAGTAGGTGCACCAGCAACAGAGGAAGGCATCGCCCAGGCTGAGGCGGCCCTGCTCGCCTACAAGGTTCCCAAGCCAAGGACGGCCTTTTCATCCTTTATTGACCACCCAGACGAGTTTATCGTCTTCTTGGAGGCCTGCTTTGAAAGAAAAGAAGCCGCTGGCCGACGACGACCGCACCGACTTGTATACGACGCTCTTTGAGATGTACCTGCAAAAGTCGTCGGAAAAGAAGGGCGACCAGAACCGCGAGGCATGGGAGGCCAAGGCCAAAGCCCTGATCAATAAGCAAGGCAGCGGTGACGGCGATGACGATGATGACGGTACACCTGTGCCGATCGAGAAAGCCAACGTCCTGTTGTTGTCTCATTTGTCCAACTTCCGCGACGGCACCACCCTCGTCAAGGAGCAGGCCGGCCTGCTATTTGACATTTTCCGGTCCTACACGTCAGCCAAAGACACGCGCGGCGCTTTAAGGGCCCTGCACAAGTACGGCCCGAAGAGCCCCAGCTGTACACGGCAGCTTTGTCTTATCTCACATCCAGCGCTCGTGTTTTGGACGAAGCAGGACCCGACGAGCTCGCCGCCGTCCTCAAGCGCATCCACAGCGACGGACTCATGGCGCCCCTCCAAGTTGTTCAGACCCTGTCGCAAAACCCCGTCGCGACCATGGGCATGCTTAAACCCTATCTGCAAGAAACCATTGAACGCGAACGCCGCGAAATCGCCGCCAACCAGCGCCGTATCTCGTCGTTCCGCCAGGAAACCGAACAGCGCCGCACCGAGCTCGCCGACCTCGAGGCCAAACCGGCCGTCTTCCAGGCCACGCGCTGCAGCCAGTGCGCCCTCCCACTCGAGCTACCCGTCGTGCATTTCCTGTGCAAGCACTCGTTCCACCAGCGGTGCTTGAAGAGTGATGGCGGGAGTGCGAGCGGTTTTTCGTCTCCACGCGATGGCGACGCCGGCTCTTCATCGGCCGAGTGTCCGTTGTGCGCGCAAGACAATGCAACCGTCCGTGCCATCCGACGGCAGCAGGAAGAGTATGCGACGCGGCACGATCTGTTCAAGACGGAGCTGGGCAACAGTGAGGACCGGTTTGGAACGGTGGCCGACTGGTTCCAGCGTGGCGTCATGGGGCCGGCAGGAGAGTAGACAGTAACGAGTGACGGCTGGGTGTGTACATATATCATTTCTGTTTGTTCTTTTGTAATGCAAATGACCTGTCTATCCTTTTTCTATGCTTTATATGCCTTTTTAGATGTTCCCGTATCGTACAAGTTGGTTCACTACGATCACTCTGCTGTCCAGTGTCCAATATCTCGTGCCTCAATAGCAATGCACACCGAACAGCTCGTTCAGCCAGCTGCCGGTAGCGGCTGCTCTCGCCTCGTCCAGAAGAACAGGGCTGGCCTCGGTGAGCACAGTCGTCCAGTCGCGGATCTCGTACAATGTACGGCCCTCGAGGGCTTCGGCCGTCGCCTTGTCAAAGTCGGTCAAGCTGCTTGCGCCATCTTCGGAGATATATGGCAGGCCTGACAGGACGACTTCCTGCAGCTTGCCGTGTCGTGCCGTAAACACCAGGTCAAAGCGAGGCGGCACATCCAGTGGCCGCAGAGGCCGTTCTCTCGGGTCTTCTTCTGTAGGTTGTGTTGAGAAGGTGAACTGTGGTGTCTGTCCAAAACAACCAGTCGGGGGTCTAAGAGGTCAGTACTGTGCAATATATTAACAAGGCGAGGGCGTTTCTTACCATCAACTCGTTGTAGCCTTTGGCCAGCTTTGGGTCGAAAGCAAAAGCCGCCTTCGCTGCCCTCTTCTGCGGCGAGAGCATCAACATCAATGGTGGTATTGGTCGCAGCCTGGCCGTACATGCGCTCAAACTCGGCAGCGACTGTTGAGCCAAAGTGGTCGTGCGGGTCGTGGACACCTTCCGTCTCTTCACCGGCCAGCGTCACATTCCGTACCGAAGCCACACACGCGCCTTCAGGTAGGGTGCAGCCGGCGGTGCACGCAGTAGGCCCGACACGGCCGCTAGATCGGCTCCCAGCAAACAAGTCCCGTGGTGCAATGCCCGTCGGTTCGTCAGCTTGTACGCCGACCCCGAGATCTTGTACTCGCCTGCATCTTCGGCACTGCCCGAACCGACCACAATATCGTGCCGCTCATTGACCCGTGCACTCGCCACACCAAGCTGCTGGAGAGACCGGGCTACCATCAATGCATGCTGGTCTCGATCAAAACCGGCCGACGGGATGTGCACGCTCCAATTGGCATTTCCAGCGTCGTGGTAGACGGCACCACCGCCCGACCGCCGGCGGACAAGCTGCACATCGTTGACAGGCTCATTTGTATTTGTTGCCCGTGCTCGTGCCGACAACTGGTTCAGGTCCACTTCTGTCCAGGGGTTCTGGTTGCGGCCAATGACGACACACGGCGCGTTGCGGTACAGCAGCAGCAGCCGGCTTTCTGCGTGCGCGCGCTCAAAGAGACGGTGCTCAATAGCGAGGTTGGCGTACGGGTTGCGACCGACGGAGTGCACAATATGTACAACGGGCTGTGACTGGTTGTCGTTTGGAGGTTGGCTGACTCGGTCGAGAAGACTGCCGAGTTCGGCGGAACTCGTTGACAGCCATCGTGGCGATCCCAGTGGTTTTGATATTGATATTGGTATTGATATTGGTGTGAGTGTCCGTAATAATGAGCACCCGGCCAGCCGGAGCGCGTGTGGCCGTGCCAGCAGAGCCATTGGTGATGATGTCAATGGAGGTTCAAAGTCAACAGACTTCGGGATCCACTCTAAATCGTGGTGTCTGAGCCGATGCTCGCCGCTCGGAGCACTTTCTGTCAGTTAAGTCAGTGTGGTCACGGCTGTACGTGCCGGTGCATTCCTTCCCAATCCCAACGACATGTTCCCGTAAACAAAAGAAGAAGGCGGTGTGCCGCACGGTACAAAGGTACTTTACGGTCCCACCTTTTTTTGGTCTGTTTCTCTGTTTACTCGCCAACTCGCGCTATGGCCAGGCGCGTTTTCTGCCGTTGACGCGCACGGGCCAATAGTGGACCCTATGTTTACTGTCCACTGTGAACTGAAAGCCGCCTTCCGGTCCATTCCCTGCTCCCCTGTTCCCTCTCTTTTTCTCTTTTCGGTCGCTCTTTCCCACTCTTTACCCCTATTCAAGGTGGCCAAACGCGCCTTCCCTCCTTGGGCGTCCCACCTGCCCATCGCTCGCTGTGCAATTTCACACTTTTTACGGTCGTCCAGTGCTGGGGAAAGAGCAACCCGGCATGCCAGCTCAAGCTCAGGAGGTGGCAACAGGCGGCTTATCCGCGCTTTCCCACTGTAGCCTGAGGCCACAGCGTCCTTTTTCGCGATTTTCGTTGTTATTCTGGCGACTTTTGTAAACAAACACAGGCTCACAGACGGCACCTCAAGCACCTCTTTAGCAGGCAACAGCATTAATTTCGCTGCAACCCCACCAGTCCGCACCTTCTTCCCAGCTGCCGTGATGTCGTTCCTGGCCGACTTTCAGGCTTTCAGGGCCCTTCCCAGCTAAATTTCCTAAATCCAGGTCCCAACAGCTCCTAACACACCACCCGACACCACCACACCAACATTCCTGCCGCCCCTCTTTTTGCTCTTTCCTCCCTTTGCAGCTGGGCCACCCCTCCTCGCTCCTAGGTCTCTCCTTCCCCTTTCTGGACATCCTGCTCCTTCCCCATCCGAAATTTGCTCCCCTGATAGGTAAATAACAGAAAAAGTAGGGATTATACACACGGAGGCTGCAGTGCAACTCCAGTACGGCCGCCCAGAACACAAACAAATTTTAAAATAAGGGGACCATAAAAAAATTAGGGACGCCATCACTCCATACTCCCATATCCAGACCGACACTACATCTCTTGAGAACTGCCCACCGCCCCAAAAACCCAGTCCTCTGCATAATATCTCGTCCTCGACCTTTTCCTCCGCGTTCTACAATCCCTCCTACACCGACACCAAACACACCACAACGATCCAACCATGCGTGAAATCATCAGCATCAACGGTATGTTTTCTTTAGACCCCTTTCTTTGTTTCTCTCTCCTCGAGCACTGTGTCCACCGCCTGACCGCGCCTGGCGCGCGTCGAATGTCTTCCGGTCTGATTCGAGTTCTGCTGTTTTTTTTTTGGCCGTGGGATGTGGCCGCCTTTTTGGACTTTTGGGAGGATGCAGGCTTCACGGGTCCCTTGACCGTTCCTTCACCGCATCGTGGCCGGCCAGACCCGAAACTGGTCACCATTCAGTCCTGTGATATGTCACCGTGTCCGTGCTTGAATATTTGCTAACGTGTATTCACTATCTAGTCGGCCAGGCCGGTTGCCAGATTGCCAATTCCTGCTGGGAGGTATGTGTTCCGCCGAGACGCCGGCCGGGATTTAAAATGAGAGATATCACGGCCGGGATCACTGAGAGTAGACATGTGCTGACAAACCAAACAGTTGTACTGCCTTGAGCACGGCATTCAGGTATGTTGTTCTCACTCTATCTTACCATGTTCGCTGTTGTCGTCACCGTTATGCTAACTACGCGTCCAGCCCGATGGCTACCTGACCGAGGAGCGCAAGGCCGCCGACCCCGACCACGGCTTCAGCACATTCTTCACCGAGACGGGCCAGGGCAAGTACGTCCCCCGCACCATCTACTGCGATCTCGAGCCCAATGTTGTCGACGAAGTCCGCACCGGCCCCTACCGCAGCCTGTTCCACCCCGAGCAGATGATCACCGGCAAGGAGGATGCCTCCAACAACTACGCTCGTGGCCACTACACGTCGGCAAGGAGCTGATCGACCAGGTCCTGGACAAGGTCCGCCGCGTCGCTGACGGCTGTGCCGGTCTGCAGGGCTTCCTCGTCTTCCACTCTTTCGGTGGCGGTACGGGTTCGGGTTTCGGCGCCCTGCTCATGGAGCGTCTGTCCGTCGACTACGGCAAGAAGAGCAAGCTCGAGTTCTGCGTCTACCCGGCCCCGCAGACGGCCACCTCCGTCGTCGAGCCCTACAACTCCATCCTGACCACGCACACCACCCTTGAGCACGCCGACTGCTCGTTCATGGTGGACAACGAGGCCATCTACGACATCTGCCGCCGCAACCTGGGTCTGGAGCGCCCCAACTACGAGAACCTGAACCGCCTGATCGCACAGGTTGTGTCGTCTATCACGGCCTCGCTCCGCTTCGACGGCTCGCTCAACGTCGATCTCAACGAGTTCCAGACCAACCTGGTGCCCTACCCCGCATCCACTTCCCCTGGTCGCCTATGCCCCCGTCATCTCGGCCGCCAAGGCTGCCCACGAGGCCAACTCCGTCCAGGAGATGACCATGTCGTGCTTCGAGCCCAACAACCAGATGGTCAAGTGCGACCCCGCCACGGCAAGTACATGGCCACCTGCCTGCTGTACCGCGGTGACGTTGTCCCCAAGGATGCCCACGCCGCCGTGGCCACCCTCAAGACCAAGCGCACCATCCAGTTTGTCGACTGGTGCCCGACGGGCTTCAAGCTCGGTATCTGCTTCCAGCCGCCGCAGCAGGTGCCCAACGGCGACCTGGCCAAGGTCAACCGCGCCGTGTGCATGCTGTCCAACACCACGGCCATTGCCGAGGCTTGGTCCGCGCTGTCGGCCAAGTTCGATCTCATGTACTCCAAGCGTGCGTTCGTCCACTGGTACGTCGGCGAGGGTATGGAGGAGGGCGAGTTCTCCGAGGCCCGCGAGGACCTGGCGGCTCTGGAGCGCGACTACGAGGAGGTTGCCACCGACTCGCTCGAGGCCGAGGAGATTGAGGCCGAGTTACTAGACGGTTCGGTGCGTGACGGTGCTAGCAGAGTGCAACAGAAAGCGTCCTTTCTTTGGCAAGCGGAAAGAAGACCCCCTGACGCTGCCCTTTTTTTTATACAAATGTTTCGTAATGGCGAAAAGAGGAAGATATACAAACCAGACTGGACTCTGGCAAAAAAGGTTTTTAGATTAAAAAGACTCTTTTGCCATATCCCCTTTTTTCAGTACTCTCAACCTCTTTTCATCTTGTTGCGTTTTATTATCTTGACTTTCTTGCTTTTTGTTTTCTATTTTCCCCTCGATATGTTTTTGATTCCACCACCGTTTCTATATTCTCTTCTGTCTGTCATCTGATGTGAATACGTGATTGTGAATGTGAGCATGCATGTTATTAGCCGTCATTGGACGAGCCGTCAGCACGAGAACACACATCTCGGCAAGGCTACCACAAAACGTAATCACCTCGTATTTCAATATCAAACGTCGTGTAACCCTCCTGCAGCCAAAATCGACCAAAATCGACCAAAAAAGAGAACGCCACAAAGCAGCCTTGTCTCTTGTCTGCCGTCTTGAAAGCTGCATCTAGCTGTCAGGTGCAGACAAAATGCACGAATTGTATTGCATCTGGCGGTCGAGTATTCAAAAGGGATTAAAAAGAAAACATATCGCTCAGCCTCGACTGCTTCTTTTATCGTGTCTCAGAATGCCCGTCGGACAGCTAGGCCGAATTGTGACATCGCTGTGGCATCGCTGTTTATGCACCTATCTCCACTGCCAACATTGCATTCCCACTGCAGATACCCCGCCGAGCCCGCCCAGTCGTTCTTTCCTCTGTCTCTCTGTCTCTGAGGAATCATCACCTACCTATTCTACTCCACAGTCTCTCTATCCTGTGCTTCGGTCCTCGCGCTAAATACAACATGCGTGCTCGCTGGAAAGACGCTAGAAGCGACCGAACCTGCCTCACACCTGCCCCGACCTGCCACCCAAATTTTAATTTCCCCGTCACTGGACCGCCCAAAGAGGCTTAGAACGATTAAGCTGGGGGGAAGGAGCTTCTGACAGTGCAGTGCTTCCCCAGCCAGTCGCACCTGCTGTTCCCCCTGCGCCGCCCGTCTGCGCGCCTGCCGCTCCGCAGCAATGGCACTGAGGTCAGCACAACAGCGAAAGGGAAGGCGCCGCCCGGCGATCCTTCCTGCCAACGAGACTGCCCAAGAAAGAGCGACCCAGCCATCTCCAGAGGCTGCATTTTCCCTTTTCCTATTTCCTACTTCGTGAATCATCCCATCTCGCTTCACTTTATTTTGTTTTCCTCTTCTCTCTTCTTTTTCGTCATCATTCTTCAGCGGATCTCCCACAATCCACCGACAACCCCAAATTTTGCGGCTGACTCTGCCAACAGCGTCTGCACACGTTGCTGCCCCTGAACAACGGTTGGCTAAAGCTTTTGGCAGCCCTCTTTCTGCCAGGCACAAACGGCCGTCACTTTTGCCTCGTTTTCAATTTCAGGTTTCGATCACCACGATTGGGGGTTGTTTATTAAAACCCACTCCAAATCGTCGACTGGCCTTCTCGTCTTCGTCCTCCGATTTCTCCGGGACGAACAATCTTGTTGCTGGTCCCCGACGACGGCAGCGTTTCACACTCGGAGTAGTACTACTGGGCCACTAAAGACAGAAAGCTTAGCTCACAAAGGGCGCCAACCATCGAGCTTCTTTCTGGCCTTCCCTGCCTCCGGCCACACACTCTTTCTTCCATTCTTTGTCCTCCTTCGCTGGCTCTCGCCTCGCCCTCACTCTACCTGATTCCAACACACCCTTTGCGCTGCGCAATCGTCGAAAACCAACAGCACCGCGAATCCACGAATCCCCGGCTTCGACTGCATTGATTCGACAGTTAACAACAAAAGCATACGAAAAACTACAATTGCGAATCGAAACGTTTTGACAGCTTCGAAAAAACCGATTGGCATCTCTCTCGTCACTGAGCTTCGGCCGCCCCCTTTCGCACAAATGGCTTCCGAAGGCTCCGACGAGGTCGGTGAGTAGAATGCGCTCGCAGAAGACGTTGTTGAGCGTTTTGTCTGGCTCGAAATATCAATACAGCACAGCTAACCCATCTCCCTCCCCACTTCAGCTGCGAACCTCAACCTCTCCAACGAGGAGAAGCAGGTCTATGGCCAGCTCTTTCGCCAGGCCGACCCCGAGAGCGTCGGCATTGTCATGGGTGAGGTCGCTGTCAAGTTCTTTGAGAAGACACGCCTCGACTCACGCATCCTCGGCGAGGTAAGTCCTCTGCAGGCGCACGCTTTCTACAACCGTCCCCCCTCTCCTTCTTTTCTAACACCCCCAGATCTGGCAAATCGCCGATAGAGAGAATCGCGGTTTCCTGACACCCGCCGGCTTCGGTGTCGCCCTTCGCCTTATCGGACACGCCCAGGCAGGCCGCGAGCCCTCGCCCAACATCGCCCTCCAGCAGGGCCCCCTCCCCCGCTTCGAAGGCATCGTCACCTCCGCCGGCACCCTCCCCTCCACAGGCCCTCTCTCCGCGACGGCTACCGGCCCGCTCTCTGCACAAGGAACGGCGCGGGCGCACAGCAGCTGGCCGCACAGGGCACCGGCTCCGGTGCGGGCGGCGCCTCGCGCGTTCCGCCATTGTCTCCCGAAAGAGCTGCGCAGTATGCACGCGTGTTCCAGGACCAGACACATGGCGAGCCCGTCATGTCCGGCGAGACCGCTAGGCGCATCTTTGAGAAGTCCGGCCTCGGCATAGATATCCTCGGCCGTATCTGGACCCTGGCCGATACCGAGCAGCGCGGTGCCCTCGTCCAGACCGAGTTTGTCATTGCTATGCACCTCTTGACGTCGACCAAGGCCGGCACTCTGCGCGCTTTGCCTAATATGCTTCCGGCAGGCCTGTACGAGGCCGCTACGCGTGGCGTCGCTGCTGCCTCTTCCGGCGCTGGCGGCAATATCGGTGTCGCCGTCGGCAGCCCTGCGAGCCCGGTTGCCCGCCAGCAGAGCCCTCTGGGTGGCGGCTTCGGTGCTGGTGGCATTGCGCCCCCGCCTCCGACCGCTTCCATCTCCCGCCAGCTTACGGGCCAGATGACCGGCCACATGCGCCCGGCGCCCCCCAACTTTTCCAACAGCCCGCTCGGCCGTGCAGCTGCTCCTGTTCCACCCGCTGCGGCTCCTGCAGCCAGCACCGGCTCCGACTGGCTCATCACCCCTGCAGAGAAGGCCCGCATGGACCCTGTCTTCCAGAACCTCGACAAGACGCGCAAGGGCTACATCACAGGCGAGGAAGCCGTGCCCTTCCTCACTAGATCTGGCCTGGACGAAGACAGCCTCGCCCAGATCTGGGATTTGGCTGACGTGAACTCGGAGGGCCACCTGACGAGCGACACTTTTGCTGTGGCTCTCTACCTTATCCAGCAGCAGCGTCAGCGGACCGACGGCTCCAGTGCCCTGCCAGCCAAGCTGCCTGCCAACCTTGTCCTCCCAGTCTGCGCAGCAAGGCCAGCACGACTAGCCCTCCGCCTGCTGCTGTCGCCCCGACTCCGCCGCCGCAGCCCAAGTCCGCCATGGACGACCTGTTTGGTCTTGACTCGGGTGCCTCTTCGACCCCGTCTCTGCCTGCTCTGGCTGCCACGCCTGCTGGTGTCTCGGCTGCTCCTGCTGGCCTGTCCGACCCCTTCGCCACAGCCAGCAGCCCCGTCCAGCCCAGCTCGCCCACGAGATCGCCCACCGTCACGTCTTCGTTCAAGCCCTTTGTGCCCTCTTTCGTCCTTTGGCCGCTCGCTGACTACCCAAGTGACTGGCGATTCCAACAGCTCCGCGCCCTCGGCCACCGCAAGAGCGGCTCCGGTCCTCCCTACCTCCAGCAGGCTACTGGTCTGTCCACCGCTTCGGCGTCAGCTGCCCAAAACGACCTTCTTGGCGGTGACGACGGCGAGGCCAGCCGCGGCCTGTCCAACGACACGGCCGAGCTGGCGAACCTGTCGAACCAGATCGGCTCGCTGTCCAAGCACACCCAGGAGACATCGGCACACCGCACAACACTGCAGAACGAGCTCGGCCAGATCAACACGCAAAAGAAGAACTTTGAACAGCGCCTTGCCCAGCTGCGGACCATGTATGAGAAGGAGGCTCGCGACGTGCGTGCACTCGAGGAGCAGCTCAAGACGTCCCGCAGCGACACCAAGACCCTGCAGACCCAGCTGGCCACGCTCGAGGCCTCGTACACGGATCTGCAGACACAGCACCAGACCATTTCGACACAGCTGCAGGCCGACCAGCAGGAGAACACCAACTTGAAGGAACGTATCAAGGTCGTCAGCGCCGAAGTCAACCAGTTGAAGCCGCAAATCGAAAAGTTAAAATCTGAGGCGCGTCAACAAAAGGGCATCGTGGCCATCAACCGCAAACAGCTGTCCCTCGGCGAAAGCGAGCGCGACAAGCTGAAGACGGAGGCTGAAGATCTGACGCGCCAGAACCAAGACCTTGCCCGCCAAATCCACAACGCCAGCGTCGTCTCCAACGCCAGCGCCAACTCCGCCAGCCCTCCGTTGCATCGGCTTCGGGTAAGAACCCCTTCTTCCGCCGCACCGGCAGCTCCGACATTATGGGCGTTTTCTCGTCGCCCACCCAGGGCTCGCCGGCCCTGTCCTCGGTCACTGCTGCCAAGCCCATTGGCGAGCAGTCGTTTGACGACGTCTTTGGCCCTGGTCCGTCTGTTGCCCCAGCTGCTGCTGCTGCTACAACTGCTACTGTGGTCCCTGCTGCGCCTGCTGCAGTTGCCGCTATCAAGCCGCAGTTCACGGGCGCGTCTACTGGATCGTCCTCGTTCTCTGCCGTGACCGCGCCGACGTCCGAGAACGCCACGCCCGGTATTAGCCGTCAGGCCACCGACCTTACGCCAACTGCCGCCGCCGAGCCTGCCGGCCAGACCTCCTTCCTACCGTTCCACACCGCCACCACCTCGCCTCCTCCGGCTGCTGAGGCCGCCGTTGCCGCACCTCCCGCGCCCGCCTCGATCTCTTCTCCTGCTGCCAGCGTGACGTCGCCTTCTGCTGAGCGTGCCTCTGCCACCGCATCCCCTGTGCCCGTTGCTGCCAAGGAGGTGCCGACCAGCTCTTCCCCCGCGCCCGAGGCAGCCCAGTCTAGTAACTCCGTATTTGGTAACTTTGGCCCCACGGCCGTTGTCGCTGCTGCTGTGACGGCGGCCACGGCTGGTGTTGCGGCTGTCGCTGGCGGCACCAGCGATGCGGCCTCGCCCGCAGCTGATGCCGACAAGGGAAAGACTGTTTGGAGCCAGGGCCACGCCGCCAACGACAGTTTGTCGGATCCATTCACGGCTCTGGATCAGCAGCAGGACAAGGCCAAGGAAGACTTTGAGTCAGCCTTTGCCAGCTTCAAGGCTGCCCGTGCTGCTGACCCGTCGGGCGACGACGACGCCTTTGAGGTGAAGTCGCCTGCTGGTACTTCTGCCGCTGCTGCTAGTGCTGCTGTACCCGGCGCGTTCCCAGACACAACCGCTACTAAGGAGGAGGACCCAGTTAGCACAGACACCTCCAAGGCCTTTTCCAACTTCCACAACGAGTTCCCGCCCATCTCGGAGCTGAACAACGACGAGTCCGACTCGGATAGCGATGGTGGCGGATTCGATGACGACTTTGCGCCCGCCTCGCCCAAGAACAACCAGGCCGGCCAGAAGGCAACCGAGTCGGCGGCCACCACTCTCCCCGAGGCTGCTAACGGCGAGCCTGAGATCCCCAAGGCTGCGTCGCCCGAGCTGGCCAAGTCGGTCCCGGCGGCGCCAGCGGCTGACGAGTCGGATATCTTCTCCAGCCCTGCTACGGTGACGCCGGATGTCTTTAGTGCGCCTGCTGCTGCTGCCGCTGCAGCTGCTCCTGTTTCGAGCAGCACCGATATGGACGACATCTTCAGCGCACTGCTGCTGCTTCAGCACCAGAGCCGGCTGCTACCCCGCTACGACTGCCCCTGCTGCCGCGCCGCAGGCCGCCACGTCCGCATCGGACGATGACGACTTTGACGGTCTGGACGACGACTTTGACGGTCTCGAGGAGGCCCGCGAGGGTGAAGCCGACGACGAGTTTAGTGCTGCTAACCGCTCGACAATCGACGACTTCCAGTCTGCCTTCACGGCGTCGCCCGCCGGCAAGCAGAACTCGTTTGGTGTCGACAGCAGCTTCGACTTCTCGACGCTCGGCGCCTCGTCCACGTCGGCTGGTGCGCCCTCTTCGCAGGGTGGTGCTAATGGCACCAAGGCGACGGCTGCTGCGGCCGACCCAGGTGACTGGTTCAACTTTGACGAAGCGAAGCCGGCTGCCGCTGCGGAGGGTGCTGCTCCTGCTGCCGCCGCAGCAACAGAGTCTGCCGGTCCCTCGGCCGCGGCCGCCACAGAGGACGCCGCTGCTAGACCGCGACACTCAGCCGTCTCGACACGCAGAACAGCACTAACGACGATCCCATCCTGCGGCAGCTGACGGCCATGGGCTACTCGCGGTCGACGGCTCTGAGCGCCCTCGAGAAATACGACTACAATCTTGACCGGGTAAGTCAACTGCACGCAAAAACAACGCTTGTTGGGTGACATTCATGCTAACAACTTTGCAGGCTGCTAACTTCCTCGCCAACGACTCTTGAGTTTCTAACCTGAACTCTCTTCGCTTCTCTTAATATTTATTCCTCATGCCAGAGTTTTGACAGTGCTTTCACTTTCTTTCCAGTCCATCATTCTTGCGTTTTCCTTTTGTTCTTGCGTTTCTACGTTTCTGCATTTTATTTCGCTCTGCTTTTGCACTTTATTTTTGTAGCCAAATATTAGTCCTCCTTTTGTCCATTTTTTTGGTCTGCCCATCCATTCGACTTTAATCTTGTATTCTTGTATTATTCTTTATTCTCTTGTGTATTACGCTGCTCCTCTGCGTCTCTCTTTCAATTTGGAATTTCAAAAACTCTATCGAATTGGTATTCTACACTCCTGTCTTCATCTTCTATTGGAAAGAATGGCCCGAAAAGTCGGGTAGAACGGGGAACGATAGACTGCTTGCTTGCCTATGTACAGCTGCCGTGTCTTCTGTCTGGTTTCTTCTGCCTTTTGATCCCTACTTCTGCCGTTACAAGTCTTTTCTTGTTGTAAATAGCCATCGTTCCCCAAAATACACATTGTCTTTCACTAATAGCACCTTTGTTTCACTTCGACTGCTTTGGATATCTACTTTTTTGAAGCTTATGCTATCTCACGCTGTCGACTCGGTTTTTCATCCTCCTTTGACAACATTTTCAAATCTCGTATTTTTTATTTTATTTTCACTTGTCGACTCAATCGGGAACATTGCCTTTGTCATTCGTTTGCGGCTGAACCTGTACGTTTTCAAATAAAGACAAAAAGACGAGACCAGGAAGTGTCGTCCTTTTACCACAAACTATTGGCTGAGGCTAAGCCGTTAGTTTACTATTTGTTGGAGAGAAAAAGACAAGAACGACCACCAACGACCGCCAACGACCGCCAACAACCAAGGGGGGGGGAAGAGACGAATCAAACGACATTGGCGGCAGTAGCCCTCTTTTGTACATCTGTGCCTGGAGAGAAATAGCCTTGGAAGAGTTGACGCCCCTGGGTCTAACGCGCCAAAGAGCGATAGTGTCGACATTCTACACTTTGCCAACGCCAATAGCCGCAACGTTGAGAACAAAGAAAACATTGAGGGCAACGCCCCAAACAGGCCGATCCAGCCCAACCCAGCAAGGCTCGCCCGCGCATGGGCACCCTAAAAAGACGAAAAAAGAACATACACGAAGGCAGAAAGGATGTTCAGGTCCCAATTATTTAAAACGGGACAAAAAAAGCGAAAGAAGCGCCCAACGAGACAACCAGTGACGAGCCAACCACACGAGCAATATTGCGGTTATACTACAGTCTACTGCTGCGCCTAAATGCAAGACAAAACGTCGACAAAGAGTCTCCCTTACCGTACCACGGACTGCCCTGTACCCGCCGACGGACTACGGGGTAGCTGCAACGTCCAGTGGAAGAAGTTTTTTTTCCTCTTTCCTTTTTCTTCCTTTTCTTTTCAGTCTGTTTCTGCTTTCGGCGGTCTAGTCTCTCCTACTCGTCTACTAACAGTCACTAGAAGCAGAAATATCAGAATAAATCAAGGCAAAAACGGAGACAACGGAGACGGAAACGTGGTCGAAGGAATCGAAAGAAGAAAAATGACGAACGTAGTCTTTCCATTACCACGGCCGTATGACTTGCAGGAAAAGCCCCCTACCCAGACAAATTATGTCTTGCACGAAGCAAAAAGTCCCCGAGACAATACTAGCATCGACCCAGCCAGCCGGAACCAGATGGGACTGTGCAAGGTGTTCCCTGTGGTGCCTGCTCTGGCCTTCTGGGCCTAAGCGCGGACATCCAACAGTCTTCTCGTGTACGTCGAGTTCGGGATGGACCACTGCCAAGTGGTCTCATATCCCAAAGCATCACGGCCCTGCCTCATCCTACGCAACCATCATATACACTCTCTCCCTCATCACGGTGTGTTGGCTTGGCGACTTTACCCTTCTCTTCACTCGTTCTCTTATTCATCCCATCGTTTCTTTCTCTCTTCTCATTACTCTCGTTTATATGGGCAATAGTACGGCCAATATTTACGCTGTTGGAACTTTTGTGTGTGCCACTTCAGAGTGTGCCAGTGTGCCAGTGTACCTGTCTGGTGTTGACCGCCCACCATCTTTTTTGTCTCCTCCACTGAATTATCGTCTATCGTCTATCGTCTACCTTGACGCCACAAACGGACCTCCTAGCTCATCCTATAGTTTGATTTTTGAGCTTTTCTGTTATACACAGTATTACTGACCTCCATCATGTACTTCGTACCTCACCATGTACCTCTGCAACAGCAGCACCACTCACAAGGGACCCCGTATACTTGGGAAGGCGCCGTTGTACCTTTGCACACCATCATCTCGGGCAAGCTTGAGCCTCTTGAGCCTCTTGGTGGGTGGAAAGTTGAAAAGAAGGGGGCTCGAGCGTTTCTTTGACAGCTTCACATTGTGGACGAAGAGAGTACGAGACTCGAAAAGAAACAACGAGTGAAAAGTCGCCCAAGAAGAGCCAGTCCACGACTATTGAAAAATAGAGGCTGAAAAAAACAAGACGGTCAAGAATAGAAGAGACGGCATCAGGTCCGTGTTGTATACATGGTACCTCTCTCTTTCTCACCGTGCTCTTTGTTCTTGCTGTTCCTACCGGCTGTTTTTATGGTGCATCGGGTTAGCAGGAGTTGAATGTGGATATTGCATCAACTTGGCTATAGTTGTTGTTGTGTCTACTTCACAGCACAACGGCCATTGAGGCTGCCGGATTGGTGAAGACGGTCCAAGTAAAGACTCTTGGAGTCGACTGCATTTCCCGATTGGGATTCTGCGATACGAGAAGTTGGAAAGTCGAGAAGGATGAGAAAACATTAGCCGTGGACCAGAGCCTGGCATCCTTTGTCGTTTTCCCAACCGGGAAACAGTGGTTCCCACGAAGTTTCCATTTCCACGAGTTCCCATGGGGCTGAACTTTATGTTGGTTCGGGTTGTCGTTCTGGATCTGGTTTGACTTTAGCTCTCCATCTCCTCCGGGCATGATGCAGTAAAAGAAAAAGGAGTCTGTATAAAGACGACGCCTCCCAGGAAGCAACCCCAACCCTCCTCCTTTCCATTTTCCTCTCTTTCTTTTTTTCCTTTTTCCTTTTCTCTTTTTTTTGTCTTTTCTTTCCCTCCTTTTTTTCTCTTCCAGTCTCTCGTTTTCGATCTTCAGAAACAGTCTTTTCCCCCTTTCTGGAAAAGATCGATTCTGTCGACCAGCATCCCCGCCCACCATGAAAACATCTGCTATCTCCCTGACCGTGGCCGCCGGCCTGGTCCAGCTGGCTTCGGCCACTGCCTGCCGTGCTGTAAGTACCCCTTCTTTTCTTTTCCATAGAAAAGCCCACTAACTCTTTCAGAACGCCTGCAACAATGCCGTCACTGCCCGTGGCGATCCTGCCCTCACCTCGGCCGCCAAGACCGACTGCAGCTCGTTCATGAACTGCAACAAGGTCACCGAAACGGCCTGCCTCAACACGGTGACCGTTTGGGACACGGTTACAGGCGCGGCCACCACCAAGACCCTGGCCACCTCGACCATCACGGTGACGCTCGGCACCAACAAGTACACCGACGTCGAAACCAACACCGTCACGGTCCAGACCAAGACCAACACCAACACCGTCACCGTCACTACCCAGGTTGTTACCAGCACCAAGTTCACGCCCACCCAGACTATCAAGACCACCGCCACTCTTTATACTGGCCAGCCCCTCGACCGCCGCGAGATTGACCTCGCCCTCAAGGAGCGCGAGGAGCATGCCCGCACGGCTGCTGTTCTGGAGACGGGCATCGCGGTCCAGCGCCGCGATGTCGACGGCGGCGAGGCGCACCTCAACAAGGTGGTGAAGCGCGGCCGCAACCGTTGCAAGCCGTCGCAACCGTCGTCGTCGAGCCCGTCGTCGTCTCCTTCGAGCCCGCCTCCCTCGTCGAGCCCGTCGTCTCCTCCTCCTTCGTCGAGCCCCTCTTCGTCTCCTTCTTCTTCTCCTTCTTCTTCTCCTTCTTCTTCTCCTTCTTCTTCTCCTTCTTCTTCTCCCTCTTCTCCTCCTCCGTCGTCTAAGCCGTCGTCGCCCTCGAGCGTGCCGTCTTCGACGCCTTCTTCGAGCCCGTCCTCGAGCCCGTCTTCGCCTTCTAGCGTGCCGTCGTCCACCCCTCGTCCACTCCCTCTTCCACTCCTTCGTCCACCCCTTCGTCCACCCCTTCGTCCACCCCTTCGTCGTCTCCCTCGTCGACCCCCTCGTCGACCCACTCGGCCCCGACGTGCCCCTTCGCCGTCCCCACCTACGCTGCCACCTGTGGCAGCCCTGCCAGCTACTCCAGCGCCTGCTCGTGCTACGGCATCAAGGCTTCGACCACCACTGTCACCATTCCCACCTCGACTGTCACCAAGACCCGGACCGTTACACCCACCGTCACGGCCACGACCACCAAGACGGGCACCACCTATACACCGCAGACCACCACCACGTTTGTCACCAAGCTCGTGACGACCACTACTGTGTACGAGAAGGACGTCACCAAAACGACCACCACCACCACGTCCAGACTCTGACGGTCACGACGACGACGACGGTCACGCTGCCCACCTGCACCAACAAACAGATTTCCGTCACGGGCTCCACGGGCGGCAGCAACGGCAGACGCTCTACCCGGTCACGGTCAACTTCAACGTCAAGTGCTTCACCATGGTTCAGCCGTCGGGCCCTGCGAAAGTTCGTGGTCGAACCAGAACTCAGTGACGGACTGTGCCGTGAAGTGTGCGAGCAACAGCGGCTGCAATGCCTGGACGTACCAGCTGTCGAACCACCAGTGCACCATCTACATCAACCTGAGCCAGTACACGCTCGTGTCCAACAATGGCTACGTCAGCGGCCAGCTGGCGACTTCGCCGTCGAAGCAGAAGTAGAAGTAAGAGTAGTGTTGAGTTTGAGGAGTCGTAGTGGGAGTAGTGGGAGTAGTGTGAGGAAGTATTTTGAAAATGTAGGATACAGATACAGTCGTGATTGAATGTATTGAGTATTGGGTATTGAGTTTTGAGAGTAGTTGTTTTATTTTCTGTATTTTCTATTTATTTATCTTTAATTTTCTTGGATATTTCAGAATACAAACGGTGTTAAAGAAAACCGACAAATGAATGCAAATGAACGTTGTTATGTGTGGTGTGCTGAGGTGAAGTCGACTTACACGATATAAGTGGGTCTCAAACACAGTCTTTACTACAGTGCGTATACTGTTTTTCGCACATATCAGATTTTGCCCCTCTAAAAAGTTGGGGAAGGCACTGTAATATTTTTTTGAATCAGAATTTGGTCGCAACTTTCACAACCACACTCTTTAAACAAACAACCACACTTCTTTCGAACACAACGACAACAACACAACCACCCACCATGAGCGACGACGACGAGCTGGCATCTACGACGAGGTCGAGATTGAGGACATGACGTGGGACGCGGCGCGCGGGCTGTACCACCACCCGTGCCCCTGCGGCGACCGCTTTGAGATTGCTCTCGAGGACTTGCTGGACGAGTCCAACGACATTGCCGTGTGCCCGAGCTGCAGCCTGATGATTCGGTCATCTATGAAGTGGTAGGTTGAGGGTGCATGGCAGGCAGACTGTATGAGCAGAGCACTAACCAGCCAGGAAAACCTTCCCAAGGGACCAGGCAACGGGCCGGCGAGCGAGACGGTGTCTGCGGCGGCGTGAAGAGAGCGACGAGTGAAGAACGACGATAAAGCACAGCGACAAATACCGGCGGACGGAACGATCCTATAACCACTCGACACAGGCCACTTCAAAGCCGCGGGCACGACATCGCGGCGTGGCGACAACGAGACGTGCCGGGTCCACGACGGCAGACGGTGCTTCACAAAACAAACAGACAGTCCATCGTCTCGAGTGAACACTATAGAGTCGGAAAAGCCAGTAGTTGGATATTTTTAGAAGGATCAGAAAAACCAACATCCAGTCGATGCACTGTCTCGGGCTATTTCTGCTGGATGCCGTCCAACAGCAACCGCGTCCAAGATAGCATGTGACACACCATCCACAACATACGGTTAACAAATACCAGACGGTACAAGACGGCGTACTCAATCGCTCTCCTCTTGTCCTAGAGTGCAAGCCCTGCCGGGGCCCGTTGATATGCGGCCGTGTTGGACGGTATCTGCTGCCGTGGAAATTATGTGCCCTCTGGAGCATTTTTATGGACTGCACAGAGTGTACAAGACGGCAAGCACAGTGCCAGGAAATGAGCAGAAGCAACGGCAGCACAAGAACATGTTTGGAATAAAGGGCTGTGTGGAGGGTCAAGATGTGGTGGGCAAGCCAGACCAAATACTGGTATAATCAAACAGACGAGAGGTCCACCAAGAATACATCACAATAGTTCAATAAGAAGAGTGCGTGTTCAGTGATGTTATTAAATTTGCAACGTCGATGGCTGTTCTTTGTCTAATCCATAGAGTTCTTCTCGTCTTCCCCCTTCTTTCGTAACACTCATCTTTGCCAACTGCCTCTTCTTGTCGTTACCCAGCATGCGTTTCATTATGCGAGTCTGACTTGCTGTTGTCGTCACCCGTCAGACGTCACGTCTGTCACACACAGTCGTAGACTGCCGTCGAACTGCCGTAGACTACCGTCTACCCTACATGGCCAATCCAAGAATGACAAACAACACCATCAATCCCATTCCTGCTTTGTCCAGCACCAAAGCCGAGTCAGCACCCGACGACGGCACCGTCGCAGGCGTCGTCGTCGTTGCCGTGGCCCTGCTCGTCGAGGTGCCCGAGTAGGGCGTCAGTGTAGGAGTGGTGGCCGCCGTCGTGTCCGTGGTCCACGTAGTCGGCCAGGCGGGCAGGACAATCGTGGTGGTGGACGTGGCCGATTCGGTGAGGATGATGGTGGTGTAGCTCTGGGCGGAGGCTGCAGTCAGCATCAAAGAAGTAGCGAAGACAGAGAGGGGCTTCATCTTGAGATTGGAATGAGTGGTGTAGATGTTGTATAATTTAAAAAAAAAAAAAAAAAAAAAAAAGTAAGGGTTAAAGGAAATAGATAATGATATCCCAAAAGGACGTTTGTATTTGATTTGATCTGACGGTATTTAAACGAGCGAAGATGTTTCCAAGTGACGGACAGATTATGAGATAAGAATCAAAAACGTGCAAGAAAGACGAAAAGTCCAGGAGCAGGCTATCGAGGCATATATACGTCCAGGACGAGCACGAGAGCCATCTTCTCTGCTCCACGAGAGAAGCAGAATGGAAGTCGTCAGAGACGGACACAGATGGACACAGATGGACACAGACGAGTACAGACGGTCACAAATGAACACAGAAAAACACAGGGCGGTACAAAATGCGTGCCTAAGAGTGCTTATAGGTGTACAACGCTTGTGACAGCTGACTGTCCAGTTTCGTCTCGTTTCTTGCCAGTCTTTTGGTTTCTGTGGTCTCCTCTAGTTTCTTGTTTATTTCTGTACCTCTAGACTCTTCCTCGTCTTTATCCCACCACTATTGTCCTCCGTTTTCGCAGCTCTATTTTCGCTCAGCGGTGCTTCCCGTGTTCGAAGACTATTGGACAACACAAAACCATAGTACCGTCCAATACGAAGCATCCCGTCTCTTGTGGTTCTCTTGTGTTTCTTCTCTTGTATTTGTGTTCTCTTCTTTTGGAACGTATCATTGGATTCTTCTTCAACCCGTCGACACGTCTCGTCGTCACGACCTTGTTTTCGTGGTCTGATGCTTTTCTTGTTTGTCCTCGTGCGTTGTGCAAACAAATATTGTTATTGACTGACTGTTTACTATTGCCTGTCCTACTGTCCACAATGGCATTGCGTGTTCTTGCTGCGTCTGCCATCGTCATGGTCGAGAAGATGTCCTGTGTCTGTTATCTTGATGATGTTTGTCCTGATCATGGCCATAGCACAATAGAAGGCAACAGTTGTGTAGTAAATGAACGATGCCAGTAGTCGTGGTGTACATTTATAAAAATCACAGTTCAGGCAATGTATATGTATTTGCTCTGCTTTCTTTTTATTTTACTTTTCCCTTTTATTCATTGATATTTTTCTTTTTCTCGAAAAATATAAATCATCAGCTGTTAAAAACATAATTTTGCAACTCTAGTACTTCGAATAAATAAAATAGAAATACTGGAGCTCTTAGAAAATGGATACAAAAACAATAGACATACTATCCGATTGATGCTCTTTTAAAAGGTGAATGAAATGTGCCTCCTCAATATCTCCTCAATGTGAAGCTTATTTGCTCCTTGTTTGCCTGCACGCGATCAGCACGGATACTGCCCAACTCGCAGATTCAGGGGCCTTTGAGCGTTTTCAGTGTTCTTCAGCGAGCCCCGCACTGTTACTCCTGAAATAGCTTTCCTCTGCTGACGTGCACCTCACCCACACTCAAACACAATACAGCGCCGCACCCGCACTGAAAGCAGCGCTCTCATAGGCCAGTCCAGCGCCAAACAACGCCAACAGCGCCAACATTATGCTTATGCGTCTCTGGCACTCTGCGAGTCTCTCTCCCAGGCACCTTCTCTTTCAGGCACCTTCCCTCTCAAGCCAGTCCTCCAGCACCACCTTCCAAGACACAAACTCCAAAACAAGACAAGCCGCAATCACAAAGGAGAGAGCAGTTCCCCAGACTTCAAACTGCGCCCAGAATCGAGTCCAGATTGCGCCCGACTGCGATCTATCCTCCCACGATTGCCGACACAGCTCTTCTGTCCGGCGCCATCTTCTTGATTATCGTCTGTCTCTTTCGAGTTGCTTTTGTTTCCATAAGTCGATCGCCAACTCTTTCGATCGAGCCTCAATCCTCAAGCTCGACCATTTCGTTATCTTGATATCTCGAGCATCACGAACTCGACTCCTCCACGAATCCCCCCTTCTCCTCGATCAACACTGCTGGCGGTGTATTACAACCATCAGAGAGTCCGATGCGACACACAATGTGAGGGAGTGGCCGCGCCGAGTCGTCCGAAGCCGTTGAGATCCCACGTCTCAATCTTCCCTCTCCTCCTCGACCTCGACCCCTGACCAACGTCATCGAACATCTTCCTTTCCACCGCACACAAACAATGCAGCCCACACGGCCACCCGGGGCCCCGGAAGCTTCTCGCCGCTGCGGCCGCCGTCGCCGTCGTCGTCAATGTCGACTTCGCCCTCGGCCGCTCTGGTCGCAGCAACGGCAGCCAGCAACAACTCCAACAACTCCAACTCCTCCCTCTCCATTGATGATTCGAGTAGCAACAACAGCGGTCACCGTCTGTCGGCATTGCCATCACCACTCAACATCAACAAAGTGCGCCAGCCGATGCACTACCAACAGCATCAGCAACAACAGCAACAACCTTCTCCATTAAATACACAGCACACTCCACAACAAACCGGGCATCACAGTCAGCACGCCGACAACACAGTATGCTCCCAGCAACACGACAAACACAAACACCCCTCCCGCAGCACACAGCAACTTCTCACGGCCAACACCCGTGACGGCTGCCGCTGTCGCTGCCGCCGCCGCGGCTCGCCAGAATGCAGCAGCGACGGCAGCAGCGTCGGCAGCCTCAAATGCAGGAGGAGGAGCAGGACTCAACGTCTCGGCCGGCGAGACACTCAGGGCGGTGTCTCCTCTGACTCTACCTTCGTCCAACGACAAGACAAACTCTGGGAGTACTGGGGGTCCCACCAGCCCCATCTCCTCCTTCAAACCCTCACACTCGCGCCGACACTCCCAGACGGCCGGTCTCTTTGACGTGTCGCTGCCCTCGACCAACGGCGGTGGCAGCCTGTCGCAAGTGATCAATGCCCAGCAGCAGCACCAGCAACAGAATCCGCGACCGTCTTCTCGCGGAGGAGCTGGAGGAGGAGGAGGCGTCAGCACACCGCCTATCCAGGCCGTCCGCGAGATGAGTGCGAGCCAGATTGCAGCACAAGCGGCTGTCCTGCACCACAAACAGACAGGACAGCAAGGATCGCCAGGGCAAGTTGGGTCACCCGGGCAAGGGTCGGCCAAGCTGACGCCGCAGCAGCAACAGCAACTGCACCAGGCACAGCACTCTCAGATGATGCAGCAGCAGCAACATCAAGGACAACACCAGTATGGACACGTTCCCTCCCTCCAACAGCAACACTCTCTACAGCACCAGCAGGGACCACCGCAGCATCTACTCCAGCACTCCCGGCAACGGTCACAGACGGTGCCTGCACCTGGCGAGTCCTACGATGCCATTGCTGCTGCGTCAGCCGGCACCAACAACAAGCGCAGCAGTGGCGGACCTCTGGCACCGCCCATTCTCAGTTTGACCGAAGCCAGTGCACCGCGCGAGAGCGGCTTCGGCAACCAGACGTACCACAATGGCCTGCTGGGCAGCCATACATCGGCCGCGCAGACGGCAGCAAGTGTCGTCTTTTCACGATCAGGGGCACCCCCTTCGCCCAAGATGGCGTCGCCCAACTCGCCGAAGCAACCACATCAGCCACAATCACAATCACAAGTCCAGAATGCACCACTACCACCTCCTCCGCCACCACCGCCTGTGCCCGAAAAGAAAGCCGAGAAATCCAAGGTCAAGCTCTTCTCGCGACCGGGCAAGATCTCGACCAAAGGCGACGCCAAAGAGAAACCCCTGCCGAGTCCCAGCAAGATGGGTATTTCGTCTGCTTTGGCTTCCTTACAGAGAGCCAACTTTTCCACCACCAGCCTCGACTCGTCTAGCCAGGCGTCCTTTTACACGCTGGGCAACTCGTCGGCCGCCACCATTCGGGCGACCGACAGCGGCATGGGACTGGGACTCGTCGGTACAGGCAGCAGTGCAACACTTGGTGGTCCGTCCAGTAGTAGTGGAAACCTCAACCTCAACCTCACAAACACACAAACCGGCGGCGCACCCTCCTTTATCGAAAAGGAGCCCTCACTCAAATCAACACGGGCAGCACGGGCAAAGAAGGCAAAGAGGGCAAAGAGAAGAAGCACCACTTCTTGTCCCGCCAGAAGCACAAGCTCAAGGATAAGGATGATTTCCATCTACCGCTGTCCTCGGCCGCCAGCAACTCCCGCCCCACGGACCCCAACGCCCCACGCAGCCTCTACAACTTTAGTCTGCCGCCCAACAGTCCCGGCCCGGCGTCCACGACCTTCAAGAGTATGAGCGGTCTGGATTTGCGGCACGGCGGGCGTGCTTTGCGTGACAAGAAAAAGGACAAAGAAGACAAAGCCGCCGCCGCGGCAGCTGCGGCAGCAGCTGCCAGTGCCGTCAATATCATGGGCGGTGCCGGCAACGCCGACTATGTCCGGAGTGCAAGCATTGAGCTCGGCGGTATGGGTGGCGGCGGCGGCAGTGTCCAAGGTGACGTCTGGCCCGGCCCCGGCAGTTTCGGGTCGGGTGGTGCTGGCCTACTGGCCGACTCGGCCGTCGATGCTGCCAAGTACGGTTCGAGCAACCTTAGTTATGACGACGCATGGCCCTACCTCAAGGCCAAACTGCAAGTCATTTTTCGAGGGCGAAGACCTGCGCATCCCAGTGGAACTGCTCAACCGTGTTGTCGTCATGCACATCCAGTACTGCATCCAGCGCCGGTCGCCCAACATTATCCTGGAAGACCTGCGGGACTTGCTGACAATGGGCTTCGCTTCGCTCGACCGCACACTGCGCAAGACCCCCGAAGACCGCCTGATCCCTGCGTTGGTGGAGTTGTGGCTGTTTACCTTTACCAGTATCCTGCCCTACATGCAGGCCGTGTTCCTGCCCCTCGATCTCGAGTTTGCCGGCACGGGGACTCTGTTGACGCCCGAACAAGCGCGTGACTTTTGGGGTGGCGTGACGGCCACCCCCTCTTCTCTGTCGACGACCTCCCCCGCCGTCGCGCCCGTTTCGGCCGTGCTGGACGTCCGCCGTCTCGTGCTCGCCTCCTACAGGGACACCGTCATTTTGCCGCGCTACGATACACTTAAACCCATCTTCTCGCGTCTGTCGCTCGAGTTCCTGCCACAGTCGCTCGCCAGTATGGCCATGGCGCGGGCCTCGCCTACCAGCATGATGATGAGCAGTGGCAGTTCTGTCAGTGGTGCTGGAAGTAGTATGACTGCTTCTAAACCCATCCCCATCCAGCAGCGACCGGGCCGCTCAAACTCCTCGTTGACCGCCGCTGCCCACAGTTACGGCAGTTTTGGCAGCAACTTCCAGCAGCAGCAGCAACAACAGTACTCGACCTCGCCGGGCACCACAGCCGACCGTCCTGGAACCGCCATGAGTCTCGACCCCAGCACGAGCTTCAACTCGAGTGCCACCACCTTAAATAATGGTGGTGGCAACGGCAGTGGAAACGACTCTGCCTCGGCTAGCGGCAACCGTTCCCGCGCCATTAGCAATGTTTCCTTTGCCAGCAGCAACGAGCCCCGGCCGTCCTTTTCGTCGTCAGTCAGTGGTGGTGCTCCAACAACGACAGCAACGACAGCCACAAGCAACGGCGGTCCCGCCGTTTCCTCTTCGGGCGGCGGCGGCGTTTCGCTCCTGGGCAGTGTCCGCGAACAGAACGTCGAGGACAGCAAGCAGGTCACCGAAATGGTCGGAAGGATGCTGCAGTGTATGAGCGTGTTGGCCGGCGTGGGTGTCGCTGGGGACAACACGAACGCAAACTCGGACGGCGACGAGGGCAACAGACGCGTCGAGGAGTTGAGCCGACTGCTGAAACTCAACTGGCTCGGCCGCGGACGCACAGGACGGAACCGGCGAGGCATGGTCGGCGGGCGGGTGAAGCGGGGCGCGGGCACTCTTGCAGGCGTAGGAGGCGTTGGGGGCGTACCTACACCTCCACTGCCGCCGCCGGGCGGCGGCGACTCTTTCTCGAGGCAAGGACTCAGTGTGGCCTAGGGAGCCTGGGGTCTGTTTCGACGACGGCAGTAGTCATCAGCAGCAGCAGGAAGTGGTGCTCAACTGATTCAGCTTTTGACGTTTTGATCTTTTTGATATTGATTTTTGTCATGTACAGTCCAAATGTATCTACTGTCTACGGTGTTTGGTGTTGAATGTGTTTTGTTTATTCATGGACCATTTATGGAGTCACATTTACATTTACATAAGCACGGATGACAAGTGTTTGGCAATTTCAAGGTTCTGACAACAAAAATATATTGTATTTCATGAGTTCTATCCGAAGTCGAGAGGTGACAACGGACTTCGACAGTCCCTATCCATCTCTTGTACATAATATCGTCGTCTCGTCGTATCGCATTACGCATTACCTGTAGAATGAAGTCTTTGCCGTTTGTTAGCAGATTGGTCTTGAAGAATCAGACATAGCAGACAGCAGCACGTTGCAGTGTAAGGAAAACGAAGGAGATGGTTGGTTCTTTGATCAGACATCCAAGGAAGATGCTTTGCTCTCACGTGTAACCAGTAGATTTTTGGCTCATCTACTTGGACGGATACTCGAGTGGAAACTGCGAATTAGGAATATATTTCATCATAAAGAACCGATGTTGTCGTGTTGTCAAGTTGTCGACGAATATAGTGTGTGTATGTGTGTGTGCAATGTATATTGTGTGCAGTCGTGCGCGTTTCCAAGTGTAGACTAACCTGTTGTTTTATACGAGAACAGTCGACCAGACGATGCCGATCGACTGCCCTCGTCTTCACGGCCGGCCGTGGATATTGTTACAATACAACCAGCATGATGCAAAGACTGTCACTGTTTGGTCAGCAAGGTTCACCTCCGAAAGAAAAGATGTATCGAGAAGGAGTGCAGTGCTGGAAGGCGGCTCAGACGTAACAATACTGGCACGTAACAAGCTGCGCCCCCGTAGGAACGAGCCCGAAAACAGAACAAGCTTTCAATCATGGGCGATTTCTGTTGGGAAAAGAAGACATGTGTTTGGGTTGTCATCATGGCCGGGAGGGGGGAAGGGAGGGGGTGGAGAGATGTACGAGCGAAGCGAGGAAAGAAAAGGAAAGGGTGCGAGGTGCGAGCGAGGAGAAGAGGAAGAAACGAGCGAGGCAAGGAGAGATAAAACTCACAATTTGTGATGCATCCAGAGCCGGCGAGAGCTGCACGCTTGCTTGAATGGAAGCACAGGAAGACAAACAGAACAAATACAGCAGACAGCTTGTCTGTAGCGATGTCGCGTTTGCTTTGTGTGGTTGAGCGTGCAGCTCTCGTCGAGCTCTGGTTTTTGTTGTTGGTAAAGAAAAAAGTAAGAGGAAGGGAAGAGAAGGCGTGCAGATTTGGGGATGCAGAAAAAAATTTATAGCTATCGTCTCGAGCCCAAATTTTTGAGTGCAGCTCCACTCTAGTCCTCTGAGCCATCTTTATGCCGCCTCTGACCGCCTTTGGCCTTTCTGCCTTTCCTACATTGGCGCATCCACTGGAAGATGGACCTAGTCCCGGAGTGGAAGAACTAATCGCCGAGGTACCGAAGCTGATGATTGAGACTTTTGGGAGTGGCCCCACTTCTCCTGGCCTGGTCTGGCCCATTGACTTTGGCTTGGAGCGTCGGGCCGCTCAACTGTAGTCTGCAGGGCCCAACACGTTCAACACGCTGTTCCCAGCCACCGCGTCAGTCTTTTCGCTCTGTCGGCGACGAGCATCAGTGTTTGATGTGAATTCAAAGATTGTTAATATGCTATCTATAGATCAATATAGTGTATACGTCGTCGTCTATTGAGGAAAGATGAGGAAGGATATAAACAACAGCAAGAGGAAAGAGCTAGCTTGGGGAAAGGCGGCAGGTCCGTCGTACTGTGCAAATAGATGCCAAAGCGGCACCTGCTTCAACAATCCTTGACCTGCCGCAAGATCCTTTCAAATCCAGAGCAAACGCGTCTGCATCGCACAGAATAAAACACTGCCCAGAGTTGCAAACGCAAAACGCGACCCTCGTGTCCGGGGCCTCTCACGAGTGAGAACGGCAGTATGAGTATTCCAGAGAATGTTCATTTCCTATTTCCTTCTAGACCGGCCGTCAGCAGAGCGTAGACTGAATATTACGACGTATTATCTCACAGCTCAGAGTTCATCGAGATTCCGAGTGCGAGTGCGGTCGCTCCTGCTCTCCTGCCTCTGCCACTCCACTTCCGTTCGAATGCCCCGTTCGCACCTTCCCTCTTCTCGTGCTCGCACTTTCTTTCTCCTTTCTCTCAAGTCTTTTTCTCTCGCAACGTGTCACCGCTTTTATGTTTCTTCCGTATTCGCCTGATCTCTCTTTCAATTTTCATGTTTTTATTCTCTTTAGTCTTCTTCTCTCTTCTCTGGTTCTCGTCTGTTCTCATCCTCTGACAGAAACAAGGCTCTCGCAACCCCCTGTTTGTCGCGGATTCCTGCATCCCCCTTCCCTGTCCCGTTTGCTGTCCCTTTCTGCTGTTCTTTTGCTCGCCGATTGCACCTTCCTTGAGCTCTAGTGGATCCCGCCTGCCGCCGCCGCTGCTCGCTCTTACCTTTCCCCATACTGGTGCTACCCATTTTTCTGCTATTCGCACCATCGTAGCTTCCTGTACGACTCATTGCTGTTTCTTTTTGTCTGCCTCTCTTTCCTCTGAATTGTAAATCGTGCATGGAAATCTATTGAGGACCTCACTCGTGCCTTCTGTTCAATATCTAAACTAGTAATATTCATGCACTTGGAAAAGGAAACGGCCTACAGTCAACTGACGACAGTAGTAGCGTGCTCGCGCACCGCTGTTCCTTCCTCGTACTCAGTCCTGCCGCTGTCTCCCCATTGTCAACTTCCCTTTTTGCGTCCCCAAAAGCTGTTGCACCAGGAGAGTGAAAAGTTTTTTGCTTCCACCCCAATTCCCACCTCCCCCCTTTCCTCCCCTTTTCTCCAGCCTCACTTTTGGGTCTTTTTGTGTTTTGATCCTTTTGATCTCTTCGATATCTTTGATCTCCTTTGCTTTCCCTCTCTCGTCGTCAAACGACGCTGTCGGCTATCTCCCGCAGGTGCCACCCTTGCTGCATTCTGTTAGTGGCCGCTGGTCGGGTCCCCCATACCCGAATCATCGCTGTTGTTTTTTGCACCATCAAATTTCCTAGGCAACTTTGGGCCTGGCTTCGCACCTGTCTCTCGCACTTTTCCCCTTCCCTCTCGCTCTCTCCCGCGCACCCACAGACCCCCGTCTTCCCAAGTTCCCGCCGTCCCCTTCGCCTGGTCGCCTCCCACTCATTCCCCCTAATTATCCCTCCAAAAGGCTTCTTTTCGACTCTTTTTTCCCTCTTTTTTCTTTTCAGTTCTTCCACAGTCCCAGCGAGCCCCAGCTACTGTGTAAACTCCTCCTAAACTTCGGTCTTGCGCCCTGAGGCCCTCTCTTTTGCGGGCGATCATCGCCTTTTTCCCGACACCCTTCTTTCTCGCTATCGCCCACACTCACACTCTTGTTCCCATCTATCTCTCTTTTCCTTTCTCTCAGCTCCGCCCTTCCCCTTGCACCCTCTTCGCTGACTTGGCTGGCTTCTTTTTTTCTGTCGCACGTTTTCTTCTCTATCGCGGGATCTAGGACGGCCGCTTTTTTGCTTCATTTTTGCGCATTTCGAAGCTGAAAACGAAATCGACAAAGGGACTCAAGAAAAAAGAATCAACGGTCCAGCCGCTTCTCCAATCCCCTACAACCATTTCTCTCTCTTTTTTTGCTCTCTCTATTTCCTGGGCCGTTCCCTACCGATTAGGTTGTCGCGCTCCTCCTTTTCTGCCTTTTCTGGCTCTTCGACCCCTACCTTTCCTCTTTCTTCTCTCCCCGTTTTCGTTTCTCACGTTTCGAATCCCGCACCACACACACAACAACCAACCTGCACCGCACACTCTGTGGCGCGCTTTGGCTGTAATTTTTCTTTTCTTTTCGATCTTGTCGCCATATTCATTTTTTTTTCTTCGCATTATTCGCAAAAGAACACAGGCTTCTTGCGACAACAATACCGGCCCAAAGACGAAAGACTCCCTTTCCCGCGATAACTGCCGAAAGGACCCCCTTCTGGGATTCTTAGCGAACGAATGCTGCTGGCAAAGCCGCGACTCAACTGAACTGGACTGGTCTGAAATCGGGGTTCCCACGACACGAACCGGATCCATCTGCCAGCCTCTCTTTCGTCCCTTCGCCTTTCTCCATCCATCGAGCTCTCGCCTTTCTCTCTCCATCTTCCATCGGCGCACATTTCGCATTTTTGGTGTCGCGAACGAATTCGATCCAATCTCCCGACTTCTCCTACTTTCTTTTCCCATCGACGATTCCATCCATCTCTCCCGACCCCCTTACAAGCCCTCCTCCTCCGCGAAACGCTCTCCTCGCATGCGATAATTCCGATTCTGCGCGTGTTGCATCGCATTCACCACACCTATCGTTTCCTTTTTCGACCGGCCATCTCACCCGCCGCATTGCCCTCGCCGCCTTTCAACCGTTTCGGGGACGATTTGAATTCGGCCGCGCGCGTTCGTCGTTAGTACACAGCAAAGATGGCGAGCATGGGACCTGCCTTTTCACCACACCCGGGCGCGATGCAGCAGCATCCCGGCGTTCCCCAGGGACATCCAGGCCTGGCCCCCGGCATGGCTCATAACCCGAGCCAGCCCGGCCAACCCGGCGCTATGCCCCAACACCTCGCGGCGCAGATGGGCGTCTCAGGCCCAGGAGGACCGCACATCAACCCGACCGCGATGATGGCCGCTGGCATGCCGCCAGGCGTCAGCGGTCCCGGTGTTCATGGTATCCAGCACATGAGCCCCAGCAGCAAGCGATGCTGTTCCAACAGCAGCAAAATGAGCCACATGGCGTGTACGTTGTCTTCCCCATTCTTCTTCTTCCTCTCCCATCCCTCGTCGTCTTTTTGAGCATGCAGCATTAGCATACAGCATTTACTAACGTATTCCAGTGGCTAACAACCCGGCACTTCAAGCTCAGCTGCAACAACAACAAAGACTCCAGCAGCTACAACAGCAGCAGCAGCAACAGCGCCACACACAGCAAATGATTATGCAGCAGCACCCCGGCATGTACAACCCCAGCATGATGCAAGCCAGCCAGATTGCCGCGCTCCAGAGACGGATGGGCCAGCAGGGCGGCGCTCAGGATCCGCGCACCCAGGCCATGATTGCTCAACAAAACGCCATCTCGCAACACCAGCTCAACAACCAAGCACACAACCCAAATCACCTCCAGGTCCAGCAGGCACAGCTCGCCGCCATGCAGGCGCATCAGCAAGCGCAGCAGCAGCAGCAGGCCCAGCAGGCTCAACAGGCCCAACAGGCGCAGCAAGCCCAGGCCATTGCCACAGCCCAGCAGCAGGCCCAGCAAGTCCAGCAGGCTCAAGCGCAACAGGCCCAACAACAAGCACACCACCAGCAACAGCAGGCTCACCAGCAGGCCCAACAGCAGGCACAACAGCAAGCCCAGCAACAGGCTCAACAAGTCCAGCAGGCACAGCAAGCTCAGCAGGCCCAACAGGCGCAGCAGGCAGCACAGCAGGGCGGCGGTGGTCCTGGCCAGCCCGGTCAGCCCGGTCAACCTGGCCAGCCAGGCCAGCAGCAGCAGCAAGGCGGTATGCCGGGGCAGCCGGGCCAACCTGGCCAGCCGCAAACACCCCAGCAGCAGGGTCAGCAGCCCGGTGGCCCGCCGCCCGGTTCCGCCGGTGGTCCCCAGGGCATGCAGGTCCAGATGCCTCCGCAGATGGGCGGCCAACCCGGTCAGCCAGGCCAACAGCAAGGCCCCGGTGGCCCCCAACAGCCCGGGCAGATGCAGCAGCACATGCCCCAGCACATTACGCCCAGATGCAAGCACAGATGCAGCACCACATGATGCAGCAGAACCCGCTGGCGCTGCAGCAGGCGCAGCACCTGGCTGCCGCCAATGCCGCCCTCCAGCAGCAAAAGCGCGAGCCACTCCGGATGCAGTGCCTGCTGCGGTTAACGCAGTTCAGCGAGGCTCTGGGCTCCTTCCCGGGTTCCAAGGGCAAGGAGGACGTTGCCTACTGGGTCGAGTTTGTTAACCGCTTCTTCTCGCCCCTCGGCGTCTTCCGCCATTCGATCCATATTGTCGACGGCGAAGAGAAGACCAACAAGCAGTACGAGATCCCCTGCTCGGCTCTGGCGCGGTACTTCCACACCTACTTTGAGAGCGGCGTCAAGAAGATGCAGTTTGTTATGGACAAGGGCTTCACCGAAAAGCCCATCCAGAGCGACCGCTTCTTTGTCGAAAACTCAAAGGCCAGCTTCGTGCAGTGGTTCACCAGCGGCTCGCAAGTCGTCTCGAGCGGTTCTGTGCGTGTGCAGTTTGACGCCGAGCAAAAGTTTGAGCTGTTCGAGTTCAGCTGCGACGAGCATGAGGAGTTCTTGCCGCGCAAGATGGTCATCCAGGCCGCGCAGCCGGGCCACAAGTGGATCAAGGAGTGGCGAAGCATGAACCTCGGCGACAGCAAGCAGTCCCCGGAGATGAGCAAGAAGGGCAAGGTTAAGCAGATGAAGTCGCCCCAAAGCATCCCGCCAGACTTGCAGCTCCCACACTCGAGCATCAAGGAGAGTGTCGGCATCACCGAAGCCGTCAACCAGTTCCTCGAGGTAAGTTGCACCAAGACTGCCACTGAGTACCCGACACGTACAACAACAACGCACAGAACCACCAGAGCCAAAACCGTTTTGACTAACACGGTGCTATGTTAGGTCGTTGAAGTCATGGGACACAT
The DNA here is from genome assembly GCA_016097105.2 of Sporothrix variecibatus. Taxonomy (NCBI): domain Eukaryota; kingdom Fungi; phylum Ascomycota; class Sordariomycetes; order Ophiostomatales; family Ophiostomataceae; genus Sporothrix; species Sporothrix variecibatus. The sequence continues at coordinate 4,578,188 of JADMNI010000001.1, read as the reverse complement.
GACACCGCTCTTTAGCTACAGCCACGAGAACCCGAGCTTGACGGCATTCAGCACTCTCGACCAATACGTCTCCAATGTCATCCGCGGCCCCGCCAACAACGCCAACATCAACGGCCAGGTCGCTGCTCTGCAGCAGCAGCAGCAGCAGCAGGGTGGCCCACGGACACCGGGCATGGGCCAGTTCCCCATGGGTGCCAGCCCACACGTTGCCAACCTGCCCCCGCCCGGTTCGCCTCATGTTGTCAGTAGCCCAGCCGCCGGTGCCATGCAGGCTCCCGCCATGCACCCCTCCCAAAGCCAGCAAGGCGCCACCAACTCCAACGGCCCCAGCGCAAACACCTCGCCCGCAGGCACGAAGCGGAGAAGGCCATCTGGTGTGAAGACGGAAGACGACATGAACGGCGGCGGCCCGACATCGGCGCCGACACCCGCCGGCAACCCGCAAGTCAATGGTCTCCAGGGCAAGGCTAAGCCGCCAACACCGCGGATGCAGAAGAAGCAAAAGGTCAATGCGTCATAGGATGCCATGTGCTGGTGACGGGGTGGCCGCGTGTGTACGTTAGAGTGATTTGTTGTGTTTTTTGGTTCTTCTGTTATTCACTCCCGGGACTTTCATCAGGACTGCAGGTTGTATCTTGTTACATGCTTCTGCCTTGCATGGCCTTGTTTGCCTTGTTCTCATTTCCGCGCCTTTTATTTTTACCCTCTTGTTTCTGTTTCTGTTTCTGTCGTTTCTTGTTCGCTCGCCTTTTCGGCCGAGCTCTTTTGTCTTTATCCTATAACTTTTCCTCGCGCTGCAAATGATGGCGGGATCAAAAAGGTTCGGCGTCGGTGTATCTTTCTTTTCTTTTCTCTTCATCACTATCTATTTTCATGGGAATTCTTTTTTCGGGTGGCATGACTACTTTCTTCTGTTTTCTTCGTTTGCTTCTTATTTCGTTCTGCTATTTCGCGTCCGGCCTCCTACCTTGTTTCGTTTTTTTCTTCTTCTTCGAATGGGTTGGATAGGAAGGAGGAGGTCGTTGCATTTCATTATATTGTGCTCTGTTTTCGTTCTGTTAAATCCCTTTTTTTTCCCTGCTCACTATTCACTGTTTACTTTTCCCGGGTTTCATGGCCTATATTCTGCTCGCCCGTTTGCTCTATTATATTATTTTCTCATTATTTCTTATTCACAATTTTTTCTTTAACCCTTTCTCATCAGTTTGCTTCAAGTTGACTCTCGAGGGTGGCTGTATCTGATTTATCTGTGCACTTTTTTCGCCCGTTCTTGGAAACTCCAAGCTTCCCTCTTTGCATCTGTTCTTTACTCATTTAACGCTGTATGATGGGAGTTCTGCCCATTTCCTTTATTTTAATTAGTTCAAAAAGAACGATGTTTGTTGAAATGATTAAAGGCGATCTTGGTCAGTGATGCTGCAATCGTGCTCTTGTTAAAAGAGGTGTTAAAAATGCTGTTGAAATTGTAAATAGTTTGTAAGGAGTAATAAAAAAGACCAATAAAATCAAATAAATCCAAGGGTCTTGATAACATTTTGCGAAAATAAGAAAGTACTTGTCCAACTCTTTTGAATTCGAGTGAAAGGGACAGGGTTTCCTAGCCAAAGACTGCATCTACCAGTCGTCCACACAAACTTGAATGTGCACTCCAATAAGGCTGCCGCGCTAACTTCGGCAGTCTGCAGAGTCCTATTAGCAAGAGGAGAGCTGGGAAGCTTCTTGCTGCTTCGCTTTTGCCACCTCTTGCCTATTCTGAGCTGTCCCAACACGTGACTGCTTTCGTTGGTTCAAAGCAAAACAAAAAGACAAGAGGTGCACGAGCTGTTCGTTTCGTGCTTCAAAGGTCATGGGTTTTTTGGAGACGTCACGGGAAAAGGTGTAAAACAGATTTACGATAGAAACAAAGAGGGCCAAGGCTTTCGGTTGATAAAAGAGGACTCGTTCTGACATGTAGAAAGTGATGGAAACCTGAGTAGAGATAGACAGCTGTTTCATTCATTTACTCCTGCAAACTTGGGAAAGTCACCAGAAGTGAGCTTCAAAATAGGCTGCCATACAAAAAGAAAAGTTTGACAAGGCTGAATGGAAACAAGCCATGCATGGATGCATGGATGGGACAAGGTAGAGGCCAGCTACAGGGAATAGTGCAGAAAAAAATACTGGAGCAAAAAGAAAAGACTCGCACTCACAACCCTTACTTGGCGGTGTAGCCTCCTCCTACTGTAGCTCTGAGGCAGCGGTGTCAACGGCGGTGAGAAAAGCAAACTTTGACGAAGCTGTTGAGCAAGCTGTCTTCAGCCTGACCTCGAGCTTGGTTGTCGTTGCCTAAGTAGATGAGAAAGCGAGACCGTTCTGAGAAACATCCAAAACACAGTGAGCATCACACAAGTAACGAGAGACAGAGAAAGAGAGAGAGTAGTAAAAGAATGTAAAAAAAAACGTGTTGAACCCTTCGATTTCCCAACGCCAGAGGTGACGGTGCGGCTTGTTAAGCGACAAACGCCCCTTCGTCATAACAATAGCATAGCAAGGTAATAAAAAGAGTAAAAGAGTAAAAGAGTAAAAAAGAGATAGGGAACAAGGACTGATCAAGAATACAAAATCATCGACGATTCAACGAAACTAAAACCCAGGTCAAGCCGTTCGTCGCAGTACAGAGATCAGAGATCAGAGAAGATTCAGAAACAAGAAAAACAAGAAAACAAGACAACGCTGATGGTATCCTGCTCAAGCCTCCTCGCCGAACGTGTTCTCGCCCGAGTACTGGATGTAGAGGAAGCTGGAATGTGTTAGTAACGATTTATTGACAGTCAAGCGGGGTTGGGTTGGGGGTACTCACCCATCCTCATCCTTGTGCTCTTCGTAGATGCTGGACATCAGGGCCGCCGTGGGCGGCAGGGTCTCGTCGACAAAGATGAAGATGGCCTTCTCCGGGGCCAGCTTGATGCGCTTGCGGATAACATAGACGAACTGGCCGACGGTGAGGTCTGCGGGCACGAGGTACTTCTTCTTGTCGATGGTCGCAATCTCACTCTTCTCGATCTTCTCGCAGATAACCTGGGGGACGTTAGTAGGTGCACGATGCTGATAAATGTAGACGGGATAGAGAGAGACGTGAACGTACGGGAATGCGATCGGTGTACTTCTGGCGAATGCGCTCGGCCTCGGCCTTGCGCTTCTCAAAGGGGTGCTCGTCCTTGAACTTGGAACGCATCTTGACGGCGGACGGTTGCTGTTTTTCGGAAATTTTGGCGGTGTTGAAGGGGTTTGTTGATGATGTAGGTTGTAGGAAAGAGGAATGCGGCGCTGAACAGAAAGGCGGGAGAGAGATGACGAGATAGGCAGCGAAAGTGGGGTGGATCCTCAGGTATTAAAGGTGTGCGGGTCGCGGGGAGGGGACTGATATGTGTTCGAAAGGGCGACGAAAACAAAATCGGTCGACGTTGATGATAAAAGTGATGGAAGAGGACAGAAGAAACAGAAAAGAGAAGAGGAGGGAAAGGAGAGAAGAAGAAGGAAAGGAGAGAAGAGAAGAGGAAAGAGAGGAAGCTGCTACGGAAGGCAAGATGACTCGGTTTTGGGCGACAGGCGGCGGTGCCTTCCCTTCCCTGTGAGCCAAAAGGGCGGGAAACGGCAGGTGTGGGTCAGGTGATACAGGGAGGATGACGAGTTGGCAGCCTAATCCCTAATCACAGTGGGCGAAGAAGCGGGGGAAGGTGCGAGGGTGACCACTGGGAACCAACTGGGCTGGGGGGGAAGGCGCGGGCGGTGATAGCATACGCGCTGGACGCAGGAAGGTGCAATCAATCCATTTAGGGGGGGCGACGGGGGCGACGACGCGGCAGGAGCATTACAGAGCATGTCGTGTCTCGGTGTTTCTGTGCGTGTTCGCCTCGTTTTAAGTCTACATTCCTCACTGGCCACTCTTAATGCCTTCACTGGCTACTGGCTGCTGGTTTTGCGCGAGAAGCGGCTCTGGCGACGACATCTGTCAGTGGCCGCAAACGCCATTTCTCAGGCTGCCTACGGAGTACACAGTAGCGTACGGCTCTTATCCAACAGCATCAGGTGCCCGTTTGCGGCCTGCTATTGGTCGATTAGCAATACACGTGACCCACTCTCCCTAGCTCGACTTGTCGACTCCCAAGAATCCCATCGAAGACGAAGAGGGACGAAGACAAGCTCTCTGTGCCACCACCGCGCTGGTCATTTGGTCAGCAGCACAGAGCCTCGACATTCCTTGCCCGGTGACAAATGGACGAGGCGAGTACCACAATGTTATTCGCAAGCAACCAGGTGCAACAGGCAGTCTGCCAGAAAGGCCTCAACGCCATCGACAAAATGAGTCTTTGGCCGGCCAGAAACCCACAATCGTGGCTGGCCAAGGCGATAAGAGAGTGAGGGAGTCAAAGGAAAGAAAGAGAATGCCCCAAGTGTACCTGTGCCTGCAGGGATGCAGCCATGACGGGATCCTCGCTGGGGCCAAGCCTCGCTCTTCACGCAGCTAACTGTTTAGGCCGTTAGATGTGTGCGTGAAGGTGTGACTGCATAAATGCATAAAAGCAGACGTCACATGTTATGCATCTATGAGAGGACACGGCATTAAGACGCCGCCGCGCCGGCCCTGTCCACCAACACGACCTAACTCTTACGGTACTCTAGAGAGAGGACCCAAGAAAACCAAAAGAGGGAACGTCTCAACGCCTATTGGCAAATGACAGGCCAGAGCTCGACTTTTCCGACTCCTCTGGGGATCCTCTTGCTCCTTGGGCTCACTGCTGCCAAAACATCCGATCCTCAGCAGACGGCATAAAGTGACAGAATCGCCTTTGAGGATCTGGCCCGTTCTCTTTCTGCCTTCTGGGTCTCTCTTCTCTCTTTGACACCTTCTCAGGTACAAGCTTCTCCGGCGACGAATGAGCGTTTGGAGAAAGACAAGAAGCATATTTTTTTTCTTTCTTCTTTCTAGGGGGCGGCACGACCTCTTTTCGGAATTGACAAAAAGTGGACGCACCTGCCACCGGTGACGACACTATCGTTCGGTTTCTCTGCCCACCTCTCTTGACCGTCACAGGCATTGGCCAGTCGGGTCTCGCCATTCTTTTTGTTGTCCAGTCTTTTGCACATCGCCTGTTCTTTCTTTACAGTCGAGGACATCCTCGTATAAAGAGCAATCATGGCGGCATCACGGCATGCGCTGCGTCTTGCGGCGCAGGGCAGACACTCTGCTGCACGATTCACCTCTGCGAGCTCGAAACGAAGGCCGTTTTCGACATTTTTCACGTCCACGACCCGGCGAGCATTCTCTTCGTCGTCGTCCTCTGTTTCGACCATCACACCCGCGACCTCCATCGCCGTCGCAGCAGCTGGCCTAGCCATTGGCGGCGGCCTGTTTGCCTACAATATGGTGAGCCACTTCCTCCTACAGCACTACTTATCTGCCTAGCTAACCGTCAGGCCATCGAGGAACCCATCCGCTGCGACTCGCCGACCCTGGCCGAGCGCGACGAACAGACCCGCCGCGATGCCAACGGCAACATCACCGAACAGTCCCCCATGCGCCTGCGCATGGAAAAGTTTATCAAGGAGCAGCAGCAGGCTATCATTAAAGGCCTGGCCGAGATCGAGAACGGCGGCGGCGTGGCGACGGTGGGAGGTGCCGTCGAGGGCAACGGCGACCGCCCCGCGCGCACGTTCCGTCAAGACGAGTGGCAGCGCAAAGAAGGTGGCGGCGGCATTACCTGTGTGCTGCAGGACGGTGTCGTGTTTGAAAAGGCCGGTGTCGGTGTCAGTGTTGTCTACGGCAAGCTGCCCAAGGCCGGTATCCTGCGGATGCGCGCGAACCACCGCAACCTGGGCGGCGCAGGTGGCGACGACGACCTCCCCGAGTCGCTCGAGTTCTTTGCCGCCGGTCTGAGTTTGGTCGTGCACCCACGCAACCCCATGGCACCCACCGTCCACTTAAACTACCGCTACTTCGAAACGGCCAACCCCGACGGTACTCCGACGAACGGCGAAGACGGCACGGGTGCCTGGTGGTTCGGTGGCGGCGCCGACCTGACGCCCAGCTATCTCTTTGACGAGGACGCCATCCACTTCCACAAGACTTTGAAGGACGTCTGCGATCGGCACTCCAAGAGCTACTGGCCCCGCTTCAAGAAGTGGTGCGATGAGTATTTCTACAACAAGCACCGCCTCGAGAGCCGCGGTGTCGGCGGCATCTTCTTTGACGACTTGGACGAGAACTCGGGCGGCACCCCCGGCGAGGGCCCTACCGATAAAGAGAGTCTCTTTGCCTTTGTGCAGGACGGCCTCAAGGCCTTCTTGCCATCCTACACTCCGATCATGGCCCGCAGAAAGGACCTGCCGTTCACCGAAGCCGAAAAGGAGTGGCAGCAGATCCGTCGTGGTCGCTACGTCGAGTTCAACCTCGTGCACGACCGCGGCACGTCGTTTGGTCTCAACACACCCGGCCCCCGCGTCGAGAGCATTCTGATGAGTCTGCCGTTGACGGCGAGCTGGAAGTACATGTATGAGCCTGAGCCCAAGAGCCGGGAGCAGCGTCTAGTAGATGTTCTGCGGAACCCCAGACAATGGGTGTAAACTGGAAGTCAGAAAAGCAAACCAAATGTGGAGAAAGTCATTCATGTACATAGAAAGTGTAAATCAAACGTTTAATTGAAGCAATGTGTAACAGAAAGAAGCAAGCTTGATATTGTGTGATTGTATCGTGTTGGCAGCTTATGGCGCTACTAGGCAGGTGAAGGCACGATAGTGGAGACATATATCGCCAAGTTAATATGGCCCAAAAGGGTGAACTTACAACCTACAACGCTTCGACAACCTTGACTATAATCAAATTGCAAGGTGATATACAGCTGACGACTATCGAAAATGAGATGAACCTGCTTTCCTAGTGACATGGCCGACCGTCCGGAGACAGCGCTGCCTGCGCCACGGCAGGTCCTCGCCGAGATTATCAAATCGATTGCTTCAAAGCCAGTAGAAACGATATCGACGACGGCGACCTCAACTACAGGCACCAGTGACGACTACCGGCCACTCTTAGCTACATTACACGTCCTATTCCCGTCTCTGATGCTGCCTGCTCTCGACCTGCTTGACCGACGACGGGTTGTTCGATGGGGTGGCCCGAAAGGGCGTAGACATTTCTCATCCACGACATCTTCTCTTTCTCAACAATCTTCTCTTTACCAAATCCGGGGAGGCGGCGACCAACCACATGTGGTTCACCTCAGAGCATGGCACTGCACATGTGCTTTCTTTGCATTGCAGACGGCAGCATCGACGGCTTTGACGTCCAAAAAGACGGAGGACACGGACAAGGAACAGACACAACAACTGAAGGATACACTCACTCATCTTCCGCTTGCATTCAGTGCACCACCGTGCAAGCACTTGCTGGCGTGTCTTCTGGCTGAAGAATGGCCAGCTTTGGGCACTTATGTTGTTACTGGAGAATATGACGTTCCGGACACGACAGACGATGGTGTCTGTTCACCAGAAACGCTGGCAGGCATTGTGGCGGGAGTCTTATGAGAAACACGAATACAAAAGGAAGACACTATACGGAGTAACGAAATGAGACCGAATCAAATGGAAAAACACAGTTCAATTGTACAATGGCATATGGTTTTAATGTAGACGGCCTCGAGTGACGATCCTGTACACCCGAGAACGTCCACTGTATGATATCCCCTACTCCCTTAATCCGTCCTGAGTCTACCCACTGCCTTACTACTTCTTCTCCTTGTCCTCTTTTGCGTCGCCGTTGACGCCGTTGGTCTTGTCGTCCTTCTTGTCGCCGTCCTTGCTGCCCGAGGCTGCGGCGCCGTTGGGCCCACTGCTCTCGCCATTTGCGGCGGCCTCCTTTTCCTTCTTGGCCGCATCCTTCTCCTCCTGCTGCTGCCGGTTCTGAATCTTGTTCTCGATGAGGTCGTGGAACGCTGTAATGGCCCGGATCAGCGAGGACAGGTAGATGGCCATCAGCTGATCGTTGGTCTTGATGCTCATGGCGTACGCGAGGTCGCCCTCACCGCCGCCGAGCGTGGTGGCCGTCGAGGGAGGGGCGGTGCCAGTAGCAGAGGCTGCCTTGGTCGACAGGTTGGGCAGCAGGTTGAAGACGTCCTGGAGGTTGCCCAGAATCGCGTGGTTGACGGGCAGCTGGCCGTCGAGCACCTTCTTGAGGTACGTCTGAATATCGCCGAGGCGGTGGTGCAGGCCCTGGAGCGATTGCAGCTGGTTGGTCACGCGGGTCGAGAGCGTGCCGACGGCGACGTCGCGGATGTCTCTCAGCAAGTGCTCGACACCAATCTCCTCGGCCTCTTCGGCCTCGATGATGGAAGGTGTGTGGACAAAAGTCTTGGCGGTGGTCGTGCCGTCCTGGAAGTGGGTAGTGGTCAGTTTCTATGATCTCGCTTCACGTCAATTTGTCTGCTTGCCAGTACTCACATCTTTGATCTCCTCCACGGCAAAGTAGGCGTCCGTGGGCACGCCCGACTCCTTGGGCTGCACATCGATAATGACCAGCAGCGGATTCGGCGTATAGCGCTTAAAGAGCTCGTTGATCTCCAGGTCGGACGCCCGCAGCTTCGGGCCCGAATGGTACCATCCTATTAACTTTTCGCGCGCATTGATCTTCTTGAACATGTCGTTCATCGCCTCAATGTAGTTGTGGTCCAGGTACCACACCGACGGGTCCTTGTCGTCCTCTTCAAACGGGACCGCAAAACTGTTGGACACCCGCACATTCTTGCCGTCGTTCTGCCCTAATAACACACCCACCACCCGCTTGTTTCGTGTCTTGGTCGCCGCGCTGCGGTTGAAGTGGTCGACGGCCGACAGCAGCACCAGCGGCGCCACGGAGACATTGCGCGTCACCAGCGACAGCGTCTCGGCGGTCGTCGATGGCATGATGGGATGGGGGTGGGGAGGTTGAGGCTGAAGCTGGGTTGAGATAGAAGAAGGTCGAGATGAAGGTCGATGGAGGGGTTGAGTCGGGTCAATTGAGGTAAAAGACCGGTGTGAGCCGCAGGGTGATATAAAGTACGTCTCGTATGCTTTTGGCCGTCGTAAGCAAAAAGTCGTGGGTTCGTTGATGGTCGTGGTTTGTCAGGAACTCAAAAAGGTGTGTCGTCAGATCTGGCGATGCTCCAAAATCGAGGTCCGTTTGGCTCGTTGGTCGTGGAAGGCACTGGTTGCCAGAGTGCTGCGAGGCGTCGTACTGCTGAGGCTGCCTTTGGGCCTGGGGGCGCACTTGGGGAGGTCAGTTCCTGATTCAGACTAGTGTCCCGCCACGCCTGTCCACCAAGAGCAGACACAAATGACTAAGCATAATTGAGCACGTGATCGCCACGGACAGGTGTTTCTCAGTCTTCAAATCGCATCTTCAAGACAGCACTTTCAGCTATCACAAGCTGGAAAGAAGATCAGAAATATGCCATGTTGTTTTCTAGCTTAACTGGCAGTCCAGACCATTCACTGACGTAGCTGTCGCACGAATCATAATTGTTTCCGTCTCTGCCCGTTTTCTTCTTCATTATCGTACCCTGTCCTTTTTGCTCTCTGTCGGTGTCCCTTCACCCGGGCGGCGGCCCCGACGAAATGGAAATGGAATGGCGACTGCATTGAGTAAAAATGGCTGCCAGTGAGACACGGAAAAGCAGAATGTCCCCAGGCCCTGTTTTTTGACAGAACGGTCAAAAGCCATGATATGGAGCACCCAGAGTCCCCTGGAAGCTACCTCGGCGAAGAGGGACAGCTGCAAAGTGGGCAAGCTCGGGTAACTGGAGCAGCACCAAGTTTTAGCCGGAAGTGGCGTGAGGTACCTGTCGTGCTCACCCCTTGTATCTGTTGGCTGCGATCTGCGCGCACAGGTACCCGCGAGCCGGTCGGTAGTACCCCCACCTTTGGTGCGTGCTTCGCTCATGCACTTTTCTGCAGCGCCTGTAGCGGTTGCTGGCACCTGGCGGCCTGGCAAGTGCAATTCGCAACAGTGGGCGGCTCCTCCCCTGTCCTGGCCCGTTCTTGCCGCATTGGGGGGCGCCCGTCAGAACCACCCCGGAGCAAACCAGAGACCAACGCGCTAAAAACACTTTTTTTCTTCGCTCCTTCCCCCGAGATCGCATTGGTCTGTGTCTCGGTGTTGCTTGTTCTTGCTGTCTTGCTGTGGTGTTTCTCAGCACTCTCCACTAATTCCGTGGCTCGCTCCTGCTCTCTTTGTTACTTTGTACTTGCCCGGCACTTTTGCTTCATTTTCCCTCGCACTCTTTTCCTCCTTCTCCTTCCCCTTTCCCCTTTCCACTTCACGATCTCTCTTGTCACATCCACCTCTCACCTCTCCACGCCCACGACTTTCTAGTCCAATTCTCCTCTGTCTCACCTCCGACCTCCCCCCTCCTCTCCTCCTCCCCTCCTTTTTCGTCCACATTCTCCAACAATAAAAAATGGGTGCCATTGAGGACCAGGTGCAGCACCTGCACGACATTGTCGCCCGCCTCGAGGGCCGCATCAAGGACCTCGAGGTCAAGCACCTGGGCGGTACTTCTGCTCCCAAGACGATTGACGAGATCCGCATGATCCTCATTGGCCCTCCCGGTGCCGGTACGACTCCCTCGAACCCCCAGAGAAAGTTGCGCGAAGCTCGGACGAAGCTTGGCAGAGAGCATGCGAAAAAGTTGCGAATTGGTTCGACAGAAAGCTAACTGTGCATAGGCAAGGGCACGCAAGCTCCCAAGATCAAGGAGAAGTTTGGCTGCTGCCACCTGGTATGTTGACCGGCGTTGCGCCTCAATAGCTCTACTTCGTAACGTGCCCACAAACTGACCGATTGCTCTTTTTTCTAGGCCACCGGTGACATGCTCCGCTCGCAGGTCGCAAAGAAGACGCCCCTCGGCCGGGAAGCCAAGAAGATCATGGACCAGGGTGGCCTGGTCAGCGACGACATTGTCATTGGCATGATCAAGGAGGAGCTCAACACCAACCCGGAGTGCAAGGGCGGCTTTATTCTGGACGGCTTTCCCCGCACCGTGCCCCAGGCCGAGGGCCTCGACAAGATGCTCAAGGAGCGCAACCAGACCCTGCAGCACGCCGTCGAGCTGCAGATTGACGATGCTCTGCTCGTTGCCCGCATCACGGGCCGCCTCGTCCACCCGGCCTCGGGCCGCTCGTACCACAAGCTCTTCAACCCGCCCAAGAAGGAGATGACCGACGACGTCACCGGCGAGCCCCTCGTCCAGCGCTCCGACGACAACGCCGAGGCCCTCAAGAAGCGCCTGTCCACCTACCACTCGCAGACCACCCCCGTCGTGGACTACTACCGCAAGACGGGCATCTGGAAGGCCATTGACGCCTCGCAGAAGCCCGGCCAGGTCTGGGACACGCTCCTGCAGATCTTTGACGGCGATGCCAAGAAGGCTGCCAGCAGCGGCAGCTCCATCCTCAGCAAGCTGAAGAACTAGACGACGTCACCCCCTGTAAAAAGGATGACGCAAAACCAAAATTTGACATATTTTTTTGCATCTGTTTTCGAACACAAATCAAAAGCGAGATCTACCACGAGCTCAAACATTTTGGACACTGGATTTGCCCCCTCTCTTTTGACAGGGATATTGGAAGAGAGGTACAGGCTGGTGAACGGGGTGATTGTGCTCATTAAACAAACATCTTACGAACAAAACGACATTTGGGCAATGGGAGGCAACAGTGGGAAGCGAGGACGGAAACGGGGACAAAAGTTTCAATACAACGATCCTCGTGGGCGGCGGTTTGGGCAAGGACGTAGGGATTGGAAGGGGTTCTTTTCTTTCTCCTCTCTCTGCAGCTTTGCTGTGTATTTTCTGTAAAAAATAACTTCTTTTAAAGGAAAAGCGAACAAGGAGAGTGAAAAATAAATAAAACCACTATTGAACATAACGGCGGACTGCAAACTGAAATGCACCGCATGTGACGACAAAAGACGGAAGAAACAGAGCCATTTGCAGCCTCGTTAGTCCTGTTGCACCCGAAGAAACAAACTGCTGCAGTGCTTCGCTCGTCCAACCAGACCTGCATGATGATGCCCACTCCTGACTGGGGGAGCTTCCACCAATCATCCAACTATCCCCAACCCGCAGGCCGCAGCCCGCCCTCTTTTTCGTTGCAGTGTACACTTGATAATGTGAGAGGCGCATGACTTCCTGACTTCTTTCATTGCCATCCTGCAACTATTTAAGAAGAGAGTGAGTTCTTGAAATTCGAACCCCTTTTTTCGTCAACATCGCACTATCTACACTTTGTCGACACATATTCTTCACTTCTGCTCCAAAATGGCAGAGCCCGCATTCGCCTCCTCCACATCAACGACCCCCGCGGCATCAACAGGCGGCGCAGCCTCATCTTCTTATCCGTCTACATCTCATACGTCACACCCGCCGTCTCATCTTCCACCACTCTTGTCGCGCCTCTCATCACCACGGGCCGCGCCGGCGTCCGTTAGTGCCGTCAATGCTGTTGGTGTTTCGGGGATAGGAAGTGGCAGCGGCGGCAGTGGTGCGCCGACGACATCGGCTGCAGCGTCGCTGGCTACGCGAGATGAGTCGATGCTGCGGGTTGTGAGACGGGCGGACAGCGTCTCGACTACGACTGCGACTGCGACTTCAACCTCGACAACAACTACGGCGGCTCCTTCGTCATCGACGGCGACGGCTTCAACAAAGTCAACAGCGGTAGCATCTGCTGCTTCGCCGAGTGCAGCACCGACATCGTCAGTCTCCTCAGTTTCGCTACCCGTTATTGGCGGTCCTCCACTGGTTCCAGCACCAGCAGCACCACTCCTGCCACCAGCTACTGGTGCTGCCCTTGCCGAGCCTCTAGGAGGAGGCGCCTTTCCTCCTGGTCATGCCGGCACGGCAAGCGTTGCCACCGCACCGGCCGCTCTGGCGTCAGCATCAAATTATCGCCGACCGCAGCCACCGGCTTCTCTTCCTCACCCTCCTCTTCAACCCTCGCTGCCCTCTGCCAGCGCTCAACGCCACATTGCCGAGGCCCGTCAAGCCTTGGATGCCAGCATCGCCAACCTGTTGGACACCCAGCTCCAAAGCCGCGCTGTCCTCATGCACAACAACATGCGCTCCATTGAAAGCCAGCAGCGCGACCTGGGCAAAGCCGTGTTGGGTCTACGCAAAGCCAACGATGGCCTTGCCCATCTCGTCCACGAGATGACAGGGCCCCTCAAAGAAATGGGCAACATGCAGAACTGGACTGAAGTGCAGTTCCAAGGACTGTCGGCGATTGATGAGACGCTGCGGCTGGTGCGGGAGAAGCGAGAACGGCGTGAACGGCGAGAGAAGGCGGCCGTGGAGAGGGAGGCAAGGCGTGAGGCAAGAAAGGCAGCCCGACTCGAGGCGGGGCTTCCCGGGGAAGCTGAAGACGGACATGAAAGCGACGGCAGCAGTGATAGTGGAAGCTACTGGAGCAGCAGCTACTACTCGTGCAGCAGTCGAAGTCGGAGCCGGAGTCGGAGTGCAAGCCGGAGCCACAGCAGAAGCCGACAGTGCAGTCCCAGCCGCGACAAGGCAACTACCGACGCTCCGATCGATAGAAAGGGCAAAGGCAAGGCCAAGATGGAGGACATTGTCGAGAATGTCCGTGCTATGCCTTCGTCTAGCCAGCGGAAGGAGAACATCATCAAGGACAAAGACAAGAAAAATGATGCCTCACCGAAGGAGGCAGAGAAATCAAAGACGGCCTATCGATCAACAGAAGCGGCGGACAATGGCAAAGGCAAGGAGACCGAGAAAGGTGAAGTGGCGGAGGCGGCGGTAATAACACCAAGCGTCACCAACGACGATAAACTACCTGCACCCGGGGAATCGCCACCAACCGAGGCACAGACGGAGCCACAAGATACACTGGCAACACCACATGCTGATACTACCGGGCCTGACGTACTACCTGCTGTTGAGGGAGAGGTAGAGCAGCCTCAGAATGTGCCAAAGGGAGAAGTTAGAATCGCACAAACTGCACCGAGAGACGAAGCTCCTGAAGCGGAAAAGGTCATCGAGCCAACAAAGGGCGACCAGACTGAATCAGCACCGACGGAAAACGCACCGAAAGAAAGAGGTGCATCGGCCGAGGAGAAAGTGGCTGAAGATCTTGTCGACAAGGACGAGGATGGGCCAGAGCAAGTTATCAAGACACCGACACTACAAGACGGGCCTTCTGCGCTGGACAGTGGGCCCGACATCAAAGAGGACGTCACTCAGGCCGGAGATGCAAGCCCGGCCGAGCTCGAACTGCAACTTACTCCTACGGTCGAGCCAACGATAGAAGATGTTGTCGTCACGGACAAACCCACAACTTTCGAGGAGACATCCGTGATATCAGAGACTCACCAACATGACAAGCCTGATGAGTCGGCAGAACCAAAAGACGTTGTTGACGTTCCGAGTGCGCCAGCGGAAGCTTCGGGCGGCATTGAGACGGCCCCAGAAGAGTCTGTGATAGCAGATACCGAAGTATCCTTGAAGGAGGTTGGCAAAGAAGCTCACTCAATGATTTCAGCAGACCCCATTGCCACACTAGACGCTGCGGAGGACACACACGAGGAACACCCAGAGCAGGATGATACGGTGCCAGTCAACGAGGCAGATGAGACGAGCTCCCCTGCTGTGGAGGACACTTACACGGCGAAAGATGCAATCCATTCAGTGGACATAACACATGAAGAGGACCAGGCAACAGAGCAGGCGGAACAGCTGGCGGCAGGGTCCGTGACGGAACAATCTCATGCCCTGGTCAGCTAGGATTTCACGCCTTTACGATACAAATGAACGACATTGATGAATAAAGGATGCAGATGCATTTTTCAAATTAATATTAAACCCTTTTTGCGTTTCCGTGCTAATAATGTCGTACACATAACGATGAACTTAAAAATAAATATTCTGTACAGGCTTTCCCCTGCTGATGACACTCCTCCCCATTCTATAGGTTGTTTTTAGTCTTGAATTCCGTATCACGCTGATATCAGACGCAGACTCTCTCGTAAGCGCCGATATGCTCCCGCGTACCCTCCAGTTTTTGACACTGTAAACCGACAATAACGCCGTATCTTTACAGCTGCACATCTAATTATTACACCGGACAAACTCAGGGTCCTCATTGACTCTTTCCCATCTCACCAACGACGAACAGGCCGTCGATAGCTTTCACTGCAACGTCGTCCCGTACTCAGATGAGACCAGGAAGCATAGTGTACTTCTTCTTCTTGTACTTGTCGGGAAACAGACGGCGCAGTGCCCGCTCCTTGCCCCGCGACCACGTGCGCATGTAGATCATGCCCACCGAAATGAAAATGACCACCACAATGTCCCGCGCAATCACAATCACGCCCAGCCACGAAATGACCTCGAACATGTAGTTGGGCGCCGTCACCAGGCTGCTGCCCAGGGCGTTGGGGATCTTCTTCTCGGTGCCGCCAGGTGACCGCAGGTGGGCCAGGTGCCAGTGAACCGAAAAGTTGGCAATCTCGCCAAAGACAAACAGAACAATGCCAACGTAGTCGAGGGGCGAAGAGCCAAAGCCGGAGCGGGGCGGCGAGGCGGCGGGGAATTGGGACGAGACGCGGAAGGGTGAGAGGGGCGCATAGAGCGACCAGGCACAGGCGAAGCCTGCCAGGAGCCAGTAAAAGGCCGAGTTGCGGACGACGTTGCGGGCGGGCATGGTGTTGGCGGCGAAGCGGTGCAGGAACATCGTCTCGAGCTCACGCTTGAGGAAGTGCAGCTGGAACAAGACATAGACAAGGCGCTGGATGTCGGTGATGGCGTCGCTGCGGGAAGCGGTCTGGCCGAGGCTCAGGAACTCGGGGAGCGGGATGATTGGGCGCAGGTAGAAGAAGGCGAGGTGGAACAGGAGCGGGCCGGCATATTCGATGAGGTAGACAGTCCGCCATCCAATTTGGGCGCCTGTACGTCGTTAGAACAAATCAATAGAAATATAAGCAAAGAGAACTGATCAAGATACTCACCAAGATCCTGAGCAAGAATGGCCTTCTCCTTGACAACATTCTCCTGGGCACCGAGCACGGCGCGGCGGTCCCGGATGATCTTGCGCGTCACAGGGTCAAAGATGCCAATGCGGTTGTAGTCTTTGACGCCCGAGGCCTTGGCCAGCTTCTGCTGCAGCTCCTCAATGGTCGACGCCGTCGTCACGTCGATGGAGGCCGGCAGCTTCTTGATTGTGCCCGATTTGGCGCGGTTCGACACCGCGAGAGTGAGTTTGTCGGCCATGTTGCTCGCACAGTTCGAGGAATTGTTCTTGAAAGACAGTGACTAGGGTGTGGAGGAACACGAAAAGTGGGAGGGAAAAGCGAGAGTGGGCTGGAAGAAAGGCAAGAAAAAGAAGAGAGGCCTGAAATAGGGGAGAAAAAAAGAGGGCTGTCTTCACGAGCAAAAGGAGCAAGGACGCAATATTTAATTATGGGGCTCGGGGGAAGCTTGGGGAGAAGGAAGGGAAGCCTCGGAGCCTTCCCGTTATGTTGGATTGGGGGTCTTTTTTGGGGCCTTTTTGGGCGTTCAGGGGGACACACACGGTTGGGTCTCCATTGCAGCTCCCATTGGCTCAGTTGGCTGTGATGCGCCTTCCGCTCCGTTCTGTTGAACAGGCAAAAAAAAAAAAAAAGCTTAATAATGGCCGATCGCGCCCCAATGGCGGCAGGTGCGATCTTCCCGCGTGCTGGTACCTGTAAGAACTAAAAACCGCCCATGTAGACTTATCTAGCCGCGCGTAGTTGCCCAAAACGGTGTAAGTCGACAAATCATTTGCACGGGTGTTTTGTCGACGTTCCTTCCTTCGATGATTACGAAAAAGGAGCATCGACAAATCGCTCAAATTGGAAGAAACAAATAGTCGCTCTTTCTTATTCTTTGTTTTGTTGGAAATTTATGATGCTTTGACAAACTGTCACAAACACAGAAGGGACGACCGTGTACAACTGTACATCTCTCCTGCCACAAGGGCCAATAATTGACACGCGGTTGCTCGATGAGCACGCGACTGCATCAATGAAGCTGTTCACTTACCAACAGTCGTCAAGACAACTCAAAACCACCACCAAAGCAAAATGGCTTCCCTCACTATATCCGCTGAGCTGAATCTGGCATCTCTGGCAGTATACTGCCTAGCAATGAACCCGAATCCAGCAGCCACCAAGTAATCCGTGCCCGCGGATAGCTTCCGGCGTCATGGATCACCGTCGCAAAGGAACTCACACGCCAAGCGTTTTTTGTCGATGCGCAGCCAGAGAACCACCAGCTCCGCCGCCAGAAGTGCAGAGACAAGCCCGCGCTTCTTGTCTTACCGACAAGCCACCACGCCCTCGCGACCCAGCGTGGCACTGCCGGGGCAGTCAAGACAACACCCGGCGATTGTCTCATCCGGCGGAGGTGCCCGGCTGCGGGAACCTTGGCCCAGTTTTGGCGATGCTATCCGCCAAAGTGAGACTTCGGACAAGATTTTTGGGATCCGCAAACGAAACGCCGTGACCCGCGCCACAATCATCAACGGCCGGCCGACTACGCTGGTCACACGGCCGACAGCTCTGGCGCGCCGTCTCCAGTCTGAGCCGGGGATCAAGGGTGCTGTCTCATCTTCACCCTCCGCAACCTCTCTTGTGACTGCTTCTGCTTCTGCCACTCCCGACAATGCCACCCGGAAGAAGGTGCCGCACCGGCTGTCGCCCACAGCCTTGGACTGGGTCCCACACGCCAACACTGCTGCTTCTGCTTCTGCTTCTGCTTCTGCTTCTGTATCTTCTACTGTTGCTGCGGCTCTGTCACCACTTTTTTCTTCCCTCAGTTATGCAGACGTGGCGAGGATTGGAGACGGCCGTCCACCACCGCCGTTCCCTATTCTTCGAAAGGTTATTAACCCGCGTGCCCGCCATGCCAGCAGCACTGGTACAATTGTTCGGCCGGGTGCCAACAGCAGCATTGCAACATCCAGAGGCAGCGAAATCGACAACGATATCGAGATCAACATTGACAGAGACATTGAAATGGAAGACGGAGATGACTCTGACAAGGAGAATAGCATTACTTCTCAGCAGACCGGGACAGCTACCGCCATGGACATGGACTCGTTGGTGAAGAAGACACCTGACAAGGCCCTTTCGTGTCACGGCCTAGGCGACGGCCTTGTTGATGGTCTTGGTTTTCTGGGGCAGGATACAGACGAGGGCTTTAGCATTGGCATCTCGGACGACATTGCCGTCAACCTGAAATTTACCAATAATGCACATGTGCCCGCTTATCGGATTCCTGCGCGCAGAGCTGCCACACAGAACCCATCTTCACAGCAAACGCCTCTACAGCAAACGTGTCTACAATCCTTCCTCTCGGGAGGCACGCCGGGCCTAGACCAGCCGAGTGCTTTCCAGTCGCAGAATACGCAAGCCGATCAGTACACCACGCCGACCACCAACACTCCGGGTAACAACACACCAAGCAGTCATGCTGCGTCCCCCGGTTCTGCAAAGACCAATGGCGTATTGTTCGACTCGCTTGCTGCTGAGGTCCTGGAGAAGGCCAAAGCACATGGGTTCAGCAATTCTCCATTCCTACCCAGAACGGGAGACGAATACTGCAAGTTCGAGCGAGAGCGTGCCAACGAGGTTAATGATCGTCAACTACACCAAAAGGCACAGCGGGCCAAGGAGAGGGAGAGGCGAAAGTCTGCCCAGTCCACTCGACCCGGGCCTTTCTTTGCTGCCCGGCAGTTTCGCGGAGGCAAAGATGTGCAGGACAGCCAGGATCGTCTCGGTACAGGTCTGGGTCCAGGCCATGTCCCGATCATGCAGGCTCCTTTCCAGCCCGTCGATGGCTCGTCATCCGTTCTTGGACAGTTCGCAGCATTCTCGAATGGGCCCGAAGTATTCCATCATGGCCGTCCTTCTCACCCAAAGCAGTGTAATGCATTGTGGCCAAGTCAAGATGGCTGTGAAAAGACTCTAGCATTTCCTGTGACCGAAGCTGGCCAAGACAATACCCTCCGAAACTGGGACTGGATATCACAAGACGAAAAGACACGTCTGATGCAAGAGCCACCGGCGGAAATTGATATTGATGACGTCCACGGGCCGCTTCAGAACCTTATTGAATTCATTGCCAGTCCAGAGACGTGGTACCAGTGTTGAGCAAGTATTGTATATCGAGCGCCTTGCTGTGTTGTGCTGTTTTGTTGTAGTTGGATAGGTGAAAGTTAAATATAGTTAGTCGTCTGTTAGACAGCGCCTCTTACAGTGTTAAATAGAAATACTTTGTATGTACAGTAGGCCAATGCACTGTAAAAAACGAGACCCAGTTATTTTACCCCATATATTCTAACATTTACATAATCACATCACGTGCCGTCTTTTCTGCGCTAGGTTTTTTGTGCCCCGCCCCTCTGAAAAAAAATCGATGGGTTTTGTGCGCACTAGTTTTTTTCCGCTTCTCTGAGGGTTTCCGCAATTTTCGCTGCTTTTGCCCTCTTTGCTGTCCAGCCCGAAAAAGTCTTGTCTATTATTTTCTGGCCTTGCATTGTCGCTCTTCTCTTCTCTTTCCCCCATTCCCAACCATCACGACAACACCGCCCAACGACAACCAGGCGTAAGGTACGTCGACGACAGCGAGCCGCAATTGATCGAGACGGTTGAATAAATCGATTGAACGAGCGGACTATTCGATTATATTCTCATATTGTTTCGATCTGCGGCTCTCTCTCCCCTCGAAATTCAACATTGCCTTGAACGATCGTGACATCTGTTTTGCTAACATTTTTCTTGTCTCCCCTCTCGACAGACATTCACCATGGGTATCTCCAGAGACTCTCGCCACAAGCGCTCCGCCTCCGGCGCGAAGCGTGCCTACTACCGTGCGTCGAACCCCCGCTGAATACACAGATTGAAGAAAGGACGATATGGATTTCGAAAGAGGAAAGAGGAAGAAGACATACATACAAGTGTTGTTGTTGAAGAGGAGGAGGGGGATGTGATACTTTCTTTCGAAAGCCCGTATCGGACTCTGGAAAAGAAGAGGATGGGGTGTGACGGCGTGCTTCTTGAAAACAGAAGCATGCTCTTCACACCCTTCCACCACTTCGTTTCACTTTGGACATACGTTCTGACCTTTGCCAATAGGGAAGAAGCGCGCTTTCGAGGCCGGCCGCCAGCCCGCCAACACCCGTATCGGTGCCAAGCGCGTCCACACCGTCCGCACCCGCGGCGGCAACCACAAGTACCGTGCCCTGCGCCTCGACTCCGGTAACTTCTCGTGGGCCTCCGAGGGCACCACCCGCAAGACCCGTGTCATCGGCGTAGCCTACCACCCGTCCAACAACGAGCTGGTCCGCACCAACACCCTGACCAAGTCCGCCGTCATCCAGATCGATGCCGCTCCCTTCCGTCAGTGGTACGAGGCCCACTACGGCCAGCCCCTTGGCCGCCGGCGGCAGCAGAAGCAGGGCACCGCCGAGGAGCCTGCCAAGAAGTCCAACTCCGTCGAGAAGAAGCAGGCTGCCCGCTTTGCCGCTGCCGGCAAGGTCGACCAGGCCCTTGAGCGCCAGTTCGAGGCCGGTCGCCTGTACGCTGTCGTCTCCAGCCGTCCCGGCCAGTCTGGCCGCTGCGACGGTTACATCCTCGAGGGCGAGGAGCTTGCCTTCTACCAGCGCAAGCTGCACCGGTAAATTTAGCCGCCTTGCTGGCTAGATTTTGCTGTGTTTTGCGCTTGTATTGATGGAATCGGAAGATAAAAAAAGTGGAGGTGTTCACATGAAAACGACAACGACGACCCAACAAAAGGGAAATAAAAACCAGGCGTTTGGGGGACGGGAGGAAACTACTCTCCTTTGGTTATACTACAGAACAATGGCCAGAGGGGGCATTTCCGAACACAACATAAAACTCATTTAGCAATGCACGCGGAGCGAGAGTGAACGAAGGAAGACTGACACCGTCTCGAGAGTGGAGGACCTCGTTGCTGGCGGGATGGAATATTTTTGCTGGCCCTCTTTCTTGGGAGACGTTGCGGCGCCTCGTCTCTTTTATTGTTTCCGTTGCCCTGTTTATTTATACCGTATCGTCTCACTGGGGGCATGCTATGAGCAAAAAAATTGCACAACTACAAATTTGTTCATTGATGTGACTTGCCGTGATGGGATGTATTTGGCGTTGCTCTTTATCATGTGCCATACCCCTCATTACTTAATATATCAGTACTTTTAAATGTATTGGCGTAGAATTGTTTCAAGTTGACAACCTTCATCGACATCTCTTTATTTTGACCTCTTTATTGCTCACTCACAGTCTTTTTTTTTGGGGCTACTTTACAGCTGGCAGATGAAAAGTTTGTCTGCCCCCTACTAAAAGGAGGTCGATCTTTTGCCTGCTTTTACCTGCATAAATAGACATTGTGGACCACGCTTGTGCACACCGCATGCCGCCCCCTGACCGCAGTGTCGTCGAAGGAACAAAAAAGAACCAGACAGAGCCTCTCCCTTTTGCTTGTTTTTTGCTGCCTTTTGGTATCCCTGTGGGTTTGATTTCCTTTGCATTGCCAATCTGTGGTGACTTATGCCGCCCGCCTTGCAGGCCGTGGAAACATGATATAACAAATAAAAACAAGAACAAAAAGAAAGAAACATGGCATGATCGAACGAAAATCTCCTTGACTGGCACTCTCGCATCTCTCCCTGTTCCTTAGATCTGAGATCTGAATTCCTGGTGCAGGTGCAGAGTGCGTCCTGTCGATACTCAGCACGTGCATTTGTGTACATCCCTTTGGGTTTGCCTTTCTTTTATGAGAAGGGCAAAGTAGACTGCCTGTCTGTATTGCAACTCTAAGCCGATGAGGTCTGAACTCACGGCATCACGTGCTGGAGCGTTCTTTGTCAAGTTTCCATTCTTGGTGTTTGTCGCACTTTCCATTTTGCGAGAACTTCTTTCAAAACCAACACGTCTTCGCGGTCCTTCCTTTGTCGGTTGCATGCCAACGCCAGTGCGGCACTGCGAGGCAAGTGCGTTCGTCTCTGTGTTACGCAGCCTCCTTCCGTTGTGGTGGTGGCTGCTTTCCCCTTCTTTGGCGCTTCGCTGGCCAGTTCTTTCGTCCCTTCCACTCTCGTTCTGTAGCAAACGGGGACTGGTAGCGTTGTTTCGCTGTTTCCTGGCCCCGCAAAAATACGACGCTTGCTCCTGAAATGGGTGGGTCGCAAGGGTCGCTCTTGCTGGAACAGCACACATCTGGTCCCTACGTCCCTATTTACAGCAGGGGGAAGGAGCAACTCACCTGGATTCATTTTCGGGGGGATCCAGCAAACCAGCAACCCAGAAAAGGAAGGAAGGACTGTGTCGCGTTTACCAAGTAGAGACGCAAGAGTATTTTACGATTTTATGGTGTTGCCCAAAAGCTTCAACTTGACTTCCCCCCTCTTTTTTCTGTTCCTTTACCTTTTTACCTTATTCACCCACGCAACATTTTCGCCTCCCACCGACAGCGCGCGAGAGCTCCAAGGAGTTATGGTGAACTAAGTTCCAACCGCGTCCTTCTTTTGCTGCCAATCGACACTCGTTTTCCTCCAGCTGCACCCGCCTTTCTTTTCTCGATCTCTCTCCCTTTTCTCACCAGCTCGCCAAATCACCCTTTCTCCCTTTCACTGCTCCTCTTCGCACTCTCGAACCTACCTACCACTCCAGCGACGACTTCTTCCCAGCGATCGACGTCCCACGAATCTCGTTTCCCTCCCGCGTGCCCTCCGCCCTGAACTGCTGTCACGCTTGTGATATCAAATTCTCCTCCAAAAAGGGCTGCCATGTCGGACCCCAAAGACGAGCTGGCGTCGCCCGTCGAGGCTCCTCCGGCCGATGCTTCGCCTGACAGCTCCGACCGCGACACGGTAAGATGACACCGCACCTTTGCTTCATCCCTGAACACCTTTTGGGCATATCGTGGGAGTAGTGGCCGTTGTTTGCAGGGGGGCATCTCGTGTCTGCCTACTTCGAGCAATTACTGTCATGCCTGCCTTGCCATGCCATTTCCCTTCAGTTTTCCCCCTTCCTTGTCCGTTTTCTTGTGCTCTGTGCTTTTTGCCCTGTGTTTCCGTCCCCCCAGTGTCGACTTGTCGACTCCAACGTGGCGGGCACGGTGATCTGCATTAAAACGTGCACATATAGGCCCGCCTGCCAGTCTGTCAGTTTACGCGTTTGCCCTCTGCACTTTTGCATGAATCAAGAGCTCAAGAATTCTGTGTTCCATACGTGGCGTTGCTGGCACAACATCATCCATCATCCTGGACGCTTTGGAACAGCCGAGAAAGCCACCACCTCGCTTCTTTCTCTTCTTTTCCTCCTTTCCCTTCTCTTCTCAGCACAATACGCTCGTCTACCATTGTCCAACGCTCTCAGCCCAGCCTCTGTTTATATTGAATCGCTAACCGTTGTACCACGATCCTATCCAACAGGACACTTTTGAAGACGCCCAGGACACCGCCTCTGTCCGTTCCCTTACCAACCGCAAAACATCTCTCTCCGCTTCACGGCTATCAAAAACGGCCACATCGCCCAGCAAGGATCCTGGCCAGTCGGAGCTCGAGAAGGCCTTTAAGAAGGTCCGTGGCCGTCCAGTCCCACCTCCCGCCGAAGACGACGACAGCGATAAAGAAAACAACGGCAACAGCAACAACAACAACAACGAGGTCGAAGACAACGGAGTCGAAACTGCTGCTGTAGTGGCTGACGATAGCGAGGTTGTCGGGGCTGAAGACACTGCCCCCTCCTCACCTGCAGCACCAGTTGCACCTGTTGCTGACAGTATTGCCGCACCCAACGGCCTGGCCAACGGGAATCGACGAAAGTCATCTCCCCTCCCTGATCTTGACGTCGCCGATTCCGCGGATCTTGACAACGTCAATTTGGACGACGACAACTCTACCACCACCGCCGCCACTGCCGCCAAATCTCCTCCTGTCCCC
Source organism: Sporothrix variecibatus (assembly GCA_016097105.2). Lineage (NCBI taxonomy): Eukaryota > Fungi > Ascomycota > Sordariomycetes > Ophiostomatales > Ophiostomataceae > Sporothrix > Sporothrix variecibatus. The sequence continues at coordinate 4,554,188 of JADMNI010000001.1, read as the reverse complement.
GAAAAAGACCTGTCGTCAAAGACCTTGTCTCTCAGCAGCTTCACGAGCGTCATCCCCTCCATCCCGTGGTCACCATCCAACACCAGCGACACAACCTCCAAGCCGCTGCCCATCTCCCCTTCCATCCCTCCTGTCGGAGCTCCGCCCCCAGCCGCAACTCGGAAACTGACCAGTCCTTTTTCGTGGTTGTCACGAAACACCAGCAGCAAGGACGCACCTGTCATCTCACCGCCTCTCTCCCAAGTCTCACCGCCCTCTGTGTCTCCACGGAGGAACACTGCCAGCTCTGTCGCCACCCTGACAAGCAACCCCGAAATGATGCTCAGCAAGCTCGAGGAGGAGTCCGATCCCCGGCGGGGAAGCGGACGGGCTAGTCTCAAAGACCGCTTCAAGATGATCCGACAAAGAGAAGAAGCAGGCGCCAGCACGTCATCTGAGGAGGAACGGACTTCTACGTCAGCTTCTGCTACGGCCGCAGAGGGTGCAGGCTCGCCAAAACTGGGCGTTGTCGGCCTCGGCGTGGCATCACCCGGCGACGAGCATGTTCCCACATCGCCCATGCCTGCGAGCCCCAACCCTAGCCTGGCACCGGGGACTGTTTCTGGCGCAACAGCGGGCCCATCCAGCAACGGCGATGCTCCCGTGGACTGGGACCTTTGGCAGAATGTCATCTACGAGGGCCCTGCTGCCGTTGCACGGTCAAGCGCAGAAGAGCTGAACAAGGCGATTGCTACCGGCATTCCCAATGCCATTCGCGGCGTCGTTTGGCAGGTTCTTGCCCAGAGCAAGAACGCCGAGCTTGAGGCCGTCTACCACGACATGCTTGTTCGCGGTACCGAGCGCGAAAAGGAGCGCCATAACAGCGCACCGGCCGTCCCCGTGAAGGACTCCACGTCGTCTGCAGCCTCGTCGATCCACTCTGGCGACTCTGTGTCGGCTATGAGCGCCAGCAACGGTGCTGCGAGCGGCAGTGCAACGACGGCGTCCATTGTGGCAGAGAAGGAGAGCGCCAGCGCCACGGCTCAGCGTAAGAAGAAGGAGAAGGACGACGCTGCTGCTCTACAAAAGCTGGAGAAGACGATCCGCCGTGATCTCGGTGCCCGCACGAGTTACTCCAAGTTTGCAGCGGCCCAGGGGCTCCAGGATGGCCTCTTTGGCGTTTGCAAGGCGTATGCTCTGTTTGACGAGGCGGTGGGCTATGCCCAAGGTATGAACTTTTTGATCATGCCGATTCTCTTCAACATGCCCGAGGAGGAGGCGTTCTGCTTGCTGGTCCGCCTCATGAACCAGTACCGCCTTCGCGATCTGTTTATCCAGGACATGCCCGGTCTGCATATGCACCTGTACCTGTTTGAGCGTCTCTTGGAAGATTTGGAGCCCGCTCTCTACTGCCACCTGCACCGGCGCGGCATCTCGCCCCACCTGTATGCCACGCAGTGGTTCCTGACGCTGTTTGCGTATCGCTTCCCGCTGCAGCTGGTACTCCGCATCTACGATCTGATCTTGTCCGAGGGTCTGTCGGCGATTCTCAAGTTTGGCATTGTTCTAATGCAGAAGAACGCCACGGCTCTACTAAGCATGTCTGACATGTCGCAGCTCACGACGTTCCTAAAGGACCGCCTGTTTGATGTCTACATTGACGTTAGCCCCAGCGCCGGCAGCATCCTGGAGAACGGCTTTTTTGGTAGCTCGTCTTCCAGCCTCGACAAGGAGGTGTACAGGGCTGACCAGTTTGTACGCGACGCCTGCGAAGTCAAGCTCACACCCGAACTCATCAAGACGTATACGGCCGAGTGGGAGGAGAAGACGCGCGCCGAAAAGGAGCGTGAGGCCGAGCTCGACAACCTTCGGACATCCAATGCCAGCCTTACCATTAAAGTGCGCCGCCTCGAAGAGCGCATCCAGACTGTCGACCACGAACAGGCCGCGCTCGCCACGGAGCTCGTGCACACCAAGGTGCAAAACGAAGAGCTGCGCGACGAGAATGAAAGCCTCAAGGGCCAGGTCCACGAGCTCAAGGTGGTCATTGAGCAGCAGCCCGACGAGCTCGAGCAGGCATGGAAGGCCGAGCGCGACGACCTGATGAATCGCAACTCCAAGGTGCACGAAGAGAACCAGCGGGTCGAGAAGGAGATGGCGGAGCTGGAGGAGCAGCTGGTGCAGACCAAGATGCAGTATGCCGAGGTGAACTCGCAGCACGAGACGCTGATGCGGAAATGGGCAGACCTGAAGCGGCAGTTTGCGTGAGTGGGCGCCGCGGCCCGATTGTCCTTTTCTGGCTCTCTACGCCCGTCACGTCTGCATCTACTTTTCCCGTCTTTCAGCCTTTTTCTCTACATCTACATCTGCATCATATCATGGACCTCCGGCGTACGCCCATGTTTGACACATTGGCATCTTTTTCTGTCTGCTTCTCTTCTTTGTGTCTATTCACCTTCAACACTTCCAACTTTCTTGGTTCTGGCAACGCATCTCAACTCATGAGAAGGAAATATAACCAGCTTGTCTACTTTCTTCTTGGTAGTCTCTTGGACGTTTAACCATTTTTTGCCGGTGCTTTAACTTTTGGTCGCACTTTGCACTTTCTTTTCTTTTCTTGTCTACTTATTTACGTTTTCGATTGTCATTTTTTGCGATGCAGACACGACTCTTTTACCTTTTTTATGTTTTCCTTTTCTACTTTTTTGTTGTACTTGTACCTTTTAGATGAAGGAAAGAAACGAAACGATATTTTTGACAAAATAACAAACAAACAAACGTTGGTATGGATGTCTTTTGAGGAAGAACTCGTCTTGGAAGCGCATTCAATACGCATCGATGGATATAATAAAGCTTTTGGTATACCATTCTTTTTGGTACTTTTTATTTTATTTTAAGAACTGGACATTGGACACTTCCCCACACTTCACTATCTCCATTGCGTATTGACAATGCGGAGCTGCGATAACAAGTCGTGCATAATAAGTCGGCCAGCGCCGACGACCGTTGATGTGACATCAGAGCACTCTTTAGTCTGTTCACTTCTGCTTTTCATTCTTAAAACGTGGCCTCCTTCTCTACACACACTTACAAGATGAAGCTTCACAACGTTCTCTTTCCACAGCCAGACGGCAGCAACGAGCCGTTATCGTCGAGGCTTTATGACATCAGCCTTGTCGACGGTGTCGTTGAATTGATTGAGCCGGCAAGCCAAGTTGAGGATGGCACTTTAGAAGACAATATTACCAGCCACCTCATGTTTCCAACACTTTGCCATCCACACCTGCACCTCGACAAGGCTTATTTGCTGACATCAGGCTGTTGTGGGATTGGCAAAAACGATGATGAGCACGTCGACTACTCCGATCTGCTCCCACAGACGGGCTCCTTCGCCGAAGCTTTGAAGACCACACTTGTGGCCAAGACGCGATTCACGGCTGTCGATCTGCGCCGACGAGGGACGCAACTGCTGGCCACAAGCTATGCACAGGGTGTAACGACGGCGCGCGTATTTGTCGAAGTGACGACCAAGCGGCTGGACGAGGAGCAGTGGCTGTGAATGTTGCCCGCGAATTAAAGACGCTGTTCAAGGGCCGGCTGGACGTGCAGATTTGTGCCTTTGCACAGGAAGTACTGTTTACCGGCGAAGCTGGCGAAGCGAACCGAGCAGCCATGGAGGCTGTTTTGGAGGCCAATCGCAAAAAGGGCGACAGCTCTGAACAAACGATTGCCGCTCTAGGGGTGACGCCGTACGTCGAGACTTTACGAAAACAGTCACTGCGAAACATTGACTGGGCTGTGACGACGGCTTTGAAATACGGCCTGCACCTCGACCTGCACTTGGACTACAACCTCAAAGCGTACAAGGGCGATGGCAGCAGCGAAGACGCGGCCAACGAGCCACTCTTATTTGCTCTCCTCGAAGCACTCATCAAGCACAACTGGAAAGACCGAGCAAAAACAAAGACTATAGTCGTCGGCCATGCAACACAGCTCACCTGTCTTACGCCGGCCCAACTGGAACGCCTGGCAGATATTATTCGGGACAACCAGCTGCCCGTCTTCTTTGTCGGTCTGCCCACGAGCGACCTCTACATGATGGGCCGGCAGCCGTCCACGTCCGAGTTGACCTCTCACTCCACCCCGCGCGGCACTCTTCCCATCCCCACCCTGATTCGTCAGTACGGCCTCCGCGCCTGCCTCGGCGTCAACAATGTCGGCAACGCTTTCACACCCTACGGCACAGGCGACCCCTTGCAGCTGGCCAGTCTCGGTGTGGGACTGTACCATGCGGGCACGGGGCCAGATGCACGACTGCTGTACGGGGCAGTAAGCTGGCGGGCACGGGAGGCTATAGGGATGGCAGAGGACGGAGTCGTCGACTGGGAGAAGCTGGTGAGTCGTGAAGAATTGATTGGGAAGAGGGTAGGCCCGCTTCTGGCTATCGCCAATCCGCGGTATATACGGCTTCCGCCGGCAGCAGGAACAACGGAAACAGACTCTGCGTTGAAACTGCATCCCTGCCCGGCCGCGCCTTGGCTTCCGGGACATTGTCTGGGATCCGCCCGATGTATTTCTCCGAAAAGTGGTGTGACTTTGGGGATGAGGCTGTGTCAATGCTTAATGCAGGAGGAGGCTTTGTTGTGTTGATCGTGACGGAGATCCACAGACCCTATTCAGCCGCATTAAGGCTGGTTCATCGTGGGGGGACAAGGTCACTATTTGATATTGATTATCAGTTACTGATTGGCAGGGTCTGAATGAAAGCTATGTTTTCAAGTCATCTGATCTTCTTCAGTGTGAAAGGCTTCCTTAATATAGCCCGGCGTCGATTGCGATTCACATGCCTTCCCCCACCCAGTTGTTTATGCCACAAATAACGTTGAAACATTCACTCCACGATCGTCAACCATGCATTCACTCCCTAGCATTTCTATGATTACACAGCAAATACGTTCGTTTCAATAAATCATCTCTACCTTACACACACAATTCATACAACAAGTAGCAAATCCAGAATACACAAATACAGACAGTAGTGGGACAAAAGATAAGAAGGGTTGAAAGTAAAGCAAACTCCATGTTTCTCCAGATTTCTCCATCTCTCTTGATGCAATTAATATAAAGAAAATGAAGACAACAAAAACTATTCAACAATCTTTTCCCCCCTCTGAAGATGAGAAAAATAACCAGTAGTAAACAAACAATTCCCGCGCTTTTGTTCCCTTTTGAATACAAGTAAAGTTAGTGTGTCCTTTTTTAACATCCGTTCCAATATAAAGCAAAGCAAAGATAAACAAGAGCAGCAGATAGTACAACCGAACGCAGAAAGGAAATGAACAACGCCCAGGCTATGCTAAAGAGTGAGAGAGAAAGACAGAACAGAAAAGGAATGTAAACGCTGACACAGTCGCTATGTGTGCCGCGTGGGATATATATGTGCCGAAACAGAGAAAGAAAAAAGAGCAAGAATGCAATATAAAAGGAGAGTCAAGATGGGTAACAAACACAAAAAAGGACAAAAAGACATTAACAAGGGTACCCAAAGTACATGGGAGTTCAAAAAGCGTGAGAAAATAAGCCAAAGACGGAGGTTGGCGTGGTTGTGGAAGAAAGAGGAAGGCGGAAATTAGAGAAGTGATGTCGGACTAAAAGGCAACTTTGTTGCCGTTGTTGAGGCGGAAGGGAAGAGGACCGAGCGGTCCTGGGCTGAGCATCGAGGACGGCGTCATGTTGCCGCCGCCAACGTCTGCCGGGTGCGCGGCCGAGAGCGTGCTGCTGATCGAATTGAGCCCTGACGAGCCGCCGGAATTCGAATGAGACGAGAACGTGCCCGTGCGCGACGACGACGCCATAGAGATGCCGCCCGACGAAATCAAAGTATCGGCGCGCTCAAAAAGGTTACCGGAAAAGACGTTGTTGAAGGACGCACTCTGAGGGGTGGAGGGCACGGTGGCCTGGACGGCCGGGCCGAGGGCGGCACTCTGTGGTGTCATGGGGAGCTGAATGGACGACTGGTTACCGTTCAGGCCACCACCACTCATCACGCTGCTGCCCCCACTCAAGGGACTGGTGGTGCTAGCTAGCATGTTGGACTGCCGCAGAGTGTAGGCCCAAGGGGACCGCAGGATTAGGCGGGTCGTGTCCTTGATGCACTGGTGCAGAGGGCGAAGGCGGGCGCGGGTGTCGACGGGCAGCTGGATGGCGGTCTTGTCGTTGCGGATCATATCGGCAAAGCTGTACCACGAATCAAAAAAGTTGACGCACAAGCTCCAAAAGGCATCTTGCCAACGGACACCAGGCTCTTTCAACTTAATACTCGAGAGGCGGCTCTTGAGTGTCTCGGTCTGCTGAATGGCGGTTGCACAGCGTCCCAACAGAATCCGCCAGTCGCGTGTGACCTGTTCTTGGTGCCCGCTGGGCCATGGCGGCCCGAAGCGAGGAAGCATACTGGTTGTTGAGGCCCGGCAATAGCCGCAAGGCGACATCGCCTCGACTTTTGCAACGACAAGAAGATCTTCTCAAACATGCGGTCCTCTTCCGTGAAATCGGCTGTCGGTGCACCACGGCTGCTTGTCGACACAAAGGATTCGCCCGAACGAGGCGTGGCCGAGGTGATGGTTGCAGTGCGGCCGGTTACCGTTGATGTAGGGCACAAGACCAGGCATCGGCACGTCAGTCGCCACGCGCAGGTTGCTCGGGTTGTGCGAGAAACTGCTGCCACGGACGCCACGAACAGTCGCAAGACCCGGGCGTTCAGCAGTCGGCGTCGACATGACAGAGGTGTCGCGGGAGTGGGGTAGCGATGGCGGCATGAGCGGCTTGATCGTGTCTCCGACTGAGATGGCATTCTCCGACTGCGAGATTTGTCTAGACGATGTGCCTGAAGCTGACTTGCGGTAGCCTTGGGTGGTGATCGTGCCGGCTGAAGCAACGCGGAGCTCCATGATGCTGTGGTAGAGGTGCAGCAGCAGCGTGCGCATATACCGAGGATCGCCGTTGTCGAGGAAGAGGTCGACATTGACCTTTAATAGAGAGCATATATGGTCGTAGGCGTGAAGAAGCGTGACACAGGCACTGTGGACATTTTCGTTCTCGAGGTTGCCCAGCTCGCCAGTATCGACGGCAAGCTCGTGGCGCTGGATCTCGCGCTCTAGTGACTGCACGTGTGAGTTGGTGTTGTACACGACAATCTCGAGGCTGGACCGGCGCGTCGTTCCGTCATTGGCGAGACTCATGAGCATCTGAATCATGGGGTGGATCTGGAAGACCGAGTAAAGCACGCCTTTAGCAGCTTCCACCACGGGGTCACAGAACTTGGACTCCCGACGCCGCTCCGGGAGAATGGAAAGGCGGCGGACATAGATTGGCCGTTGGTTGGTAATCTCGGACATGGGGCTTGCCGGGCTCTTGACATCGGATATTGCCGCCACTGCACTAACCGGGTTGCCCGTCATGGCCGAGCCGTGACTGAGACCGCGGTAGTGGCTGAAGCGGTTGTTGGCCTCCGTTTCGTCAAGTGTGCCGAGCTCTTGTGCCTTTTTGGAGACAATGCCCATCCGCCGAGACCGTTCACCAGGGCGTTCGCTGCCTGGCTGGCTCCCACGAGGTGCAGGAAGTAATGTCGTCTCGGAGTTACTCCGGACGCGTTCATTCACGTTACCGATTGTTAACGGCATAACACCGGGCCGGCGAACGGCTGTGTTCTGTTGGGACAGGCCCCGGTAATGTGAGCGGGTCGGGATAGGCGGCGGGCGCTGGAGGTTCGGTGAGCGCAGGTCACCGACTTCGGCCCCATTGACCTTGATCGGGAACCGGCCGCTTGTGACACGCTTCGCGGGGAGAAGGCGAGGCGGTTCGAGCGGGTCAGAAGAATCGTCAGTCGGCGTATCGGACAGGCCTCCCATAGAGTAGGAGCCGCCGTTGGTGCAGAGCCGTTGCCGGACCCTCCACTTGACGATGGCCCCGAGGCCGGACCGTTATTCTGGTTGTTGCTCGTGGCATACGAGGTGGCCGTCGCAGCGGCCGCAGCTTCAGTGCGTCCATTGAGCATGGCCTGCTTCAGGAACTTTTTGACGTGGGAGGTGACGGTGACTTCGGTGACCTCACTCTCCTTGAGGTAGCCCTCATTGGGCGGACTGCTGGCCTGGACTTGAAACACTTCGGGGGGCGGGAAGCGAATAGGATTGCCCTCGAGCTTGAGCATCTGCAGCGAGGCCATGTCGGCTAGGCACAAGGGCAGTTCTTCAATGCGATTTTTCTGGACGGCAAAGACCTTGAGCGAGGTCAACTTGATAATTTCGGGGGGTAGGACGCGGAGCTTATTGCGGCCCAAATCGAGGATTTCGAGGGATCGGAGGTCGCACAACTGGTAAGGAGGGTGAGAGGCACAACATTAGACACTGTACACTGCATAAAAGACAACAAGACACAGGCGAGGAGAGAGAGGGGGCACAGGACTTACAGGTAGTGGAAACTCCCGGATGTCGTTATTGCGAACGTTGAGATAGCGCAGCGAAAGAGCACTCGGCGAACCGTGCAGGAAAACCTGCCAGTTTGTTGTGAGACAACGCGAGCCTGCAGAAAAAGAAGGGAGGGGGATCAGGTCAGTTTAACGTTCGACATGAGTGGAAACAGACAACGTCCGTCTGCTTCGTGGCCAGCGGCTGCGAAGGTGCGATCCGCCTGTGCGGTGTCGCACCGTTCAAATACGCGGGATGTTGCTTACCGTTCCAGCTTGTTCATGATGATGTCGACAACCTCGTCGGGTAGCCGCTGGATGTTCTTGCGGCTCAGGTCAATGGTCAACCCGGGTTTCAGCTCGTTGTTGATGTCGCCGCCATCGCCTGCCTGCTGATCTGTGTGCCGCAGAGCGTCCTTCATCGCCTCACGTGCGAGCGCAATCACCTGGCTGGCAGCGATCGGTGCAGATGCCGTCAGCGAGCCAGCACCGCCACGCAAACCGGTGGGCATGGGCGGCGGCGGTGGTGGCGGTGGTGGTATCGGGATGCTGGCGAGGTTGACATTATTGACATTATTAGCACTGCCGTTGCCGTTGTTGGCCGCAGCAATGTTTGCTGGTATCGGAGGAATCGGGATGTTGCTGCCACTCGAGCCGGGCAGTCGACGGTTTTGTGCTGGGTTTTCGGAAGGCCGCCGCGACCGGTGGATTGTGTGCCCGCACCGAGGGGAAGCCCTGGCCGGTCTGAGCGATCTGGTCGGTCCATGACTGTGTGTAGAAAGGAGAAGGAGGAGGAGGAGGAAGTCGAGATGAGGAGAAGGGATGCCGCGAAAAGCTGCAGAGACTCGCGAGCAGGTGAGCGGACGTCACCGAAGAGTTAAGATCGTCAGTCAGCCAGTCGTCGGATGTCGAGTGTCGAGTGTCGAGCTCGAGGAGTCGTTGTGAAGGAGAGATGGTATCGGAGGTCGATTCGGAGTCGTCGACGGAGACCCCTATTTCGTGAGATGCAGAGTTCCAGACAGAGCAGCTGCAGCTCGTCCGGTGCTGCGCAAGCGATCTGGTTTTCGTTCTCGTTCAGCGCAGAGACGTGAGGGAGGCGAGAGAGAAATCGAAAAGAGGAGGAGGCTTGTTTAAGCCTGCAGGCGACCGCTGAGGCCCATTCGAGACAAAAGCTGGACTAAGAGACGCATGCGAGTGGATGTCTTTTCTGGCGAAATCGAAAGTCGAAAGTCGATGGTCGAGTTGGTGGTTTAAGGTCGAGGGGGTTGTCGATTGCCGATTGTTCAATGTGAATGCAAAGAGGAGGAAATGTAGGCGATAGGCGATGGGCAATCCGAAAAAGAGAAAAAGAGGAACAAGACGAGCAAAAGGGTAAAGTGTCGAATGGCAGAATGGCAGAAAGCCAGACCAGAAATGGGCGGAAGACGGATGCTAGCAACAACAAGAAAAAGTCGAAAAAAGGACGGATATTAACAAAACACTCTCGGGGAGGCAGGTGTGTGCTGAAAGAACAGAAAGAGCAAAAAAAAAAAGGAAGAAGAGTGCAATGGCAATAAACCAAGACCGTTGAAGATTTACCGGCAAGAGCGAAGCGGCCTGAGAGAGTGAGGAAAGGGCTGGGAGAAAAGGAGAAGAGGGAAGGCTCGACTGCGAGAAAAGCGTATCAAGGGTAGGCGCGCGTCAGCCCAACCTGCAAACAAAGCAACAGCGAACCGTTCGAGAGAGCAAGAAAATACAGCAAAAAAAAGCACAGTGCAGAAGGAACGAGCCGCTTATCACAGTCACAGGAAGAATACTGTCGCAAATGGGCGGGAATGTCAGTAGAGGGGAGGGGAAGGAGCACAATAGCGACCAAAATGGAAGGAAACCGACGTTGGGGTAGCGTGCGCCAAACCGCACTTCCTGTCGCTTTGCACACTCTCGCGCAAAGACGCTCCACCTGCAGAAAAAAAAGCCCCTGGGAAAAAGGGCGGGGTGGAGCAAAAGGGAGTTTCTTGGGTGGTCTGGGCTGTTATGTACGCCAGAAGAGACAGGAACAGGGGAAAGGGGCTTTTGGGACCTATTGGGGCCCAACGAACGAGTCAAGAGCGAGAGATGGGGAGAGACAGGCGGTAGAGCTCGCAGGAACAGTGGCATTGGGGCCGTTTCTTTTAGGTTGGCGGACATTCGCGCTAGTGCACGTTCTAGCCCGTAACACTGGGAAAGGCGGAAAGCACGAAGGAGAATAAATAGGAGGGCGACGCGCTCGTTAACACAGTGTGGCTATCGTGTGAAGACGGAAGGCTGCCCAGACGCCGATGACAGACATTGTCGGCATGGCGAGTTCAAACTATAGGTAAATGCAAGCAAGATTGAATGTAATAAAGGAAAGAAGCTCAAAATTTTGAACACGATACTTTTCATTTTTTCCTGATTGTTTGCTCTTTTGAATACCCTTGATAGGCACACTTAACTGACCCAAGACAGTGCGAGAAATCTGACACTGTTATCTAAAACTTACAGGGCGCCGACCACTGCACATTCGCTCCTTCCCCAGTTTTTATTCCTCCTTTCGAAGCAGCACAAGACATCAGAGGCGTCGTTTCCGCCCGCCACTTTTGCCACTGGAGCGTGCCTCCCGAGCCCTCCTTAACACTGAAGTGTCTAGCGTCCTGCAGGTACAGACGCGCTGGCCCGCAGGTGGTGCAGCAGACCTCGAGCCTTTCTTCCCCCCTGTAACTTTGGGGGCCGGCGTTAGTGGTGTGAACGTGGTTTGTTGAGTTGTGTTGAGTGTGTGGTGGGCGACTTGAAGGCGGGGACTCTTGGGGCTCTTTGGTGTTGTTGCAGCGCCGGGGCGTTTCCCTTCTGAAACGTGAAACTTTAGAGCGGTCCAATGCGGCACACTCTGGGCGGGCGCTACAGCGTTCCTACGAACGACACGCTCGCTCTTTCCCAGACGGTTGATATGTGTTCATGCACCGTTGTGGAAAGAGTCGCTGCTGGCCTATCGTCTATCGGAGAAGGAGCGAACGACGAACGACCTCACCGGGGAGGTGTTTGAGTGCACAGTAGAGTCGGTGTTGATGCTATTATTGTCGTTCTCTTGTTTTCGATGTTTTCTTTCCTTCGTTTGGCCGCACGTTTCTGTGTCGTATCGAAGCTCTCTCCCCAGGCCCAGACTGCACTTGCTATCCTAATACGACACTGCGGCCCGCCCTGGGTTTCGCTCCAGCGTCGCGTGAAACAATCTCGGGCGGCGGATGGAGGAGGTCTCTTAATATGGGTGCAGTCTCTAGTTTCTGGCTTCTCTTTCTGAGGGTTGCCTTTTTGGCCTTTTTGTCTTTCGCTTGTTGACTTCGCCTCTCGCTTGTTTCGTTCAGGGTTCGTTTTGATATCGGCTGCTGCCGTCGGCTTAATAAGGAGAGGTGTTGGGAAAAGAGACAAGAAAAGCCAATAGAGCTCTTTCCTTTCACGGGTGCTGTTTCCCGTTTCAGAGTCATTCCGAATGCAGGACACAATCACATTGTCAGAGTGCGGAAGGTGCGGTCGGCTGCCAGCAGCCAAGGCATCTTTCGGCCAGCTTTCTTCTCGAGTCAGCTCCTGGAAAGAGACAGAGATAGGAAAGAGTGACTGTGCTGTCGACGAGAGCAGCTGCCATAATAGGAAAACTGGTCCAGGTCAAAAGCGAGGAAGGCACGCGAAACCCACACTATGATCATCATCCTAGGCATCTGCTCTGGTAAACTTTCTAAATTAGGAAACAACGTTGTATTCGTGCAGGTTTCTCCTGTTTTCTGTTTCCTTCCATGTCGACACAAAAATAAAGTCGAAACATTCTAGCGTTCTCCTCGCAAAAGAAACATCAAACAATGATCCTGGGCAGGGTTTCTCAACAGCATCCCCGTCTCCCACGCCTACCATGTCACCACCCCCGCTTCTCCGGCGCATCAGCCCTTTGTCGACATTGACTTTGCACTGCGGCACCAGTTCAACAAGACGTCTTTTCGGTACGCTGTGCATTCTTGTGTGCATTTTTGTGTGCAAGCTTGTGTCTGTGTCAGGCGGGCACGGTTCCTACGGATCGTATCCTTCCGTATCTTCTGTACTCTTGTCACTAACACTTACACGCTTCACGCTAGCCCACCACAGAGAGAGATCATCGTTGCCGCACTCGAAGGCTACGATGTGGTCGTACAAGCAGCCACGGGGTTTGGCAAGAGCCTATGTTTCCAGCTGCCGGCGGTGATCAACAGTGGAGGTAAGCACCCGTCACAGTGCGTGGTCATTTTGTGAAAGCACATACTGATTTTACAGTCACCATTGTCCGTTTCGCCATTATTGAGTTTGATGGTAGGCCACCTCGCATAACTCTATTTACTATGTACATATACAGGGCACAGAATAAACACTGCCGACTTTTTGCAGATCAACCAGGTGGACACCCTCCGTACAGCTCGGATTGATGCCCGCACCCTCAACGGCTACACCTCGCCCGAGGAAAAGGCCGCCATCTACCGCGACTTGGGCTCGGCCACCCGCGCACCCGTTTGTTGTACGTTACGCCCGAGCTCTGTTCGAGCAGCCGGTTCCGGCGGCACATGCAGCTTGTCCACCGGCAGTGCGAACTCGCACGTGTCGTCATCGACGAGGCGCACTGCATCTCGGAATGGGGCCACGATTTCCGGCGGGAATTTGCGCAACTAGGGTGGTTCCGGGCTTTGTTCCCAGACGTGCCCATCATGTGCCTGACGGCGACAGCCAACGAGGTTGTACTCAAGGACATTCTCGATACGGTGCGTCTGCACCGCCGAGATGGTGCTGACAGTCGGCAGCCCCGGCTGAAAATGTTCCGGCTGTCGCCATTTAGGCCGAATCTTCACCTCGCCGTCCGGTTTATTGCGAGCAACGAAGGCGGCGACCAGCACCGCTTTACCGATTTTGTGGCGTGGTACAAGGATGTACAAAAGAATGAGGCGGCCCGTTTACAAAAACGAAAACGAGGCCGGCTGCTGGTAAGGGCTGCCAATATGGCCAGCATTGACAGCTCACCGCCAGCCACAGTGACCGCGTCTGGAATCATATATACACTGTCCAGAAACGAGTGCGAGTTTCTGGCAGCAGCCTTGCAAAACGAAGGCATCGGTGCCCGGCCATTCCATGCCCAGCTCTCACGCGAGGCCAAAGAACAGACCATGTCTCGGTGGCTCAACAACGATCCAGAATGGGCAGTCATTGTGGCGACAACAGCCTTTGGTATGGGCGTCGACAAGTTGAATGTCCGTTTTGTCGTTAACTGGCGCCTGCCCAAATCATTCGAGGGCTACTGTCAGGAGATTGGTCGTGCCGGCCGCGACGGACTGGCCGCCAACTGCATCCTCTACTACAGCCGCGGCGACGGCGAACGGATCGCCAGTTTTGTGGCTCGCAGTAATAATACTACCCGACAGACGGCCAACAACAAGCACCACGCAGCACGACGAGCGAGCCTGAGGAGACTGGTCGAGTATTGCGAGGATACCGAGGGCTGTCGGCATGCAGCTGTGTGCGCGTACTTTGGGTTTCCGACTGCGGCGGCGGGTGTCGATATGCCTGCGACTGGCACACAGACCCCAAAGCTCTGAGAGAGGCAGAAGAAGGAGCAGCTGGGCGAAGAGGCGTGGGCGTCGTACACATTGTTTAGCCAGACAGACGAATGTGAAGATATTGACTTGTGAAGCAGTACGCTCAAAGTGAAATGTGTGCTCATCCCGTCAGTTGCTTTGTAGCCAGCAGGTCTTCTGCGCCTTTCGTTCGGAGGGTTGTCTTGTTGCCCTCCACTCGAGCCAGATAAGCCCTGAGCCACACAGTCGGCCAAGTCGTCAATCTTGCTCAAAGTGATCTCTGGCTCAGCAGTGGTCTTGACAGCAGCCTTTTCCTTCTTGTCTGCTTTGGCCGCGGCAGTCTCTTCTTTCGACTTCGCCCGACCTCGACTCTGCTTCGCATCCCACCGTACCAGGAAGGCATCCACCATGTCGCGAATGCCCTCGTCGTAGGTCAGGATCGACTTTGGCGATGTCCGCAGCAGACCGGCCACAAAGGCTTCCTTGACGTCCTTGATGTCTTTTTCTTTCGTCTTTCTCGTTCGTGGTTGTGGCAGCAATTCTTTCGCATGTCCAGCACCTATGCCGCCCTGCAACAAGAAACGCGATGCCCGCTGTGGGCTGACGGCTTGCACCGTTTCAACCGTGTTTGACGCGGTCTGCTCCATCTTCCGGTACGCAAAGATGCCGTGCAGCATCGCCTCCAGCGAGTTCACCCGGACTGTCCACTCCAGCACGGCCGCGCCACCGCCGGAACGGAACCGTTGGCGTTCAATCAAAATGTGGGTCGGGCGCAAAGGCAGCAGCCGGTCCCGGATCAGTCGTGCAGCGACGGCGGCCATGGCTGGTGGGAGAAGGCCGAGGCGGGGGGTTTAGCGGGCAGCATGACCGTGCTCTCACCTGCTTCCTTCTCCGGGTCACCGATGAGCGACAGCCGCTCCCATGCCACGAGTTTGGGAGGGATTTTGGGCGACGAAGAAGGCACCTCCAACAGACAGTATGCAAGGTTGCGTACACCCATGTCGATGGAGAGGATGCGTGTCTTTGATTCTTTTGTCGTTTTGGTGAGAGACACCCCATCCATGGCCTCCTCCAGGTCGGCGCGCAGGACAGCGCGCGTGCCCGACGAGTTGCGTCCACAGAGGACAGCGAGATCGCGGAGGGCCGTCAGGCTGAGGACAGGCAGGCGGGGGTCTTCTGCCGGAGGGTCGGCCTCCTTCTTTGTAGTTTCCGTCTTCTTCCTTGGTGCCCGCTTCGCTTTAGCTTTGGTACCTGTGACGAGGCCTCTCTGCGCATACAGAGTAGCTGTACACGAACATCGCGTCAGACAGAAAGACGCGTAGCGAGGTGAGGACGAGAAAAGGAGAACCTGCAACGGCCTCCAGCCTCGACCGAGAGAGGCCATAGGCTCAATATGTTCTCTAGAATTGAGTCAAGAAAAGAGCTGAAATATTGACCGTTACAAGCGTCGGTGCGAGGTACGGTTGACGTGTCGTGTCGTTGGTGTTTATTTTAGCTGCCGTTGGAGACGAGGCTAGCTCCTGGCAGATCCCGCGCACCAAAATCGACAATATCCAGCCTCGCTTCACAACAACTCAACACGAGAGTGAACCACTTGACCTCAGATACGAAGTAATTTAACTCGATCATGTGCCAAAAATCTTATACTTCTACTGTTGCTTAATATATTTATTGACACTTTTTGGTGAGTTTTCTTTATGTATTTGGAATTTATGATTCAATTTATTTTTTAAACTTGAATAACCCAAAACAAACGAATGGTTCAACGTCAATAGAAAGCAAAGTTACATCCATAATTAATAGTAAAGAAATACCATCCAACCGAGGCAATTGTAATTCTGGACTCCTAACTGTCCTGCTTGCTGACCAACAAAACACAGCAGAGAGAAACAACGTGATATTTGTATTTTTGTACTGCATTCGATCAGAAGGAAGGGCAAAGGATTCGTCCGGGATATCGAGATCGGGCATTCCAAATACCGTGCATACAGCTACAGCGACCGCCTACAGCCTCGCGTTCGCGTTTATCGGCAATACTGCGTCTTTCTGTCTTGTGTCCAGTGAAGAGCTTCACCTCCTTTGACGTCAGTTTGAATAGGCCGTTGAATAGCCCCCAAATAGGCACTGAAAAAGGCAAGTGCAGGCAGACGACGGGGCCCTCGGCGATACCGTTTGTAGAGGTTGCAAGACGACAAATAGAGCGAGCTACGGCGACTAACAGCGACCTACATTGGGTTCGGACGGATGACAAAGCCAATTCGGTTGAGTTCGGCGGAGGCCAACATCGGCGCCGGCGCAAGATATGGCAGAAAAAAAGGAACCAAAATAGTGCCTGTCGGGTCAAAGTATTTGATTTTTTTTCTTTTCTTTTTTGGAGATGACCGAAGCACGGTCAACACGACTTCTAATAACACACATTCCAAATCAGTTGGCCAAAGTGAGAATTGCACAACGATCGGAGAACGAGCCTGCAAGCCTCGGTCATTCCTTCCTGCTTGACAATTGTGGTAGGCGGCTGTTCTTTCCTTCTTTCCTTTGTCTTCTTTTTGCGTCTTTCCCCGCCTTCCCTCCTTCCCGCCTTCCAGATTAGAAATACAAGCGCCAACTTGCGCAACGCACGCCATTCGCAGCTGCCCCCAATTCGCAGCTACCCGTGAATATTATGGCAGCCCCTGCAGCCACCGTATATAAAGCCGCTACTAAGGCGACCCCGCCATCGCAGATGTCGTCAGCGGCCATTATTACCATTTGTTCCCAAGCCTCGACAAAACGATTGTTTACGACGAGCTCCTCCCGTTTTCTCAAGTCTTCTTTCTCTTCACCTTCTTCCTCTTCACCCCTCACAACCACCCGCATGCGGCCCTTTGCGTCGCTAGCTCGAGCTTCAACACCTCGCTCGCTTTTGTCTTCTTCGTCTTCGTCTTCGATCTCTCCAGCATCTTCACGACTCTCCTCCCTCTCCCGACAGCTTTCGTCTTCCGCTCGCACCATGGCGCCCATCACCAAGGAAACCGACTACCTCGTCATTGGCGGCGGTAGCGGCGGTCTCGCGTCCGCCCGCATGGCCAGCGGCAAGTTTGGCATCAAGGCCACCATTATTGAGGGCGCCCGTCTCGGCGGAACCTGTGTCAACGTCGGCTGTGTCCCCAAGAAGGTCACGTTCAATGCCGCCGCCATTGCCGAGGCGCTGCATGATGCCAAGGCCTACGGGTTCTCGGTCGAGCAGACGTCGCCCTTTGACTGGACCACCTTCAAGAACAAGCGCGACGCCTACGTCAAGCGCTTGAACGGCATCTACGAGCGCAACCTGGGCAACGACAAGGTCGAGTACGTGCGCGGCTGGGCGCGTCTGACGGGCAGCAATGAGGTCACTGTCGCACTGGACGAGGCCGACGAGGCGGGCAACAAGGAGGTCACGATCCGGGCCAAGAAGATTTTGGTGGCGGTCGGTGGCCGGCCCTCGGACCCGCCGGCGATCCCGGGCGCCGAGCACGGTATCAACTCGGACGGCTTCTTTTGAGATTGAGAGCCAACCCAAGAAGGTCGCCATTGTCGGCGCGGGCTACATTGCCGTCGAGTTCGCCGGCATGTTCAACGCGCTGGGCACGGAGACGCACCTCTTTATTCGCGGCAAGACGTTTTTGCGCACCTTTGACCCGATCATCCAGGACACGGTGACGGACAACTACGAAAAGCTGGGCGTCCACCTGCACCGCGAGACGCAGCTCACGCGCGTCGACAAGGACTCGGCCACGGGCAAGCTCACGCTGCACTACGGCGACGGCCAGACCGTCAGCGACGTTGACCACCTCATCTGGGCCATTGGCCGCACACCCTTGACCAAGGACATTGGCCTCGAGCAGAACGGCGTCAAGCTGACGGACAAGGGCTTCATTGTCGCCGACGAGTTCCAAAACACCACGGCCGAGCACATTTACGCTCTCGGTGACGTCACGGGCCCTGTCGAGCTGACTCCCGTCGCCATTGCCGCCGGCCGCAAGCTCGCCTACCGTCTGTTTGGCGGCCCTGAGTTTTCCACGCTACACCAGGACTACACCAACATTCCCTCGGTGGTCTTTGCTCACCCGGAAGTCGGCTCCATCGGCTTGACCGAGCCCCAGGCCATTGAAAAGTTCGGCAAGGACAACGTCAAGGTCTACAAGACCAACTTCACCGCCATGTATTATGCCATGATGGACCCCGATGAGAAGCGCCCTACAGCCTACAAGCTGGTCACCACGGGCAAAGACGAAAAGGTCGTTGGTCTGCACATTACCGGTCTCGGCAGCGGCGAGATGCTGCAGGGTTTCGGTGTGGCCATCAAGATGGGCGCCACCAAGAAGGACTTTGACAGTGTCGTCGCTATCCACCCCACGAGCGCCGAGGAGCTGGTGACTCTGAAGTAGAGGCGTCCTGGGAGGTGAGACTCGATTTGGTTTATACGAAATAAACGGCTACAATAGAGAGAATATAAATGAAATACTTTAGTAATGAAAACAGGAATATTTGAGAAGACTAGGGAGACTAGATTCGGATTGTTTGCGTGAGTGATGTGAGTGAGTCTGAAAATGTCTACGTCGTACCTAAGGTGCTATAATTTAGTGGATACATTTCACTTACAGGGAGCTTCCGAGAGGCTTCAATATAAGCTTTGACAGAGCTCTATTCGACGACATTGGGCTCTTTTTGCAACATTGGGCATTTTGAATTACTTTCCTATTTGTTTTCTTACTTACCATATCTTTTACACGTGCTGTAGAACATCTCATGCAGAGTTTGGAGCTCATGTTGTTGTGCCTCAACTTTGAGTTACGCCCCGTTATGCAATTACACAGCTTAGTGTCTTGGACGCGTTTCCACTTTCAGCCATCTATCTCCAACTCCAACTCCGACCTCTTGCCTTGCTTCAGCATCCACAACACGACGACACACTACAAACGACACAACCTACACTGCACCCGGTCGGCCCTCGCTGGCGATGGTCTGATTTGAAGATACGACGAAGACACACGGCCATTGATTGATAGACGAACACAAACGACGATACGACCACTTCTTCACCTAAATCCTCTTTTCCTCGACCTCTCCAACCCCCTCCTCACAATGGACGCCCCTCTCGTCAAGCTCGCAGACCTGCTGCGCCACCCCGACGACCTCGACAAGATTGCCACTCTCAAGCTCGACTTTGCCCGCAAAAAGGCGGCCGTCGACAGCCAGCTGCGCGCGGGGCTGCGGGACCAGCTGGAGACGACACAGAGCGGCATGACAGGGCTGTCGGACGGGCAAAAGGCTGTGCAGCAAATCAAGGACGAAATGATGCAGATTGACAAGCTGTGTTCCGAAAGCCAAAACATGATTAAGGATTTCGCCACCATCAACCAGGTGTCGCAGGCGCACCGCAATTTCGGCGCGGTCGAGGCGATGCGGCGCAACCTCGAGACCTTTAATGATCGACTAAGTACGGTCGAGCAAATGCTGCGCGGCGACGACGAGGACCCCGAGAACATGCCTAACCTGCTGCCGATCCACTTCGAACTGACGCAGCTGCGCAACATCCGGGACGACGCGATGGAGCAGATCCAGCGGGCGGACGACACGAGCCTGCAGTCTACGCTCGAGGACTATTTTGAACGGCTGGACGGGGCGATTGACTGGTTCGACGAGCATGTCGGGCTGGTGGCCACAAGCCTGATTACACTGGTGACAGCTGAGAACAACAACCTGGTGGTGCGGTTTGCTCTCGTGATTGAAGCCGAGGAAAAGAGCGACCAGCGTGTCCAGGCACTGCAGGACGCCATGCGCGACCACAAGGAGATCGCGTCGCGGTTCCAGGGCATCACGGACGGCGCCAAGACGGTGCGCGGGTACAAGGGCAAGTTCTTGCAGGCCATTGAAGCGTATGCCGAGGCCCAATTCACCCAGACGCGCGAAGCGTTTCTCGATGACCCGTCGCGGCTCGAAAAGGAGCTGCGCTGGTACTTTAACGACTTGAACGCCGTGCGTTTGGGAATGACACCGCTCATGCCCAAGAAGTGGAACATTATGCGCACCTACACGCAAATCTACCACAAGATGATGCACGATTTCCTGATTGCGCTCGTCAACGACCCAGAAACCAGCTCGGCCCACACGTTGGAAATCATCAGCTGGCCCGAGAAATACTACAAAAAGATGGCCAAGCTCGGCTTCCCGCAGGACGACTCGACCCTGACACCACATGTCTTGGACAACCGCGAGACCGAGCTCGTCCGCGAGTTCCGCCAGCTCATCATCAAGTTCTTGGACGAGTGGATCGACCGCATCGGCAAACAAGAGCGCAAAGACTTTGTCGAGCGCGCGTCCGTCGAGGGCGCCAACTTGGACACGGACGAATACGGCTACTTTCGCACGCGCAACCTGGTGGATCTGTGGCGCATGTTGCGCGAGCAGATTGACGTTGCGGCCAACTCGCAGCGCACCGATGTCGTCGAGGGTGTCGTGGATGCCATGTTCTTGCGCCTGCGGACGCGCCAGCAGGATGTCCAGAAGATGCTGGACGACGAGGCGCAGCGGTACGAGACGGGCCGTGTGCCCGAGCTCGAGGGCTACCAGGCGCTGCAGGACTGGCTGGTGGCCTCGGCCAATGACCAAATTGCCAGCATCGACGATCGAGAAGACGAAGCGGCCGGCGGCGGCAGCCGTATTTCTTATCTGACCAGCTTCCGCGAAAAGATTGAACCGCTTGTGTCGCCACAGTACATGGAGCGCGTCGATGCCGAAGTGTCGGCCCTGCGCGACGGCTATGTCGATCTCAGTACGTGGTGCATGACCAAGTTTGCTTCCTTGATTTTCGTGGTCGACTTCAAGACCGTCATGCCCGACTTCTTCACGCCCCGATGGTACGGCGCCGCTACGGGCATGAAACAAATGGTCGCCACCCTCGAAGAGTACGTCACCGACTACCGCCAGGTCCTGCACTACTCGCTGGTCGACGTCTTTGTGGAAATCTTTTCCGACGAACTGCTCGTCCGCTACCTGGGCGCCGTCCGCAACAAGGGCGCCAAACTCAAGCGCGCCGACCCCTTCCAAGACCAGATTTTCGCCGATGTCGCCTCGGTCTTTGAACTCTTTGACTCGATGCCCAAGGCCGAAGCCGCCGGCAACCTCAAACAGACGTGGCGTGTCACCGAACAGTTTTTGGCTTTGTTGACCGTCGGCAAAGACGGCATCGCCGAAGCGTTCATTGGCTTCAAGACGGCCTACTGGGACCTGCAGATCAGCTGGGTCGAGGCCGTGCTGCGGTCACGCGACGACTTTGAACGGAGTATGCTGAACATCGTCAAGGCGCAGGCGGCGCAAATCTATGTCGAGCGGGGCCGGAAACCATCATGAGCAAGGTGAAGTAGGCAGAGGACAGTGAAGCTGGCCGACAGTCGACAGGACAGCACAGGCTGGTCGAGACTGGCCACATGTACATATACTTTGATAACGGATATGGAGCGTTGCTTTTATTTGGAATATATTGGGATACCATGTACTTTTTCGTCTTGTGTTTGACCTGCCTGTTACCGCATCGTTCAATATGCAAACCGAAAGTCGAGTCTCTTTGCACCCGTATCGACCGTCTCGGCAATGTACGCGTCTTTCTGTGCCGACGTCATGGCATCCCACGCCCGGGCCTTTTGGCGGTTGCGCCACGGGTAGTAAAAGAACATGAACGTGATGAGCAGCATGTTCCACACATTGAGGGCCAGCAAGACCTTGTTGCCCGTGCGGTAATGCGGCGCATCGTGAGCTCGGTAGATCTGTCATGGCGTAGAGGATTAGTAAATACGTCGTACTATCGGTGATCCATGTTGATACTTGGGGGTGGGGAGGACATACATTCGACGATATAATACTGCTCGCTTGCACCGCCATGTTGTACAGCGCCGTCGACACCGTCCGCGTCTGAATGTTGCCCGAGTTGCGGGACGTGAAGCCGACGAGGATCGGGTGCACATAGGGGAAGCCAACCAGAACAACCGCGACGGCATACCACGACCATGGACCAGCACTGTTGGGCAGCACCTCGAGCGCCACAAGACACGGCAGCATGTATACCTGGCCGAGAAAGACAAAGATGAGCCGGACGTTGCCGTCCTCGCTCCATTTGGAGCCCTTTTCAGAGAGCCATGTCCACAGCAGCAGCATCAAAAAGAAGAGAACCGAGGCCGGGATGGTGAGGAGAGTCGTATTGAACGTGTTGAAGCCCAGCGCTTTGAGGTTGAGTGTCATGTAGTTGGCGGCCGGCGCCGAAGGTACGGCCCATGTCAGCCCTAGCAAATAGACGGGCCATAGGTCGTAGTCGCTCAGGGCGGCGGCCAGTCGGCGCAAGTTGAGGCCCTGACGGTTGTGCATCCGTCCTTTGCCAGGGTCGTCTCGCAAAATGCGGTTCACCAAGATCGTCTCTTCTCGAGGTGTAAACCAGGACGACAACGAGGCTCTTTTGGCGGTCTGGACGGGCGATGCCGGCAGATAGAACCATGACAGCACACCAATCAAGGCCGTCAGTGCTCCTTCAATCACAAATAGCCATCGCCAACCGGCCCAGCCATCCGTCCCGCGCATATGCAGAATGCCATACGCAAAGAACGCCGAGACAATACTGGTGGCCACATAGGCAGCCCAAAAGGCAGCGAGACGCGTGGGTAGCTCACGGCCCTTGTAAAAGTAGCTGAGGTACAAGACAACGTCGGGCACGAAGCCGCCTTCCAGGGTTCCTAGGAGTGAACGCGTGGCATAAAACACAGACAGCCGGTGCGATGGCAGAGCCGACTGCGAGCACGCCACAGCGCTCCAGGCCACCATCTGCAAGGGGATCCAGACGTCTGGGCCCAGCCTCTTGCTAATCATCTGGGCCGGCAACTCGGCCGCCAGAAAACAGACATAGTACAAAGTCATACCCGTGTTGTACTGGTCCGTCGTCAGACCCAGATCGGAAAGCATGCCGTCGGCTAGGGCTTGCGAGACATTGCCGCGGTCGAGCTGCATGGCAAAAAACATGAGGCAGCACCATCCGGTGATGCGCCAATCCAAGCGGCGGACAAGACGTTGTTCCTCAGCGGGCGTCCATGTCGCCGTGGGATCGTAGCGGTGGCGACCTTCATAGTCGTCAATGGGCGCATAGAGAGCGGCATCGGCGCCGGCAGCAAAGACGGTGCTGTCGGGGTGGGCGATGTCCTTTTCGGGAGGGGAATTGTCGATATCGACAGCATCGACAACGGGCGAGATAGAGACGTCTTTGGTCATGGCGATGTGAAACGGAAGGATGTTGGTTGGTCTTGAAAAATGAGCATTGCATCGATCGAGAGAGAGAGCTTGACAATTTATGTACCGTTGACAGGATATGAGATAACACCCCCGCAGACGATTGGCGAGTCGGCAACCTTCCAGATTGGGACATGGGATGTCAGTTGGAAGAGGAGGAGACGACTGGACTCACATGCTTGCAAAGGATCTGCAATGGTCTGGCCAATCTGTGCCGCAGACCTGCATCTTGCATCCATCATCCATCCTGTATCTTTTTTGTATATGCTGTGCCACGAGCACAAAATTGACTAAACAGGGAAGTGGTAGTATGATGATCAAGGCAGACGGTAACACGAAGAGAGAAGGTGAGGAGAAAAAAGGACCACGAAAAGGTGTGTCCACAATGTATGAAGTAAACTTTAGACGCGGCGTAGCGAGCACGCCATAGTTGGAGAAGAGTCTAAAGACTACCAAATAGGAAGGAACCAAAAAGTGTCATATATATATACTGGCTGTTTGTATTTGCTTTTGCTTCTTGTTTATGTGCAAGAGACCCGCGATATGCAATATGCAAAGATGCTTTGAATAACCAGACTCCAAGAACGATGATGTGATGTAGAGAGAATAAACACAGAATAAACATGAGTAAACAAAGTCACAAAATTGAGAGACGCAACGGCAGAAAAAAGGAATGTGAAGTAACCAGGGGGTATCAGTGAGATCTAGGCGAGATGGGGACAAAAAGGAACGGACTGAGGTATAAATGTATACAAATAACAAGACGAACCCAGACGATGCATGTAGACTCAAAGAAAACAGAACAAAAAAAACAACAACAGCCGTGTAAAACAAAAAAAAAGTATTCAAAAGGATGATGCCGATGGTAAATGAGACACAGTCAGACCTAGCTTGTTGTGGCTGCTTCCTCAACGGCCGCCGAAATGCTGGTCTCCGTCGCGGCGGCCACTTCCCGTGCCGCCGTTTCGCGCGCCGCAATCTTTTGTTGCCGCGTGGCTTTGGCTTCGGCCACCGCCGCTGCTCTGGCGGCCACCAGCGCCCGCTCTGCATCCATGGCCACGGTGCGCCGGGCCTCGACGTCTTCGCGGCGGACAAGTTTGCGCAGTGCTTCCGAGGCCTGGATGAGGCCGTCGATGCTGATGGCGTGGTTGGTCATTTGGTGGTTGATGTACGTATAGATTTCGGCGGGGGTTTCACAGGCCAGGAGAGCGGCTTCGTTGAGCTTGAGGAGGGCGAGAGCCACTTGGAACAAAAAGACGCTGCCGTCGTTCAGACAAAACACAACGTCCCAGACGCGGAACAAGACTTCGGCAGACAGACAGTCAGTGAACACGGACAAAAACCACTGGAAGGTCATGGTCTCGAGGTCAATCGACAGGGCGTCAAAGTGGGCTGACAGTCGCGGCAAAACATCGGCGACGTAGGACCGCAGGACCTGCTGGTCGGCACGGCTGGCCGCTAGAGAGTGGTCGTAGTAGCCGACTGGCAGGATGGTCTCGACGATGCTGGCGAGTAGCCAGAAAGCGTCTTCGGCCGACGGCGTCACCAACAACAGATTGGCGGCAATCAGATTCATGCCCTGGCAGTAGCCGACCTCGGGGTTGCGCCGGGCATAGGCCAGCAGCACTTCATTTAGCTTGGCGGTACCGGGCCCTTCACGGAAAAAGATGTTGTCCGTCAGCGTGCGGTAGATGTCGGCCTGGATCTGGGCGACGACATCGGCACGGTCTTCGGCAGCGGGGCCGCCGTTTTCCTCGCTCTCATCACGGCCAGCCACAAGATCGTCGTAAGCACCGGGCACCCTCAAGCTTGTCGCACCCGTGCACTCGGACCACACTTTAGCACGCAGGACAACTGGGATGCCGCCTAGGACCAGCGCGCGAAACTCGTTCCACTTGGCCCGGCCGAGCTTGCCCTTGTTGCCGAGTCCCGCAACACCGACAATCTCGCCGTCGGCCAGGCGCGTCTCGGGCATAATGGCGGTGGCGTGCAAGAAACGGCTGTTGGGATTTGTAGTGCCATTGTTGCTGTTCTCGACGGCGGCCAAGGCCATCATCTCGCCCTCGCGACGACGCTCCGCCCGGACTTTGCGCAAGAATTCGTTCCAGCGGACAGTGCGTTCCTTCTGAAGTGTGTCATGGAGCTCGCTGAGCTGCTGGAGCAGTAGACGGACGGGCTCGACGTCTTCTTTGGCAGGAGGTGGAGCAGCGGCAGCTGTTTGGGCTTGTGGCTGGGCCTTCTTCTTGACGAGCTGCTTCTGGTCGGCGGGTACATCAGTCGTGTTGGTGCTCGAGGCAATGGAGTCCGTGTCGAGGCCGACAAGGGGTGTGGCACTGGCTGTCGCACTGGCTGTCACGTTGGTCGTTGTGGTCGTGGTCGTCGTTGTAGCGGCTGTGGTGGCTGCCGCCATGGCGCCCGTCGACGGCGGCACAAACCCGCGGCCGTCAGACGTTATAAAGCCTGGTGACTTGGGCCCGGCTGCATCGCTACCCGAAATCGAACTGCTGCCGTCTTCGGTGATGACCTCGATACGGGAATCACTCATGGCGGGCGTGTGCGACAACAGTTCCGTCGGGAAAGTGGCAATCTTGAGGTAGTCCTGCCAGCGTTTGGGTATGCTGCCGCCGGGCTGGGTAGTACTGGAAGAATCCTTGTCGGGCGCCGACGTCGATGTCAGATTCATGCTCGGCGGGCGGTGCGTGCTGTCAGCATCGTTGTCGTTCTTTAGTGAACCAGCATCACCGATGCTGGCCTGGTCTGCGTCGACGACCACTACACTGTCTGTCTCGTCCTCGCCCCCTCCCGCAAGCTGCGACGGCGACGGCCGACCGTTGCGACTGGCGCGTCCACCGGCCGTGTCGAGCATCTCCGAGTGGCGGCTGCCGCGTTTGGCGTGGCGTGCAACCTGGGCGACCTGTGCGGCCTCCCGCTGGCGCTTCTTGCGGCGCTGGTCATAGATGAAACCAAACCGGTCAATCAAGTGGCCCGAGCTGTTGTAGCGGTTGTACATGTGCGTCAACGTGGGTGGCTGGACATCAAGCGGCAGGATGGTATCCATTTCAACGGGAAAGTAGGTTGTGCGACGCATGGCCGCAGCACCGTCACTGGCTGGACTGGCGTCCATCATTTCACCGCCCCAGCGCTCGTTGTGGCCGCCACCACCACCGCTGCCGCCGCCGCCACCACTGCTTCCCTGATGCTTGTGGCCGGCACCATTGGGTTTTCCGGAACCGGCAACACCACGGCCCGGGATGGCTTGAGGCATGGTGCCGCCGTTGAGAGCAGCCACAGCGCCTGCACCATTGAGGACAGCCGACGATGTGGTCCGGCGCATCGACATGGGCGACTTGGGCCCGACACTGCCACCGTTCCCTCCTTGGAGCGTAGTGGCACGCATGGAGCGGCCAATCGTGGCAGACGGCGGACCAGGCCGACGATTGTTTCTGGCAACAACACCGGATGCATTACGGAGTGAAGCAGCGGCCGAGGCAGATGTGCTTTCGTTGTCCGAAGCATCTCTTGAGTCAATTCCAGCGCCACCACCACCACCCACAAGACGCAGAGCGAGACTAGCCAGAGACGGCTTACGTCCCGACTGCGACGTGGCGGCGGAGTGGACACTGGAGGCGCGGCTGGCGCTGCGGGTGGGTCGTCTGTCGTCGGTTGTGGAATCCGTTGTAGTAGTCGGCGGCTGGAAGAAGTCGTCGGTGATGGTTGGTCGACGGTCGCCGCCTGAAGTGACGCGGATCGCCGTCGTCTTCTTTTGGGCAGTTTGTGGGGTCGCGGGAGTGCTTACGCCGCTACCACTGGCGTTGTCGCTTCCATTGGTTTTTTTTCGTTGTGCCGCCCCAGAGGTAATCCTTCCAGCCACGGGAGGTGCCTGTTGAGGAAGCGGTCTTGCTGCTGGCAGCATCCTTGGCCGACAGGGCACTGGCAGCCGACGATGCTGCCCGGATGGTCGCGTCGTTGTAGTAGTAGTCGCTGCTGACCTGCCGTGGGCTGTGGTCGTCGGACATGGCGTCACTGACTAAATCGGACACATGGCGGGCGTGCGCGGCCGGGATGGACGTGTTGGCGGCAGCTGCGGCCAGCCTGGCTTCCTGTTCCTGCTCCAACGTGCGCAGCCTTGTCTCCAGGTCCAGGCTCGACAGACCGCACTCCAGTATAATCTTGCGCAGACAGCGCTCGCGGTCGGCGGCGCGGGCGCGCAGAGCGGCGACCTGTGTATCGCGGCGGGCCAGGTCTTCGGCAAGCTGACGCACCAGCGTGACAGCGCCGTGCTTGCCGATCAAGCGGGCGACATGGGCGTCGTCGGTCAAGTGCAGATCGCTGGGATGATGGCAGGTGCGTCGTCGTCGAACAAGGCGCTGCGACCAGGGAGAGAGGGAGTTGAGGTGGGAGCAGCGACAGCGGCTGTGATGGACGAGGTCGAAGCTGTCGCTGTCGAGGGAGCTGTCACCGGAAGCAGCAAGGACTGCGAGACGCGCCCCTCGTCGGCTGCCAGTAGGCTGTCCACTAGTGACTGCGTAGAAGCGGTCGGTCCAGCCAGGCGAGGACGTTGTGTATTCGTGGGTAAAAGAGGAGGAGATGCCGACGACGGCGCTTTCGGCGAAAAGGACGGGAACGACGTCAGTGACTTGCTGTCTTCCGACGTGACGCTGGCCGCGCTGGAGCCTGCATAGCTGCCTTGACCGTGCGCAAAGGGTTGTGGGTTTTGGGAAGACGAGCGCGTGGGCACGCGGCTGCTGGCGCGTCGACTTCCTGTTCTGCTTGCAGTGCCTCCTCCACGACGTAATGAACGGTGGCTGCGGGTAGATGAAGCGGCGGATGTCTGTGAGACGGAGCGGGCGAGGGGTGCTGTCGTGGCCGCGATGGGTGTCGTGTTAGCAGCTGTCGGGGACGTTGAAGTTGAAGCAGCTGTCGCTGTCGCTGTCGCTGGCGGAGATGATGATGACGTTGTCGATGCTGATGACGAAAAGGACGAGTTGGTCACCGCGCCGCGCGTCGGCGGGGACACGGAGGCGGCGTCGTCGCGGTCCATGATGGCGGGAGACCCGTCATCGGTGGTCGAGCTGTAGGAGGAGGAAGGCCAGAGCGAGAGTGGGTGGGTGTCGTGAGAGAATCGAAAAGTTGAGTGGCGATGTTGAGGTCGAGATCGAAGTTGGTCGAGGATGTCGTGGTTGAGAGAGGAAGAGGGTCGAGTGGATGGTCTTCACGAGAAGAAAGGAAACGTAGTCTGCGGTGGGAACCGTCGGGTGCGCGCGCAAGGGAGACAGCGTGTAGATTGGGGTTGGTTGGTGTTCTCAGATTTTTGGTCTTCGTGAGGAATGAAGAAAGGGACGGGAAGAAGGAGGCGATTCGAAAGAGTCGAGACACAGCAGGAGCTCGTCTCTTGTTTCGGCCTAGAAGAGGCAAGAGCCCCCACTACAGACCACAGGGCGCCCCAAGAATTAGGCAAGGTCTCCACTTTTTACAGTGAAAGTGTACAGAAGGAGCAGCCCAGACACGCGCATGACACAGCGCAACACAGCAGGAAAGAGCAGCCGAACTGCACGCACTTTAGGCTGTACGACGGCATACGACAGGGCAATTACACTTTATTACAGGGCGGGAAGGCACGAATGACCAGGGTTACGAGCATAATTACATCACCGCGATTTTGGGACAAGTCATCATCCCTTGCGTCGAGTCGTCTTTCCAACAACCACACTCTTTTCGTCAATATTGCTTTCTTTCAAATTCTGTCACTTTTTCCTGTCTTTTTTTTATTTCATTTACTCCCTCGAATCAAGGGGTTACCTTGACACTTTTCACACGGCCGCGAAAGGAGCTCAGGAGGCAGGAAAAGAAGAGCGCGAACTCAACAGAAAAGGAAAGCAACACTCTCCCTTGATTCATCCAGCGAGTGGCGAAAGACAGTCGTCCAAACCTACCGGACGAGACATCCGCCAGGAACGGAAGAGCGGGATCAACCGCGCTAGGGAGATTGGCTCTTTGGTGCTATGCTGCGATCGACAGTGGTTGCAGGATGGAGAAGACAAGAAAGAGAAAGGATTTGATACATGTAAGTCTTCCCGTGAAAGTATGCAGGTCTGGGATGCAGGTTTGGCATGTTGAAGACGCAGGGACAAATGGTTGGTACGTGTGTGAGCTGCCAACTGGCTGCAAATATCAATGCTTTTGTGTCTTTCATCCTATGTCATTTCTTATGTTGACATCAATTTACCTCGATAAACGAAATCGCACCAGATTGATGCCCCAATGCAACCGTCCCCTCCAACACGGCTACCTGACAATTACGATAATCATCTGGCAGCCACAGCATAATATGCCCGTTTCTCCTGATCCAATTTCTCGTGACAAACAACGCCGTTGACCCAGATGGCGATTGAGACGCCGAGCTGGAGCTAAAGTCCAGCCGTCAATGATCCGTGTCGAGGTACCGACCACAACTAGAAAAAGCCATTCGCTGCACGGGCACGTCAGTTGTACAACTTTGTACCCACACTTCGTTGTCCAGGTCCCAAAAGCTAATCGTGTTGTTGGCCAAGAAGCACGCCAGATACCGGTCGTCGGGCGAGAAGGCAATGCAGCCAATGGGCAGCGACGTGCTCTCAATCGCCTGGACGGGCGTTCCCGCACGGTTCCAGAGACGGATGGTGGCGTCCTCGGAGCAGGAGACGAGCATGACGACGTTGGAGTAGAAGGCAACGTGTGTGATGGGCCGTGAGTGCTCGCGCAAAATGGCAGACTGAACTGGCTGAGCCGGTTGCATCGTGACGCTGCCCGACGAGACACGGTGGATCACCGACGTGTGCTTTAGCGGCGACGGTCCCACACGGCCGATGCGCTTCCAAGACGGCTTTACTATCCAAAACATGGGCACACAACAAGTCTGGCTTGTCCGTGACTTTATCCCCGCCCAGGTATTCCGCGACAACAATAAACTGAAGATGTGGCAGTACCAGTATCGCAACGCCTTTGACCACCCATGGATCGCTTTCCACGTCTTCAGCGACAGCACCGAGTGGACGTCTGCGGATTTTGACGTAATCCACTACTTTGAATGCGAGAATCCAGACAGCATATCCTGGAAGAATGTGGTCGTGGTTATTCGAGCGTATCAGAATGGTCAACGACTACATGTTTGATTGTTCAATGGCATTAGTATAGGTACCGTCTTTGTTTGACCACCCCTTCCG
The DNA here is from genome assembly GCA_016097105.2 of Sporothrix variecibatus. Taxonomy (NCBI): domain Eukaryota; kingdom Fungi; phylum Ascomycota; class Sordariomycetes; order Ophiostomatales; family Ophiostomataceae; genus Sporothrix; species Sporothrix variecibatus. Next base: position 4,523,679 of record JADMNI010000001.1, on the reverse strand, counting down.
GAGATCGAAAGTAGTCATCGGCCTTGAGATGCCTGTGCCATTATATTCGAGCAGCCTCCAAGTGTGTGGCTGCAGTGATATACCGCCGCCGGTTTCGCGAACGGCTGGCGTCTTTTCGTACAGCTGCCAGTCCGCAAAGGGCAGCCGTGTTTAGTTCGATGGCCACTCCAAGGCCCGCCGGCCCAGACCCTACAACGGCCACCTTGAGTCGTCGTTCACCGGTGTTCTCGGCACTCACGGCTCGCCTATGACTTTTGAAAAGGTTTCTTTTATGTAGGTATTCGGATTTGTGAGTTCGTGATTTGGGCTTGTGGGAAGACGAATATTTGAAAAGGTAGGTAGCTGCGCCAGAGTTGTATGGCATCTCATTCCTGCCCAATAAACAAGAGACAATATTTATATAAATTTGCATCATGCGGCTCTCACTTCAGGGCTTGCAATATTGATTGGCTAAATTGAGTGTAGTTGAAACGGCACAGGTTGCCGGAGTATTACCTCTCCTCGGGGAGAGCCTTAAGCCGTACATGTATAATTGTGGAGTTGTGGCCGAGAAAGATCTGAGAGAGACAAATAGTTGGTAATAGTTGGAAGTGCCTCGAAATACCATTGCTATTATGGTATTATCATAGCTCAATCAGATTGCTATTCGTATTCTATTTTACACCCATTCCCTTTCCTTTTCCTTACGACGACAGCCATGCCATATTCAACAGGTCAAAGTCCGTGTCCAGCATAAATTCGTTGAGATCAATTTCCATCGGAAGCAGTTGCTGTGGCTGACGTGGAAGGACGGTGCCATTGTTTCCCACAGCAGCACCGCCATTATTCATGGCCATAGTATGGGGATGCTGGTGAGGATGCACATGTCCGTGATGGGATGGATAGCCCTGGGGATATCCTGACTGACCTTGACCCTGACCCTGACCCTGACCCTGGTTGTGCTGTCCATACTGGTCAGGTGCCATGCTCGGACCGGTCTGTGGTCCACCTTGTGCAAGACCATTCTCGTTTATTGGTTGCTGCCCCGGGTTGATGGGCACCAACACCAGCTGCGAAAGGTAGCTCACACACCGCTCGACAACACGATTACCGCGATCCAAATTCTGGAGTGCTTCAATGGCCATGCCAAAGTAGGGCAGAGCGGCCTCGACAAATTCCCAGCGGGGAGCAGTCTACTCAACGTCGCTGGGTCGTCGCCCATGTTCCGCTGGACATCACAGCGTGCAACGTGCATGGCGGCAAAGATGGCCAAGGCGGCATTAAACGTGTAGAACAACGAGAAATTCCAGGCGCCCAACAGATCGCGCCGGGGTCCATCGGCCAGGACAATCGTGTGCACAATGGAAATGATGGCCTGCGCAGAGTGGATGCACGCTTCGACGCTTCCGAGGCCCATCTGGAGAAGTTTGGACGATGTTGTCGCCACAGTGCTGCCTCGTGATCCACGGCTGGCTCGCCGGCCACAGGTTTCCAGAAGCTTCTCCAGGATTGGACGATGCGAGAGGATCTGCAGGTTGTGGTACCGCACAGACAACACGACGACGTACCGCGCGGAGATTTTGTCGTCGGCTCCGATTCCTTCCAAGTCTTTGGGACTGACCGGTGCGTCGTAAACAGACAGCTGATTGGGTGCCAGCTGGGCCTTCCAGGCTTCTAGTTCGGCCTCAACACGCAGGACATGTGAAAAGAGCGCTGAGTAGTCGGCCGACTGCTGTGCGGATGGAGCCGGTTCTTCGAGACCCAGATTTTGGCCGTAACACGTGTCAATAATGCGGTGCATGACATTGTAGAGTTTGATCGTGGCCGTGTAGTAAAGGCCGTCCTTTTGAGGTGTCGGGCTTGCAGGTGAAGTCGTCTCCGCTTGACTCGAGGGATCCTCTGGCTGCCCCACGATCTGCATATCCGTGATAGGCAAGTCAAGCGTCAAGTAGCTCTCGTGGATCATGGCCGGGCGGCCAAAGGTCATGGACAGTGTGCGATCCAGCAAGATACAGCCAAACCACACGCGCTTGCGGATCTCGCACTCGAGCGGTGGAAAGGAACGGTTCGTCTTGGGCGACTGAAGGCCCAGTTGGAGAGCAGTCGTGATGGCAAGGCCGTGTACCGTCCATGCTTGAACACTTTTCTGTGTGCCCTGCAGGTACTGCCCAAGAACTAAGAGGTACTGCACAAGCTCGAGGCTCATGTTGCGACGCGCTTCCTTGTCATCACAAAGGGCATTGGCCCGCTGGTAGTACACGTCCGACTCGGCAATGCGTCGTTCGGCAGATACTGAAGTATCGACATGCAGCGTCGTGGCCATGGCCAGGATGATGTTGAGCAGGCCCAGCCATGTGCGTCGGGCACTTGTAAAGTTGCTCGTCTTGAGGGCAAAGTAGGTGTCGCAAAACGTGGCCTCGTGCACATACGGCAGCAGGCGGCCCGTCTTTTGAAAGTACTCGCGGATCAAGCTCCAGGTCCGTGCCTCAGAGGGCAGTGCATAGATGTTGACGGGCGCCATTGTGGGTGGTGTTGTTGTGCGTGGGCATGTCCTCCGTTGCGTCCTCCACCACCGCCTGTTGGCCTTGATACGCTCATGCCGCCGGCGACTTCATGAGCGCGGTTCGTCGGAGATGGCATGGCCTGGTGCAGGTCGTCCATGCGGGCCATAGCTAAGGAGATGTGTCTCAAGAAAGCAATGTTGCTGCTGGGGCCAAAGTAGCCCCAGTCTTCTTCGTCGGTAAACTTGATGGCGCCCATGCCGTCGATGGAGTCTTCGGCCGTGTCGGGCACGCCGTAGGTGCCGTTTGTCGACGTGGCTGTCGTAGATCCACTGGAATTTGTGGAGGTCGAGTTTCCAGTTGTATTTGAGGCGGTGGCCGTGCTGTGGATGCAGTCGTCGCAGCTTGTGAGCTGGTCACACTTCCAGCCTTACTGCCATTGTCGATGTCCGCAACGCCATCGTTGGTGTCGTCTTCTTGGTCGTCGTTGTTGCGTGTCCGTTTATTACTTCGTGGTGTCGACGTGTCTGCCTTTTCGGCTCTGACTTGGGCAAGACTTGATTCGATATCGGCTAGTCTCTGTTCCAGCCGTTCCAGATATGAACGGCCAACGGTCAGGTTGCTAGCCACACCAGCCTGCTCGTAGACACACTCGCAACCCAGCTCGATGCACAAAGAGCATCGTGGACGTCGGCCATCACACCTCGACTTTCGGTGCCGACAGTTGCCACAAGCAAGGGCGACTCTTCGGCGTTTGCTTGGAGGGCCGGTTGTTGACGCTGTCGATTGTGGAGACTGGCCAGGGCCCGACTGTGCTTGTGAAGTGAGTTGCCGTTGTTGTGTCTGAGACTCAGGTTGTGTTGAAGGTGTCTCGTGTTGTTGTTCTTGTGGACCAGGCCGGGACACGGGCCGGGTATTGGGTGACGAGCCCCGTCCTGGGGACGAAGCTGGACCCGCCATGGGGAAGCGGAGGAGGAACTGGGGAGGGCAAGGTGGAGGACAAGGCCGGCCAGAGATGGCACGAGCCAGACTCAGATACGGGCTGTCACTTGGTAACTGCAGTACAGTGCGAAGGGTCTCTCAAAACGAGGCACAGAACGTCACACAAACGTGGCAGATGGTTCGAGTAAGGCCCAGTATCGGACGACGGGTGTGTGATTGCGTCGGGGAGCGAGGGAGTGAATGGGAAACGGGGAGTTTTTGAGTGATGGGCGAGGTGCATTGGGGGGAAGAGAAAAGAGTGTGGAGGATGTGAATTTTCCGTCCTTCTCAGGTGGTTCACTCCGCTCCTCGAGGTTTTGGTGCACGGAAAAGACACACAAGGGAAAGAGAAAGAGTGACGAACAGTTCTTGCTTCGCTCGCGGCCACACCTTCCTCTCCGCAAACAGCCCCTAGCCCGCACTTTCCATTCTAGTCTTTCCCCACAACCGTGGAGAAATAACAGGGTTGTCCGCAGGGAAAGTGCCGCTCGTGTACGACATACAAAAAGAACTGTGACAGGAAGGCACGAGGACATCCAAATCGCTTGGGAATTAGACGGGCAACCACGACAATGGAAGAGTGGAAGGTGCGAGAGCCGTCGGGGAGTTAGGAAAGAGCGGCCACACCCAAAGTATCCAAAAGCAGGCAAGAGGCGTGTTAGTCGGGGCGTTAGTGGCTGATAGCGGTCTTTTGGGGCGTTTTGGCGGGCTGCACCTGTGATATTTCAGCGGCTTGGGCACTTTTCGGTACCTGACACCCGCTGCCGCCTTCCCCGACAGTTGACCGCCATCCCCGCCGGAACGCGGGACGGGACTAACACACACAAAAGTGGATCGCGACGAATTGAGCCAAGAAATCCACTACAACAACCGAAAAAAAAAAGGAAAAAAACATCGTCAAGAACCGCAAAAAGAATAACTTTTCTGCGTCGGCCGGGAATCGAACCCGGGGCCTGTCGATGGCAACGACAGATTTTACCACTAAAACCACCGACGCTTGACGCTTGTAGGCGATTGATGGAGACCTGGAGCCTGTCGTGGAACTTTTAATCTCGCGTTCGCGGATGTGGATTGTTCGAATTTGGTGTACGAGTGTCGCCGACTGTTTTCTGTATCGATTTTGTGGACTTCGTCTTTCTTCTTTTCCCTCCCCCCTGATGCCAAGAATTGTGCTGGGCGCACTCGGGAGAGGCTGACGCCACGATTGGAAGAGGAATGTAGCAAGAATATTACAAAAAAGCAGTCACATGAGTTATATTTTTCGTCTTACGCATCTGTACTATTGGCAGCACGACGGCTCGCATTCTCTATTTGATCAATAATAATGCACAAAACAAGTACAGGAAAGAACTCTTCTTAGTCTCGTGAGCACCTCATAAAATATTTGGAGAACCAAAGGAACGAACTTTTACTGACGCGCAGAGGACGGGCCATCTAGTCGGCGACGTTCTTCCAGGGCCACAGGCGGGGGCGCGGGGATTTCCAGTACAGCGGCCAAACGTAAAAGTACGGCGTTGGCCTCCTGCAGAGTGTCCTGGGCCTTTTGTGCGGCAGTGACCATGTTGCCCCCAGCGATATCGGCGACCTCCTGCGCGTCGGACCTTGCCCTCATGGTCGTTTCTAACACGAAGCGGACGAGCATCCGGGCATCAAGCGGAGGAATGTTGAAACCGGATGTTCTTTCAGTGAAGTCAGCCACATGCTTGGCTTTCTTTATGACCTCCATGACCGAGTCAATCTTGATGTGGGCAGCGGCCACCATGTCTCGGTGCTGGCTAGCAGCAGTTTGCGCGGCCGGCGGGTTATTATAGGCAAGGGCGCCTGTTGTCGCGGTCGTCACCGCGGTGGCGATATTTTATAGTTATAAAAAGAGAGAGTTTTTATAAGCTCGAAAGAGTGTATTAAATATTTTATTTAACCTTAAAGCTTTCCGTAAAAAGGTGCGATAAACCTCAGCCTCGACCTTGTTTAAAGACACTTGTTAACTAATAAAAATACAGCCGTTCGGCGCCGGAGGCACCGGCGGAGGTAGTGTAGCGTTCGATATTCTGGGACAGACTATGAATTAACAAACAATAACAATAATAACAATAATAATAAGAAGAAGAAGAAAAAGAATTAAGCACTCTGTCGATGTGTTGACCAGTTAATTTAACGCCACGAGTAAGACATCCACGTCGCTCGCTTTTGAGATCTCGCTGCCTCCCCTTTTTAAGTCTCGCTACCCCAAGCTGGGAACTGGGGCGCAGAAACTAGGTCGCAGGAGTACTGGACCAGGTATGGGGAGTTCTCAGTGCTAGAGCTCAGGAACACGGTGCCATCAGGAGCAGTAATGCTGATCTGGAACACGGCCGCTCCTTGAGCCTGAGCGTACATGATGCGGATGGGCATGTATTCGCCCTCGACCATATCGACACTTGTGCCGCCGTCGCCGCCTTCACCGAAATTTATAACAGCGTTGGCATTGGCGCGAGTCCATCCCGCATAAGCATTGGCGCCCAACCAAAGTAACACTATATCGTCGACATTGGTGAAGGAGATGGTATAGGAGCCATTCTCAGCAGCGAAGATGTAGCCTCGGTGGTCCAGAACGAAGTAGTCGCTTAAAAACTCATAGCTGGTTCCGTAGACGGTGACTTCCTGAATATAGCTGTAGTCGAAGCCGCCAGCAGTAGAGGTAATACCGGAGAACTCAGGGATCTCGGTCTTGTAGACGGTAGGGTTGAATATACTATAGGTGGCGTCGCTGCTATCACCCTGATTATTAGGGTACAAGGCAAACTGCAAGCCCTGGTTACCGCACTGGGAAGGGGTCGGGCAGACTATATCAGTGGTAGTGGTCGTGATAGTGATAACAGAGGTGGCAGTCACATCCGAGGTGGCAGCGATGTTAATGATGCTGGTGGTAGGCTTTGTAGCCGTGGCAGTCCCGGTAATAGTCACAGTGGGAGTTGGGATGCCCAGACAGCTGCAGGCAGTCGAGATCTCGTCCTGGGAAAACTTGGACAGGGCCGTAGGGATGGCTTTTCTTGTAGTAGGACGGCATGGTCGTGGCCCAACATTACGTTTCTTGTAAGAGTCGGAAGACGAGTCATCCTCGGCCTGGGAGAGGATGCAAGTAGTGACCGTGGCAGTCCTTGAAATATGTGAGAAATGTCCGTGAAAGTTGTATTGTATTAAAACTTACGCGGTCTGCGTCTGGGTCACAGTTGACTCAGTGATGATGTTTGTGCCGGTGGTGCTCGAGGTTATTTGTGTAGTCGTCAGCGAAGTGGTGACGGTGGCCGTCTTCGTAATAGTAGGGATTGACAAGTAGTTTGAGCAGAATGCAGTTGCCGTCGTGCATGCATCTAGAGCTAGAACGACCAAATCAACAGCAAGGCATTCGAGTTCGGAGATGCCCTTGACCGGCTTGGCGTGAACCTGGCCTGCAACCGCAAGGCCCAGGAGAGCAAGCTGACGAGGAGAAGTCCACATTGTTGGCACTATGTTTTCAATATGGTACAGGAGACTTAGCGAGGAAGGTTGCAATGAAGCTTTGTAGTGCAGTGTCTAAAGCAGTCCTTATATACAGCATTCTCCGTGCACGCGGGCTGAGAAGCAGAAAGTTTGCTACGATACTCGTAAAAGGTCTGGCCGGACTAGCCGTTATGAAGTCCATAACTAAATCCAATAACTGAGACAATAGGAAGTCTTTCATATGCTTGGGTTCATCTAACCTTATCCTGGAATGCTTGCACGCGTATGATGGCTCGTGATTCGCTTCGCTCGCAAGTTGCTTAAGTCACCAATAGTCCTGTCCCTGGGCCACAGGCTGTTTTAGGCTGTGGCCTAAAAAGTGTAAAACTATTTGCAAATCGGCACATTTTAGTTATAGCGTCAATATATAGCACAGGAAGAGAGATAACTAGTACATATGTACTCCATACTTGGTATGATCGGCTTTGAAGAGGTAATGCTCTACTTGTACGACGTAATACTCCGTGAAACCTTTCCCATGCTGAACATCCAGTTCCGGGTCTAAACACGGGCTAACTGATTTAACTCGAAGATATTCTAATACTTTCGTAGTGGACGTGGGTCGACCATACAAGTGTACTCATATTTTGTCCCCGCGATCAAAGCACTCTAAGCAAGCCGAAGACGGCAATTGCGAGGCACGGCATGTAGACTCGCTTCTGTGTTGGCGCTAATTTAAAAGAATCAGTGTTTTAAATAGCTCGTTTACCAGAACAGACAGTCTGTACGGAGAACCTGGCATGTCTTACAAGGACTCTTTGCGTTTGTCAATCGTAATTTAAAATTGTACCCGCAATCCGAACGACATGTACCATCAACTCCTTAGGGGCGAAATATGACAATTTTTAGCCGCATTCTGTGATTGACTCTAAACTTTCTTTTTAACCCTTGGTACGAAGTACTTTTAAATACATAGTCTGACAACGCAAATTTGGAAGTCACCCCAGTTTCAGCACTTTGCCACCCAAAATTCCAGCGTCTTCTTGATGTCAACAAACGCTTGGACCGCAACCATGTACACGAAAGTTTCCCGCACCCGTTATGACGGTTATAGGCGAAAGTTTCGTGACTGGATCAAGTATCTTTCAATGGAGCCATCCGACCTACATATTAAAAATGGCCTAGGTTAGAATCGCGTTGCCAAAAGGTACTTCTAGCCATCTCGCGATTTTGTATTATTACAAAGAGCACTCTCCTGAGAGCAAGACGTAGTCCTTGTCAGGTGATCAGGCTGAAGGGGCTTATTCTTATAGAGCGATGATAAAATGCAACGGTTGAAACTGCTCAACACGTCTGAGGGGTACTGAATGTATGCGATGAGGGCACAGAAATAATAAGGGCAAAGGTGCTTATATTCCAGACAAGCGGTAACGACTGAGTCCCATCCTCAGAGGGGGTGGCCCTCAGTCCTATATATATCTAGCTAATCTCATTCGTATCTCATTCCTTATTTCATACCGCGTATGAGATAGCCCCCTTCTCATACCTATCTCATTTTCTATTTCATACCTCGTATGAGATAACTTTTCAGCCAATCGGCTGGCACCCTTCCTCTGCCATACTCCTGCACAACACACGCGCCTCCTCTCCATGTTTTACCGTCCCGTAAGGCGTCCCCTCCTGGCCTCTTCTTTGGCGGCCCGCCGCGCAGGTCGCGTGGGGCCGCCCTGTTCTTACATTCGTAACACGAAGCATCTGTCTTGCCTGTATTGTCTGCCTTGTACTCCCATAGTCTGTCTAAGGCTGCATACTTGAGGTCCTTATGTTGAGATGTAAGGATACCAATGGAAGTCAATATTGTTGACTTCGACTAGGGTGAGCTCCCAACAACTGGCTTCGAGAATGCCAAGCAGCAAGCATAGTAGGAAGTTTAGAGCCATGATGCTGCCTATTTACACTCTGCGCGCAAAACTGTGTCATTCATTCCAATCCGGGCGTGTCGACAACGAATCAAGACAAAGTAATAACAAAAGACTCCAAACTCTGCGGACCGTCTGCCGCGTGGTCAATTTATCAAAGATGCAAAACGATAGCAGACTCATTGCTCTCGAACGAATGCCAGTTTGTTTGTGGCTCAGTTGTTGACTTCAACTGCTGCATCTATCTGCCTTCGTAGCCGCACAACGTAAAGTATGAACGATTAGAAAAATGCCCTCGAGCTTTTGTCCTCTCTTCTTCCCGACGATCCATCGAGAGTATGCCGTGACAACGAAGCGTGCCTCTGCGTTAGGAAAGTGGCCGCCCTTTCTTTGATATCTATGCTTTAGTGTTTCTCACGACCTCCATTCCTCGTCACACTTGACATATCTTCCGGCAGTCAGACAAGCTTATGGGACGATGTGAATTACGGTGACAAAAAAGAGAGTAATAGTACTGGAAGAAGACTAGAAAAAGATGAATGGTATTGAAATGATTAATACAGACGAGACGTATAATATTGACACCAATGTTTGCGTGTTAGTGCTCTACCAGGGGGGTGAATGGGTGTGAATGTTATCAAAATTATATATTAAATGAAGACAAAAGTAAAGATTGCGTTTCAACAATAGCAAAAAGACGTCGGCGATTTGATGATTAATCTTGCTTAAGTAGTGTATATGAGGAGTATCACCAACAGAAGCCACCCGCCACATTTCCTGCCATGCATGGATCTACAGCTGCGCCCACGCTCCTCGCGTCCACTTTTGCACAAAGGCCAACAGCTCACGGTGCAACAGATCCTTGTGCGTGTGGCTCAAAAAGTGCACGCCACCTTCACAGGGCACCAGCCGGGCCTCAACAGAGTGTGTAAACAGTGGCAGATCCGACTGGGCCTGCTTGAGTGAGAAGACGACGTCGGACGTGCCCTGCAGCCACAGCACGGGGCACCGAATGTAGGGCAGACGTGCCCGGATGCTGTCCCGCGTTGCCAGCGTCACAGCGGCCATGATGATGCGCCGCTTGCCGACCTCGCCGTGGTAGTTGCTGGCAATCTTCTTGGCCCAAAAGTCGCGGATCTGCGGGGTGACGGTCGCACCGAAACCAATCTCCATCAGGAAGTCATAGTATCCGTCGCCGGGAACAAAGTCGGCGTCGGCGGCCGGGTCAGTGGGCGCTCCGGCCTGACTAACAAACCCAGAGGTGGCGCCAGGACCGTCCCAGCAGCCCAAGGCACGGCTCTCGGGCGACTCGGCGTCCATGGACGAGCCGACGGGGATCACACCCTTGACGCGGGTGGGCGCCAGGAGGGCAAGACGGACTGCGATCCAACCGCCCTGCGAGGTGCCGAGGGCAAAGAACTTGTCCACTCCCAGAGCATCAAGCAGCTGCAGGGCCATGTGGGCGGAGTCCCAGTAGGTAAAAGTGGTCCCGGCACCCGACCGGGGATTGGTACGGCCGTGACCCAAGGGCTCGATAGCCACGAGGTTGGCGGCGTCGACAAGAGCAGCATTCTGAAACTCGGGCTCGTAGTAGTCGGTGGTGGCCGTGAACGGGTTAAAGAGGACAATGGTGGGCTTTGTGCGGTCGATGGCCGGCTGGGACAGGCGGTAGCCGACGTCGATGCCGCCGAGGTGCGGGACGTACAGTGTTTGAGTGGACATTGTGAGGTGTGCGGGGTGGGATGATGTGAGGAGTGTAATGGTGGAAGACAATGGTGAAGATAGAGTGAAGGGTAAACAACGATGGGAGGAAGAAAGAGAAGGAACACGAAGACGTCACCAGACGAGATAACTGGATAAGACAAAGTAGACACCGACGGGGCAAAGGAACAGTGGCTGGACTTTGTGGGGAATGAGAACGTGGAGGCAAAAGCGGGAGGCGGAAGGCGGAGATGGAGAAGAGAAAAGAAAAGAGAACAAAAAAAAAAAAGAGAGAAGATGGGCGTGCAGCAGTTTGTCAGTGAGGAGAAGATCGAGACCCTGGACAACCCCAACAACGCAATGCATCCACTTTCGCCTTTTGTCGTTTACTTTTGTCCGAGACGATCGATCTGGGCTTTCTTCGACACTTTCTGCTCATTTTCGTGTCTTCTCTCCCCTGTAAAGTCTGTCGGCTCGACGTCCGGTGAGCGCGCGAGGGCGACCCGAACTCCCCGAACGGCGCCACGCTTGCGACTTACACGCTGACCGCGTCTCCACTCCACGGAAAATGGCAACGGCAGACAGCAGAAGGAGGAAAAGGTCGGGGTATGCGCAATGACGAGGGGAGCTTTTCTTTAGCTGTCTTTTATTTCTAATGTAAATTATTTGTCGTCTGATTCTCACATCTTCGTTTACCGTCACTTCTGTCTCTGTTTCACTTCCACTCTTGACTATACATAAGGCTGTGACCACAAACCACATCCTCGTCGTTTCTTCTTCACTCTCTTCTTCACACTTTCTTCATCCTCTTCAACCCTACGAATTGATACCCTTCCACCATCTACACACACAAAATGTCTTCCATCAACATTGGTATTGTTGGCGCCGGCATTGGCGGCCTGGCCACAGCGATTGCGCTGGCCCGCGCCGGTGCCAAGGTCACTGTCCTCGAGTCCGCTGCTCAGCTCGGCGAGATTGGCGCCGGTATCCAGATGACGCCCAATGTTTCGATTCTGCTGAAGCGCTGGGGCGTCGACAAGGAGATTGGCGACAACCTCGTGCGCTTCGAGGAGCTCAACATGCGCCGTAAGGACGGCACGCCTGTCGGCCACACCAAGATTGCCACGCTCGAGAAGACGCTGAACCGGCCGTGGTGGGTTGTGCACCGCGCACACCTGCACGAGGGTCTGGTGGTTGTGGCCGAGCGCCTGGGCGTGAAGCTGATTGTCGATGCCGCCGTCACGAGCCTCGAGTACGCCAAGAGCCAGAGTGTGACTGTCAAGTCCAAAAAGGGCACGTTTGTGTTTGACTTTGTTGTTGGCGCCGACGGCATCAACAGTGTGACGCGCAAGTCGCTGTTCCCCGACGTGGCACCGGAGCCGCCTACCACCAACTGTGCCTACCGCGCCATTGTTCCCTATGAGCAGATTCGCAAGGACCCTGTCGCGCGTGAGCTCATCGAAAAGAAGACGATGGAGGTCTGGATGGCCGATAACGCCTACATCATTACCTACCCCATCTGCGCCGGCACCATGTTCAACTTGGTCTTGTCGCACCACCGCCCGGAAAAGCTGCGCGCCACCCAGCACGACGTCCCCATCCACGAGCTGCACAACGAGTACAAGGACTTTGACCCCCGGATCAAGCGCGTCGTCGACATGATTGACAGCACCTCGCGCTGGCCTCTGATGGTCACGGGCCCGCTCAAGTCGTGGTCCTCGCCGCGCAAGAATGTCGTGCTCACGGGTGACGCCGCGCACTCCATGGTCAACCACATGGCCCAGGGCGCTGCCACCGCCATGGAGGACGGTGCTTTCCTGGGCAAGTGCATCGAAAAGGTCATCCAGGGCAAGCTGCGCCTCGACGAGGCCGTCGATATCTACGAGAAGGAGCGCATGCCCAAGGCCTTTGCCAAGCAGCAGGTTTCGTTCTTGAACGGCGCCATCTGGCACTTGCCCGACGGCCCCGCCCAGCAGGCCCGCGACGCCGTCATGGCGCCCGAGCTGCAGGGCCAGTACTACGTCAAGAGCAGCAACCTGTACGGTGATCCCAAGACGGTGCTGGATGTCTACGGCTACGACGCCGAGCAGCATGCCGACACCGCGCTGGCGTCGCTGCTCAACGGCGGCCGCGAGCCTGTGGATGCCAACACGGGCATTGCCAAGTCACTCGAGGACGAGTTCATTAACTGGTTCCAGGCCGAGAAGGCGAAGCTGTAAAAAGGCGAGGTGAAGCCGAGTCTTTTTTCAGCGAGCAGACGACGAATATAGAAAAGAACTGCTTGTATTTGTAGCGCGATCATTTTGTTATAGAATTTGAACATATTGGATACCATGAATGGAACGAATGATGTGCAAGTACTATGCGTGGTGCGAGTGCTGTATTGTGAAGCTGTGGGAGTATCCAATGTGGACATGTACATGTAGTGATTTGGTAGGGCTTCGTATAAGTGCCATATTGACACAGATTGGGGTGGATAAGAGTGGTATGCTGCATGTCGTCAGAACCACTTCAACGAAAAGAATGTACAAACATTGACTCTTCAAGATTAGATAGATTGAGAGTTCGTTACTGAAAAGCAGACATTCGGTCGATGAATTATCAAGCCAACAATAACAAGACCGACCAATTGTGTTACGAGCAATCGTAAAATCGAGTTGTGAATTCAATATTTGCAAAGTAAATAGAGTAGTCAGAAACAACGAAGGGTGTAAACTCCAACTCGACAAAGCACAAAGTTTTAAGAAAAACTCTCCGTGTCCGACGGGCATTCATGGTTTTATTCCCACGAAGGAGATGCCCATCATTTGTCGTCACATGTCTTAGCCTTTTTTTTTTCTTCACCCTGTCACCGTCCTCGAGACGCCGACTTGTGCCAAGACACTCCCCTCCTTGTCGTGGTCCACACTAACCTCCTTTGAAAGCTCTTGGCCAGCCCCGTGGGGTCAAGAGATAAAGAAGGAAGAAAAGGAAGACGAAAAGTTGGGGTAAGTCTTCATCGTCGACTTTATCTCCCCGGATTTGGAGAACAGGCGTTGCCCCTGTCTCTCACTTCTGCATGGCTTTCCTCCTGTGTTCTCGCATGTCTCTCACCACTTGTCCATCGCGTGCGTGCCCAGCCTTTTAGACTCGAAACATGTGCGAGCATAGACGGTCGGGAAGATAGCCGACGAGAGATTTACGACGCGCGCAGAATTTTTCTTCTTTTCACTTCTTCTTTCTTTCCACATTCTCTCAACCTAATTGAGCGCCGACGACCAACCCTGTTCATGATTCTGCAGGGTGATAGCATGGGATAACTTTTCCCAGTGCTCTTCTTCACCCGTCCGCTTCAACTCGCCGTCTTCATGGCAGACTGCCGCGTCATTGTCTGTTGACCCCATACATCCTCGCTGCCATTGACATCCCAGTTTCCCCGGACCCAATACCCCAATATCGTTCTCCTTGCCCGTCTCCAGCTCTGCGGTTCCTATCGACGCGTGGTCAACTTTGGGCCTGCCATTCCTGCCCATCCTCGTTTCCCTCCGCACCTCCCCCAAACGTCCTTCTTCTCATATAAGTACTCACTCCTTCTCGTTGTGGTACATTCCGTTTCGTACTTTGATCATTTTCCCTGCCGAGACAGCCACTTTCGACATAACCTCATCCCCAATTCAGTCACATTTCTTCCATCGTCATTTATCTCTTCGTTTCCCCACACGCCATGGACGACAAACCACGGTCGTCGCTCGACGAAAAGCAAAAGCTCGACACGCTGGGCGCTGTCGATGTTGTTGCTATCGACGGCTCCATCGACCTCACCCACATTGATGTCCAGGCTGAAAAGGCCCTGGTCCGCAAGATTGACCGCCATGTCGTGCCTGTCGTCATGATTGCCTACCTGTTGTCGTTCTTGGACCGCACAAACATTGGCAATGCCAAACTGTTTGGTCTGGAGAAGGACCTGGGGCTGGTCGGCTCGCAGTACAACATTGCCGTTGCCGTCCTGTTTGTTCCTTACGTCTTAGTTGAAGTCCCAGTAACTTGCTACTCAAGCGATTTACACCATCACGGTGGCTGGCCACACTGGCCTTCCTCTGGGCATCGTTTCGACGTTGATGGGGATTGTCCAGAGCTTTGGCGGACTCGTTGCGTGCCGTCTAATTCTGGGCCTGCTGGAAGGCGGTCTCTTCCCTGGACTGACTGTCTACCTGACATTGTTTTACACCAAAAAAGAGCTGGCTCTTCGCATTGGCTATCTATTTGTCAGTTCCGCCCTCGCAGGCGCCTGTGGTGGCTTGCTGGCCTACGGCATTGGCTTTCTCGACGGCACGCGCGGCATGTCCGGCTGGCGCTGGGTTTTTATTCTGGAAGGTATCCCCACGGCCCTCTGGGGCATCGCCATGTGGTTTTTGCTCGCTGACGAGCCCCAGACCGCCTGGTTCTTGAAGGAAGAGGAACGCACCATGCTCGTCGCCCGCCTGCAGCGCCAGACCGGCTACCACCAGGAACTCGACAAAGCCGATGCCATCAAGGCCTTCAAGGACTGGAAGGTGTGGCTGTTTGCAGCCGGCCAGTTTGGCGTCAACTCGATGCTGTACAGCTACTCCGTGTTTCTGCCGAGCATTGTCAGCGGTCTGGGGACATGGACGAAGCCGCAGTCGCAGGCCTTGACGGTGCCCTGCTATGTCTTGGGCGCGGCCAGCTACTTGATTGTGGCTCGCTTGTCCGATGCCCACCAGCTGCGTGGCCCCTACCAGATCGGTGCTGCTTCCGTCTGCATCATCGGGTATGGCATCTCCATGGCGCCGGCCAGTTCGGCTGTTCACTATTTCTCGACGTTCCTCATTTCCTTGGGACTGTTTATTGCCGTCGGCATCCCTCTGGCTTGGCTGCCCTCCAACACGCCCCGCTACGGTAAACGTACCACCGCCTCGGCCATTCAGATTATGGTCTGCAACTGCTCTGGCATTGTTGCCCCCTTTTTGTATCCGGCGGCTGATGCGCCGCGCTACATTATGGGCTACAGCGTGTCCATTGCTCTGCTGGCGTACGGTATCGGCATCTACGGGTTCTTGTCATTCTACTACGACCGCGTCAACAGACGTCGTGCGGCCGGCAAGGAGGACCACAAAGTGGCGGGCATGACGGATGCCGAGATTGATGCTCTTGGAGATGAGAGCCCGCGGTTTGTGTACACGATCTAAGGTGTGAGCTGGGAGAAGAACATAGCCAAATAGACTAGATAGTTGATGAACTTGATGTTAAGATGATAAATATGTACTGGCACAGCTTAATATGAACATGATGTAAGCTCGATATGGTTGATTGTGGTTCATCACCTCTTGCTTATCACTTCTTGTACTCTTCTTTCGTGTCCTTGGACTCATCCACATACTGGTCATCCTCGTCGTCGTCGGAGCGCGCGAGTGCCCGCAGCAAAGCCATGGCCTCGCCGACATCTTCTGGATTAAATATCTTGACAACTAAACAGACCATGACATTGGTCCAACCGCCATAGGAGTTGACAATCCTCTTTTGTTCCTCGACCAGAGGAGGCTCTGACGGATGGCCAGCACACGATTGGTTGGCTTGTGCGTGGCTGGGTGGGGACTACTCACGAAACATGTCGAACTTGGGCATATTGACGAAATATTGCGATGTAGTCTGGTAGTCTTTTTTAAGGATGTTGTAGGCTGTTATAATGGTGAGGGCTGCATTTCGTAGTTTGCTTCAAGATGAAAGATGAAATAAAAAAAAGAGGACCTTTAATGTTACAGCCTACAAGGTTTTCAATGGCCGGCCAAGGATTACCGGCGTAAGCTAGAAGCTCCATGGCTTCGTTTAAAGTTGTAGATCTGGAAAAGAAAGCGAAAAGCAGACGAGCAAAGTTTGTCATGTAACAAAGTGAAAGCATATGGTTTCTACCACCATTAATGACTAGCAGGGCTGCAGAGTTCTCACCTGCTGGGAAGCTACGAGGCGTGAGAGGTAAACGGGGAAGGAGCGATGACGGAAACACGTCTGACATGGTAGGCACGTTAATTGAAAAAAAGAAGGCTGTAAAATAAGTACGATTATCTTGCCCAAGACAATTAATTGAGGCTACGATGCCAAATTTTGGATGGTGCGAGGCAATGGTCTGTATTTTATCTGGCTGTACTCTCTACTCTTCCCGGCATTCTACATAGCTTCCGTATGCCACCTGTTTCCTTATGGTGAGGTCATGCTTCCTGAGATCCATCAAATCCACCAATTCAGTCTCTCGTCAGGCTTATCATGTGTGAGTAGACCTCCTACTTCTTGCCGCCGTTGTTGTTCGAGCTGCCGCCACCGCTACCGCTACCGCTGCCGCTGTTGCTATCAGCGTTGTCGGCAGCAAACTGAGTAGCAATCTGCTTGGCCTCGGCACTGTCCGACGGGTTGGAGGGCTTGAGGCCATGGAGTGCGAGAAGCTGGTCCAGCCGCCGTAGGATTTGACAACCTCGCGCTCACCCGGGGTGAGAGGGGGCTCTACCGACACAATCTATGGTTAGCATCTGTTGGACATGGAAGACGCAGTATTAGTATGTGCGATGTACTCACGGAGGCAGTCGCTGCTGTGAGGGTTGCGAGTCATCTTGATGGATTGTGTAAGGGTATGTATTTTGAGGTCGAGTCGTTTTGTGAGAATTGGTTCTTGATTCGATCTTTTTGAATGAACTGTGTGATTCGAGAGAGAATAGGAAGAGGAAGAGGCTGTTGGGAAGAAAGCAAGAGATGTTGGAGTCTCTTAAATACATTCACATACAGACACTAACAAAGAGTCCGTCGCACCTGCCGTGACAAACTTGCTCAATGAGTTCACTATCAAATGCAATGTAAGAAGGCACGACCAACAAGGCAAACAGAACTAATTAGAAGGTGCGATGCACCAATTTAGTTAACGGGAAGGTGCAGCAAGGTACAAACGGGAATTTTCAAGCCCCTTTTAGACTCCCATCACTTCTCCATCACTGCTGTCTCATCTCTTCCTCACCTCATCTCTACAACCGGCTCTGCATCCGCTCTGCACCCAGCGTGATGGTCTTCACTGTCATGTACTCCTCGATGCCGTACTTGCTACCCTCGCGACCGAACCCGCTCGACTTGACACCGCCAAACGGAGCCGCCGCATCACTGATGATACCCGTGTTGAGACCGACCATGCCGACATCGAGAGCCCGTGCGACTCTCCACGCCCGGTGCACATCCCTACTGAAGACGTACGCAGCCAGTCCGAACTCGGTGTCGTTGGCCAGCTGCAGAGCGTCGTCTTCCGTCTCAAAACGGAACAGACCGGCCACGGGACCAAACGTTTCCTCGGAAGCAATGCGCATGTCTGAGGTCACATTGGTCAAGACAGTCGGCTGGACGAAAGCAGCGGTTGCGCCTCCCACAGACCCGCCGACCAGCACCTTAGCTCCCTTTTGAACAGCGTCCTGGACATGCGACTCGGCCTTGTCAGCCGCTCGAGAGTGGATGAGTGGACCGTGTGTTGTTCCCTTGACGGAACCGTCGCCCACAACAAAGTCGTTGCGAACCCGCTCAGCGAGCCGGGCCGCAAACTTGTCATACACACCGGCCTGGATGTACAGCCGGTTGGCACACACACACGTCTGGCCGGAGGCACGGAACTTGCTGATCAGAGCACCCTCAACAGCCGCCTCGAGGTCGGCATCGTCAAACACGATGAAGGGAGCATTGCCGCCAAGCTCGAGCGACACTGTTTTGAGCGTACCACCGGGCGTGTTGCCAGCACACTGCTGCATCAACAGCTTGCCCACCGCCGTCGAGCCCGTAAACGAGACCTTGTGCACAAGTGGCGACGATGTTAAGCAAGCACCAATGGCGGGTGTGTTGGCCGTGCTAGCTGTCACGACATTCAATGCACCGCGTGGCATACCAGCCCGCCGGGCCAGCTCGACCAATGCATTGGCCGTGAAGGGTGTCTCGCCGGCGGGTTTGATAATGGCCGTGCATCCGGCAGCGAGTGCCGCCCCGGCTTTGCGCGTAATCATGGCCGCCGGGAAGTTCCATGGTGTGATCAAAGCACAAACACCAACAGGCTCGCGGACCGTCACGACCTGACTGGTACCGGGGCGATTGGCCGCAGGGACAGTGTCGCCGTACACACGAGGCGCCTCTTCGCTGAACCACTCGAGAAAGCTGGCGGCATAGACGACCTCACCGCGGGCTTCCGCCAGAGGCTTGCCCATTTCGGCTGTCAGAATCACGGCCAAGTCGTCGGCATTGGCCATGACCAGATCGTACCAGCGGCGCAGCAACCGGGCACGCTCGCGGGGCGGAGTGTCGCGGAAGCTGGGAAAAGCATGGTGGGCGGCGTTGATGGCGCGAGTCGCTTCGGCCACAGAAAAGTCGGGGCAGGAACCAATGCGCTGGTCGTTGGCCGGGTTGAGAACGTCAAAGGTCTTGCCAGACGCGGCCGTTACCCAGGCGCCGTCAATGTGGCCCTTTTCGATGAAAAGAGAGGCATCTTTGAGCTGGATGTGTAAGTAAGTTGATTTCTTTTGATTTTCGGTCGACTTCGACTGACTCACCTTTGACAAAACAGGATGTGTAGACATTGTGGCAGTTTGTTTGATTCAATTCTAGTTGAACTTCCAGCCAGCCGCATATTCTGCTGAGACGCCCGTATTTACTTTCTACGAGACCTTTTCTGACTTACACGAGAGTGATGACAAACACCTGTCCCACAATAGCTTCACTCGGCACCATCGGCCTTCGGAGCATACTCGTCCTCAGTGGAGTCTTTGGAGATGATTCCCGTGAGAAATCCAACATGCATGACTGCCTGCAGCTAATTATCTTGGCTGCCAATGGTCTACAGTCTGGATTCACGACAATTCAAACAATTCCCCGCAGTGTCACCCTCCCATTTTGGCGCCGTTTTTGTTGTTTTAGTTCGTCGACCATCCGCCTAACTCCCCGATCTCCCCGATACGACAGGGCTTACCCACGCGGTCGTCTCCGCCATCCCCGCGCTACGATCTCCATACAACAAAAGGCAGGCAAAAAGGTTGTATCGCAGCAGTTCTCTAATTGATTTCTATTCACTTTTAATAAATCCTTTCCGAACTCCGGCATAAAAGCGAAGAGGCCGAGACCGAGTCGGCGACATACTTACCATCGCAAGTCGACTGCTTACGGCCCCCTCCGCAGTCTAATAATACATCAGCCACTCGCCCGATTCGTTTTCGTCGAGTGCCTGGGAGGACATATCGAAATCGTCGCCAAATAGGTTGTCTCTGACAGGGTGGACATGTCCAAGATGGCTAAGCACATCAGGGTCATCTTCATTGGTGTTGTTCACAACACCGCCATCAACAATCGTGCTGTCCTCGTCGTCCAGAAGACGGTCCGGCAGCATCATGGACCCAAATCCTAGTCCCATACCCAGTCCACTCATGTTCATGCTCATGCTGTTGTCACCAAAGTCCTCCCCTCCAATCATGATGCTGTCGCCTGCCATGTCCGTCAAGATGCGTGAACATTCGTCCTGCTGGTCCTCGTCGCCCTGCAAAGTGTGAAGGCTCGACATTTTCGACTGAAGTTCCGTTTTCAGTTGAGCCACTGTCTGTCGTGGGCCTGTATGCGTGCCGTCGGCAATTGCGTCTACCACGGTCTGCTTGATAATATCAAAGGCGTCCCGGTACTTGCGCGCACCAGGCCATCTCTCGGTAATGACAAACAAGACGATGGAGCAGGCATAAATGTCATTGCTCGTGCTGCTCTTACTGATCAAAGACGGGTCGACCCATGCACAATAAATGAGGGTCAAGCCGGCCATGAAGACGGACTGCAGACCCATCAGCGAGTACCCGACAGTCATGTGCTGGTGCAGGTGCTTGTACGTCCGGCAGACGCCGCCGCAGGCTTCGGCACATGCTTGGAGGTAGCGGGCGGGGACGTCTGGCCGGGACACTTGAGGGTACAATAGCAAGCGGACAGAGGCATAGTAGTAGACCATGTACCGCTCGTCTTCTTTAGGTGGAGTGATGGGCGCCGAGAAGTCTGTGTTGACTGGCGTTCTTTGTGGGATATCTCTCTTCCAGGCGTCGAGCTGTTCGAGGAACGCATCAATCTCGGCGTCCGTCACTTCCACATTGCGGTCCACGCGGTAAATATTCTGCTGGATGTTGGACTCAATGATGCGCAGTTTTGTCAAGTGGATAAAGGGAGAGAGAGTTGTTGTGCGACGGCGAGAACTTTCGGGCTGCCTTGCCCATGCTGCCAGTCCTGCATCCGTGGCAGCTTCGTCCACTTCGAGCGGTAGAGGCACGTCAATGTCTCGATCTGATATCGTGAATGGCCGGCCCAGTGTGATGGACACTTGCCGGTCCAGGTTGTAGCACGACCAGAACAGTCGTTTTGTGAGCTCATGCATCAGTCTGGGCCGGTGTGCATCGGCCTGTTGCATCGCTGCCGTCCGTCTGTGCAAGCCCAAGTCGACGGCAATCCGCATCGCCAGACCGACATAGGTCCACGCACCAGGACCCTGGGGTGCTCTAAGACAATGGATGGCCAGCAACATCAGCGTCTGCACAGACCGCACATCGTGCAACTGCAGTATGGCATCGAGTAGTTTCAGGGCGGCCGTGTGGTGGTGTTCCGGAAAGAACCGGCCGGCTTCCACGCCCGTCGTCTCCAAGAAACGGCCGCCGATAGCGTACACCAAATGGAGGACACATACTTCATAAGCACTCGTTAGTCCACCAGCCCTTCTAGCGTGTAGGTCTCGCAGGGCCGGTGAGTGTAGGATGGGAAAGGCCGTCGAAGCATGTGTCAAGTACCCAGCGAGCATGCGGTCCGCGGTGGGAGGAGGGATGTGGGAGAACGCGTGAGGGTCAAAGTGGTCCACAGACAAGCCGAATGTGTCTTCAGCCTCAACGCCTCCGTCCCCATCTCGCAGGTGCGCTTTGACACTGCTAATCTTGCTCGACGCGCGCATCGAGTTCTTGCCCTTGACCATCGATCCTACCAGCCGGCCCATGGTGATGTGCGATGTCGCGCCCATGTAGCCGCCGTTGGCTGCCAGCGAGAGATCGCGCAGGATCGTTATCATGGAGTCGACGTCTGGTGTCGAAGGGCCATCAAGGTCGTTGTCGTCGTGGATGTCGGGGTCAACATCGCCGTCGGCGTCGGCGTCGGCATCTTCCGAGCTGGAGATCTCAACACCGTTACTCGAGGGAGGTCGTTTGTCGGTGGAGGAGGCAGTCGACTTGGTTTCTGATGCCTTTGTTGTTGTTATTGCTGTTGCCTCCTTCGTCGATTGCTCCTTGTTGACCGCCTCGACCGGCAAGTACTGCCAGTGGTCCGTCCCGACATCCCGCCGGCCCGTCTCTGTCAAATAGCTTTCCAAATCGGCCACCCGCTTCTCGAGTGCCTTGACGTACCGCGCTTTACCAAAGGGCATGTATTTGGACGGCAAAACGTAGGCACACGCTGCGCCTTGTGCATCGCACTTGGCACAGCTCGGCCGCACGCCGTCGCATTTTTGCTTGCGGGCCTTGCATCGCTGACAAGCCAAGGCGACACGGGCACGCCGGCTTTCCGACGCGTTGCCAGACTGGCTGCCGCCTGAGGGGGTCTCGCCGGTTGTGGCGTGTGTAATCTGCCAGCTCTGAAAGGCGTCCTTGAGGGCGGGGTGGGAAGTCATTTTGGGAGTTTGTCGTGATATGATAGAATTGAACGCGTCTGAATAGTGGACTGCTATGTCAACATCATTCGATCATGATGATGTATCATGCCATGTCAAAAGAATACTCGTAAACATCAACATTTACAGCCTGGTAGGAATCCCCCACGTCCCTCGATGCTTATCGCAGGCATCTACGTTGCAGCGAAAGAGCCGGAAGACGGCCAGATAGCCGATGTTATCAGTCACCAGAGTGTATCAGATATCAATTTGGCACAATCTGACACTAACAAATGATGACACACTTCTAGAGCCGTGGCCATCCCAGCCAAATGGTAAAATAGCACGAATAAATGCCCAAGACGACCGCTAAACGGCCACTAAGATACAAGATACCACCAAGATAACCAAGGATGAGCCGTCGAGGCTAATTCGGCACCAGAACCAATAGTACAAAACGTGGTCAAGAATGGCCGATGGTCGTTGTTGAAGATGGGTGGAGACAATAGATAAGAGATGCTGTGCGGATAGACGGAAAGAAATGTCGGGTGTTGAACTGCACTCCATTTTTGACAGAATTTTCAAACATAACTACGGTGCCTCTGGTGCTTCACAATTTGTTTTATTGTGGATATTTACGTGAAATAATTACGTGACATTGTACAGTTGCAGACCACTTACTTAATAGGCCACCATTGTGCTCAGCCCGTCCGTCTCGCGGTCAAAGTTCTTGTGCTGGGCAATGCTCTCAAAGAAGGTGGTGACAAACTCCTTACTAGACGATGGCGCCGTCACGACACCGTAGCTCTGGGCCAGCTCGCCACCCGCCTCGACCGTCGACAGCTGGATGCTGGGCACGCCGTGCAGAGCCTCTTGCACCAGGGCAATGCCCTCGCCGGCCGCGCCAATGGCTTTGAGGTGGCCGAACGCCTCGCGCAGCCAGTGCAGCACCCGGCCCTTGACCTTGGGCTGGATCAGCGCCTCGATGGACGCCTTGCCGCCGGGCACAAAGACGGCATCCACCATGGTCGACCGGAAGCCCTCCAAGTGATGGTCGGGCGTTATGGTCGAGGTGCGCATGGTGCCGGATCCCTTGATGGGGCTGCGCTTGGTGCCAATGAGGATGGGCACACCGCCGGCGGCTGTGAGGGAGGATTTGATGAGGTCGACGGCCGCCGGGTCGAAGCCGTCGCCAATAAGAATGGCTACGCGGCGTCCTGCGACGGTCGGCGTCTGCGGCAAAAAGTCAAACTGCGATAGCCCGGGCGCCTTTTGACCCTGGTTGGTGCTCACACTGCCCTCGCCGTCCGACGCCTCTTTGGCCTCGCCGCCGACCATCTCCGCCACCGTTTGGGCGAGTGTCGAGTCGATCTGGGCCAGCCGCGTCACGATCCGCTCGTAGACCACCGGGTCGTCGCAGTGGTCCAGCTCAAACGCCAGGGCGTTCTGCAGATGGGTCTGCTCCACCGCCGACAGGCTGTTGTAGAACAGCTGGGCCTGCCGCACATGCTCGCGGAACTTGGGCGTCAGCGTGCGCGCCTTGATTCCGGCGGCCTTGGCCGCGTAGTCGGTGTACACCTGCGCATCTTTGGTCGATGCAGCCGCCGGCGGGTGCGCATTGTGCCGGTTCGGCCAGTAGTTGACGTTGCCTTTGGTAATTTTGTGCCGCAGCGCACCGTCCCGGTTGAAGTTCATGACGGGACACACGGGACGGTTGATGGGCAGCTCTTCCCAGTTGATGCCAAGCCGGCTGATTTGCGTGTCAAAGTAGGAAAAGTTGCGGCCCTGCAGCAACGGGTCGTCACTGAAGCCAATGCCGGGCACGACATGGCTCGTGCAGAATGCGGCCTGCTCGGTCTGTGTAAAGAACTCGTCGACGTTGCGGTTCAGCTCAAACTCGGCAAAGTAGCGCACGGGCACCAGATCCTCGGGCCAGACTTTGGTGGCGTCCAGAATGTCAAAGTCAAAGCTGTGTTCGTCGGCCTCGGACACCACCTGCACGCCAAACTTCCACTTGGGGAAGACGCCGTTGTCAATGGCCTCCATCAAGTCTTTGCGATGGAAGTCTGGGTCCTGGCCGGCCAGCTTCAGCGCCTCGTCCCACACCAGCGAGTGCACGCCCAGCGCCGGCGTCGAGTGGAACTTGACAAACACACGCTCACCCTTGGCATTCACGAGGGTGAACGTGTTGACACCGAACCCTTGCATCATCCGGTACGAACGCGGGATCGCCCGGTCCGACATGGCCCACATAAACATGTGCGTCGCCTCGGGGTGCATAAACATAAAGTCCCAAAAGTTGTTGTGGGCCGACTGCGCCTGCGGCACCTCGTTGTGCGGCTCCGGCTTGCCGGCATGGATGACGTCGGGGAACTTGAGCGCGTCCTGGATAAAGAAGACGGGAATGTTGTTGCCCACCAGATCCCAGATGCCTTCTTCCGTGTAGAATTTGATGGCAAAACCGCGAACATCCCGCACCGTGTCGGCACTGCCGCGGCTGCCGAGGACGGTCGAGAAGCGCACAAAGATGGGCGTCTCTCGCTGCGTGTCTGTGAGCACCGCCGCCTTGGTCAAGTCGGACAGGCTGTCCGTCACGCGGAACGTGCCAAACGCACCTGTACCACGGGCATGTACAACCCGCTCCGGGATGCGCTCGTGGTCGAACCGGTGGATCTTTTCGCGGGCATACGGATCCTCCAACAGGCTGGGGCCCACGCGGCCGTTCTCGTTGTCAACAACACGCAGCCAATGGTCATTGTCGGGGAAATGCACGCCGTAGTCCGACGTCAGCTTGGCCGACTCGCTGATCTCGTGCGTGTCCTTGGCCATGTCGTCAAATTTGGCGCTGGCGGACGTCATGATGGCTGTTGATGGTCAGTGGTGGATGAATTGAGAGCAATCTGGTTTTTTTCTCTTTATTGCAATGGCAAACGATGATTGCCTATCAATTGGATGAACTAGATGATAAAGTTTTTGAGGGAGGATTTGCTTAACCTCAATAACCTCATTGCATCTTATATCTGGCTCTCTGGTTGCATGTTTTTTCGCCTCCCATGGCATAAAAGCTCATTCAAATTGCTGCATTTCTACTCGCTGGCAAAGTGCTCGGTACTTATTCCTGAGTGACCATCTGTCGACAGTTCATGACGTCGTCGGGTCTAGATGCCCACTAGGATGCAACGCACTGACGTCCATGACCAGCAAGGGATATCGAGGCAGTATCGAAAGGGATGCCAAAAGAATACAGAAATGGCCGCCTCGGACAATTTGCTACGAATCCATCTCGATCGACGCAGCTGTGGGCCATTCGGGGCCATTCTCACCGTTACGCTGCAACCATTGAACATGTCCATGACGTGTAGTTGTGGTCCTAGCTCTTTGTTGTGGAAAGAGGCGAATTGAGCTGTTGGTGGGGAGCTGTATGTGGGTGAAAGTCAGGATCGGACCAATCAAAACGCACCAATTCAGGCACGATGCACTGTGTCTATCGTTCTCATCATGGACCTCAATCTGGCCGGACATTTATCTCCACGGCTAGTCAACGGATTCGTTTGTAATTCTATATGCGGAGTATGGAATTTATCTGTGATTTTTGGTTCGCGGTAGTTGTATTTTTTCTCTATTTTTCTTTATTTCTCTTCATTTCTCTTTGTCTATAAAAAAAATAAAAATCCCCAAAAAATCCCCAAACATATCTGGTAAGAAATAATGATGTTGAAACTGCAGCCAGCAGGGCCGCGATCATGTCCGTGGCTAACATGGCATCATCCTTCCTCTTCCGTGTCCAAACGCACAGCTTGAAGACCAATACTGGTACAAGAAGGGTGGTGGGAAAAAATCCATTTGGCATACGGGCGACTCAGATCGGCTCGTAGTATCTATGAAGTTTTTACCTTTTACACTTACATTTATAGTCTACAAGTCAGGCTCCATACATAAAGAACTTGGTAAATTTATCGAAAATACCTTGTTCGACTTGATCCAAACTTGACCGCCGTCCGTCAAGGTCTCTCAATCTCACTTTTTATAGACAAGAAATTGCAATTGCTTGTATTTTTCTTACACTCTACGTCTGCCCGTTTCATTGGGGTAAATTACTGGATTGGGCGTATTTAGAATACGAAGAAATGATCAGCCTTTCGAAGAATGGCCAGGGTAAACGGTATCCCGTTTTTGGAGATTTGGCCAGTGAAGCTCCTTTCTACGTCCCTTTGAAAGAAGAAGATGTATATGTTCTAGATCGTTAAGGCTAAGAAGCGTACGATGAATTTACTGTTTTGTCCAATGTATTATAAGAGAGTTGGTCGTGTGAGCATGTACTGCATCGGCATAAAGCGTGAAATACTGCTCTGTTATGCCGTTTACTTTTCCAGGGCATTGTTTTCGTTCGTAGAGAACGCTGTTCATCCTGAAGTTGCCCATCCCCATGATGTACAATCCCCGTCCAGATCCAGGAAGAACACCGGACAAGACGACGTGAAGCGCCCTGGGAGGTCTGTTGCTGTGTGACCTGTCACGTGCTAAACTCCTGTCTGCTTCCTATCCATTGCCACGAAAGTTTATCTTGTTATGTTGCTCTGACCAATGGGGCCGTTTCTTGTGATATCGAACTGCCCGAACTGTACAATAGCCCACGACGTCCAATAACAGCCGGTGGCATGATATGTTTTATGGCGCGGGGTCGTGAACTTGTCTGCTGCTGTGCCGCAGACGTGGAGTCAAATACTTAAATACTTGACTGGGAGAATGTCCGCCAAGAAATGCCTGGTAGCGAGCAATGCTTTTTTTGAGGAAGCTACGTCGTACATCATTCATATATACTTCTCCGGTACACGCGTTCGATTCAAACTAGACGTTGGATATCACGGTTATGGCATCGACGAGCGGGTTCCTCGACGACCCGAGGTTTAGTCAAACGTTCGAGATACCTCCGAATCCAGCAGAGGGA
The DNA here is from genome assembly GCA_016097105.2 of Sporothrix variecibatus. NCBI lineage: Eukaryota > Fungi > Ascomycota > Sordariomycetes > Ophiostomatales > Ophiostomataceae > Sporothrix > Sporothrix variecibatus. Next base: position 4,496,535 of record JADMNI010000001.1, on the reverse strand, counting down.
CGGGCCAGCCCTTTTCGGGTCAAATATGCCGACTATGGCTATCGCAACGAGGCCCATCCCGAAGAGGAGAATGTTTTTCTCTTTTTCAGCTCGATGGTTGGTTCTCGCCTGGTCCACGTTGCCAAGGATGAGATTGCCAAAAAGCATAAAGTTCGCATCCTGAACCCGGACCGCCCTGGCTTTGGGGGCACCGACGGCATCGAGGTGGAGCAAGTCATGGAGACTTGGCGAGGTACGTGAATAAGAATCACTTCACGCCTAGTTTAGTCGTCGTCTACTTTGCCGTATTTACCTTCACAGAAACGATTGTAGCGCTGCTCAAGCATCTCCGGATCAGCCACGTTTCCGTCGGTTGCCATAGCGGCGGAACGATCTTTGCCCTAGATCTTCTCCTCCACCATCCCGAGGTGATGGACCCCAACAAGAAGGCATTCCTTGCCATTGGCGCACCGTGGATCCTGCCCTCGCACACAAGCTCGACAATGATGGCGGCCGCGCAGTCTCTTCCCTCGAGCATACTCAAACACACCGACAAGGTGGCGCGACTCATCAACAACCACATCGGTCCCACCGTGGGCTTCTGCTTTTGGCTCGGCTCGGCTGTTGTCGCAAAAGTCACGCCCAAGACGTCACGGGAACGACTTACAAAGGCAGACAGTAAAGAGAGTAATCCCGCGGAAATGGAAAGGGAGGGCGCCAAGCTCGAAGACGACCTGTGGCCGAAGATTATTCAGCGAATATACGCCGAAGGTGTCCAGGGGATCTCGTCCGATGCATTGCTGTTCCTCCAAAAAACAAGAGGAACGAATGCCCAGTCCAACTCCGGATGGGGCGACTGGGTGACTACGATGCCCTTGTGCCGCGCCTGGCAGAGACTCTTCGCGCGTCGGGGAGACGACTACCTGTTGAGGTGTTCTATGCAGAGGACGATGCGTTGATCGGCGGCGGGGGCACAAAAGGCCCGCAGGTGAGTTGTTTCCTTGCGATGTGACGGAAACCTCGTCCTTGCGTTTACTAACGTGTTTTACATTTACATTTAGTGGTTTGATCAGTGCTGGGAGGCTGCGAAGCGAGACCATACTATTGACTACAGAAGCACGATCGTAAAAGGTGCAGACCATGATGGGATATGGAGCTTGCGATGGGAGGCTGTGAAGAACGTGTTTGAGTTGATTGGTTCATCTGGGGAGGAAACAGGGTCATAGATATCTTACTTGGGCCTCAGTATTAAGATAACCTCGTCCTTACGTTTACTAACCTGTTTTACACATTATGTCGAGAAAGCGCTGTTGTAGTCGCATATTCCACCGTCTATTATCTAGGGCTATCATCTATATTACCAGTTCAAGTCAAGACTTGACCGTTCTGTTGTCTGCTATCTACTCCTCTCCTCTCCTCGTACACAATTATCCAATCTGCCACGCATCATCTAAACCTCCGACGGAAGCACCTCGCTCGTCACACCACCCTTGTCGTCCACCTTGGTCTTGTTGTCAATGCTGCTCGATTCTTCCACAGGGTCCTCGACGCCCTGGATAATGCTGTCGTCCATGGTCTGCATGATGCGGTTACCGGGCGGCGGGAAGATGGTGCTGATGGCAAAGAAGAGGACGAGCGCCGACGAGTAGCCGAAGAAGTAGGTGCACTGGAAGAAGTGGAAGACGCCCGCAGGAATCTTGACGGACGGGTTGACCGAGTTGATGAAGCCGGGCAGGGAGGGCGCGATGCAGGCAAAGAAGACCAAAAAGGCCTTCCAGTTGAGACCGAAATGGTACCAGAAGATGCCGTCGCGCTTGTAGAGGTCCGGGATCTTGAGCTTGCGGCGGCGGACGAGCCAGAAGTCAGAGACCAGAATGGCCGTCATGGGCGCGATAAAGACGCCAAAGGAGCCAATAACACTCAAAAACGTGGTGGCCTGGGTCAAGAAGCGCCAGGGCTGGATGACGAGACCAACGACAGAAACAATGAGACCGCCGCGGCGCAGCGTGATGAAGCGCGGCAGAGAACCTGCCAGATCCATACCGGTGGAGACACAGTTCTGGGTCATGTTGACAAAGATCTGGCTGCCCAGGAAGCCAAGGCCCAGGAAGAAGGTGCCGGCACGGCAGGCCGAAGTGTACTGGACGTTCTGGACGTAGGCCAGGAGGACAAGCGGGTTCCACTCGAGGACACCGTAGAGCTCATAGGTAGCCGAAGTAACGAGCACACCGATGAGGGCTCCAATGGTCAGCGAAATAGGCTGGGCAATGACCATGCCGACACGGGGGGCCATGGGCGTCTTGGTGAAACGCGTCCAATCCGACAAACGAACCGAGCCACCCGTGTAGGCACCGGCGACCTGGGAGATACCCTGGACAAAAGCGTAGCGGCCAGCCAGAGGGGTGATGTTGATGGAGGGGGAGACCAGGTTACCAGGACCGCCGTTGGCGTGCAGAGCCCAGCCCAGAAGACCGGCAAAGCAGACACAGGTGATGCCAAACACGGGCAGCAACAGACGGCCCAGCTTGTGAGGAGGCACCATCACAACGGGCGTCGAGATAGCCATGTAGACCAGGAAGCCGATGAGGTAGGGAGTCGTAATGGCAGCGCTCTCGGGCAGCGTGTTGCGCATGTGCAGGAAGCTGGGCGAGAGGGCGTTCAAGATCAAGACGATAGCCTGGCCGCCATAGTAGGACTGGATGCCAAAGTAGATGAGCGACTGGACGCACGAGAGGGCGATGCACAGGTACGATCCGTAAAGACCCCAAGTGGCGCGGCCCATCATCGTGTAACCAATGTAGTGGATGCGGCCGGCTTCGCCACAGAGGAAGGCGGTGAGGGACGCAAACGAGGCACCCAGCAAGACAGCACCCATGGCCTGGCCGGCCGTGAGGCCAATGGCCACAAGAGAACTGCCCAGAGTATAAGCACTGAGACAGATACCGGCAGTGAACCAATAGGCAAAGAAGTCGTGCCAGCGGTAGGTGCGTTCCGCGGGGATAATAGGGTAAATATCACGGTTACCCCAGCGCTGTGGTGCGTAGCAGGCAGATATCAGTAAAGAGTAGAACAGAACAAAAAAGAATGTGCATTGTGCATTGTGTATGGAATACTCACACTCGGCGGGAGCTCCGAGTACGCCTCGCCCTTGTGCTTCACCTCGATGAGCTTGATAAGGCGATCCATGATGGAGGTCTTTGTTGTCGATGAGGGATGATCTGACGGTGAGTCGATGTGTGGAGATGAGGTTGGAGGATGGTGTGAGATGCAAGGTGAGTCGAAAGGTGAATCGAAAGAGGAGCCCACGTTGTGTTTATACTCTGTGTCGTGCGTCTGGTCTAGACTCTTTTCTGTCTGTGTCCTGTCGATACTTGTTGATCCGCATCCACATGGCACGCAGCCTCGCGAGGATTTATACATGCAGGCGGCGTTATCTTGACAACAGCCTGCATCTGCACGATACACCGGATAGTCTGGAGCAGTGCTGTCTCTCGCGTCGTCGTCTATCTTGGCAGCCACGTTCTCTCCAAGCCTAGACACAGGAAAGTAAGACCGGTCTTCCGCCGATGCAGGGCTGGACCGTGCCATCGGGAGTCTGTCTGTCGTCGACGAGCAAGAGGGTGTTTTTTTTTTCTTTTTTTGGGTAGAGTGTGTCTGAGAGTGCAGATAAAGATAGGCTCTAACTAGATTCAGACGCGGAGATCAAACAGAAGCCGACGAGGCTGCAGATAATATAGACGAACGGATTCTGAAATGGGTAGCATTCTCAAAGAAAAGAAGGCAACGATCATCACTTTCAGAAAGAGGGACGATGATAACGGCTGCTTGACAACCTCCGGGTGGATACTCTATCTGTATCGAATGGCTAGGTATCTGCGTATCTCTGGCGTTTTTCGACTTTGCCTCTTATTTCCTGGTGGCGTCCGTTGGCGTGGTTTTTCCTAATCCTTGTCGTCGGTAGGAAGTTTCACTAGCTTCCGTCGCCGCATCTCTCGACGCTTTTGGCTTGCAAACCCTCTATAAATGATGCACGCGACTTTCGATAAGTCGATAAGAGATTGTGAAATTGATTAAGGTATCGATAGAGCTATCACAATCGAGAGTGTATATTCTTGTTGACTTTTTTGTTCACGTTCAATTTTGTTTTCTTCCCTCCTCCATCTTCATTTTTACTTATATCGTTTTTGTCCACTATCCTCACATCATCATGGCTACCGACACTCCTGCCGTCGAGGCCGTCGCCTCGACCACTGCGGCTCCCACCTCAGAGAAGCCTCTCAAGATGATCAAGCTCTGCATCCTTGATCTCCCCTGCGCGTCCTGCTACATGTCCTCGGGCCAGTGGCGCTCCGGCAAAGACTTTTCGCGCCAGAAAGACCGTCTCCCTTACTATTTGGACCTCGCCCGCACGGCCGAGGAGGGCAAGCTCAGCGCCGTCTTCTTCGCTGACTGGTACAATGGCTTCGAGATTTACCAAAAGTCGCTCGACCCGATGCTGTCTGCCGGCCACCAGGTCGCCCACATGGACCCCATCCCGATCCTGTCGGCCATGGCTGCCGTGACCAAGAGCGTTGCCTTTGCCGCCACAGCAAGCACTAGCTATGTCAACCCGTACATTCTGGCCCGCCAGTTCTCGACGTTGGACCATCTCACGGAGGGACGTGTCGGCTGGAACATTGTTACATCGTGGAGCAAGGCTGTGGCCAATGCTCTGGGCCAGACTGATGAAGTGCCCCATGACGAGCGTTACACGCAGGCCGACGAGTACATGGACGTCGTCTACAAGCTGTGGGAGAGCTCATGGTCGGACGATGCAGCCGTCTGGGACGCCGAGAAGAATTTGGCCTACGACCCGGCCCGCATCAAGCGCATCGAACACGCCGGCAAGTACCACCAAATGGCCGGTCGCAGCCAGGTCCACCCATCCCCTCAGCGTACCCCTGTCCTCTTTCAGGCGGGTACGTCCCGGGCTGGTGCCTCTTTTGCCTCCAAGCATGCCGAGGTCATGTTCCTGAACACGGCCACGCCCGCTGCCACGGCCAAGTTTGTGAAGGCTGCCCGTGCCCAGGCAGAAGCCAACGGCCGTGACCCGGCCTCGCTCAAATTCTTCCCGGCCATCTGCCCCATCATCGGCCGCACCGCCGAAGAGGCCCGCGAAAAGTACGAGACGGCCCTCAAGTACGCCAACCCAATTGCCGGTCTGGGCCAGTTCTCGGGCTATGCGGGCATTGACATGAGCGAGTTTCCCCTCGACGAGCCCTTGGAGCTGTCTTCACGTCCCGGTGTGTCGGCCATTGTGTCGACATTTAATGCGCTGGACGACCTCCAGGAAGAGGGCGCGACGGGTACCACCGAAACAAAAGAAAAGCTGCCCTGGACGCCGCGTCGCATCGGCATGCGTCTGGCCATGGGCGGACTGCACCCGCAGCCGATGGGCACGGCCTCGGAAGTGGCCGATGTGTTTGAGAAGTGGGTGCGCGAAGCCGACGTCGATGGCTTCAACATTGGCCTGATTACCAACCCGCAGAGCAGTCGCGACATCGTGGAGCTACTGGTGCCCGAGCTGCAGCGTCGCGGTCTGTTCTGGCTGGACTATGATGTGCCTGGTGGTACGTTCCGGGAGAACCTCATGGGTGCAGGCCAGAGCCGGCTGCGGGATGACCATTACGGCCACTCGTTTGTCTACGGAAACGGTAAAGAGAAGATGGAGCCTGTTGCCAAGGGGGAAGAGAAGACTGAAGTCAAGGAGACGCCGGAAGTGAAGACCAACGGCGAGGTCAAAGCCACGGTTAACGACAAGATCAGCGGCACGACGACCGTAAAGGAGGTGGCAGTGGAGGCCAAGTAGGCAGAAGTGGTGAAAATCATATCCATAACATGTACACAAATCAAATAAAAACGAACAAAATTGAATAAAACAAATTACTGAGTAAACCATGACCGACTTGACAATGATTATCTGGTGATGGTCGCTCCTTCCTCGTCGAGTCGCTATTTGCACAGCTCTATTTTGACTGCACTTGCCGTTTCCGGCCCATGGCTCCTCTACGTGTAAGTTGATTGGTCAGACGTCAACGCTAGCGCGCGATAGCAAACCGCAGTGTGAATTAGTGGGTCCTGCCTCCAGAAGACTTAAAGGCTGCTGGAAATAGCCTGGACAAGACAAGTCTGGATGGCCTCACTGATAAGCCCTACATCTTCAGGGTAGGACAAAGACCCTGACCATGAACTGGACTAAGAATTCTCTCTTCAGTAGCGTAGTCCTTATCATCAAGATAAAGGCTACAATTTAAGGAGGCGACATTGTCTTCAGGAAGTCAAGATGTTGCCGTTGAAGATCTAGAGTTTGACGAGGATATTGTTCCTGCGTTTTTGAAGCTTCACGATCCCGAGTATCTGGTTGACCATCTCGTCGACGGCAGTATTATTGGCGACTGGCAGCTAAGCTGTCATTATTTGTCCATATCCCGGCACATTATACGTTCCCAACCACCGGCTTTTCCACTCCGAACATGACCCGCCGCCCCTCACGCTAGTCTATCGTTATCGATGCACAATGTGTACGACGTATTATTATCGATATCGTTCGCTCTATCGCAATCAAGGTAGCAGCCGGCACGGCATTGTCTTCCGACGCCGCATAGAGAAAGCAAGAGTCGCTCCAGACGTCGTATCGTGGCAGACTTCCGACTAATCGGCAGCTTTATCCAAGAGTGCACCGAGAGCTATCAATATTGATATACTCTGTCACAAATCTCGAGCTCCTTTCGAACGCCACCAGAATTCGAACAGCATCACGACACCACCTTTACACACCATGACAGACACAACAGTACACACGACCCGTTGGGGCATTCTGGGTAAGTCCACATACTCCTTCTCAAAGCTTCTCATGGTTACTAACTTTGTCTTTAGCCACCGGATGGATGGCTTCCGTCTTTGTCAAGGACCTGCTGAGCGATCCAGCCATTCGAGGCGTCGCTGATGTCCGCCACGAGGTCGTCGCCGTTGCGTCGTCGACATCAGCCGAACGTGCCCAGAAGTTCATCGACGAGCATGGGGAAGTAATCAAGACGACGGCCAAAGCCTATGGGTCGTATGCCGACCTCGTGGCCGACCCCAACGTCGACATTGTCTACGTCGCCACGCCGCACTCACACCACTATCAGAATGCAATGTTGGCACTCAAAGCTGGCAAGCCCGTGCTTGTCGAGAAGGCGTTTACGACAAATGCGACCCAAGCAAGAGAACTTGTGAAAGTCGCCCGTGAAAAGAACCTCTTCTTGATGGAGGCACTGTGGACACGGTACTTCCCACTGGCTGCCGAGGTCCGCGACGCCGTCGCTTCCGGCATGATTGGCGCTGTCCAGCGTGTCACGGCTGACTCGAGTTTTGGCGAGAATGCCGAGGCACTGTGGGGAACACAGAATCGGATCATCAATCTGGACCTGGCGGGTGGTGCCCTCTTGGATCTCGGCGTGTACGCCCTGGCCTGGGTGTTCCAGATCCTGTACCATTTGCAGCCAGCCCCGAGACAGCCGCCATCTGTCGCTTCATCCGTCATCAAGTACCCGTCGACTGGCGCAGACGAGCAGACGGCCGTCCTTCTTACGTTCCCCGTCGGACCCACCGTCGATTCTCAGAGCGAAGGCCAGAACAATGCGACGCAGGGTATCGCCACATGCGGCATCCGTGCCGGCATGGACCCCGACCAAAAGGGAACGGCCGGCGCGCCCATCCGCATCCAGGGCACCCACGGCGAGATCCAAGTGCTTGGCCCCACGTTCCGCCCGACAAAGTACCGTTTGATCCCCAAGCTGGACACGGAGACGGGCAAGCCGGTTGGACCACTCACAGAAGTCAAGGAAGTCGAGCACACTATCCCCGGTCCTGGTGAGAGAAACGGTGGTCACGGCATGTACTGGGAAGCCGACGAGGTCGCTCGGTGCTTGCGGGATGGCAAGCAGCAGAGTGCGACCATGGACTGGGAAGAGACGATTGTGATCATGGACGTGATGGATACAGTGCGGAAGCAGAATGGCATTGCGTACCCCAACTCGATCGAGACGACCGACTACCCGTTGGCGTTATAGGCGGGAGGGCAAATTGGTTGATGAGTCTAATTGGCGAGGAGAGAATGAAAAAATGGAAATCAAATTAAAACGAAATAGAGTATTAGAGACCTATCATACAGGCATATATAGCTTCAGTAACTATTGATATAAGACTAACTAGTCCTACATTCTACTCGCCCATATTGTGATCCGTCTTGGTCTTCTTCGTCTTGTCCGGCTTCGCCAGCGAGATGGAGACGGCCGGGTCCTTGGCAAACACACGCAGACCGACAACACAGACGGCGTTCCACGGCTGGTCGTCGTCTTGCTCGCGGTGTCTCCCGTCTGTTTTATTCTTGCAGTTTTTGCTGGCCTCCTCCTTTTCCCTGTTGTCTCGGTCGTCGATAAATGGCCATCCTTTCTTCGTCATTGCAGATCTGAGTTCGGCCACTGCCTCGTCCCCATCACTCTCGCTATCCAACAAATCATCACTGTCCTCAGCGTCGAGTTCGCTATCGGAGAAGCTTGGTTCAGGGAACGAGATAGGTTCCGGGCCGGGGTCTATATCCATATCCATCTTCTTCTCCATCATCAAGACGATCTTGTTTTTTTCGGCATCCTTCTGGTCTCTTTCATCGCTTCCATTTCCCGCTTCATCTTCTCTATTATCCTCCACCTCCTTCTCTTCGGTCGCTTTTGCCGCTTCATGTATCCTGTTCTGCCTCCTCAGTCTAAACTCTTCTTTGGCCAGCACCCACGCGACTCTGGCTTCTCTCAGCCGCTTTGCCTCGGCCTTTTGCCACTCCTTGCGAGCACGGACTCTCTGGATTCTGCGTGCCCGTCTCTCTTCCAGCTTTTTGTCCTCGTCGTCCACACCCACACCCTTGGCATGGGCTGCGTCGTACTGCTGTCCGACCTGTCGCAGCTTGTCCGGGTTCTCGTTGATAGTGAGCTTGACAACGGCCGCTTCCGACAGTCGGAGCTTGTCTCGCTTGGCCTTGACTTGCAGGCGGACAATGTACCGTCCAGCCACGGGTAGCATGACCTCACAGCTGATGGACCGTGTCTCGTTGGCATTAGGTGTGTGCACAATCGAGAGAGGGGCGCCGTCCGGTGCCTGCAGAACAAAGTGCAGTGTAAAGTCATACTGCCCTCGCAGTCCACGATAGTATCGTGTGTCCAGTTGGGAAAGGACGACAACCACCAGCCCGGGTTCCTTGACGTCCACAGCAAAGTGCGTCCCAGAGTAGCCTGCCACCCATCCAACATCGAGGCTGGTCCACTGCTGCACCACTGTCCACGATGCATCAAACAGCCGTGTCCGGTGCAGGAACCCAAACGTCTCCAGCATATCGGAGTAGGACATCCAGAAGACGCCGTCGTCCCCAAACGTATGGTTCAGTGTCTTGAGCCAGTATGGCGTCCACTCTTTGGCACCGTCCGCCCAGGGGCCGTGCCAGGCGCCCATATGTGTGTTTTCGCTGCGCTGGCCCCATGGGTTGCGGATCTTGACCAGTCTGACAGTCTCAGAACCGTCTTCGCTGGTAGCCTCGACTGCCTGCAAGACCGAGTAGCAGTGGTTCACCGTCAAGCCGTTGTGGTTCGCCAGGTAGCAGCCGCAGCCCATTACCGACAGACCAAATACAAAGTCTCCTTTTAGGCTTGAGTCCTCGCTGCGCTCGCTGTCGGTTGGCATCACCGTCTGGCAGTTGTTATCGCTTCCACCAGCCAACTCTTGCCACAACCGCTCCTTGTCCAACACCCGGTTCGCCACCACCGTTGTGCTCACACCGCCCGTCAAGTCCTCCATGCCTTCGCTGCACCATCCTCCAGACAGCGCGCCATAGTCGCCGTGCAGCTTCGCAAATGCCTTTTCTAGGAGTGGCAGCCATGTTTCGTTGGCATCGGCACACCGTGCAAACGACAGTGCCTCGCTGCCACGCTGGAACCGTTGTCGGTGGTCCCGTGCTCGTTGACCGGATGCGTCGTACTTTTCCGCACAGAAATCGGCGTGGTGCAAGTAAAGGTTGTCGTCCACTACCACAGGCGTCCACTGTCCGTCACGAACAAACACGAATCCATAAACACCACACGTCTCGTCGCGGGCGACACAGACGCGTTGCATCAAGTCCGTGCGGTGGGCCATGGTGGCCACAGCGGCGATCCACCAGCAGTCGCCCACGCGGCCTTGCTGTACGTCAGAAGCAGCAAAGTCTTTGTCCTCGCTGCGCTCGACGTCACCGTCGCGGCTCTTCTCCTCATTCTGCTCGCTTCGCTCACGCCGTTTGGTCGGCTTGACAAAGACTGGCTTCTCAAAGATCCAGTCCACTCTGTGCACGGCGGGTGGCGTATGCATCGGCTGCATGGCGTCTTCTTCGCCGCCATGGGCCACCAGCCGTCGAAACAGTCCCGCAGACAGTTTTTGTTGGGGTCCTCCTCAAGGTTAAACTCGGGATCTGTAAACTTTTCGTTGGTGCGGTAGCACTCGCTGACGATGCGGGCGACGGCGGTACGGCAAGCGGCAGCTGCTGTCTCATACGAGGCGCTAGCCGAGGGAGATGTGTGGACCTTTGGCGTCGACGGAGCAGACACGGCGGCCCAGGACGAGCTCGATGTAGGCGTGCTCACACCGGACGTTGTTTCTGACGGCCAACCCATCACATCCCCGGGCCTGTGTAGTCCGAGTTGTTCGTACAGTCGTTGCGGAAAGATGGAGGTGATCTTGCCTGGCTTGCGTGCTTGAAAGGCTGACCAGAAATCGGCCATATTTTTTTGTGGTGACTTGTTTCGACGTTTCTTTTTGTTGCCGCCATGGATGGTTGTGGCCGTCGTCATCTTGGCGGCAATGACGGCCGAAGCGATAGGTGGAGGGTCGCCAGGCATGTTGGCAGTCCCGTCGGGGAGAGTAGATGTGTGGTCGTGGTCAGTCATGGCAATGAAGTTACCCGTTTCGTAAGGTCAATGAGGTGTGTGAGAGCTCTCTCTCTCTCTTGCTTCTCTCTTGCTAATGCAAGATTCTGTGGAAAGTAATATATATCTTAAGAATGCTGCATCTCCCAGCACCATACACTGCCCTTGCATTTCACTGCATAGTACTACTGCATTCTTCTGGTTGCCCCTGGCTAGAACGTCTTCCCCAATCTCTTTCATCTGCAGAACGGCATCTCGCAGCACAGCAGTTTCAAATACGCGAGATCACTGTGACGGTCGACTGTGATGGGCAGGCAGATACAATGCCGCTGACAGGATAGCAGCAGACGGAATCAGACGGCATCGTCCCGGGGATCCGCTATCCTTGATGCCAAGGCTACAGAGGAGTGCAGAGGACTCTTTTTTATGGGAGACGAACCGGATCGTGTGTTATGGTGAGGGTCAATGGAAGGGTCAACTTTAATAAGAATCACAGGAACACACTGTTTCACAAACCGTTCACCGCCTGTTATTATACTTTCTCTATTTTGTCCTGCACTCTCGTACCCCGTCTCACCGCTGCCGTGGTCATCAAGGTGTTAGGTCCATCAGTCCATCAGGGTTCTCTCATATCACTCATGTCACCTAGGCACCAAAACGATTCCCGGCTAGGCAGTGATCCGAGCCGAGATGTTACCCTGTCGACAACGTCTAGAGACTTTAATTAAATTATGTGCTTTCTCTTCTTCGACCACTGTGACGGCGCATCTCTATTTTCATTGACTCTGTACCCATGTATCACGATTACGTGGTCAACAGCCGTTTGAGAATGAAGATTGTTGGGTAGACATAACTAAATTATATTAAGATGACACGACACACGTCGGCAGTTGCCCGTCTGTTGGCGAGTGTGACAGTGAAAAACGAAGGAAAGAGAAAGGTTCATTACAGAAGAAGACAGAAGCACACAATTTTCATAGTCACCTTCGACCATTACACCCGCACAATGACACTCAGCACACCGTGAGCCGGCACCGACGCAGCACTCACGTCGCCCTTGGCATCCACCGTCACCTCAACTCTCTCCAGATCCCGCGTCGAGTCCGTCGCCCATGCCTCGGCCGACACCGCCGACGCGACACGGCTGCGCACTGTAATCGGGACATCTGTCGAACCATCGTTGATGGCAATCACCGACACCGAACCATCCTCGTTGTGAAAGGCAATCGTCCGCAAAGTCGAGGCGCCCTTGACCAGACAGCCATCCGTGCCGGTCGTCTTGACATTCACTCGCAAAGCACCGGGCCGCGCCGCCCGGCTGAACTGCGCAAACGCCCACAGCCGCTTGGCCACAGTGTACGTGCCCAGCTCCAGGTCCGTCAGGATGAGCTTCTCGTTGTTGTTGCCGTTGGTGGCCGTGTCCTGTGTGGCGACCCACCAGAGGAAGGCGCTCAAATTGCCCGTCGTCAGTCCTGTATGGAGGTTGCGCGCCCACGTCAGGCCATCGCCGGCCAGGGCTTTGGTGTCGTTGTAGGCTGAGGCGTTGGCGTTGAACCAGGTAGTGGACCAGGCGCCGCCCAAATCAGCATACTCGGACATCCAGGCGCGTTGACCGTTGGACGGTAGGGGCGAGTCAATCTTGGATGTGTAGAGATGAGACGTAAAGACATCCACGAGAGACGCCGCCTCCTTGTCGGCCAGGATGGCATTGGACATGTTGCGCTGTGTGGCCCAGCCCGTCGCATCGCAGCAGGCAATGTGGACCTGCTTCTCAAGACCGTGGGCTTCGAGGACCGAGTGCAAGATCTTGATGAAATCGGCCGACTGCGCGCCGTCCATCAGCATAGAGGCGTAGGCGGTGCTATAACCATGCACAGAGGTAGGTTAGTTCATGTCGTAATTTTGACAGAATAGATGAGACGCATTTTGTACTCACGTAAAGTCTGGCTCGTTCAGGAACCCCAGGTGGGTAATGTCGATCCCGGCCGCCTTGTACATGGCCACATTCTCCACCAGGTACTCGGCATATGCCCGCCGCCAGTCTTGGCCACCAGCACAAGCTGGTTGACCGGGCGTGCCGCACAGATACCCTCCGCCCGCGTCGTCGCTGTTGTTCTTCATGAAACCTGGTGCCGACCATGCATCGGCATAAAATGTCTTGACACCGTACTTGGCCGCCTGCTGCGCCACCCAGAACTGGCCCGAGTCTTTTCCGTCCCAGTTGTAGTGCGGACTGCCACTTGGTCCACCTTCGGGTGCCACGGGCTCGATTGTGTTCATCCAGTCGTTGGTGCTGTTGGGAGAACTGCCGATGCCATTTCTCAAGATGGAAAAGCCGACGCCGGACGTAACATTAAACAACAAATCGACGAGCTCCATGCGCTTGGCCTCGGGCAGGTTAATGATCTGGTAGGCGCGCTGGAAAGCTTCACTGAAACCGAAGCCGTCAATGGTCTGGAAGGTCGTGTTGACGTCGACTGTCAGACGGAGAGGGTCGGCGGGTGTATCGAGAGGAGCAGCCGAGGCTACAGCTGCGAGGCCGGCCAGGGCGAGAGTGGAAAGAGTGTGCATTTTGCTTGGGAGAAAGGAATGTGATTGAGCGAGCGTGGTGAAAAGAACGAGCGTGATCGAGAACAGTGATCTCGCGATGGTGTATTGTCAAGGGTTGAGGGCAGACGTCACATTTTATTTGGCAGGGAAGGGCCCATATATTAGACTATTCTATCAGTAACGTCTATTCTTCCAGAAAGCAAGTATCCTCCGCGACCTCACTACCTCTTATTTTTGTCGTCGTCCATTCTTGACCACTTGGCCCAGCCACTGTTTGACCGCAATTTGTTCGCGAGATGGCTAAATAGACAGGCAAAGTGTGCGGGGAGTACAGCGCATGCGTCTTGCCTGCACGGCCAGAGTGTCGTCAGATTGCACTTACAGCCAAGACCGTCGCTACCATTCGTCGGACTTTCTGTAAAGTCAGGCACAATTAATATGTACCTGCAGGCTGGGACCCAGTCGAGCTCACTCGAGCCGTCCTGGCACCTGTTCCTGGCGTGTTGCCGTCTGCTTTCTATCTGCATCCTGGCTGTTGGGCCAGACTTTGAACCTGGCCAACCCAAACCTATTCAGCCGGCGGGATTCACTGTTTGCTTGCCGTTGTCAGCGAATCAATAGATTGACAAACCCACAAACACAAACACAAACACAAACACAATCAAAAACACGAAGAGATAACGTGGCATTGTGGTAGCGAGGAGGCTCGTCGTTTATCAAATCACGTCGGTTGGATGAGCGGATAGTCGATGCAATAAAGAGGCGGTCGTCTAGTGCTATATCAGCCCAATATACAACACGAAAAACCTCACTGGGACTTTCTTTTTTTGGACGTGCTCCTATGCCGCCCCTTCTCCAACCTGCTTAATGGATGTGCTTCCTGTGTTCCCTGTGTCCACTGAGCCTCTAGCTGTTCCATTGCAAGCCGGCACGGCCACAGCATATGATGCACGGTTCAGGACCGATAACCCACGAGGAAACTCATCCGCAATGATCGGCGATGTCTTTTGTATTGTTTGCATGGGGGCATCCAGGCGGATCCGGGAGCAGCCGGGTGATTGCCCAATGCAGCTGCTTCTCGCGCCTCCCATTGGGTGAACCAGACATTGTGTAAAAGAGGGTTTGAAAGGGGCATGCTGGGCTTGTACGGAGTACGACCTATTGTTCAAGAAGGTCGTAAATGTTGTCTTTTGTGAGCTCTCGTCCTAGATTAGTCATACAGCGTCTACAGAATAGCGGGGGAATGGGAATAGGAATACGTCGTACTGCAACGTCTCCCAATCTGCAACCCGTCCCCTTCTCTCTTCCTATTATTGCATTTTCCTGTCGCATTTCTTTGCTCTTTGTCGCTGCTTCTTAATCTTCTCCAGGCAGACGCACACGAGCAACTGAAACGAGATGAAGTGATGAAGTTGACGCGACGTTTTGGCGAGTTCCCTCTTCCGTCGTTTTCTTTTCTACTCCTCATTCTGCTGCGATGGGGCCCAGCACCTACGTTGGGCTGCGCAGCCGTCGAACTGGATGACCAGTACCCGATTATACGGCCCCCCGAGTATGGATCCTCCTGTGCATCTGTCGTCTTTAATATACGGAGTACGTGATCTTATAATTGACCTGGCCCTGTCTGCCACAGAACGCGGTACCCACCACCCGAAACACGCATGAGATGCCAGCTTCGCAAACCTACAGACTATCCGGTTGGCCTCTACCTGGGCCCTTCACGACTGTTCGTTTATTTACTCTTCACATTATCGTAAATTATTTCGAGATCACCACAGACACTGTATGCTGACAATGAAAGGACCGCGTCGTATTACAACGAGGACGACCAGGCCGTTACGGCCTTATCCTCCGTCCCGGCCAGCCCGGCATGGCGCAACTTTACAGAGGATCTGGTCAGCAGCCGCGGACGATGGGGCCGGGACTGTGAAGCCAACATCTCCTGTTCGAATGCTGCCGCAAAACTGTTCGCCGATGCTATGGCCGCTATCCTGGACGCATCCGAGACTGCCCTCGGCCACGCCCCGATTGTTGGCTACGCAGTTCTGCCGCACAACACATCTGTGTTTACGGGCCTGTTTGACACGGTGCTACACTACGACTTTCCCTGCTACCAGTGGGCACGCCGCGGCGACTACATCGAGTACGATATCATCAGACTCACGCAGGCGGTGCAGTATGCGTACCAGATCCCCTGGGCGGAGAATAACGACGCCGGCGACGAGGACGCCTTTATCCTACTGGCCAACTTGGAGCCCGGCTTTCTCGAGCTGACCGGCGTCTGTCCATGGACATCTGCAGCACGAGCGATCTGGCAGCGCGTGCCTGGCCCGAGCTCGGCGAGGATGCACTTTGGCCGGCCATGCGGAGCAACACGACATCCGACGACCGGGCGTCGCCTAGCTCGCGCTTTGGCCAGGTGGTGCGACTTCTCGCCGATGCCGTCGCAGCCTACATGGCGCCTACCGACCCTGAACGTAGTGGCAACTTCCGTGGCGTCGTTGTCGCCGGTGCGGCGTCTCAGCAGGCTATGGCGGCCTTGCGG
The DNA here is from genome assembly GCA_016097105.2 of Sporothrix variecibatus. Classification (NCBI taxonomy): domain Eukaryota; kingdom Fungi; phylum Ascomycota; class Sordariomycetes; order Ophiostomatales; family Ophiostomataceae; genus Sporothrix; species Sporothrix variecibatus. Next base: position 4,480,497 of record JADMNI010000001.1, on the reverse strand, counting down.
GTCGCGCTGCATGACGCCCTGCCGTACGTCAACGACACCCAGTTTTACGACACGATCGATCTAGCGTCCGTCTTTAGCCTGGGCGCCGCCGTCCTCGGCACAATACACAGCTTGCGGACGAACACTTGGACTGTGACTGTGCGGTAGACGAGGAGCTGCGCCGGCCGCATGGCTATCCATCGGACGACGCGTTTCCATGCAATAGAACGATGGCGCATCTGGACAGCATGTACTATTCTATTGGAGTAAACCCACAAAGTAGATGATATGAAATACATTATGATTCCAAATGTTACTCGACTACGTCACTTATGTAGCGGGCAGCAGCCGTTCAACATCTGGAATGTGTTCCCAGTGTGGCAAGCAAGCTGCCCTAAAGGTCTAGGTCACTTGGGGAAATAAGGACACCATCCCTTCAAGTCGGATTAAAATGGTTATGCAGTGTATGCGAGAACATTATTGGCTTCTCAGTAATCCGAAAAATAATGAAGAAGCAACGGTATGCATTTAGAAGAGTTGTGTTGTGTTTACGTAAGTGTGCAAGTATTAGAATAATGCGTCGTCACCAACAGTCGCTGATGAACAGCAACAGCACCACGTGAATAATAATCAATAGCCGCGCTTCCAACAGCTCAGGCGGCTACTAATGGAGTGTTAACCGGGACTCATTGCCGTCAGTTGCTATTTTCTTCAAAGGAAATGTAGTATGTTTTCTGGATAGCCGTCCGGACCTGGTCCAGTTGCTATGAGTGTCCCTATTTACCGCCGTTTGCCGATACAGAGAAATGCAACTTTTTGACTGCTTTTTTCTCCCCTATCGGCTACTCATTCACACAAACAAGCGGCCATCTGAACCCACGCAAATTTGAACCAGTTCCCGGACATAGTATACAAACAGACCCCCAAAAAAGAAGGGGTATGCAAGCTGTAAACACCGAGATTGGCCCTGCGGCTAGTTGCCCAACTTTCTTCCAGATGCGGTCTAAACAACAACACACCTCGTGGCAACACCCTTGCTCATACTTCCTTCCCCGCGTTTTGATATCAACCCATGACAGTTATCTTTCCACTGGGTCTAGACTAGACAACGGTAGGGTGTGATCAGAGGTTGGCCCAGATAGAGCTTCTTTGGAAAGATCGCACTGAAGCTAGCATAGTTGGCCAAGCCAGATCAGGAAGTAATGTTGACCACGTCCTGCACGGACGACATACAGGGACATGGTACTAGAGTCCCAATATGGTGTTCCTTGCAGAGTGCATGCAGCTGCTTGCCCAACCTTCCATAGCTTTATCTGAGCTTGTCATATCGTAATCTGACAAGAGCTTTTCCCCGAGGTCGGCCATCTCTCGGTGTTTTGTCCATTTACGTATCGAGAATCACAGGAGTCTTTCTCGATAATCGATCTACAATCTTCATTATTGTTGTCCAGTCTCCTCTATCTCCTCTATTTGCCACATCTTACCACAAAATTGTCCCTCCAAGCATTGCCCAGATTCACGTCTACCACCTTCACCAACATCCTCACCATCACCACCACCATGCCGACCCCCGAAGAGGCCGTCCTGGCCACCGTCGACGCTTTCCTGGACTCTTTCTCCGACATCCAACCGCCGTTTACAGCCACCTACGACTTCGTCAAGCCCGACAGCTATGCCGTTTTGTCCCACCCCAGCGGCATCATTCAGAGTTCACTCGCAGAACTGATTGCAAGCTGGAAGACGACTTGACCAAAATTTATGCGTCCGGTGCCACCTCCGCCAGTGAGTCTGTTGTTGCGCCGGGTACGGAGGTGTGGGTGGCTCCTTCGGGCACGTTTGCAACTGTGTGGACTGGTTTCGGTTTCAAAATCAATGGCGACGAGAAAATCGTGGGGTGTATGCCCTGTCTTTCGAGAAGACGGATGACGACAAGTGGCTCTTGGTTGGCCTTGCAGACAAGATGTGGCGGTCATCAGATGCCACGCCGGAAGCATTGGCTACTCCGGCAGAGTTGACTGGACCAGTGGAGACGCTCCTGTCTGGAATGGCGGACGAGTCATTGGTTTTGTCTGGAAGTGGTTCGACCGTATCTGGTTCATCAGCATCGTTCGCAGAACTGCCGACAACACTCAAGACGGCGTCAACGATCTCACCATCCGATTGGACCACACGCACGGTTGCTGATGTTGGTTTCGTCTGGACTGGCAGTGTAGCCGTGACGCTCCTCAACAAGGACGGCAAGTGGTTCATCTCTGGTGTTCAGGCATGATGCGTGAACGGAATACTCAATGGAAATAAATTATGAATGGAACAATGAAATACAAAACAGTCAAGAATAAACTTCTTAAAACAAACTGATGCGGAATTAACTTAAATTAGATACAAATATTTGAAATGTTCACAATAGGATTTGAAATGTTCACAATAGGATTTGAAATGTTCACAATAGGATCTTTGATCCAATAAAATGTGTTTCGAGCAACAATTATGACTCAAAAGTACTGGCAATTGGAAATATCTGATTTTATATGCTGTTTATTGATACACTATTCTACCCTTGCCAGCTCAATTTCCTTCGTTTTGGCTGCTGTCCCCCGCCTCCTTCGTCCACCTCTGCGGTCTACAACTCCACAATACAACGCACCTCGACTGACTCTCGGACATGCTCTCTCTCTGTCCCCGGCAGAGCAAAACTGGCATGCGGACTGCAGCCAACCCGTCCACCAGGCATTGTCTCCCAGTCACAGTCGCCCGTGTCGCTCGTCTTGATGACCAGCACATCCTGCGGCGTCTGCTGGCTCATGTAGTGCCACTTATGGTGGCAGGGGCGGCTTTCTGGCAGAGTCTGGCCGTTGGCTTTCACGACAACATTCTCACCCTTGGCGCCATCAGGGAAGATGCGTTGCAGCTTGTAGAGGTCAGCCTCGTGGACCGAGTTGCAGTCTACGACACCCAGGGGATCTCTCTTAACGACACTTAACGGCCGCCATACACTGAAGCAAAGCACGCGTTTGCCTCTTGCCCGAACAGCATCCGACTCTTCCTGACCAAATGCCTGGGCCAGCACCAGAAAGCCGCCCTCGCGAGTAAAGTCAATGTGCACACGCGGTGCCGGTGCAATGCCGCGGTTGGGCTTGTTCCAGGCCGGCGCCGGCTTGGAGAAATCGGTCTGCAGGACGGCACCGCGGACAATATGGCCCAAGTGGTGGATCTTGGTGGCTGACGGTATAGCCGTTTGAGCCAGCCTTCGACCTCGGGAAAGTACTGCTCTTCAATGCGCTCGTCGTAGTCAAAGTCGTCCTTGTGCAGCTTGGAGTCGACCTTGATGTACTGGAACCCGTGGGTGTCAATCTTGAAGGCATCTTCCTGGCCGCGGACATCGTGCATCGGAACGTCGACAATATCCTGATCGCGGGAGCCGTTGATGAGTTCGAGGTCGTAGATGGAAGGGGCGCGGGCGACGGCCGGCGGGAGATAGTAGGCGAGCTTGACCATCAGCTGGTCGGACGAGGAAGAAGAAGAAGAGGCACCACCAGCGGCCACGGCAAACGAGCTGTGCACCTTGGTCTCCGTCGTCTGTGTTTGGGACATTGTGAGATGGTGATGTTGACTTTTTGTGCAGAGTCTTTGCAGATAATCAGATGTTTGTTGACAGAGATGTAATTTGTTCCGGTGTCGTCTCGTCTTGATCTGATAACTCGTTCTTAAATGTTTCCTCCATACGTCTCTATTTTGATCAGCCGACGTTCTCTTTTCGACACGGATGATCTCCAAGCCGACTCGAAAATTGAAGAAAGTCCGGCTTGATCCCAATGGAGGTCGAAACATGCCACGACAAGATCACAAGAAATCATGCTGAGAACCAAGGACCACATCATGCCCACGACTTCTAGATAATCGGTGGCCCATGCCGCTATCGCATCCCTCACTATCCGAATCCCCCGCCCTACCAGGAAGGACTACGGACTATGGCTGCTTCGATTACCCGATTGGGAAACTCTGGTGACCACACACGCTAGTCTTGATGGAGGGTGACAAGAGCCACACCAAAAGACACCATATGCAACAGACCTCCACACCACCATCATCACGCCCAGGAGAGCTAACGGTTTCCAAGCTCTGGGCCATGCTTCAGTCTGTTCCTCAATAAATATCCAGGGTCTTCATATCTGCTTCGTGATAATCCAGTTGAAAAAAATGAAGAAAAGAGAGCATTGTCACATCGACAAGCAAATATTCTCTCCAGCAATCCTTTCCACAAACAACGACCCTCACATCTCTCACAATGTCCGATCCCATCGTCCCAACCGAGCCCATCAAGTACGCCGCGGCATCCATGCCGCTGCCGGCCATGCCTACGACGCCGGCCAGATTGTATCGGGCCAACCAGACGCCACGTCCGTCACTATCTGGGCGCCGTCCAAAGAAACCATTACCCGCTCGGGCATCTGGGACTGCACGCCGGGCGCCGCCAACTACCAGCAGGAACCCACGGAAATCTCCATCTTTGCCTTCTTTTCAGGCAAAGCCTGGATCCGGTTCCCAACAAGGAAAAGGACGACATTGAGTGCGTGGCGGGCGATGTCATCTACCTGCCGCAAGGCATCCTGACCGTCTTTGACGTCGTCGAGACTATCCGGACGTTTTACGTGGTTCATGCATAGAGGGAGGTCGGGGCATAGAGAATAGAACACGATAAACAAAATCCAAATACAGTTTTTTTAGTTTTTTTATTTTCTCTAAAACGACGACATCGTACAACTGTTGCTTGACATCATCGCTAGAGCATCGGACGGCTATCGACGGATGGAGAATGCTAATGAGAGGCATATCTGCGATTATGAAGTGTGCGATAAGAGTAGTTACCGTCTTCGACCAGAAATGCTACCGCCACTCGCTTTCAGGCCATCCTTCCTCCATTTTGTTTCCCTGCCCTCAACAGTACAATTCTGCCCCGAGTCCATGCAATTCCACGTTATATCCATGGTTGTCAAAAGTGAAATCGAAATATGGGGTCAGTGAGGGGTCATAGAGCTTCCTATTTTTTTTTGTTTTCCTCAAAACTTCTCATCTTAGGGAGCAATTCGGCCATCTTATCCAATATCCGGCGAACCTCAATACGGAGGATTGCCGGTGTCTGGCATTTTAGCTAGTTGTGGCATAGGACAGAAAGGCCACAAAAGGGTGGTCTTGTTATCGGATACACACTTCCAGATAACGACGGCCAAAGAAGAGTATCCACTCACACTTGGACGACGAAGCGAGAAACGACGCAGCAGAGAAGCGGAGAAAGTCGTGGTCGGGCGGGAGCTAGTCAGAGAACCAGGTGCATAATGAGGTCGTCGTTGATTATTCCCAAAAGGGAAACTATTTGGACCACAGATTCCCCTCACAGGAGTTGTCTTCTACAACTAATATGTCCCACTTTAATGTCATGATATCTATACAGCTGGGGCTGACTTGTTCAGCTCGGTCTAGTTGCCACACAGAAAACAAGCTCACCTGAGGCTGTTCTTTCGAACTGGACAAAATATGGCTAGATCAGGTAACGTTTGGGGCATGTAAGGCCCTTCACGGGACAAAAGTACACAGAAATGGCTCCACGAGCACTTTTTTGTCGTGTTAGACGGCTATCGTACAATCACGGACACTATGTCGGCCTTGCCCCAAAGGTCGGGGAACGTACTCGGTAGCCGGCCTATGTTTTATGCCAGGCATCATGTCGTACGACTCGGAGCCCGTAGGGCAGATGATGACCATTGTGCCATATCCAATTGCTCTTGTGAGACAGGACTCGCCGAGAGTACACGTCTGACGTTTAACGTGGTTTCGCTCTGACGGAGACAGAGCTGCCCGCGCAGGGTATTGTTTTTCTTGAACATCGATAGCATTAATGGTGACATATACAGTCAGCAAGAAGCACGGCATCGCTGCACACTTCTTCTTCCCGGCACCATAATGATCACATCACCAATCCGTAATACAGTCATGTCGACAAAACTCACCTCCCATGGCGATGTTCAAGTGACGCCGTCGTCAACGTACGGCACAGGAAAGACTCTTCTCCGAGTCGGGTACGTCTTTTTCCCGTCTCATTTTCAAATTAACGCAATACTGACAAGACAGCAACGGCGGCGCTGGTGCTACCGGACTTTTACGAGTCCTAGCCGACGATTTCTCTCCTCCCACCCCGGCTCATCCATCGGTTGGGCCTGCAATCACTCTCGAAACACACAACTGGCACTTCACCGCGACGCCGTTGATGTTGCTCTCACTTACGAACGAGATATGGAGGCCCTGGCAGAGAAGGAAGGATGGTCAAAAACAGTTGGTTGCGTTTTCCATGATCACTTCATCCTGGTCGGGCCTGCCACAGATCCAGCCGATATCAAGTCGGCAACGACACTCTGCGATGCTTTCCGGCGGATTTTCACTCGAAAAGCACTCTTTCACTCTAGACAAGATGGATCAGCGACAATGGTCAAAGAGAACGCATTATGGAAACCAGTGGACTGTCTTTGCCGGTGAACGACGCCTTTGCGCAGTCGTGGTACAAGACTAGTTTATCTACTCCGGAAGAAGCACTCATCAACGCCGCCACGGCCGGTGCATATCTTTTGACGGACAGATCGACACTTCTTCGACAAGCTTGGATGAAATCTGTACATGACAACAGCATCACTGTCTTCTTTGAGCCGACTCGGGATGACGATGTGTTGATGAACAGCTGCTACAGTCTGCGGGCGACCGTTTCGAATCCACGATACGCAGAAGGGACACGGCAATTCCTAGCCTACCTTACATCATCGCAAGGTCAAGATATTATTGCCAACTACGGCGTTCATGAGACTGGCCTTCCACTGTTTGCACCAGTTGCGGACGGATTTGCAGCGACGTTCTTGAAAGGCGGCCGTCCAAAAAACGGGCGGTGGGTGTTTCCGAGCAGGCTGTAGTTGGAGGTGGAGATGGAGAATGGATGTCTACACAGTCATAAATGCACAGTCAAAAATCAAAATCACAATTCCGTTTGCCTTCTTCCAGATCAACCTGTGACAGACATTCAAATACTAAATCGATTGCCACTATTGAAGAACAGTTTCATTTATTTTACTCTGTTACCATAGGTAGCCGTTTTATCCATTTGCATTAACGATGATCAATAAATGTTGCAACAACTACTAAAGGATAAGAAGATGACGCCTCGTCTAGACATTCGGACAAGAAGCGGAGCTAACTCGTTATCAACCTTAGCTCTGGGCGGCCAATGGCCGGTGCCAATAACGAAAAACGGTAGCGACTCCAACTTTTGATTTTGGGAACATTTTTTACTGCCGATTCGCACTTTGTCGGCATCGCTTTCCGACTAATATATAGATGGGCTAGCCCGATGCATACGATGGACGCATTTCCCGGGTCCTGGATTCCCCCTCTCGAGCCCACGCGTGGCTATCTGACAGACAAACGGCCTTGTCCTATTATCTTACTATCTCACACTCCCCTTATCGGTCCCCTCGTCGTCCACTTCCTCCACCTCTACCTCCTCATACTATTCCCCTCTTCATTTCAGGAGCTGTGTCTTTCTGGCCCTCCCTTCTCTTTACCCTGGCCACATCTACTTCCCTTTCGAGCATTGTTTATGACCGCTACTGTAACCAACTCTGCCTTTGATTACTTTCCTCTCTCTCGTCAACCTCGGGACCTGCATACTGCTGTCTCTCTTTGGCAAGTCGATCCGGCACGCACGTCATACTTTTCTGTTCAGCTTGTCTGTCAGCTACGCACGCGTCAAAATGCCCCCTCGTCGCATTCGTACGGTCGAAGGCTCCTGCTGGCGCTGCAAGGACCGCCGCATCAAGTGCGACCTGACCTACCCCGTGTGTGAGCGCTGCACAGATGCCGGCCAAGTGTGCGAGTATGGCCGGCTGAGACTGAGGTGGGCTCAACCATCCACGACCACAACAACGGTCATCACCACAACAACGACACACGGCAGTCAAGGAATCAGACGGAAGAGTACTGGCAGTGATGGCCGCTCACCACGGTCGCCCGGCCGTCCATGTCCTCGTCTTCGTCAACAACGTCGTTTTCTGTCTCAGCGACCACCGCCTTCTCAGCATACTCGGGCGTCGCTCTAGCGGCTTCTCTTCCTCGGCAACAACCCTCCATCATCCTCGACAGCGAATACTACATGCTCTACTTTGAAAACGACTTTATCCCACGGTTCCACCTGCTAGACAAGTCACTGTACATTGACCTCGTCGGACTTCTCCAAAATCCACTGCTGTTGCACTCCGCCACCGCCGTTGCTTCTGCCCATCATACTCTAAGTAAAGGTGGCGGGTCTCTCAACTCAGATGCTGTCCTATCTATGACACGGTTCCGGACAGAAGCCATTAAAGAACTGCGGCAGTCTCTGTTGGCACACACGTCCACAACAACAACGTCATGGAATATTGATATGGACGCCTCGCCCGACCCCCGCTCGCCTTCTCGACTCTTTACTGCGAACGCTCTACTGTGCATTCTGGACGGTATGATCGAGCCAAGTCCAGACTCGGTGGCTGCTCGAGAACATTTGAGGGGCGGCCGTGCCATCCTGGACGCTTGGGATGGCAAGACAGAACTCTTCTCGGCCAAATCAGGTGTGTCTATGCTCATGCTCTCCATCTTTAGCAGTATGGACTTGACGCACGCTTTGTTGTCGGGCGACAACCCATACTTTGCTGCTGCAGAGTGGCGACAGTTTGCAGGTGCAGCCTGCTGGTGGGGTGTCTTGTCGGAGAACGATCCCTTCCTCCAAATACAAGCTGTGTCGTCACGACTGGCCCAGCTGGGACACCATGTACAACAAAGGCCGGACAGTCTTGTGTCTGTGTCGGAACTGCTGGCACTACAGCTGGCTTTGGAGAGGACGAGGCAGGGGCCAATACCACAAGCAGTTGTTCCATCACCACCGTCACCAGTATCTCCAGCATCGCCAACGTCTTCCTTCCTTTTTGCATCGCCATCTCCACCACCCGTTGATGAAACACCTTGTGGTGACGACTCCTCTGAAGCCTGGGCCGTCTTTTGCTCCGCCTACCGGCACACCGCCCTCCTCTATCTCTATCGTGCCCTATGCAAAGAACCGACAGAACACCCCGTCATCCAACAAATTGTGGCCGAAGGCGTATCCGCCATTGCCCACCCGGCTCTCAAAGGCAAACTGGGTCATTGTGTCCTGTTCCCGGCCTTGGTCATTGGTTGCCACTGCCTCGACACCGTGCAGCGCCGCCAAATTCGGCGAGTCGTCTTGACCAGTGCGTCCTACCTGGCGTTTGGCTGTGTTAAGACAATCGATGCATTTTTGCAAACAACTTGGGAGACGGATCCGTCACTACAAAAGAGCTGGTGGAACTGTTTCGAGCCAATTTCCCAGACGGGTTTCTTTTTTTAGGGGGAAAAAATTGTGTGCAGGGCATTTGTTTGAGACAGGTAAGGCGCTGCGATGTTGTATCATGACTCGATAATCACAGTAAAGAGGAGGCGAGTGATGCTGACCAATGAAGCTAATGTTTTGTCTACTAAAACCATGCGAGGAGACCAGCTTTATTTTCTTTAAAAATATATATATATATAAAAAACACTTTCCTATTCAGTCTGCATGTCCGCACATATTTCAAGCGACCGGTTACTCGGACCTAAGATACTAAAAACTAAAGTCAAATAGGAAATAGACAAAACATAACATAAATATCATAAAAAAAACATAAAAGAAACAGTGGGTATATCCCCTCATCGTTCCCGGGCTACACTTGGCGTTTGTAATACGCCAGGTGCGAAAATCTCTGCCGTTCTGGTAAATAAAAAAGAAGAAAATTGAAAGAAAATCAAAAATAAAACCAACCGAGCTCTAAAAGAAATCAGAAAAGAAGAAAAGGCAAAGAAACAGAAACAAAAAAAATGATAGGAAGAAAAAATAGGAGAAAAAATTAGGAGGAAAAAAAAGCAGGAGAAAACGCAGGAGAAAAAATCAGTGACCAATTTTGCGGGCCTACCGCAGAATTCGTCCGAAATGTTTTTCGAACTTAGACTAAACCTCAGGACTCGCCCGGGCCTTGTCTTTGTAGAACTTGTGGGCCAGGTCGATATGCTCAAGCATGACAGAGAACGCGCTCACGCTCGGCCAGGCTCGTCAGGCGTGCCTCAATCACAGATATCTCCCAGTCCAAAATTAACTACCAACATCCTACGATAGTACCACTGTTATTCAAAATAATGTGAACTAGAATATAATGTAATCTAACGGCTGTCGAGGAATCGAAGAAGAATGTACGTAAAAAACAAATATGAACAAGGTGGCCCATCGTACTTACCCGTTCCGATGCCACATCTACTTGGTAGCGTTGCTCTTGCCGTACATCGCCCTAATGCACGGTCGTGTGGTCGGCCTTTCCCAATTAGGCAATCTCATGGACACGCCCAATAACAGACGCATGGGTGACCAAACCTGCCCGTCGTGACTTCCTTCTTTGTAGCGGACCGCCCCGTATCCATTTGTGGCCCCCTTTTCCTTTCGTAGATCTCTCTAGATCCTGTCCTAATCCTATTTTGGAGCTCTCCTCGACCTCTCTTTGACCTCTGTCAGAGATCAAAGCTTGTCCGTATCACTTCTCCGCACACGTCCCCATCACCGCTATCATAGCGTTTTCCGACCCAAGCTCCTCTATCAGCTCCACACCACAGCGATGCCACTGCCGTGTCCGGCTTGAGGGGCGAGATTGAAAGAGAGAGAAAAGTTGACCCTCCCTTCCTTTATTGACATTGGCTTTCTTTTACTGACCAGGGCGTGCTCCGTATTGCCGTGGATCACTATGGACCACTCATCCACACTCGTCCACACTCGTCCACACTCGTCTACACTCGTCTACACTGGACTGCTTACATGCCCAGAAGGGCAGCATTCAAGGCCAGGGGCGAGGGTCGCTGAGGGTCTCTGAGGGTCCTGTCTTGTGCCTGCCGGTGTGTCAGACGGTGTCTGTCGCTTCTTTGATAAAAGCACAGTCTTGCAGAAGACCCTTTAACAGGCTATGCAGATACACAGTCCATAACGAGTGGATTCTCGGTAAAAAAAGATGTCGACCAGACGGTATATAAGACACTTTTTCTCAGCAAGGTTGTTTGCATCACCACTTTCTCCGTCTTCATTCACGCCTTTACCTTTTCGTCCATTCCCTCTTCTACAACGTCATTGTCTTTCTCCCCTCGTAGCCCTTTCCTTCTCCTCCCACTTCTACTCTACACGAGCAATGCCTTCTGCAAACGGCAATGGCACGGCTATTGAGCCGCTGTCGGTCAAGCTGACGCTGCCCAACGGTGTCACCTACAACCAGCCTACTGGTCTGTTCATCAACAACGAGTTTGTCAAGCCGTCGACGGAGGGGAAAATTACCGTCATTGATCCTGCGTGAGTCTCCCTCATCTGGCTCTCAAATTAATCCTCCCTAACCTCCCACAGAACCGAGAAGGAGATTGCCCAAGTCTACGCTGCCTCCCCCGCCGACATTGACACTGCTGTCGCTGCCGCTCGCAAGGCTTTCAAGCCCTGGAAGAAGCTTCCCGCTGCCACCCGCGGAGACTACCTCCTGAAGCTGACCGAGCTCATCGACCGCGACCGCCAGCTGTTCGCCGCCATCGATGCCTGGGACAATGGCAAGACCTACGAGGAGGCCCTGACCGTCGACATGGAGGAGGCCTACCACGTGTTCAAGTACTACGCCGGTTTTGCCGACAAGATCTTTGGCAAGACCATTGAGACCCACCCCAAAAGCTGACGTACTGCCTGCAAGAGCCGCTGGGCGTCTGCGCACAAATCATCCCTGGAACTACCCGTTCATGATGCTCGCCTGGAAGGTGGCACCGGCTATTGCCTGCGGCAACACGGTGGTCATCAAGTCGTCGGAGCTCACGCCGCTCTCGGTCCTCTACTTTGGCAAGCTGATCCAGGAGGCTGGCCTGCCCGCCGGTGTGGTCAACATTGTCTCTGGTCTCGGTGGCGTCGCCGGCGCCGCCATGGCCGGCCACATGGATGTCGACAAGGTCGCCTTCACGGGCAGCACGGCCACCGGCAAGAAGATTATGACGGCTGCCAGCAACAATTTGAAGAGTATCACGCTCGAGTGCGGCGGTAAGAGCCCCAGCATCGTCTTTGCCGACTGCGACCTTGAGCAGACGGTCAAGTGGACCTACCTCGGCGCCATTGGCAACCAGGGCGAGGTGTGCAGTGCGACGACGCGCATTTATGTTGAGGACTCGTTTTATGACAAGTTTATGGACGCTTTCGTCGCCTACACCAAGGAGATGGACAAAGTCGGCATGCCCTTTGAGGAGGGCCACGTGCAGGGCGCCCAGGTCTCGGAGGGCCAGTTCAACAAGGTCATGGCCTACATTGAGCAGGGCAAGAAGGAGGGCGCCAAGCTGTACTATGGCGGCGAGCGCCGGGCACGAGCGGCTACTTTATTGCCCCAACGGTCTTTGGTGACATTACTGAGGATATGACCATTGTCAAGGAGGAAATCTTTGGCCCTGTCGTGGTCATTGGCAAGTTTAGCGACGCCGAGGATGCCGTCGAGAAGGCCAACAACACTGTCTATGGTCTGGCTGCTGCTGTTTTCACGGAGAACGTTACGCGCGCGCACAAGATTGCCGTCGATCTCGAGGCTGGTGTTGTCTGGATCAACGAGTCCAACGACTGCCATTTCGGTATTCCTTTGGTGGTGTCAAGCAGACGGGCTTTGGCCGTGAGATGGGACCGTATGCCATGGACATGTACACGCACACCAAGGCAGTGCAGGTCAACCTGGGTCAGAACCTGTAAGAGGTTGCGATTTATTACACTTTTGGGGTCGATTTACTTTTTGTTTATTTTATTTTGGCAATTGGATAGAATAGAGTCATGATTTCAATTGTTTGTTTTCTGTTTGCCTCGTCTCGCGCTGCATCACCACCTTGGCGTTCTTAGACTGAAAAAGTGGGGCATAAAATTCTACATCAAATGTCACACAATATCCCTCATCCCACGTCACATCACGACTTGACTGCATCTACAGCATCGCACACAGTCACAATGTCGTCCACCGCCACCGTCGTAACACACATCCAGTCACTTCTGGAGGGCTCTATCTCGGAACGCACGGCTCTGGCCACGTCTGTGCTGCCCGCCCTCCTCGACAGCATCGCCGCCGTCGCGTCTGCACTTCGCGCCGCTCACCATGTCGCCCTCGCCGGCGGCACCAACGCCTTTGGCGACGACCAGCTGAACGTCGACGTCATCGCCGAGAACTTGATTCGTGAAGCCCTTGCAAGCTGTCCCACGGTTGCCACGGCCAGTTCAGAGGAAGACCCCATTGAGAAGGCAGTTTCGAATGTTTCTGCAGAGTCTCCTGAAACGTACACTGTCGCCTTTGATCCTCTCGACGGCAGCTCCATTATCGCACCAAACTGGACCGTCGGCACCATTGCCGGCGTTTGGGATGGTGCCACTGCCATTGGCTCGAAACCTGCCGAAGCCCAGATCGTGTCGGTTCTTGGTGTCTACGGTCCGCGCACAACGGCTCTCGTCGCTCTGCGCGTCCCCGGCACCAAGGCCGTGTGCATCGATCTGGGATACACCGAAGCAACCAACTCGTGGGACATTGTCCACCCACAAGTCTTGCTGGCCAAAGACGCCCGCACAAAATACTTTGCACCCGCCAACATCCGCTGCGTCGCCGAGTTCCCCGAGTATGGCAACCTCATCTCTCACTACATCGCCACCAAGTACACGCTACGCTACGCAGGCGGCCTCGTCCCCGACCTTGTCCATATCCTTACAAAAAAGCACGGCATCTACCTCTCCCCTGTCACTGCCACCAGCAAAGCCAAGCTCCGCCGGCTGTACGAGCTGTGCCCCGTGGGGCTGGTGCTCGAGTGCGTGGGTGGCAAAGCCGTGGACCCTGTGACGGGTGCGTCCGTCCTCGAGACGCCACTGGCTGACACGGACGAGCGCGGCGGCCTGGTGTGCGGCACGGCCAAGGAGGTGGACAAGGCAATGGACTGGCTGTCGGGGCGAGTGAGCAGCTGAACTGCAAAACAAAAGATCATAGAGCTAGAAGAGCGACCAGAGCAAAGATGTAATGATAAACCATCCGAAATATTAGTCACGAAGTATGGCGCTGTAGCTCAAATTATATTCACCAACAGACGTTTGAGTAAGATCACAATACCATTAGCCAGCGCTTGCTAAGATATCACTACTTATTTGTTTCTAACATTGCCAACGAAGTAATTGTTTCAGGCCCAGCACCAAGGCCAGTGTGCAGGCGACGTCCTGTCCTCCACATTCGAGCACGCCGAGCGCAAACAGCTGCTCTTTTCCCAATGGCCGTCTCCGTCTCCGTGCCGGGTGTGGCAGCTCTCGTAATTGTCGTCCTGTGAATGGCTCGAGGTGTTTTGTTGTTGTAACAGCAGTACTATGAACTGAAAAGTGTAAAGACGAAAGATGAGAAGCGAAAGGAAAATACACGATAGACACAAGAATATGACTTACACGACCACGAGCACATCCAGGCACACCTCGCTATTCGGGTTCCGGCATTCACATCGACGGAATCTACATGATACTGCTATCGATATCCCTGCTCGCTCTACGATTGGTATTGCAACAATATCAACCCGTGATATCCAGGACCTCTTTCCTACTCCAAGATATAGCCAGATAGTCGCACTTACAATCGTACTTACAAAGTATGCCTCCCATCCACGCTATGTCCACAAAGAGGAGCCAAGATGGCCAGTATCAACAGGCCTATCAATTCCGTCTCTTTGGTTTAGTGTCATACGTCAAAACAGTTTGCCCGTATCTCTAGGCCCGCCCCTCCAAAAGTCTCCAAGATACTTCCCCGGCCTTATCACACGCCTATCCGCCCTAAGCTGGATGGCCGGGCGGCCTGGGTACAAAGACCCCAAAACCAGACTGGCGGGCGCTTTCTTGGCTTTCTTCCCTTTCTCACCTTTCTTGCTCCTCCTCCTCAGTCGCTGCCACGTTATCTTGCTAGCCTGTCTGTCAGAATAGCGCCCTCTTGTGTGGTTAGGATTGTGGTAGTGCCAGTGGGGCAACAGACGTGGTCCGTATACTTGCCCGATTCGGCATAGCCAAGAACAAACAATCAACATCCGGAGAGAGAGGAGGGGGGACAGGGCCTCTTGGGTTATCGATGTAGGAACGGGGTAGTGTAGGGGTGGCCTTGGTGGCCTCGGAATCCCTCGTCGTACAGCGGGGGATTGTCGTTGAATGCCGTCGACTGCTCATCTCTATGTCCTACCATAGTCTGACTCGTGCAGTGGTCTTCTATATTCTCTACCACCCATTACTCTTACTTTCTCTATCTTTCTGCCTTCGGTGAGCACTCTATCAGCCCTGACTATACCCAGAAACCCAACAATTCAGCACACGGCCACCATGGCACTCTTCCTTCCCGCACACCTTTAGGGCACTATACGGGCTGCGTCACTTTCGACCTTTGTTTTCTTTCTTTTTGCCTCCCATCCTTACTTTTCACACGGCTATCGTCGAGTCGTGGACACCCCAGGCCATCATCCCCGTCTCCACCAGTCTACCAATAGTCTACTTCCTTTATTTCCTACCACACGGCTCCTCTCTCCCTTTCGGCCATTGAACCCCAGGAATCTATCTGTTAGGATCACCTTCTGGATCCTGGGACTAACACGACATCACACGACCCTACCTGAAGGCAAACGCCGCCCTGGGCTAAAGAGGCGAACACATCCGGCCTGTTTCTTTCCTGTTATCAATAATTATCCTCCACTGAGCTGAGCGAGTCTGTGTGTCTCGCTTATTGGCACGAGCTTCTTGTTTCCCACCGTTCTTTCCCAGCGCTCATCTATTATTGATTCCCCCTTATCCCATTGGCACTTTCTGTGTACAGGCGTCTTTTGATATCGGACACCACAAGCTCATCTTACACGGGATTTATGCACTCCTGTTGCTCTTCCCTCTCATTTTACTACCACTTACAGCATCCTCGCATATATCATACATATCACAGACACAAATTTATATATAGTTCCTCTATCCCTTCATCCCATCACCATCATCATCCCTTGATGGTCCCCCCAGGCAGCCTCTCCATCATCACAACTCCTTATTACTTTCCTTCATACCCTCTCTCTGTCTGTCTTTGATATCCCCTCTTAATATTTTCTTACCATCCTCTACATTCTATCCACATATTCTTTTCGACAACCCCCTCCTTACCGTCAAAATGGGTCTCACATCCGATGATGTCGGCCTGGCCAAGCTCGGCAAGAAGCAGGAAATGAAACGTCGTTTCGGCTTCTGGTCGCTGCTTGGTTTCGCTACCTCTGAGCTGATTATCTGGGAGGCCGTTCTCTCTCTTCTCAGTCTCGGTTTTACCAATGGCGGTCCCGCCGGTCTGGTCTACGGCTACATCATCTCGTGGCTTTCGTCCATGTCCGTCTATCTGGTCATCTCTGAGCTAGCATCCATGGCGCCCATTGCTGCCGGCCAGTATTACTGGGTCTTTATGCTAGCACCCGCCGGCTACCGCGAGTTTGCCAGTTACCTGATCGGCTGGCTGACGTCCATGGCCTGGATCTCGACCATTGCTACGGACTGCATCTACGGCGGCACCATTCTCCAAGGCCTGATGATTCTACGGGACCCCAGCTACGCTGAGCGCGCCCAGCGGTGGCAGGGCACCTTGTTTGCATGGGCCATGATCTTCTCGGCCATTCTGATCAACGCCCTCATCCCCGGCTCGCAGCCCAAGTTTGAAATTGGCACCATCATGCTGCACGTCGCCGGCTTCTTTACTGTTGTTGGCTGCCTCTGGGCCTATGGCGAGCACTCCACCTCGTCGTTCGTCTTCACCACCAGCATCAACGAGGGCGGCTGGCCCACCCAGGGTCTGTCCTACCTTGTGGGCTACGTCGGCTGCGTCTCCAACTTTGTCGGTGCCGATTGCTCTGTGCATATGGCCGAAGAGGTCGACCGCCCCTCGCGCAACGTGCCCATGGCCATCATGACGAGTCTAGTTTTTAATGGTATTATCGGTCTCACCATGATGCTAACTCTCCTCTACAACGTCGGAGATGTCGACTCGGTCCTCAACTCGGCCACCGGCTACCCCTTTTTGCAGGTGTTTTACAATGCCCTCAAGAGCGTGCCCGGTGCCGTAGCTCTGGGTGCCGTCACTCTCGCTTTGACCTGGTCCTGTGCCATCGGTATCTTGACGACTGCCTCGCGCATGTCTTGGTCGTTTGCTCGTGACCGTGGTGCGCCCTTCAGCGACACCCTGCGCAAAGTCAACAAGCGCAACCAGGTGCCCATCAATGCCATTCTCGTTGTAGGTGCCTGTTCGGCTGTCATCTGCTTGATCTATGTCGGCTCTTCGGCTGCCTTCAACGATGTCGTCTCTCTCAACATCACCGGCTTTTATGGTTCCTACTTTGTCCCCTCCGCCTTTTTGCTGTACCGCCGCATCAAGGGCCAGGTAAAACCCTACCCGGGCCGGGCTGCCGCCTCGGTCGACCTTGAAGAGGTACCCGAGAAGGTCTTGGCCGATGCTCCTGCGGGAAGCGACGCCGACGCCGAGATTACCGACACCAATCCTGAGAAGAGTGCTATCGTGAATAACAAGGTGGATCTCGCTCCCGCCCAGACCTCACCCAGCTTCGCCGACGGTACCGTCGCCGCTCTTGAAATCATTGCCGAAGACCACTCCTGGGGCTGGTTCCACGTCCCCGGCTGGCTTGGGATCATCAACAATATTTACGCCTGCTGCTACATGATCTTTGTCATCTTCTTTAGTCTGTGGCCCTCCGAGTATCACCCCAACGCTCAGACCATGAACTACAGTATAGTCGTCACGTCGGGTGTGCTCATCTTCAGTCTCATCTGGTACTTTATCCGTGCCCGCAAGGAGTACCACGGCCCCATCATCGACTCGGAGGTGGCCGCCATTGTCGTGCAGACCCACTAAGGTGAGAGCGTCTGTTGGGAAGATGCCGTTTGGAGAGAGTGAAGCTCTCCATTGTAGACGAACATTTCACGATTCTTTCTTGTGTCGGACACAGCTACCTAGCTTTGTAGATTTTCTTTTCCTATAATTTATTTCCTGTTACTACATCCACCAATGTCCACTATATTCCAAAAGCTCATTTCTCTAAACATCTAATAGTTTGTTCCTTGTTGTGTCGTTGACGGACTTGCGTCGGTATTTCTTCTTGCTGCTGTCCGTAATACACTTTTACGATATGGCACAAAAATCGATGTCCAGGTCATACTACTTCTATTATTGGCACATCCATATAGAGATAACTAGTACTCGCATAAATTTGCGTCATGTCTCCCGTAGCCGAAAGACTCAGTGCCCAGTGCATGTTAGCAAGATTGCACGTATCAGCAACCAAGATTTGCCGGCCACAGCATATTGTTTCTCCCTTTGAAAAAATACTCAAATTATGTACCAAGTTTTAATGTGCTTTTTTGAAGTAATTGTTTTAGAGCTCTGGTTTAAAATAAAAAATTTCAGTCTATTTTTATTATTTTAACAGCTCTGTTCTCCTAACCTTGACTAATTGCTTTGGTTTCCGAAAAGAAAAAGAAAACAAGAGAAAAGTTTCATGTCATTCTCGAGTAAAAAAGCTGAACCGCTTAATATATACTAAGAATCTTGCTTCAAAACTCAAAGTATCACAAACAATAATTCAAATAAAAGATGCCAGTTAATGATATACATTATTCTCCTCGACGTCTATCAAAGCATGAAGTGCCCATGTTGGGGTCACATCACGGGTCACATCACGTGATAGTACGCTTTACCGTGTCATCACAGTGACGCAACTGTCGCTCGCACGGACCAATGAAAGGCCGCCAGCACCTCCAACCCAACCAAAGCTCCTGCCTGCCGCACGAGACGGGAAGCGACATCTGTTCTCAGAATGCTCTTTCCCAAACTGCTCACTTGTCGCACTTTCCTATAATTTTACGGAAAAGTATCAGATCTCTTATTTTTTGTCCTCATCATTTTTTGCTCCAAACCGCTTCATTTTCCATCTTTCCGTCGCTTTCCTATCGAGCCTATCGTCACTGCTCCATCACCCACCGCCAGCACTGTCCGTTTGCATCATTAGCGCCTGCTCTCCCCCACAGCTCCAGGGCCTGTCCCCACTACAAAGTGCGCCGAGTTAACGAATCATTGGCGCATTTCTTCCCCATTCTTTGCGTTGTTTCGCATGTTTGGGCCCCAGAAAGCCTCGGCCTTCTGTCCGAACGCCACTCAAAACAGGGCGACTACAACACCAACAAGCAACCAAGTCGTTCATTCACAAGACAAAAAGTTGCGCCCGCTGCATCGCAACGTCAAACCTGTCCACCTGACTTGTGGATATTCACGAACATCGCGATGCCTTTCTGGCTCCGTTGCGCCCAACAACAGTGAATACGGCAGCAACTTACCGACATCTATTGACGACACTCTCCGGAACAACGCTTACCCACGATCACAAGCAAAATAATAGCGGCGACCGGGGGTTGTCATACCAATTTCTCCAATTGGGAGTGCCCCTCCATCTCTCCCACCGCTACATCTTCGGACTTTGACGACACGACGATCGAAAATCGAAGGTTGACACGACACCCTCCACCCTTCCGCGTCCGACGCGCATCCTCCTTTTCTCTCTCTCTCTCTCCTTCCACGACATTCTCACCGACTTACCGCGATGCCTCCACCGAACACGCCCGAGGAGTTCTTTGCGGACGAATACCGCTCGGCGGTCAACAGCGCCGGCCGCAACCGCTCACGACGCTTTCCTCCTCACCACCTGCCGCCACACAATGAAGACTCCGCCGAGAGCGATGAGGCCGGTGGCGGCGACCTGGATCTCGGCTCGCATCCCAACACCAGCCAGAGCGAGAGCCGGCGAAACAGCATCGAGCGCCGCATGAGCACAGGCCGGCGGAGTCGCAGAAGCAGCGACGGCGACTCAATACCAGAGGAGCGGGCGGCCGACATCCGCCAATTGATTGACCAGTCTGGCATCTCACTATCATCACCATCACCGAGCACCGTCAGCCCCGGCAACCAGGCAGAGCGGCGGAGGCTTGATGGCGCACAACTGACCGGGTTAAGCAACGAGCCGCAAAGAGGGTGGCAGGAAGAGGCGCTGGAGGCGGTACAGGACGACTACCAAGCGTTGCTGGAGACAATACGGCCAATGGTTGGGGACATTGAGGCAGAAGCAGGATCACCAGCGGGCGTTCCCTGGTCAATACCAGGAGAAGGCGGCGAGACAGGGGAATCCTTGGCAACCGCAACACAGATACAGCAGACCGGAACCGGAACCCGGAATGGCGCATCACCACTTGACGGCCAGGCGCTCGCGATACGGCAACGGCGACAGCAGCAGCAACAACAGCAACAGGAACAAGACAAGAAACGCTCGCGGATACCCAAACTTGACTGGCACGCTCTCGAATACATTGGCACCTACGACGAGAATCTCGACTGCCCCATCTGTCGCGCACCGCTGGTCAAGCCACAGATAACAACATGCTTCCACATCTTCTGCGCCAAGTGCCTTGCCCAGTCGCTGCGACATAGCAACCGCTGCCCAATTGACCGCAACCCGATCCAGAACTTCTCATCACGAACCGGCCCAGTACCTGCCCGACCGGCACCACACATCATCTCCAACCAGCTCGACAACCTCCACGTCCGGTGCCCCAATCGTCGCTGCGACCACACCTCGGCCCGCGCCTTTATCAAGGAGCACTACAAGAACGAGTGTCCATTTACAAAGATTCCTTGTCCGGACCCGACCTGCGAAAAGCTCGTGACGCGTCGCGACAGCGAAGAAGGAAGATGCTTGCACAAAGCCATTGACTGCGTCTACTGCGGCAAACCTGTTGAGCTGGCCGCACTCGAAGACCACTATGACACCGACTGCAACCAAAAGGAGCTCATGTGTGAGCACTGTCTCGGTGCGTTCCCCCGCCACTGCCACAACTCACACGTCATGGGCTGTGGCGAGCGCCGCATCGAGTGCAAGTTCCGCACGTCCGGTTGTGCCTTTGCGAGCAAGAAGAAGGACTTTGGCGACCATGAGCGGACTTGTTTGTATGGCATGATTATGCGCATGAACCGTGCACACCGTGCCGACATGGATAGCATGGAGACGGTGCTGCAGGATTCACAGGATCGTGTCCGCAAGCTGGAGGCCGAGATGGCCGCCCGGCCGGCACAAGCGCCGGCTCCAGCGGCAGCCCCCAACCCACAGCCTACTGCAGCAGCTGCTGCGGCTGTTACGGCCGCTGCTACGTCGGCAACGGCCCAAACACCCCAGTTCTACGAGTACCCATCGCAGCACCCCAACTTGCAGGGCCACGTCTACTCCCAAACACAGCCTGCTCTCGACGCCCACCACGACCTCAGCAGCTACTACGATATGGCGGCTGCTGGCGACAACCTTGCACAGGGCCACAGTGGTGGCAGCAGCGGCACGCAGCCAGACACACCGCCCAATGACGGTGCTCTCATTCCCGGCGGCGGCACAGCTGCTGGCCCCTCCGGCACTGTCGGCCTTGCCTCTGACGACGCCAACAGCGACGACCGCATGAACCGCATCGTCGCCTACATTGACATCTTTGATGCCAAAGTCGAAAATCTCGAGCGGTACCTCGGCGAAGTCGACGCCCGCCAGGCACAAATGTTTATGAATGAGCTCGGCCCGCTCAAGGAACAGATCCTGGAAATGCGCAACACCATGGGCCACATCAGCATGTATGTTCGCTGGCTGATGGAGTCCTTCCGGCAGACGACGAAACGGTCCGTCGGGCTGCGGAGTGGAGGTGGTGATGAAGGCAGCAGCGGTCCTACAGCGCCGCCCAGCGGTCCATCTACTGTGCCAAGTGCATCCTCGGGCCCCTCTGGTGCAACTGCCAGTCGAAGCCCGCCAACCGTCCTGCGTGGTCCAACCGGTGGCATGGCCATGCCCACACGACGCATAAGCGACCGCGAGAACCCCCCACGGCTTTAGGAAAGAGAACTTGGAAATATGAAACAAACTGGCATGTCTACTTTTTTTATTATTGGGAAACAGCATTGGTTCGTTGCATCTATCTGGATCATCAAAATCTCTTCTTTAGGACTATTATCACATGCGGGCACAATGCCGGATTATTGGGAGTACACATGGCCTATAAAAATAAGGACCATGAAAATTCTCAAATAAAATTTAAACATATGAACTATCACGCACATATGCATTCATCTTGTAAACATCATAATTGTCGTGAAAGTGTTGCTGGCCTTCGTACCTGTAACGGCCAATGGCGGCTATAAGTGGAGCATTACTAATACTAGCCACGCTCTCTTCTGTTGTTCTTCTGTGAGCTTCTCTGAAGCTCGATTGCCCACAGTTCAGCTGGCGGGGCGAGTTCCCGCCCCTGGCCTTAGGCTGCTACCGCCATACCGCCTTTTAGTTTTTGGTGACCTTTTTAGGCGTCCTCTTGGGTAAGGACCCTATGCCTGTAGCAGCCTGGCAGCGTACTGCCGGCCCAAAATGTCCTGTCCGCCTAAATTGTAGGGGCCAGTTTCAGTACTCTCCAGCTCTCCAGCTGCCTGCCACAGGCTTCCAAGCAACTAAAACAGGGAAAGTGCGGGGCAGCTAGGCTGCCCTACGAATGACATCCCGTCTCCGGCCAAGAAGAGAGAAGAGAGGTCCTACCCTTTTTGAGAAAGCATCGCGACAGGGAAGCAACCACCAGTCCGAGACAGAAACGTGCCTTCCCTTTCCCCTTCACACGCTCAGTGACTTCCTGCCTTCCCAAAAGAAGACCCAATATCACCACTTCCTTGCATCGAGCTCGACTCTCGTCTCAACGCTTCTTTCTTTACGTCGTCCACACTCGATCGACAACCCGCGTTATCCAGCTACAACGCATCGGATTACCAAACATTGCGGGACCCTCTCAAAAAGCGAACACACGCACACGACCGACCTGCTACGCATTCGGCGCACTCTTTCTCCATAATCGCTTCCTAGATCCGGCATCTTTACTGCCATCATCCCTATCGACGCCACGACCTTTTGTCTTTGACCAGCTCCAGCTACCACGCCTATCCCGAACATCTTCCCACATCCTCATAACCCCATCACAGCCGCCATGGACCCAAACGAGGGCCAGGAGCCCACCCTGCCCAGTGCTGAGCAGGTAGGCTTGACCCTCTTGACGCCATTACGGTCACAACGTTGTCTACTCGCAAGGCCTTCTACTAACACATTCAGATGCGGGCACGGCGTCTAGCCAAGCTTGGCGGCGGCAACACCTCGTCCTCCTCCGGCAACGGAGCCGCCTCTTCGTCGTCAACAGGCCAAGGCCAGGACGGAACATCGTCGCCCAAACCCACAACCTCGCCGGCGTCTCCAGCCTCGCCCGCTGCGGCCTCAGCCTCGACACCCACACCGGTTCCGGCCACCCGGAAGATCACAATCACACCGCGGCCATCAGCGGATGCATCATCATCAGGTAACGACGAAGCCCGCGGTCGCGAGTCTTCTCCCTCCAAACGCCCTCGGCTTGACCCTCGGCTTGACGTTTCCGTTTCTGCCGCTGCTAACACCCCCACGGGCGTGACACAAAAACAGCAGGCACCGGCCGCAAAGTCAACATCAACTCCAACTCCTTCGAAACCCACCCCCGCCGCGAACCCCGTTTCCCCCGAAGAAGCGTTGGCCGAATGGACCGACAACACCATCTCGTCCCTCCTCCACGTGACGCTGTCGACGGAACCGAAACAGGACCGCCATGGAGTGCCGTTTACGCTGCTCAAGGTGCTGCGGTCGGAGCTGGAAGACGAGGCTGGCGATGACAAGGAGAAGAAGCTTCGGCTCAACATGGACAACATTGACCAGGCGTTCCTCGAGGCGTGCTCCGCCTTCACCCACACGAAGCCATTGCTGGACTACCTGCTGCCCGTCTACAAGGCCGTGACCAAGCAGCTCAAGGCACGCATCACCGTGCCGCAGCGGGCGGTCGTGCTGCAGGAGATTAAGCGGCTGAGTCTGAGCAACATTGTCTTTGCCCTGACTGTGCCAGAGCTTTTTGAGTAGGTCCACCTCCCTTTTTGATATCAAATAGCACACTACTAACAGAGTAGACGCGAACCCAACCCGCTGCACGACACACTCATGCCGAACCTCCTCCGCGGCATGCGCCCCGACGACCCGCTCAGCCTCGATATGGATTTCCTAACGGACATAGTGGCCCGCTTCGAAGACGACGAGGATGGCGCTCTGCAGGGCGTCTTCACCAAGTCCATGGTCGACATCAGTGCTAAGCTCGCCACCATGACCATGGACGACGAGTACCCCAAGTACATCGATGCCATGCTGACGTACACGCGCTTCAAACCGCTGCTCGTCGCCGTCGCCAACCACCCGTCCTTCCAAATGGCCCAGTCCGCGCCCAACATTGAGCGCAACACAATACTGGGTCCCTTCTTCCGCATCTCGCCGTTGCAGCCGGAGGTTTCTAAAACATACTTTGGCGGCTCGCACAAGACGGAGCTGACGCGCAAGGAGGCTGTGTATGGTGCCCTGCAGCTGACTCTCAACCAGCACCAGAGCAGCCTTCACGCCATCGCCATGGCCTTTGCCCGCGCCGGCGACGGGCCCCGTAACAAACTGCTCGACTGGTTCGCCTACACCATGAACGTCAACCACAAGCGCCGCGCGCTGCAGGTCAACGCCAAAGAGGTCGCCTCGGACGGCTTCATGATGAACATTGCCGCCGTCCTCGACCGCATGTGCGAGCCCTTTATGGAAGCGAGCTTCTCACGCATGGAACGCATCGAGATTGACTATCTGCGCCGCAAGCCGCGCGTCGACATTACCGACGAGACCAAGCTGAACGCAGACCAGGCGCAGGCCGACGCCTTTTATGCCACGACGGCCGAGGGCGAGTCCAAATTTGTCAGCGAGCTCTTCTTCCTCAACATGGCCTCGCACCACTACGGCACAGGCGCAGCCGGCCAGAAATTCAAGGACATGGACCGCGAGATCAAGCACATGGAGGAGCAGCTAGCGATGCTCGAGGAAGAGAAGCGTAAGCTGGTGGCCGCTGGCGCGCCGCCGACACACCGGTCAAGGGCCATGGTCGAGCAGCATCTTAAGACGTACACGGCCGCTGTTGACCGGCATGTCGCCTACAAGTACTCGCTCGAGGCTGTGCTGCTCGACGAGAAGATGCAGGCGCGCGCGCTCATGTTTATGCGATACGTCTCCGTGTGGCTGTTGCGCGTCGCCAGCAGCTCCGACTACACGCCCGACAAGGAACTACAGATCCCGCTGCCCACCACGCAACCCGAGGCCTTTAGTTGCTTGCCCGAGTACGCCCTCCAGAACGTCGTGGACCACCTCAAGTTCCTGTTCCGCCGCGTGCCCCGCATCCTGCCCTCGGCCGTCGGCGATGAGATGGTCGCGCTCTGCATCACCTTTTTGGAGTCCTCCGAGTACATCCGCAACCCGTACCTCAAATCGTCGCTTGTTTCCCTGCTGTTCTCGGGCACATGGCGCATGTATCACCTCGCTAATGGCGTCCTGGGCGACTCTCTCGTCAACAGCAAGTTTGCCAACAAGCACCTGCTGCACGCGCTCATGAAATTCTATATTGAGTGCGAGCTGACGGGCGCGCACACGGCCTTCTACGACAAGTTTAACATCCGCTACGAGATCTTCCAGGTCATCAAGGCCGTCTGGCCCAACGACTTGTACAAGCGCCAGCTCACGCAGCAGAGCAAGACCAACCGTTCGTTCTTCGTGCAGTTTGTCAACCTGCTGCTCAACGACGCCACCTATGTCTTGGACGAAGCCCTGTCGCGCTTCCCCAAGATCCACGAGCTGCAAAAGGAGCTGCAGAACCCCAACAGCGGTCTGCGGCCCGAAGAGCGCCAACAAAAAGAAACGGAGCTTAAGCAGGCCGAGAACCAGGCGCAGTCGTACATGCAGCTCGCTAACGAGACGGTGTCGATGATGAAGCTGTTTACCGAAGCCCTTAGCGAGGCCTTCACCATGCCCGAGATCGTCTCCCGTCTCGCCGGTATGCTCGACTACAATTTGGTGACTCTGGCCGGCCCGGCGTCGCGCAACCTCAAGGTCGAGAACCCGAGAAATACTTTTTCAACCCCAAAGTCCTGTTGCCGCAAATTGTCGAGCTCTACCTCAACCTGGGCGACAAGGCCAGCTTCGTCGAAGCCGTTGCCGATGACGGCCGCTCCTACAAGCCCGAGATCTTTGAGAGCGCCACGCGCATCCTGACCAACAAGGGCCTTATGGACCCGGAGAAGCTTTCGGCCTGGGAGGTTCTCCAGACCAAGTTTGCCAAGGCCAAGGAACTCATCGACCAGGCCGAGACCGACCTGGGCGAGATCCCGGCCGAATTTGAGGATCCCATCATGGGCGACCTCATGAAGGACCCTGTCGTGCTACCCTCGCGCCACATTGTCGACCGCTCGACCATTGTCCAGCATCTGCTGTCCGATCCCAAGGATCCCTTTACGCGCCAGCCCATGACCATTGACGATGCCGTGCCGGATACTGAGCTGAGAGAAAAGATTGATGCATGGAAGGCCGAACGTGTGGCCGCGGCGCTGGCCAAGAACAAGGAGGGCGGTGGAGCCTCGACCGTCACGGAAGCCATTGCCGCCGCTACGGGTACGGGCACAGGCACGGACAGTGCTCCCGTTGGCTTTGAGGACGATGGCGATGCTATGGACACGGCAGAGTAGTGGTGCCGCCGACTACTATGAGCCATGAACACCGGGAGCTACGTGGATACGGATTAGATCGTAAGAGTTTGGAGAGATTACGAGATAGACTACGGCATATCCTTTTGCGTTTTTTTTTTCGTCCCTAACGTCTTACCAATGGCATTTTATAAATTTCACTGTACGTCTTTGTGCTCTTTGTCATTTTGTCGTCTATTCTCCAGCAACCACGCAAAGTAAACAGAAAATGGCATTGTCTCAAGTATATCCCGCCATTCCGCACTGCCGTAAGCTGTCGTAAGCAGAGAAACATACACCTTGATGAACTCGGATGTCCTTGGGTGTCCTTGGATGACCCTGAGTGATCTCCGCGAGGAGCTCCGCCGATGGGAGCCCGGACGCCCGATGGTTGTTGACAACGGGCCCCCCTTTCGCGCCGAAACACGGCCACGTGTGGCAAGCCTTTGCATATCACCATTGTTTCTCTACATTATCATCGCGACTTGATAAAGTGTGTCTTGTTGTTAAACAGTTTACGGAATAGTATCATCATCACTGCTGAGGGGGCGTTTAGCTGCGCACCTTCTTTCCTTTTACAGAGAGCATGCCGGTTACTTGTCAAGCGCTGCGACGCCCCCTGTCATTTGTACCCTTTTTCTACACTTTCTACACTTTATTTTACTTCTCTTTTCAACTGCTTTTACGCGTCTGCCAGAGCGCAAAACAGGGCTGGGAAATGCCACTGCCGATGATCAACGGCGGTTTGCTATTGCATAAGTGCTTCAGGGGGGTATCTGCCAATCCTCCCCTCTGATCTCTCCTTCATACGCATTGCTCTTTTTGCTTTATTGCTTTTTCTTTAGTATGACTCCTCTAGGGCTGCAGGGTGCAGTGGAGGCAGTACAGAGGAGGGGGGGTGCAGGCTACGGATACAGCTTGCAGGATGCACAATGCAAGCTAGATGCTAGATGCTGCACGATGCGGGATTGGGATCTCTGTTTTGTGGCTTTTTAATAGCTCTCTGTGTGTGTCTTGATGAGCAAGATATTGTTTGAATTTGTTTTACCTTGTTTTACATCATGTCAATCTGTGGCCTAGTTTCCGCGTATGAGAAGCCTGAAGCCTAATGATCCCTGAGTGATGATCCGACTTTCCACTTTGTCCAGTCAATGTCATCCTTGTAAATGCAAGTAGCCCAATGGGGAAGAAACAACCAATCAGAATAATCAGAATAAACTCTTTCAAAGGGATCACGACAATGATAATCATGACGAGGATCACAACGACAAACATCTTCAATCCTGCTGGACGACGATCGAGGGGTGGCAAGTGCTTTTCTTGGCCAGGCATCTATGCATCTACTCCGTAAACATCTAGAGCAAGGCCAAGAAACGAAGCAACAGAGATTGCAAGGACAAGGCTCGTGA
This sequence comes from Sporothrix variecibatus, assembly GCA_016097105.2. Taxonomy (NCBI): domain Eukaryota; kingdom Fungi; phylum Ascomycota; class Sordariomycetes; order Ophiostomatales; family Ophiostomataceae; genus Sporothrix; species Sporothrix variecibatus. Next base: position 4,452,263 of record JADMNI010000001.1, on the reverse strand, counting down.
TCCATGGGCAAGGTTTATCAAAGAGTCTAGACAACTGAATGCCGGAGCCGATTCCTTCTTCATGGTATGTGCGTTGCGGTATTTTACCAGGATTTTCAGAGACTATTGTTTTCCTGCAGTGTCGATTAAACGGCATTTCGAAGCCGTGAAGATCATCCTGTGGCCAAGATCGAGGCCAGGATTGAGGTTTATAGTGGAGGAAAGGATGGAAGCAAGACAAAAGCAATGACCATGTCGTGATGTTTGAAGTTGTTTTTTGATATCGGTCATTCTCGTCTCAGCACTTGCACAAGTTTAGCATCTTTAGTTGACGATCTAGACAAGAAAACAGGCCACCATCTGAGAGCCCGAGGAAAGGCCAGGTGCCCTTTAACCCAAGGGAGAATGGCTGAAGTCAACGATGCCCAGAAGGCTCTAAAGATATCCTAAGAATATCGTACGAGTCGTACGATGTGTAGTTGTTAGTTCGAGCGTTCGAGGGACGGTTCGTCCACTACTGCTCTCCCCGCAACTGAAAGTTGAGAAGGTGGCATCGTGGGCAATCATCCGGATGAAAGCACTGTTCAGTTGGGCAACAGTGCTGCAAGCTACGAATATCGCAGTCTGCTCTGGTACTGTTGCTGCAACGAAAATAGACTTTCATTGTGTAGTGTTAGGGGACAGAGTATGAGAAAAGCGAGTAGTAGTCGAGAGAATTGGCGATAGCCAATAGCAAAAAGAAAGCATACTGTGAGCAGGGTGAAACGCCTAGCCTTGCTCCTTTCGGCATCGACTGGCAGACACCCGGACCGAGGATCTGAGGGGAAAGGCAAAAAGGCAAGACGGACGAAGGAGCCGTTGCGTCTTTCTGCGGACAAGGGGAGAGGGGGGTGTTTTGTAAAGTTGAAGGCAAAATCCAGGATCATCGTGAGAAACACACTGCGCACGGAGTACGGAGTAAACACTAAGTAAAAAAGCGGCAAAGGATATCGCCATTGCACTTGCGTTGCAGCGATGAAGCTCGAAAAGCTCGAGGAAACACAAGAAAAAGAGGGAAAGCTCGACTATTTTGATTCAACCACGAGCTCTCTCCTCAATTTTGTTGGCGATGATCAGCACGGAAGTGGACAAAGGGCCAAAATAGCCAAAAAGATCGTCAGTGGGCCGTTAGCTGTTCCGCAATTTTTAGCCCTTGTTGATTCGTCCCTTGGCGCAATTGTTCATCGATAAATTCAGACTCGACAGGGCAATAAAGACCGACAAAGGTAAGGCAAATAAAGCAAGGCCCTGGCCGTGATTTGGCCGACGGCTAGGGACGAAGAGTAGCGGGTTTTTTTCAATGACCCTTGAGACGCTTGTGCCGGCAGACAAGGAGAAAGGAGACAAGGAGACAAACAGACAGGGAGGCAGGGTAGGCAAACAAGACAAGGCCAGGATGGAAAGATCGAGGTGAGCTGAGGTGTGCATTAGAGGTTTTTCTTTTCCTCTTTTCTTTTCTTTTTGTGCCATATCCGTGGTCACAGACTTTGAGTTTGTTTTGAATCTATCTCTCTATCTTGAAGCTGTTAATCAACATCGTCGTCTCGGCGCAGATGTTATCCGGGTGCAATGACAGTGATTGTCTTGTAAGTCGCCGTTTCCAGCGTCGTGTCCAAGACAAGCCAACGGCCGTTTCAAACGCTTGACCAGGATGCCGTAAAGAGAGAAAAACAAAATATGAAATAGAATGAAACAAAAATCTCGTAAAGGGAGGGGTGCAACAAAGCAACCTGAAAAAAAAACGTTCAACGTTCAGCACAGAAGATGCAGGTCTCGATGCACCATCTCACTTTGCCACGTATATCTGCCACCATAATGATCGATAAGGTGTATCACGGTGTGCAGATAGTGAGTATTGTGAGTTAGTATGCAGCCATATGTGTACATATGCATGCAGAATACACCGTCACCGCGCGAGATGGAGCTTAAACTGGCATGGCATGGACCGTTGAGGATTTACTTGACCATTTCTTTGTCGATGCTGCTGTTCTCTTCTTGCCCTGTCGGTTGTAGGCTCCGTGGAGAGGCGCTATCCAGGATGTCAAGGACCATCAATGACCATTAAAGACCACTGAGGACTATCAGGAGGGGTGTATGTGTATGTACTCCGTATACTGTGCATGTGCACTTCGCAGTATCCCTGGGCGAGACGGGGCAACTGCAACGGAGCCGCAGGAGGCGTGGCATGAGGCAAGAAAAAGAAAAAGAAAATAAACGTCTCCAAGAAAAACCAAGGAAACAAGGCTGCGTTGCAGATTTGAAGCGACGTTAAACGCGGTATCGAGCGAAGCTGCAAATGTATGCAAGTGCCGGTTAACCTATCCAGCCTCGGCAGTGGGCGACCAGTCACAATTCAAAAACAGTCAAGGTGAGTTAGTTTGTCAGAAGGTGAGATACCCCGACTCGTGTCAAAACGGCGATCGGCAGTGCATTGTCCATCACGTCTTGCCTTTGCCTAGGTGGTCTTTCTTGTTCTTTTTCTTTTCTTGCTTCGTTTTCCTCGTTTGCTTATTGTCATTTTCATCATGAATGTCCACATCGCCATGCGGTGGACACAGCTCCGGTTTTTGTTTGGAAATGAACACCAGAAGTGCGCCGTCGATGTCCCTGGATTATGGGGATTATGGGGATTATGGGGTTAGGTATTGGACTTCGTCTTTTGTATTTGCTTTTTCTCGGATTTCGGTTTGTCTTTTCTTTTGTCTCCTCCCTGGGCTGCCCAGTCGTCCTGGCTCTATCACCCAAAAGGGAAATAGAGTAACACCCTTTTGGGGGATTCGAGGATCAGGATGGGCAAGTGTTTCTTCATTCTGACCGCGATGTAGCATCGCTTGTAAAACGCAACCCTTTGAGCCTCTCTCCGTTATCCGGCTGCCCCTGTTTCTTATTTTCTACGCCAACGACGTGGCCTTGTTGCCCTCGTTATTACTCTTTTGGGAAGTGTACTGCGCCGCCATCAAAAGGAATGCATCCGTACGACAGTAAAGAGCAACTGTAAGAAGGGAAAGACCAAAAAAGCTCCGACAATACGAGGCTAACGAGCCACAGAACCACAGAAAATCGCAGAGTAGGACTGGACCTGCATACTGCAGGTTCATGGGCCAAAATGGGCTGTATGCATACGACGTTCTGTTGTTAAGGAATATCTCAGTAGTCAGGGTGTCAAAGGTTGCTGAGGATGTTAAGAACTAACGTCCGGGCGTGTTTCTGACCTATATTCCGGTGTATTATACCTGCAGGAAGGGGCAAAATAGGGGAGGATTGCCTTCCAAAAAAGAGGCTACAACAATCAAATATTTCAAAGAAAGAACACTGGAGAAAAAAGGACATGTCCCCTACATACGGAGTACAGTGAGCGGCAATGCACTGTTGCTCTGTTCATGTAAGATGGGCTAGATTGTGTTGGACTCGGCGAGTTTGCCGTATCGTTGGTCTTCCGGGGGGGAGGGGTGGCCAAGAAAGATAAAGGCATACGGGTGCATATTCACAACAATTGCTATTTCCCATCATGAAAATCAAAATATCAACGAGATGTCGTCAGACACGATAATCGATAATGAGTGAGGCTGGGAATATCACTAAAGGTTAGATACACTGCAGTTGAGCGACAGGAGGTGTGTGTCGCGTCTGAGAGTCTGCACATCCTCTGCTTTCTTTTTTCTCAACGGTTTTCGTTTCTTTTGGCGGGTAATCGCTTTGATTTTTTTTTTTCCTTTTTTTTTTCCCTTCTTATCTATTTCTTCCGTTTACTTCTTTCCTTTTTACTCGACGGACCACAAAAAGAGGACAGGGGCCACTCATAACCACAGCGGGGCAGGTCTGGAGTCCAGAGGGGTCTTTGTGCAGCATCACCATGCAGGGGTAAATTATGTGAAGAAACTCCGCTCTGCGCAACACCGGATGTGCATTTGGATTTACTAGCAGTTCAAGTCGTTGAAGAACTGCCTCCGTGCACGAACACGAGTATCGACGGAGAAACATCACAGGATCAGTATCAGTAAGCCGTTCGGGGCCGTGAACGCAAGAAAACAATTCAAAAAGAATAGAATAAAGCCGAATACAAACAAAACAAAACAAACTATACTATACTAAGCAATACGGCCGAGATGGCAAAGGAGGAAGTGTGAGCAAAAGGTGAGCAAGAAAAAGAAAGTCAAAAGAGCAATCGCCGCCAGGATCAACAAGCTAAACAGTCCCCGGCTGTTTGCACACAAACGCACAAATGCACAGACTAGCCCTTTCTCCCTTGTCTCTTGTTTTATTTTTACGAAGAGTGTAAATTTCGACGTCTTCACTTGCACATTTTTTGAGGTGAGGTGGGTGTGCACGGCAAGAGACAGAGCACAGAAGATGAAGGATGAAGGTGGACAAGACGGATAGACGGCAGACCGCCACATGATCAAGGATCAAGGCAGGCTGAGTGAGGGGGTGTGCCAGTTGATGAGTGTAAAAAGTGATTTTAAGTAATTCCTCCAGATATCCATTAACAATATTCCACGATAGACACCAAAAAGGTTTAAAGAGGAAATGCCCCGTGTCGACGCCAAGGAGGCATCGCGGTTTGACCAGTGCGTGCAGGTGCCATGTCTCTAGCTGCATCGAGCTGTTGTGCACTGGCTGGCTGTCTTTTTGAGCCCTAATTCAACCCCATTTTCTTTATTCCACTCCATATCTACACGCTTTTTCAACTGACAACGCGTGATTCCACGGCACGATGGCTTTTGGTGCCCTTTTTAGTATGTTGGGGCGGCCTGGGTCCTTCCATCCTTTTGCCCTTTGTCATTTCAAAACATGCCGTCATTTTCTCCATACTGGCCCGTGATATTTCTATTTTTGAATCTTTGGGAAGGAATGCAGTGATCAAGAAATGAACGGAGCGTGAAGAGGCGTCGAATTGGCACCCATCCTACACGATAAAGGAAGGGGAACGGTAAAAGGAGTCACAAAAGACACACAAAAGACATCGCAAAAGGTGACCAAGTTGGCGTGAAACTCTAGGCTGAGGGATTGATATGATGTGCCGGCAGAGAGAGCTACTGGATAAAAATAGCAATAAATCACACGAAGGATCAGAAAGCTCTGAGACAAATCGACGACATCTCAACAACGACAGCTCAACGCACACTCGAATTACCTTTTTTACCCATCCAGCCCTTTATTTCCGTGACATTTGGCATCCACAGCACCTGAACAAACTCACCGCCGTACAATGTGCTCACGCCTCTCAAAATTAAAGGCGCCGTGCGTCAAAACAGAGCCGTTCGATGGACAAAGCGTGCAGGATAAGGTGACTTTGGCAGCAGTTCGACACACACGAACGACGTATGAGGTAAGATTGTGACTCAAGTTTGCCATTTGCGGCCTCTTGCTGTCACACACGGACTGCCAATATGCAGTTTGATTCCCATCTGCACGCTGCATCCGTCCATCAATGTGTCCTACGACCATGCTCTGCAACACGGTCTACTGATTACTGGATCTCATCTCTCTTGTGTGCTGTCGTCTTGCGACCTTCGTTGTGACCACACGTTGATTCTATTTTCATGAATTTTGTTACCCCGTACTTTCACACTTGTTCGTTTGTGTCCTCGCCTTCAAACACTGAAACAACACCGTCTCTTTTGTGATCTATTTGTGTACTTTTGTGTGCTTTCTACGACGATATATCGGATGTTGGATGTGTTTACTGCAGCTCCTAACAGGCCTTCAATTTTACCTGCCATCTTGATCCTTCAGCTTTAATCCTCGATCTGGCTGGTTTTTTTTTACATTTACTGACTATCAGACATTGTGATACTACACTTAGAATGCCACAACCCCAAAGTCGTAATGCACGCCCGTCCCACAAGGCTTCGGATAGCCGGCAAAGCTGACCAAAGATGGCAAAAGATAAACGTGCCTCCCCAACGTGCCTCCATTATCAACAATCAAACAACCAAATGAACGACAGCACATAGACCGTCCTCAACAGCGAGCGTCCATGCTTGCCTTGTCCATGGCTGATCCTCCGCTAAACAGCATTGACCAGGTGCGGATACTAATTCACTGGCTTTGAGGATCAATACTGGACAGGCTTCTTGTCGTTAGCTGCTCATCACCAAAGGTCTGTACACGCCCCCTACACAGACCACTTCAAAATCAGCAAATGCCTGGTGCTTTCTAAGGTACTCCGACCTCTCTCTCCTCTGTTCCCCGTGATCATTTCCCTGGTCGTGACATCTCCAATATTCTTGGCCTTGCGTCTTGTTCGACTTGTGGGTAAGTGTTTAGTGCAGAGGAAAGACATTTGTCGATCCTTTGGCGTTTCAACATCAGCGCTTGGCCACGATGTGTGATAACATCTAGAGAAAACAAAAACGCTTGAGCTTAATAGACTGGAGCCTCACAATGCGTGTCGTGATTCTGTTGATTCTCGTCATTCTCGTGTTTCTCATGTTCTTCGTCATGATTATCACCATTTCCACATACTGCCCTCTTGAGTTAGACAACAAGCACGTTCATCGCCACGATGCTCGAGCAACGGGCCGTTTCGTTTCGTCTCTCTTTATATTTTTCTTTTTTCGAGCTTGGCTTCACCTTCGAATGTCCGCATTTGCACGCTTGCAGCAAAACAAGAACGGCGCTTGCACAGTCCAGAACTCCAAGACCGTTGAAGAACGTCAGGTCATCGGACCATCATGATGAACTTGATATCCTGAGACAACGGGCGTTTGTATTAGACACCGTACTGGGCTTTATTAGACCGTTAGATGGTGCTCTTAGTCTCGGCCGTATTTCAAAATCAAACAATGACAATATTCATCAGGGCTTGATGAAGGATCAAGGAAGATAAACAGAGCTTGAAGGGGCGTGTAAACAAGAGCACAGCAACAAAGCCATCTAGACATGGAGCAGGGAGCAGGCATCGACCTAGCCGTGACCGTGATGAAGCATGATGGGCCGGCAAGGGGTAGTCTTCCGCAGGACCGTCCCGACCGCTGTAAGCCGTCCAAGGCATCATGCTTCATTCGCGTTGGACCTCAAAATCCGGCCGGCAACGTAGAGCCAGCCTAAGCTTCGTACATGCAGAACACGTAGCATAGGCGATGGTCAGCAGTTCATACAGTATATTGCATGTCGATGAGGAGTCTGTGGAGAGGAAAGGCTGGGAGTGATACTGCAACCGCAATACTCTGCACGATATGCACAAGCCAGCACACACTGATCGACCCTGCATACCCCAACAAGTCTCGCATTCGGCAGTGGTGAGAAGGGGTCCTTGCAGGATGGCAGTTCTGAAGCCGATCAGCTTGGTGTCTCACATGATCTGGCACATCCTGCACGCACAAAACATTATGTGCCTCGTGCCATGTGATATGCAAAAATGTTGTGCTGCATCTACGCTCATCTGAGACACTGAGCCTTAGATCCTACCGAGAGTATGTTCAACAGAGAGTCATCTGCGGCGTTGCCTTATCACGACGGTGGATGGCAGTGTTGTTACAGAAAAAAAATCACGTCCTTTATTCTTCTGTTTATACGAAAGAGTCAAAACAATATCAGCATGGAATAAGAAATATTGAAATTAATAAAGACACATCAGGACTCAGCAACTGTTTCAAAATCTCGTGTCCTCGTGGTGAGTTGTGACCTGTGAGTTGTGAGTTTTAAATATGACTTTAAATTCTGAATCATGACAACCAAGAATAAGGTCGATGTTGCACTCGTGTTGCTTCATATATTGCCTTTGATATATATTTTTATTTCCAACACCGCTTAATACTCCGCGTTTTATGCCCTCCTTATTTGTGTTTTATTGCATAGCCACGTTGGTTGCAACGGCTGCTGGTTGACAACCTGTCGTGGTGAGCCGTCCGGGCTGTGCTGACAATCCGAAGATCGCCATGCCTACGCTCGTACATAACGGTTCATAAGTCGTTACATATAGGTGTAAAATGTGACATCAAGAGTAAGAAGCCCAAAACGAAAATCCGGGGAGCATGCTGTCCGTCTATCTTACCATCAGAGCTTATTGCGATGTTCCATATATCGTTTGTATGGTATCACAATAACATCACAACCAACACCTGGAACCAATTGGCTTCTTTTATAATATTTCAAAAACATTTCTATTTTCTTTCTATTTTCTTTAGTCTATTTCAATATCTTTAGCATTTTATTTACCGGCAATGTTGTTTTATATTTTACTTTATTATTTGCAAATTCTTTATTCAACGTCTCATCAAACGGGATTCAATATTTATGCATTCAAACCGATTTTTACTCCTCAAATAGGCAGCCTTCAAGTCGGTTGGCAAGCGAGACAACCTCTTCCGAACCTAATCAACCTTATTTACGTCGTACAGTTGAGGTCCTCGTATTATTCCATGATCTATCATATCCAGACTCAGGGACATGCACCCCCTTTTCGGCATCCTCGGTGTGCTGTTTACGACGCTGGCCCCGTCCGGTTTCCTGTCTGCTACACCTACGACGCTGCAATCAAGGACAGGACTCACCAGCCAAGGTCATTCATTCATACTGCCATGGCACACCGCGGTGAACTGCCAAACAGGCACATAAGACAAACAGTTTATATGTATTGCACCGTATTGTCCAGCGCTCGGCCACCTGGGCCACCCAGCGCCTCGATACGATGTCCAGCGGAGTGTGCCATTCGCTACCACCTCTCTTTTAGTCTATTGCGTAACGCGCTGGCAGGGGACTTGGGGGAAAACAGGGACCACCGGGGCCACATAGGGGCCAACACAGGGCCTGGCCCGGCCTGGCCTGGTCCTTATGGTCTCGGTGGTCTTTTATTTATGTGTTCTTTGGGCAGCAATCACGCCAACTTACAACTTACAGGGTGCCCCTGGTCATCTCCTTGCTAATATTCACAAAGCTCAGCTCAGTATGAAATACAAAGCACGAAAAAAGACATGCCCCGTCTGAAGCAAAAAGGACGCCGAACGAGCCAAAAATACGGTGATGTTCTGGGGGCTTTTTGCGGAAGCGTTGTAACACCCCAATAGCGTCCATTAAGCGAGAGGCGAAAGGCCTGGAATGCTCCGAAACACGAGGGGAGATTTTGGGGGGGCGTAATTGGGCCCCCAGGGCTTTTCGAACTTTCTTTCAGCGAACTACGGTGGACTGGCTGGCGGACAACATCTTTCTTACTTGTGGACCCCCCAGCCTATTGGGAAAGTCCACACACCGGAGAAAGCAAAAGCTGAAAGGCTAGTGAAGGCCAAAATGTGGAGAGAAGAAGAGCTGGTGGTGTGTAGCACCCCCGTCAAGCAACAGGGATGTGTGCTGTCTCGTTGTTCCCCTTGTTTACTTGACAGGCACAAAAATAACTGGCCAAGACGCGAGAGGGAAGAGGGTACACATGCATTACGAAAAGGAGAACAAAGGGCTGGACGACACACCGAACACGCCCAGCGACAACGCCAGGAACCAACGGGCGAGAAGAGAAGGGCTGCCCTCCACCGAGCTGGCCCCGAAGAAGGCAGATTTTTGCTATGAGCTGCCTATTTGGAGTGAACAAATAGGCTGAATAAATTATACGGAGTATCGAGTCATTGAAAGGGGTAAATGGCTTGACTTTTTATGGAATTTTTTCTTCATTAATGATGAGCACAAGGCATAGTAACACAAGATTACGCCGAGAAACAACGAGTTGGAAGGAAGAGGTGTGGAGGCTACACGTTTTTTTCTTTTCTACGGAGTATGCGGGCTTCTGTCGGGTAGCATGGCAAAAAAAAAAGGAGCGAGATGGGCGATGGGTGAAGAATCTACTCCGTATCCCACAACGAGCGCGAATATGCCAGAGGTGAGCAGCAAAGCTTTGTCCGTCGGGGCAACAAACAGAAAGAGGAAGATGAGCACGTTGGGGAGTGTAACAAAAGTGAGCCTTTTGATTTCACTATTACTCGATAGTTTCGAATGCTGGCGGCTGTTTGAAAGAGACCAAACACGTGCAAAAAGAAAACATATGTACTTCGTAGAGGAAGGAATTGCTGCAGAAGTTTGACGATGAGGATACTGCAACTGGCAAGAAAAAGAACCAACGTCAAACAAAAGCTGGCGAATTTCCCGTCTGAAATGAGGGGTGTGCAACGTGTCATTGTTCACTAACAGACATAAACTAATGAATTTATTTGTGTCTTTTCAAAATGGTGGATGGCGTTCTCAGCGACCAATATGGAGATTGTGGGTGGTGCACCGGTGCCTTGGGACGAATTTAGACTCATGCGAAGGTGAAGGGGAGGGTGTGGAACAGGTCCTGCAAAGTAAGACACAGGATATATCATGATGTTGATGTTAAAAGAAATTACCGGCAGGAAGTATTGAGTAGAGGGAGGCAAAAAACTGCACGTAAAGAGATAGCTCAGCTGAGGAAGCAGAGGCTATCGTGGTTAAAATTCCCCTCATCATCGAATTTACATTGTAGGGTTATCCGACATCGACGGCTTTGCTGGCTTCAATTTCGTCACTTTCACCAAAGGGTGAGTTTTTGTAACAAAAAAAGCAAAGAATAGAAAGAGACCAACTCGGGAAAAGGGCCTTGTGTAAAATGGTCATTAAAGCCACGACTAAAAGCACCACTACAAGGTAGAAGGCCTCACTACTCCGTGGAAAAGGGCTTTGCTCATGTTAGCCAGGACACTTTCTCCTTGCTAACCTAGAGACGATGCCTTCCAAGGAGAGCTATGAGGGGTCAAGAGAGCCGGCCACGAGGGCCATGAGGGCCATGTTTGATTGTTAATGGACGTGGTCGAGATCGTGCCTGTGGAGGTGTTTAGACAGCTTTCTCTGTGGCACGACTCCCAACCAGTAGGGATGTCGCTTCGGGTTTACGGGGACTTCCTTCTCCTACTTTTTCTCTTTTGCTCTTCAAAAATCAAGGTTTTTGTCAGACATATCTCCGGATATGCCCTTCTTCGGGCAAACGCAGCTGCGGTAAAAAAAAACAGCCAAAAACAGCCAAAAACAACCAAACGCAACCAGCAGCCGCCAAAGACGCCCAAAAGCAACTTCATACAGCAACAGTCATGCAAGCCCGGCCGTTGGTGAAACATGAGAGAAAGCAGAGAAGGCGCTCAGCGGCCTGGGAAATTTTCTATAAGGCAGGTGACGCAGCCGATGCAGTCCGCATTGCTGTACAACGGGGCAAAAAACGGCCAGTAGTGGATGTTGGAGACCAGTTAGAGGGTAGGCGCGAAGAGGAGAAGATACGGGGCGCGCCGGGCACGCCGGGCGTTGGTGTCGAAACTTGTGCTAGAGGTTCCCAGAATATTGACAGTCCGGCGTGTCCCAAGTCCAGCATGTTGGGACCGCAAGTGTTCCGCACATAGCCGCGGCCGCTTGAATGTCTCACTCTGGGGCGGTTGTAGTACGTCTTGGTGGTGCCCTCGGACGGAATTCAGGTTTCCCAGACCATCCTGGATATCATGATGACGGATCTGGATCTACACTACTCGCCATTCTTTTTTCTCTTTTTTTTTCTCTCTTCTTTTCTGGACGGCGCCGTTGGTGAGCGCGTGATGGCCTCGTATCTGGCTGAAGATGGAGCTGGAGCCAAGTTAACGGGCCTGGAACTGGACAACGGAGCACCACCGCCAATCACGCCGCTTCTCTCGGCCCTGGTTCTTGTTGCCCTTTGCATCCAGGCTGAAAATATCCCGTAGCTGGTTTGTTAGCTTTATGCCGATGGCCGCCGTAGGCCGTCTTCGTTTCCTCAGTTGAGAGACTAAGAGTCCACTTCTCTCTCTCTCTTCGAGACGACCTAGCATGGCCACCACGTTTCTTGACTTTCTCTTAAAGGCCAAAAAAGACCCCATCGCCAGCTGGCCTAGTTTGGCCTTCCCCGTTGCGGCCCAGTTTTATGCCAGATAAAATTGCAAACTAGGCGATTTTGATGCAGCTGCATGAAGCTATATCTAGTATATCTAGGCATCGGAAGAGCTACGGTGAACTAGTTTCAGCTCCAGCTATGCTAATAAAATAGTTTGAAAACAAGAAAAAAAAGACACCAAGACCCACCAAAAGACACCAAGGAAGAGGGAGAAAAAACAGCCCGATCGTGAGGCGTCTGAAGCCGTCCAAGAATCGGCTGGCGTGCAGGAAGAATACAGGAGGGAAATAAGACGCAAGCTTACAAACGGGGCGTAAAGTACTTTTCAGAAACCAAAAAAAAAAGTGAGATGCTAGAGATGCTGAAAAAAGCAATGAAAACAGCACAAAGACACGATAGCTCGACACGATGGAAGGAAAGAAGGGATCCTTCTCGGCACTATCTCTGATTGTATCGACAAAAGCCCCGGAAGGAGGGCGTCTTAGGACGAGCCGCAACGATGGGAACGATCGGTCACAAAATTGTTTGCTTTTTCTTGCTTTCTCACTTTGGGTTTCTGTCCTTTCTACCTCTTTATTCCCCATCTCACCTCGCCGAGATATCTGCGGCCCCATTCAAACAACCAAGATCGTCAAATATGACAGCGAAATAGGTGGGCTGCCACGCATGAAAAATCAAACGGCCAAGACCACTCAATATCAAGACAGAACTGTTTAAGTATCCCCAGGATACTAATGCGTGTCTGGTGGTGGTCGTGATTGTGTGAACAATTTCCCCATGCTTACTCTCCATCCAAAACTCGAAACTCCCATCAAGCTTGCCGACGACAAATGAAAGCGGGCGCCCATGCCGTGATTTTGACGGTCGTCGGCGATCAGATAGCCATGGACGGCCAGGCAGCACGCTCAAGATTGAGACCCAATCTGCCCTGTTAGGCTCGCGGGCGGTCCGGGTCAGAGACGATCGGTTTATTCTTGCACAGACACCCGCATTTTTAATGCTTTTCTGCTCCTCTGATTGCAGAATTTAGATGGCTTTAGAGGATCCTAGACGATTTTAGAGGCCAGCTGTGAAAGGGCTCCAAAGTAAATAGTCCACTAGGCCATAGCCTTAACAGCTATTTAGTCTTTTGCCAGCCTTGGACAGCAAGACGATGTTGGGCAAGTTAGGCAAGTTGGGCAAGCTGTGTATAGAAAAAAAATAAAAGAAGAAAAAAAAAATACAACACTTCGTATTCATAGATGGGAACTTGGCTGGGAATAGTTCAGTAACAATGAAACGTAGAGGAGTAGAGATAAAGCTGCTTCCAAGACTTCAAGATATATCAAGAAAAAGAAGAAAAATGAAGGAGTTACAAAAAAGGCACCAGCCCCCAACTGTCAACTAGACCGATCGCAGATGACTCTTGACAGGAAGAGTGAGGTTTTCCCAGGAAAGGCGTATGTTTGGAAACTGATAAAAAAAGGGAAACGAAAAGCGAAAAATGGCGTACAACCTACAACCTACAACAACAAGCATGAATCCATCAAGAAAGGGGTCGCCGACATTGGACGTAGCCACATCCTCGAGACTCTCACCAGACCACATCGAGAACAGCGTGAGCAAAATTCTCCAAAATTAAACACCAGAATGGATCGCGCCGTCTCTTTGTTCGGTCGTTGTCCGTTTCTTTTGGTAGCCTTTCGTGCCCGTCCGTTCCCTTTTGGTGATCTTGACTCCCCATTTGTGCCCTGTAACAGGCATAGCATCTGCGGAGATGAGACGCGATAGACGGCTCCGATGGCGTCGATGGGGCTTTGGTCTTGATACGATCTATGAATCCTTGGTCTTTCTTGGGGTCTTTTCTGGCTTCCTTCTGCCTCTTCTGTCCCTCTTTGTTTTTCGACTTCACTTCTTCACTTGCCTTTTCGTGTCGTAGAAGTACGGTTGAGCGGCGGCAGAGCGGTAAAAAGGGTTTTAAAAATGCTTGAACTGGACAGTGTGCTTCCTCCGAAAGTTCGGAGAACGGGGGAAAAAGATATCACGAAAAAGAAAGCATGCTCCTCCTATTTCTGCACCTCTATATCAACGAAAGCGTGTCTAGCGTCCCTCTTGATTATGCAGAGTTCAGCCTTTCTGGCCTATTCTGCCTTAAAATGGCATCTTGGCTTTGCCGGGAACTTTTCAGCATCCCAAATTCCCATTACCCATAATCCACAGTTCATAGACTCCTCTTCATAGTTTGTTTTCAGTTTTTTTTTTTGTATCGTCGTATCATTCTGCACGCCGAAATTCCCACTTTGTGTGATGAGTAGTACGCAGGTAGCACAGAAACTACGGGAACCATAGCATCAACAGAAATGCTAACCTCACGCAAAGGGGCGTGCCTTGTTCGATGTGATGCTAGATCGCCATTTCATGTGAAATCTCTGTCACAGAACAGTCACAAAAAATAAAACCATACTAGAAAATAAACAAAACCCATTAAACTGCCCCAACAAGTCCAGATCAAGGCTATACCAGCGCGAACGATGTCGGGGGCTCCAGAATGGACATTGGACTGGCGTTTGTGATATTGAATCCTTCCAGGGCTGAAGAAAAAGAACAAAGAAGAAAAGAAAAACGCGAGAAGTTTAGTCTTATTCAAACTTGCCGCTTTCCCCATCACACTGTATCTTATCCCTCTCATCATTTTAATTGCCTCCTTAGCTGCAGAAAAGTCTGTTTTCATAGAGCGCATTGAAAGAGATGATGCAATACAAGCTACACATATTAGGAGAGGGCGTGTACATGACTGGCATGATAGTATTCGAAGAAGGGCAATCCAGCCGAAACATCCAAAACAAATCAATAAACTGCAAAAGGGGCCACGATATTGTCGGATAACGAAAAGAGCATATAAGAGGCTAAGAGGCACACTTGACGAAAATGTAAAGAGATGGCGATGCAGTGAGACATATCAACGATATCTGATGCCCGAGATCCACCGGAATACTCAGTATAGTGACCAACTCGTTGTGGCGTTAAAAAGCGAGTTAAAAAGAAGCAAAGTCTGCCAAATGAGAGCCCTCGTGATTATGAAAAAGTGTAAATAAACCAAAATGGCTGTGGCTTGAAGGCTTCTAAGACAACCACAACGGTCTGGCAGTCATGAGCTCTTGTGCAATGTATACACGCAAGCATGATACTCGTTAGGCACAAATATAAATAGACGATAATGGCCTTGTTGCACAACATTGATGTCTAGCTGAAAGACATGAGCAAGCCATGTACAACTCAATGTAGAATAACGGGCAGTGGCTTTTCATATCTATTTGTACTTATAAAATGTATCATTATTCTTTGTATATGTTTTATTTTGAGATGTTGTATTAGTCAAACAATGTAATTCCTTTTTAGTTTGCATTCTGGTATATGAAAGACAATTTTTTTGGTCAAATATTGTTAAATACTAAACTATTCGAAGAAGATCTCATCCATGATATTTATGAAAGCTAATTCACATTTAAATTCAAATCTACTCACATTTCTTTATTTTTGCTACACCGACCGCCATCCCTCTTTATTCGCATCAATTTCCCTTTGCAGTGTGCATGCTGTGGTGTATTTCTGTGCCGTGTGTGCTGAAGTGTGAAGAGGTGCAGGAGGATGTGAAGTGTGTGAAGTGTGTGATATTTGTGAAGGAAAGAAAACAACATGGACTGCACCGAAAAGGAGAAACACGAAATAAAAGTGCACTTTTTTGGTACACATACAGCTACTTCTGTAGTAGCCACCCTCTCGTTTGAATTTCCAACATCAATAAAACACAAAATGTGATAAAGGCTGCATGTACTCCGTACTCCGTAAGGAGGCAATGAGGTGAGAATAAAGAATCCTTCCTCAGTCGGTTGTTTGGCTCCGTCTCAATCCCGGCGTTAGGAGAGTTAGGAGAATTACCATTGACCATGGAAAGTGGAAAAGAAAAATAACCTTGAATTTTTTGGGCCCTGAGTTTCTTGCCTGCGTACTTTCCTGAAATTTGATATTGGACAAAATAGGTTCATTGGACGTTGATCAATAGACACTTCAAATGTACACTTAAAGGAACACTCAAAGGAACAGTGGCCAGCCCAAGTGGTAAAGAAAAAAGGAACGTGACGATGCAAATTGCCCGATATGCAGTGCTCCCTTACCGGGCCATGGCAATGCGAGATACGGTGGTGTTAAAAGGCAGGTAAGCATTGACTCAGGATGGTGAAGATGCATAATAAGCTTCGGTCTCGCGTCCTCCGTGGCGGATAGCCCGGTGAGTTAGTAGTCTTTTCGTATCGGCTCGTCGCGTAAAGGAAAGGAATACTGCAACGTCCAGCGTGCCGTTCAAAGGAAAGGGAAGGAAAAAGGAATCACGGTGAGCAGCGGCAAACATGAGTAGCGGCGGCATCCTTATCTTCCTTTGCATCTTTCTTTCTGTGTACTCCCCTCATTCCCCTCCTTTTATTTTCCAGCCGCGGCTGCATCTCTGTTCTCCCGCGTTTATTGTCGTCCTGAGATTCGAAGTGATGCTGCTGGCTGAAAAAGGGAATGGAGAGTTTGGGGTATTGGCCCTAACAGAAATCCTACGACGCAGCCTTTGCCCTTTTGACTCTTTGTCTTTTATCACTTTTCTTTTTTCCTTCCGTCTTTATTTTTGTCGTTAACTCTGGCTCGTCCCCTCCCCCCCTCATCCTTCGCGGCGTGCGATGAACGTCGTATTCCGGGAATAGATCCGACCAGGGGATAGTGTTGGTTGGTTATGGAAGTTGACGAAACGGAACAGAAAGAGACAGGCACGACAGGGAAGGGCAGGGCTTGACAGACCAAAGAGAAAAGAAGGTGTGGACAGGGGGGAGATGCAGGCAGGGGACCGAAGGGACAGGAGACAACGTCGAAGAACATTTGTGTGGGGCAGTTGTGTTTCTCCGTTCTCAGCGGACTCGAAGATGCTCTCCTGTGCTCCAGAGTCTTCAGCGGCTTGTCTCCGAGATATCCACACCCACACACACACACAGGCAGCACCAATTTAGCAGTGCAACGCTGTTGTGTCAACGGTCGTGGGCGTATGTTTTGGGCGGAGAGATTCGGTCCAGAAAGTCGAGATAGGCCTCGAACAGTGATTAAGACTAAGACTGCAGGAGGGTTAATAACACTAAAGCACATTTGAACATAACTTAATATTTTTGTTGCTTTTTCGGCCATTTTCGACCACCAAACCTCGAGACACGGCCTGGAAAGTTTGGATCATGTGCGGGGAAGATGCTGGGTGTGGTCTAGAGTCTTTAGCGATATCGATTGCCCGGTTCAGCGAGGTTGGTCGTGCTTCTTTTGAATTCTCAGCCTTTTCTATGTGTCAATTTTTCTTTGGAATAATTTAACATTATTCTTTGATATTCTTTGACACTTGCTCCATCTTCTTTTGAATTTCATGGTGCCTCCTTTTCCCCTCTGACCTCACCTTGTCCGCCCTCTTGTTCTCGTATCCCTCTTTCTGCTTTCTGGTCTCTGCCCGGGCCCCTCTCTCAAGATGCACGAAAGCATGCTGGGTCCCCGAATTCGACGGCACCTCGAGAGACCGCACGGCCTGGCCACCTGTCAGTTTGCCCACTAGCGCAACAGCTCCTCTGAGGAGGCCTGGCTTGCAGCAAATGCAGGCGTTTTCAGTTTTCAGCAGGCATTTTTGACAAGCATCCTCGACAAGCCTCGACAAGCATTTTTTTCTTGTCAGCAGTACCTGCGCCCTCGACCCGCATTCGAGGCCATCCTGCATCGTCCCCCGGTCCCCTCTTCTCACTGCTACCTCGTCACTCACAATTTCACAATTACCGGCGTCGGAGGGATGACCAACAATGACAAAGATGCAAAAGAGATGCTAAAAGCGACGTAAACGACAGGAAAACTGACAAAAAGGGACAAGAAAGTACGACGTACAAGGAGGGAACACAAGTCGAACACAAAATGGATGCAGTCCCCCACCTCAAGAGAGTAACAAAAACGTGCGCTGACCCCCTGGCTCGAGGATGGGTTGCGTTCGTTGCATTTGCTGCGTTTCATGATATATCTTTATTGGACAATGTCCGATCTCGAGTGGAAATAGAAGATGAGGAGAACACACAAAAAACGACAGAAGGCAAGGTCAAGCATGGGAGAACGATGGAGCCAAAGACATGAATTACGAAATAGTTACGACGTTCGACGACTCGAACAGGTTCTTCCAATTCTAAGTGTCTTACACTACTGTCCGTGTCTGTTCACACCCAGAACCCCTGCCCCAAAATACTCCAAATGGCTCCAGGCATCCCCGGAACATGCTCCAAAAATGCTCCACGACTGCTGTAGCCGACCCTCCACGGCGTGCTGGAAAAGGTAAGAGGGTGGGCAGGACCTCACTGATCAGGAATTCGGACGTCTCGATCAGGACAGCCAGGGCAAGCGAGGTGGGCAGAAAGAGTAGAAAGGAGGAAGGTGAGGTAGGTTCGTGAGAAGTTGTCCTTGGCAATGCTTCCCTCTTCAACCACCAGCTTCATAAACAGTGGGATATCGTACTCCGTATGAGTCGGACAATAGTTGCGTGGGTGTTGTGGATATCGTGGAGATCAAGACCGTCGCGTGGGAATTAAATCATAGAATATTCAAAGAGACCCGTAAAAAGGGCAAAAGAAGAAGCAAAGAAGCCCAAACGAGTATGTCAACGCTCGCAACGGCCCAGAACACATTTCGGATTGTGCGGGTAAATAAAAGGCTTCACACCATATTGACTGTGTTATTGATTTCGTCTCATGTTCACCAGTTTGCTACTATTGCCTGCCGTATGTACGTCGTACGACGTATTTTCTCCTCTTCACTCTGTACTCTTCTCCTTTTCCCCTCTCTCGTTTAGCAGGTCAGCCACACCAGTCTTGCCCACACTTGCTAGTGTCCTAGTATCGTCACTTCGTGCATTTTCTCCTGGTGTCCTCAGCGGCGTCGTCCATTTTTGGAGACATCAAGCTCGTCTGTCTTTTGTACTTCATACTCAGTAGAGACGTCGTGGCTTTGCGCCCCCCCCCCCCCCCCCCCCCGACTATGACCCAATCATTGGTCACCGGCAGACACACCCGCCGAAGAAGGACCTATTCTTGAAAAAGTGACAAGAGACAAGACTTGTCGACAAGTCTCGCCCCCAATGCGCCGATGTGCCTAAGCAATCGTCAAACACGACGCTATCACGTTTTTGTACATATCATGCAAACCTGTGGGTGTTTTCGGTGTTTGGTGCATTTTGGTGCCTCGTGGTGCAGTTTCCATCCATGTTGGTGTGCGCAGGTCGACGTTTGTGGCTGTTCAAGACGAGAAAACTGTATCCTCTCTGGCTTGTCTGGCGGCCCCGCTGTCGTATGTTGACCTCCAAGTTCAACGTCGTACACTTGTTTGGAATCCGACCGTGGCGATGCAGTTTATTTACTCCGCACGCAGTCCGCTCCAAGACTTTCCAGGTGACGATCTAGACTCTGTATTCGGATAACTGTCCACAAAACTTGATACGCAGCATGGACGACTTGCATTTTGAGGTTCTTTCCGAATCTTCTTTGAATCTTCTTCGAATCCTTTTCGACGAGGATTGTGATTAATGTGCCTTCAAAACAACCTCGTTGTGGCTTTGCCCTGGCACAGTCCACGTTCCATCTTTGCGTCCCATGTTCCAAGTCCCACAACGCTCGGTTCACATGTTCGTGGATGTTCGTCATTTCGTCCTGAATGCTGTCCTATTTTACTCTTTGTATTTGTTGTACTGTCCATTTTGAAGTCAAAGGTGTATTCAAAGCGGGTATCGTCAAAATCTACCCGGTCTTCCTTTCCTATGTCCCCTCTTTTGATCCTCTTGCCGTGCATCGTCGCGAACGCCGTTGACAAACTATTACAGAGTACGCCGTGCAACGGCACCAAAACCATCGACGATGCTACCTGTTGAGCTTCTTGTTTCCTGTCTGGGTGTTGGGCAAGACAGGCTCGTCGGCATGTTGACAAGGGTTGTCTGACAGTCGACAACCTGTGACCATAATGTGTCAAAAAAGCCAAGCCCGTAATCTGACTTGACACTTGCCTCTATTCTGTTCGCTTAGTTTTTGGTTTGGGCTGCTCTTTATCTTTCATCAACACTTAACGATGCCTCGACGCTGCAACGCCTCAGCGCCCATCTAGCACACTAGACGGGGGTGCCTGACACGATCTGCGGCATTTCAGGCACCGGAAGCTGAAAGGAAAGCATCAAAAAAGTAAGAAGAAAATAAGTGAGGGATACACTCAAATAGCAGGCGACCATCCAAAAAGGGCAATCGAAAACGATCTTTACAAGGACTGTCGTCGAACAAATAAGGAACAAATGGAATCTTATGCAGAAGCAAACAAAGAAGCAGCACAGAAATGCGCGATGTAGCCTCAAACGACACACCGGTACGGAGCCCATCGACACAGCACACACAAAAACGAGTGGCAGAACAATGCAGGTCAAGCATGAAGACCAGACGACCAGGGAACAAACTGACCTGTCGAAAAGTCGAAAAGATTCAGAGGACTTGGAGGAATGCATTGGCAACGGTCAAGAGGGCTAACGGCTTCTTGCCTTTTTCTTCGTAGATTTATTTATTTTTATTTCTTCTTTTTTCCCCCCTCCTCCTCTTTAGACAGCCCTCCATTATCTTCGACCTAGCAGGGCTGTCATCAACAAGGGCTTGTTGACAGCCCTGCTAGTGTAATCCTCTTTTTTCTCGTCCAGGGCCAGGCTGGCCCGCTTCGGACCTATTGCCCAATTCTTCCCTCTCTTTCGTCAAAAATAACACACCAAAAGCCCTCGAAACCCACAGAGAAGGGCTGTTAGGATCGTGCACGCTTCTCGAGTGGCGGTCCAGACCATTGTCTGCCCATACTCCGTACACTCGTGGATGCTTTTTTTCGTGCTAAATCACAGAAGCGAGGTCGAGACGCCTCGACGCGTACAGAATGTATGATGTTGTTGACAACACTTTCCAGATGCTCGTATGGCAAACTGGACTAAACTGGACCACAATCAAGTTGTGTCTGGACACAATTCCATAGTATTGCTACGCTCTAGTCGATGAGGCGCATCATCGTACAGTGATCGACAAGAGTTTATCTCCTTTCTCTTCTTTTTTCTTTTTTCTTCTGTAAGCCTTACTGAGTAGGTGGACGCTGGGCGCCTTTTCGTACTGTTTTTGGTTTGTTTATCCGCCCCTGTAGCTTTTGTGTGTGTAAGATATGTGTGCAGTGTAAGATGTACATGCAGAACGCAGTGATTACCACAAATGTAAGACGATAGGCCGGAGTGATGAACAGCGGGGACGTTTTACTTTGTCTCGCCCTACGAGGGAGACTATTTCAAAACAGAAGCAAACGCCGAGAGTGGATATCGATTTCAAGCCAGTAAACCAGGAGAAAAGGAAAATACAGGGAGATAAAATCGCGGGAGGAGAAAAAACTACGGAGCATTAGCAATCGCGGAATGAAAATAGATCAAGTAGAAAAAGCCAGACCAGAAGGGGCTCCTTGAAAAATAGTGGACATAGGCGACGCTCTAGTGGAAATAGTAGAGAGAATAAGAGCATCGCATCAAAGATTGTCTCTCGGTGCAATCTTTGTGTTCTTGGTCTTGACCTTGTCCTTGTCAAGACGGACGGCTGCGACGGCGGCGACGGGCGGCGGTCATCTCAAAAAATAAGACAATACTCCGTTAAAAAAGAGACAGAAAAACGGGGTCTTGACTTGTTGTCAGAGCGGCCCTTTGCGGATCTGGCCGGCTGATCCCTATCACGTTATCCAGAAGGAAGGGGGGAAATCAAACTAAAGCTATCAGAAATGGACACTTGACCGTGATGCATTGTCGTAGCGAAGGAGGAGAGAGCCAAGGGCAAAAAGACAAAAAAGAGGGGAGAAAAGGTCTTTGCGCTCAACAGACATCGTGTTCGTTTTTAATTTTAGTGCAGATAAGGAGAGCGAAGGGACGCCTCCGCCCAGCACGTAACAGTCTAGACTGACAGATTGAACTCAAAAGAGAGGCGCAAAAAAAAAAAGAGACAACCAAACAGTTGTGGACTTTGGTTGCGCACAGAACAAATGACTCCGTATTTTTTAGTCTCTAGGTGTACAGCGTATTTTTCTGTGTTTTCTTACGCCAAAGACAGGGGCCAGGCTGGTTCCTGAGTGTCCATTTTGAGGGGAAAGGTCCCTGGGGAAGGACGGCTCAAAAACAATAATCGAAAGGGAGAGGGTATTGAAGATGCGGAGGAGGGGCTGGGACGGCAAGATAAGAGAAAGGAGGGGAAGAGACGAAGACAGAGATAGGGAAGATGTCAGAATAAACAGATCCAACAGAATCAGCCGATGTTCTATTTTGGAAGCCACAATGGCGTCACAAGTCCAGTTGATAACATCTTTGTCAGGAAGCAACAGACAAACTGTTGGTGTAAGGCTGCGGCGCGGTGGTTGAGCACTGCTTGGTAGACGTCTCTCAGCTCTGCTAATTCTCCCAATACAGCAACAATCGGCAGAAGGAACAAAAAGAGCGACGGAAAGTTGAAACGGCTGCCCATGAGCGCATGTCTCACTTTGTGGAGGGGGTATTGGAGACGGACGACGGTATGTATTTCGTTCGATTGCAAGATGATCGGCACTCTTTTATCCTTCCACGTTCTTTTTTTGCATTCCTTTATGTCCCCGAGCATAATTCGGTGATTCTAGAAATGGTACGCTAGATGGACAGGCATAAATATGAAGGGGGCAGGCAAGAAAATCAAAAGACAATGGAACATATGAATCATAGGTCAAAAAAGAAAGAAGACCAAAGAATAACAAAGCGTAAAAGACGACCTCGCGGTGTGTTGACATGCAGCTTTTTCGACAGGGTCTACATGTCTTTGGGGGATTTCACATGACGATGATGCTCGTTTGAAGACGAATGATAGACAAGAACGACACTCGAAATAAAAAGGTGGCAAGTTATGAGGAGGCAAACACACGCAGAGAACAGACACTAACAAAATGTGCACTACAATGAACCAGCATACACAAAAGCCTGGGCCAGGCTTGCGACCGGTCAAGAAGGCCATCCTACGCTGAAGGGCCCCTTTTTTGGCGACCCTCTGGCCAGGCCACCAGGACTCACACGCGGGCATCTTCCGTTCGCCGCGTCGACCAGGCCGGGCCAGGCCTCTTCCTTTCTTGCTTCCCTCCCTCGTTTTGCACACCCTGGACTGGGTTTTCCTTCAGCGGTGTGGGGCGATGTAACTCTGCCCTTTGATCTCTATTTTCTGTTCCTCTGTTCCTCCCCGTTCTTTCTCTTTTTCTTGCAGTCTGCTTTTTAACTGCCAAAAGGCCGTGCGCAAGACAATGAACGGCACGCCTCGAAGAAAGACCCCCTGGTTCCCTTCCTTCCCTCCCCCATATTCAACGCTTGACTCCTTTGGATTGCTGCATTAGGAGAAACAAACCCCACTCCCCACTTGCCTTTCAGTGCCTCTCTCTCTGTCTCTCTCCCCTGTTTGCTGCGTTTTTACTGCTATTTTGCTGTCGTGGTGGCTCTGTCGCTCAACATCTCCGAGGATTCTAAATTCTCAGTTCTCTGGTTCTCGCACGTTCGCTAACATAACATGCTTGATATACGTCGTATTGAGGTCGTGCGCAAGTGCGGAGGAGGGCTTGCGAACCAAAAAGCTGTGCACAAAAATAAGACTCTTAAAAAGATCAAGAGACATGTAAAGAAAAGAAGACAAAAAAGATGGGCAAATCATTGCCCGTTTTGCGATCAGACTTGATGATTCTTAATTGACGTTAAAGTTGAGCCGATGCCGTGTTGTAGGACAAAAACCACCAAACTCTCGAAAGACGGGATAGATGAACAAAGAAGAGTGTCCCGAGAGACGAATATAGAATAAAGAGGGGAAAGCAGGTAACAAGAAGAGCCTCCTCCCGCCGCATCGGGACGAGGCGTCGGCAGTCGCGTCTGTTGGGTGGTGATAATAGACGAGACGAGAGAGCATTGCAAAGTAAAGAGCAAAAGAAGAAGTAAAAGGGAATACTGCATGTGCCAAGTAGACGGACATCGGCAGCCCCAGACGCCGACGATGTCATCATGCTTGTCAAAGAAAGAGGGAAATAATACGATTGTGGGCAAAAAGGGCGAGATGGGAAAATAAACGATAAATGCAAAATATAAGAACAGGGAAGAAGAACAAAAACAAGCAAACACAATACCGTGTACCTGCATAGCAGTCCAACAGACGCAGACACAAATGCAGACGCAAGAGCAACTGGTCATGCACACTGTCAGCTACAGGAACATGTTGCACTCGCGGAGGTGGACGACGAGATAAAAACGAGATAAAAAGTGGCCGTTGCAGATTGGCTTGCCCTTCCGGCCTGTCCATCCCGCACGATGCCACTGTGTAAGTGAGGGGAAAGGAACTCTCCATCTTGATCGTCCCTCTCTTTTCATTTCCCTTTTTTCGTCTTATTTTGATTTTATCTATCTCATTTTTCTCTCTTCACACCACCACTCTATCACATCGCTATGCGCCTTTCGTTTGCACTATCTGACACACTGCAGCCTCAAGTGCCCTTCTGTGCCGTCGTTGCTTTCGCTACAAACTCTGCCTGCAGTAGTGCCTCTTCGGCGTGGCGACACCGCTTTATTATGTCTTCTTCCTCCTGTTTTTCTTCTTCCTTCTTCATTTTACATTACACACTCTCCTGTGCCGCCTCTGCAGCCGATCTGCAGCAGAATTTTTCATTCACATTCTGTAGTTTTTTGCTCGTATTTTTTATCTTTCATTTCTTCTTCTTTCATCATCGATGAGGTCTAACAAAACACAAAAACAAGGATACATACCCCAAGCTTTACCCAAAAAGGCACTGTCCAGCGCGACAAGGGGACTAAACTAAACGCCAGGCCAGGCCTTGTGAGGCCCTGTCAGTCTTCTCTCCTCACCACCACCCCCGTTTTCTCACCTGCATCGGAGCTTTTTGCGCCTTGCCTCTTGCAGTGCCAGACTGCCCGCCAAAAAATGCCTGCCTCTTTTGTCTTGATGCTCAATTTGCACTCCCTCCGGTCTCTTGCCCCTGTTGACTAGCTCGACTGGCTCGACGGGCTCCTCTCGCATTGATACGGCGGAGGCAAAATAGAGGAGTTCCTTGAACCTCAAAACCGCAAACGACTGAGCGTAAGTTGCATCTTGCAACCTCAACCCGCCTTTTTCAACGGCCATCTCCTGTTTTTTTTCTTGCAGACTGCCCCCTTCCTTCGCTCCGTCTGCCAGTCGGAGAATAGATTAGATTCTTCTTTCTTGCTTCTCGAAGGAAAGACCCTCACAAAAGCAAAGTCAAAAAGAGAAAGAGTTGCGGATGAACCGCAGAGGCTGAAGGCAAACGGCAATGCACAAAGATGTCGATAATACGTCGTCATTTGTTCGGACGATCATAGCGCGTAGATTATGGATGTATTACTCAATAGTGCATTGGCACATCCTGTGTCCACTGCGGCGTACGGCGTAAATCACCGTTGTATTCAAATTGAATTGACGTACCGCTTCGATGCCCAGTGTCCCCTAATATTTAGTCAATAAATCGAAAAGGAGCAGGGAAGACCTCTGGGCACACTATTCCTGTCCACAGTGGCAAATACTTCTTCTTTCCGTCTCTGAATTGACGTGCATAACAAAGAAAAGAAGAAAATCGGGGACGGATGTCGTAATTTTGGGTTCGTTGCGAAAGCCGTCCCGTGTTGTGGATTCCGTCCTTGCCGAGACGACATCCTTTACAAATACAGGAGGACAAATGAATTCAAAAATAATACTCTGCTAAAAAAACGTCCACGGAATATGGCTTCCCCAGATTGACAATGCATCCCGTGTACCGTCCCATCCAGAAGGAATTGAATACATCGTAAGCGAGACGAACACCTTCTCCCAATATCAAAGGGTTCATGCATTAGAGACTTGTTTTTCTCTCCGAATTTCGTAGACCCTACGTCGTACTCATGACAACAAACGTGTGGCCGCGTGGCCACAAGGGTCAGGACACTGGATTGGAACATTGGAATATTGGGGCGTTGGAACAAGAACAGACTGGCGACGAAGGGGGGTGGTTGACCGGCGAGGCCAGCCTTCGCAGGCCACGAACGCTCAAGCACAATCAAAGGTGGCAGGGCAAAAGGGGAAGAAAAAAAAAAAGAGAAAGGGGAGGCAAAAGGAAAAGGTCTGGCCAGAGGTCAAAGAGTCAACCAGAGTTTGGTTGAGTTGAATTCGAGGTCTGTGTTGACAACCCCAGATGCTGATTTTTGGGGGGGGGGGGGGGGGTTCTTTTTCTTATTCTGGTCATCGTCTCAACAATGGTTAACAAAAGAAGGGCTTGATAAAATGTCCCCAAAAAAAACTCTGAGAATAAAAGCACAGAGACAAAAAGACATAGCGTGTTGCATTTTCTTTTTCTTTCTCCTTCTTTTATTCCGTTTACTGCCACGCCCTCTCCGTATGCACGTAAATAGAATTTACGATGGGTCAGATCCGCCAGACAATGCATAAACACGGGACACAAATATGTGAAAATGCCCCGAGTACCTGGTGTTGTTGCAATTGCCACGGCGGCACGAAGAAGGAAGTAGGAAGCAGGAAGAGGGAGCAAGGACGATGTGAAAATCCTTTATTGTCAGTTGGCCTCCCAATATGGAAAGTCAAGTCGAGGGGAAAACAATCCAACCACAGACAAAAAAGCAGGCACAGTGGCAAGATGCTCGTCATGATGGCAAATATTATATGCGAGGTGCAAGCGAAGAAGCATCACTTGCATCTAGAAGAAAACAGGGACAAATCATAACCTGAAAAGGTGCAAACACAAGTCCAGAGAGCAGACAGACTGTAGCACTGTTTGTTACTATTGTAGCCTGAATCAGAGACATCTTGACATTTGGTATACGGAGTATCGGTAGAGAGCAAAGCCGGTGTGAGAGAAGAAACAAGTTGCAGCAGAATTTAACCTAGCCTTGTTGGATATCTTGAGATTTAGTAAAAGAGAGAGTGTAGCACTCGCCCTCCATGTTGTCGAAGAATCAGCCAGACCTAAAGTCGACTACTGCACGAACTGGCACGCCGTGGTGGAACTTTGTTGCAAACTCTCCATCCAGCCTCGCTCCATATTTTGAACAAAAAAAAAAGTTTCGGCACCGTTTCAGATCCGAGTGCTGCCATTCGACAGATATTGTGACCTCCCACTCACACAATAGGCGACACAACTCTGAAGGCGGTGTGCTCAGAAGTAACTCAGGAAAACTCGAAAGAAACAGAAAAATGTTCAGCGTGTGTGGGGGAGACGGCACAACGTGCAGAAACGTACGACGTATGGCAGTGTGACCAGAAAAGAACGGCAGGGGTGCCCACCTGCACTAAACAATTTTTTGTTAGGTCTTCTCTACACTCTCTACGTCGTAGAGCACCCACAGAGTCGTAGTCGTACAGTTTGAACTGGGGCAAGCCACTCACACTAGACAGCGCAAAACAATTCGAGTAGAAAAAACTACACAAAACGTGATGGAGTGCTGTAAAGAATACGCGAGGCCACGAGAACACAAGAGTGCAACTTTGTAAAATGGATGGGCATACTGTCTCCACGACGGTGAGAAAGGACCCTGGTAAACGTTTGTCAAATGGTCGTCAAAGAAAACGCCGGCCGGCATGCACGTGGTGGCAGGCCGCTGTTGGGCCTTCTGGGGGCGGGAATGCCAAACAGAAATGGAAACAAAAAATGGAAGCGGTCGAGAGACTCCTTTGGACAAAACGAGACAGCGGAGTCAAACACATGCGATGCGATGCGATGCAAGACGGCTGGCTTGCTTAGTTGACACCTGCTTCCGTTGCAGCTTGCAGGCGGGATATGGCAGCATATGGCAGCGGGAGAGGTGGCTGGCGGCAGACGGCATAGACGATGCTCCTAGAAACATATTACACGGCAGGATGCCGTTTGCGTTTGCGTTTGCGTTTGCGTTTGCCGCACCGCTCCATGTCCTGGCCGCAGCTACTGGCCGCAGGGTTTTTCCGGGGGGTTTTCACTCGGCCGTCCGCTAGTTCAAGCAAAGTTGAACCCGGTCAGTGGGTGGGTGATGTGAGATGTGAGAAATGGGAGGAAATATGAACGTCCTGATATGATCATGCGAGGAACGAGTGCACCTCCAAAGAGAATGTGTGTTCTTCCACTTTGGGACAGACTCTGCCGCACCAGCAGGGGGGTCTGCCTCTCTGGGCACAAGGGCGGACCGCTTCCAGTCGAGGCTTTGGAAGGTCCGGGCCTTTGCACAACCGGACGAGTTTGTTAAGCGACCAACACGATGCGGAGGATAAACAAAAACCAGCGTAAATCGACTTCTTGTCTTGCTTCATTGTTGGCGTCTTTTGCGAGTGCGCTTGCGTAAGTGAAAACATGTGCTTCACACTTGTCGAACTCTTGCATCTCAGGTTCAAACTCCGCAGTGCCGTATCTTGCTATTTCGCCCTCTATTTCCGAGAAAAAAAGCAGTTGGGTGCATGGGCAGTGAAGAGTGCTAGTGTGAAAGGGCAGCACAAATTCTTGTGCTATGCAGACCCGCGCAAAGGACATATGGAGGAGAATGGAGAAATGATGGCGGGCGATTCAGAGCGACGGTCTGCAAGAACAACCACCTGCTTGCTGCAAGAGCGGGAAGACGTCAGTGCTCTGCAGCACGGCCTTGCATCGCGACAGGGGTAGGTTGCATTTGGTTGGACGCTTGAGAGAGCAAAAAGTGGACTGGCGAACTGATCATCAGACGTCAAAAAAAAGTGTGTGTTGGAAAGTGTCACTCTGGCCTCGTAACCGTCATTTTCGAATGCCGGCGGCATCTCATTGTAGCCCTGTGCTTGTGGCGTTTGATTTTGAGTTCGTCTGTTATCAAAGCAGTCTCCCATGAAGCTTAGAAAAGAGGGGGGCTTGTTGTAGTAGTGAGCCCGCTGGAAAGGCAGTTTTGGTACACTAAAGGCTAGGAGGGTGAGGCTAAGATGAAAGGGCTGCTTGGAGCGAAACGCAAAGGACATGAAGGGAGCGTCACAAGATTTTGCAAACAGACGAAGAATACAACAGGGCAAAAGCGGCAGACACAATGAAAGAAACAGAAAGGCGGGACAGCGAGGCGGGCGAGACAGACAACGACCCTCACCATCCTTGATCCCCCGCATCAACCAGAAAACAGCAAAGTTTGGATCAGTCAAAGTCACGAACTGGCGGAGAAGGAAGCAGGCAAGAATGCAAGAATGCAGACATAAAGAGTTTGAAGGGGTAGTATAATGGCAGAACATGAGTGGCTGGTGAGCGAGTAAAGCTGCTTACATCTTGCCAAGATCTCGACAAAACTGGACAGAACCAAGGATTGAACACAAAATAAAGCATACAAGCAGGTCTGGACAACTCTTTTGTGAGAAATTGCAACGTTGTGCAGCCTTCAAGACGGATTGTGCTCTGCCAATGGTCGTCTGGCCACTCTTAATTTTAAGCATGCTTTTGATTTATTCCGATTACAAGAGGATCGAGAAGAAAAGAGGCAATGAATATCAAGGTGGGAACCAAACAGTGATCAACAGAGGAACGGTTGCCCTTGATAAGCCGTGATTGCGTGCACAAAGCACGGGCGCGAGTGCAACAGAGGGGTTGGGCAAAGGCAGAGGCGGCGAGGACGATCAAGACAAAATGGAAAGGCCCACGATTCATGGCTACGTCGATGCGATCAGAGTAGCCGCCGGTGGCGACAAAATGTGTGAACTGTTGGCCGTTTTAAAAAGCCTCGACTTTCGAGCTCTCGTGAGTGGGTTGCGATGATTAGGGGAACTCAGGGGAGATGACGATGGGTGGACAAAAGGTGCTATCAATTCGAAAGGTACACAAGTAAACAAGTGTTGCAGAACAAGCGCAAACACTACTGCGGTGTGATAATGAAGATGGAGTTGGATATGACGGCAAGGGGCGTGAATCGTGCGTTCGTGGTGGAGGATGAGTGAGTGAGGAGAACCGCAAAAAGCAAATAATTAGAAAAGACGAAAAAGGGAGGTCGAAATAAAAGAGGAGAGATTTGGAGTTGCAGAGGAAGGTGCGGCTTGCACAAGGCCGAGATCGACACAAAATGCTGCAAAGGAGGAAATGATAGGCAAGAGCGGCCACGATGCAAGTTGCAACGGCAGGAAGGACGGTAAAGGCGGGCAGGGAGGGACACCACACACTAGCTGCAACGGCCTTCTGGAAGGTGCAATGGAAGCTGTGGAGCCGAAAGGCTCGAGCGCTACCGACTTCCTATTTGCTGATTCTTACCTTGGGCCAAGTTGCGCAAGGACTTGGGGAAAGAGCCACCTCTGCCGATCGTACCTTCTTCTGGCAAATTTCACGCGCGAAGCTTACTTTGGCCACCAAAACGCGCGCCCAACAACAGGCAGGAGCAGTCAGCAGCCCGGTCTCACTTAAAAGGAAAGAGTCGACGATACCACAACTGGGAAAGAGCGATGGGGTGACGATGCTGCGAAAGGGAAAGAGCGACCACTACACAGTAGAGCCCACAGCAGCCACAGCAGCCACAGCAGTCACAAGAGTTCCCCTCCTTCCCTTTTACATTATGCCAAGCAAAATGGGAACCCCTGCAGCAGCAAGTGCTCCAGAAGCGCGGCGAGTTGTTGCAGTTGTCTCAGTCCAGAGGCCGCGCCTTCCTCCGTATTCGAGTCTGGTGCCGCATCGTGGACTCCATTCCGATATCTCAAAGTGATTCCGGCCATTCTGTCATTTTTTCCTTCCATTGCTGCCCAAATTCCACGTTTTTCGCTCCCTATTCCCATCTTGAAATTAAGATGGCCGATTCTAAGTGCGACGACTCCGTGTTTGCGGGTGGGGGGAAGATCATTGTCCGAGCGCCGGCAGTGGCAACTGAAAAACACGGAAAGTAAAGGCAAAAAAGACAGCAAAGACGGACGATGACAGCACAACCAATAACGACTACTGCATGCCAGGGCGACTGCAATCTCGACTACGAAGTACAATCTCGACAACGGCTCGCTGCACAATCGACGCAGTCAGGCAATCTACGACATTGGGGCTAACACAAGACTAATACGCAGAGACATTGACTAACACGACGGCTACTGCAATGTGATACGGTCCTGCAACGCTTGTCAGTCTGCGACTCTGCAACTCAACGGCGGCACATCTTTTTTGCTGCCACATCCCGCCTCCTGTGTTTCTTTTCGGTCTCTGCTCGCCCTCCTCTGTTTCCTCTGTTTTGTCTCTCTTTTCTCGCCCTCAGTATGCAACCTGTCCTCGGCGCACGGGCACTCCCTCTGTGCCGTGCTGCATGGCATGGCCTGGTCTGGCCGCGGGGGTGACGCTTTCTTCTCCTCTGCCTTCCCTTCTCTTTTGTGTATCTGTGAGTGTCTGTTGTGTACTCACCGCATGCAAGCGCCGTGGTACTCTATCCACAACAGTGCTCTTTATCCAAACTCTCTGGGAAAGGAGGTAATCAACACATTTTTGAGTCCCTCCAACGGCCTCCGGGGATGGGAAATGATTGACGGCTTGCATCTCCCGTCTGCAAGTCAATCAATATTGATTTCTGTGCACTCTTCACCTCTTTTGTAGACTTTTGTCCCTGGCAACCGAAACACAACACAATATCAACAGACACATCTGGCCAACAAAGACGGGCGAAGCCGTCACTACAAGAGGAGAAGTCCTCAAGATACAACACTCTACTTACAAACCGCGACGGTGAATGAATAAAGAGGGTGTGCGGACCTGAAGAACCGGCCATCGAAAAATTCAGCGAGAGCAGGGCGCTAACGTGCCGTCTCTGCATATTCTCCCACAAACCGAGTCCAAAAGGTGCAGTAAAGTGCAGTAAAGTGCAGGAAAGCACAGTAAGGTGCAGTAAGGTGCAGTAGATGCACCTGTCTGCAGCAGACGGACTTCTGTCATCGCTGCAATCTCTGCCGTCTCGCTCAGCGAGTGAAGCCTATTTGAGCGGCAGCGTGTATTGGCATACAGGATGGGCAGAACAGAAGAACAAGTTGGGAGTGTTGACGTGCCGTGGTTGCAGACACTCAAACAAATACGGAGTGCACACACTTTACAGGCAGTGCTCATCATCTCAATATGGAAGGCAAGGACATGCATCTCTCTTGCCTCCTTGCCTTCTTGCATCGCGAGCCGTCCCTCCCTGCCACGCAACAATAGAGCAATGGGCACGATTGTCAATTCATGCACCCCGCCTTTTCATCCATAAGAAGAAGGCAAAGGAAGACAGAGCCGATGCAGCAGGTGGCATTGAAGCGGGAGGCAAGCAAAATCAAAGTCAAAAGAACAGTCAATAATAAATACAAAAAGATCATTTCTTGTGAGACTGGTATTGATCGCCATCGATGTTGCTGAAAGAGCTCTGCCGTGTCTTTGGGCTTGGCATCTTGTCTTCATCTGGTTCATGTAACCGAAAGTATTGGGGCCAGCAACGAGCGGAGGACCTTAGGCCCTTGGACACCCTTTTGTTCCTCTTTTTAGAGGACCTATCCACCTGCTGAAAGCTTGGTTCATGGCTGGTCTCTGAAATTTGGTGGCCAGTGGAGAAAGGCAACTGGAAAAAGGGCAATCAACCAGCAAAAAAAGCATCAGCAAAAAAAGCAGAAAATGGGAAACGTACCGGGTTCAGGGGCACAATGTCGACAGAGTGGATTTCTGGGCTGGGCAAAAGGGCCCAAATACACAGTAATTAGCCCCAAAGACAGGGCATTGTTCAGCTGCCTTTGTGTCCCTGTCCGCAGGGCCTACCAGGCCAAACCAAAACGAGGTTTAATGGACGCCCCGAGTCGAGTCGCTCTCTTTTGCTGACGTTTATTCAGGACAAACTCCAGGCACTCACCCATCTTTGGCTTCACTTTTCATGAGATGGCGGTGAAAACGCGGCTGGCTAGTTGGCCAAGCCCTTGTTCAAGACCCTGAATAAACAGCGCATCTAGAACTTCATCGACAGATCTCAGCCAGCCCTCTTTTCTTTTCGTTTATTTTTTATTTTTATTAACTGTATTGCGGCTGCGCATCTCGTCACATTGATTCTTCTGCAGCCCTGGTCACTTTCCAACAAAGAGAGAGAAACTCCACAGACATCTCCACTGATATTCTGAATCGCAACAAACTCCACCTTCAGTTGTTTGCCCTTGACTTCTCTTTGTCCGCATGGCGGGCCTTTCCAGGCGAAATTCATGGAGGAGCACTCCGATCGACCCGTCCCGTCGTCGTCTCTGCTTTTCAAGTTGAAACCAAGTAGAAAAAAAGAAACACAAATACAGAAAAATGACAGAAATATTGAGAGTGATCGGAATGGTATCAACATCAAAGGACCGTCGTTGTCGGACTGGCTGCCCGGTATCTGCAGCAACAAACCTGTGACTGGACCTGACGGGAACTTCTCATAAAACATACCCCATACAAAGTGCATCCGACGGTGTATTACAGCACGCATGTCCATCTCCTGCCGTGTCTAATTCCCTTTTTGTAATTCTTTGTCAGTATTTGGCAGTGGACATCTCTATTCAAATTTTCATTTTCGTGCCGTCTTTGCAGCCGTCTGCCGCCCTTGCAGGTTGCCTTCAGTCTCAGTCTGTCTCCAGTTTCCAGTCGCTGAATCAGTTTTGACTCCTGTGTTCACCGTGTCTCGTCTATTCCTCTCTCTATATCCAAATAGAGTCAACTTCTCTCCCGCCGTGTCCCCAAAAGCTTGGACCGCCCTGCACTCTGCAAGCTGCACCCCGTATTTTTCTGCTTTACCGTGCTGTCTCCTTTGTGCCATGTCAGGCATTTCCCGTGCACTCTGCAGGCTGCATGTCAGACTTTTCTTCTTCATTCCTGTTTCCCTTTCTCTCTGTCGTCGATGCTAATTTTTGACTCCGAATATTGCTGTCAATTTAGTCTGGCTGATTTCCGAATATCTCTTTTCAATTCTTACCAGTCTTCCATCAGCTAAATCCGATTCCGTTCACACCACTATCTCCCTACGTTCTTACGTTTGTGTACCCCGTGTCGCACATTGGCGTTTTGAAAAGGGAAAAGATGTACACAAAGTCAACAATTACATAAAATCAAGAATTATATTTTTGAATGTTTTCCGATTCCACCACAATCCAGTTCCGTGATGTTTACCACTACCCCATATTTTTTTTCCCCCTCTGTGCCGCTTTTTGTGTCTTTGAGTGACACACGGATGGGGAAATCGCGTGAGGCTTGGCGAACTTGGTTACAGCACAATAGGCAAGCACCTACTGATCAGTATTAATTGGGCGACTCCGATTTCCGATCTTCTATTAATTGTGTTGTGCCCCAGGGCTACTGACGAGAAAAGGTCATGTGGGCAGTATTTTTAACCCCCCCCCCCCCGGCGGAAACGAATACGAAGACGTAAAACAAACTGAAGGGAAAAGAGGAGCATATTCTCAATGAAGATGGACTCGTCGTACAAAAAGTCGTCCAGGATAAATGAATAGGACAAATGGAAAGAACAGGCGAAGGGCGAGCTGACCGGAGTAGCGGCCGATTAGGCCAGACCAGGCCAAGTTAGACAGTTGGAGCGAAATAAATATTGGCTGCAAAAACATTACGTTTTCATGCGCACACAAAAGAGTGGAAGAAACAGGCACAAAACTGACTGACTGACTGACTGATTGACTGCCTCCACACGATGCCGGAGCGAGTGCCGGCAACGGCTGTCACAACTGTGTTCCATTTGTGCGTTGCAGAGGCTGCCTCTCACTGTACTCAGTAGATGATAGTCATTGATGGAGAGTCCGACAAACTTTGTGTTTGGCGAGACGCAGCTTGCGCGATCTAAGTCCAGCTGGGTGTGTCTTGTTTTCTAGCGTTATCAATGTTTTGTTCTTTAAAGTAGTTCCTTGTCCGTTGTTCAGCAACGGAGCCGAAATCTGGACTTTGTTTTGTAGCTGCTCGATACTCGTATTTTCTTTGCTTTTTCTTGGTTAATGTTCCGAAAAGAAGAAAGCAGAAAACATCAGTGTTTCATGATAT
Organism: Sporothrix variecibatus; assembly: GCA_016097105.2. Taxonomy (NCBI): domain Eukaryota; kingdom Fungi; phylum Ascomycota; class Sordariomycetes; order Ophiostomatales; family Ophiostomataceae; genus Sporothrix; species Sporothrix variecibatus. The sequence continues at coordinate 4,417,324 of JADMNI010000001.1, read as the reverse complement.
TTTTTGCAACAATTATTATCTTTAATTCTTTCTTTGCTTCTTCCCACCCGACATTTACTTGAGACACACCCGCGGCGGCCCTGCCTGATACAGCCTGGCACCAGAATATTTATCGAAAAATAGGTGTAAAGACGGACTGGCGTGTCTGCGTGTGTAGCCCCCCACACCTCCTACAGCTGTCTGTGGCTTGTTCGGAGAAAGAACGGTGTGTCTCGATAACTGCAGAGAGCGGAGAGGTAGGAGAGTATCTTGACAAGTTACAGATATGGATTAGAGTACAAATTTTAACAGGTGACTTTTCAGGTGGTGAAGCAAGCCGCCACATGCAGGGGGTGCTACGGTTGTCTGGACGTGGCTGATAAAAAGAAAAAAGGAAAAGGGAAAAACTGAGAAGGTTAAACGGGTAACTTGGCCCCCAACGGAAAGTAGAATTATTCTGCTGCAGGACAAGACAAATAGGGCTGTCAGTGAATGTCGAGAAACAAAAGCATCGCAGTCAAGCAACAGGAAAGTGGGTGAAAATATTTCCGATACAAAATGGAGTCAGTAAAAAAACGAGAAAAACAAGATTAAGAAAAAGCAAAAACGTGGTAATGCTGGGCGACCCCATTTCTTCGGCGTGGTTCCGCCAGCTATTCCGTTCTCTTTGTTCTTTCAGTGGGCTGTCAGCCAGTTTCTACAGGGCTAGCCATACTGTTTTTAGGTAGACAAAAGTATGGGGAAATTAGACATCCACTATATCGTCAGTCTTTCAAATCAACCCAAGGCCCCTCTTCCTACGGACATTTATCACACACATATGGCTAGCATGTTTCAATGAATCTCTCTGTCCGTAGTTTTAAGTACTTTGGTTTTGTTATGGTTCCTTTGTACGTCGTAGATAGTTTTGAATATTAATATTGATACCCCTCATTTCAACAGAGCAGCGTCATCTCGGCGAACTTTCCTGAACGAACCAGCAAATCAAATCGACCTTGGAACAGGCCAAACACAATCGGCGAGCCGTGGCTTAAGATGGCCATTATGAATAGCTGTTCTCATCAACAATAAGGGAAGAGCCATACGACCAAACAAACAAATTGTAGATCATGATAATGGCTTAAATGATGAACGACCAGACTCGCTTCTCTGGAGCAATAGAATATGTTTCCCGGTAACAAAATCAAAAAGGCATTACCATAAGACTCATTAGAATAGAAACAAAAGGGCATGATTAACCTTGGCATATTTGATTTCGGCTCTTCTCACCGAAAACATCTGTCAGTCATGTAAATCTCTCCCCAAAAGAAACCAGTCGGCGACCTTTGTCCGTCATTTTCGATGCATATGGGAGGTGCAGAGCACGATTGCGGACCCGTCAAAGGTCTGAAAAGATCAGCGTTGAGCAACGTGCCGGTATTGCTTTGCCATGTGGTTGGGTTCCACGAACACGTTGTTCATTCATGTTTTTTTGCCAGAGATCGCCAGTGGATAACAACAGCAATAGCCGAAAATTGCCACAAAGTATCTTGAGACATGATAAATGCAGAATGGCATTGATTGTTGTACATAGGGGGTCGGCATAACGGCAACTACTTACTCGGTAGTAGCTGATTGTTTGGGAACGCCACGGGGAAGAGCACTGTGGTCGACATAGTGGTTTGCCTCTTTCTTTGCTCATTTCTGGCCTCTTTAATCGTATTGATCGGGCAGTCATGCATCTCTCCTTTTTTTCTCAAATTGGCCAGTGCATACATGCATTGGCGTGCGTCACCATTTCAAAAAGGAGGCAAGCATCAGGAAAGAAAAAGAAAAATGGAAACCATATCGAAGACCATCGAAGAACGCACATTGCTTAGAATGGACATACAGCAATGCCCGAACCAAGAGCGAGGCTAGATAATAACCAATCTTGGACAATTCGACAATTTGAAGGCATTTTAGCTTGACGTATGCCGTATATTAGATCTCAAAGGAGACAAATCCAAAAAGCATGAACAAGCACGAACAGACGCCAGTACGTAGTAGGCGAGTGGGCAAGACAAGCTGAAAAGAAACAAGGGCGTGTGCATCTACCAAGTCGATGATGCGGACTTGATGAAATTGGGAGGGAGCTCATAGAGGGGAAGTCAACAATGAAAAAGAAAGAAAAGGTTACTAAGAAAGGAGGAGAATGTCTCAACAAAGGCCGCGGCCTGGCTGGAAAACCAAGTAGAAGACAAGCTAAAAACCGAGCTAGAAGGCAAACAGGGTAAGCTAGAAGCACCATCGAAGCCCTCGGAAAGAAAAAGGACTCAGCTCTCAGGAACGGCGGTTTTACCTTGTTGGAAATGTGGTGTCTCGATGCTTCTCTAGGCACCGCCTGCTTCTTTTTTTTTACTTACAGATCTACCTTTTTTTCTCTTCTTTGAATCATTTTTTTCTGCCTTCTTTTCCTGATTTCTGTTGGTTATCCCGCCACGCTAGATCTCTCGAGTCACAGATAGGAGGAATGCCGCAGAAGTGGAGGGAGGGTAGGAGAGAAACGCACAAGCAACGGGGCCGGTGAAGGACCTTGTCGACACGTTCGAAAATAAAAGAGAAAAACGACGAAGAAGATGCACAGAAGAGGAGAAGATGTGCACGTTTCTGACGTCTGGAGAGGAGCATTTTTTGCCAGGATTGTCCGGCATTCAAGGCGGCCGGGCATCCAGCAGCATGCACATGACGAGCAACCTCCACGTCCAGGGTGTTTTTTACACAGTGACGAACCCAGGGAACCAAATCAAACCAGCCACTCCCTAAAACCACACGCGCTTCCATGTGGGAGTCCACCCACCCCACCCTCTTTTCTTGCAGTCGACTTTCACTTTCTCTGTTGCGCCCCCTCATCATCGACCACCAAAAGCCCCTAAAAAGGGAGGGAGACGCTACGGTGCGCTGGAGCTAGTGACAGCCCGTGTCTTGTGAAATATGACAGACCAAAATAAAAATAAAAACATTTGTACAGCGAGGGGAAGGGACGATGAACGGAGTGCTTGGTGGTAGGCGGTGTGGAGGGCAAAATAGGGAGCAGCATCGAGCCGTTGAAAAAGCGTTGCACTCTTGCCAGGACACATCTTGGCATCTTTCTTTTTGTGAATGCTCGTTGTAAGTCGTAGTATCTCTGTTCCAAGATTTTTGCCGTATCCATATCCCACTCCCCATCTCACTCCGTATCCGGAGTGGAGTTTTGGTTATTTTGAATGTGACTGAGCGAATACTTACTGTGAGTGAAAGGACGAAAAGTTGAAAAGGGGCCTTGTATCAGTACGTGTAAACAAAACGGTCGTACTTTATCTCCGTCACAGAAGTCCTAACATCGGTGTGATCCCATTACGACATATTTCGATGCTGTGACGACGGTGATGAAAGATGTGACGCAGATTATCTAGTCACATTTTCTGTCAATTTTGGTTGTTTTTTCTTGTAACTTTCAGCACATTATTTCCCCACGGGAGCACCAAATTCGCAGCTTCATTGATTATCATATGCAGTCGTTCAAATGCGTCTGATCTCCCCTCGGCTCCTTACAAGAAATCCACACGGACACAAGCAGAAAAGCATCTCCGACTGGCCAAACGAGGTTGGAAATCGGAGGGGGAACAGAAAAGAGGGGAAGGGGTACATTTTGTAGGTACATTCTTTATCGTGCAGGAACGCAAACGCCCGTCTGGCTTAGATATAACAGAAGCTTGTTATATGCGATATGCAACTCTGTGTTCACACAAAAAGTTGTAGGAGTGCGACGGCGTGCGTCGTATGTGCGTAGTATTAAGCTCATACAGTGCTACTGTGAATAAAAGTACTGCAACACCGTCCTTCAGTGACCAGCTGCCCTCCCCCCCTTTTTCCAACCTGTGCGGGGTCCGTAGCAAGAGCATGTGCATCCTTTCTTTTTGCTCGTCAGTCTGGCCGTCCTGATGTTGCACTTCGGAGTATTATTCGCACCGTTGGATAAATCAGGGGCAAAAGAAGCAACAGAAGGACTCTATTCTCCTAACATTGTGGGCAGAAGAATAAGAGACGAAAATAGGGGGCTCGGGTTCGGCAGCGAGCAGCCAACGAAGGGGCTGCGGCAAAGATGGACCCCGAAAAAAGCGCCCTTTTCGTTTCTTTTCTCACACATTGATGTATTTACACGCGTTTTTTGTTGTTGGTGGTGTGCTGAACACCTCTATAAAAGAGCACTGAATTGCAATCTACAAGAAAAGAGGAGTCTTAAGGGGTAAAAGAACGTTCTCTCTAAAAATGGGATCCTCCTCTTATGGAGGCTATCATTTGTGGAGGTACCGGGCCAGTCGGAAATGGTGAATGATACAAATAGAACGCCCACTATGTTAAGAAAACCGGGGGGAATAGCCTACCAAATTACAGCACTATTCCTCAACTTACAACCGAAGGAGACACCATTTTCGAACCTGGAAATCGTCCCCATTGTTTTGGCAATTCATTCATGAGCTTCAAAATGAATATGGATTGAGTTTTCTGTTAAGACGGGAGCTCCTCTTTTTTGGCGACCACGTTTTGTTGTTTTTCTTTATCCCGCGGGATCTTGTCTTTTTGATTTTCAATTGAACCGGTCGCAATTGTGTTTCGTTTTGGGGGATCGTGGGTTCCCGTTTATTGATTTTGCTTCTTTCTGCCTCTTCATTTATGTATGTTAGCGGATCAAAGGCAGATCACCCAGTTTCCGTTTCTTCTTTTCTGTCTTCAAGACCTTCTTGTCCTCACGCCCTCTTTGCCGTGATGTGATGTGGTCTACTTACCTTTTTTCCTCTTTCTTCCTAATATGTTTTTTGGGAAACTGATCGCCCTTTTTGCCCCGGGTGATTGATGTTTCTAAAACACTACGAAAAGTTTCACAAAACACAATGAAAAGAACTATTCATAGAAAATCACAACCAAGATATTTTCACAATGGTAAGGGGCTGAGGCTGCCACAATGTGGTCTTTTAATTAATTTTCCTTTTTGTTTTCGTTTCACATTTCACCTGCATCCCCGAATAGAACAGAAACAAAACTCAGTACCTATCTTTCAGAACACAGAAGGTAATTTGATTGAGCTGTTACTGACGCACAATCACTGCTCTCTGCCACCCGAGCCACCCAACTTCCACACTCTCCAGTGTTTTCCTCGTACGTTATTTTTCCAGTGTGAACAGCACGTTTCCCCCTTTTTGGGGTGGCATTGCAGTGTAAGAGTGAAGAAGGTGAAGCAAACGCAATCACTACAATTCCATGAGCATACGCTATGTAGCTTACGGAGCATGCGGCTCTCTGCAACTTGGAGTAAAAGGCCTACAAAATTCAGTCCTCATCCTTCAGCACTCTCCAATCCATCCAATTATGGTTTAGCGGCTGTCGTTGCCGACCACTGACGGTTTGCAGTTGAACGCAACTTTGAAACAAATGGCACGCAACAGGAGCGAGTACTCATTCTACGGAGTACTTTCCCTTCACACACACTGGAAGATGGTAAGCGTGAGACAATACGAGAAGAGGATACCCGAGCACTGGGCGCCGTGTGGGGGATGAGACTGACTGAACCGTACTTTGTCGACTGCATATCTAATATAATATTAACAACTTTTTGTCATTGAATATGGCCATGCATTTGAGTTTGTGAGCAACTCATATTTTTATCATTCTTATTTTTAGTGCCTCCTGTCTGTTGGTTGCACGTTTCTGTCAATACCTTAACAGAGGGCTGTTTATTTTTGTCTGTCTTCACTCCCCCACAGTTGCATTACGGCACAGCCAAGACAGACCAAGCTCTTAGTCAACAAAACTCACAGGGGTCGAGATAGGAGAGCGGGCATCTTTGAAAAACTCAGACAATGACTTGAAATAGTCGGAATAAACAACAATCGAGACATCCTACAAAAGTATGACGAGACGGGAAACAATTTGCTCAACGGAAGAGCAGAGCCTTGTCTAAAAGAGCTTTGGTCAAGTCAAACCCCTTACAAGTGCAAAATATATGAATACAAGCTTCTATCAAAATAGCCAGGCCCTACTGGTTTTTTACGGAGTATACTGAAGAAACACGGAAAGGATCAGAATCCCTTGCCCTTCTCCTGCATTTGCGATCCTCTCACTTTGTCTCTCTCATGCTTATGGAGATGCTGGAGCCTCTTTTTTTCTCTCAGGAGGTCGTTAATCGTCGTACAGAGCGTATCGACAGCCGGAGGAGGATGACGAACCCTTCCACGGTTGGGTCTTGTTCCGTTCTCCGTGCCACCCGAAGCTCCCGAGATACACAAATACCCTTAAATACCCTTCTATTTTGCAAGAATGTTGTTAGTGTTGAGTCTTAAACCAGGGCACTGACTGCACTTACTGTCCTGTCTGTTTGTTGCTTGCCTCTGTAAACGGGGTCACAATAGTGGTCTTTTCACGATGGATTTTTGTTAGTGGTTGGTCTTAAAACCAGGGTCAGAGTGCGCGATTACAAGGGCCTATTCTAAAATTTACAGGGGCCTGCGACACCACGGGCTGGCAGGAAAGCTTCCCCGAATTAAGACTATCGTCGCAAACGATGCCAGAATGCCTCCGTAGCATTGGCTACTGTTTAGTTGGGGCCAGTGGCGAGTGGGCGAGTTCAAGTCAAGTCGCCTCGGCCTGTCAGCCTGTTAGCCTGTTTGCCTGTTTGGGCCAATTTTTGTGTCGTTTTTTGTCTTCTCCTACCAGCGACATATTCGAGCTCACATATACCGAAGTTCCGGTATGTCTAGATAACAAGGGCCCCTCTCGAGAGTCGTCCAGGCCATGTTTTGTTCTTGTCATTGACTGTTTTCGTTTTGACAGCGGTCCAGGCAAATCACAACAGGCGTTTCATTTAATCACGAAAGAAAAAGAAGAAGAAGAAGAAGAGCGGGGTGTCGATGTAACAGAGAGAAGGGAAAAGACGAGAGAAAGGGGGATCAAGACAGAAATAATGACAACAAAAGACGGCATCGGGAGGGAAAAAGGCAGAGGCGGCAAGAGGAACTAGTTCACAGAAACGGAAACGAAAACAAAACAAGAAGAACATAACCCGGCCGAGAATAAAGGCAGATATCGTCAAGAAAGAGAAACAACCGGGAACAAAAGACGGGAAGGCAGAAAAGATGGAGGAAAATATTCAGAAACAACATATTTCTGCCGCTCGCTTGCCGCTTCTTTTCTTTTACCCTGAATAAAGTGTGCTGTGGAGGCGGTTGTCTATCATCAGTATTGCATATTTTGGTGTAAGTGGGACAGCACTCTTTTCGTTCTTCTCGCGATGTTATTTTTTATCTTTGATCCAATCATGTGCACTCCCATTCGCCGTTCTTCAGCCTAGATGGGCCGGCTTTCCTGGCTTTCTTGATTTTTGTCTTTTTCGCTGTGTTTTTCGGTCGTTCTTAAATTTTGTTTGTATTTAATTATGTCTTGCAAATTGGACTGTGATTTTTTGATGTATTCTTAAAACTTTTTTTTAGTAATATGCAACATTTAATTCCCGCGACTTTCTGCTTTTCCCTTTCAAAAAACCATTTTATTTGAAAGTGTCAACAATACTAGCAATAGCTTCCATATGTCGTAAATATTTTATACACTCTCCAGATATGCAGGTCCTTACTCCACTGCCGTATTTGCAGCAGGTGTTCAAAGATGCCGCCGTACATTCGAGTTTCTTTAAATTGCAGCAACCCAACTCTGTCCCGCGTGGCTGGCTGGACTGCACAAGATTGTTTGGGCACACCCGTTGAATTTCCCCTGGCATGTGTCAACATCGTGTACCGTCGTGCAAGAGAAGATGATGGGAGGTAAAAGAAATAAAAATGTACGCTGTCATCAAAAGAAATTCAATACAATATTGTGATAACACGACACCCTCCCAATTAAAAACCGGCGTACACAAGACAACTCTAAATCTACCACACCTTACACAATATCTTGTGTCCTCTCATTTCATATTCTACCGCGTTTTCGTGTTTTGGTATTGACTTGCACTTCCCTCTCTGCCCCTTTGGATGTGGTGTGGTCGTTTGTTCTGCCCCGGCTTTCCTGGCATTTTCCTGGGCTCTTCCTGGGCTCCACGAGCCTTTGTGTGCCCTGAGCTTCCCGCCCGCAGAACGCCTGCCCACAAGCCATAAATCCCACCATACTTTGTGTCCAGGGTACTCCGTATTCCTCTGCATCCCCTCCTCTGTCTTTGTCCCTCTGTCCCCTCTGTTTTGTTTCTAACCCTTTCCCTCCTTTTGCGATCACACTTTGTGCGCCCCCGTTGCAACGCTCTCCCCTGGTCTGGGCACAGGAACGAAAAGGAACACTTGGCCCCTGCCTTTTTTGGGCCAGTTGGTAAGCTGTGATGTAGCCTTCGCTTGCACGATTCTCGATTCTTGATTGATTAGCGTGTTTTGGTGTTCTTTTCGTGCACTTATTTTTTGCAGCCTTTCCTACGCATTTTGCTTGTATTACTGTTTACTCGTGTCTCTCAGAAAATACCTTGTCACTTGCGGCTGCATGCTGCGCTCTGCACGCTACAGCGGCAGAGAAATCAGCGCAGTACGTCGTACTCCATTCATACTCTGTCCACACACACATGTCAAGATTGCTTCTCCGTATTCGCACATGTGTATGTAGTGTACACTGGGTGATTGAGTAAGACGGACTTCTTCCTTTCCTGGCCTTTTCACGGCCAATTTGGGCAATGAGCGATGTTCCCTCTTGTTCCTCTCGCTCGCAACCGACAAAACAAAATCCCCACTCGCCGCTCTGCCGTGCCCTGGACACCCGCCCGGCAGATACGGTACTTGTGCGCTTCCCCGTCGTCCCGTAGTTATAACGCGGTCGGTATGCACGACACCACCGCACCGTCTGATATAGGTACGTCGTGCTGGGAGGTCTGATATGTGTCTCATACCTCTCTTTTTTCCGCCTTTTTTTTCGTCTTCTTTTCTTTTTCGTCGTTTCCCTGCAGTGCTGACATCTTCTGTCTGTGTGTCTCTGTCTCCCCTTTCTTCCCCTCTCCACTTCATTTTCTCTTTCGCTGTTCTCTTGTCCCCGTTTTGTTTCCTCTTCTGTTCGCCTTGCCCACTGTCTGTGCCGTGTCCTTGGCCTTGCTGCAGCAATGGAGCGATGCAGCGATACCATATCGACTCTGCAGTGCTGGCTTGATCCCCTTGTGTTTCTCCCTTGTTGTCTTCCGCAAACCCCGTCTTCCTCTTTACCTGAAAACGGGTCTGTGCAGGCTCATTGTGTGTTTTTGGGCGGCGTGCTTCTCGTCTTCCTACTTCTGCAGAATCTGCATCTTAAAATACAGAATATGTAGGGTGTCGAGAGTCGAGACAGCGACCGGAAGGATGCCGGAGAGCACATTGCGGAAATAAACAGCAGAAATCTGCTACGTACATCCATCCTATGGCGCATCGATGCATCTTTGGTGGGATATACGTCGTACAAGATACTTTAAAAGACTTTGCAAAATAACTTCCCATGATACAAAATACAAGATACATTGTATTTCCCGTCGTTCCTTCCCTGCTTCCACTGTGCAACGGGCTTCTTCGTGCTACTTCATACGGAGATGCACAGCAACAGGCGATCAGAAGGAAGGAATGATCCGCTTCTTTTTGCTGTTTGCTGGCTTTTGCCATCGTTGCCTCCAAAGAGGAGGAGCAATGAAGCGGAGACAACTCTATGTCACTTACAGAAGGAAGTCTCTTCAGCAGCTGCGATTCACCATCGATAGCTTCAAAGTGGGAAAGAGCGGCGCTACAAATCTCCCCAATCCCTGGTTTTTAGTGTGTATGTGTAAGATACTAACTATTAGTACCTCTCTTGCCGTGTAGCCTTCCACGGTCTTTTTTCGTACTGCAATACTTCTCGCCAGCGAATGCGTGGGACGCTCCTTCCCAGAACACCGCCTTGCTTGCCGCTCTTTCCCGCAATGCCTTTCATTCGCCAATTGCACCTCCTGCAATTGCACACGATCGTGCAAACACGGCGGGCACAACCCAGCCTGCATCTTGATTTCTTTCCCACAACGAGTGTCAAAAGAACCGTCGACCGATCTTTCCTTTCCAAGATGACATCGGTCTTTTCCTTGGCTTAATCGCAAACATTTCTGGCTTCGTGATAGCTCACCTGTTTCTCTCCGTAGTTCTCCAACAACAAAAAGTACCAACACCAAAAACCAAGGACGAGGATGGGGGACGACCAACACAACACCAAGGAGCACTAATGAATGACCTAAAAATGACCATAAAAGGACATCAATGGCACCAAATGGCACCAAATGGTACCAATTCCACCAACGTGGCCACGACCAAACACAGCCAGCACCCAAGGAACGCCGCGCTTCGCCAACCAAGCCGTCCGGCCCAGCCCTAGACAGGAACACGCAAGTTCGGGTTTGAAGCTAAGCTGAGACCATCGTCCAGCTGGATCGATTGGCTCTGTTGGTTCAATTGCTTGTGAAAGAAGCAAGACGCGTTGCCGAACAACTAATCAAAAGGTGCTGCTAAATTGCCGTGGCGCTGCACCGGCAGGCCCTGCTATCGAGTCGCCCAGCACGCGTTTTCCTCAGAGACAAAGATAAACCCAGAAACAGAGACACAGTCAACGGTCGCAGCCTGTTCCTGTCTGGCTCTGGGGAAGAAACGAGGCGTGGCCAACGTCCACAGCAAGCAAAGAATTCTCCGAGAGCGTTGAAACAGTTGTATCTTAGCAACGCCCAAACTGCCTACACACAAGAGAAACGAGAACAGACGAGATGTCCGGCCGGCACCACAGACCGTGAACAAGTATCGGGAAAAGGCGAGAAGGGACAAAAACCAGAAGAGCACGAGAAAGAGGCAACAAGAGGCGGCAAAAGGCAAGAGAACGCGAGCCTGCTCCATACGAGAACAAACTTGCTGGCAAAAGAACCGTCCATGACAAGTAGCAAGCAGAGAGGGTGTTGACAGGGTCGATGTGTTGACCAGGGTGCCCATGGAGAATAAGATCTCAAATCGCCCCAGTCTCCGTCCGGCCTCAGACCTGGCCTCATGGCCACTCCTTATTTTCGTCTTCTTTTTTCCCTTCTCCCCCCTTCTTTTCTCCCCTTCTCTGTCCTGTCCTCCTTTTGTTCGACTCTTTTCCCAACCCGCCCTCGAGCAACGTGGAGGCAGCAACAGAACGAAAACGACAACCACACCAAAAAATTACAAAAGAAAGAACCCTCCCCCCCCAGCTGCAGGACCCATCACCGGAACTCTCGCCCTCCACCACATCCATCATAAAGTGAACCTTTTAAGCCAACTATTATCCAGGGTTTAGGGCAGGCAAAAAAAAAGAAGAAAAAAAAAGACAGAAAGCCAGGAGACTCACAGAAGGGTGTGACTGTGGAGAACGGGCTCCAAAGGGTGCGTGCTATTCTGAGTGGGTGTGCCTGATGCAGGGGGAGGGTGTATATCCCCTCTGCCTTTTCTCTGCCTCTCTTTTTTCTCTTCAACGACGGCCATACCCCGTATTGGCACGCTGTTCTCTTTTTGGCCAGCTACCCTTGCACCTTTCCCGACTCTCCCTTTCCGCCCACCTTGCCTTACCGTTTTTGAGAAACAACACGGCACGCCAAAAGAGGAAAGCCACCAAGGAAAAGAGGATGGGAAGAAAATAAGGGAATTAAATCGGCACCCCAGCACGATCAGTTCTGGGCGGGGCACAGAGCCAGGGCCAGAGCCAGAGCCAGAGCCAGAGCAAGCCAGACCTGACCACCACCATATCCATAACACCAGAGGCCACGAGAAATAAAACAAGAGGCACAGCGAGAAAAAGGTGAAGACAGGTGACAGGGGTGACCTTGCCATGCGATGCCTGTCCTTTTGTCCTCTCTCCACACACACAGCGACGGTGGGCTATCTTTTCTCTCGACTGTGTCTGCCTCTCTGGTTCTGGCCTCTCTGCTGTTGCCTCTTAGTTTGTGAGGTTGTGTCTTTCTCCTCGCTCACACCTCGGCCTTCCAGCCTCTCTTTCCTATTTGTCGTGTACCACATTGAAGGCATTTCTGGTACCTGAACAGCCCTCCCCCAAAGAGACAGCTCTTGGCCTTTGGCTTTGTCTGCCCACCATCAGTCAGCCGCGATGCCCGCCTCAACAGTGTCCCTACGAAGTACACACTCTGCCTCTTTTCTTTTCTGTCCCAGCATCGATTCAGACAATTTCTCCTTCCCGCTTTTGACGAAACTTGCCGGGAGTTTTGCTGAGCAAAGACGCTGTCGCCATTCTGCTCTGTGCGCTTTTCCCAAGTTTGGTCGACACGGGATATTGCAAAACCCCTTGTTGCTGATGCTTTTGATTTCACGAACTGATTTCATCTGCCTTTCACAATCTGCTTCAGGACACCAGGCTCGAGTATCAATCTGACGACGTTTTACCTGTTAATTGTTTTTCCTTTCCCTTCTCTGTCAACAACTTTTTCAACTACATTTGCTTCCAACAATTTCACTCTGCATCGGCTTGCCTCCTGCAACACGGCAGAGAAAAGTCTCCATCCCACTAGACCTGCATACGCCTCCTTTCCCTCCAGCCCGTCTCTGTTTTTTCCCCTTCTTTTTCTTCTTCGTCTCTCATCCTTTCCGTGTCTCCTGCATTGGAATTTCTGTTTAGGAAGCCCTCTTGTATCTTGTCCGCGTTCTCTCACCCGCATTCTCTCCTTTGGCCGCGCCTTTCTTGTATGCAGGTGTGATGCTTGTGCGCCGCTCAAAGGTACGGTGCAGAGACGCGCTCATTGAGTGAACTGTCTTCCTCTTCTCCACACCGCAACCAAAATCGGATGGTCTTGGCAGATAAAACGATACAGGAACCTACAAAAAAGATACGATATGAAAACGACAACCGCAAACCGCGACAGCGCCACTGTGGTCAAGCTCCGTCCTTCTTACGCTCTGGTACCGAATTCTCGTATATCACAGAAACGGCCACTTTGGGTGCATCTGTCTGTCATTCACATAGTATTCGCAAGACCACCATTTACTCAACATTCCTCTTCCTCCTTCCTCATCACGGAGTCTTTAGTTTGTAGCAGGACGTTGTCGACGCTCGAGCATTTCTTTGCCTCCTTCAACCCTCCAGCCTGGTCTCCTTTTGTTGCGTCTGCCATTCCTCCTCGTTCTGTTGCGCCTCCTCTTTCGCCATCGTTCTCCACCTGAACCAAGAAACAACCCTCGCTCCTTCAGTCTTCCTCCGGCCAGAACGATGCAGGAGGATTAAGAATCAAAATAAAATCAACGAAAAAAAGGGAACAAGGACGCAACATTTGATAAACTCAACAGAATCCAACAAAACCAAAGAAAGAAGAACACAAGGGCATCCAAGCCAAACCAGTCTGTTGCAACTCTGCTACATCTACGATGTGCTTCAACTGCGATGCTGACTTGCTCTGCCATTGCTGTTGTTTCTCTCCTGCGTGAAGTCTCTTGCTTTACATCCTTGCTGTGCCTGATTCTTTGCGGCCTTTATTGCCTCTCCACGGTTTCTTTTTACCTTTCTTTGCTTCCTGCCGTTGCTTTATCTGTGTGTGCACCATCTTCTCTGAGATCTTGCAGAATTAAACAACTCTTGTCGAGTTCGCAAACACTATCTTAAACTAGGAGATGCTGAGTATGGCATGTTTACTAACACATGTGTTTTCTGTGTTTTTCAATAAGCCTGTTCACCTTTCATCCTTTTAGCTCCTTATTTCCCTTTTCGTCTTTTACGTCGTCGTTTCCCTTGCTTCCTTGCCCTGCTGGATCCTATATCGATATGCGATATAATATAGCCTTGTGAAGGAAAAGGGCACATACCGACGACGGATAAGCCCAAAAAGGCTTTCGACGCAACTCCAGCACAAAGAAACCACTCATCTCTCCCCACTTACACCGTTTCCCTGGCCAGCATTTGCAACTTCGCAACGCTCACGCTCAACTGGCAGGGAAACATCTCCAACTGCCACCACGCCGCGTCGCCCTTTTTCCTTTTGCCTTTTTCAACGGGTACCTGTCAACTGCCAACATACGACGTTCGCATTACGAATGTATTATTCTGCAACTTTGCAGCTCAACTCCCGTGTCAGCTCGGGCAACCCTCACATCTCCCACTTTCCCATCTCGAGTCTCTCATCTCTCGTTTTTCGTCTCTCTTTCGTGCTTGACTCCGTGCGCGGCCATATCTGTTTTCTGTTCTCTTGTCTTACCTTGCAGAACACAATTTTGACCTGCGTCGTTTACCTTTGCTCATTGCTCACTACGTTTTGGTCTTATCCCAGATCATCATCCATACTTTCTGCCTCGTACACACGCGCACACACAGGACACAGACGCCTGCAGATACACAATACACCCACCAAGCCCTCCCCTTTCTCATTTGCTTTTCTGCGCACACCCCTCGCATCGTCGCTTCTCGGCCCTCTGTGCCTTCCCCACAGTGGCCTCCAAGTTTGTGCTCTTGCATTCTGTTTTTATCTCATTTTCTGTGGTCTTTGTGTCTCTGTTCATGCCATTTATTTTTCTGATGGTCACTGTTGTTCGTCCTCTGTGATTTTCGTTCCTGCATCTGGTCTTGCGTCGTGTTCTCCTCCACCCTCCACAGCAGATCGTCCAACGACAGCCGGGCCTCGAGTGCTTGTTTGTTTGTCTGTTGACTTACTTATCCAATCGAACAAGATCTCGTCAACGTCCTGAGAAACAAAAACAACCCCATTGTACAATACAGCCGAGAAGCGAACATGAACAATTTTATTCGGCCAGTCCAGAACATCAACAAGAGCCTGAATATGCAAAGCTCTCGTACTGGATTTTGCCACTTTCATGCCAGAAACGGCTCCCAAGATATCAAGGGACAGACGATACAAGAAGTAGAAACAAGAAAGTCGAACTAAAGTGAGAGAGCACCGAGAGCGCGCACTCGATTTCTTCAACGGGCGGACGATGCGTTTCGAAAGTTACGATTAAAAAAGAAAAGAGAAAAAAAAGAAAAGAAAAACACAGCCAAAAATCGAGATAAATAGAGATTGACGAAAAAGACAAAAAAGAAAAAGGCCGAGAAAGCAGTGCGGCTTCGAAACGCGACAGTCCAAACTCAAGAAGGGCACATCTTGTCCAGCGACGAACATCGTTCACGCCCATCACTTTGCGGACGCTGCACACCTGCAAAGTGCACCACCCTACCATCAACCACACCCCCTCCCCCCTCCTCGACCCTCTCCGGAGACTCCACTAGATACGCTTACCCCTTCAAACTTACAACGGCTGCTGGCGAAAGGTGTCCCTGGCCTAGCCAGCCTACTGCAACCGCCTAACGGCTTTCGATCTGCTACCCGAGCTGCAATAGCGGTAGGGGAATAAAAAAATGGAAAAAAAGAATAAAAGAAAATACACAACAGAGAATAAAAAGAATAGGCCGAAAAGGGCAGTGTATCTGTGCGCAACGCCTCCACCACGACATCCCGCCCCCTGGCAACCTTTCGGGTAAGTGCCTTTTCCCTTTTATCTCGTCTTTTTCTTTTCGTCACCCCCCTCCCCCATGGTACCTTTTTGCTTTTCTTTTCTTTTTTTTCTGTTCCTTTTTTTCTTCTTGGCTTTTCCCTGAACCTCGTTCCCTGTCTCTCCACTATTTTCTTCTTCTTTTTTTTTGCTCCTCCTGGTCCAGCTCCCGTCTTTTTTTTTTTTTTTTTAAAGTCGGTTTTTTCTATTCACACACCTCTAGGAGCTCGTCTGTTCTTGTCTTTCACCTTTTCCTCTTCAGTCACCACTACCACTGCCTTTACCTTGTACTCCATACTACCACTACTTCTTGCTCTCTTCTCTTTCTTCATAGTCTCGATGGATTCATAAAGAGACCATCTTCCCTCCTCCCCCATCTTCATCGATCTCGAATTCGCCCCTCCCCACCTCATGGAGATCGTCTGACTGCCTCTTTGCAATTCAACATAAGAACATCAGCTCGCCCTCGTCCTTTGGTCTCTTCACCTTAGTGTTTCTTTGTTCACTTTGTTGTTTCTCCTTCACCACAACTTCACTTCGTCCCGGACTCGCCGTCGTCGCTGCTTCATCAGAGACGTTTTGATACAATACACAGACGAACATCAAAGCATATATCTTTGCGTCGTTGCCGTCTTGTCTTGCATTGTCCCTTTCCCTCACTTCATCTTCTCCCTTCTTCACTCCTTCTCCAGCTGGCCTTCCAAACACCACCCTGTCTGTTCATTTCTGTTGATCGTCTTGTTCTCTCCTTCCTTCCTTCTCTTCAAGTCGCCAATCGGTCTTCCACTTCGCTTGCCTGGCTCTCGAAACTGATTTCCGGAACACGTCCCATCGATCTTAGAACTCAGAACGCCCACTACCCGGAACGACCGTCGTTGACTCTACTGGAGACTGTTGGATCTCTTTCACCATAGGCGTTTTCTCCTTGGTCGCATTGTGGTCGATCACGCTCCCAGCCCATCTTGAGCAACGGTGTTTCGTCTATCCTGCACCACCCCCGTTCGCTTTCTGGCTCTTCCCGGTTTCTGGTTGCCACCATCAGTCGTCGAACGACCCACGAATTGCCGTTTCTTCACCTCTTCACCTCTCGTCACGCAATCTCGCCCATCATCTTATACACATACACACGCACACGCTTGTGTTTATATAAAGGCCCATCAAACGCCCACCGCCACTCGTGCCACAGACACTTTTGTCCGTGACCGCCGACTTTTGATTTCTCTCTCACCCATCCAGCAAGCAAATCACTCTCACCCACCCCCCTCTCACCTAAAGACATGGAACTCATGGAGCTCGTTGATCACGAGCCCGCGCCTCGCCCGTTCCGGTGCGACTGGCAGTCTTGCAACAAGGTGAGTGAACAGGATAGCAGGTGTCTGATAGGACTGACAGACAAGTCGACTCGTGGACATATGCCCTAACAGATCAACTCTAGAGCTTCAACCGCAAGTCGGACTTGCAACGGCACTACCGCATACATACGAATGAGCGGCCGTACCAGTGCAACACGCCTGGCTGTGGCAAGAGCTTCATCCAGCGCAGTGCCCTGACTGTGCACATTCGTACTCACACTGGCGAGAAGCCGCACATGTGCCAGCACTCTGGCTGCAATAAGCGTTTTTCAGATGTAGGTCCTCACTGTATCTAACTCGTCCACTGGATTTGCCTTGCAATCCTTTCACAGTATCAACGGCTGACCACCTACACTTTTTTTTAGTCCTCCTCTCTGGCTCGCCATCGGCGAATCCACACCGGCAAGCGTCCGTACAAGTGTGCCCACGATGGCTGCTTGAAGAGCTTCTGCCGCAAGACCACCATGGTCAAGCACCAGCGCCGCTCCCACCAGCGCGGCATTCACTCGTCGGAGCTCGATGACTGCACGTCCGAGTCGGGCAGCGATGAGTCTCCGTCCACGCCCAAGAGCAGCGCCATGCACTGGCCCACGGCTCCCCAAGGTATGGTCCACGGCCTGCCGCACCACGCTCACGGCCTGCACCGCGCTCAGTCCTTTGCCGACTTTGGCCAGAACGTCAGCTACGGCATGCCGCAGCACTACGGCCGCGGCCGCCGCCCAGCAGCACCACCGCCACAGCATGTCCAACGGCCAGCCCGACTATGGCCACCCGGTCCACGACCCTGCCACAGCAGCAGCCGCAGCCGCCGCCGCTGGTGCCGTCGTTGTCACGTCCATGGCACCGCACCATCCAGGCATGCCCATCATGCACCGCGCCGCCAGCATGCCCCAGCACCCGTACTACGTGACGGACCAGAACAACCCGGGTGTTGCCACGATGAACACCAACTCGCCCATGTCCGCCCACCCCCCCTACCACCACCAGATCCCGCGCCAGTCGGTCGAGCGTATTGCCGTGGATATTCCCTACTCGGCCACGCCCGGTCTGGCCGCTTCGATCCAGAGCAGCCCCAGCAGTTTCTCGGCTTCGGGCCGCAGTCCTTCGACCCAGGACGGCTTCTACACGCACCAGGCCACCCAGGCAGCCACCTATGCGCTGCATGCCGCCTCGCCCATCGAGCACCATGCGCCCATGGTCCACTATGCCGCCGCACCGCCCCAGCAGCAGGCACCGGTCCCGCAGCCGCAGCACCACGCCGCTCCCACCTCGCAGCCCCAGCAGCATGCCGGCGAGGAGCAGTGGTACAACAGTGTGCCGTACCAGTCGCCCGTCGAGGTGTCGGTGCCGCAGATGGCCCAGCTGCCGCCATATGGCTCGACCGTGTATGATCCTTGGGGTGAGGCCAAGATCGAGTTTGAGACTTCGGGCATCCAGATGCCGAGTGCTCGCATCGAGCAGATGTAAATCTGTTCCTTGTTAGCAACACAATTCTCCTCCTCTATCCTTTTTCCTCCTTACCGCATAATTTCCTCCTTGTCTTTTTCCTAATCTTCTTCATCTTTTGTTCTGCTTTTGCGCCCCATCACAAATACCCCAGAGGCTACCACCTCGTGTATCATTATTGTTTCTTGTCCGCCTTGCATCATCTCTTTTTTCGCTTCTCTTTCCCCCTTGTTCGCTGCGCTCTGATCGGATAGTCGGCGTTTTTTGCTCACGTTTTTTTTTTTTGTTCTGTTCCGCCGGCGTTGATTTGCATGTCTTTTTTCCTTGTTCGTTTCCACTCCCTATTGCATCGCAATAATGCCGGGCAGGCCTCCATGACGAATTGGCCACAGCGTTTTTGATTTCTTTTCCTTCTCTTTGTTTCTCTCTTACCTGTATTATTTGTTTCTTTTTGTCGCTGCTCGTCTTGTATTCTTTTTTTGCATTGGCCCCTCCTCCCGAGAGCATAATTTTCCTGAGAGTGGACTGGATGAACCGGCGTCGAGAAAGTGTGTGTCTGGTTGGATCGGACGGAACGGGTTGGGAAAGAAAGGGCTTTCATTTTTTTTTTTTTTTTGGGTTTCCTGTATTTTTTTTGTCTTTCCCTGGTCAACAGTTTTTCCTTATTCTCTTATTGTCATGTAACGCCACACGAGCTACCCGAAGTTATTTTTTGTTATGACGTTTTGGATTAAAAAAATTGACGGCCAGCCTATTTTCAGTTCATACCTTTTCTTCGCCTTGTTGCTCGATTCTTTTGTTGTGTGCTCGAGATTTCCTATGTTCTGTGTGCTTGAAATACTGGCGGGAAAACAGGGTTATGGTAACGGGATCAGACCTGGACAGGCGGCGCGCTCGGGGACAACTTGGGAAAGAGAAATAAAGAAAAAAAAATTCAAAAGGAAGATACATCATATGGTTCGGTTGGTCGGTCGGTCGGCCGGCCGGAGGGATGGCATTTCGGGTCGACTGTGGCTGGGATGAGGTCGTGGATGGTCTTCTGTCTTTTCTGTCATTGGGATTGCTTCTCGATGTGTAACATTATTTGCCTTTTGAATATTTACAAACCTTATGCAATTGAGCCTTTTTGCTTTCGACCGTTCTTCCGCCAAAGTGAAAGTGAGAAATGGAACTGATTGATTGTCATTTTTTCGTGACCATCGATGTTTGTGAATG
Source organism: Sporothrix variecibatus (assembly GCA_016097105.2). Taxonomy (NCBI): domain Eukaryota; kingdom Fungi; phylum Ascomycota; class Sordariomycetes; order Ophiostomatales; family Ophiostomataceae; genus Sporothrix; species Sporothrix variecibatus. Next base: position 4,397,841 of record JADMNI010000001.1, on the reverse strand, counting down.
TATTCGTAAGTTCTGTGCAAGTGATGATGGCTCATTGATGCCCAACGAGAGGAGACCGATCACGGCGTGAGCTTGAAGATGCCAGTCAATTCTGGAGTCAGGAGGAGATATAGCCATGGTTGAAGGTGGTAAAACGTTAATGGACGACTTGAACGCAGTCGTTCTTTGTGAGTTCAAGATGGGATGAAAAGGAGAGACATAGATAGCACTGTATTTTATCTTGTCAAACCAGTCGCGGACAGTATCGGAGAAAAGTATGGCTGAATGTGGATGTATGCAAAAGCCGAGGACGTATGTCGTCTGTGTTGGTCGACCCGATATCGTCTGTAGGATTGGGTCTGCATCTGTATGTGTTGGTCATATTATGTGTGTCGTCGGCATGGTCGGTAATTCTTTTCGTGGGCGACATCGGCAGTTTTGTTTTTGCTTGAGATAGTTGCGACAGGCGTAGAGGCTCAGATCAAAAAAGGGCAGACGGCCATTTCTTTATACACAAATTGTTCCTCTATTTGCATCTCCCTTACTGTCTCTTGCCGCTGTCTTTGTTTTTGTCTTATAGGTGTGTGTATTGTGTTTTGTGTAAGCGACGGCCATGTGTCGAGGCCCCTCGACGTTTTTCATTTGTCGCCCTTGTGTCTCGCGAAGCGCCCTTGCTTTTGGGAGTGCGAGTGAGCCGTGCCATAGCCCCTTGCCTTGGCTGTTTCCTACGGCAAGTATTCTTAGAAATCGACGCCTTGTTTTTCTATTCGTCCACTGTTTTCTCACAGTAAGCAATGCAAAGCACGGGGTATGAGTTCGCAATCGATCTTAACGAGGGATGCGATATCGCAACAAACGGGTTCGAAAGGGAGACAATGCAAAGCATGAACTTGTAGATGGGATTGCCGCGGGGCTGTACCGGGATGCGATTATGAGAGAGCGACAGCGCCGGGAAACCGTCTGCATGGCATAATGCTGTTGATTAATAGCACATACTGGCGAGTGATATCACCGCACATTACTAGAGACGACGGCAATTACAAACACTACAAGTGCGAACAATGTTGTCTTCCAACAAGCCATTGGTTGGTTGCTTAATTATATATGTGTGAAATAAAAAAAACAGTAAAACAGAGGAGGGTGCGAGGCATGACAACCGAGAACAAATAGAGAAATTATCAGTAGAAACCTCCGTCATAATAAACCAGTCCGAATAACCGAGAGAGACCATCCTGTCTGTGCAGGTATCTTATATAGCCAAAAAAAAAAAAAAAAAAAAAAAAAAAAAGGGAGGAAAACAAATGGAAAGCGTGATTAACAGTAGGGGGTAGCAACATAAAATCAAGAGGACCACAGCCAAAAGCCAGAATCAGAAACGTGTCAGGACAAAGGAAAAAGAAATGGGAAGGGCGTGCAGGAGCATTATGTGACGAAGCAAAGGGGATAAATTAAAAAAAAAAAAGACGAGATTAAAAATCCTCACGGTCAAGAATGCTTCTTGAAGGAAACAGGGTGTCCTTGTCGGCACTGCCCTTTCTCTGCAATTCTGCCGGCCGTATGGTCAAACTGGATGAGGCTGTTGACGGCGAACCGTACGAAAACTGCCGTGGGGGTGGAGATGATGATGCTGTAATGGACATGGACAACGCTGGGGGTATGCTCGTCACGGTAGCGGCTGTCGTCGACGTATCGGCGGTGCTGCTGCTCAAAATACTGGCGGTGCTAGCCATGGATGATAAAGACGCCGTCGCCGTACCCGGTTTACCGCCGGTTCCGGTGTGATTGTGCCGTGAATGGCTTGCGTTTCGCCGTGGACTAATCCATGAGCTCAGTGTATCGCCCTCTTCATCATCATCGTCCCGCATGAGCAACGGCGGCAACTCCAAGGACTCGATGCTGCTGATGTCGTCCTGTTTTTCTGGTGGCGGTGGTGGAAGAGACCGTGTCGGCGGTGGTCCACGTCGCAGAATGGACTCGTCCTTTGGCCGTCCGCATGGTGGCGCTCTCCGGCCGGACGATGAGACAGAAAACGCTGTGGCTGGCATGCTGAAGCTGCGGCCGCCAATATTGTTCGGGTTGAACAGTCGCGGGGGTGGCGGATCTGGCATCACAAGATCTGGGATCTCAAGTGGCCCCTCATGTGGACGTTTTGGGCGGACCGGACTGACAGTCGTCCCAGGATTTGAGGGCGTGGTAGTTGTTGAGGTTGATGCACCAACCGCTGAGATACTCGCCAGAGGCAACATCGGCTCGACTGTATTTGTTGTCACCGCGTTACCGTAGATATTTGGCACTGGGATAATGGTGGACGACGCGGTTGAGTAGCTACCGTAGCTGGACCGCACGCCACGAGAGGTACAGGCGCCGAAGCCATCGGATATTTTGGTGGAGAAGATGGAGTGAGGTAGTGGCGGAAGAGGAGGAACGGATGCACGATCTGACTGCCGTTCCGCTGTTTGTGATGTCTCGTCTCCGTCCGTCGGTCGCTGAAAATTGTAGAAACCATGGATCTGTTCTTTCTTCTTTTTCTGCTCCTGCTTCTGCTGCTCCGTCTGCTTAGGCTGCCGGATTGTCGGTGTTTGCTCACGACGAGGCTCCAATTTGTTCGTTGTCGGCGCGCAAATGGGCGAGCTAGGGAAGTAGTAGGGCACAAAATTTCCATTGTAGCCATAGTAGCCGTAATAGCTGCTGCCACTGTTGGCGGCCGATGCGCGGTTGCGATTCTGGCCAGAACGTCCGTCATCGTCCGCATCAGCATCTAGTCGACCACGGGCACTCATTTGTGTCGGACTGGGCGGAGGTGACAGAGATGTCAAAGGTGGCGAGATGCTGCGTTCGCGTTGTCGCCGGGAGAAGAACGATGGCAAAATGCTGCGAGGAGCGCGCTCGGCTTTTCGTGGCGGTGTCTTCGAATGTGAAAAGTACCACTTTTGTGATTTCCGGAATACGGCAAAGAATCCCGCACTTGCCCTTTTCGGCGATGTTTGTGTTGTTGACATACCGGACACCGCGGACACACCGCGCACCGAATTGCACGAGTTGGCGGGCGAAATGAGCGGTGTCGGCACTTCGTCGCGATGAGCACCTCGGCCGTGGCCTGGATAGAACAGCATTTGGCCTTGTTGCCTAAGTCGTGTAGCGAGACCGATGTTGCTATTCGTTTGCGCTGCTTCCGTTGTTGGCATATGACGGCCGACGGGACGGCCCGCCCCCACTTCCACCTCCGCGATGCTGATACGACTGCTGGCCGAGCATGTTATTGCGTCGCCGGCGGAGAAAGTAAAATATGATACCGGCTACCAGTAGAACTAGCACGACGACACAGACGACGATGGCGCCTTTGACACCCGCAGATGGACCACTGGGTAGACTTGAGGGTGATGCGGAGCTGCTGTCGTTGTCACTGCTACTGCTTGCTCCGCGAGACGCTGTGGCTGCTGGTGCAGAAGCAATGTCTCCCAGAGAAAGTGATGTAGCCGTGATGGGTGTTCCGGAAGCCGTCGTCAGGCGCTGGGTGCGATGCTCTGTAGCAAACGTAGTGGTCATGGTCGGCGTGGCTGTTTCCGTCTTTGTCTCCGTTGCAACGGCGGCGTGATTTAAGCACGGGTTGGCCGACGGGCCGGCTGCGAGCAGGCTGCTGCAGTAGTAGTTGGTGGGTGGTGGGCCGGGGTCATAGATGGAGGAGTAGCCGATACTGGACTGTTAGCTGAGAACGATCGAAGGATATCGGGAGACACTCACTTTTGGCACTGGTTGATGATCAAGTCGACGTTGGCTAGGGATGTCAGTAATAAGACGTTTCAGTTCGTTCTGTGATGTTGAACTTACGGTCCTGGCCGGTTCCGCCTCCGGCGTCGATCCAGACGCCGCAAAAAGCCGAGTCACACCAGTAGAGCTGCCAGAGCTCCTGTTGCGCTGTCGAGGAGGAGAGTAGTGAGCAGGTGTCGGTAAGAGATGGTGATGATGTTGATAACGGCGACAAAGAGTCAAAGAACCCTTGACGGCACGCGTCGATGCACTGCTGCGCGTCGCTGCCGTCGTAAAAGGTTGTCGACACGGACCGACGGAGGACCGGGTGTTGAGGCGCCGCGGCTGAAAAAAATGGCGGGGCGGGGCCCGGAGATCGTCTGATTTTGTTATTCTTGTTGTTGTTGCGAGAAAGAAGACCGGTCAGGGACTTGCTGTCATCGATGTTGTCGATTTGGACATGGGCATCATGGAATTTGCGCTGTTTGATTTTCTTGCTGCTTCCACTACTATCGCCTCGATCCTGGGGACAAAGACACTGGGCGGGTGTCTCGGGTGGACCCATTGTTGATAGGTTTTCGGCCGTTAAGGGGTTACTAGGGGGTGGTGATGGAGGAACGGGAGGAAAAGGAGCAAAAGGAAGAAAGAAAGGAGTAAGAAAAACAAGGGGAGTGACTGGGGGAGGCGAGAGAGGTAAGGAACTTCGATAGAGTCGATAGAGAACGTGGAGAGACTCAATCAATAATGGCAATCAACAATAGATTGTGATGTGGCGATGCCGATAGAGAACAGAGACAGAACAACAGGGAGCGAGGTGAATGAAAGAAGGCAGATCACGAATAGATTGATCGAGAAGTGAAGGAGGAAGAGGAGAAAGAAGAGGCGAGAGATGGCGAGAAAGACAAGAAACAAAAGACGAGACATAAACCAGACCAAGCGAAGGGGCGGATATGTTTTGGTTTACGTGTCACAAGACCAAAGGGCTCAGGAAAGGTGAGAGACGGGGAAGACGGAAGGACGATAGATGGTAAGGATGGCATCGCCACTGGACAAGACGAGAAACGAGAGGACGATAGCCACAAAACGAGAAAAACACAAAGGACACAATGAACAACATGAAAGAGAGGATGGGGATGCCCACGACGGGAAGTATGGGCTGGCCCGAGACTGGGTACATGAAGACAGGCAGACAAGGGGAGACAGAGGAGGAGGAAGGTTTGACGGGCTGACGAGCTGTCGAGCAAGCAGGCAGGCCGCTGAGATCGATCTGGTGGAAATCGAACCAAAACAAGAAGAAAAAAAACGACAGAAAGACAAAATAGAACAAAAATCAAACAGGGGACCCCGACAAGAAGAGACAAAAGAAGACAAAACAGCATGAATACCAGGCGATAAGGATCAATATAACTACGAGAATTTACGAGCAAGCATCTACCTTGGAGAGTAATATGGCAGGGAGGTGGAAAGAAAAACAAAAGAAGGTAGAGACATCAACGCACAGAACACATAGAGACAACAAGACATCGAGACATCAAAGACATCAGAGACAGAAAGGCGGTGTCTGTCCCGAAAGAGGCAGTATGGAGCAAGGAGACTACACCTTAAGCGAGAGCCGACACTGACAACAAACGGGAGAGTACATGGGAACATGGTAAAGTCACAAAGAAAAGGTGACAATCTTGTCCTGTGTAACGGTCATGCCGTTAGTGGCCACTCTTGCCCCGGTCTTGTCTCGTCCCAGCCGGCGGTCTGGCAGGGGAAGATACAAAAGACAGACAGACAGGTAGACACTGACGTCCGAGACGGCAGGAGAGTGTACAGCGTGAGACAAACAGGGTGGAGCGAGAAGATATTGGAACTTGTGAAGAAGGTAGGGTGAGCAACAGGTAGAGCCAAGGTGAGGAAAATATATAAACGATAAGGCGTTGAGCCTTTGGTCATTAAATTGAAGTGCAGGACTACCAATAGATCACAGCACTTTCTAGAGTTCAGTACAAGCAACAGAATAGAAATTGACTGAATGTCTGCCGGTGCTGTGACAATGCATCTATTGTTTACAAAGAGTATAAAATTCACGGAAGGGTCGGAGTAAACAAGAATTCAAACAGTGACGCAAACGTTCAGATCAAGGGGCCAAGAGGCAAACAGATTGAAGGGCAAGGGAACTAAAGAACCCGAGTGTTGTGTACATATAAAATACGTCGTAGACAAAAGCAAAGGTCGACGGTCAGTGGTTGATGGGAGGCAGTACAGTTTGTGTAACGCGGCTCTGTGCGTTTCCGTCTGACGAGGTCATGAGGAGAGCAGGAAAATATGTTGTAAAAGTTGACAAGTCTAGGTGAGGGCAAACGAGGATAAACAAGCACATGAATGCACGTTGCCGAATTTATTTTCCTACTTTGAACCTGGCCTCGACAAAGTGCTGTTGGTGAATACAAAAATAAAAGTAGATGAAGAGGCATACTGGCGATGCAACTCAAATAACAGGAAGGCTCAAGCTACTTTCCTCTTTCCCTTGTTACGTTTTCTTTTCCTTTGAACTATCTCCCAACGAGAAAAACGTCGTTCAAGAACGGTCAAAACAGGAAAGCGCCACATCTGCAGACAATCGATGCAAGGTACGAGCCGTTCTATCGTTAGCCTGTCGTCCCTTTTTCCTTTTCCCTTTCAATTCTCGTTTTCTTTTCCTTTTCAACTTCCGTTCTGACCTTCGTATTATGACCTGCGCTCATCTTTTTGCTGTTACACCAATCCCCCAAATCTCTACATAGCGCAAGTTGTGCAAGGCAAACCTATTTTCGGTGTACTGTTGGACAACAATAGACAATAGACTACGTCGAAAGAAAGGCAGAATGAGGAAAGCAAACTTATGTTGCGTAATTTGGGGCTGACTGCGTTTCGTCCAATGGATTTTACTTTCTAGGCGAACTGCCACAGAGAGACAGAGGCCCCCCTTTTGTTTTCTTACTTTCCACCCCCTTTCCTATTTTCCTTTGACAGCAATTCCGAGAAAGAGCAAGACAAGTCTTAACAGACAAACCTGTGATGAACCAAAGATGAACGAACATGGGCATGCGATCTCGCGGTCGGAAACAAGATATAATCCCCAGACGACTCTGCTGTGTCTGTCCTGTCTCTCCGACTGTGGCAGATCCTGCAGTGCAGCTTCCAAGAGTATTTGGGCATGTCTCTGTTTGGATACCCTTGGGTGAACTGGACGTATAGAAATCCAAGACTTGGGACATGGTTGACCTTAGCAAGCAATGACAATTACAGAAGACAGAGTGATGTATCGGGGGAAAGTGTACAAAGTATTTTTGTATATATGCAGCGAGCCTTTTTTTTTTTTTTTTTGCGTCTGGCCACCGCTGGTCGGACCTTTTTGGTCGGCCTTTTAATTTATTAATTTTCACCAAGACCATCTTATGTCCAGGCACAAGTACCCATTCCGCCCTAGGAAACCGGCCTGCTCTTTCCCAATATTCCAATGCAAGCATCCAGGAAAATGAGGACGCACATCGAGCTGCGGTGTAATGCAATGTCGGGCGAAGACTAGGTGAGAGAAAGGGGGAAGAGGGAAGAGAAAGGAAGCTGAATGGAGTTCGAGTGTTGGTGGTACCGAAATCCTTTTCTTCGCTTTCTTTTCTTTTTCGTTCTCTTCTCCTTCGATTCTCTTCGTTTTTTCCTCCTCGCGAGTGGGCACCATTCATCATGGAGAGTGGGCGCCTTTGTCTCTGAATCTGAATATCTCTCGTATGCAACGATTGGTCGACACCCGAGCGGGCTCAGCCAAAAACCCCGGACGTGTTACACAAGCAGTGATTGCGTGGGGGCGAGCATCACGACGATTGGTTGGGGAATGGCAAAGGGGCAAACAGACAATTCCAGCCGCAGTCCACATTGCCGGGAACCAGCCTTGGCCCCTTATGTTGTGAGCCTGTCTACCTTGTTCGCTTGTTTTCATGTTGGTCTTGTCCCGTATTCGTTCGAATTTCGTTCGAATCCTTCTAGCCGCGTTCTATGTTCCGGGGAGAAGAATAAAATAGAGCAGATTGGGATTCAGGGTTCAAATGTCCACGCAATGCTCCCCCTCCCCGTCCCCCATCAGCTCTCAAACTCGTGTCTTTCGTCATACCACACCTTCCCGGCTGCGTGCCTCTTGTTTGTTGCATCTGGTCGACTTTTGGTGTGGTTGGTTGTAGCAGAGTAGTTGGTGATGTTGTGTGGTGAAAACAGCGGTCAAGAAGAAATCTTCTAGAAGGTCAAAGTAGACGGGTGTGTAGAGAGGGTCGCATTGGAGTCGAGTAAGACTCATCGTAATGTCATCCGTACGTCAAATACGCAGTGCCAGACACCTGGTGCAAACGTCTTGACCTGCTCAATGTGCTCGACGACAACTTCACACACGTTTCCGGTACCTCGCCGGCCCATGTAGTCATCATCTTTTGGATCTCGTCTTGCCGGCTGGCCAGCTCCTCCACACCGACATTTTCGTGGAGATGTAGCCAACCGGTTCTTTTGCCTGATGACGATGGACTGCCCACAACGGCGTCAAAGGCCGTCCGCCACGTGTCGCGACTCAACGGCAACAAGCCGCAGTTGACGTGGACGACCTCGCTGAGCTTTTGAGTAGGTGGCGACGAAGAAGACACAGCCGCTGCTGCCCGCAGTTCAGCGAGTCTCCGTGCAGCATGTTGGTTGTCCTCGACAAAGATGACAATCTCTGGCAGCTCGCTGTCGTCATTGACGCCATCGTTGTCTGTGTCTTCTGTGTCTTCTGTGTCTTCCGTGTCTTTCGTGTCCTGGGCGCCTTCGGTATCATCCTCGACCCATGCATTTGAGAACACAACGTCAACAGTTGGACGTGCGAGGTCCGGTGCTCGCCGAATCACACGAGCGGACCAGCCGTTCCGCTCGGCGCCTCGCCGCAACGCTTCGGCACTCCACGGGTTGAGCTCCCAACCGATCACACGGAGACCACTCTGGGCATACGAAAAGACAAAGTAGCCAATGCCCGCGTAGAGGTCAACAGCCCAACGGTCGTTCGCATCGCCGTGCTTCCAGTCCAACAGCCGTGCCTTTTCTTTGATGTTGCCCCGGCTGAACATGGACCACCGCGGCGCCCACGTCTGGTAGAGTCCATTTTTGTTTGGTGCTGACCCAAAAGGCCCGCTGGAAATCGATAGTCGCTGGTGGTCCGCCGCTTTCTGTCGTTGCAGGACCAAAGTCGCCATACAATGGCCGGAGGCCGGTCGGTGACCGCAGAATGTTTTCGTCCTCTTTTCCTTCTTGGTGCAGTGGAATACCCTCGTTGACGGCCAGGTGGGTCAGTTGGGCATTATTGCTGTCGCCCTTTCCTGACCCGCGTGCCGATGGTGAGAGTGCCAACAAGATATCACGCCACAGCTGGTTTTGTTGCTCGCTCGAGACGGCCGACAGCACATTCTGCCACAGAGGAGGCGCTGGCGATGTGGGCGAGGCCACTGGTGGCGTTGATGATGGTACAGCGGCGCTGAAGCTGAAGCTGCCCGTCGGCAGAAGCACCATGGGCTCGTAGACGACCCAGCGTTTGGGTGCCTGAGAGACGAGCGTCTCGATCGACCACTCGAGCAGTGATGAGTCCGCCGACAGAGGCAGACCGGGCAATGTGGGAAGCACACTTGTCAACCAGCACCGCACCACAGCCGCAAGCTTGCTCTCTGGTTTGGGCTTCTTGGGCCGGCCATCTTTTGCATGAGCACGTCCGTTATGTTGTCTCGTCGGATTTGGTGTCTCTTGTGTTGGCGTGGCATCGAGATCGAACTCCATGTCGTCCACCTCGTCCCCTCTCGGTTTCTGGTCTGTCTGCATCTCTTCCATGCTATAAGATGCCGTTCATGCCAGGCAAGTGTTGTGAGTGTGAGTGAGTGTTGAATTGTGATGTCTAATTTCTCGCGATACTGCGTTTCTTTAAGATGGCGTTACAGGACGTTCTTGTTGATGACCAATTGGGCTGAGATTTTACCTAGCTGGACACTAAATGCACAGCTACTTTGCACCCAATTGCAATGTTTTCCGACGTGATAAATAGTTGTTTTGTTATCTGTTCGATATCGATACTGATTCGTTTTTCGACTTTTTGCTTTTTAATAGTTACAAGTCGAACCTTTTTTTTACCATTCGAGCTAGCGCCGCAGCACAAATGCAAAATGCGGCAGCGCCGAGTCGGTGTGCCATCAGTGTGGGGAAGGCGCCCCAGAGTTAAAGAGTGCGCCTGCAAGTGCAAATACAGTGCAGCCCGAGGGAGGGGAAGAACGACCGACGCGCCCAGTCTGCGGAAGGGAAGGGGCGATCGAGCCAAAGCCTCGCTCTCCGCAGTAGGCAAGAGCTGGGGGAGAGCTGCGCACCTCCAAAAAATGGGAACAAAAGGCTGGGGACGTCTCACCGAGTTGCGAGTTGCGAATATCTCTAAATAAGGTGTAGTCGTCGCTACTCTTTCTTTCTTTTCCCTCTTCACGTTTATCCTTGACACCAAACCTCACAATGGCTCCTAACGATCCCAAATACCCGCCCATCCACGAGGTCGCGCCCGCCTCGACCGAGCCGCGTGCCAACGGCAAAGTCGTGATCATCACCGGTATGTATGGATTTCATTTACTGTGAAAACAATTATATTACAAAATGTCCAGATAATTGGTTCTTCCTCTTGTATCTGTACTAAGCTCCTTTCTCCCCAGGTGCCAACTCCCTCCTTGGTATTGGCCGCGCTGCTGCAAGCCAGTTCGCCCAGAACGGCGCCCGTGCCGTCTACCTCTGCGATTTCGCCGACGAGCACCTCTCTGCCCACAAGGCGGACCTCGACCGCCGTTTCCCTTCTGTCGACATCCACGTCCGCAAGTTTGACGCTGCCGACGAGTCTGCTGTTCGCGATGTGATTACCGACGCCCTGCAGCGTTACGCCCGCCTCGACGTCTTCTTTGCCAACGCCGGTATCTTGGGTCCCCAGACGCACTTTAGCAATGTCGACGTCGAGGGCTTCATGCAGACTATGCGCGTCAACGCCCTGGGCCCTTTTCTGGCTGCTAAATACGCTGCACCCGCTATGCAAAAGACGTCCACGACCAAGCCCGTGGCTGGTGGCAGCATCATCATGACGGCCTCTGTAGCTGGTCTGCGGTCCAATGCCGGCTCTACCCCCTACTCGGCCTCCAAGGCGGCCGTCATCTCACTGGCTCAGACGCTGTCATTCCAGCTGGTCGGCACGGGCGTGCGCGTCAATGCTGTGTGCCCCGGTCTGATCGAGACGGGCATGACGTCCACGGTCTTTGAGGCAGCGCGGGCCCGCGGTACACAGGGCAAGATCGGCCAGCTGAACCCACTGCGGCGTGCCGGCCATGCCGACGAGATCGCGCGTGCTGTACTGTTCCTCGGCAGCGACGACGCGAGCTACGTCAACGGCCAGGCATGGGCTGTCGATGGTGGTCTGAGCGCCGGTCATCCCTTTGTTCCTGGCAAGCTGGCATAATCTGGCAGGCTGTGAGACTTTGAGTAATGGAATATACGATAAGCATTTTTGTATTTACATCTTGGAGTTTTACGTTTTTATCTGCTTCTTGGTTTCGTCTTCTCTAGCCCGTCTTTGAAAGAAAAAAAAAAGCCGAGAACGCCTTTTCTGTATATAATGACACCAACAATTAAGCATTACATGCAGCGCATGCAGCGCAGTACCATCGCCGCCCGTTCTCCTTCTCTTTGAATGCGCGCACACCCACAAAAGCACCGCAACAAAAGCACCGTAAACCAACACCTCGTCGACTCTCTGACATCAGTCTCTGAGGCATCTAAATCACGCCCGGGATCACGGCATAGCGCCGGCCCACCTGGTCTGCGCCAAACCGCTGCACATACCACTGCTTGCCTTTGACGGCCCGCGGGAACATGGCAAACACTTCGTTGACCACAAACATGCGCGCGGGCACACAGCCCCAGCCTGTGGCCATATAGAAACCCGTCCACTCGATCCACTCCACAAAGTAGTGCGGGTAGAGCATGTACTTGAACAGTCCCGCCTCGGGGATCTGGTAGTGCTTGTCGACCTTTTCAAGCGGCGTGCCGTCCTCCATGGCCTTGCGCTCGCGCCGCTGCTCCTCACGCCGCCGGATCTCGCGGAGCTCGTCGTCGTGGTAGTAGTTGGCCGCCAGGCCCAGGTAAAAGACGGCAATGCCGACGACGAACTGGAGTGTGGACCAGGGCGACAGCTGGGCGTTCCACTCGGCGGCCGTGGTGGGCCCGTAGGCAGCGAGCCAGGAGGCGATGCAGGTGGCATTGAAGAGCTGGAAGGTGAGGCCTGCGCCCCAGACAAAGAGGTGGATGGGCGACATGGACGGGGCCATCAAGGGGTACATGACGGCGCGGTAGCTGTAGTGGATGACGAACAGGCCGGCGAGCACCTTGTTCTGCCACGGTAGGTCGGTGATGCCCTGCTGCTTGGTGAGTGTGCTCATAATGTACATGAGCGTCAGAAAGCCAGGGCACTCCATGGTCATCCAGGCGATGCGGCCGGGGATGTTGAAGCGGCTGTTAACGGACGTCTTGCCCATGCCGTACCAGCCAATGACCCATTGCAGTGAGGCAAACTAAATGGTCAGCGGGATACAAATCAAAGAGGCACGTGCAAGGAGGCTCACGATCGGGTAGAAGGTCCAGAGCTTCAAGATAAAGTCGTAGTTCTCCCGCGTCGGGGCATCCAGCTCTCGATGAGAGCCATGCTGGGTGGTAATGCGTAAAGTGAGTTGTTGGCAAGCGGAGAGTGAGCTGGCGGGTAGCCGCAGAAGCTGTCGCATAGAGTGTGAAGAGAGCGAGTGAGGTTGAAAGAAGGTGGCGTCTCGTCCGATGTTGTCAAGTCTAGTCGACCGATCCAAAATTCCAAGAAGAAAGAAGAAGAAGAAGAAGAAGAAGAAGAAGAAGAAGAAGAAGCAAAACTCCAGCAAGGCGCGCAGGAGTCTAGGAAAACAAAAGGAAAAGCGAAATTAAGTAGGCCGTCAGGTCGTCAAGCCGCACAGGGTTTTCGTTGTGAGAAAGAAATAAAATATCGAGGTCAGCCTCCTTAAAAGTCAATGGCAGAGATGAGGCGCAGACACCGAGTTTTTATTCCTCTCCGACGGAGCGAGTGCGATGAGACGTCAGTGGCTTGTCCCCTCCTGCTCTTGCCGTCTCGTTGCGCAGATGCCTTGTTGCGGAAAGAGGCATGTGTAAACATTGCTGTTCGATGGCCGCCAGGGCAGTTGCGCGCTGGATCTGGGGCGCAACGGCGTGCCATCCTACCGTTTCTTAGCGCCTTCTCGGCAGGCGCGGGGCCTTCCAGTGGTGTCGCAGATACTTTGACAGCCTTTTTGCAGGCGGTCAAGGGGCGATTCTGACCTGGAAACAGCAGGTGCGGTCCATTCGTGCACGCCCATTGGCCAGGCCCGCGCGACCAGCTGTCACTTCCCTAAATTAAAGTATTTCTCCGTGTCCGCTCCTGCCAGCCCGCTGTCGTTGATTCTTTCCCATTTTGGGCCGCGCGACCACAACGCTCGAAGAAAACCCCGCTGGGGAGAGAGAAGAACAAGAGACGTCACTATTAGGAATCTCACTTATTGATAAGTCATAGATGCATTTTAATGGCTGCCCACACCCTACCCAGGCTGCCAGGCTGCCGGAACGATCATTTGTTCCAGACTTCTACATGCGCCACGGCTCTGATCGTCCCAGACTTTGCACGTGACCTCTCAGTCCCGTGACATATCCCGTGCAACGGAATGGAAGGTCGCAGAATCGGCCAACGAGAAGGCACAAGGCCGAGCCAAACATGCGCTAACGGTCGTCCGTTTTGGGCGACGCGGATTGGCTGGCGCCTCGTCAAGAGTCAAGAGCCAGTGCCACCAGGCATCGTGCCTTCCGCCTTCCGCCTGTCCCCAACGCTTTCAGGTCACTCATCAGTGCCACTCGCCAGTGCCTGGCCTCGTTCCCTTCGTTCTTTCCGCCTCCGTCCAATTCCGCCACCACACGTCGGTCGACTTTTTGGCACTTTCACGAACATAATTCAAAGAAAACGCACTTTCTGCCTCCTGCTCCTGCCTTCTGATGCCTTCCTCAATGCCGGGAAAGCGCAAACAACATCCTGCACCTTCTTCTACTGTATTTACAGGCTGCTTCAGCGATACGGGCATCTGAACTAGGCCATCTACAGGCCACACACGCCACAAAATAGGCCCCTTTCACGAGGAACAGGCAGGGATCCGAAATCGCGTCCGTGGAGCACACCTGCCGTCCCAGGCCTTTGGTTTTTCAGCTTCCTTTGCTGTCTCGTTCGTCTGGCTTCTTCCGCTTCTCTCTTTCTCCTCTTCCTCGTTCCCGGCCGCCAACAACACCCCTAGGACGACACACGACGTGCCTTTATTCCTCCCCTCCCACTCTTTTACGCATCGTCCTATTTGCTTTCGGTTCTTTTCTCATCTTGTATTTTTCATTTGTACTTTTTGTGCTGCTCTAGTTTCTTGCATTTGCATCTCCTTTTTTGTCGTCATAACTCTTCTTTCTTTTTCTTCTCTCCTCATTCCTTCTTCAACGGTCGACCGTCCCTTTGCGCCGACGATCGCACGTTCACATCCATCTGGCAGAGCGTCTCACGCCGCCGGTCTTCCGGTAAGCACCGACCATCCAATTGCAACGCGAGGCGTGCACACCTGGGGCATCCTTTCACTCTTTCTTCTCTCCTCTTTCATCCAATCTAACATCGTCACAGAACGTCGCACCCGCAGCCTCCGACCTGCTTCCGACCGTCGACAACTCCCGTGATTAATAACATCTCCTTCTTCGGATACCTTATTGACGACAAGACCATTGTCCGTCTGCGGAGCATAGGCCGAACCGACCGATCGACCGACGCGCGGTCTTTTACCGCAAAAACATGACACACACTTCCGTCATGGTGCCAACCCGTTCATGCGCCTCGCCTTCACCGGCGTGGCCATGTCCGGCGCATCCAGACTCCAAACAAGGACAATAGCGACTGCGGCCCTCAACCAGCTCTGCCGTTCGACTACTGCCACCTCTGCCACGACCGGCCAGCAGATGCGCTTCTACAGCGGCGCCTCTGGCCTGACCACTTCTTCGTTGCGCGCCTCGACCGGGTCCCCCTTTGCCTCGAGCCGGACAGCCACGCCATTCACACAGGCCGCCCAGCACATGATGGCCCGCACCACACAACAGCAACAGCAGCGCCGGAATGTCGTCCTGTCCGGCGGCATCTCCCGCAACCTCCTTGAGAACCGCGAGTCCGCCGCCAACCGCAATCCCAGTAGCGCCGCCGCCCAGAATGCATTCTACCAGGTTCTCCTCAAAGCGAATATGCCCATGATTGTTATTGAGCGTTATAACTCGGGCCGCTTCGCTTCGAACGAGGCCACCACTGAGGCCTACCACCGCGCCCTGGGCATGATTAGCTCCGCTCCCGGCGCTGTGCCTCATCTGTGGCCGATGGCTCTGCTGTCGTAGGCGGCATGAGCGGCTCCGGCCTCGCTGCGAACAACTCCCACCTCAACGCCACCCAGCTGCAGGCTGTTGGGCAAGCTATTGCCGCCCAGCACCGCGGCGCGTCGATTGCCGTCGGCAAGGGCGCGCAGGGCACAGGTGCCAAGGATGCGCCAATCCACGTTGTGGTCGACCAGCCGATTGGCGATGTGCTTTTCCGTTGGATCAAGTTTGTCCTCTGGTTCTGTCTGTTCACCTACTTTAGCTTGGTCGTGATAACGATGTTGATCGAGGGGCTGAACACGTTCAAACGTCCAACGGGTCGGTCTGACAACGAGGTCAAGGCGGAGAGCCAAAAGACCCGCTTCACGGATGTCCACGGCTGCGACGAGGCCAAGGAGGAGCTGCAGGAGCTGGTCGACTTCCTCAAGAACCCTTCTGGTTTCTCGACGCTCGGCGGCAAGCTGCCCAAGGGTATCCTGCTGGTTGGTCCTCCCGGTACCGGCAAGACCCTGCTGGCGCGTGCTGTCGCCGGCGAGGCTGGTGTCCCCTTCTTCTACATGTCTGGTTCCGAGTTTGACGAGGTTTATGTCGGTGTTGGTGCCAAGCGCGTGCGCGAGCTATTTACGAGCGCCCGCTCCAAGTCGCCTGCTATTGTGTTTATTGACGAGCTCGATGCTATCGGAAGTCGTCGCAACTCCCGCGATGCTGCGTACGTGAAGCAGACGCTGAACCAGCTCCTGACGGAACTCGACGGCTTCGAGCAGAACAGCGGTGTCATTATTCTCGCCGCGACCAACTTCCCCGAACTGCTCGACAAGGCCCTGACGCGCCCTGGCCGTTTCGATCGCCTTGTCAATGTTGACCTGCCCGACGTCCGTGGCCGCTTGTCCATCTTGAAGCACCACGCCACCAAGGTCAAGGCCGCCAAGGATGTCGACCTCAACTCGATTGCTCTGCAGACGTCCGGCCTGTCGGGTGCCGAGCTCGAGAGCATTGTGAACCAGGCCGCGATCCACGCCAGCAAGGCCAAGTCGAAGTTTGTGAGCAAGAACGACTTTGACTGGGCCAAGGACAAGGTGATCATGGGCGCCGAGCGCAAGAGCATGGTGATTAGCCCCAAGGAGAAGGAGCTTACGGCATACCACGAGGCGGGCCACGCGCTGGTGAGCTACTTCAGCCCATCGGCGCCCAACAAGTTGTACAAGGTGACGGTGCTGCCACGCGGTAGTTCGCTGGGCCACACGTCTATGCTGCCGGAGATGGACAAGTACTCGTACAGCGTCAAGGACTTTTTGGCCATGATCGACGTCTCGCTTGGCGGCAAGCTTGCCGAGGAGATTGTCTACGGCAATGAGATGGTGACGGGCGGTGCATCGAGTGTAAGTTTCCCCCCTCCCTGAGCTCCCTTTTATTTAATTTGATCACACGCTAACAGCATAGGACCTCGAACACGCCACGTCGATTGCGTACCGCATGGTCACGCAGCTCGGCATGTCGGAAAAGGTCGGCCCCGTCCAGTTCTGGAGCCGCTACAACCAGTTGAGCTCCGAGACCAAGTCCGTCATTGAATCGGAGGTCCAGAAGACATTGTTCGAAGCCTACGACCGCTCGCGCAAGCTTCTGGTGTCCAAGCGCAAAGAACTCGACCTGCTCGCCAAGGCGCTTCTGGAGTACGAGACGCTCGACAAGGATGAAGTCCTCAAGGTCATCTCGGGCCAGAAACTGACCGACCGCATCCCCGTGCCCATCGGACCCATGCTCGTGCCCAAGACACCAGGCCCGCTCGACGATCCCATGCCGCCAGGTCTGGGCCCGGACAGCGACGACAATAAGGCGCCGCCGCCGCCGCCGCAGACCGCGACGCCATAGTCACGGTGATCACGGCGAACGTGGTGACAGAGGTGTATGCGTGGTCATGGATTTGTTTTTAGGGATCAACAGCGGGGGGAGTGGGAAAGCGATTACGAGGAAAGGAATGCGAGAGTTAAATTGCGGCTTGTAAGGACATTGTCGCAACGGCTGGAGAAAGAAACCCGGATAGTGACGATGGCAGCAGGGGGTAGAAAGCAGATTTGCCCTTTCTGTCGCCGTATCGTCAGCACGTGTAACCTTTTTTCTTTTGTTTCTTTCATCATCAGGTCCCATCAAACAAATATCATTTTCTTTTTTTTGTCATATTCTCTCATCTTCTCTTCTGTCTCCGTTGATGACTCCGGACGACGTTAATACCGGATTTAATACCATGATACGGCCGTAACAATGCTTTGTAAAATAAGAGGGCTTATCTTTTTTTTTTTTTTTGGGATCCTAGATTATGAATCTGGTGATGTGTGTCAAGTACGTTGTGTCGCCTTTTGTCACTATTTGCGGCGATTATTCAAACGATCGGACGGTCTTGTGTCGGGAAGGATCGAAAAGCCGTAGAGCCATCGGCTTTAGAGCGCGGCTGAGGAACCTTTTGGCTGGTAAACGCGACAGCAGTAACGCCGATGGAATCATTGAACGGTCTTTAGGCCTTTAGGTGATAAGACCCCTGTGGCTGCCTAGGAGGGACCTAGGGACGCTGTAGCTAACACCGTTCGCAGCCCGTGAGTGGTCAATTGGCGCAGATAATGCCGTCCTTTTCTATTCCTTTTAGTGGACACAGATTGGTCAACCGTCCAACTGCAAGGTACGTTTTAGGTGGGGCACGGTTGCCCATCGTGCCGACGTGCCTGCCCTGCAACAAGAAACTGACGAGACAATACGATGCAGGATGGAAGGAACAACTGTTTACCAACGATACAAAAACGATGTGCATTTTTGCGCTGTTGCGCCGTCGCACCTTCCGGGTCGGTCGCTGTCGTCATTCAGTTGTATCGCAGCCAAAATTCATACAGGGCGCTGTTACGGCAGGCCCAGGTCTGTAAGCCTTTCCTAATCTAGACTGCCAGCTCTGTTCTAGAAAGTGGGCTCCCTAATAGCTCTTTCCCCCATCCACGGCAGTCGTTGCCATGAGGGAAGGCGGGAAGGCACAAAAGGAAGGAGGGGTATTCGCAATAATACATGACAAAGACAAAGAAAGAACCAAGATCGGCCAACAGACATTCTGCTTACTTTGTAGGCGCGCTTAGGATGTCGGGAAGGAGCAACTTGCTGGTGGACTGAATGAATTAATGGATGGCTGCCGAGCTACCTTGCCGTAATTAAGAAGCTAAAGACCGCAGCTTCTTGTCTATGAATTGTGTGCTTCCGTGTGCTTCTTGCCTTTGTAGAAAAAAGTATAAGTAGGGAGACGACGCCATTTCCATTGTCGATTGTTGAAGCTGAAAAGACATCTTTACCTTCAGTTCTCTCTTCGATCTCGAATACCACCACTTACACTTTATATTCACGTTCAATCGACTTATAACCTTCACTGCAACGGTATCTTACTACCGGCCCGCAACAGCACTAATTGCTTACAGCTTCCACGTTCCATCGCAACCATGACCAAAGTTCTTGTGACTGGTGAGTTTGTCTTTGATTTATTCTGTGTCTTACTGCATACTATTGTTCTTTTGTGGCAATAACGTCGACTGACACACCCAGGCGGCTCCGGCTTCATTGCCGCCCACATCATCGAACAACTCCTGGCCCAGGGCCACTCTGTCGTCACGACCGTCCGCACCGAGGCCAAGGCCAACAAGATCTACGAGGCGCACCCCGAGCTCGGCAAGGACCGCCTGCAGATTGAGCTGACGCCGGACCTGACCAAGGCCGACGCTTTCGACGAGGTCGTCAAGGTGCCCGGCATTGAGGTGGTCCTGCACACGGCCTCGCCCTTCCACTTCCGCGTCACCGACCCCGTCAAGGACCTTATTGACCCGGCCGTCCTGGGCACCACCAGCGTCCTTAAGGCGATCCAAAAGTCCGCCCCGCAGGTCCGCCGTGTCGTCGTCACCTCGTCGTTTGCCGCCATTGTCGACGACAACACCGTCAACAACCCCAACCATGTCTACACTGAGAAGTCGTGGTGCCCCATTACGCTCGAGGACGTCGGCACCAACCCCAACAAGGGCTACCGCGCCTCCAAGAAGCTGGCCGAGAAGGCTGCATGGGACTATGTGCGCGACAACAAGCCCAACTTCGACCTGGTGACCGTCAACCCGCCCATGGTCTTTGGTCCCATTGTGCACCACCTGGACGACGTCTCGGGCATCAAACACGAGCAACGAGCGTTTCGTCAATGCCGTGACGGGTGTCTGGAAGAAGGCCGGCGAGGTGCCCAACCAGGGCCCCATCCTGATCTGGGTGGACGTGCGCGATGTGGCCAAGGCGCACGTGCTGGCGGGTCTGGAGAAGCCCGAGGTGGGCGGCCACCGGCTTTTCTGCACGGCGGGTTTCTACACAAACAACCAGATTCACGAGATTCTGCAAAAGAACTTCCCAGAGTACAGCGAGCAGCTGTCTGGTGTGAAGCCGAGCGAGGAGCTCAAGGAGCACTTCCAGTTTGACAACTCGGAGACGCAGAAGCTGCTGGGCATTGACTGGATCCCGCTGGAGAAGAGTGTGGTAGACCTTGTTAACAGCCTGAAGCCTCTCCTGAAGTAGGGAGGTGGGGAGGAGATAAAACAGTGCGATTTATGAGATAGTTTGAGAATATACGTGCCAAAAAGCACTATGAACACATACACACACACGCAGACGATGTTCTTCCAATAAAGTAAAATTCAATAGCTATCGTATCTCATGGACTTCTTGTCAGACTCCCAACTTATGAATCCACCTCCATCGGTTGGTGTTGGTGTTGCGCTTCCTGCAGACCAGCAATCTCTTCCAGCATGCCCGCCCGCCAAGCATCGTAGTCTTGCTGCTTGGCCTCGCTCAAGAAGTCGTACCGTGCCTGAAACATGCTGTCGGCCCGCCACACTTTGGTCGGAATGCTGACGCCGCCGTAGTCTCCGTCGTTGCCCTCGCCCTCTTGTCCTTCTTCGTCGCTCAAAGCCCCGTCAACACCGCCGGAGCCATCTCCGGCTGACACTTGTAGATTGGCAATGTCCTGATACCAGTCGCTCTGCAGCCACTGGTGCTTGGACACAACCACCAGCGCGTCTCGGAACGTGCGCTTCTGCAGGTCATACCAGCCGTCCCACGCACTCTCGTCCCGCGCGCCCACGACACCGCGCACTTTCTCAAGGCCCCCAGAATAGCCTTTTCGTCAAGCTGGAACTGTCTCTCTTCAAGGCCACTGCTGGCGCCGTTGCCTAGCTTTGTGCCGTGATGCTCGCGCCATGAAGTCATGCAGTAGAGGTAGAGAGCGGCCACGAGAGCAGTCAGGCTGTCCTCCAACCACTCGGTCATGTCTTCGTCGTCGTCGCTATCATCTTCTTCTTCCTCCTCTTCATCGTCTTTTTCGACGTTCTCGCCCTCCACCTTCTCTGCCTTCTCCTTCTTTGGCCGGTTTTGCTTCACTTTGGCTTCAATCTCGACTTCGCGGTGAATCGCCGCTAGGCCGGCAGCAATCGTCGGCGCCAGCTGTGGGATGGCCCAGCTCGTGGCAGATGTACCGGATAGTCGGCCGCACCCAGGGCGGGAATTGAGACGTGGGTGCAGCAGCGGGTTGTCCAGGCTTTCGTGGTGTGGGTTGCGTCTTTGAGGGTGTCACTCCTGTTTTTCGTTGCTGTTGCCGTTGACTGTCCTCTTCTTGGCGTGTTGGCCGCACTCCGTGCAGGTGAACTCAGACTGTTGCCCTGCTCGATACGTGATGCAGATGTTGCCGATGCGCGATTACCCGGCGCCGGCGCCAGGATTGTGTTGAGGTGTGTATACAAGCGCTTGTAGAGCCGCGGCTGGATTGGTGGGCGCGGTTCGATCGGCGGGAGGTTGAGGCTGGTCTTGAGTCTGACGTTGTTAGTCGGTAATCCCACATAAAATCTCGTTGCTACGTATCGCCTACCTATCACACGCAATGTGCGCGCATGCGTAGGACCGTGCAATCTCCTCGTCGGCTTTGAGCGTGCTGGCGCGATGCCGCGACTGGGCAAGCAGTGAGCCGGCCAGGTCGCTCAGCTGGGGCGGGAACGGGCCATTGTGTGTCGGCAGCAGCGACCGCAGTGCTGGTTCAGCTGATCTGTTCATAGTGGGGGTGGAGGTGGGGATGGTGTTGTTCTGAGACGAAATGTTGAGGCGGGATGTCGAAGTCGGTAAATGTTGATTTGACCTCCGAGTCCAGATGCACCAAAACTAATTTGACACGCTCGTTCAGGGCCTTTCGTTAAGCGCGTCGCGCTATGACGTAGCGTGGCAGGTCCCCTGAATGGCGGCGCTAGGGGGGCCTATTCCGGGCGGACAGCTTGCTGTAAGCACCACCCAGACAAAGCTCCTTTCTGAGTTCTGAGAATACGAGCTAACGCCAAGGTGCTGAAGAAAAGGGGGGCCAACCTCCAGCTTAATCGAGCCAGCTTGCAATCGCATTTGCTTTCTGGACAAAACATCACCACAATCGCACACACAACTCACGATGCTTTCATTACGACTCTTTGCGACGGCCTCCCTCCTGGCTGTCGCCATGGCGCACGGCGACCACTCACCCAGTAAAAAGCCCGAAGTCGGCGACGACGCAGACTGGATCACACGGCACATGGCAGGTGAGTAAAAGAAACAAAAAGGAGGGATAAGACAGAGGGTTTGCCAGTTTGCTAACTCGTTGACAACAGAGGAACACCATATTGCCGACTTTGACGGCGACTCCTTCTTTACCCTCCACGACTTTGATGGCGACGGCTTCTGGTCCGCTGCCGAGATCGAGCGCACCTACGGCCTCAACGACGCGTCCAATGACGACTTGCCGCTGAGAAGCGCGCAGCCGTGGCACCGACGATTCTGGCCCTCTTTGACAAAGGCAGCGATGGGCGCATCAGCCGCACCGAGTGGCGCAAGGGATTCATCGAGGACGGCAAGACGCTCCCTGACTTGGGCACGGGCCCTGGCCATCACGGCGACGACGAGTACGAGTACGAGATCCACCATTGGGAGAAGTACCACGACGAGAACACGAAGCTTGAGGACTTGACGCACCCAGAGGACATTGAGCACTTCAAGTACCACGAGGAGCTCGAAGCGAAAGAGGAGGCCGAGGAGCAGGCGCGAATTGCGCGGAGAAGCTGGATGTTGTGTGGGATAATGTGCCGCTAATGTTCCGGAAAGTACGGACGCAGTCGTGAGGAGGGGATGGTCAGTGAGTGCAAAGGGGAGTGTGTGGGTGAGATGGGTGGCAGGAGTCCATCTACGTTGTCACAGTTGTGAGATACAATTGGATAAACAGACACATATACACATATAAAGAGACACGCACGTCGTGGTAATAGAAACATGATATTTCGTATGCAAGGAGGCCCTCGATGAGAAGACGAGAAGACAAAAAGGATAGTAGATAATACAGATGCAAACCAGCGCCCGCCCACGCAAAACATACAGAAGGCGAAAGTAGGAAGAATGACGCATAGGAAGTCAGCCAGAGGAAAATCCACCCAACGCCGCCTACAGGAAGTAGTCACTAGGACCCCGGCGGTTAAACGGAGTGTGGCGGAACTCGTCGGGCACGGCAGAGAAGATGCGGAAACTTGGAGTCGAGATTGTTATCGACAGTCATGATCGATGCCACATTGCCACACCGGTAGCAGTAGTTGGGCGCCGACCAGACTGTAACAACGGACTTTTCCGCAAAGTGGAACTATACAGTCAGCATGCGTAGGCGCAATATGAATATATATATAAAAGTGTAAGCCAAACGTACCTTGTATCCTTCGTTGACCAGCTGGTGGGCCCGTGCAATCGTCTTGAGCCCGTTGACGTGGTTGAA
The DNA here is from genome assembly GCA_016097105.2 of Sporothrix variecibatus. Lineage (NCBI taxonomy): Eukaryota > Fungi > Ascomycota > Sordariomycetes > Ophiostomatales > Ophiostomataceae > Sporothrix > Sporothrix variecibatus. The sequence continues at coordinate 4,374,797 of JADMNI010000001.1, read as the reverse complement.
CTCGTGTGCCACCTTGTCGCCGAACAGCCAGCCAGCACCACGCGGACTGACGGCCCACGCTTCAATGTCTTCGGGGTCACTCCACACAAGATCACAGAAGGCGCCCTCGTGTGGGATCTCCTGGGCACGCGCAACGACGCGGATCTGGTCAATGGTGCGGATCTCCGGCGACAGGCCGCCATGTACACAGAGCACTGTGCCGTCGACAATGGCCGCCAACACCAGGAAGTCAAAAACCTGACAGCACGCCTTCCACACCGACGCGTTGCCATACTTTTGCTGGCACTCTTCGTAAAATCCGTACACCTGTGTAATCTGGCGCGACTCGTGGTTGCCGCGCACCAGCACGATCCGGTCCGGGTACTTGGCCTTGAGGCACATGAGCAGCGTAAATGTCTCGAGCGAGAAATAGCCGCGGTCGACAAAGTCGCCCAAAAAGACAAAGCGCGTGTCGGCCGACTGTGACGTACCCGAAGCGCCCTCGGTTGTGTTGCCCGTGTGGCTGTTGTCGCCGTTGGCGTCAGCTGTGTCACCGGTCGGTTCTGGTGCCGCACCCTCTGCCTCACCACCACTGCTACCTTCACCATCGTCGTCAAATGCAGCATCGTCGCCGCCGCCAATCATGCCGGGCCGCAGTTTCCTCCGTAGCCGCGGGTTGCGGATCTCCGTTGGCGGCTCAATATCCTCCGACGTGATTACGGCAGTCATCGTCCTAGGCGCCTGCACGTCTGTCTCGCCCGGCATACCGCCCGCTACACGGAACAACTCCAATAAGTCGTAAAACTGGCCGTGGATGTCGCCGCATATCGTCACCGGCGTCGAAACGGGCTGAATGTTTGATTCTGTAGTGAGTTAGTACGTGTTCCGCTCACCCGTCTATCATCCATCTGATAGAGTCAGTAGGAACTCACCCTCCATAAGAACCTCCTTCACCATCTCGCAAAGCTGCTTCATCACCACCTCCGGCAGGTAGTGGCACTGCTTTGCCTCCTCGAGCCACTCGTCCAGGCCCGCGCCCGGAGTCAGCTTCGCCGGCCCTGGCCGTGGAAGGTCGGCCATGGTGTGTGTTGTGTGGGGGTATTAAGTAGGAGTATCGTAAAAATAGAAAGGATATTATCGTCTCGTGTCGTCCCGCTCGATGATCGCCAATATCGTCTTCAAGTCGTCGTTATTGTGGAAAAAGCGATTACAAACTCGGCGTCGATGCGAGTAATGGGGAAATGGATAAGGGGGGTCCTGCAGGGTGTACAACACGCAGGTAGCCGTCTCGAATAAGATCTGTCGAGTATGATCTGTTGTCGCGTCAATGAAGCAATCACCGTCCGCAAAGGTGCTGTTGATACTCGTCGTTCCGCTGCGCGGCGTCGGATTGTCGATAATTATGCCCTTCGCTGTTGGTTAGGGAAAAGAAGTGGGATCCCGAAATGGGCAGGACCGCCACTTCGGGCGCCTCTCCCTGCTGAAGGTGCGCTGACGCTAGCGCTGAGACTGGTCCTCTGGGCTCGTGGCCAGGCCTGACCGAAACACGGCCTCGTGCCTTCCCTCTCTTCTCTGCCAAATTTGGAGGGGAAGGCAAAGAAGGCTGTCGGCGAATCAGTTGATCCGCTCAGATGGGCGGTAAGAGGCAGGTACCTTTTGCGCCTGGGCTCCACCCGACCCCGTTCAATACGTCAATTTGGAGCCCCTCGCGGCAAGTGCAAAGCACGTTCGCCGTTGTACTCACTCAGTGCGCCTGCACCAATTTTCACAGGTGACGGTGAACAGCTCCTGCCCAGCCTGGTCCATCGCATTTTAGGCTCGTTCGTTCCTGCCGTTTTCGAGACACCCTGATAGCGATAACCCAATTCGACAATTCGACAACTCACGACATTTTCGACGCTTTCACTCTCCTTTTACCTTTTCCCTTTTGAGCACACACTTTCTCTACAACTCGACGACCCGACCGACACGAGCTTCCGGGCTTCTCTCCACACATGCTGCCATCACGACAACCGTGATCAGCGCCCATTCCTCCAAAAAAGATGTCGGCGCCCCAGCTGCTGTCGCGCAAAGCGAACGGCGCTCAGCCCGTCATTGCTAGCAAAACAGATATAACACACTCGGCTTCACAACCTGCAGCACCAGAAGCAGGCACAACGACAACAAACACACCAGCCGGCGATGGCGCTAAGAAACCAAAACCGGTCCAGGAGGGCGAGAAAGTCGTGATTCGCCGGCTGCCGCCCGGCCTGACCCAGGACGAGTTCTTCACAATCTTGGGCGACGAGTGGAAAGAGGGCAACGGCAAGATTGGCTGGTTCTCCTTCCATGCCGGCAAGGTGTCTAGAGAGTGAGTGCCTATCTTCCACAATTACAATGAAAATGTACACAGCTAACGGTCAGCCCCTCAAAACCGGCACGCCCTGCGTACGCAACCCTCCACGTCCTCGACCGCCAAGACCTCAACCCCTCTCCGATGCCGTCCGCACAGCGCCGTGGCTCGACGGCCGTGAAGCTTCGACCTTTATTGGCCCTCCAGTCGCCGAGTTTTCTCTCTACAAAAAGGTGCCCAGTGGGAAGCGCCGTATCGACAGCCGGCAGGGCACCATTGACCAAGACCCCGAGTTTATGGCATTTCTCGAAGCCCTGGCCAACCCCGCCGCTGCCGCCGCGGCTGCCTCAGCTGCGGCTGCAGCTGCTTCCGGGAGCAAGGACGGTGCTGCAGGAGGTGCAGACAACGACGCGTCGGCTGCGGGTGACGACGACGGCAAATCCAGGAGCAAGGCCACTTCAACGCCACTAATAGATTTCTTGCGTGAGAAGAAGGCCAACAAGAGCAAGGAGGCTGCTCTCGCCAAAGCCGCTAAGCGCGACGGTAAGGGCAAGAGCTCAGCAGCAGGCGGTGACGACTCGACCACCAAAAAGGGCGGTCGCGGCTCCAAGGACAAGGACGGCGGCAGTGGACGCGGCGACCGCAAGGACCGGGAGAGCCGCTCCGGCCGGTCCAAGGGCGGCACCGTCAAGATTCTGACAAAAAAGGCCGGTGCTGCATCGGCCACACCCAGTGGCCCAACACCGTCGACGGCCGCCAACAATGCTCTGGCTGCTGCTGCCGCTGCTGCCGCACGGGAGGACGCACCCAAGAGCCGCCGGGCAGGCATATTGGCTGCTGCCCGCATCCTGCAGCGCGACCTCGGCCTCAGTCCGGGCAATGCCCACAGACGAGCACGTGCTGCAGCTGCCCAGGCGACAGCCCAGCCCGAGGCGGAAACCGCCAAACCCAGTGGCAATGGTGGTGGTGGTGGAAGAGGAGACGCCAAGGGGAAGAAGGAGGAGAGTGCCACTGCTACTTCATCTACCGCAACGTCTACATCTACCTCAAAACCCTCGGCAGCGGCTGAATCTGCTTCACAAGCTTCCAGCAACACAAAGAGCAACTCCCGCGAAGAACGGTCTGCCCGGGGATCCAGAGGCAAGAAGAGCGAGTCCAGCAAGGGACGGGGCGGCTCGACTGCGGACAAGGGATCCGAGAGTGCAGCGCCTCCCGCACCAACACCTACCAAGATTCTACTGAAGAAAAAGGACGATACGCCAATACTGGCATCTACAAATACAACTACGAATGTGTCTGCACCGACGGCCGCAGCTCCACCGGCAGCCAGCAAGTCTGGCGGTGGTAGTGGTGGTGGCGGAAAGTCCGAGCCAAAAGACAAGGGCAAGGCTGCTGCCGGAGAGGGCGGACGCGGTGGCAGAAACAAGAAGGACGGCGGCGGTTCCAAATCCCAGCAGCACACACAGTCTACACCCTCTGGCCCTACACGCGCTTTCGTCAAGCACGCCAACCCATCGCAGGGCATCACTGAAGCCTCCTCAAGGAGACCATGCTCGGCTTCGGCGCCGTGACGTTTGTCGAGATTGACCGCCGCAAGGGATTTGCCTTTGTCGACTTTGCCGAACCGGCCAGCCTGGCACGGGCCATGTCCGCGTCGCCCATCTCAATTGCCCAGGGCACGGTGCAAGTCCTGGAGCGCAAAGACCGGGACCGTGATGCGAAGAAGAGCGGCGGCGGCGGTGGTGAAAAGGGCGGCGACCAGGGATCGTCATCCAAGAAAGCCACGAACCAGCAGTCGTCATCAGCCGCAACGGAAGCACCGGCGGCAGCCACAACCTCAGCCACAGCCGCGTCGGATCAGGCGTCCGTTACGGGAAGTGCAGCAGGCGGTACTGGCGGCGGTGCCGGGATAGATGGTAAACGGCCACCTCGCCGTCGGGGCGGACGCAAGCGCGGCGGTGGAGGCGGTGACGATGGAGATGGAAAGGAGGGTGGAGGTGAAGGTGGAGGCGGAGGCGGAGGAGGTGGTGGTGGTGGTGGACAGGGACGAAGCGGTGGTGGTGGTGGAGGCCGCAACAGACGTGGAGGCGGTGGAGGTGGTGGAGGTGGTACCTCAGGAGAAGGAGGTGCCAAAGCCTCTGCTTAAGGATTTCAAACGAGAAGCCTCACCACACTAATTCTCTCAAAGCAGCCAGCTTAACTTCCCATGGGGATGCCATTAATAGCAGCTTTTTCTGGCATTACGCAATCATAAAGCGAAGAGTCATAATTTAAAACTCTACAAAAGCTCAATAGAATCATGACAAATTACAAAGACAGGTCAGCATTTGTTATTCATGAGTGGTCGTTCACCTCAAAGTAAAACGGACGTGTGTTTTGGCGGATCTGGGTAGTGACAGGTCTTGTCGCTAACAAGCGCGCAGCGGGCCGCATTTAGTGGATGTTTAGCGGGGACGACATCTCCTTGCTCAACTCGCATCGTCCCGTGATGGCACCAAGACGCGGTTATGGGCGACCAATTGAGATAATTTTATCGCTGCTATCTCATATCATCTGTCCTTCGACTCGTCCATAAGGCGCCTAGAAAAAGTTCCCGCTCAAAAACCAACCTGGGCTTCATTCGCCACTTTTGACAGCCTGATGGTTTTATTTTGGAGGCCTAATCAAAGAACAAAGAAAAATGCCCAGAGGACTCACTTTAGGACTCGTGCTTGCTTTGCTCTTACGCGGCAACCCTCTTTATTTTTTCCAGCCTTGTGGTAATTATGGTCAGGAGGACCCCAAGCTTCCCAAACTTTCCCTCAAAGAACCAGGCTGTGCAACAAATAAGTTTGTGTCGCCTTTGATTCGGTGGCCTCGTTCTGCACCTTTCTGTGCTCCCAATGGTGGCCTTGCCCTCCATCTCGGTCGACGAAAGGCGATAAATCAGAAGGAGGCAGAGGAAGAACGAGGGCTTAGAAAATATCTTTTGTAAAAAGAATATTGTAGAAAAAGAAGTATAAAGAAGACGCTGTTCATGAAAGATTTCATTATACAATTTCTCTTTATTCATTCATTATCCTTTGTATGCACCGCCTCTTTGTGATCCTTGTCGTCGACGCATCGACCCCTTGCATCGTTTGAACGAAGTCATTGTTTACTCTCACCACCCATTTGTCACATCTCCAACAATCAACACAAGTAACTCAAAGGAGACAATTAATTACGCCGTGACTTTCCTTTACTACCAGACAGGGGTCACTGTATCATTTTGAGTCCTGAAAACAAATTAACAAAGACACTAGCAACACGGAGAAAAATCAAACAAGAACCCAAGAAGAACACTGGCTCAACCATCCACCCCAGAGGGGACAAAGAAACTCGAAGATCCTAAAATTGCAAATAGCAACATCTCCAAACAGCATCGCCCCAGGCAGGACAAAGAGCGGCAGCATCCTAGTGCCCGATATAGCTCTCGAGCTCCATACTTCACTTCAAGGACAACACAGGCCGATTCATTGTTCTCATCATCGCCTCTCTATCACCACCATTCACTCCCCTCCATATGTGCTTCACACCAGTTTTGAAAACAAACGAATATCCAAGGGATAACCAAAATACACCACTACTCATCAAAATATCTTTCCTGTCTCTCATCCCTCTTTAAAGTGAATCAATTCTATAAGACTCGACCTCATTCACTTCATCGCCCTTTTTTTCTTTCGATGAACGCAAATAAAACCTCACTAAACAGCAGTCTACTGAAGTTAACTCACTCTTTCTTCATCAACCCTTCAAGAGCTTCATCAGCAGCTAATCTTCCTTCATAACAACCTCGGTCACGCTCACCATCCTCATCTCGTCTACAATCAAGTTGTTCACCTTATTTTCAGACTCTTTAGTATCATCTTCTCATTCCATCTTCAGCCATTATTGACTACTACTGCCATGTCCCGTTGGTTCATCCCCGCAATGATCTGGTCAGCTCTCGCCGGCACGTCGTCGCGTGACCGAGTCCGTGTCTACTCCAACAAGCCTTACCGGACGACCTACGAGTCTTCGACGTCAGCCCCCTACCGCGTCAAGTCAAGAGTCTCGGTCTACGACGAGCCTGTTCATCGGCGTGACTCCTTCTACAAACACTCAAATGAGTCCTATTACCCGACTTACAGCGGCAGCAGCAAATATGACAGCTACGGAGGCGGTTACGGAGTTTATGGCGGCGGCGGCTATGCCGGATACAGCACCTCTTCCCACAAGTCATACGAGCCTGTCTACCGTGCCTCGGCAGCTGCTACTCCTTCTTACCCCAAGCCCTACTACACATCGGCGCGGGACGCATATGACTACGAGCGCTCACACCGTCGGCATTCCTCCAGCGGCAAGAGCAGCAAGAGTCACAGCAAACACAACAGAAAACATTCTTCCGAAAAGAAGTCCACAAGTCCAGAAAGTCGGTCCACTGGGATGACGATACCTTCAATGGCCGGCAACAGGACTGGGATCGCCGCTACGACCGCTACGGTGGCGACAGCAGCTACGACTACCGCCAGAGCCACGACCGGTATGGTCGGCCCACATCCGGTGTGCGCGGCACCACACCACGGGCCACGGCCTCGGGCGACGCCTACATCTACACAGTTGAGCCTACCTCTTCGGAACGGTGGATACTACCAGGACGAATCGAGACGCCGGACGCAAAAGGACTTTGAGTACGGCTACAAGTTCCGGCCTTCACGGAGGTCGATGTACTGAGTGGTAGGACTACTGCCACTGAACTACAGATCACAAAACTACATCTACAACAAAAAACTACAAAACTATGGACGAGAAACGTGAGACGATAAGAAACCAACAACTAAGAATGTAACAAAAGCAACATATACGGTTTAGTAAGGTAGATGGCGTTAGAATAAGATCAGCAATGGAATTGAAAAGGCAGGCCGCAATCCGAACGGAGCACTATGGTATTTGAAAAGAACCACAAAGATACAATAGAAATTGGCACGAAATAGAAGTTCTTTTTGTCTTACACTTTATTTAGAATTCTAAATTAGATATCATCCATCCTATGAGTCAGCACTCTTTTGACTCCAAAATATGTATCGTGCGGTTGTGTTTATTTTATTTTATTTTAATTTAAATATCTCGTAGTATTTTTATTCGAGAAAAAAAATAATAAAACAAGAAAACTTAAAAAAGATGAGCAATACAACATTTTAATCATATAGACATATATCTAAATGATCATATAGCTATGCATATTAAGTTATTTTGTTTAGAAACCGACACAACAAGCGCAAAGCTTCAATACTTTGATGGCTATGTATGGCTTCTAGGTGATGATTTCCTAAAATGGAAGCTCTACGCACCGTGAGTTCCGCACAACGTGTATGCAGCCTTGGATCGGCACATCTGAAAATACATTGACCCTCTTATTGAGTGGAAAACGGAGCACCGGTGACTAGCTCTGATTTTACGGTTTGTATCAATTTTACCGGCTTTGCCCTGGCAACAAGCAAGATATGCGGCTATTAGAGGTGTTTACGGTGGTCCGAAGAACTGTTTCTGTACGACACAATCACCTTGTCTCTTTTGGCTATATTCAGTATTGTGAATAAGTACCAACATTGTTTACCACTGAATTATCCCCATCACATGTGGTCGGCATCAAGTGTTGGTATTCGGTCTCGACCGGCAGCCATGCCATTTTCATCTGCCGTTCTCCAGCGCCATGGAGAGCACATGACTTTGAGGCCGTAAAATAATGGAGACGACCCCCGCGGTTTTTGCGGATTGGGAATGGCAGCGTCGCATCGGAAAGGAAGTCGAATGGTACTGTACATTTTCATCGATCGCCGGCAGGAAGGCAAGAACCAAACAGAGCGACAAACAACAACAAAAAAGAGGGAGGGACCCCGCCTGTTTGGAAGGACAATTCCCGGTGGATGGCCAGTTCAAGTCCGGATAACCATAAGACGACCGCAGACAGGAAACAATTGCGACTTTTTATGGCGATATCTCGGTAGATGAAGATGAGACGCAAAAGATTCGTGCAAACCAGAGGACGGGTGAATTGCGGGTGAGAAGGGCAGGCTCGAAGTAAATGAACGAAGAGGCAGCGCTTTCCCGTTCTTGGACGCGACGGAAGAGATAGGCGAAAAGCTCGGCAACGAGGTGAAAAGGACAGGAATCTAATGAGCACAAGGCGTTGTTAATAATGTTGGTGATTGGATGTTTGTTCCAGGTATTTTGCCGTTGAATTTTTCCGCTTTAGTCTCTCTCACAACGATTTCTTCGGACCTGATGGTTGAGTTCACAGGAGGTTGTCCGCACTTTCCCCAACTGATAGCACAGCGTATGGTCTGCACAATCTACTGACGCGATATGCTGTGAGATATCTCGCCGGACATCTCTTAGTCTCACTGTGCATCTTTCCCCTGGGGAGATGCAATCTCACAGGCTGTGAGAATATGGTGAAGCATCTTAAAATAGGTGCATAAACGCTAAAAGTGCGACAAAGGGTAAATGGGGCTGCTGTTGATGTGATGTTGGTCCAAGCTTTTTTATATGGCATATTCCATTTGTTGATATATTAAGAACGTGAGCGCGTCGTCATCAGAAGGTCTATTGTTCTTATTAGTGTGTCGCTCCTTCCCTTCCATCAAGATTGGAACAATGTGCTGGCTGTCGGACAAGACGGGCGTCTGCTTCCTCTTTGCTCTCACTTACACTCCTGATTTGGCAAGTGGGGCAGGGCAGCAAAGCTTCCTTCCCTTCCCTTCCTTTCCCGAGAAAATTGCTGCTGGATCCCGCCGGGGAAATGACGCGGGCTCGGCGGGCAGGTGCGACACGCGCAAAACGTTTTGGAGAACATCCCTTCTTGCCCTTGCGACAGGGAACGAGGTACAAAAAATAACAAGACACAAAACAGAAACAGCAGGAGCAAGGTACAAGCACAGGCACGTACTCATACAGTAATTACGACAAGTAGCGTCTCAGCCCTGTACAGTGGGCAGGTACTTGCGACACAATTACACACACAGGCACACAGGCACACAGCTCAACACCTCTGCCCCTCCACACTTTACGCCAAAATGGCGCCCGCCGTCCGCCGCCGTTGGCTGGTCCTGGACTCTCGGGACGGTCCCTTGCACGCCAAACCAAGACAAGCAAGTCGACCCAGAAAAGGGACCCTAAAGGGAGCGATCGCGACAATCCTTTGGAGAAATTTAAAGAGAGGAATTGACGAGGAGAAGCAAGGAAGGAACGATTCTGCGGAAGTTTTAGGAAACATGGAAGCTGCATCCCACAGCATACACAACAAGAAGGAGGAAAGGAAGTAGCTGAGCCAAAGAAGGAAAGAGACGACAATTCGCTCTTTCTTGCTTGAGAGAAGAGACAGAAACACAAAAGGGGAAAGAAGAAAGAACACAGGGGAAGGAGCAAAGGGCATGGGAGCGAGCAAGGGAAGGAACGATGAGAAAAGAAGCCGGAAACGTAGATCAAATTACCGAGGGGAAGGAAAACAGAGACACACACAAAAAGCCCAAAAAGACAGGGGTTACAATACCAACAACGAGGAACGCCTGCAAAAAGAAAAGAAAGAAAAAGTTTCCACACGCACGACCGACACGGCCCAGCAGAAGGACGACGAAAAACTCAAAATGAAATGAGCGACGGATGGATCCGAGGCCCAGCCGCCTTTTCGTCGCAATAGATGCGTTGGCAAGGAAGAACCATGGAGCAAAAAGAAGAAAAGAAAAGAAGATGAAGACCCGAGAAGAAACACGCAATGGAACGGGACGAGCACAGATGTGACAGGGGGCGTCCGAAACCAAAAGAAGAGAAGAGAAAAAGAAAGGAGACAGTCAACCGCGGGACCGCCAAGGTAATTCTGTCAAAAGCAGAACGCGCAGACAAGCCACAGAGCCACAGAGCACAGCGATCCTACAGCGAAAGGTGCGACATCCTTGCACAACGCATAAACTGCGAGGCGCTCTGGCACTCCCTGGGGGTGTTGGCCGAGTTCGCTGCTGCAGAATGACGAGGTGAGTCACAGAGCTGAGAGCACACAGGAAGGCAAATGAAAGAGGAGAATGAGGGAGAGATAAGGAGGGGGACAAGAGAGCTTGTCAATTGTCAAGCCCAAATTGCGAGGGAGTGGCCGGCATGCGCTGTACAGCCAATCGATTGCGCTTGCTGGACTCTTACAAGGGCAACAAGGAGTCAAGCCTGCACGACAGCATTCCAACGGTGGAGGGGAAGACGACACCAGAGCCTTCAATGAAAATGGCGAGGGGACCCCCAAACAGGAAATCAAAAGAAAAAAAGGCGATCGAAGAGGAGTTGACACTGAAGAGAAACTCTGAACTTGAGAACATGAGAACTGACGATACCTCCCGAACAGAATCCTTCCTTTTCCACGCGCGGCGGGCTGTGATAGGCTCATCGCGCCCGTTCCTTCCAAGGCAGCCGCAGGCTTCACACCCTCTTTTTGTCTCTACAACTCTGAGAGCTCCCAGAGCGGCCACAACGGCCACAGAGCCCACAGCTTCTGCAACTTTCCCCAACACCAGAACCCCTGCAACTGGCAGTCCGAAGGCACCCCATCCAGGCAGACACGCGAAACAGACGCCAGGAGCCGAGGACGACAGGGCTGGGGAGCTGGGAATTGACTGAGTAATATTCAGGATTACAGAGAGGGCCACACAAAAGAAGGCTCCGACGACCCCTGCTCGAGGCTCTTGCACCGCCTCATGCACCGCTTGGTGTGCCTGGCCAGGACCAGGACCGACCAGGACTGACCTTCACACGGCGAACGGTGGCCAGACGACGTGCCGGAACAGACAAACGACAGCAAAACAACGAGATCATCGAAATAGGCCACGAGGAACGAGGAAAACGAGGACACCAAAGGAAGAGGGCGGCCCTGGAGAGAAGGGGAGGCACTTAGAACGACAGGAACGACAAATCACAGACAGCAAATAAATTCTAGGCAAACGCTCCTGACCAGCCGGATCCTGTCGACAACGAGCCGTTTGGTCGATTCCGAGATCAGATATAAGGTGGCTGCAGCCGGATTCTCTGTTATTTGTTTATATGTCCTTTTCTTTTGTTCCTCGTTTGCCGTCGACGATCGTTTGAATTCTCGATCATCCCGACTCACGATCCATCCCAGCAGCCGCATCCAACGTCAACATCAACGACATAACAGCCCCAAACGCCATCCTCGCAAATCACAAATCCCTGTCGCGGGCCCTCTCCAGCTCCTAACGGGCTGCCTCCACTCCTGCGCGGCATCCCGGCCCTTCCCACGCCCGCCCAATGTCCCACCACACCCTGGGACGACTCACACACTCTGACGTCTGGTCGTTTCCCTTTCTTTTCTCCAGTCGCCTTTTTTTGCCTTTTCCCTTTTTCAGCACACTATTCTGAAAGCCACCCACACTCCATCCACACTTTCGCGCACTTGTTCCCGCGCCCCCCCTCCCCGGCTTCATTTCTCCAGCACTTACAGCCAAACTTCTTCTTCCGGAAGAAAGAAAATACAAAGGCGCCCGCCTTTTCTTGTGTGTCTACCTACTCCGAGTGACTCGTCTGCCTAACAGTCTTTCGTGTCAACGGCTTTCTTGCAACACTCGTTCGATTTCGTCGACAGCCTCTTTCGTTTTCACTCGCTCGTTTTCACAGCTTTTCTTCCTTCTTTTTATTTTATTTTTATTTTCACTCTCTCGACATTTCTTCTTCTCTTCTCAACCTCACTTTCATTCCAAAAAGACCCAGAAAAGGGGCTCCCCTGGTCTCCCTTCTAATAATACTGAAATTTTTTCGCCGCATTAGGCTCAATCCCTGTCTTACGTTGGAGCCCAACCACTTTATCCTTTCGCAGCCTTGCCGCGTTTTCTGCACAGCCCAACTGCGCACTAATACTGCGCCCAATTTGCCCAATCTTTCTTTTCCCTCGCCCTCCCTCTTCCTTTTTTGCACGTTTCTGTGTCCTATCTTGTGTCTGTCTCTTTTTGACAGGAAAGCGACCTCTGGAGTGTGCTCCGGGTGCTTTGAAGGCTTTGAGTACGGGGTTTTGCGACTCTTATTTGCTCTTATTGCTCTTATTCTCGTTATTATTCGTGCTCTCACCTGCTATTGTCGCCTGTTTCGTGCATAACCGGACAAATCCTCCGTCACAAAGTTTGCGCCTGCTCAGTTGCTGCCCGTCTGTCCAATTGTAGACGGTCTGCTTGCACTCCGCCTTTTCTTCTTTTCTTTTCTTTTATTCTCTTCTTATTTTTTTAGTTCATATTCTCTCTGCTCTTTCTCTTACCTTCTTGTCTCCTGCAGACTGCCCACTTTTTTCTCTCATCTTCTAGAAAACCCTCTTATACCCCTTGGGCACCGCTGCAGCTTGCATCCCGTCCTTCCTCCCACCGACTTTCTCCTAGTTTCCGCATCTTTCTCCCCTCTATTGCTTCTTGGCCTACATTCTTTTTTATTCTTTATTTTTTTTTCTTCTTTACTCCGGCCTCTCGTTTCTCTCTACTCTCTGTTTACAAACCTACCAACCACCTGTCTCGCCTCGTTTGTTCCGGCACCCATCCAGTCATAGTTACGCCATCCTGCATCTTTATCTTTTTTCTCTCCTGCGCATTCGCCTTACTTTTCCCTTCACCGTTCGCCGCGACGCACAATCAAACCATACCATTCCCCAAAACGAACCTGCAGCAGCAGCAGCAGCAACGAACGAACGAGAAAGAAAGAGAGTACAGCACATCTGCATATACACGAACCGACAAGGAGCGCATATCCCAAAGAAAGGGCACGCCCTAAACTAGCACACACATCTGGTGGACGAGAGAGTGAGTGAGAAGACGGTGAAACTGAAAGAGATACACATACACCAAGCATAGCTCGACACTCGACACACTACACTACACCACCACCACCACCACCGATCCAACGCCTGCCGTTGGCGGCACACACGTACACATACACGCGAACCCTATTTAGGATCCGGAATATCCCACTTTTTGAGAACACCCGCACACCCCGAAAAAAAAACCCGCCAGGATGTCCGGACGGAGGGTCAACTTTCGCGAGTCGCCGCCGTCGAGCGGCGTGTCGTCTCGGTATAATACGAGCGACTCGGGCCACGGCTCGGCCAGCGACACGACCACCAGCCGCTACTCCAGCGGTGGAGCCGCCAGTGGCAGCCAATGGACCGACCTGCCCGCCCTCCAAGATGCCTACCGCGCTGTGCTCGCCGAGCGCAACGACTGGAAGATCCGGGCCGACGAACTGGAAGCAGAGGTCGTCGAGGCGCAGAAGCTGACCTCGGAGGCCGAAGCCAAGTGGCGCGCCATGGTCGAGTCCAACGAGCAGCTCGAGGATGAGAAGAAGAAACTGTTCAAGGAGAACAAGGAGCTCAAGATGCAAGTCGAGGAAATCGACGATCTCCAGGACCAGGTCGACGACCTCAACCAGCAAAACTGGCCGAAGCCAACGCCCGCTTCAATGAGATGCAACACAACCTGGCACCCGCCTACGGAGCAACTGGCACCAGCCCGCACCACCTTTCGTCTTCGTCAGCAGACCACCTTGGACACGCGGACAACATGAGCAGCACTTCGGGTACCAAATCCAGTTCCCGGCACGGCAAGGAGGCCAAGGTTTCATCTTCGTCATCCAAGAGTAGCAGCAACGCCGGCAGCGGCACCAGTTCCGGCAGCAGCAGCCACGCAGTTCACGCGCCAAGGTCGGCAGTAGCAGCAGCAGCACAGGCACGGCTAAAACTGTCGCGTTCAGGCAGCAGCCGCCATGGCAGTGGAGGCGATCGTGACCGCGAACGCGAACGTGAACGGGAACGTGAACGGGACCGCGACCACCACCCGGCCAAGGACCAAAAGACCCGCCTTTCCCAACGTTTCGACCATAAAGACGACGGCCTCATCGACAGCAAACGCCTCCGCCTCCTCGGCCGCCTCGTCCTCGTCACAGAAACACCACAAGAGCGGCAGCAGCGGCCAGGGCAGCAGTGGCAGCAACACGAGTGCCGACAGCGCCGGCATGCGGCCATCGCCACCACAGGTGCGGAACCGCCGTGGCAGTTACATTGAGGGCTACGGTCCTCGGCCCAGAAAAGCTGGCCCATGCCGGCCTCGCCACATCACAGCGCTCAGGCAACAGCATGATGCAGACACCCATTTCGCCCAACAAGGGCGCTACCCCGCTCAGTACCAACAGCGAGCGTTATGGGCGTTGCCGGCGGACCCACGGCCGGCGGCTACGGCTACCACGCAGGTTTCACGCAGCCACCGTCCCAGGGACATGCATATGGAGTTCCCGGACCAGCCTCATCCGGCCTCATGTCGCCCCGCGGCGACAACATGGGCGGCAAGGACACCGGCATGCGCCCCAAGGTGCACATTGTGGGCGACATGCCTCTCGACCTGTACCAGCAGGACCCGCAGTACGACCCGCAGTACTACAGTTACAACCCAGTCCGTGGCGACCCGCGTCTGCCTCGCCGGTGATATGGACACTGACCGTCTGCATTCACGCCATACAACGCCGCCGCAACTTCTTTCCATTCGACGGCCGACGCTTGCACTGCTTTGTTCTTTTTACTTTGTACTTTTTACCCGGAATTTCTGGACTTTCCATTTCTTTTCTTCCTCACACTTTTCCATATTCCCCTTTTGGATTTTCTTTTTAACTTTTGGTCCTCCTTTGTGAGATATTTACTTTTTGTAACGGAACTGGCCGTTGCAACGTCTTGTACGACGAGGATGACAGAGGACGAGGTGTCACGACACGACGACAGGGGCAGGGGGTGTGCTGGAGATAGAGCAGAAGTGGAACACAACGGCGTTTTCTTTGCATATTTCATTTTTATTCATCATATCCACGGTTTTATAGAGTAAGGGAGTGAGCTGAAGGGACGGATCTTCATGTATCAACACCATCATACCACACTTTCATGTATTACGTTTTTTTTGGGACGAACGGAGAGAGCGGGAAGTTCCAAAGGAGAACAAAGATACCAGACATCATGTACATATTCCTCACGCGGGGGATGTCAACCATTTCTACGCAAGGAATGTTTTCCATTGTTTTTTACTGTTACTATATCTGTTTACCACCACAACATTTTTTGTCTATTTTCATTATTACTGTATTGATGGCTTACCGGGAAAGAGGAGGGAAACAAAAGGGGAAACACATACCATACCATTTTAGATAAGAGGAGGAGCAACAAGGGGAAGAGAGACTGAAAAGGGCCTTCAGTGGTCGCTACTCTCTTCAAAAACAAAGGAGGCCAACAGCCATCACTTTTTGGAAAATTTTTATACGGATACCCTCATGTGTGCACACTGCAAGAGTCATCTTTGAATACAAACTTTCAACAGGTTTCTGTTCCATTCTTGGCTTCTTCTTTTCTTCTTATTTTTCTTATACTCCATAGACTCAAAGGCAACTTTACACCGAAAAGATGCAGGTCTCGCAGGCCTACCATCTCCACCAAAAATACAAAACCATCAACCACCAACATCCTAGAAATGCAAAGTATATTACCCTTTAAAGGCTAGATTTGTCACATTCACTTGTATTTTGAGCCGCGATCCATATTCAGAGCCTTGTGACCTACCTGCATCATTCTCCAACTCACTCCCCTTCTCCTCATCAACCTGCATCTAGGCAGCAGCTGGCCCACTCCCCCTTTATGTCCAAGGTCAACACTATCGACACCCCCTCCCATCAGGTCCTCGTTCTTGAAAGAAAAGAATGATGACGAAGGATTGAGGTACTGGGAATCTGCATACAACAATAGACTCCTTCAGACCAAAACTCTACCGCCGGAGCACATCTTCGACACTCCCTTGGAACACTATTTACTCTTCTGACCAGCTGGCCAGTCATTGGGCAAGCACAGAGCTGCTACAAATCGGATACCCTTTAAAGGGTGGCAACCGGATTTGGCAAAAGCGAGCACTGGTACAGATGGACGGCCGCATGTAGTTTCACATGCTGGATAGTCACAATCTCTGAACGCGTCAAGGGCGGCTCGCGTTCGATGTTGATGTCGTGTCGAGTCAATGAGTGACTGCATGAAATATGTGTTTTCCAGGAGCACGCTTGCCACCCTCCCGTCATATTCTAATCCATTGGCCACTATTGCAAGATTTAGAAAGAAGAAGGTGTGGCCGTGAGGGTGGCCTTTTCGTCCACAACCAAATCGGCTGTCATCCTCTTGATGAATACTCACACCCTCGATTACGGTCAGGACAAGGAGCAAGAAAAAAAAGCTAACGAGCAGACAGACTTTGCCATCCCGACTTCGGTCTTTGGGTCGTATTGATGATTGCCTGTTTTGTCTGCTGTTGTGTGGTTGATGACAGGCACCGACGATGTCCGATGGTGGCGCCTTTTTTTCCGGGGCTCCTCTCCGGGCCGTCTCACTCCTCCTCCTGTGGTGGTTTTCTTTTCCGTATTATGGAATTGTGTCCAGTCAGGTTGGTCAATGATTGACCAGGCAGAATCAAAGGTGAAGATGGATGGTTCTATTTATGGTGCGTGAATATCAATACTTCTAGTGTACCGGACATGAGGATATTTTATTTTGGTCTTCACAATGACAGTAATTGGTAATTTGCATTGAAGAAGAAATGAATGTAATTTAATGTACGCGTCAAGGGGAATCTAAATAGTTTTGTCTTTTCCAGTGAGCAAAAGAAGAGTTGCTCATAAAGAGAGACTCGCGCGGTTATTGTTTAGAGACTCCCCCCCCCCTTTTGTTGCTTTTTTCCAATCCCGCTCCCTGCAAAGGAAACAATGTAAAAGTAAACAAGAAAGAACAAGAAGAAGAGACCACGACAAACCAACGCCAGTATAGAAAGTGTAGAAAAATAACAAATAAACAAGAAAGGCCCCCAAAAGAATCATCAGTTGACATAATACATGAGAAGAACAGCAGTAAGAGTAAGGGGCAAAAAAGAACATAGGGTAGTCAAAACAGGAAGCTGGAAAAACAAGCTGGAAACATATAGAAAAAAGCCAACGCAAGAAACTCCAGAAAAATATAGGCTAAAAACACACATGTCCCCTTGCAAAAGAAATGGGGACGAAGCAAAAATACCAAGAAAAAAGGGAAGCAGAACACTCAGTGGCGCTTTGTAAGAAAAGCAAAGGACCTCTACATACGCCTTTTAGTTTTAGCTCTCTGGGCCTCTTGAGGTGTGCCTAATTGGGAGGCGAGGCCAGCAGTCTAGCAAGCACGGATTCTTCCGAAGCATCCTCTTGCTGCTGTTCCTGCTTGAGCTGCTGTTGTTGCTGTTGAGGGGTAGGAGGAGGCGCCTTCACAACGGGAGCAGGCGACGGTGTGGGCACAGTGGCAGGAGCAGGTGTGGCGACGGGAACAGGCGTCGTGGCGGTCGGTGCCGGGTGGAGGGTGTGGTAGTGGTGGCAACAGAAGCCGGGGTAGGAGTGGGTTTCACACCAGTGTTGGCAATACCGTTGGCAGGCGCGGCTGCAGCGGAAATAGCGGCAGGCACAGGTGCAGGTGCAGTTTTGGTGGCCTCAGTATGGATGTCTTGCTGAAGCATCCACAGACGATCTTCGGGCTGCTGGGGTGCTGCGGGAGTTGCGGGGTTGGTGCTGCCTGGGCAGTTGGCTGTGTTGTTGCAGGAGCAGAAGCCGGTGTAGCCAGTGCTTCTGCAGTCACAGGCGGCTTTACAAGTGCAGACGCAGGTGCAGTTGCTGCAGTTGCTGTCGTGGTAGCCTGTGCGATGGGTGCCGCCGTGGTAGGTGCTGCTGCCGGGGCCGCCGCAGGAACCGTAGCCGGAGTCAAGGGACGGGACTGCGGCTGGGGAGTCGTGTGGACCGAAGGCGCGGGCGAGCCTGCTAACGTAGCCGGTGATCTAACCGACTGTGCCGCGACATTGGGAGATTGGGCGGCGTACGCCGGCGTGGCAGCAGGAGACGGCCGTGTGGGAGTTGTCGCCGATGCCTGGACGGGCCGAGCCGCCGCAGCCGCAACAGCAGCTTGTTGCGCGACTGCAGGTGACTGGGGCGCTAGGCTACGAATTGGTGACGGTGAGGACTGCGTCGGGCGTTGCTGCTGCTGCTGAGTAGGAGCGGGCGAACGGCTGGGGCTGATGGACGTTGGTCGGCCAGCGGCCAAGCGTTGTGCAGTCGTCATGATCGTCGAGGTCGGTCTAGCTGCAATGGCTGCATTGTTGATAGCGTTGTTGATGGCTGCCGTCATGCCAGCCGTGAGGTCTGCGGTAACAGACTTGATCGAGGCGGATGTGGTGCCAATGGATGGCCTGTTCAACATCGCGCCCGTGGCCAACAGCGGCCGACCTGCAGTTGCTGCAGCCGAGCTTTTGGCATGCTGGGCAGCCAGGGCCGCTGCTGTGGCCGAGTAGCCACCCCGGGCCGCTGCAAGGGCCACGTCCGCGGCCGTAATGGGTGTCCGCTGTGGCACACCAGTAGCACCAGTAGTAGCACCGACGCCTGCGCCAGTACCAGTGCCAGTACCAGTGGTTGTGCCAGCGATTGTGCCCGTAGCTGCTGAGCCAGTGGTAGTAGCCGTGCCGGGGAGTTGCCGCGCCGGTTGCTGTGTCTGCTGTGTCTGCTGCTGCCGCTGTTGGAGCTGTTGCAGCTGTTGTTGAACAGCCGCTGATAGCTGTGTCGCGTTGGTGATCCGAGGAGGAAGGTTGCTCACGGGTGCCGGATTGGGCGCAAGGTTTTGCAGTGTCGTTGTTGGCGGTCCAGCGCGAGGAGCAGCAACGTTTGTAGCAGTGCCGTTCTGCATGCCATTCGGCGGACCGGCAGCTGGTGCAGCGGAAGCTACTGGACGCGGTGCACCGTTGGTGGGTGCCACATTGACATTTTTGACGGGCACGTTGCCGTTGGCCATGCCATTGTGGTGGGCGGTGGGAGCCGGAGCCGGAGCATTGTGAACGGGCGCATGACTAGGAGCATGGGGAGCATGGGGGGGATGGGCAGCAACAGGTGCAGGCGGGGCCTGGTTCTTGTTGCTGTTGTCCTGCAGACCGCCCGCAAGCGTCATGATGCCTTGCACACGTGCCTGTTCCTCTTTATTCGTGGCCTTGGCACGCTCTTCAGCCTCCTTGCGGGCAGCCTGGCTAGGAGCACGCGTCTTGAGCTCACCAGTCACGCACTTCAAGTAGTACGGCATTTCGGTATTGGCCTTGAGGAAGAACAACTTGAGGTTACGCGCTTTGTCTTTGAGCTGCACCTGGCTACGGTCTTTGAGGATATCAGAGAGCGAGCCGTTGGCGCCAAAGAGCTGCAGGATCTGTGACCAATGGGGTCCCTTGACCATGTCGAGACCTGCCATGAGCGCCTGCTCTTCATCGGGCGACCACGGGCGCCGCGTGCTATGCAGGCCTTCGCGCCTTGTGTGTCCCTGCGTCTTGGATGCAGCGGCCTGTCGTGCCTGTTGGTAGAGGATCGCACTCGGCGACGACTGGTGAGGCGGCAGAGCCGGGTTGCCGCCATTCAACGTGTTGACCTGCTGTTGCTGAGGAGGCGGCGGCGGCGGTGCCTGGACTTGCTGGTAGGGGAAAGCCGGGGCACGGTTGTACATCGCAAGGTTGTTGGCGAACGTATTTTGCATGCTCGACAGTGCAGCTAGAGGTGTGTTAGATCTAATAGTCATTTCAAGAATATGCAATTTGTCTCTACTAAAGGTGCAGGGGGTAGACTCACCATTTGCTTGAGCGACAGGAGACTGGGTCTGTTGCTGCATGTTGTAGGCTGGCGTCGGAGCAAGTACCGGGGCTGGTGGCGGAGGCGGCAGGGCTTCCTGGGCATCCTGGCCCAACTTGTCCTTGATCAGCTTTGTCAGACCTGTTAGATCCATGACACTCTCAGTCGATGCAGGCGGGGCGGCTGTCGTTCCGTTCGGCGGAGGCGGCGCGGTAGTGTGAGCACGGACGGACGGCGTCGCAAGCAGAGAAGCTGGCGATGCTTGAGGCGCTGCGGCCGGTGGCTGTGATGAAGTACGAGCAGCGGACCGTTGGACTGCCTCCTGGATCAGCCTGCTCACACCTTCGGCCATGGGCGAGGCCTCGAGCGCTGGTCGGTCGTTCGCGCCGTTCCCAGAGTCGATAACCATGGGCATAGGGCCGTTGTTTGCTGCGGGGGCCGACGGCTGCTGAGCCGAAGCCTGTTGTGACGCTGCGGCGGCAAGGCCGTCAGATGATGCCATGGCAGCTGAGAGCATCGAGGCAATGCTGTTTCCCATGGCGGTGAAGTCTGTTCCGTTGAGAAGAGAAGATTCCGCATCGTCGGCAGCCATCTCCGAGTCGTCGCCGTTCGCGTCGTCGTCACCGGGCATTTCGATACCGTGGGAGTCGGCGTAGCGCAGGACAATGTCTTCGTTCGCTCGGAGGTAGGATCTGAGTTCGTCGCGGAAGCCATCGAGGGAGTACTTTTTTGAAAGTTGTTCTGCAATTTGTTAGTGTAAATCCAGAGTAACAGAGAAAAGTTTGGGTGGAAGGGAAGGACGTACGCCTTGACTCGTTCTGTCTTGGCTGCCTCGAGCATCTTCTCCTTGACAGCGGCCATGTCCTTCATGAACACCTTCTCATAGTCGGTGATTGGCGTGTCGACGTGCAGGTTCTGCAGCTGCTCCTGGAGATTGGCGGGAAACAGCTTCTCAACAAACTCGCGGCGCTTCTCGTCGTCGGGCAACCGGGCCAGCTCCACGGCCAGCATGTAGTACTTGAGGTCGAGAAAGAGCGTGGCCAGTTCCTTATCCAGGGCCTCCGGGTCGATCAAAAAACTCGAGAGGAAGTTGTCGTGCGCGTCGTTGAGGGAGATGTCGTCATCCGAATCGAAGATGCTCGAGGCAATCGTCGCCATATTCGTCATCTGGATCGTTTCCTGGTCGCCGGACTCCTTAATGTCCAACTTATCGGTACTCAAGATGCCAGCTGTTTCAGAGAACAAACTCCGGGTGTTGCGGAAGGCTGACTGGAGTAGCTTATATATGCGCCGTGAATCCGTCGCAGGGCCGTCGTCTGTCGGGCCCAATCCGAAATTCTCGCTCAGTGCGTACAGCAATTGTACCGCCTAAGCGTTTCGTTAGCAGACTGACCCAGCAGCATGAGATAGAGATAGAATACAGAGGGAGAAAACTTACAAAGCTACCCAGCAGTGGCAGGCCCATGGACCGGCTGAGATACGTTGGGTTTTGCGAGAAACGCATCTTCTTTGACTCGCGCGACGACGAACCCATCAAATGGTCCCGGCCAGAGCTGGATGCGCCGGCTGGAGAAGCGACCTCTCTCCTTAAGCTTGCAACCTCCTTTGTCGGCGTGCTCGCCACCGGCATCTTCCATGTAGTTGGTGGTGACGCGATCGGTGCTGGAGGTGTTGCCACTGGCGGCAGCTGTTGTTGTGGAGGTGGCGATGTGATGGCAGTCGAGGCAAGAGGAAGAGAAGGCGTCGAAGGAGCGGGCGTGGGTGTGAGCGAAATCGGAGCTGCCGGTGCAGCAGGAGCAGGAGATGCGGTGGATGTGACGGCCGCCGCAGGAGCTGGGAAGGACACGGGAGTAGAAGTAGGAGTAGGAGTAAAAGCGGGAGCAGGAGCAGGAGTAGACACGGCGGGGGCCAACGAGATAGGCGCTGCCGGGGTGGGAGGAGGTGGAGGTGCCGGAGCTGCGGTGTTCATCGAGCCGAGGGCCGACTTGAGCATCGCCTCAAGGTCCATCATCGGTGGTGGTGCCGGAGCTGCCGGTGCCAATGCTGATGGCGCTGACTGGGCTTGCTGAGCTGGTTGAGTTGGCTGGATTTGTTGCAATTGCTGGAGTAGCTGGAATGGCTGTGCTGGCGGTGCAGGCTGAACTGGTTGGACTGGCGGCGCTGGTTGAATCGGCTGAACTGCAGGTGCAGGCTGGATCGGTGCCGGCGCCGGTGCCAGTACTGGCGGTGCTGGTGTCGGTGCCGGTGGTGGAAGTGCTTGAGCTCCTGGCAGTGCCATTTGGATCAGAGATGCCAACTGCTCAGCTTGTGTCGGTTCGTTCTCTGGTGATGGCTCCATCTTGGGCCTCTTTGTATCGTTCCTCTGGTTTCCACCGCCATTGTTGTTGTTGTCGCTTGCATCATCGTCTGTTCGTGGCCGCTTCATGGCATTCTGCAGAGATGCAAGCAAGCCCGTTCCAAGAGCTGCAGTTGCAGCCGCAAAGCTGTCGTTACCCGGCTCGGTCTTAACATTTGGCGTCGGTATTGAGGCAGGCTGTGGCACAGCAGGTGTAGGGGCAGGTGCAGGCGCAGGCGTGGCAGATGCAGGCGTTGCGTCTGGTATTATCAAAGCAGTCGGTGCAGCTGGTGTTGGTGTTGATGATGGCCGTTCAACGGGCGCAACGGATGGCGATTGTGACGGTGCAGCTTGTGCTGGCTGTGCTGCTGGTGCTGCCGGAGCAACAGGTGCTTCTGGCTGTTCTGTTTTTGTTATCCTTGCAGCATCATCGCTGGAAAGAAGAGATGGAGTGTCGGGTGGAGGGGCGGAAGCTGTTTGAGGAGCTGGTGAGGAAGCGATCTGAGGAGGTTGGGGCGTCGTCTCGACGGTCGCAATCGGCTGATTAGCCTCGGGGCGGCAGCCATGCTGCCGCCGCTGGGTTCCGTCATGCGGGCAGATACCCCAGGTGCTGTATCAAACAGCAAAAGAGGATGGCCGTGACGGGATGGTGATAGCTATGTAAGACGAGTTTGAAAAGTGGGAAGGATGAGACAAAGTGAAGGATTGCGGACGGTGAGCAATGCCCTTTGCGCCGGCCGCGGAAAAGTAACAAGATAATCGGTCAATTCGCCGGCGACGCAAAGTTTTGATAGGAGATGAGACTGGTGATGCAGATACGGGAGGAGAAAATGAGGTAGAGCAAAGGGGGCGGCTGCCGTGGGCAGATCAATGTTGTCGTCGATGTTGCGATAACGGTATACCGGGCAGGAGCGAGGTTGGATGCGCACGGCAGAAAAAGTAGGAAGGCGCCGGATAAATTGAAATTTTGGGTTAGTCCGGGGTTAATCCGAGATCGCTGCCCTTATTTCTTGCCCCGGCGTCTCCCCGCCTTTTGATACACATCATGAATCTGGAATGACCAAAACGACGTAATGGCAACTCGTTTCTGGACAAAAATACCCCATACCCCAGATGATTGATTACTTTTTCGTCGATGATGAATGGAGACTTCAGTAGTCTTTTGTTCGCAACGAAAGTCATCAATGATCATTGCTTTATTCAAGATGGTGAGAAAGGTACATTTCTTGCTGGCAAGATGTACTGTAGCCATCTACATAGTCAACCAAACCTAAGATCTGTGCGGCTACAACTCGAAATCATCTAATGGAACACTCTTTGAACCGAATATCGAATTGTTTCAAGTCAATTCATTGTTGTTCTCATCTTGACCGATGGGCTGCAGTGATCTCGGCGTAGATCTTTTCAATTTGTGGCGGTGCATTTCAGCCACATCTTGAGATCTGTATTTGTATTTACAGTGTTTTGGTATCTTCACACTGTCTTTTTGCACGGCTCAACACACCACCCTTTGTGTTTATCTTCTCCGCAACACATGTCAGCCGGCATGTGTGGCCTACTCCCCAAAAGAGAAACTTTGCTCGAACCGATTAGGGTCTTGAAAAGCGGAAGCTGAAGATGCCACGATGTGCACAAAGCTGCGGCTTTGTAGTCTTTTTGCTCATCATTGCCTCGAATAGAGGTGAAAAGCGAATCCGAGTTACGTCCGTCGTTGCGCAGCGTACCTTTGAGCTGCTCTTGTTTCGACTTATTCTATAAGATCGGGCGGTGGACCAGGGCGTGCCTATTGACTATCTCACGAGCTTTCAAACACCTCCATGCCCCAGATTCTCCAAAATCTGCAAATAGTCTGGAGCACAGGCCCTTGGGCTGTGCAATCTTGGAGAGCTAAACGGTGGCTGGAGACTTGGAGACAAGCGGAGATGGGAGGCGGGAGACGACTAAAAGGAAAAGCAAAAGAACGTTGATGGCTATAATTTTTATTGATCGGGTGATATTTTCTCCTCACGAGGCCAGCAGTACCAATGGTGAATTATTAATGGAGGTCCCGCACGAGGTGGAAAAAAGAGGTGCAGAAGGAGAGATATGGACCTATCGCAGCCGAAAATAAAGGGAAAGTGTGTTGCTGTCGATATCTTTACTCTGTAAATGCTCAGAGTCTCGGCTCGGCTTTGCGGGGCTTCCGCAATTTGTACGGAGTATTCAAAAAAAAATAGGAACGGACAGGTAGAAAACCACATACGTTCCATCCCGCCTTAAAAAAGTCGACAAAAAGGAAACGGACCGCCGGAACCGATCTCTGTATTGGTCACAAACATTTTGTTGTTCCAAAGTACTTATCCGTTTGTAAAACGGTGTGAAAGTACTTTGTTTGCTTCAGCCCATCGTCAGTCCTACGTATTCACAACTGTGTATGGAGTACTCTGTAGACTTTTTGGAAGGATTGTCTGACGGACGGGCTCTCAGCCACTCAACTTACACGGCGCAAAGACCAGCTACCCATACACACTGCAACTACGGAGTATCGACTGGACAGTTTCCGTTTGTCTGTCAAGGGGTATGGGGAAAGGTCCAAGGGGAATAAATGGTCTGTGGGACGATTGGAACCGGAACTGGGACCACCTGGTGCTGCGGAAATGCAATGCTCGTGCTGACAGCGGGCCACTTTGTTCCCCGTTTCTTTCAACAGTTTTGATTCCGGTCAGACGGAGATGGACGATAGGGCCAAATCCATCCAATCTCACTTGCAGGAGCTATTAGAGAGTGAGATGTGGTCTTCGGGAAAAAAAGTTAAACGAAGTCCAATAAACATTATAAAAAGAAGTGAAAAAGAAAAGCAAATAAAAAGTCCTAAGATGCAGTCAAATTCAAAGGACAAATGTCAACAATGGCAAAAGAACTGAGGCACTCCAATATCCTCGGAGTCTCCCCTCACCGCGGGGCAACCTGAAAGCCGGGTCTGGGCAACGGGAAAAGGGCTGCGAGAGTAGTGGGGGGCCTCCGGATGCGAGAGCTACCGATGCTGGCATCTGGAAAAAGATACTGGTGGTTGTTTTGGAGTAACATACGAACATACGGAGTACCACGGTCAGACTGTGTAGTACAAGTCAACAAAGGGACAAAAATAGAGCAAGGCGTTCAAGTCAGGTCTTGACCTGAAGAAACAGATAAGGGGCTTAGGGTCACAATGTACAATGAAGGGTACACAGGAGCCTCAACCAGGAGCGGTAAACGCATGACAGTAAAAGACAGGAAAAAAGAAAGCAAGCTCGAACAAGAAAAGGATGCAGGTGAAAACAGGACGGCGCCGGTTGGTTTTTGGTGTGGGCGTCGAAACCCCAGCTCCAAATTTCCCGCTTACCTTGCTATTTTCGGTGACAAGGAACGCAGGAGAACCGTCAAGGTTCGGGGTTCCGGAGAGATTGGCGAGTGGTGGTTCCTGGCGGGGGCTGTGGTCTGGTTTGTCTGGTTCGTCTGGTTCTGGTCTGGGGCAGACCATACGGAGTAAACTTTGGAAGGCAAGCTCCGTATTTTTCACGGTGCTTTTCCTGGTGTGTCGACCTATGAAAGGAAGATACGAGCCGGATATCAAATTATGTAGTATCCGTAGCATCATACTGATGCGGCCATAGGTGTTAGGGGTTTGCTTCTTTCTTACAATCTGCTTGGCTTTCGTGGCTGCTCCGTCCAAGCCCCAGAGAACATGGAGTGGCCAAAAATGGTCGACCATGCAGCTTCAAAATCAAATATCAGATTGGACAACACCACGTTGGGCAACCGCGGCATATGTCGGTAGTCATATACTTTGTATCACCGCGGATTACAGCAGCTGTCTCGCGTACTTCACCGGACGTGCAGCTGGGCACTCTTTCGACATGCATACCACGGTGGTTTAGGTGGTATGCCGATATTAATGGTGTTGAAACTTGAGGGGAAGGAACTAATGGGGAAGAGGGAAGACAGCGGGGTGTCCAGGAGAGACAGAATGGGGAAGGGAGTAACAGAGGGGTTTGGTTATGCCTGGAAGTTGAGGAAGTCGAACCTGACTCGATGATCGATGTTGGTCGTCACCTCCTACCCATTTACTCTCTGGAAATGGCAAAGGAGGGTCATGGCCGCGGCAGGCGCTAGGCCCTGTACAGGCAAGCGCTTCATGTCGAGACGATAGAAAGAAAGGCCCTCCCTGTTTCTACATTTATTTTTGACGGCGTTTTTAATAGCTAAATTCTGGCAGCGTGCCTTAATGTGGGGGAGGGGTTTTGCGCCATGGCGACAGAAGGCACGCTCTTTCCCTCTTTGTGAGCATTTTGAGTGTACTTTCCTTGGACTAGGGGGTGGGCATCCTTCGCACCTTCTAGGCCGTAGATGTCGGAGCGCTCTGCAGTCGCCACTATTGTCCCGAGAACGTCCCATGTTGCATACACCCAGGACACCAAAAACACACAAAAGGCAGGAGCGACCAGCACCACCCAGCACCACATAATGCCATGAAATGCCACATAATGCCACACGATACACACGCGATGGCACACGGTGCGACAGCAGGGCATGAGAACACGAGAACGAGAGGAGCAAAGCACGACCAAGAAACAACGATATGCATTGTGCATTCCCACCAGTGGGCTTCCAGGGCTTCCAGGGCGTGCTCGGGGTGGAATCGGCTAAACAGAAGCGCTGTGAAGGCCGATCATTCGAGGTTCCGATTCCAGGATGTCAAGATGCATTTCCAGGGATTTGCTTTGTGATGCTTCATAGCGGGGAGAAAAACTAATCACAGCCGGGGGAAGCCCGTGTCAGGGCGGTCGTATGTCAGGCGCCTAACAGAAGACGACGTTCAGGTTGCCAATCCTCCAACATAATAGGACGCGATGGGCAATATCTACGGGTGCGGATGGATGCCAACCCCTTCTTTCCATTCTGGGGTGGAGCTAAACAGTTTGCTGCGGAGCCGTTGGTGCTGGCCCGTAGACCGGACGGCCAACGTTCCAACAACACAAAACGTAGGGGATAAGCAGCCACGGCAACCTGCAGCGTGGCCAGCCAGGCAGGTGCAAACGCCGCAGAGCCAACTGGGGACTTCGGGGGCCACTTAAACGGCTGGATCTAGGGGGTGGAATGGGGGGAAGGGCGAGGCGCAGGCGAAAAAAGAAAATGACAATGACGAGTGAGGGGGAAAGTGGAAAGCGCACACAGGCGCACCTTCTCCAGGCCAGGGAAACAAGGATCTGCGCGAGTGCGGGGAGTGAATGGGCTCGATGGGCAAGGCGGAAGTGAAAATAAGGGCACGAAGAAGGCGGAAGAGAAACACAAAGTCCGTACTAAAGTATTGTTACACTCGGACAGACAACAGACGTGCTCCAGTGCTCAGTGCTTTCTAACAGACTCAATTACGTCGTCGAAATCGAGCTCTTTCCTAATTTCCAGCATCGCCCCCAAAGCGCTCGAGTGTTTTCTCGCGAGGGAAGGTGCTGGCAGCGGCCTGTGACGCCAGGGTGGAAGGCGCTATGGGGGCAGTTGGAGGCGACTGCTCGTAGCACGCAGTAGCATCTCCATAGCACCTGCCGCTACGAGACTTTGGGTACCCCCTGCCCTCTCTCCTGCTCCCCATTACCCCGAGATGGCCGGAGAGGCGACGCAGTCCCCGGTTTTCTGCGGCTTGCAAGCTCCAAGCTATGCGCGCGCTGTCCCGCTTCACGACCCAGACGAGCTTTTGCGACTGCC
This sequence comes from Sporothrix variecibatus, assembly GCA_016097105.2. Classification (NCBI taxonomy): domain Eukaryota; kingdom Fungi; phylum Ascomycota; class Sordariomycetes; order Ophiostomatales; family Ophiostomataceae; genus Sporothrix; species Sporothrix variecibatus. The sequence goes on along the minus strand of JADMNI010000001.1, from coordinate 4,346,718 downwards.
GCATTTACTTTCTTTGGCACCTTTTTGCTCGCGCCTGCTGTCGCACTGTTTGTTCCGTCTCGCCTTCCTCGACCTGCGGTGCCCGCTTGGCGCTGCTGCCCGCACGCACCTGCCTCCTCTGCTCCTTCTTGCTCCTCTTTCCCATTTTCTTCCTTTTTCCCTTTTGGTCAGTTGCACTTGTTACTGTCGTAGTCGTAGTGTCTTTGCTCCGTTTTCTTTTTTTTTCTTTTTCCTTTCTTCTTCCCAGCCCACTTCGCTTTCCATTTCCCCTTGCCCCTGGCCTGGTTTCTTTCCCGTTTCCCAGTGACCTCCCCCAAATCCGGCTTGCATCCATTGTATATAAACGACTCGCCTCCTCCCCCTCTCTCCTGCTTTCATTCTCCATTCTCTCCCGTCCTTTTCACTGTACTTTCCCTTCATCTTTTCATACAGCCTTGTTCTTTCATACCCCTCCAAAAACAAGCAACCTCTCTTTTTCTCAAGATACCCCCATCCTCTTTCACACACACACATTCACAATGTCGGCTCTTTCCGTCCAGCTGAAGACCCCCGTCACGGGTGAGGTCACCCTGGACACTGGTCTGTAAGTGGCTTTTGGCTTTCTGTTTCTTGCGCCGACAATGTAACCCTGCTTTTTTTTATTAGTGGTGGCTTCCTTTTCTAACGCGGCATTCTACAGGTACATTAACAACGAGTTCGTCCGCGGTGTCGAGGGTAAGACCTTCGAGGTCATCAACCCCACCACGAGGAGGTCATCACCTCCGTCCACGAGGCCACCGAGAAGGATATCGATATTGCCGTCGATGCTGCCCGCGCTGCCTTTGAGGGCCCCTGGAAGAAGGTCACCCCCAAGAGCGCAGCAACCTGCTGCTGAAGCTCGCCGACCTGGCCGAGAAGAACTCAGAGAAGCTGGCTGCCATTGAGTCGCTCGACAACGGCAAGTCCATCACCATGGCCCGCGGCGACGTCGGTGCCGTTGTTGCCTGCCTGCGTTACTACGGTGGCTGGGCCGACAAGATCGAGGGCAAGACCATCGACATCTCCCCGACATGTTCCACTACACCCGCTCCGAGGCTCTCGGTGTTTGCGGCCAGATCATCCCTTGGAACTTCCCCCTGCTGATGCTTGCCTGGAAGATCGGCCCCGCCCTGGCCACTGGCAACACCATTGTCCTCAAGACCGCTGAGCAGACCCCGCTGTCTGCCCTGGCTTTCGCTCCCCTCATCAAGGAGGCCGGCTTCCCCGCTGGTGTCCTGAACATTGTCACTGGCTTCGGTAAGATTGCTGGTGCCGCCATCGCTTCGCACATGGGCATCGACAAGGTCGCCTTCACTGGCTCCACCGCCGTCGGCCGTACCATCATGAAGGCCGCTGCCTCCTCCAACCTGAAGAAGGTTACCCTGGAGCTGGGCGGTAAGTCCCCCAACATTATCTTCAACGACGCCGACATTGAGGAGGCCATCAACTGGGTCAACTTTGGTATCTACTTCAACCACGGCCAGTGCTGCTGTGCCGGTTCGCGTGTGTACGTCCAGGAGGGCATCTACGACAAGTTCGTTGCTGCTTTCAAGGCCCGTGCTGAGCAGAACAAGGTTGGCGACCCCTTCCACGAGGAGACCTTCCAGGGCCCCAGGTTTCGCAGCTGCAGTTCGACCGCATCATGGGCTACGTCAAGTCCGGCAAGGACGAGGGTGCTACCGTCATTACTGGTGGCGAGCGCCACGGTGACAAGGGCTACTTCATCCAGCCCACCATCTTCGCCGATGTCCGCCAGGACATGAAGATCATGCAGGAGGAGATCTTCGGCCCCGTCGTCGCCCTGGCCAAGTTCAAGGATGTCGATGAGGTCATTGCCCTCGGCAACGACTCCAACTACGGTCTGGCCGCCGCTGTCCACACTAAGGACCTCAACACTGCCATCCGCGTCTCCAACGCCCTGCGCGCCGGTACCGTCTGGGTCAACGTGAGTACTATTCCGTCTACAAAAGACGAACACATCCCCTTTAGAAGAAACTATACTAACTCTTGCCTTTCTTACAGTGCTACAACGCCCTGCACCACCAGCTGCCGTTCGGTGGTTACAAGGAGTCTGGTATTGGCCGCGAACTGGGCGAGGCTGCCCTGGCGAACTACACCCAGAACAAGTCGGTTGCCATCAAGCTCGCATAAATGGACGAGTTTGGCATGGAACGGCTTTTTGTGAAGCGATAGGGCATGAATCACTATCACTTCCGCATGTAGTTCAGTTTTTACCAATTAAGAAGCAAAAAAAGCACATGAACAAAAAAAAAACTCGCCGGGTGTTCTTTTCTGCGATTTAATCTGACTTGACTTGATCAATGTAATTAACTGCATTTACTTGACTTTGTTTCCTTTGTTAAAATTGAATACAAATTGTCTACTGCGTACTCCGTACAGTCTATCACAAGGACCATATCCACCAATGCATGTCAGATATGGTGCATGTCAGAAACGCACCGCAATTAGTTCCCGGTCAAAAAGCGTACAACAAATCGAGATGCAAGTCTTCGGGGTAAATCAGCACAAAAGACACAAGAAGGGTGAGCTGACGTGCATTCTCGCTGTCCTCAACATTGGCAGCGAAACGGTATGCAGCACTTCTCTTCGGACACATTTGCTACATTGAGCGCTGTGAAAATGGGGCAATTGGTTACGCAGTAGACTGCCGTTTTCCACCGCCATATTATCGGCATCTGAATATACGGGGAGCGAAGACCGTGGAGATCTAAAGAGGTCAGACAACAGTAACATTTGTATATGGACGTTCAAACCACCGAGATCGCCGAAGATCTCCTGTATTTCTTAATCCTATTTTTGTGAGATCTTATTTCTCCTGAGTTCAATTTGTCTCAATTTATTTTCGTCGTCGGGTAATTTTCTTTTCTTTTTTTTTATTTCTTTTTTATTAATTTATTTTCAATTTTTTTTTAATTTTTATTACTCCTGTCATATTTCGTCTCGATAAATAAAATAAATCCACCAAAATTTTATTTTATCATCTCTTATCACATCCCACCGAGGGTTTATCTCGTCCCCTGCTCTGCCGGGGAGCATCTGCACGTCAGATACAATTTTTTTTCTTCGTCTCATTTCTCTTCAACAATATGCGAGCTGTCCAGTTTTCGTCCTTTTTTATTACCCGTCGCATAAATTCCCAGCAGAACAGCACGCCTCGGCACTCTTTTGGCGCCTTGCTCCACACTCGTCGCTCTCGTGACAGGTCGAGCCGAGAGGGCGGGACCTCTCTACTGAGTATTTTCTGTCTATTTTGGCGTTACTTGTCAGCTTGTTGACCCATATTTGGACCTGCTTTTTTGCCTATTACATTTATTCTGTTTTTATCACTGAGTACCAATTCCGGAAAGCGTGGAAAGCAGGGGAAGCCACTCTAGAGGCAATTGCCATTGCACGAGGAAGGAAGCCACGAGGGGGTGTGGTTCTAAAGCGAAGAAAGTCTCGTAGAATTCGCAGTCGAAGTTGTCACTCACTGAGAGAGACCTCGGCCTGGCCCTCCAAAAGCCACAAGGGTCCACTGTAAAAAGTCACCAAGGCTTGGTCCAAGCTTGAACGGTCCTTCCCTCCCAAAAATCTCCAAACACCGTGCCCGCACTTTATTTCTCCCACAGTCGCGTGTCGCGTAATTGGCCCACTGCCGTTGGAGGGAAAGCGCATCCGATCCAGGAACAGGTACAGGCACAGGCACGAATTACGGAAGGAGCCATTCACGCGACTGAAACTCAAGCGGAGACTATCGCGACGACACCCCGACAACAACCCCGACGACGACCTTATCGATACATTATCATCTACAAATCTTTTACAACACCCACCCGCCACCATGTCCAACTCCCGCGCTGCGTCCTCCATGGGAGCGTCGCGTCCGGCCGGCGCGTCAACATCGGCCGCCGCCCGCAAGACCTACTTTGAACAACAGCGCGAGCTTCTCATGGGGAGATTGCCATGGTAGTCCTCTCTGCTCCTGTTCTATTTAATTGTTTATTCGCTAACGAACCAGTCCTTCGAACAAGTCCTTGCCAACATCAATAAGCTCAACCGGTCGCTCGAAGCGGTGGTGACGGTAAGCCACGACGGAGCACTGAACTCATTTGTAACACTGGCTAACGGCAGGTCGGCAACGAATTTTCGGCGGTGGAGGCGCTGTGGTCGCAGTTTGAGGGCGTGATGGCCAAGGAGCCGGAGCCCACAGCAGGCGGTGAGGGCAAAGGCGAGAGTGACGGTCAAGAACAACACGAGGACGACCAAGAACAGTGGCAAGAAGAAGAAGGCCACGGCGACCACAAACATCACGACGAAGACGATGAAGAGGCCGCCACACAACTGCACGACGAGGATGCTGCAGCATCATCTGGTGGTCGGGACCGGACACGAGGCGGCGACATGGACTTTGACTACTAGGTGGACGGAGAAGAGGAGAAGAGGAAACGAGGCTGACGATGTGACGGACGACTGCATTTAATTGGACATACCTGGATATGGGATGGCGTTTATGGATTCACAGAGGACAAGGCCACGGCAGGGCATTCTAATAGACATACGATCTGTTTCTTTCTTTCTTAAATTTGATTCAAAATTCAAAATTGTTATATTTCATGCTACAAAGGAAAATAAAAGGGTTGATCCAGGGGAGACCTCCCCGTCCACTTGGTCAGTCCGGCCTTCCCTCCCCAATCGTACAAAGCACAAGCAATACGGCCATCCAAAAAGAAAAGGTGTTTCGCAACCCCTGAAAACAAAACAAGACGCAGTCGCCGGCAGATGATGCATTGGGAGAACGAAGCCAAAAGTACTCCTTTCTCAAAAATTAAGGAGAAAGAGCATGGCGTCAAGCAAGCAAAAACAACCAACAAAAAAGCCGTGGAGCCGTCCTCCCGGGTCCTGTAAAGAAGATGGGAGATGCAAGGGGAGTTGAAGTGTGAGAAAAGATGCGTATAAAAAGAGAAACAAGGGTTGGCCGAGGAGAGTAAAACAGAAAGAAATATGTTGTGCTGTTTCGTAGTCATATCATGCTGAGATGTGGATCATTACTTTGGTGCTGGTGTGTAAGTTGGGGATGTTGTGTGGTGTTATGTGGTGTTGTGTGTTGTGTGTAGTGTGTAGTGTGGTATTTGTTTGTGTGTGCGGACCACTCCGCTTCGTCTCCTGCTTTTCTCTTCCCCGGGCATGCTGCTAAGCTCGCATATATCCGCCACCCTACAAGGGGATGCAGCGTCTCTTCTTCCGCTTCAGCGGCACGCCGATCGGCATGTTCCCGTTGCCGCTGCTGAAAGTGACGCCACCACTGCCGGTGTTGTTGGAGGCGCCGCCGGCTACAGCGCCCTTGCCACCACTGCTGCTGTTGGCTGCCGCCTGTGCCTCGAGATTTCTGCGGTCGTTGGCTACAACGGTCAGCAGCGCCTGCTCAAAGATCTCATCAACGCCCTTCATCTCTTTGCTGCTGCACTCCATGTAGCCGGCGCCCATCTTCTTGGCAACGGCGAGGCCCTGCTCGGTAGTCACGGGCGTCAGACCTTGCGTCTTGAGCATGTCGATACACGTCTTCTTGAAACGCAGATCGGACTTGAGGCCGACCAGGATCAGAGGCGTGTACGGGCAGAAATGCAGGACTTCGGGGTACCACTGTCCCTGTTAGCAGGCAAGTCACGAGATGACAATTTATCAAATGGGAAGGAGGGCTCACCTTGTCCATGACATTCTCGAGTGAGTTGGGGCAGTCGATGGCAAAGCACACAAAGATGAGATCGGTCTCCGGGTACGACAGTGGCCGCAGCCGGTCGTACTCTTCCTGGCCGGCCGTATCCCACAGTGCCAGCTCGACCGTCTTGCCAGACGGCGGGTGTATCGGGTAAGTAATGTAGTTTTCGAAGACAGTCGGTACGTATTTCTGAGATGTCAGTTAGCATGTGCTTTTCCCTCGCCAATTTAGATATTCGTGGAACCAACGTACCTCCGGGAAGTAGCCCTGACTGTAGCTGATAAGCAGACAGGTCTTGCCACAGCCACCGTCGCCAACGACGACAATCTTCTTCGAGTACGTTGGCGGCTCCGTCATGTTGGTCATGGCAGTCGCAGACGACTCGCGGCCGGACGACGAAGAGGTTGTGCTGATGGTGTTGCTGTCGCTTGTCCGCGCCGGCCGAGACTCGAGACGGTCAGTTGTCGGCCGCCGCTGGATGCCGTATTCGTATGTGTTGTCGCGCGAGGATTGTTGGTAGTAAGAGTTGCGGTATTGCGAAGCCATGATGAGGCAAAAAAAGTGAGGTTGAAAAGAGGTTGTAAGAAGTGAAAGACCAGAATAAAACAAAAGGGCGAAAGCGCCGCCTAAGCGCAAAGACAGAAGATCTTTTCTGTCTCTTTGCTCTTGAAAAGCGTCACAGTTTGCGGTGTGCGCTCTGGATATCGATGATATAATTGTCTGTTGGCTGCTGTCGACCTTGCGATCGTTGGCGAGAAAGAAGAAAAGCAGGAAGAGAAAAAGGGCGAGGTCTCGATCGTCAGAGAAGCGGTAACCGAAATGTCCACAAAATGCTTAATTGACCGCAAAAAAGGAAGGTTTTCAGATTTTCTCGTGAGGAATGAAGCAAGTCTTGGAATTTAGAGAGAAAAGGGAAGGAGTGAAGAGAGGGAAAGAGCAGACGGGCAACAAAAGAGTCGAAAAGGAAAGAGCGAGCTCCACGGCAAGAGCAACCAGTTTAAAGTGCTAGAGTTGACTTTTTGCCTCTTTCGTGTGTTGAAACGCACTGAAGGACGCGTTAGCCGGGCAACGGCCCGCGGTTGTTAGGGGGTGATCATTGGGCGATTGGCGTCCTGGCGTCATCCTTCCATTTGCGTCTATTTTTGATGGGCTGGACCGTGCACTCTGCTGACTACTCAATCGATAAGGACGTTGAAAAGGACCCATAAATAAATTAGCGCCATTTTGACAACGCGTGAAGTTAAATCCGTTTCGATATTTAAATTGAAAACCTCTGCCGCCTTTTTTCGTGTTTCTCTTTCACTTTTCCAACAACCTCAGCCTGCATTTTCTCGCATATAGCGCATCGGCTTTCAAGACTTCGGTATCCTTCAAACGTCTTCCCAGTTCTAACAAGCCTTTGGACCCAGTTCGTAGCAACTGCGTCTCCAACCCCACCGTGAAAAGTTTTCTTTTCTTTTTCTCCCCCACTCTCTTTTCACGACGTCCATCTTCAACCATGGCCAGTGAATACGTCACCCTCGTCTCCTCTGAGGGGTTCGAGTTCGTTGTTGCGCGTGCAGCCACCGATGTGAGCCCGGTCATCAAACGCATGCTGGACCCCAAGAGCCAGTTTGCTGAGGCCAAGTCGGGTCGCTGCACGTTCCCTGAGATTAGGTATGTGTATTTTCCCTTGTTCCTTTGCCCATCTCATTCACGATGTCTTTCTTGCCCTTCCTTGCCCTCTGTGATGAATCAAGCAAAACTCGGTGGAAACTGTTGGAAAGAACCACTAGCCATCTTTCGTCTTTTTGGTTCTACATGAACGAAAAATTAAGCCTACACTTGATCTGAGGCGTTTTCTTTTGTCTTTTTGGCCATCACAAACACATGACTGCAATCCTCATCGTTGCACTTCAACAGTCTACTAACATCTCTGCAGTGCTCCCATTCTTGAAAAGGTCACCGAATACTTCCAGTACTGGTACAAGAACCGTGACAAGGAGGATGTGCCCGATATCGACATCCCGACCGAGATGTGTCTCGAGCTGCTGATGGCGGCTGACTACCTGGGCATGGACAGTAAGTTCCGACGGACGTGTCCTCTTGTTTTAATTGTGAGCTAACACACTTTGCAGAGCTTGGTTGAACACAGAACTCTATTCTCTCACTTGTAACACTCCGTCACGCGCCGCCACGTTTGTGTAAATGGGTGGCAACGGGCTCCTCGCTGGTCAACCGAGCCGGGTGGCAGACCCAAGAAGTCTGCATTATCTCTTGTCACTCCATACACCCTGTAGTCAGGCCATGATGCACCGAAACTCGTGCCCTCTCACGCGTTGGCTTATTCAGTTTTCGCATCGTGACTTCTGCTTCTCAAAACCGACGACCATTTTTGGGACGTCCGTCTCCCCGCTGAATAAGCTGTTGCTGTATCTCGCCGCTGTGTGCTTGGAGATTACGAGCTTGTTTTACAATCAGCCGAATTGTGTACAGGCCACACGTCACAATCACAAATTACAACTTCACCACCGATCACGCTTTCAACTGTGCAGGCACTTCGGCCGGCGCTGGCTTTGGCTGGTGTTCTGCTTTGGTTTGTCTGCCGCGTGGTTGGTGGAAGATTGAACTCCAGTCCCCCACACTCTGCTTGTCTCCTTTTCCCGTGGGGATCTCGCTTTTACGAAAGGGACACATCTATTATACCCATATTTGAGTTTCATGCTACGATGCATCGTTGGAGATGTTGAGGCCATGCGCCCAGGTTTATGTTTCCATATGAGTTGAGTTTGAAAATGACTTTTATGAAAGAAATCTCGCTTTTTTTATTACCGTGACCATTTCGCCCATGTCATCTTTTCATGTTGTAAACGCAGCTGTGGAATATCATAACACTTCCCCGTAACGTTTGTAAAAATAACGCCAACACCTAGTAGAAACCGCCTCTCCCACGTCCCCGTCCACCTCTGAACCCGCCGCCACGACCTCCACCCCTGCCTCCTCTGCCCCTATAGCCGCCGCCGCCTCCTCCACCATAGCCACGGTTGTCATCACCACCGTACGGGTGCCGCGGCTCAGAGGCACCCGGGCCCTTTTGCTTCCGCTCGCCCCGTTCTTGTTTGGTGGCGTGCCAAATGTTGGCCACCTGGATCAGCTCACAGAACGTTGCTGTATGCGGGTTTGTGTACTCGTTCGGCTGGCCCTTGGCAAACGTCTCGGGCTGGCCTGGTTCGGGTGCATGCACAGGGGCTGTAATCGCAAAGTCGTGCGGCACCGCCAGCTTGCCCTGGGCGACAATGTTCTCTTCCACCCAGGCACGCTCGGCATCAATGAGAGGGCGGTAGTGTGCCTCGCCCTGATCCGGCGGCACTGGAACATCCCGCTCACCAACCTTGAGGTCCTTAGCAAAGGCACGTGTAATCGCGAGCCACTCTGGGTCGTACTCTAAATGGAATCGGCCGATTTTGGGGGCTGCATCAGCCTCGCCTTCGGCCGTCTCCTCTTCTATCTTCTCTGTTGCCTCGATGACTGTGACTGGAGTGTTGGGGTCTGCGGGGCCAATCTCACAAAGCTGCAGGAAATGACGGCCTGGCAAACACTTGTCGAGGGCCAAGAAGTTGACTTGGGTGTTTGTGATTGTCGATGGGACCGGCTGTCCGGGCTTGAGATGTGACCGGTGCTGGGTTTGATATTGTGACGGCAGAGGGCGCTGGAACGAGGCTGGCAGCTGGGCCAAGAGCTCGCTCGACACGCCGTCAATATTGGGCATCGCAGGGCTTGGTTCCTCCGTTTTCTCAGCATCTTTCTGTTCTGCAGGTGCATCCGCTTCAGGCTTCTTTTCGACTGGCGCTGGTGCGCTAGGAGTATCGTCGTCATCGTCGTCGAGGTCCAAATCGATCTCATCGGGGTTGCCAGCATCGGCTGTCTGTGTCGGTGGTGGCAGAGAAAGCGTTCTGCTTGGAACACTTGCAGCACCCTTGGCAATCTCTTCCTTGAGGGCCTGCTCTGTCTGAACTGTCTCAACGGCCGCCTCCGGCTCTGGCGGGTCAAACTGCTTAATAGCCGCAAATTTGCAGTGCATATGCGCCGAGAACCAGAACCGCGGCCGCAGACGGTCCAGCACATACTCGGCAGCCGTGTTGCCCAGAGTACCCTCCATCGACTCCCGCCGGAAATGCGGCTTCATCCGGTACAGCTGCTCCTTGTCGCCGTGCCACTCAATCGCCCGCGGCCAGTCGTGGCTCATGCCAATGTCCACCGGCTCGCGGATCTGCAGCAGTTTGCGCACATCAAATTCGCGCACATGGTAGAAGCTCTTGATGTCATCTTGGCGGAACGGGAGACGCTCGTGGTGCGGCTTGCGGTAGTCCATACCCTTCCAGATACCGCTCATGCCGGCCAGTCTCAGAGGGCCAAACCGCAACACGTTGGCCGCGCCCCAGTAGTAGATATTGGGCGCCACCCAGCCGCCGTAAAACAGCTCCCAGAGGTAGCCGGCCGCCTCGTGATTGCCGCCGATAAAGACGGTCAGGTAGGGTGCCTTGCGGGCGCCCGAATAGTAGAGATGGAAATCGCCCATGGCGCGGTACTTGGGCGGTACAGACATTAGGTTGAGGTCCGACGCGTTGCGCGTGGCCTGGAAGTCGCCGCCAATAATGAGGAGGTCAATACCGTCCCAGCCTCGTTGGGCGCATGAAGCGTCAACTGCACCGTAGATTGCATCGAGTGCGCCATGGCCCTGAAGACATGTAGAGGTTAGTAAAGGATCTCATGAGATAGAGAGAAAATGATGAAGTCATAAAAGAGCACGAAAAATACTCACACAGCCCTCGATGGCCACCCGAACGCCGCTGACCTCCTGGAGGTTTAGCTTATCGGTCATTGTGAGTCCTTGAAAGCTATCATTGATAATCCTCTCATAACGGTGCAAGTTGTTGCGTTCTTGAGCCTGGTTTTAAATGTTTGTGATGTTGAGGTCTGAATGTGAGACACGTGACTTTGACTTGTAGATTCACGTGACTCTCATTTTGGGAATTTGCACTCACTGCACCTGTGAGTCAACAGTGACTCACGATGCGGTCAGGATCCTTCAAAAGGGAGCTTGGAAGCTCTGCTGTCTGCTCTTTTGTAAAAAAGGTGAAGATCGCATGGAAACTCTCATATAGTGTTGACCTGCGGTGTGCTGTGACTATGCATGGCCGTGTCACTGGTTGGCCTCAATCTAGTATGAACGATTTGAGTGAATTGTCAACAGAGGAGAAATGACACAAACTTGGTCAAATAATTATGAAAAAATGTATAAAAATAAGCATTAACAAAGCGGAACAGTGCGGACTTCTTTAATGCCCATCCCTTCACTGCCCTTGATAATTATTGGTCATCGCCACAAGTATTTTCGTGGTGTTATCCCCCTGCTTCTGAAATCAAAACGGAGGGGGATCTCTCTCGACTTCGACGAATTTCAGGTCAGAGGCTTTTTGTATGCACAGGTGCCACAGTTTTCACCGTTCAATGTACTTTTTGTCGAATGATCATTGTTTACAGAGGCAAATTCTGTCGACACGTCAAAAGAGTACCTGACAGGGACGACCTTTAATACGCCCCGAACTTTGTTCAATGTTAACGTGAGAAAATAGGCTGTCTGAACTATTCGCTTCACTTTGAACGGACCAGCTTCCCTTTGAGGATTAATGCCATGCAGCCAATAAGCAAATACCAAAATGAATGATCAAAATGAAATAGAGTTAAATCCATGAAAGTGAGCTTGAAACACGCAGCCAAGCTCGTGTCTGGAGAAATGCTGTTGAAAGAAAGTTCCCTCGATAATAGCGGAGACTTCCACAACGGGCTTGAACGCCCCAAAATGCTAGAATGCGGGGAAGCTGGTCAGACTGGTCCGCCGCTGGGCGCCGGATGCCGACGGTGGCTCTTTCTTTTCTCTTCTTGGGTCCTTCTTGGTGCAGACCATACTGCTGGCGGCCTCTGTACTGTGTATTTCCACGGCCGAAATGCTACCAGGAGGTACCTTCCAACATAATATCACATGGACTAGTACGCCCAAAAACGGCAGTCGCGAACCATGGCACACCACCACCACAAGCCACTGGCCTGGTTCTCCTCACCTCTTATCTGGGCCAAGTTGTGTGTGCGCAACCAACGGGCGCCGGCGGATCTGCAGGCGAACTGAAGGCCCGTATTACGGTCTTTTGTATTGGGTAGCCGTGCATTTTTTGTCCGTCGTGACTTCCTCTTTTCCCATTCTTGCCACTTTCTGTATATCATCTACTGTGTAGAAGGAAGTTGCGGTTGCGCCTCTTTATCCATCGTTCCTTCTTTAACGACGTTGCTTCTGCCACAACTAGAAGGAGCTACCAACAACTCACAGTCTACTATCCCTGCCTACTTTATCAACGGTGACGGTCGGCTCCTGAACGACATCATATCACCATATCTGGCCAATCCTCTACCATTGCAATGGCTCCTAGTGCCATCTCGCCGGAGCGCGGCCCATATGATGCCGTGGGTAGTCTTACAACGACATTCGACGACACTCTTCGCTTCTATCTCAATGGCACGCGAGTCGTCCTCGACGAGATCGACCCAGAACTCACACTGCTTGAGTATTTGCGGGGAATTGGATTAACAGGAACAAAGCTGTAAGTGGGCCAACCCAGCTTGATATCTGATATCTGCATCTGACAATCGTGGACAATACTGACCCCATCTAGAGGCTGTGGCGAAGGCGGTTGCGGTGCGTGTACGGTTGTCGTCAGCCAGTACAACCCAACCACAAAGTCCATCTACCATGCCAGCGTCAATGCTTGTCTAGCACCGCTGGCCAGTGTCGACGGAAAGCATGTCATCACAATCGAGGGTATTGGCAATGTCAAGAACCCACATCCCGCACAGGAGCGGGTAGCTCGTGGAAACGGCAGTCAATGCGGCTTCTGCACACCAGGCATCGTCATGAGCCTTTATGCTCTTCTTCGCAACAATGATCGCCCCACAGAACACGACATCGAGGAGGCATTCGACGGCAACCTATGCCGCTGCACGGGATACCGGTCCATCTTAGACTCGGCACAGACTTTCAGCATCAACGCCACCTCTGGCTGCATCAAAGCCAAGTCGAATGGAGGAAGCGGTTGCTGTATGGATGGCAAAGAGAACGGCGGCGGCTGCTGCAAGGACAACAAGGAGAGCAACGGCGATGGCCAACCCATCAAAAAGGTTCACACCGCCTGGTTTCATCGAGTACAACCCCGACACAGAACTCATCTTCCCACCAGCCTTGAAGAAGCACGAGTTCCGACCTCTGGCTTTTGGCAACAAGCGGAAGCGGTGGTACCGTCCAGTCACTCTGGATCAGCTTCTCGAGATTAAGAGCGTGTACCCACAGGCCAAAATTATTGGGGGCAGCTCCGAGACACAAATTGAGATCAAGTTCAAGGCCTTCAACTACCCAGTATCCGTTTTTGTCGGCGACATTGCCGAGCTGCGGCAGTACTCTTTCAGCGACGACTACCTCACCATTGGCGGAAATGTCACACTGACCGACCTCGAGCACCTTGCGGAGCAGTCGGCCACCCAATATGGACCTGCTCGCGGGCAAGTGTTTGCCGCAATCAACAAGCAGCTCAAGTTCTTTGCTGGACGCCAAATCCGCAATGTCGGCACACCCGCTGGCAACCTGGTGACAGCATCGCCCATCTCTGATCTCAACCGGTCTTTGTGGCCGCGGAAGCCGTCATTGTCGCCAAAGCCAAAGACACATCCGACCCAACCGGCGTGGCCGTGGCAGAAATCGAGATCCCCATGTCTGGATTTTTCCAGGGCTACCGGCGCACGGCTCTACCGTCAGAGGCCGTCCTAGCTGCCATCCGTATCCCCATCACTCCCGCCAAGGGCGAGTACTTCCGCGCGTACAAGCAGGCCAAGCGCAAGGACGACGACATTGCCATTGTGACGACAGCGATGCGGGTCCGTCTCGATGCCAATGGTGTCATCGAGCAATGCAACCTTGTGTACGGCGGCATGGCGCCAACGACCGTGTCGGCCAAGACGGCCAATGCGTTCCTAGTCGGCCGCAAGTTTGCCGACCTGGAGACTGTCGAAGGTGGAATGAATGCTCTTGAAAAGGACTTTAACCTCCCGTTCTCTGTGCCGGGCGGTATGGCATCGTACCGAAAGGCCCTTGCACTCAGCTTGTTCTATCGCTTTTACCACGAAGTCATGGCCGAGTTGGACGGCGATGGTGCTGTCGATGGTGCAGGTGCAAACGTTATGGATGGCGTGGACGGTGTCAACGGAAACCACAACCATTTTGACAAACAGGCCGTGGAGGAGCTCGAAAGAGAAATCTCGACGGGCGAGACGGACAATGATGCCGCTGTTGACTATGCACAAGAAATTGTCGGCAAAGCCAACCCCCATCTCGCCGCACTCAAGCAGACGACAGGTGAAGCCCAGTACACCGACGACATGCCGCCAATGAAGAACGAGCTACACGGCTGCCTCGTGCTGTCGAAGAAGGCCCACGCACGCATCTTGAGCACCAACTACGAGGCCGCTCTCGATCTTCCAGGCGTTGTCGAAATCATCGACCGTCACCACATGCCTAACGATGCAGCAAACCACTGGGGCGCACCCAATTTCGACGAGGTGTTCTTGGCGGAAGATGAGGTCTACACGGTCGGTCAGCCGATCGCCATGGTTTTGGCGACTTCTCCAGCCCGTGCCGCCGAGGGTGCCCGGCTCGTCAAGATTGAGTATGAAGACCTCCCGGCCATCTTCACAATGGAAGAAGCTATTGAGAAAGAGAGCTTCTTCAACTTCTATCGTGAGCTCAAGCGTGGCGAGAAGGTTGACTCTGCGTTTGAGCGCTGCGATCATGTTTTCACAGGTACCGCGCGCATGGGTGGACAAGAACACTTTTACCTAGAGACGAACGCTGCAGTTGCAATCCCCAAGTTGGAAGACGGCGAGATCGAGATCTTTTCCAGCACACAGAACCCGAACGAAGCCCAGGCCTTTGCAGCGCGTGTGTGTGGTGTCCAGGCCAACAAAGTCGTCGTGCGTGTCAAACGTCTCGGTGGTGGTTTCGGTGGCAAAGAAACACGGTCCATCCAGCTTGCATCCATTGTGGCCCTCGCAGCCCAAACCATGCGCCGTCCTGTGCGGTGCATGCTGACCCGAGAGGAGGACATGGTGACGTCGGGCCAGCGGCACCCGTTCTTGGGCAAGTGGAAGGTGGGCGTCAACCGTGACGGCAAGCTGCAGGCACTCGATTTGCGCATCTACAACAATGCAGGCTGGACGTGGGACCTGTCTGCTGCCGTGTGCGAGCGCGCCATTACGCACAGCGACAACTGCTACAACATCCCCAACGTGCGTATCCGTGGACGGCTGTGCAAGACAAACACCATGTCCAACACTGCCTTCCGCGGGTTCGGTGGACCGCAGGGGTCTCTTCATTGCCGAGTGCTACATGTCGGAAGTGGCTGACCGGCTAGGCATGCCGGTCGAACAGCTGCGGGCCATCAACATGTACAAGGATGGCGAGCTGACGCCATTCAACCAGCCCATTACCGACTGGCACGTCCCTCTGATGTACGAGCAGTTGCAAAAGGACGTCGACTACAACAACAAAAGAGCGGCCGTCACAAAATTCAACGAGAAGAACAAGTGGCGCAAGCGTGGCCTGGCCCTCATCCCGACCAAGTTTGGTATCTCGTTTACGGCCCTGTGGCTCAACCAAGCCGGTGCCCTGGTGCACATTTACCACGACGGTTCCGTTCTCGTGGCTCACGGTGGCACAGAGATGGGCCAAGGCCTGCACACAAAAATGGTGATGATTGCAGCACAGGCATTGAAGGTGCCGCTGGATAGCGTGTTTATCAGCGAGACGGCCACCAACACGGTTGCCAACGCCTCGGCCACGGCTGCATCGGCATCGTCAGACTTGAACGGGTACGCCGTGTACAATGCTTGCGAACAGCTCAACAACCGGCTGGCACCTTACCGCGAGAAACTGGGCGAGGGAGCATCGATGAAAGACTTGGCACATGCGGCTTACTTTGATCGTGTCAACCTGTCGGCCCAAGGTTTCTACAAGACGCCCGAGATTGGCTATTCCTGGGACGAGAACAAGGGCAAGATGTTCTTCTACTTTACACAGGGCGTGGCAGCCGCTGAGGTCGAGCTGGATACGTTGACTGGCACATGGACGTGCCTCCGTGCAGACGTTCTGATGGACGTCGGCCGCACAATCAACCCGGCTATTGATTACGGCCAGATCCAAGGCGCGTTTGTGCAGGGCATGGGCCTTTTCACCATGGAAGAGAGTCTTTGGCTGCGCAACGGGCCCATGGCCGGTCACATGTTTACACGCGGCCCGGGTGCCTACAAGATCCCGGCTTCCGTGATGTGCCGCAGGTGTTCAATGTGCAGCTCCTCAAGGGTGTCGAGTGGAAGGAACTGCGCACGATCCAGCGCAGTCGTGGTGTCGGTGAGCCGCCGCTGTTCATGGGCAGTGCCGTGTTCTTTGCCATCCGCGACGCGCTCAAAGCTGCCCGGGCCCAGTACGGCGTCGTGGCGAAGACAGTCAACGAAGCCGGCACAGAGGATCTCGACAGCGACAGGGTCTGCTGAGTTTGGAAAGCCCGGCGACGCCTGAGCGTATTCGACTGGCCTGTGTCGATCCTATCATGGAGCGGGCGCGGGTGACGGCCAAGCCGGGAGAGGAGAGCTTCTTTATCTACATTTAGGAGGAGAGGGGAGGTGATCTAATGATGGGCGGCGGGCGGCGT
Source organism: Sporothrix variecibatus (assembly GCA_016097105.2). Classification (NCBI taxonomy): domain Eukaryota; kingdom Fungi; phylum Ascomycota; class Sordariomycetes; order Ophiostomatales; family Ophiostomataceae; genus Sporothrix; species Sporothrix variecibatus. The sequence goes on along the minus strand of JADMNI010000001.1, from coordinate 4,330,197 downwards.
TTTGCAGATATGGTGTATTATTGGTCGCACAGAAAGCACACACACAAAGTTTGTATATGTACACAAAGCATATGTACGAAATGCCATTTTAATATGCATGTTTTTACGAATACGAAATATTTCCTAGAATTGATTGTGAATACTGAAAGGGCGTGATATGCCGTGCTTTCTGCTGGTTGTCGTACATAGCAGGGCGGTCCACGAGGTGTCGTGTAAGCTTGCACAGCATGTGCCGTCCAACATAGGTTAAAGTCAAGACGGGGGACGGCATGTTCTCCTTTGACAAAAGAACAAATGACATCTCTCATGCACATTGTTCCACTACATATCACGTAGGTTCTTGAAATTAAAAGAGGGATACAATAGGTGTGCTGAAGGATAGGGAGAAGAGTACGAAAGGGGTATTGAATTGCGCTGCTATCATGAAGCTATCGTATCACGGCAGATGCGGGCCATTTCAAATATTGAAGGTTAACTTTGGTCCCATGTTGAACAGCATCTAAAGACGTTCAAATTCTATCCGATATTTGTGATCAATAGCTGTCTAGAGGAAGCTTTTGTCCCATGTTAAACAACATCTGAACACATCCAAATTCAATCCGATATATAAGATCAGCTGTTGGGAGAAATAGCGGGCGTTGACTGACGAGGCTGTCTGTTGTTACTTTCTATTACGGTTTCCCTTTTAATTTGCAAGAGTCTGTTGTTGCTTATCAAGGCAAGAAATTTGAAGACTTCATCTTCAAGTATCATCGCCAACTAACTCCATACCGCCGAATAAGTCAAGCCAGTCTTCCAAACGCGTTGTAATAAATTCCTCCAAACTCCAAGCCTCTTCAGTCAGCTTTTTCTTCTCGGCGTCCCATAAATATATATCCGCATCAACTGTATCTTCAGCTGTGTCCGTTGTAATGTTTTTGGATACTTTGGACTCTTGGTCTTGTGGTTTCTCCTCATCATTCTTGATAAACTTGTGTGATTCATTCCCGGTAGTTTTGTGCTGTTGATCATCAACCACTCTTGTAAGGTGAGCAGTAACAGCAACCGGTCGGTAAGCCTCTCCTTCAAAATCGTCCAGTTTACGGCGTTGGGAAGCCGTCCTCGGTTGTAGAACAAAGCCATCTACAAAAGATCCATCATCATTATTCTTGATCACAGAAGTGCAACTGAAATGGATTTGAAGACAAGAAATCATGGCTTTTTTATGTCAATATTGTGGAGGTGAATGACAATATGCTGTGTGTCGTGGGTTACTCTTGTAAATGATGGCGTAATGTATCGTTGATAGGGAAATGAAAAAAAAAAAAAATGCTGGCTGCTTGTGTTTTGCGTAAGTTTCCAAGTTGAAATATAAAAGGAGCAGATACTCAAATATCTTTATATAGATACACAGTTTAGAGTTAGTAGAATATATGTCATAGACATATCTTTAGATGAACCTTAAAATGAAGAAAGGCGGGTGCGAAGTATACCTCACGTGCTGTTGGCCATTAGAAGGCGTCCTATTTTGCTACTCAGCACTCAGCTAGAAGAGGTCGTGCATGACCTATACATCTGAAAGGAGAAACTTAGGGTGACGGGAAACGAGAGGCTCTGTTCGGGTGACGGGAGATGGTGATCCCACTGTGCTCTTGCGTATTATGTAATCTTGCATTGTACCTTCCCCACCGCGAAGTTGGAGCGAGGACGAACGAGAGGGTACCAATGGAGAAAGCAGCTTAGGCAGGTACCAAACACTGTTCGACGGAAGGAATAGATCATACTCGTCAAGAACATGGGAAAGAGCATATAAGTAAAATAGTCAAAGAATGCGACTGTTCTTACCTCTTTTCCAAGACTACGTTGTCGCAAACCGAGCGTGCCTTCCTCCTCGGAGAGCTTGAAGCATCAAAAGGCAGGAGAGGTGGGTTCTAAGTACAGTGTGGTTTAACTCTTAGCCTTGTGGGTTCCTTCCTTGGCTGCCCTTCAACCCGCCGGCCTCCTTGCCTGTGACTGGCCAGGTCTTTCCTGCTTTGCCGCATTGCGATCGTTTTTAATGGTTCTTTCCTGGGGCGACGCACGCCACCGCCCATTCGCTCGGTCTAGCGCCCCGCATGCATAGCAAGCGCTGTAACAGGTGTCGGAAGGAGCCACCTGGGAAGCACCTGGGGAGCACCTGCTGCCGCTGGGATATCGCAGCAGGCGCACTCTTGTCCGAGCCGGCTCAATTTTTTCCTGGTGCTCACGCGAGGCAATTCCTGAGCCAGGGCCAGGCCAAATTTGCAACGCCAACGCCCTCTTTTTTCTCTCTCCCTCGGCCTCTTGGTGTCTTTTCTCCAGGAATGGGTCATTGTTCTTTTGCGTCTTCGTCTTCTTTTAGGTTTCTTGACCCGCCTTGCGATATTTCGGCCGTTGTTTCCCCATACACACCAACATCTTCGAGTCAATTGGCTCTTTTTCCGCGAAGCATTTTTTGCGCATTTTGAACTTCCGATCGGTTTTTCTTGCGACAAGCGACGACGACGAGCGACGAACTCCCGAGTGACGTGACATTGTGTCTTACCTTTGCGTACGGAGTATTGCTCAGGAGTCGCAAAGCACGGGGAAGCACAGCCCTTCCCGACAGCCGAGTTTTGTCTGGCGTTATTTCGAACGACGTCCCGACAGCTGACAACGCGTTTTTTTTAACCTTTTTGACGTCTGACGCAATCGAGCTTCGACTCTGGTCACCAAACCCAATAAGCGCTTCCTTTTCTTCTTCGGGGGATTGGTCGCAACCTGAGAGTTGTCCTTCAAACGCCCTTTGCGACCGTCACAGCTTGACCTTCGCCCACCAACCTGCAGGAAAGTCGGGACAGCGCGTGCGACAAGACAACACAGAACACGGCCCGCCACAGTACACAGCACCACGCGCAGCAGGACCAGACGGAGACCAGGGCGCATCCTGATTTGCGTATCCCATAATTGCGAAAGCCTCTTTTTATTTGGCATACACACCTTTGCGTAACCATCCCTCGTCGCCTACAGGACAGGGCAACAAAGACCGCAGAGAAAGCAACGAAAGGAGAACCAGGAACGAGAGGGGGACGCCAGGGGCCAATATCGCCCACAGGAAAACGGAACGATCACACGACAACGACAACTTGAGAGCCCCACGACTCTCTGTCCAAAACCCGCCAGGGGAACTGAGGGGAGAAATCAAATGGGACGGCGGTCTGCGTGGATACACCAAACACCAAGAAGAACACGGGACACCACCGCCAGACTCTGGTTGATACGACGATAGAGGACGAGCGAGAACGAGAACAACGAGAACCCAACATGGACAGAGATCTCCTCCACAAGACGGCCACGCGCATTGCGCCCGCCGGCGAAGTCAAGAACGAGTCGAGCAACAGCAACGGCAACGGCTTCGGTAAGGCTGCCGGACAGAGCAAGGCTGCGTCCAACAACGGTCATGCCCCGGCTGCGGCCACAAACGACAGCAACAACGGCGACACACGCACGCCAAAGAAGCGCCGCAAGGTCAACCATGGTGAGTTTTGGAAGGAGACAATGTGACAAGGATGGAGTGAAGGAGAGTGAAATCGAGAGAAGGGACAGAAAGGCCAGAGAAGAACGTGGGGGGAAGATATGCACATTCAGGCCAGAGTTTGGTTGTGTGTACCTCTCTTCCTATGCAGGCCAGACCGCAGCCTTCTCAGCTGAGCTGTGTGCACTCTTCCCGGCTTCTCACAGACACCCTGGCCTCGTGCATCGTATCCAAGCTCGCCTCCTCTCCACTGCAGCTGTTTTTTATTGCTTTTCTGCTTTTGCTTCACTGGCTAACCCTTGTCTTTGCAGCTTGTGTATATTGCCGTCGATCTGTAAGTTTATCCTATCGCAATCTTCAGTTGTAGTAACCTTCAAGTCTACTGCCTGAAAACTGCACAGTTATGTCAGGGGATGTGACCACACGCCGCCCCGGCCGAACGTTGTCTAAGCTCCTTTTCTTCTCGTTGGATCTCGTTGGATGCCCGCAAGAGCCGGCAAACGGGAAGAAGCGAATGCTGCGCTGCGCTGCACTTCTACGTGTGCGCGTGCGGCTGGCCGGCGAGGCGGCGGATGTGTCGAAGCTTCCGCCTCGATTTTTATATCGTCTATATGTCAAGACAGTTTGCTAACTATTGTCTTTCCTTCTGCAGCACATGACGTGTGATCTGGTGCGTATTTTGCCTTCGTTTTCTTTCGATCTTTTGATTTTCTTTGCCCTCCATGGACCCTTGATCTGTGACCTCAGCCTCCTCGTTGCTGTATCTCTGGTCAAGCACCCTCACCCTGCAGCCCCCTCCCCTTGCACTTCTTGTCCTCCCACACCTGCTGCCTGGCCTTCCGAGTGTCGCTCTGGATGCGGGCCATTCTGCGTTCTCCCCGCCCTGTCGTCTCTCGCTGCAACCCCATCAATTGCTCGCTGTTTTTGATTCTTTAGCAAGTCAAAGTCATGTAACTAACAACGCCCCCCAGGAACGACCATGTACGAGATGCATCAAGCGCAACATCGGTCACCTCTGCCATGACGAGCCGCGCGAGTCCGAGTCTAGAAAGTCCAAGAGCAACGTCGGCGACACCTCTGTGGCCGATGAATCAGAGGACTTTACTGATCCGCGCGCCTCACTCAACAAGGCCACTGGCAATGCGAGCGCCAGCAACAATGCCAACGCCGCCGCCGCCATGCGGCCGCCGTCTTTCGACGCGGGACGCGAGGCGGCCAAGACTGCCTTTACCACTGCAGGCTTGCTGGGCCAGGCCAATCCAATGCAGCTTGTGCGACCCAGTGCAGTTTCTGGAATCCAGCCCAATGTCATGGCTTCCAATGACGTGAGCCAATGTATGTTCTGCCGTTCTGCTGTCCCTCCAGCATTTTCCCAACCTATTTTGCAGCCCCAGTCATACCCCTTTGCAGCGTATTTTGGTCTTCCCCTGCTCCCTTTTCTCTCCGTTCAGTTCTCTGTTCAGTACACAGGCTCTCCCCCAGTCACGAAAGACCAACGGTTCTCCCTCCTTCATTACACCCCCCTCATACCAAAGTTTCCTAGTCTTGCTTATGCTAGACGTATTCTCCCACATCCTGCCCTTTTAACGGTCCCTCGTTCCCCTTGACCGTTTTCTTTGGTGGACGATCGGAGTTTTTTTTTTCTGGGGCGGTCTTACTGCTTTTGTTTTGCTGCCTTCCGTTCCCCCATCTGTGTTATTTTTAACTTTTTGCCTTGTTTCCGCAAGATCTTTCTAACTCCTTGTTTTAGTTGGTGGGTTTTCCGATGCGTGGTTGACTGCACAGAACCACTTCCACGATATGCACAACCACTCGGGCTACATGATTGTTCCCGAGGTCAGCGGCGAGCTGCAGTTCCTCAACGACTTCCTCCAGAGCAGCATGGTCGATGACGCCGCCTACGTGTCAGACGACCAGAGCAACCAGCTGCTACGGAGCGCGCCGCCCGACGTCGCCACAAACTTCCTGACCAGCGGTACCAGCAACAACGCAACTGCGAGCGGCAGTGGAAACGATGGCAAGGTCACCCTGCAAAACGACACCAGCGCGTTAGGCGGCAATGTTCTCCTTCCACCGAGCGCCCTGGCATCCGGCACCGGCGCTGGCACAGGCTCCATGCTTCCTCCCGACCGGGCCACAACCATGGCTGCTGCCGCAGCTTCGGGTGCCCTCGACATCAGCAGCCTCACGGATACGCCATCGACACGGTCCGCCGCCGTTGACAAGGCCCGCGAATACTACTTTCAAGCCGCCGATCCTTCGGGCAACGACACTCCCGAACAGCGCATGACCGACCTGCTGAAGGCCAAATATGACGCCGGACTGTTAAAACCATTCAACTACGTTAAGGGCTACGCGCGTCTGCACACCTATCTTGACAGCCACAAGATTGCGCCCGCCTCCAAGCAAAAGATCCAGCGCCAGCTCGACCGCTTCCGGCCCAAATTCCGCGAGAAGATGCAGGCCCTGACCGATTTGGAGCTGATTTACGTCGAGATGTGGTTCGAGAAGACACTCATGGAGTACGACCGTGTCTTTGCCAGTATGGCCGTGCCGGCGTGCTGCTGGCGCCGTACGGGAGAGATCTTCCGTGGCAACAAGGAGATGGCCGAGCTCATCCACGTGCCCGTCGAGAGCTTGCGCGACGGCAAGATTGCGCTACACGAAATCCTCACAGAAGAATCTATGGTCCGCTACTGGGAAGAGTTTGGCACGATTGCCTTCGACTCGGCCCACGACACGCTCCTGACAGCCTGCTCGATCAAGAACCCCAACGACTCATCCAAAGACCCCATCATCAAGTGCTGCTTCTCACTCAAGATCCGGCGCGACGACCACAAGATGTACGTTTGCCACCGGTCTCTAATATTTACCATGTGTTGTCAACTTACTAACTTTGCTTCAACAGTCCGAGTTTAATCGTTGGCAACTTCTTACCACACGACCCATTAACACACTGATAATACTACTCATCTACTGCTTGTTTTATCGTCTAGTCCTGTTTGATTTAATGCATTTTTCATTGATTCCCCTTACGAACTCTCCCTACTATACTATTCCTCTCCGAGTACATACTCTCACTCTCCGCACCTCTTGTCATCTCCCTATGTTATTTGCTTCTATTCATTTCTTGCAAAGGGCTTGGAGTCCATGGTCTTTGGCTGGATTAAATTCCTACGGCGGTCAATTCTGAACCCTTTTTTTTTGCTTAACTTTTTTGGTATTGGCTTTTACTTTCTGCGCTGTGCTTGTTTCGTTGTTTTGCACTCAAAAGAATTAAACTTATGCTGGCAAACCTATCGCTGGCTTCAACAGCTCTTGGCTTGTACACCACTCACACAAACTATATATCCAGAACCTTCAAGAAGGACATCAGTTATGTCATCTTGTAGCTTAAAAAGTAATTTTACTCGTTTCTTTCCTAAAATGTCCGGTATTGTACCATCACGTGTTTAAATGTTGCTGAGGAAGCCGCGATGGACCCCTGAGGGCAGTCGTGAGAGTCGTTGCTGCCACATCGGTCCATGATCACGGTCGCGACTTCCGCATTCACAAACTCACATATTTCCAGGCCTCTCAATTATTACCCCTTTTCTCTCATATCCAAGATTGTTTTGTCAAGTCTCAAATATTCTGCTGGATGACTCCACACCCAACCACGACAATCGTGGTTTTCTCGCGATCATGGCAGAAGCCCCAACCAGCGGAAATATTGTGCAAGTGACGGGCTCCAAACGCAAAAGGAGCAACATTCTAGGTTTGCCGCTCGACTTTTTTCCTTTTAAGCCTTTACTGCCTATTTACTAACTCCTCTTTACAGGCCTCATTTCTGATCTTGAGCGCCGCCTCCCGTCGATCAGAGGCGACACTGTGGCAGCAGCAGCTCTTGCCGACACCGTTCGCCGTCGGATTCTCCAAAAGGACCACAATCAGCTCGATGACGATGGCGATATGCAAAAAGCTGGTGTGCTCTTGTGGAATCTCACTCTTCGCCTAGAGCGTGATGCCGAAAAGACTACCACGTGCACCACTCCCTCCGAATACAGACGTCTCCTCCTCCACAGTAGAGTGCTTGCATTTGTGATCATCGACAGGAGTACATGTCCCGAGGTAACGTCTACGAATGCAGGGGAAGACATTTCTACAGGATATCAAATGCTTTACCTTCTTGGTATCGCAGTCCGGGCGGCAAAGGCGTGCATCGGTAAGTTGATGGGTCTCTTAGCATCCAAATATGTGAGGCAGTCCCTAACACAATGCAGACGGAGAAGATACTGAGCTCGGCCGTCTGGTACTTGAGAAGGCTGCTGGGTACCGGCAAACCTTGAATAAACTCCCCAGCGGCCACGATGACGAAAACACAAGCCGACAAAAGACAAAGGCCGACCATCTTGGAAACACCTTCGTGGTGCTCCAGCTGACGCAGGTAAAAAATATGTCTTCTCTTGATTTCTTACATCCGACTACTCACCCGTTCTAACTGCCCTATAGTTGTGGAGAGAGAACCGACTTAACGATGCCGACAAGTTGTACACCGAGAGCGAAGCAACCAATCCGTGGGGCACATTTGACACCGAGTCTCTGGAGAGTTTGGTTGCAGCTCTGTTCCAGATTGGCAAATCTCTTCTTTCTAAGAAGGGCTTTGCAACTGCCGTCACATGGCTAGGCCGGGCAAAGGTATCTCTATCATCAATGGATCAGGCTGCACTCGCATCGGGCTTGAAGGAGCTGCATCTCTCCATCACGCACTCACTTGCTATTGCCTGTCTAGGTCTGCAAACACCATCCGGAAACAAGCGCGCTGAAGAGCTGGCACAAGATCTTCGAACAACCGTCACGGAAGACAATGATCGACGTGTCCAACTAATTCAGCTAGAGATCTACGCCTCTCCTCTGTCAGAAAGCTTTGACGCCAGTGGTTATTCTGATGTTCTTTTACAGATGATATCTACCTTCAAGTCATCTCCGGAAGAGTTCAAGCTGCTGCATCACCACATCCAGAAATTGCACAGCAAAAGCCCCGGACTCGGGTGCAAAGTCATTGACGAGTTCATGCTCTCTCTACGCCACAGAGATGATGCAATTGAGTGGATCGAGAAGCTGATAATCACTCGTGTCTGGCTGCTGGCGCACCAGCGCGAAACAAAGGAGGAGCTTGACGCAGTCCAGAGCGTTCTGTCCAAGCTGAGGATACCGATTGGTGCCGACACTGCTTCTGCTGCCCAGACAGTAAGTCACGAAATAGGGTACTATGGAAGGGATGTGTTCTGACTTTTTCTCCCAGTTGATATGGAAGCGCATCGAACAAGGGTACCAAGAGAGGCTGTACGCAACGGCCATCCAATGGTGCCGCCTTGCCCTATGCCACATCTTCGAGGCGAGCGGGCGGACGAACAGACCTCTGATCGAAAGGTGAGCACCCCTCGAGCTCCAACAGAAAATAAACCATGGCGGCCTTACTTACTTTTCTTAGGAAACTTTTTCTCTGCTGTATCGAGAATGGCGATGTCGATGCAGCCAAAGCTGTATATGTCGGCATGCCAGAGTCTTCCCGCGATGAGCCGATAACCAAATACCTCCTTTTCAAGCTGTCAATCAAGGCCGACGACCTGGAGATGGCGTCCGATTGCCTCAGAGGTATAACCATATCTTCAGAGAGAATGAGGCTGCTTCATGCATGCGTCCTCCATGCAAGGCACGAGAAAGCACCGCAGTTCATGGTTCAGGCTATGAAGAGGCTGGCGGATGCCATCAATCACGACCCTTCGAGCCAAGTACACGCGCCCGCTCTTTTTCGCTGCACAATCCTCATGCTACGAGACATGATAGACGAGGCAAGCAAAGACGGAGGTGTCTTATCCGGGAAAGATTCTGCCAAAAAGCAGCAAGCAACCCAAGACCTTTCGGACATCTTCAATGGTGGTAAGTCAAGAGCTCATTACGCCCACAGAAAAGCATGTAACTAACAGTGTGAACAGTCGTCGATGCTATGGATCGTGACAGGACTTCCCACGTCGAGGTCGGAAAGCGCCAGTTCACAATAGACGAACTCGAATGGTTCTGCAGGGCAGCATACAACTTGGGTTTGAAATATTCCGGGACGCTGGACCTGCGCTACACGGTGTGCATACTAGAAGCATGCGTGAAAATTACCAATTTGTTTCCCGACGACCAAGAAATGCATGCCACCACGGACATTGCTTCCAAGCGACTCATCTGCCGGTTTCTTGTCGCATCTGCGCTGGCTGCCCTAGTGAGGAGACCGTCTATACCAGCATCAGAAGAGCAGATCGTCAAAGACTGCCAGTCAATGCATGAGCATATCAGGGCATTCCATGCGGAGCTAAAAAATCAAGGGAAGCTTGGCAAGGATGCTCTTCCATCGGGCATGTCAAGCAAGCTATCGGTGCTTGTTGTGTTTGATTTTGAAGGGGCCATCCGGCTTGGCGATTGGGACGAGCTGGAGGGCATCTGCGAAACGGCCGCTTTTTGTGGTAAATCAGACACGCTTCGCGTTCTGGGTGACTCTCTTCTACGGTCACAAGCTCAAGTCCCAAGCAAGAGTAAGTTTACCTCACAGCAACCTTCCATGTCCATACTACCATGCAACTCCATACTAACAATCACATCGTTCTAATAGAGTTCGTCTCAACGATGCGCCTCATTGTCAACAACCTACACGAAGAAGGCAACCTCGGTGGCGACAAGCTTATCAAATACTACCGTTGCTTGTTCCAGGCAGCGCTCTACCGTGACAACGATGCTGCCTTCCAAGTGCTGGAAGAGGTCAAGGAGATAGTGCAAGTCAGAATGGTCTCCGAGGTAAGATAACGTGCACACCAGGGGTGAAAGCGTCTGCAAGAGATTAATCTTGCTAACCTCATATGTACAGACAATGGCAACTTGGCCGGAAGACGAGCTCCAATTTCTCGCCGCAATCTCGTTCAATGAAGGCATCGACTGGTTCGCTGGTGGCCGTGAAGACCAAGCTCGTCAATGGGTTCTCTCAGCAGCAAGTTTAGCAGAACAGTGCCACGACGGTGGCAAGCTCAAGGATTTGATCAGTTCCAGATTTGGGCTTCTCAACATTGGCGACTTGGACATCAGGGAGTCTATCGAGTCAGACATTCATGACAATGAGGACGACGATGTGGACGACATGATGCTTGACGACGTGGCAGTTGATGTCGATCCGGACGTTTGATTTTGATGCTGATGCCCGATTCCAAAGTTGTGTCAGCCTGTCCCATATATTTTGAGTTTTTTCTTCTTCACAATCAGCACACCCAAATCAAGACACCGACGTCTCACTGCTTCTTGTCCGAAAGGGAAATTGCTCGTGTGAAGTTCCCGACCACTAGCAGCTCGACAAGGGCACGGCGCGGCCGGCTTTGCGGGTGCAGCCGCGACCAAATCACACGATCAAAACATCCTGCCCGTCTTCGCAGTACTCAAATATGTCCACAAACATCCACAGAGACCGAACCCAAGCATCGTTACTCCATCCAACAGACACCGTGACAGGATCTGGCATAGTCGAATACCAGCAGTCATGCGAGGCGGGCTGCACGAGCCAGGACCCCCAGCCCGCCACAACCGGGAGGCCCCACCCCCAAAAGGATTTCGCTGCCGCTGCCGCTTCCGCTCACCGAAGACTGCCGGTGGGGGCGGCATGTGCTGGCTGGACAGGGCCGCCAGGTGCAAAAGGCAAGAAAATACTACTAGGAATCTCCTCTCGAGTGGCTGTGAGTGGCTGTAAAGGCTTTGAGAAGCTCGAGCTGCCGGGCCAGACCCCCACGACAGGTTTTGCGAGGAGCGCCATGTATGAAAAAAAGGAATACCAGCTACTGGCCGAGTAGGTCGTCGACGCCACGGCCGTCCGGAGTTTCCGGGATTTCACGAAAGGATCAGAAAGGGCCGACCGTCTGTGAATGTTTGTGGTTTCTTCTGGCCCCCTGTCGCTCCTAAATATTTTCGTCGTCGTTGTCCTGTTATGTAAGAGGCCCTCTGTAAAAACTTTGTGGAGTGTTTACAATGTGTTTTGGCCGTGATGTCTCAGTCTCGCCGTTGCTTTCTTACGCTGTATGCACTTTACTTCAAACGTCGGTCTCCGCTTGTGTGTTACACGTCGCTCCCACGCAAGGGCCAGGCTCTCTTTTGTCTCCTCTTTTTCCCCCATGCCAACGGTCTCTGATCTTTATTTGTTTGACCGACGTCTATCGGAGGTGATAATTGACTCAATTACTTGTACTTTGCTTGAGCCCGTATTTTTCTCACGTACAAAACACAGCGAGGCATTTGAGGACCACGAGATATTGTCAGGCATTTTCATTTCCAGCCAACGTCTATTCTACGCGCAAAAGATACAAAATACAAACTCGGATTAGACGGAGAATAGCTTTGTGTTGGTGTGTATTGTTAGCGAGACTTTACGCGTTCGCGCTGAAATGCTGAACTACGTTTTATCTCCGTCTCTCTCTTCTCACCACCGAAATTTACCCCAAATTTACGACGTATTACAGGGTTGAGCAGATACTCTGTGCTCACCGAGCTCGCTCCAAATTTAGAGCTTGGCTGCTTGGATGACATGGATCTGCCGAAAAGGCACCGATGACCGCGCTGAGACGCTGAGACAGAGCACTTACGCACTGAAACGCTGTGGGCAGAAAGTAGACCCTGCAGGGCAAGCTGCATCTTCAGCAGTCCAGATCCCCGGCTGAGGATTTGACGCGATGGCACGGGCGGGATGCTTGCATGTGCAATTTTTTGAGGTGTAAGTTGACTTTGGATTGACTTTGGGGATTATGGTCCTACTTTTTCAGTCATTTTTTGCCGTACCTTTTAAAATGTCGTTTTCCCATGGATTTTTTAGCCCTTCTCCTGTATGCGAGACTGATGCTGCTCGCGTGTCGGTCGTTTGTACGAGTACTTGCCATGACGAAGCGTTTTTGCCCCCGTCCCGCGCTTTCTGCCCTTCCTGACATAATGTTGGCGGCTCGCTCGCGCCTGCCCTGGCATAGGATCTCACGTCCAGTCGATCTCTTCCTGCCACTTCCCAGTGTGTGGTGTGCTCCTCGGCATGACCAAGTTACTGGAACGCGGCGCCGGTCCCTCCTCCCCTTCTTGCTTGCCTCGTTTGCAAAGTGTCGTTTACAGGCAATCCATTCCTTCATTACGCAGGTCGCTCCTGCCGCGTCTGGTTCTGGCTCTTTCTCCAGATTGACGTTGCAGCTGCTTGGCGCCTGCTTCTCAATTAATGCAAGTGCCATCCGCTCTTTCCTTCATGATGACTTTGATGACTTTGATGAACAAGCAGAAGAAAAAAGAGGAAAGGGCAATGGAAAACATCTTTTGAACTGTCACGAGACCTTTACGATCAGTAAAAAATCTGTTCACTAAATCCGGCCGGTTCCTAGGCCCGGCCGAACGCCACAGGTTAACACAGCGAACCATAGATGAAGTAATACAGTGCCAGCAGGCGCTCTTTGTCCTCGTCTCGTCTTTTATTTTGCACACCTCGGAGGAGCGAGAGCGCTTTCTCCGCCGTAGGCTGACCAATTTCCTCCACTTCCGCGAACGCGCTTGTGCTTTTTTAATTGTTTTTCTCTCCCTCAACAGAAGCGGAAAGGGTGTGTGTAGGGGGGCGCTTGCCAAAATAGTGACAATAAGAAAGTACAGCGCTATGTCGATCGAAAGGAAGTGCACTGTACCAAGTGCGAACAAGAAAACAAATAGATCCAGGAAGGCGCGACCTAGCTGCCATCTAAACCCGGAAAGCGCAGAAAAAAAAGTTAGGAAAGAGAAGAAAAAACCCTCCTTCCTCGCTTGCCCTCCCACACCCCCTTGCCATCTTCTGAATCTTTGCTCTCTTTCTCTTCTTTCTTTTATCCCCCTTTCTCCCTTTTCTCACCTCTCCTTTAATCAGATTTGTCTGGTCGACACAAAGTCTCCCACTTCTCTCAGATCAGCAAAGCCCTTTCGTCTCCCTTCGAACACTTTCTCCAGGACCCTGGTAGGCGTCCCCGCTTTCTCGCCCCTACTGTTTCTGTGCCCTCCCACGCCCATATCCCACGTTCTAGGCAAGCTGTCTTGCGACCATGCATTAAACCACACCAGCCATTTCCGCTTTTCTTCACCGACCACTAAGAGCCGCCCGCAAAAAAATAATACAGCAGCCAACAGCGAACCTTGAAATCGCCATAAGAAAAAGAAAAAAATCCCACGCAACGACCCGTCCCCCATCTTCTTACTCAACAACTTGCATCCAACATCCGTCACCTTACGTGTCTGCCTTTCGAGATTCGAACTCTAAATTTTCGTCGACAAAAATCTGTGCTCGGTCACCGGTTTCTCGTTTTTGTCTTTTCCTTATATACTTTCCCTTTTTTTTCACTTTCTCCTCAACCTTTCGGATCACGCCAACAAGATGCTGCTCCAAACCTCAACAAGCCCTCTTTCTTAAGAGGCGAGCAGATGCTCGACTTTTACGCAGCGCTCACTTTGTTCTCAGAATAATTTACACCCTATTCTAAGAACGAACCTCACTTGGGGATCATCGAACCTTGATCTTCTTAACCGACTACGTTGTTCTGCTCGTCTTTGATAAGACTTACTCGTCCTACTCGCCCCTTCCGACCGACCCCGATCTTCCTCCGCCCATCGATCTCGTGCCCCTCGCCTCGGATCTCCGGCGAGGAACAATTTGTCTCGAACCTCATCCTCTTCGATTCTCTTTTTGCTATCCTCCTCCTCCTCCTCCTCCTTCTTCTACACAACTCGTCCATTCACGTAAATGGCGACCGACTACGATCCACAGTACTCGACTTCCGACGCGATGGACGTTCATGACATGGCCATGCTCACGCGACGGAGCACGCGAATCATTTGTCGAAGACGAACTCGACGCCGATTTACGAGAGCTCCGGCAATCTGCCGAAGCCGCCAAGAGCCTGGACAGCCAGCTCAACCAGTCCAGCCAGTACTCTGACATGATTGCCAGTGCGGGCCAGCACGGACTCTCGGTCCGCACCAGCATGAACATGAACATGGATGCGAGCACGGGCGCGTTAAGTGGCACTACCAGCAGCCGTGCCAGCACAGTCTCCTCCTCCTACTCTTCATCATCGACACCCTCCAGCGTCGGTGGCGACACAAACGCCGATCGACCTTGATGGTAAGCTCGCACTTGGCACCTCTGCGTAATGTATTTAACCATGTCAGTTGACTAACCCATTGATAGATGCCTTCCGTGAGCTTGAACTCGACCTCGATGGAGTCCCAGAGGTCGCTCCCGGTGCGCCCGTCAACTTTGGCTTCGTGATGCCGGCCTATTCCGGAGCAGCTACCCAAAGCCTGAGAACTACGACTTTCTCGAAACAGCTCGGTCTCAAGACAATTGTCACTCTGGTGGACAAAAACTACACAGATGAATACCGTGACTTTATCGACAGAAATCGCATCAACCACCACATGTTCGCGATGAAGGGCACAAAGAAGGAGGACATTCCGCTGGCGACAATGGAATCGATCCTGAATCTTGTCCTTGATCGCCGCAACTACCCACTCCTGATCCACTGCAATCAAGGCAGACATCGGACAGGCTGTGTTGTCGCTGTCGTGCGCAAGATCGCCGGCTGGGACCGCACCTCGGTGACGGACGAGTACCGTGCCTACGCGGGCAGAAAGGTGCGCGAGTGCGATGTCGACTACATCCAAGCGTTCGCCCTGTCGAGTATCGAGAAGCTACTGGCCAGTGACGACCTGGACATTGACGAGCTCATCATCAAGAGCCGCATTGGCGGTCCCATGGTGGGCCGTCCGCCTCCGACCACGGTCGGTTTTCGGGTGCCCAACTTTTTTCGAGCTAGTTTCTTTTCGATGACGGTTCTCTTCATCTGGATGCTTTCTGGATCCAAGATGCCGCCGCCGACACGGCCATGAGCACCCAGGTTACTGGGCTCAAAAACACTGGAGACCGGTACAGGTTGACGATTCGGGTCACAGAATCAAACAATCTTGACGGTTCTATATACAATACCCTTGGTGAGGGAGAAAGCAAGACCTCTCTCCCCACAAGCACTATGTTTGGGCTTCTTGTTTCTTTTGTCTTTTTTCACAGTCTCTATTTCCTTTGTTTCGATGGCCTTTCTTCTTTTCTTTTTTCTCTCCTTTATATTCTTTTCCCTTTTCCTTCTGTCTTAAAAGAGGTGTTCGGATCTGGCAACAGTGTTCGGCAGCGAAAGACTTTTTTTTTTGTGCCGAGGGGGAAAGCAAGAAGACGTATCAAGAGCTGAGCAGTCTTCCTTTCAACAAAAAACTCCGGAGCGATATACAACAAAAAAGAGGATAACAGTACGGGGTTTAGTTATATTCAGCATTCTACGGCGTTGGTGTGGTCAGTCAAAGTGCGCACTACGTGCAACTTCACTTTGTCTTGTTTTTTCGGTTTGGCTTTTGTCGATTTTTCAAAGTGATTACCTTTTTTTCCTATCCTTCTTTTGATACACACAACCAGGTCTTCTTTTATGTATACATAGTTTTCCTTATGACCTTTGACGTGACATTATTACTGTATACTATTGGAGGTTGGCATTATCACTCCTTGTTTTCCGAAGCATTTCTTTTCGATGCGTTTCATCGTCTACCGGCATATTTGTAAGGTTGGGGATTTGACTTTATATTTTAATATCCTTATATTATATACATGCATGCCTGCTTGTTTGGCATGCCCGGTTTCTTTCCTCCCATGACTTGTATCCTACACTCTCTTGGCGTGCCCCCCAATGTCCCATATGTATCCTTGTTCCTGTCCCTTTTCCTTCCCTTTTATGATGTCCCGCTCCGATATGTCTTCTCTCATCCCGCCTCTTTTCATCCAACCCCCCCCCCCACCGGGGCCCCCAATGTCGTCCCCTGTTTTCCTCACTTTTACTCGCTTATCTCAGTTGCCCACCGGTTACGCTCCTCACGCTCCTGTGCCTCCTTCACTCGGTCGCCCGTGACACCGTACACAATACCACCGGCGACCGTGTTGATGCTGCCTAGACCAATTGCCGCAGCGCTCACGGCACGACGCGCCGGTGTGTTGAGCCGCTGCGTCGACGTCCGCAGCGATGCCGGTATCCACGCACGACCAATGATGCCACCGCCACGCCGCCGCAGCGATAGCAGCACATACATGCCGCTCCAGGCGGCAGTCATGCCCGCAGCATCAATGGCGTAGCCGGCGACGTTGACATAGCTGGCAAACATGAGGGCGGGGGCAAACAAGAGTGGAACGGCTGGAGGGCCGTGCGTGGAGGGCGATAATCAAGGTTGCCAATCCCATTGGGGCATCGAAGAGCTATACTGTCAGTGGGAAGAGCTGGGAAGCATCACAGAGAGTGCCGGTGAAACTTACACCCCCATGCAGAGAGCTTCTCGGTGAGGGAGCTCTTCTTGATGTCCTCGACAGCCTTTTCGGCTTCTTTAGTGACCGAGCCGCTGCCGTTGGATGCCATTTTTATTGGTTTTTTTCGGGGATTTACCGGCGATGTGGTCGAGCTGTGGTTGGTGAAAAGAGGTGCAATTGGCAAGTCTCGTGCCTTGAAAGCTTCAATTTTCGAACAATCGGCGGAGAAAAAAAAGTGACGTCGGTTTTCTGGTCTGAGCTGAGAGGTCCCAGAACCAGAAAAGGCCTGTGCTTCTCCCAGCTCGGATGAGTAATCGGCCCCTCTCCCCTGCACTCTTAGTACTTCTCGTAGCCTCATTCTTATTGGCCCGCCGTCGATAGGCCTAGCCCCACTGTGAGACACGCGGGCGACAGCCGCCTATTCGTTCTGTGTTCTGTCATATGGCGTCTGCTTCCAGAACGATTTGTCCATTTTATTGACAAAGGAGCATTCGACACTTTGCCGCAGCAGTCTGTCTTCTTCGAGTCTTTAAACACCAATGATTACATTTCTTCTTCTTCCCCGGAGTTTCCTAGGTCCCGTACATTCCGTATCAGAGTGTTAATAGGCCCCTGCCCTATCTGGAAGGCGGTCCAGGTCCCCTAGAAAAGCCTGTCTTTTCCATCTGTTTTCCACGCCACACGCCTTGTGCCACCATGATTACAGGGGCCTGGCCCGGGCCTGGCCTGGCCTGTCCAAGCACGACTTATCGCTCCACTCTCCCGTTCCATAGGGGACTGGGCCTCGAAATGGATTAAATAAAATATTAAATTTTAATAGGAGAAAATTAGGAAAGACACCAACCAGCACCAGCACCAGGCGAGCCGTGTCCTCTTCTTTTGCGCACCCAGCCAAAAAAAACGCCAACGGCCAACCCATTTCCTCACCACCCGCAGCCTTTTCTTTTTTCGCGACCTGCGTTGCGTATTCCAGAAGCCCCAGAAGTCCCAAACAGACAGACCGCCACGGAGGACCCCTTGTCGCATTTTTGCATTTCTGTATTATCGTCTGTCTCTTTTCCCCTATTGGGTACATCGACTCCGCGATCACGACGACACGACACGCCTTCTCAACAGAAACGAACGAGACGACCCCTATTGCGATACACAAACCCACGATCTCGGACAACCGAACCGAACGTGTGACTACGGCAGCATCATCGTCGACGCGGATACAGAGGTAAACGACCTCGGACGACGGATATCGCCCATCGACTCGATTGCCGATCGTTTTTTTTTTCTTTTCTTCGACGGCTCTTTCCGCTCCATCGCCCTATCTCGTTCCTTTGGACTTCTCGAACCCGATCTTCTCTCCTCTTTCTCAACACACCCCCCCCCCACACACTCGCTGCCATGCCCAGCGCATCAGCGTCCGGGGCCGACGCCTCCAACGGCGGCGAAAAGGCCCGCCACCGTGAACACAACCAGGGCAACCAGGAACGCAAACACACCCCCGAACAGGCCGCCGCTGTCCTGCGCATCCGCCGCTGCCAAGCCACGGCCTTTTACGACATTCTGGATATCCAAAAGACTGTCACCGATGGCGAAGTGAAAAAGGCCTACCGCAAACAGAGTCTGCTGACCCACCCGGACAAGAATGGCCACCCAAACGCCGACGAGGCCTTCAAGATGGTCTCGCGCGCATTCGGCGTGCTGGGCGACAAGGACAAGCGGGCCAAGTTTGACCGCTTCGGCACGGACCCAGATTCGCGGTTTGGTGGTGGAGGAGGTGGTGGCGGTGGCGGTGCAGGCATGCAGAACCCCTTTGCACGGGCAGGCGGTATGGGCGGCGGCATGGGCGGTGGATGGGAAGAGGACATCAGCCCGAGGAGATGTTCCGGCGGTTCTTTGGCGGCGGCGGCGGCTTCGGCGGTCCCTTTGGAGGTAAGACCCGACTGGATGGAGGAGTGATCATATGTGATACAGTACACTAACGACTTACAGGCTTCGATACTGGCCCGCAGTTCGTCTTTAACATGGGCGGCGGCCCCGGCTTCCGCGTGCACCAGTTCGGCGGCGCACGGCCACGGACGCGGCCGCGGCAGGCCAACGGCCAGCCGGGCCAGGCACAGGAACAGGAGACAAGCCTGTTCTCGACCCTCATGGGCATGCTGCCCATTCTTATCCTGTTTATCCTGCCACTTCTGTCATCGCTGTTCACCGGCGACGGGACCGGCTCGCAGCCCGCCATGCCCCAAATGGTCTTTGATGCCCCCGAGCCCCCATTGACCCTGGGCCGCCGCACCAAGAGCAACGTCAAATACTTTGTTGACCCCAAGGACAAGGCCTTCCAGCCTTTCAAAGAAAACGCCCAGAAACTCGCCCAGCTCGACAACTATGCCGACGTCACCCTTGTCCGCACACTCCGGGCGAATTGCGAGCGCGAGATGCAGCACCGCCAGCGGCTCGTCGACGAGGCCCAGGGCTGGATCTTCCAGGACGCCGACAAGATGGAGATTGCCAACACATACGAGATGAAGGCGTGCAGGCGGCTGGAGAAGATGAACTATGTCGTGCGGTAGTTGTTGTGGCAGTACTCGGTAATATGATCGAAGGGGGCAGACCGAGACCGAGAGCGAGCGTGCGTGCACGTTGCCGTCGTCGTTTTGCGGGCATTTGACGTTTTGCATTTTTTATTTTATTTTTTAATTCTTTCCACTTTCTTTTTCTCTTCAATGGCATATATATCACGTTGTTGTCTGGCCGCCTTGTGGGCAGTCTTTTTGGACTTATGTCTTCCCTTCTGTCCCCTCTACCGGCTCCCCCTCTTCATCTCTTCCGCAGGTTCTTTGTTCTCTTGTAAACCATGTGTTCTATAACCTCGCTGTATTTTCTTTCTCTGTCTGTGTCCACCACTTCTGCTGTCTTTCTTGTATTCCGTCTCTTTCATATGTTTATGGCCTTCTCCCCTGCTCTCCACATGTTCACCTTTCTCTTTCCAAGCAATATCCAGCGAGTGTCACGGTTGACAGATACTTCCACGCTACCAGGACTATAAGATATTAATAGACAAACGCATTCTTTCAACTGCATCTTCGGGACAACTCTTGGACGTTTGACAGCGGTCCGACGGTAACTGGTCGGGACATGCAACCACAACAAGCTTAGCGGCTAGGCATCTTTAAATGCCCTTTCGCCTCTATCTATGGCTATTGACACCGGCCTTTTGCAGGGGCTTTTTACTAGCAAATGTCCACCTGCCGATCGCCTGTCAAAAGTCAGAACGCGCACGCCGGCGACCCAATTCCCAAAATAATCTCAAGCTAAACTCAAATATCCAGACGTGTGGACAAGACGTACGAAGTAAATTAAACTCAAAAACAATCTTTCGAGGCTCTGGCCGTATTCCGGGTATCGCAACCTTGCTCTTTGGCTGGCCCCGTCTTGTTTCGTCCTTTTGGTCTTATTGCTAGATTCGTTTCCCCTCTGCAGCTTAATGGACGCTAAATGCACTGCCAAGAGCACTGAAGCACGAGCAAATCAGACCAGCCCCAGCGCATCGCACAATGGGCTCTCTCCTTCCCGTTTTGCTCTTTTTTGCTGCTGCCTAACACGGACAAACGTCAGCCAACGAATCTTTGGCCACAAAGGCAGCAGCAATTTTGTATGTCCGTTTCTCGCAGGAAAATAGAAAACGTTTTCGCAATAATAAAATTCGAAGCAGTGCCACAATTCGTACGTTTGTTCAGCTTGCGTCTCTTTCTCAAAGTCCTCTTGTTCTTGGGACGTTTTTTTTTTCCTGTGACGTTTTTTCCCTGGACCTCGTCCTCCCAATGCGCCACAGCCAGCTTGCTCTTTCCTCCACTTCTGCCTCACCCGTCGCTCTTTCCCTATTTACACATAAGCCCTCCGAAGCCTGCCAGGAGGGCGCCAAGAGGCGAATTCGCCCAGCTTCGCGCCTTCCCGCTCTTAACTCAAAATTTTGAGACGGAAAGAGGTACATTTTATACAGTGCAGCGAGACTTACGACGTACTGGAAAGTCACTTTGTTTATTTAATATCACATGGGTCGCTCTTTCTGTGTATCTCTTATACTCAGCAGCGCAAAGAGCAAGAGCAAGAACGCCTCGTCTCTCCTTTCCAGCTTCCGGTCTGGTCATTCGCACCTGCTCCGCCGTACCTTCTCCACACCTATTCGAGCTCCGCCGTTGAGACTCTCAGCGCAGCCTTCCGACGCCTCCTTCCACACACAAAGAGCTTGGCCCAACCCAGCCGCGCGCTGCAACAAACCAGCCTAAACTGCCGCCTGTTCCCGCACCTTCCCCTCGACTACCTCCTTCCATCCAAACCATTTTCTCAGCCTCCTCTTTCCTCTTTTCCTCGCTTCGCCCATTTTTCGTCCTTTTCTGTCATCCTCGCAAGATTTTCGGCTTCAACCTACCTCGTCCTGTTTGTTGTACTGTTTCGCGACAGCCGTGCGAGTCTCACGAACCAATCGCTGTGCCGCAGATCCCAGCACAAACCGAAACCCCACTCTTCTCGCTCGCAGCCGCCATCCACATCAGCATTCGCCGCTTTGGGTGCAGTGACGCAATCAGGAATCAAGGGCGTCTACCTTATTTGACGCTGCCTCTTTTTCGCGCCCACGACCACGACGACCACGACAGCCACATGCCAGGCAGCCAGCGCAGCGAAATATAACCAAACTGCAACTCTCATTCAGTCGTAGAAACGGTTTCACTTATCAGTTGAGCTTTATAGACAGCTATCTTTGAAACAACATCATCCGTCCGAGGACGTCTTTCGTCCGATCAATCACCTCTCACCTTCGACCCTTCTTTTACTCGACACCACCAACACATGCCCACCATGGTTGTCCGGAAACCTTTACCACAATCATACAATGGCGCCGCTCCCAGCTCGCCCGGCGTGCGGCCAGCGACAGTGTACCCGATATTCTGCGGCCCGGCCGGAACCCGCATCCCAACTCCTACAGCCCAGCTCCGAGCCCATACTCGAACTTCCAGAACGATGAGCAGTCGGCATGGGCACAACCTCCACCACCAGTGATGCCACAGGGCACGGCAAACCAGAGCTACAACCCGCAGCAACCAAGCTCACAGCAACCGCAAGCACCTCCGACAGCCATTCCGACGATCCTCCTCCAGAGCGCCACCGGCAGCAGCACGGCCTCTGTTTTCTCCGAAACGAACCCCTTCAAACGGAGAGTGCTTGCAGGTTCCGAGAGCCCAGTTCAGAGTCCGGCCGTCGCCGCTCTGCCATCTCCCTCTTCTGCTCCTCCTCCGCCCCCGCCATCAACTTCCCAACCATTACCGCCGACAGCGAGCTTCTCCCAGCTGAGCATGGACGACCAGTCCGCAAACCCATGGCAGCCGGCAATGACCGACAGTAGACGTGGTTCCCAGGCACCAATACCGGTTATCCCGGAAAACGAGGCCGTGGAGGCTGGTGAGAATGCTTGGGCGTCGCAGAATGCTTCAGAATACCCTTCAAGGAGGGCCTCGCCGAACATTGCTACTGGTAACGTACGCGATTCGAATCTGATTAGCTTTCCACCGGACGAAGACACCGATATTGCTGGCTGGGATGAGGTCGCTTCACCAGTAGCAGCTCCAGGAACCGGCGCATCCAGTGCAGCGCCTCCGCCTCGGCCACCATTCACACCTCTGGACGGCAAGGACACCGGAAGCGAGACCAACGGCGCTTTTGAGGACAGAAATGCATGGGACGACCTTGGTGCCAGCAGTGCTCAGCCACAAGCACTACCAACCAACATCGTCACCGAGCCGGCAGGCGAAGGCTGGAACTTGGTCGACAACGAGCCTGCACCGGGCCAGCTCTCACGACAGAGCACCTGGGAAAACTTTACCGACGACGAGGACGATAACCCGGACCAGGCTAGCGCCAACAAACCCAGACCTCCGATCAAGAAGAAGAAGCTCAAGGGCAAAAGTGTCAACCCAGCAGTACCAGTACCGGTCGTAGACACGGCGGCACCTTTGATCTCAATCGACTCTCCACCGCCGACCAGCAAGCCCGACGAGCCAAGCCAGGCCTCAACGTCTGAGGAGACGTACGCGCCACCACCTGGCCCACCCCCCAGCAGCCAACAGACCAGCCAACCAACGACCGCCCAAGTATCAGAACCACCAGTACCGCGACTCCCTCCGCGGAGCATGCTTGATGTCGACGGCGTCGCACCACCAAGACAGCCGCCCCGGCCTTCAGAGTCAGGCAAGGCCGAGACATATGCGGTCAAAAATGTCAGATGGCACGACATCCGCGCCGCTGAGAACCCTCGCGTGTCTCCCATCCTCGTCCAGAACGCCAACGGTCCCTGCCCACTTGTGGCCCTGGTCAACGCACTCACATTAACCACCCCTCCCGATGTCAAACACAGCTCTCGTAGAGACCTTGCGCTCACGCGAGCAGGTCAGCCTGTCGTTCCTCCTCGATGCCGTGTTTGACGAGCTGATGTCATCAAGGAGAAGCAGCAGCGAGAGCAACCTGCCGGACGTTGACGAGCTGTACAAGTTCTTAAAGGGCCTGCACACGGGCATGAACGTCAATCCTCGTTTTATTCCGACGCCAGAGGTTATCACTGCCTTCCGCCGTACATCCTCACACATCTCCACCCGACAGAACGCGACGACATGATCCCTGGCACCTTTGAAGATACCCGCGAGATGCAGCTTTATGCCACATTCAGCATCCCTCTCATCCACGGCTGGCTCCCACAAAAGGGAGACGGCGCCTACGAGGCTCTCAGTCGCCAAGCAGCATCATATGAGGATGTCCAAAACCTACTGTTTCGCGAGGAGGAGCTGGAAGAGAAGCTCAGCAGTCCAGATGGCGATGGCCTGAACGAAGAAGAGCAGCAGCTTTTCCAGGATATTCTTGAAATAAAGACGTTCCTTCATGTCTCTGCCACCCAGCTGACTCCCTTTGGTCTGGACGTCGTTGCCAAGGCTATGCGCCCTGGAAGCTTTGCGATCCTGTTCCGAAACGACCACTTCTCGACGCTCTACCGCCACCCACAGACGATGCAACTACTGTCGCTGGTGACGGACGCCGGCTACGCGAGCCACGACGAGGTGATCTGGGAGACGCTGGTTGATGTCAACGGTGAGCACGCCGAGTTCTACTCGGGCGACTTCCGTCTTGTCGGCGGCAACAGTCTCCAGCAGACGTCTTCTGGCGCTGGCGCTGGCGCTGGCAGCTCTCGCAGCAGCAATGGTGGTGGCAGTGGTGGCAGATCGTCCGGCAACGACAGCCAAAACGGTTGGACTACCGTGCGCGGGCGCCGCCAGAACCAAAACGAGCCGCCCGCAGCCGAGCAGGTTTCAGCCGCTCTCAAGCGAGGAGCTGTCAAGACACGAGCAGGAAGACCGCGACCTTGCGCTGGCTCTCCAGCTGCAAGAAGAGGAAGAAGAGCAGCAGCGTGCCGATGAAGCCCGTCGCAAACAGCCGGCTGTCTGAGCAGTTCATCGAGCAGAATGCCCGGCCTGCGGGCAGCCAGAGTGGTTCAACGAGCGCGTACAACTCGCGCCGCCCAAGCAACGCAGCCGGTGGTGGACGGTACAACAGCTCGCAGCCGCTTCCCATCTCGCCTCGTCGCAGCTCGGCCAATTACTCAAGCACCAGCCTCCTGGATGCCAACAACCATCGCCGCACCTCCTCCTCCTCAGCGTCGGGCTCAGCCCTCGGGTCGACCATGTCCAACGGGCAGCGCGTAGGCCAGTACAGCAACAACAATCTTGGGCGCACATCCTCGAGTTCTCCGCAGCAAGTCATCCGTCCACTTTTGCCTCCTGTTTCTAACTCTCGTGTTAACACACGGCCCGCTGTCAGTCGCCCTGCCGACCCGGAAGACGGTGACGAAGCACCGCCATCCTACGAGCAAGCGGCCAAGCTTGCACCGTACCACCCACCCCCTGGAGCCCCCGGATCGGAGTCTGCCGCGCCCGGCAGCAGCAGTGCCGCAGGAAATAGCAGCGGCGGAGGTGGCGGGTCACGAACGACGCCGTCCCCGCGCCCTCTTGTGGGCTATGCCACCAACTCGGGCTCAAGCTCGGGACGCCAGAACTACACGCCGGGCAGCTACAATGCCTACCAGCGGCAACAAGCTGCAGATCGAGGCGACCGCGACTGCACGATAATGTAATTTCGACATGATAAACAGCGGCGAGCGTCATTCTTTCTCCTGTATATACATACCCTTGTTTCCTCTTTATTTCGCATTTTGCGCATTTATCTCCTTTGTTTTTTCAGAGCCCATATTTCGCATACAGTGTCTTTCGAGACACATGATACCGTTATTTTTTTATTTTATGTTCTGCACACTGCATCAATTCAATTCCCACTGTTTGTTTTCTACAACATCTTTGCTTTTTTTTTTCTTATCGAAATCGTTAACCGACATGATATGCGTGTGTTTTTATTTCCGTTTACCGTTTTTTGCAATCATCTAAAGAAGAAACCATAAAGTACATGAAAAAAGAAGTGGGAGAAACGAATGGAAGAAGGGTAAAGTAACAGTATCTGGATCAAAATCAAAATCAAAATCAAAACGCCAAATCTCATCATAACCGAGAACGTCAAAAACCAAAACAAGAGCGAAATGCAAGCAGCAAAAAAAGGTATGTCGGAGTGTCTCATCAATGCCCACCAGAGGGTGGAAAAAAAACGTCACAAAAAGGGGGTGAAGAAGTGAAAGTGTTGAAGTCATGAGGTATCGACCCTCATCCATCTATGGGAGGCTCGCCTCTACTCAGCTGTCCGCCATCCACGGCGACGGAGCTGCCGCAAGTGCGCACGCGATGCCACCGCCGGCGAACCAGTGCCTGAAGCAGCCTCAATTTCAAACTTGTTGTCCGACTGGTTGACACGGCAGACGGTTTCCGGCAGCCATGACCTGTACAGCACTCCAGCGGCCCGAGGCGCAGCGCTGGAAGAACTTGCCGTCGTCGAGACAGGCCCAACGGCCCTCGGTCGAGCAAGAGGTGCCGGCAGTAGTGGCGCCAGATGCAGACGACGACGAAGACGAGGACGAAGACGAAGAGGAGCCCTCAGATTGGGCAGCGGCAGCGGCAGCGGCACTAGAAGCAGCACCAGCGACAGCGGCAGCAGAGGGCTTCACAACCTCGCCGGCAGCCGGCTGAAGCGAGCCCTTGGCAGTGGGAATGATGGCAGCCACCGACGTAGCAGCGGGTGCAGGACTAGCAGCGGCGGCTGAGGGAGCCACAGTGACAAAGACGCCACCAGCGGCAGCAGCAGAGTTTCTGTTATGTCAGTGGATGGTCAAGATTATCTGCGATTGCGGGCTTGACTTACTGTGGCTGGGGGACTTGAACTTGCGCAATGGAGGGAGTGCCATTGTCCGGGACGCTGGCCGCGCTGTTGCCAGCAGAAGCCTGGCATCCAGAACCACGAGGAGCAACAGCACCCTGGGCCGACTTCACATCCAAGTCCGGACCAGGCTGCGGGAACTGCACATCACGACTGTCGACCGTGCTGCAGCCGTTGCCGACATTGGCCACAAACAACTTAGGGCGCGAGCTCAGGGGAGCGTGGGCCGTTCTCTTTTCGGAAGAAGCCGACATATCCTTGCTGTCCCGCTTCGACGACGCCCCCGAAATGGTCACCGCCGCACAGTTCATATACATCTCCCGGTTGCCCAGATTGTTGAACCACGTCCACGCCAGCAGCGCGTCTCCTTGTGGCGCATCATACGGGATCGAAAAGTCCAAGGTGGTCGTCCCCGCGCTCGCCGGGCACCCACCCTCAATCGACTGCACAACCGTAAACGTCTGGCCGCGGTCGTACGACAGGCTGACCTGGCAGGATCCGCCACCATGGGGCGCGCCGCCGTCAATCGTCAGGTTGGCAGACTGGCCGGCAGCGAAGCTGGCCGTGGGCGGCCCTGGGGCGTGCCGAGGTCGGCAACCTGGTAGTGCTTGCAAGGGTAGTTGGAACCGTCGGCGAGAAGAGGGGCGGTCATGGTGTAGTCGATGGCGCCTGGGCTGGAGTAGGGGTTGTACTTGGAGCGGAACGGTGGCGGCCAGCTCATTTCCATGTGGGCTGCGGCGATGGAGGCCGAGGCCAGGACGGCGGTGAACGAGGACTTCATTGTTGTTGGCGGTGGAAGGAGTGTGTTTGGTTGTCAGTTCCTAAATGTGTCTTGAAAGAATGTAGATGTTCGCTGAGCCCGGCTCTGCGTTGTGAACAGTTGTCTTGAAGAGAACGTCTATGGAGAGTCTTTCTTCTTGTGAAGGAATGGAAGAAGAAAACAAATTCTCTTGGAAAAGGAGAGACGAAGAAGATATAAAGGAGTGTGTGGTGGTAGCTGAAGAGCTAAAAGTGTGGCCTTGGGTCTACCAGGAACGATGCAAAATACTCTTTCTAGAAGAGAGAGAGAAGAAGGAGAAGGGAAAAGGAGAAGAAGAAGAGAAGGAAAGACTGAAAGGAGAAGATAGGCGAAAGCCAAGAGGGGACACCACGAGAGCAAGACCTTTTGTATTTCAGGGCAGAGATATGAAAACTGGACAAACACCTTCCGAGGCCGTCTATAAGTAGGTGAAGTCGAGCGTGCACGTTATTACATCGGCATATATGCAGTTCTCTCGACACCCTCCCCTTCCCCCTTTCCTGTGTGCCTCTCTTTCTCTACCCCGGACCCGGGCCTTCTTCCTTGGCCGCTATGAGCTCTTTTTTTAATATGTTCTGCACACCTGCCGCGCCTCGACACGCCGACGGGGGAATGGGAGGCCAGGGGGTTGAAAGCGGCGGGTAGAGCGTGTGTGGCCTTCTGCTTCTTTTTCTTTCCTCTCATCATCGTATCTCGATCGTATTTAGCGCTCGTACCTGAAGAACCTACTTTATCCGGTCACAAGATACGCGATTAGTGGCGAACATGCAGGTGTTCGGGAAGAAGAAAAGGAGACCTTGTGAGGTGAATTGTGCAAATGAGGGAAAAACGAGGCAAATAATACGACATCCCAATTAGTTTGTCAATGGGGAAAAGAGGGAGAGTGGGAAAGAGGGAAAGATGGGACGGGAAGAAAAAAGATCTGCAAGGTACCGGAAGATAGAGGCGATAAACGTTAATCAATATTAAAGGTACAGAGAGAAAAGAAACACTTCTGCCTACCCGATTGATTTGTCCACGTCCCGAGGGGCCGTGTGTTTTCGCTTTTCCTAAGCCTCTCCATATCCAGATTCATGCTTTGAGATGTTTTTGCCTCTTACACGACGACTTACACGACGACTTACACGACGACTTACACGGAAACCAAACAATGCGGCGCTACCAGTAGCAATCAAAAGACATAATCGCAGCCAAAATATACGACACAAAAACCATAAGAGTCCATGATTCTAGAAAAGGGATGCGATAAAAAAAAACAATAAAAAAAACTAAGAGTGACTTGTAAAACTATGTGCACAAGACTGCGGGAAGAGAAACAAAGAAGAGACGAAATGGGCATAACGACAGGACATCTCACAATGTTCTTCCACCTTTCGCCATATTTTGTGTTAAGCTTTCTCCAGGTTTTGCTATGGCCCTGCTCGGGACACTCACCTTTTTACCCGGAGGTGTGTGCGCGGGATGGCTTCTTAAAGGTCAGGAACAGAAACAGAATGGAAAGTCATTGGCGGCTCGCCGGCTTTTTCTTTTTGTTTTGACGGCTGATTGGAAGAGAGCAGCCGTTCGAGGTCACTGGCAGACCGGCAAAAAGGACGAGGCTATGACCCTTTCCAGTTCTGTATGTCCACAGATTGGTCGTACCTGACTAGAACGTCTAATCATTCTCTTCTTTTGTCACCTTCCCATCTATATCCGGAGAAAAGGTACGTTCGGGCCAGCAGGAGACGGCATCCAGATGAACCAAGAGCAGGAACATAAAAGATGATGACTTGAGTAAAACATACGAACAAAAGAACACGAAGAGGCACGCGTCATCTTAAGTCTCATCAAATAAGGCAATACGCTCCAGAATAGATAGCCAAGGCCATAGAAGGAAACATGAAAGTGCATGGAAACTTCAAAGCCTTCACGATCTAAGCACGAACTCAGATCTTAGCACTCACGTAACGAAAAGCCGAAGCAGGCTTCGTCTTCTTGAGCCAAGCCTGGCGTTCTAGACCAAGAGTACACGTTCGCTTTGCCGCGCGGGCTTTTCTTGTCTCTGTGTTTAAGTGCTTGCATACGGAGATCCATCTACTCGAGGGAAAATAAAGGGGGAAGGAAGGGAGAAACAGACGGCCAAATCAAAAACCCTGAATCTGCATCTCGACCAAGCATACATCGAGCATGTCTAGAATAAACAAACTCACCACCACAAAAGGGGTCTTCTCGATGTCTGTGTGGCGGCTGCTGTGCCCGTTTTTAGACGATCGTGGCGATTTTTTGAAACCAACAGTCATCAACTATTGTGGTGAGAGAAAGGCAAAGAGGCACGGCCGGCGGGTAATCTATATGCTGCACCTAGATACTGAACCCCGGGGAGACGGCGCCTCACCGACGGTCCAGTCCGTTGAGGGTGTGCCAGTCTCCTTTTTGTACAATAATCACCTGCATGTGTTGATTTCGCTCTCAACTCCCGAACAACATGAAACAAACACTTTTTTTCTCCTTCTCCGTCGTCTTAACCCATCCTGAAACAATCGTCAACTGTCAGCCTCGCCTGTGGTACAACGTATGAAGTACAATGATGTTTGTGCACATATTTATTGGCGACGAACAGAAAGAGACAAAACAGGCCACGATTATCAAAAAGATATGTAGACATCGACAAAAAAAACGTACAGCAGCGGGTATTCGCTGGTCGTCACCGACCCAACTACTAATCCGCCGATTACTGGTTTAACTAGGGGAGAGCGGACGGGATCCCGTGTTCTCCAGTATCTGTGGCCGTACGTGGAAGACGACGTCGTGATGTAGAGTTATAAAGGGTGGTGAGTGGCGACGATGAGATGCCATTGAGGTGTGTTGATAGCTTAAGGTTTATGTATTGTAGTCAAATTATAGTTGAACGGTTTATCTTCTTCTTCTTTATTCTAAATTATTTCACTTTTTGTTTAAGAAAAAAAAAAGTCTGTGTTTTTAATAAAATAATTAAAGATCGAAATCATTCACAAAAATAAAGACATACTTCAAAAACCATATCAAACTATATGTTTTCTTTTCTAAAAATAAAAATAATAACAGCAAAATTCCATCGCACTTAGAAATAACCGTATAGTTGAACTTCCTTCACATTACTTCAAAGTTTGATATTTTGCAATTGCCAGTCTTGATTTCGGCCATAGCGACGATGCATAAGATACCAATGAGATGGATGAGATGAGATGGCCGATCTCTTCCTACATCTCACACGCGACACATTCTCAGCTCCAGCTTTTCACGCAGCTCCCACCACCACCACAATAGCTCCCGGCACACGCGAGGCTTAGGGGCCCCTGGACGGTTGCCCTTTCCGTGCTAGTTCCCGTACCTACCGGCCTCTGGTCCGCCTGGCCGCCAGTCGCCCTTTGCCTATTCTGGCTTGTCAGCAAACATCAGCACCAAAACGGCAGCTTCGTTTCTTGGGGAGCCTGGGGCCTAGGAAAAGCTGGGAAGAAGTGACGCGTCAAATTTGTGAGGGCTCTTGTTGAGGCGAGTTGGTCAAGAAAGCAGTGACAAAGTTGAGTTATCATGACAATTCATGGAATAGCGCGTCCAGAATTGACGAAAACGCGTTCCGATGGCACACGCATCTTCTATTCACACAGATCGCCCGGCTCGTCTCGTCGCAGCTTGCAGAGAAAAAAGAACGGAAGAATGCACAGAGAACAATTTTTGGAACAAGCTCAAACACGCGGACCGGGCGTTTGGCGTTTTCTTAGGAGAAACTTTTTTTGCGACGCACGCGTCATGTCGCGTTGCTTGCGACTTGCGGCTCACCAAACACGCCCTGTGTGCTGCAAGCTCTATCAGGAGAAATTCCAGGGGGCTCCGTTCGGGGTCTTGGGGCGTCGTTTGTGAGATTCCAGGCAAGCTTCGGGACCTTTTCCATAACCGTTGGGTGATTTCGGCATGGGTTTGAGCTTTTGAGGTGGGTACGGCAACGCCCTGTAATTTCCTCGATTTGCTGGGGACTGCCAGACAGCAAAGACGCCAACGCTCGTAGGCAACAGCAAAATAAGAGCTCAATGCTGTTATTTATCTGGCTTCTCTTTGCTCAGTACAAGGCCATCTCGGCAAGGCTGGGTCGAAAAGAAGTGAATGATGCTCTTAGACATAGGGCGAACGACGACGAGAAACAAAAAGCGGGCGGAGGACGGAAGGCGGAATGCGGAAATGGACAATCCGGGCTGGCCTTGCCAGGTCACTGCCACTTCAGAACGGGGCTCTTCAGGCCAAGTCGATATGAACAGACAATGTGTTCCAACGAAGGCTTGTCGCCTTAGCTAATGTGAGGCGAGTGAAGTGCAAAATGTTTACTCATGTGCAACCCACACGCTTGCTCTTGCCAGATATCGAAGGCCGCTCTTTCTCTCTCAATCCTGTGTATTTACTTCTGGCATTGTTCCTGCCAGATTGACGGCAGACTCAGGGTCGCTCCTTTCCGTTTTGGTTCGCACTCTTGTTTGTGGCTCGTGGAAGTCGTGACTACCCTCTACTGTAGGGGATAGCTGACAGCTCGCCCTGTAAATCGTCCACCAAGAGTCCCTCGATAAAGATCGAACAGCTCGAAAAAGCGCCCCATTGTTTCAATCGCCCTCCAACCACTGCCCGTCGTTACCCACACACACATCCGCTCTTGCCACGCCAGGAGGACCCTTCGAACCTTCCCCGAATTCTCCTTCTCCGCTTTTGATCGGACCTTTCTTCCTAAAATACAACCACAAAGAAGGGAGGCACGAAGGACATCGCCCGGGGAAGGAACGGCTGTACTCCGTACGGATGCCGGAGGAGACAATGTGTATTGAGTAGAGACAACGAAAGCTTAAAATCTTGCCTCAGTGTATGGTGCATAGTTGGTTGGGCTCTACACTCTTTACACCTTCTTTGCTCTTTTTTTTTTTTTTTTTTTTTTTTTTTTTTTTGGCGAGGTCGCGAGGTCCACGACTTTCAGTGACGAAGAAAGCTCAACCAACCAACCTTTCGACACGCCCCGCTTTTTTGTCATGCTGTGTACATACCGACTCGCCGTGTCCTAGCTTTTGTTTGTTTCCTTCCAACTGACGGGTCACTGCCAGCGGCAGGAACGACCCAAAAACAGCCAACGTAGCTGCAGGGGAAGAGCAAGAGGAAAACAAATAATGGGCACTTACAATGGACGCAATCGGACGAGCAATCGCAATGTAATGTCTAGACGGGGCCGGGAAAGAGCCAGGCGGGGAAACAGCGACCCGTAGCTTGCCCCAATCCCAAAAGACAACGGCCAGCCGCGCCTTCTGCGTTTGAGTCCACACTGCGTACACATACAGTGATTATAGTTTGTCAGGAAGGTGCTGTCAACACAGCTCTTGCCATCCTCGCTATTGCACCTTACACGTCATACCTGCCATTTTCTAGTAATAATGCACTTTCCTATCTAACCTCAGGCGTCGGTCGCACCTGTAGTGCATGGTCTCCTGTAAACAGCTATTCGCGACTACAGAGTACGCCCACGGCGATGCTCCTGGTCTCTCTCTGCCCCGTTGCTCTGCTGTTTGCAGTCCCCACTTTTCACTAGGTGAGACACGAGACACTCTTTCCCGTTCGGCTCCCAAATTTTTGACCTTCTCTCCCCTTCCCTTTTTCTGCTCTTTCCTTCTCTGGACCCACCTTGCCTTTTCCCCCCAGTCGACTGCCTCTTCCCTTCCGTCTCTCGACCCTGTGAGTCGTCGCCCAGTCGCTCTCGCCCTCACTATTCTGTACATACTGCTGCTTTGTTTGCTGGCTCGCTCCTTCCCCCTGTGCGCTGTCCGCTGTCCACTCCAAACGGCTAGATTTAGGTTCCCTCCACCTTTTTCTTTCCCTCGCCGTTAACAAAATAAAAATAAAAAATAACGAAAACACAAAACTCCACCTTTCCAGGACCTCATTTCTCACCACCTCCCCTTTTTCCTCCTCTTCCTCCTTTTCCCTTCCATCGCTGCGTTGTGTTTTGTTTCTTCTTCTTTCCCTCCTTTGGCTTCTTTTTACGCCTTCGTCTCCCTTTCCTCCTGCTCTTCTGATTCGCCCCAGTTGCAGCACCGGCACCAGCACGACAGAAAGCCCGAACCTCCCGTTCTTGCTTGTCTCCTCCTGACCTCGACCTATCTCCCCCTTCTCCTCCTTCGCCCATCGCCAATCCGCATTCGCGGCGTCGACTCCATCCATTCCTCGTCCACCCCTCCATCGTCGTCGCTCTCCTATCTCGGCGCATCTTCTCTTCCCCCTCTAGTGTCTACCGACGACACTTTTCGACCTCGACTCCTGGATCTGGCCTTTTTTTGAGCTCTCTCGAAGCCTGCCCCCAGCCACGTCGAACTCCATCAATCCTCCCCCGTCGACATCTCGCGCCCGCTTTCGTCTGCATCGGACACTCTGCGCTCTCACCAGCGTACCGTGCGACCTTCCATTCATTTAATTCCGTCGGTCTCAGCGCCAGACTCTTTTTTCGCGCACCACCGCCTCGAGAAGAAGCTCCTCCCGTCAGCCTTTTTCTAAACACGTGCCCCGGGTTTTTGAACATGGACGTATCCATCGAGACGCTCTCTTCGCCTGAATATTAAGCTGATTTGCACTTGACTTGACTTGACGGAACCTGTCATCGTTGCGATTGACACCTTTCCCTTCACGTCTCTCCTTTTTTTTTATAACTTTCATTCTCTTGAAGATACTTCCGTGTCTTCTTCCCTTTTTGAGCTCACTTTCCGGCACTGATTGATCTCCTGATAACGGGATTGACTCTGTCTGGACCTCTTCTTCTTGACAGCTTTGACCGAATTGCTCTTGCAACCAGTTAAGCTTTGTGTCTGCTCAGAAGATACACACCAAGTCGACACGACCTCAGTTCTTGACTCGTCATCAGTCGAGACAGAGCTTTCTGCGACAAACGTGCCTCCCAATTGAGGTATGTCCTATTTGTTTTTTTGGGCTATGTACAGCCCATCACGGCTTACGACAGTCCGAGTGTCTTTTCGAATACTAACGAGATCTTTTTGTCAGATTCGATCGATTGCGAGAGCCCCCTGTTCTAGGTCCCACTGAAACGATCCGGAGATACTAACAGACAACACGTTCGACCAACATGCCTCCCCAGCGCAAAGACGGCCCCGGTGGCGGCCAAAGTGGTGGATCTGTTAGAGCACCAAATGGTCAGTACCCTTTTGCTCTCTCTCCAACCCCTTCCAGGCTGGACGATGTGTGTATTTTCTTTCCAATGACTGACAACGTTATCTACTTGTAGGTTCACGACCAGGATTTCGGACGGACACAGCCATCTCCAACAACCGCGCAGGAGGCGAACGCAACCTGACCCGCTGGATTGCCGATGGCCCCAGTGCCGCTGACGGCTCCCTCGAGAGCTCCTCGAACTCCGGTGGAAAATGGGACCAGTTTGCCGCAAACGAGCGCCTTTTTGGCCTGAAGACGGATTACAACGAAAACTACTACACAACTGCGATTGACCGCAGTCATCCCCAGTACTCTGAGCGTCTTGCTGTGGCGGAACGTGCTGCTCGCGAGATTGAGGGCTCGACGGCAATGACCGCTCACGTCGCTGAAGAGCGTGTCATGGACTCCGTCGGTGGTGAGGGTCAAGGCGATGGCGACGAGGAAGACAAATACAGTGGTGTGCGCAGACAACAAGATTTCCCCCCTCTTGCGTCGTCTTCGCGGGGTGAGGCCAAATACACGCCTCCCGCAAGACGTGCCCCTACAGGTCACTCCACCGTTGTCGGTTGCACCCGTTGACCCGGCTATAATCTCGTCACAGATTAAGGGCGGCCCTCCGCGGAAGCAGCAGCAGCAGCAGCAGCAACCGCCGGCCATTCCTAAGGTCGAAGAACCTAAGACTCCGGCAGCTGCACCACGGCCGGCACCGCCCGCCGTCGCTCTGCCGCAGCAGTCAAAGACCCCTGAGCCGAAGGCAGCTGAGAAGCCAGCGGCTGACGCAAAGCAGCAGCCTGCTTCCAAGGCCGCAGACTCCACAGCCGACCAGACCAAGTCTGCAACGGCATCAAAACCCAGCAGCAAGCCATCGACGCCTGCGATTGGATCGGGAACTTCCTCGCTGCGTGCTTCAGCGACGCCGAACCGCACATCGCTGTCTCCCAGTGCCAAAGCTTCTGCGTTTGCTCCCTCTACCTCGGCCGCTAACAGCCCTGCGCCGCCCAACGTTGCCGACAACGTCGAGAGCGCTCTCCTGAAGGATTTCAAGGACTTTGCATCGCAGCAGCGCCAGCACGCAGAGAAGGCTCGCCACAATAAGATCAAGGCGGACGCACAGGTCAAGCTCCAGGAGCTGAAACGGTTTGCAGACAGCTTCAAGCTGTCCACCCCTGTCCCCAACGACCTCATTTCGATCATTGCCAAGGACCCGGAGAAGCAGCGCAAAATCCAGGAGAAGGCGCTGCAGAATGCCGAAGAAATTGCCAAATCCAAGACTGATACCGCCACTGGCCAGCGTGGCTCGGCCTCGTCTGCTAGCTCGTCCAAGCCGGCGGCTGCCTCTTCGAGCGCTACCACACCCGCTGCCAGTGCCTCTGCCTCCAATGCTGGCTCAAACGCTGCTGCCACCGCCTCTTCCACACCCAGCCTCGTGCCATCATCTGCCTCTACTTCAACGGTTGGCGGCGCTGCTGGTCAGGATAATGCTCGGCCCCCGGTGAACAACAACAACGGTCGTCCCCAGGGTCCTCACCATGCTGCTCACAATGCGTCCCCCTCGGGTGTTCCGAACCGTCACCCCAACTCACGTGGTGGATACATGCAGCAGAACTTCCGCCAGCAGGCGCAGCCTTACCGTGGCGACCGCTCCGGTCCCCAGCACATGTCGCAAGGCCACAGCACTGGTCACCTGGCCGAGCGGATCCGGAACTCTGACCAGAACCAGAACCGCTACAATAAGAACCTGAACAACCACGGCCCTTCGCACTTTGGCCCTTCTAACGATGCTCGCGTGCCTCCCACCGGCCCTGCGAACACCACCGACAACAACTACCGCCGCCTCAGTGCGCTGCCTGCCGGCGCGCACACGCCTCAGAAGCTGAACCCCACTACGCACGAGTTCCGCCCGAGTCCGTTTGCTGCATCGTTCAACCCGACCCACCCTAGTGCGGGATCGAGCCCGCGTTCGACGATTAACCACGTTTCGACAGACCACTCGCACCCCATTTCTTCGGCGGCAACTTCAGTGCCGACCATCCCGTCTCCCCGGGTGCCCAGCACCGTCCTTATTCGCCGCAAGGCACAGAATGTGTCTGCAGACAAGTGCGACATCTTGACTATGATGAAGACTATCAAGCCGCCTGCGGGACCTCAGGCACGGAAACTGGGATGACAACGACGGACTGCGGCCCTCGTACGACACGCCCCTCCTCTGGCGCCAGATCCAGGACGACGAGAAGCAGGACTCGACGATGCACCTCAAGTACACTGAGTACCTTGAGCGTGTTGCCTTCAGCGCTGCTTCTATGGCGACGCCTGTCCAGGGACACGTCATGCCGCACAACATGAACCAGATGCCGCACCAGCACCAGCTCCCGGCGCACATGCAGCATGGCCACATGGGCCCGCGGCCCAATCAGCACATGCCACCATTGCCGATGCACGGTGGTGGTGGTGGGCCCCACGGACATATTCCCCAGGTGTCGTTTAACGGCAGTGATGATCACCGCATGATGCCCTCGAACTCAGCACAGTCATATGCGTCGCCGCGTATGTCCCACGTTCCCATGTACCCGCAGCATGCTGGCACTACGCCCCAGATGGGCTACAACCAGCCGGCCATGCCGTTCATGCAGAACAACCCACAGATGAACCAGTTCCGGAACTACCCGAACAACCCTCAAGGCTTCATGCCGCCACAAAATGGCCCGATGATGCCGATGATGCCTCCGCAACACTTTGTTCCTGTTCCCGGCATGATGGGAGGTTCTCAGCAGGTGGGTATGTACCCCGGTGGCCCGCAGTTTATGGGACCCCCTGGCGCAGGTGGTGTCGCCGGCGCACCTCCGCCACATCAGATGGGTGGTTCCAACGGATATCCCAGCCCGGGTCGGCCCGTCGCGCCGATGATGGGTCAACAAGGATCCCAACAGGGACAACCAATGTACGGACAGAGCCCCAGCATACAGTTCCAGCAACCTGCCTTTAACCCCCAACACCAGGGACAAGGTGGTAAGCTTTTTTGATTTATTTGATTTACACTTTTTCAAGCCTTATGGTTTTTTTATTGGACCAAAGACAAGATTGTTAAGTTCATTTACTAACGTATCAGGAAAAACAGCCATTCGAGGCGGTTATAATAACCCCGGCGCACAGCATTACGGTACCAGCCCGCAACAAGGCATGCACCAGTACGGGCCACCACACCGCAACGGCAGCGGCAACTATTCCGGCAAAGGTTACCAGGGCCACAACAACCACAATAACCCTCACCACCACAATGGCCCACCTCAACATCAAGGCAGCCATGCCAACAGCCCGCAAGTTGCGCATCAAAATCGCCAGACCGGTGGTGATGGCGCCGAAGAAGCCAAATGAGATGCGTCGCATCCAATTTAATTGAGGCTCATTTCTTTTTATTACTATTTCGCTCCCTACATCCGGCGAAGCTTTTTTGGCTCTTTTGATGTTGATGCAAGCAGGCTGGCTTTTGCCAGGTGTTGGTGTATCTCCCTGAGACCCTTTTATTTATTTTCTAGTCTCAGCACGCAACAGGTCGGCGGTAGGACGCCGTGCGAGCGGTTCCTTGTTGCGGAGGACAGATAGTTGGCAGACAATCACGGTAAATTTCCTGCGCCGTGGACATTTGGTCACCAACTACCCGGGCTTCCTGATCAACTTGTTTGGTCAGAGCTCAAGGCTTTGTCCAAACGCCCGCCAAGACACGATGCCAAAAAGACAACATTCTTTTATGCATTGTTATTGACAGAACGGTTCTTGGCCGGCGTCACTGAAAAAAACCATCGAAACCTCGCTTTATTTGTTCAACCGCCTGAACATTTTTGGCAATTGCGAACGGCAAACTTGTACGATTCGCAGGCATGTCAGTCAACGAAACTGGCACTGCCCCCAGCATATCTTTTGAAACCACAGCCATGCGGCACACCTTTTTTTATCCAGTTGGAAGGCGAGGCATTTTGTTCTAGGTTTAAAGCCCAAGGATGAAAGCAAAAACAAGAAAACGAAAAGAGGGAAGCATGTCTCTGATACCTGTTGTCCCTCCCAAAAAAATCGGGAAAAAATTTCAAAGCACAAAAATAGGCAGCGATATGAATACGGATCGGGGGTGATCCCGAGAAGTGGGCAGGCCCTTCAGCTATAGGCTGGGCTCTACTGCGGGCTCGGAAGACGTGAGTTCGGTGCGAGAATGATGGGAGGCTTGTGGGAGGGATTCTCGGCACCGAGCATCTCGTGTGTTTACCGACGGCGTGGGTTGTAGGGTAGTCCAATATTGGTAGTCATGTGTCGAGCACGCCTTTACTGGCGTGGCTCAAGCATTTGTTGTTACAGCATGTTAAGAGGAACCAGAGAGAGGGTGAGAGGATGAAAAAAAAGGACAAGATAGAGCCGATTCAAAAACTATTGAAAAAAAAGTTAAATATAGGGAGGGCAGAAGCATCTACTATTTTGTTGTTTGTCTTCTGTTGACAACTAATTTAACTACACATATTTATTAAAACAACTAGCAGCGTAATCCCATTGCTCCAATAATTAAACCAAGAGACCAATCTTTTCTCCAGTCCAGCCTCCATTGTCTCTTACTGTATTCGTGCAGCCTTCCAATCCACCCCGACCTCCGCTTACACTGCACAAGGCGTAAACGTGCTCGTCACCGTGTAGGTGGGCGTCGCCGCCATAGTCACAACACCCGTGATGCCCCAGCAGCTGCAGGCCGAAGCGTACGCAGCGGGGGACGAGCACTCTGTCGCGTAAGTGGGTAGAACGCTCGGCGAGACAGTGACGGCGGCCGTGGGCACAGCTGAGCCCTCTGAAGCCGACGGCGACGCCACCGTCGCCAGTGTTGTGCTGCTCGCCATTAGCCAGACGGTAGACACTCTGTGCGGTTAGTGCTTGAACGTCACAAAGAAGGGGCACTCGGGACCTACACAGGCGACGGCGTCACGGTCGTGAGCAAAAAGCTGGTGCAGTCGGCTTCCCGCAGAGTCGAGGCGGCCAGACCGGCGCGAGTGCCCGTAATGGCGCGGTTGCAGTTGTTGCCGTTGCAGCTGCGCTTGTCAAAGATGCTGTCACCGCTGTTGACATTGGAGCTGATGCCGGCGGCGAGGGCCGCAGAGGCGAAGGGGAGGAGGGCGGCGGCCCTCATGATGACAATGGATGAAAATGGGATATATTGAAATGCCGTTGGTGTACGGAGTATCTACAACTGAAATACTACCAGCAAAGGGAGACATATCTCGAGACGGAGATTTTGCACGGAGTAGATATATATGCTTATTTCCCATACGTACGGAACAAGCGGCAGTCCACGGTGGGACACCGGCGGAAAGAGGTCCAGGCCTGGAGTCCAACTACGCCTGGGCCCTTCAAGCGCAAGCGACCAACGGACCAATATCTATCTGAGAATGGAGACTCTGGACCTGTCAAAGATAGTTGCAGTGGCATACGCTATTGAATAAAGCTGCATAATTCCTGTGAGCAAATAGGCTTAGGTACGGTCTTCTGGACTGGAGACGAAAGACAGTCTCTGTCCGCCTTCAGGCCACATGAAGTGGCTGAGTGGGCATGAGAGTACCCAGGCAGGGGTGTGGGTTGACGATGGGCCAGCATCCCATGTCTCTTCATATGCGTCTACAGACAATAGTTTACTTCTGGATGGACGGGACGCCCGGTCGGGAATACCACCTTGAATTAGGTTGCAACTATATTATGTCGGAGCGGCGTGTTCTTCAGTACTAGAGAGGGATGCTTTCCTCTCATAGCTTTGGTGATGGAGGCTCAGAGCTTCGGCTGCCTTACACAGAGCACAAAATTACACCTGGCCCATGGGAGACCTGACCGACAAAGCTTGTTCAACATAGGTTTTGCAGTTAAATGATAGTTCATGTCTTGGAGGCTACAAGTACATCGTGGGGCCGTTCTCGGCGGCAAGCCACACCCGTGGTGGTCTTCTCTTGGCCTTTTCTTTTGGGATAAAATAGTACATAAGAGGGATAGGGTTATGCCATGTCGGAGGGGCGGCATGTGGTTTAGTGGTTCGTATATTCTGAGGGTCATTATCGTCAGCTTCAGATCTAGAAACTGGAGGTCTCAATGCCTTGTTACTGGCCTGTATTTAAGATGGTATTCTGATTCTTATTGTTTTAGGGGGCCATATCGAGAGTTGCCTCTTACTGACACGCTCCAGGCTTGTATCAAAGACTCGAATATTGGAAATTGCAGGGGGAATATTCTTTCAGAAGGAAAAATCACTTTTTTTCCAGCTACGCGGAACCTCGACTTACATCAAATCCTCCCATCGGTGTGCCAAGACTTTTGATAGGAAGCTCCAGACTACGCTTGGTCACCGAGCACTAGCTGCAAGCCAGGCACGTGGGTGATTATGAATACGATCGCTCTTACCCTGTTTAAGCCGTGGTTTTTTTTTTTTTTTTTTTTTTTTGACTTCCTGCCTTTCTTTATTTTAGTTCTCACGGCCTCTTTCCTTATTTTTACTTAGCACGTAGCTTCACAGTCCATAGAAGGGGAAAGAACGAATGGGCGCGAGAGGGACCCATTGCAAACGTGGTGCAGACCCAATCCACGTGGGGATCGTCAATGTCACGCTTTCTATGTTGGTAGACGAAAAGAGTCAAGCTTCACTTTGAATTCGTTCCCAGCATTTCAGAATCAAACTTCCTTTGTCCATCAATCTCATCTGTTTTCCTTGAATATGGCCAAGCATATTTCCCTCAGAGGCACAGATTTGTTGAAATCGCAGCCATGACGATTTTGATACATGCGAAATGCATCATGGTAATGCGACGACCAATGGACGAGACACCCAATTTCAATAAAACCTACGGTAATGGAATCAAGTTGACAGAACCAACAGACAGATTGAGAAACCAACATGAGCTCCCTCTCTCCCTCTTGTCCGATGTGGATGTTGGTTGTGTTGAGGCTGCCTACCCCTCACCTTATTGGCGAAACGACGTCATGTCGCGATCGGATGCAACGAATGGGAATTTAATATATTCTTCCCCTTCACCCCCCTGGTTTTAGGTGCACAAGAAAACTCACCAAAACCGGCCCTAGTGAGGTCATAAAAATCGGTGCTCCCCAGACCTTTTCCCGTGTCGATCTGTTGTCAAGTTGTTTGGAAAAACCCTGTTAGTGCGACGTCCGACGTCCGATTTTGTCGTTCCCTCAATCTATTTTATTGACTTGCTTCGTTGAATGGTGCAGGTTGCCAGGCTCCCAGGCTCCCTCTCAATCGTTTTGCCTCTTTACGTCGTTGCCAATACCAAAGTATACTTACCCCAGACCCCTGTTTGCCCAGACTTTGCCAAACTGGCTCTGGGTAGGTACTCCACTGATCATGGTTTCGCCCTCTAGTTTATTAAGGTTTTACAAGATGCTCGATTGTACCTCGAGTGGTCTACTTGGACTTTGTGGGCTGTCTATATTTGTTACTTTGTACTCGGCACCCCGTTGAGGTTCCCGCTTTCATTTGCCCCAAGATCCGCAATGCCATTTTTGGCAAATGTGGTTGTTGCAGCAAAAAAGCATCGTCATCACCATCATTCTTAAAACAGGTGACCATGTGGCCCAGCCTTGCTCACTACGTCAGACTAATCAATCCCATCCGCAACTTGTTAGCAAATCAGTAGCTTTGATGCGTTGCTTTTGTATGCTTCCCTCCATTCCGTAGAAAAAGAGATATAAGGGACCGACATGGACTTTCATTTTCCGATTTTCCATCCAGATAATCAGCATCTTAAATCACATCTTTCATCTTCCATCATCTTCAACACCAAACTTTTTATACTACCACACAACAATCACAATTTTCAAAATGTAAGTCTTCAAGTCGAGACAGTTTCATACTGCACCAGTTCAGTTACCCTGCTAACACTCAAAAGGGGCCTCTTCCACCACAAGAACCACGAGGACACCTCCCACGCCGACTCGGTCCAGACCACCGGCGAGCCGACCTTCAACACCCAGGATCCTTCTGTCCGCACCACCAACAACCCCATGCACCCAGACATGTTGCACAACGACAACGTCAACAATGCCGCCGGCAACAAGCACCACCATCTTTCTGGAACAGGAAACCACAACGACAAGAATAACATGAACAATGGCCAGAACTTTTATGAGGACAACTACGACAATGTTCCCCGCACGTCTGGTGCCATGATGGAGGACAACACCATGATGGGCGCCAACAACAACACTATGGGCCACAACCACGGTCTTGGCCACAACAACAACGGTGTCCACGATGGTGTCGGCCACAACGGCAACCACAACAACCACCACGGCATGGCCGGTGCTGGTCTCGGTGCGGCGGCTGGCGGCGCTGCTGGTGTCGCTGCTGGCAAGCACATGCACAACCACAACGGCCACGGTATGCATCACAACCGCGGCGGTCCCATTCCGGGCGTCATGAACAATGGCACGACTGGCAATGCCATGGCTGGCGGTGCCGGTATGACTGGTGCTGGTGCCGGCATGGGCGGTGTTGGTGGCACGGCCGCCACGGACCCGACTACCATGGTTGCCGAGGACCATAACAACTTCCCCGGCACGAACCCGCACCCGGCCCACTCGGCTCTGGGTGCCAACGGTGACGGAACGGTGTTCCCTGGTCGTGTCTAGACACTCTTTGAACGAACCTTGAATGATAATGAACGACTGTACGATATGATGTACTGAAACGACGAGACGGACGAGACTGTATACTAGAGCGAATGAGATAGTTTCAAACGACTTTTGAATTTCCAAAAGACGATAAATTGCAAAAATATAGTAAAAAGTGACAAATAAACGTGCGAGCATCTTGTGGCATCGCCAGATGCCTTCCGACCCTATGAAAAACGCCTCGCTAAATGCCCCCAAAAATTGTATCCCAACCCATGGCATGCTCTTTTCTGGGTTTGGTAACCACCGGCGCAATTAAACCACAATGACAATAAACCCCAAAAAACGAATATGAGACAAAGGAAAGATAAGGGTGCACTCCATACCCT
This sequence comes from Sporothrix variecibatus, assembly GCA_016097105.2. Taxonomy (NCBI): domain Eukaryota; kingdom Fungi; phylum Ascomycota; class Sordariomycetes; order Ophiostomatales; family Ophiostomataceae; genus Sporothrix; species Sporothrix variecibatus. The sequence continues at coordinate 4,286,917 of JADMNI010000001.1, read as the reverse complement.
ACGGCGCGATCGGCGAGCTGATATCGATCTCGACATCGGCAGCGGCACGCGTCTGGCCGGCTACAGCATTAATAGGGCCGTAGTGGCCATGCATGTGCTCGGCCGCCTCTGAGACGACATCCAGCTTCGGTGCTTGTTGCTGGTGCGGCTGGAACGGTTGCGGCTGTTGTGGCTGGTATGCCTGTTGGTGATGCACCTGCTGGTAGATGTTGCTCCGGTCACGGCTGTGGCTCGGTGTCTGGCCCGGTGAGTGGGCGGGTGTATGCCCAGGAGAGTGGCCCGGCGTGCCTTTGTTGCTATCGTCGCTCCAATTGCGCGAGTGGCCCATCAGCGGCTGTTGTTGCTGCTGGTACTGCTGCTGCTGGTATTGCTGCTGTGGCTGTTGTATCTGCGCTCCAGCGGCAAATCCACTCATACCGCTCAAAGCGCTGATATTGCTGAAAGGCCGTGCTCTCTGGGGTATTTGATCCTGGTTTTGGTACTGCGATATATCGCCGACATCTTCTTCGGGTGACTGTAGGACACTGGGTAGTTCTGGAATAAACCCGCCGTCGATACCAAGCTCGGCCGGTTGCAAGGGCGAGCCGACAGGGACACTCTCTTGTCCTGAGCGCTCGCTTGCATCACTAATGACTCGTGCACGCTGGTACTGCTGTTGTTGGTGGTTCCAGATCAGCGCTGGTGGCATTTGACCCTGAGAGTCAATGCTTGTGCGCGGGTCGGTGCTAATCGAGTATCGGCCCGGCCGGTTCTGGATACGGGCGGGGATATCAAAGTAACCCGTCACCGCACCGCCACCCTCAATCCCGGCACTTGGTGATGAAAAGTCTAGGCTGGCCTTGGGGTAGCCTGGCTGGTCTGGCATCGGCGATGTCGTGCCTGTGAAGTTGCTCAATTGGGCTCCGTGAGGGTGGCTAAAGGATGAGTTGAGGCCGCCGTCGACTTGTGTCATGGCCGTTTCGTTCTCAAGCAGCTCGTCGATTTCCATCTGGTTCACCTCGGACGGTGTGGGCAGGTGGGCAGCCATTCTCTGTTTCGAGTTGCGTGTGCCGCTCTCACCGCTGCCACTAGCACCACCAGTGCCGACACCACCGCTCGGGTTGTTGGGACCGCCGCGCCCACTGCGTCTTCCTCCCGAACTGGTGCCGCTGCTGCGCTCAGCCTTCTTGACAACCTTGGTGGTCTTGCGAAGGTTACGAATAATAAAGAAGGCTGCCACCAGAACGGCAATCAGTAGGCCAACCAGCCCGCCAACCAGGCCGCCAATCTGGGCACTGGTGAGGCCAGACGACGGGGTTTCTGTAGTGGTTGAGTTGTTCACAACGGCCACTTCCGAGACCTTGGCTTGTGTGGTAGGGATGAATTTCGGGAGGAAGATGCTGGTATCGGTAGGGAGGCCGCTCGGGGCCGTCGGGCTTTCAACTGTAGTCGAGGTGACGGTGGTGACCTCTGCCTTTCCATTTGCGTCGGTGGCGGTTGTGTAAGTAGCTGTGAGAACAAAAGTCGTCGGAGTCGTCGCGTAGCAAGCATTGAGCGCGCAGCCCATGGTCGTCTGGCAGCAGCCATAGTTGTATGAGGCCGGGCAGAGGTAGTAGCCCGTGGGGCATTGTTGTGTATTAGAGACACCGGCCGGTGCCGTGCAGTCATTGACGCCGCAGATATAGCCTGGTGGTGGCAGAAGTTAGTGTTATGGTCAAAGTACCAGGCATATCAAGTTTGGCGTGTAAGTGAACATACCAGATGGGCAGCAGCCGCCCGCTGCTTCAATACCGCAGTTGATATACCCTGCAAGACCACACGCAGATGCTGTTGTTGCGAACGTCGTCTGTACGCATGAGCTCACTTCGCAGGCATAATTTGTCGGACAGCACCCGCCGCTCATGGATGCTGGGCAGAGTGAGTAATTCGTTGGGCAAGTAGATGTTGTGGCGGCTCGTCGTAAAATGTGCACATCGGTTGTGACATGGACCTTCTCGACCCGGCGCACAATTTCGGCGTCCCATCTTTTCTCGACGACGTCGGAGGCGGAGACTGTTGGCGCAAGACCTGTGGCAAGCAGTAGGCCAAGCCATGCCCTTGAATATCGCGGTGTTGACATGGTTGTATGTGAATATTTCGGGGTAGTTTGAGGATTGTTATTTAATTATTATTCGGAGCTTGATTGCTCAAGGGAGTTTACCCTCAGCGTCGGGCCTGGAGAAGCATAGGAGATTGCGATGTCGCTGGCGAAAACGATAAGAGTAGTCGTCGTTGCTGTCGCCAATATTCTCAAGGTTCAGTGTTGAAGAGTCGCAATGCCCAGAGATATAAGACGCACGGGGACTATGATCGAGGAGACGAAAATGAAACGAATGCGACAAATGCGAAAGACACGACGAAATACAAATCGAGGCCAAGAAACAGGAACAGTAGCAGGAAGAAATGAAAAGGAGTTAAGATGACGAGATGACAGGATAACAAAAGAAGAAAAAAAGAAAAAGGCCCAAGAAGAAAATAGACAAGCGTGGGAAGAGGAACGGAAGAGCCGCAAAATGCGAGAAAGATCGATCAGCCCGACCGCAGCAGCTTCCCAGCCCACAGAAATAGGGCAGAGCGGCGTGGGAGAGGAAGTTTATTAAAGATGACGGGGGAAGTGGGAGAGTGGGAGAGACAGCGAGCGCCTGGAAATGGGCGCAGCAATGCCACGTCTTTTTCTACCGACAGATGCACGATCGGCAGCTGCTGCGCAGTGAGTATTTGGGGAGAAGTGGGAGAGGACAACAAAAGAGTGGAAGAGACGAAAATGGGCGGCTCTCGTAAAAAGAGAAGAAAAAGAAGAAGAAGAAAAGGACAAAAAAAGAAGAAAAGGCCCAGAAGCGTCCCGAGGAGTCGAGGGCCCAGCCAGGAGGATGCGTGCAATGAAACGGGACGCGCGAAGGATTGGACTCGACTGACAGGACTGACAGGACGGGGACGGGGCAATTTTTTTGGGGGCACGCCAGCACGAAAAGGCAGAAAAGAGGAGGGATGGTGAGAGATGTTAAAATAAGTCCCCTGAAACGAAAAAAGAAGCTTCACGAAAAGGCTGGCCTTGTCTCCACTGCCACTGCGGCTGGCTGGGAAGGAAGGAGGGTCGAGGATCCTTGCCTCTTGTTGCTGATGCTTGATTGGGAGAAGGAAATAGGGACCGTCAGCAACAAGGAGGGTGTCTGTCGAGGAAAGAGGATGTGCCACTGGCGATGGTGGCTGAGGCAGGAGCGCACCCTTTCCGCTCCTTCCTATTTTCCTTTTCTTGCGTACGCCGTACTCCGTACTCTTGCGTGCTCTTCTTTGTTGGTTCCGCTTCCGTCGTCGTTCTTTCTCCTGTCGCTCTTTCCCTTTTCCCCCCTTTCAGCTTGATCTTAAGTCGCACCTGCCCAGAATACCGAGTTTGCGGCTCTGGATTCGTACCTTTGCTGGCCACAGTCAGTGCAATTCTGCGATGCAGCGCACAAGCAGCAAAGAAGGAAGGTGCCGGCCGGTTGGGGAGGGGGGCTGGAAGGAACGAGGGACCCGTTGTGTTTTTCATAGGGCTGTCCCTAATTAGGCAGTAGGACCGGGGGTGAGGCCCTGTGAGGGAAGGAGCGGGGGATATGAAAATGGGGATAATGAAAAGCTGTATTAATACGTGTCGGTTGCAGGTCGAAATACGACGCATACGGGAGGCAAGAACGAGCGAAGGACGCCTAGCCAGTGCAAAAAGCAGGGAAAGAGTGAGCGGACGCGGCGGTGATCTTATATAATTACTAACAAAAGACAACAAACTGGGAATTTAAAAGGAACAGGAACACTCCGTACTGAGTACGGCGAAGGCCGAGAAGCGTGCCCAACATCCACGTCCAACTGGCCAACACCGTTGCCCTTGCTTCGTTCTGCTCGTGACGTTACGATTCGACAAAGGGTGACTTCTCAAAATGTATTCTCAAACAAAGAAGATGATACGGGATCTGTCGCCTCGAGCACATCCTATCTTGACTTCCAACAACACTACAACTCTCCCAAACAATAGATGGTGGGGTCGTCAGCAGCATGACCGTGCACTGGGCCGGAAAAACGCAAAGGGTCGGTAAAAGAGCGTGCATGAGACCAGTTGCAGCAACGCTATTTCCTCGAGTCCCTCTCATCGGCACTGATTGTGTCTGGACCGTTGTCTCTTTTGAGAAAATTGGGAGCAAGATACGACGTACAGCCGCACGACACGACGATACAGCGTGCGACAGAACCGAAGCGGAGTACGGAGGGCGGATTCTCCGTACGAAACAATACGACCAAAGGGCCTTAAAACCGCAAAAGCGTTCCATCGCCAACTAGACATTCCAACGTCCGCCTCCCTCTGCAGGTGTGGTGCGGCGGCTGCATCTGCGATTGGATGCTCTGACTGCGGCCCAAACCCAGCGTGCAGATGTCCTAGGCAGAATTTCTTTTTGCGTGATGTCTTTTTATATTTTCTGTACATCTTTTCGGCTGGGGTCTCCTCTTCCCACTCTCCCCCGGCTTTTTATGAGAAGAATGGAGAATATGGAGGCTCTGTTGGTTTTTGGTTACCATAGTAGCTCTGTCCCATCTGTCTCTCCCTTTTTCAACTCTCCCTCACATGCCGACCGACGTTTGTTTTTGGCGGCTGCGTCAACTGTCAAGTGTCAGAGTCCCCCTTCAGAGAAGGCAAGACCCGAGTTGAACTATGACGTTCCACACAAACTAAAAGTGAATACAGCTTGTCGCAATATATGTCCCCCAAAAAGGAGGTCAGCATGCAGCCGCTCAGCCCCATCACCGAAGACCCCCCAAATCTCCCATTTGAACACTGTCGTTTCATTTTCCAGGTAAGGGAAAGCTGAGGAAGCTGGGAAAGCCGAGGGGGAAAGATGCTCTAAAAAAGAAACAAGCGAAACGGATTCCTACCACGTGGAAATACCCACTTGTGCTCGCGGCCAAGCCTCTTTTACTTGACTCAGAAGACACCTAAACCCCCTCGTCCCCCTCACCTTGCTACGTCCTGACCGCAGAGCGGCCAATGGTGTCCAAGATGTTGGCTCTGCAAGATACTGTGTAAGTCGAAATAGTGTTTCTAACCCAGGCGCTACAGCGCGGCCGGCAACGGGCACTAAGACTGAAAAAGCCACAATTTGCGGGCTTGTGCCAGCATGTCAAAACGGGCCGCTGACACCCAATATCCAACGGTCAACGGACCGCGTTGCGTAGCGTCCGGGGTCGGTGCAATTCCAATTCAACGTCCAACAGACAGACTTTTATATTTGACATCAGGACCTCGCTTCGCAACCATGTGACTGTACGTCGTACTGGAATAATACCTTTTTATCCTTCTTGGCTAGGCTTGCTCGTCTCGCCTAAAACATTCAGCAGTCGGATTGATTGTATACAAGCGCCGAGCCACACTCCCTTGATAGTCTAGCGAGCAAAGTCTCTCGAAATAGGCCCTGTATTTGCTACCACAAGGCTTATTTATCACAACCATTTGTTTATTCTGGTCATGGGTCCCAAAAAGTGTGCTTGCTTTTTATTTGTATATTTCGTGCGTAAATTGCTACTAGAACGAGACAATATTGGAGCTCAAGAACCATTCGAAGCCCCCAAACTCGGGGTCGATATGAACTGGGTAAGTTTGGGGAGACCCGGAGTGTATTGTTTTCGTCGTTCTGGTACGGACGGCTGTCTTCCACTTGGTATTAGAGTGTGATTCAGCCACAGAGGCACTCTTTAATTGTTGACTACTGCCTCGGTATAAAGTGTTTCGACTTTAGAATATTGGGGGTCCGTTGTTTTAACTGTAAATATCGCCAAACGCCGTAATTTTGCACCAGAATGAATCTTCTATACTGAAAACCTAGGTTTTGTTGTATACTTTGATATTTAGTTTGTTTCATCCTACTCTTAGTCTGCTGTCATATTAATTTAGAGATACAGGACTCTGTGGGGGTTCAGTTTTTAGTCCATGCAAAAATCACATAGAGCACGGTACTATTGAGGTAGAATGTGATCGAGGTGATAGAGTGACCTGCGTTCTCGTGAGAATGTATGATAATATCATCAGCGCTGGGCAGGTGTGCTTGTTAGTGTCCTATCCCCCACCTACCGAAGCAAACGGCCATCACGATTTCAAAAGGTATGATCAAAACACAACCTTTCATATAAAAATATAATTCAGGCGGTTGCGAGACCATAGTCATATTAGGACGCCAGAAGATGCACGATATGAGATTTTCTACTCTTTTAGAGGGCGGGTTTACAGACGGCTGGAACTTTGGAGTAGTAGCAACGAAACGCTGTTACAGAACCACTGTTCCATGCTTGGAGGATCATTTGGGGGCGGCCTTGGCCGTGCCTGGCTCAGATGTGATATTGGAAATGTGACAATAAGATGCCGGATTACCGCAAGACGGTCTCTACGATAGAGCTTTGCGCACAAAGCATGGGAGGACGTTTGCTATTTGGGAGATTTTATGGGTGACTAGATACAATGTCCATGCCGCATATCTGGATTATCGCTGAGCTTGAATAGGGCGTGATACTTGTATGCACATAATTTCTTTGTATGCATGCATAGTACGAGACTTTGCATACAGTCGACATATTTTGGGATGGTCGGCATATTTGTTTCTCGGTAGAGATGGAGTACAACGGCATATCGAATCGTTCGAGAGAAAGATCCGTGGAAAGATATAAAAAGGCCCGGGCGTGTTAGCATGCGAAAGATGCTCCCGCATATGAGCTTGCACGAGCAAAGAAAACTGAAAATTGCAGACGATGAGCAACAAAACGACCTTGCTCGTCGAACCGGGGGAACATGTTGACCAAAAAAATGAAACCTGCGGCTAGAGTAATTGAAGGCCAGTGAAAAAAAGAAGAAAACGGCAAGGCGCCGGACAGCGTAACCAGACATGGACTTTTAAGAAATCGCTTTGATGCCACCCATCGTTCGATTCGGAATGAGTTGAGATGACTGACGTGGGGAGGCAGGGATTGCGAAGAGGGACACTCTGCACGTCGTAGATGACCTCGAGAAATAGAGTGAAGGAAAATTCACGATGAGGACCATCACGGTAAATTTCAGGAATCATGTCCAGGCGTCTGCGCCCTCCCCGAGTGTTTGGGCAGGAACACACCCCCACGCATTTTCTTGTCTGGTAGAATCGGAAGGCACGGCAGGCAGAAGATGCTTCTCTGGCGTTGCACTTTCTCTCTTTGCGATGTTATGGTATTTCCCCTTCCGAAAATCTTCGTCGATACTTTACAAGTGACTAGGAAACCCGTATAGCAGTATCGAGTCGATATCGACGACCAACATGCCCGCCATCCTTTGATCGTGAAGCTAGGCTGTGGTTTTTGTGAATCGTTGCACAAATACGGGGGGCTTAAACGGCAGATGCGGGCGCTATTCTCAAGTTGGCTTTACCTGAGATGCATCGACTTCTTGGATTACCCCATTAAATTGTTCTGTCGGAAAGACGAGTGTGCTATCAAAACGTATCTTACGAGCATGGATATCTTTCAGTTTGCTACTTTGTATTGTTGTCAAACGGGTACAGATAAACTGGCGGGGAGTGCCGTGATACATGGACAAAGGTGGCGGAAATGAACGACCGATTCTTTGTCTAACGGCACACTTCATGCACTGCAATGTCAACGAGGTGACAGTTGGCACGACAGACACGACACTGCAGAACGCAACGGGCACCGGCTGCCACGCCGTGGTTGGTGGTGCATCTCATTTCGTTATTTCGCTGCAAGTGACACTGCCTCATAACGCCTACTTATTGCGTCTGGATAAAGAACCCAGCTGCAGCTGCACGCTCGTGTGTCGAAATACCTTCCGGCTGGTTTGTTCTTTCCTTCTTCTATGCAGTCACAGTTGTTTGCGTCGTACTCGTTCTTCCCCGCCATCCAAGCTGTTTGTGCTTGCATACTCTACTCGTACTATTTCCTGCCTAAGTCTGTTAATGATCCACAACACAGCATATCGTCTCAGAAGAGACCATTGCCGTGTTATGAGATGCATTGCTTGTTATTATGATTGTGTGGTCTATTACTCGGTAATCTTGCCCAGACCAGATAGTTTTCACACCTGTTGTTCAGCTTTTTTTTTTTTTTTTTTTTTAAAAAAAAAAACCAAAAAAAAAAACCGTGCACACCCCTGGTCAAAGGCTCGCTCCTTCCCCCCGTCGCTTTCGTCACCCGTCCTCCCGCGCCCCATGTCTCCTTCCTTCCCTATGTCTTGTCTGCATCTCTCCCATACGCAACAGCAGCTATTCTACCGACCTACGAAGTACGAGGCAATCGTGCGCACTCGCACCTTCCCACCCCTCCTTTGTGTCTATCGTCCCTGCCTCTGCCCACGTCGTAATACAATTACGGCAACACTTGCAATATCCCTCTTTCCCTCTTCTTTGCTCCTCTTTCTTCCCCTGGCCCTTCCCCGACATCCCGCGACCCACTCAATCTTTCCATTTTCCTCTTCTCCCGCTCTTCTCTAGCTTCTGTTCTGCTCCTGCCGTGTTTTTGTTCTTTGTGCATTGAGTCTGTACTTCACGACGAGAGCGTGTCGCCCCTGCCTTGCACTTTTCTTTCCCATTTCGATTCAACTCCCTCCCTCTAGTCTTGCCTTGTTCCTTACTCCGCGTGTGGTTTCCCCAGTTGCTCTTTTCCTCTCACCGAATCTTTGCTGCATACGAAGTAATACAGCGTATATTCTTCTCACCGTGCCAGTTTCTCGTTCAATGTCTTCCCCTTTCACAACTTTTCACTGCCCCAAATACAAGCGCAGACTCGCTTCTCGCCACAATACATCCACGCCGACTATCTATCAAAAAGTTAGAAAAGCACCATGGACCCAATGTCTCCCATCATCGCTGTACCCTCTAACTTACACTGACCATGAAGGTGGCGCCCTAGTTAGCCCCAACTGCGACATTTTCCTTGCTCGCATCCTCAGCCTCGTCTATTATACACAAGACCAACCGACCAGCTCAGACGCAGCTGTCCAGCTCGTTTTATTTCCCGTTCTTATTTCAAATCAATTGCTGTCAAATCTGCGATACCTAACAACATACCGAACTTAACGTGCGCTTGCAAGTACCGAGTCGTCAGCCAAGACCAGGGTTTTGCGACCAAAAATCGATCGCTTCGCCTGCTCGCCGTGCGGGTCAAGCTTGTCGAGTTTGTCTCCTCACGTTGCCCGTAATTTCTCACTCTTCTCTCCACATCGCCATTATCAGCGACGGACCAAGGCCGGTCTTTTTTTTCTTGCTCCGTCACTCGCCTCCTTCGGAGAAGATCATCTCTTTGTTTTTCTTAGGCCGCTTTCTAGAACGCCGTATTGTCATTCGATCCATCGAAGCCATCTGTCTTTTGGGACTCCTGTCTCCTCTTGTCTGCCTTGTCTTTTCTCTGCTCTCATTCCCTCCCTCCCCTTTCCCCTTCCCCGGATTTTATCTACTCCGCACCGCGAATCCAGGGGATCATCAGAAGGCCTGGCCCCCGCGCGATAGAACATTTCCACTGCATTTCCACCACGTCACCGATCGTTCTCGAGCTCTGCACACTTTCTCCTCTCTATTCCCACAATTTTGTGCATCCGCTCCCGTATCCTTGATTTTTGCATCTGGCCATTTTGCTTTTCCCACACACAAGACCCACCATGGTCATGTTATGACCGGGAGAGTCGAATAGTTCGCGATGAGTACCCTTCTCAAACCCGCGCCGGCGCCCAAGCAGATTCGTTTCGTCAATAATCAGGGCCAGCCGCCATCGAAGCGGCGACGAGTCAACGCAGCGTGAGTTCACGGCCCCGGTGTCTCAAGACGAAAATGAGAAGACAAAGACCAGTCGCACATCGTTCAGGCTCCCAGACTGACCATATAACCTCGTTCTCCTAATGCAGATGCCTGACATGCCGCAAGCGAAAGACGCGATGCGCCGGAGAGCGCCCGACCTGCTCGACATGCGCGAGCAACGGGCATGATTGCCTTGGATACACAGACCTCGCCGAGAAGAAAAAGGAGCCGACCGGCGGCACTCGGACCGGCTCTTTCGGCGCCGGAAACCGGGATCGAGGCTCGGCAGCAGACACCAAGAGCGAGTATGACGACGACGACGACGGCTCCGGCTCGGACGAGCCGAACAACGATCAGATTGGCGCAACTCACAGCTTCTCGGTCACCAGCAGCAACAACGCCTCTCGAAATCACGATAACGACGACGAAGAAGCGGTCAGCGATGGTGAGGCAAACCACCATCAGACCAGCCCAAAACGGCGGCGGAAGTCTTCGAATAAGTCGCAGCGCAGTCAAAACGGCGATTGGGAGCATAGTGCGCAGCAGTCGTACCAGTCGTATCTGTCGCAACAGACACAGCCAGCACAAACGCAACAGCGCCGCGATACACAGACGACTGTCAACGGCCAGCGGCCACAACTAAACCGGCGCTCCGTGTCATTCCAAGACGGCAACCAAGAAAGCACGGCGCGGCCTTCCCCGCCGCAACACCAACAGCAACAACAACATCAACACCACCACAACGAAAGCCACCGAGTGCCATATTTCCGATATTTCGGCCCTACTGCCATCGTCCCCGGCTACAAGCAGATGGTTGTCGACGTGTCCGTACGCGATCGCCGCCGTAGTCGTGGCAGCAGCTTTTCGACATCTTCGCCGAGTACCGCCCTAACGGACGGCGCCAATTACCGTCAACACGGCCAAAGCCGGCCGCCACGCTTCGACCCCGTGTTCGAAAGCCTCGAAGATTTGCCCGTCTACGACCCAAACGACCCCGGACCAGTCCACCCGCTCATCATCAACCTCCTCAAGACCTTCTTTGTCCATTTAGGGTGCAATTATCCCTTCTTACGTGAGGAACGGGTTTTAAAGATGGTGCGAGAGAAACATGTGGAGGCTATTTTAGTCGACGCCATGTGTGCCCTTGCCGCACGCTTCTCGGACCTTCCCGTTTTTACGAACGGCGTGGATGGTGAAAACGCCATCAGCACAAGCAATGGAAATGCCACGCAGGGCGATGACGACGGTCGGATGTCGCGTTCCGAATACGGGCATGTCTTTGCACAGCGCGCCAAAGCAGCCACCGTCGATACCTTTCCTTGCCCATCTGTGGCAGCTGTCCAGGCCTGTCTCCTAATGGCATATGAAGGCTTTGGTGCCGACCAGGACAGCGCACTATGGATGTACCTAGGCTTGGCCATTCGCATGGCGGTCGACTTGGGTCTACAGAAGAAAGTGGGCGTCACGCCGCAAGGTGAAAAGGACCCGTGGTTTATGCGCACCTGGAACGGCAAAGGCGGTGGTGAATTCGATGGTGAGGACGGTGACGACAATGCCGGAGTTGTGAACGAGGCGGCTCCCGGGAAGAAACCCGCCCGCAACAACAGTGGCAGCATGCACGATGCCGAGAGCGCGTATGCCTCTGCAGAACTACGTGCAGCAGAGCAGGAGCGTGCCGATACTTTCTGGGCCGTTTTCTTCTTGGACCGCGTCATCTCGTCTGGCACCGGTCGTCCCGTTACATTCAGAGACGATGATTTTGAGCTTGCCCTCCCTGAGCCGACACTGGATCCACTCACAGACTGGCCAGCACCTTTCCCATTCTGGCACAAATCATCCACCTCTATGGGCGTGTGTCGGATGTTCTGAACAACATTCACAGTGCCGACGATCTCACGCACGAAAAGATGCAACGTCTCGGCCACATGGAAAATGACCTGACACAACTATACCAGCGGCAAGATCCGCGACTCAACTTCAACGCGCCAAACTTCCAGGCATACGTTCGTGCTGGCCAAGGTACAACTTTTATCCTGCTCCATTTCTGGTTTCACACCCTCATCATCATCCTCCACCAACCAACACTCTTGGCCCCTTCGGTGGGCTCCGGCGCACACACCAGCTCCTACCGAACAGCCATGAACTCTCGATGTCTAGTGCGAAAACCATTGCCGATATCCTTGCGTTTGCAGAGCTGATTGACCCGAAGAGCTTTATTGGCAACCCTTTCACATCACAACCGATGTACATTGCGGCGTGCGCCTTCTTGATGGAATCAGTTGCTAATGCGTCTCAACCGGCTTCTCGAGACACGTCCCCACCACCTCCAGATGGTCAAGCACGAGGTGCCGGCTATTCGGGAGGCGATGCTCGAGCCGGATCTTCGTCTAAACATTCGCTTCTTGCATCGAATGCGAACCAGAACTACCAGCGTTGCTACAAATCGCTGCAGCAACTTCACTTGTACTGGGGTGGCGTGCGGTACATCCTGACAGCACTGGATCAAAAGTCCAAGGGCATCTGGGACTGTGAGACTTTTACATCCGAAGAGTTGGAGAGCACCAAGCAACCTGGGCGCCGTGGGTCTCTCAGCCAGATGCCACGCTTTGACAATCCCTCCTCACCAAATGCGCCACCAATCGCGTGGTCATTGACCGGAACGTCAAACTCTGCTAATCCTAGCCTGACCTTGCTGTTCCAGAGCCACCCGAATGCCATAGGTCCTGCCGGTGCCAACCCCAAAGCTCAGGATACTACACCACGGGTAAAAGATCAGCCAAAGCACCGCAAGCAGCCGTCACAAGCCCAACAGAGTCGGCAGGCCAGACAGCCAAGTCAAGCCCAATATCAGTCACCACAACTCGCTTCCGCTGCTACTCCACCCGGAAATATGATATACGATCCCATCCGACAGAGCCTTCCTGAGGTACCGGCCATGTATCCTCCAGCATACCCGCAGGCCAACGTCTCCGCTGTCCGTTACTCGGCAGACCAGACCGAACAGCAACAGGCGCAGCAATATCAGCAACAACATGCCACACACCATACGGCCGCCTCGTTTTCCGAGAGCGCATTGGCTGAGCAAGGGCAAGAGCAAGGCACATTCAAGTTTGGTGACTTGGACTCGGCCAGCCCAAGTGCAGGGCAGAATGCTTCGCAGGGGCTGTATGCGAGCAACAACAACATTCCCTACCCGGGACAACACCAGCAGCAGTTCCAGGTTCCGCAACACCAACTGCAACATAGCCAGCAGCAGTTCAACCACCAGCAACACCCACATGGCCAGGACTTCTTGCACCAGGCGCCGCAACAGCCGCTTCCTGCGCCAGTCCAGTCATACAACACGCCGTCATCACACCACTCGTCTGGCTATGAGGGCGCCATCTTGCCGGGTACATCGCCGTCCAACAAAGGTCTCGCCAACTTTGACCAGGCTAACGCCAGTGCAAGCGGCAACAGCCCTCGTGCAGCAGCCGCTCTTGGCCATCTCGCAGACGGCAGCGGGATGTACCAGCCGGACTTTGGCCAGGGTGGTCTTATGGGTGGGCCGTACTCGTACCTCGAGGCGGGCCCTATCACCGACATCATCACGTTTGACAGCCAAGAGATTGATATTGGGTCCCTGGCGCTGCCAACCGAGCTGATGCCACAGTGGCTCGAATATCTCCCGAGCAATGTGCTGAACCTCTTTGACGACGGTACAAACAGGAGCAACTAGTGATGCTTCGGGCGCTCTCTTGCTTTTTTGTTTTTTTTTCTTCTTCTTAATATTTACTTGCTACGATGCATGTTAGGATTTTCTTATGGGTGGGATGGGATAAAAGTATCAGATACCTCCTTTGCATTTTTTGTTTGGCGATTGTATGATTTACTTTCATTTTGGATGATAATATTTCTACAACATTACATTTCTTTGGGATATTTTTGGCTCTTTTAATTTTGGAATAAGATTACAATATACACGAAGATACACAACATAGAAATCATTCGAGTGGCTTGGTATTCATCTTGAATCGTACAATATCCATTACAGCGTTCTCTGCTAGCAGCTTCCCCCTTTCCCTTATATCTTTTTTACGCCCCCTCCCACTCGGCATCCAGGTCCAGATCCATCTCGTCACGCAACAGGTCGTTTTAGGGCCGATCCGTCTTTCAGGTAAATCCATTGACCAGTCTCTCCATCACCACCCGCATCCAGCACCCAGTCGTACCGCTTCGGCCCGGATATGGGCGACGACAGCCAGATCTGCTTGTTGGGCGGCTGCTTGTTGATTACATACGTCCGCGGCCTCGCACCGGCCTCGCTCGGCGAAAAAGGCCAGGGTCAACACGCCCGAAGCATACTCGACATCAACGTCTTCACGGGCGTCCTGCATATCCTCGAGGCGGACGAGGAGGCGGTCGAGGTACTCGTCGGCTAGGACATGGTACTCGGATTCGGTCATGACGGCAGGTTCAGCCGTTGACTGGGGCGTGTAGGCCGAGACGGACGGTGCTGCAGCCTGTGGTGGCTGTGCGAAACGAGCGGCCGACGGACGAAAGGCGGCGGCAGGCACTGTGGAAGAGAAGAGGCGGCGCGAGGTGACGGACGGAGCGGCCAATGGTGTGTAGAGGCACTGTCTGCAGGCCGAACGGGAGAAGAGAGACTGTGTCGAAGACGAGGCGGTGGTCGTTGTCGTCGTCGAGGAGGCAAGTCGCCGGAGAATCCGGGACGGCGCTGAGATTGAAGGGCGCGGCATTGTGCTTTGGAGAGGAGTGCGTGCCTTTTTTTGGGTTCTTGGGAGAGTCGAAAAGTTCCGGGAGAGAGTGTCGAAAACGGCAAAAGTTGTTTTGAGACCGGCAATTGAGACGCCTAAGCGGTGTGGTCGTTGAGATCGTATGTGGTTCTTTGGAAGTGGTACGTTTTTTCTTACTTCGTACACTTTCACCTTTTTTTACTCTGTCCGGTACGAGCAAAGGCTAATCTGATAGGCGTCGCCGCCTGTTGGTCAGGGCACAAGGTGAGCGTGCTGACAGGCGGTTGGCAGCCCACTTATTTCCATCGTAGCGCATCTTTTGGGGCCGTATGACGGAGGTGCCAGACGCCAGGGCTGTATGCCCCGCGCCTTGTCCTTTCTCGATTGCGACATGCTGCACCTGCATTTTCCTTTATCTTAAACTTTGCCCACGCACACTAAAAACGACATCGACGACACTCCCGATTCGCGATCCCGGCCGCTGATAGCCTTTCTTCGAGAGCTCCCTTGGCGCACCGTCTTTGCTCCTTTCACCATGATCAACGCGTTTCTGGTCTTCAATGGCCAGGGCCAACCCCGCCTGACCAAGTTCTACACACAGCTGGTGAGCTTCAAAATGCATTCCCCGTCAATGTTTTTGCCTCAGTCGCACATCCTAACACACCTCTCTCTCCAGGACACGAGCATACAACAGCGCCTCATCTCGGAAATCTTCTCCCTCGTCGCCAACCGGCCACCGGGTTCCTGCAACTTCCTGCCCCTGCCGCCTCTCCTGGCACTCCCTCGGGCTCGACCAGCGGTGCCGACGCCGCCTCCGACTCGCCCTCCTCGTCACTTACCGCCACTATGCCACACTCTACTTTATCGTCATCTCGACAGCCACCGAGTCCCCGCTCGCCCTGATCGACCTGATCCAGGTTTATGTCGAGTCGCTCGACCGGCTGTTCGAGAACGTCTGCGAGCTCGACCTCATCTTCAACTTTGAGTCGATGCACGCAACGCTGGCGGAAATGATTATTGGCGGTGTTGTCATTGAAACAAATCTCGACCGCATCGTGGCCGGCGTACGAGCCCAAGGTGCTGTTGCCAAACGGCCCGTCAACAGCGGCAACAGCCTTACGAGCAACGGTGGCAGCGGCACGGGCATTGGCGCAACGCTCGGCATGGGCGGCAACTTTGTGTGGCACGGCCGGTGAGGGTATTCACGTCGGCGGTTTACAGAGACAGTCACATACAGCTACGAGGAGGACATTCGAGCCGGGCACCCGCTTTGTACGTCAAATACGTAAGAGGTGGGAAGTTGGGTATATTCCAAGACCAAAAAACAGACACCGGCAAGTCTATAACGAGAGATCTGCCACCACGAGCTACCAGAACGCCAGAAACTATGCAAAAGGGACAGCGAGGAAAAGGAAGAACAAAGAAAGGATGCTTACTTCTCCGCCACGACGTCCTCCTTACCACCCTCGTTGGTCTTGCGGACAGCGCCGTTCTGTCCGCCCTTCATCAGGCCCAGCGTGTTCCAGAACCATGCGCGGACCTTGATTGTTAGCATAATGTCGGGAGAGAAAATAAAACGAGCCGAGCTCGCTTATCGTATATAGATAAAGGAAGATAGACATACCCCTTCAAACGGTTGAGGGCCGTACTCCCACTCCATGAATAGGACACAATATATCACGATGACTGTATTGTATTTTTAGCGACGGCACTCTGTGACAGCGATTTCCTTGCCATCTCAACTCACATGTAACACTGAACAGCTGCACCAGCTTGATAAATTTGACCCAGCGTGGGCGTGCCGACGCCAATGCCACCCGCCGCTTGTACCGCTTCTCGAATCGCAGCTGTTCTTGCGGTGACAGGCGCGTGAAGTCGGGCGGCCACACCTTCTTGTTCTTGTACTTTTGTTGCGGCAAAGGCGGGCGGCCATTGCCAGTGGCGATGTAATCTTCCTCATCGGCATTTGGGTCGTTGGGGTTGCGGTATGTCGAGGCGAGGCGTAGCGAAGAGAGAATGGGAGCTGCTGTCATCGTTGCTGTCAATGGCCGGAATGAAGCCGGGCGCAGAGCCGAGCCAAGGGCCGTCATGGCGGGTGTCCTTGCAAGTACTCGCTGTAATGAGGCCGACATTGTGTTCTGGTAGAGAATTGGCTTTGTCAAGACCAAGGTGTGTTTGCGGCAGTTGTACGTCGGACGCCAATCGAGAAATCAGAATCAAAATGGGCCGGCGTCTCACAGGTCCCGTCATAATTGCGCCAGGAACAATTTTTAGCTGTGCAGACAAGACTACAGGATGGCCAAAATGACTAATTCCACAGCACGTGCGATCCCCGCCCCCACTGAACGGCAGTAAAAAGCTTGGTAGCCTGGTAGCCTCTCGAGCCTCTCAACGTCCTCTGCTTCTCACCTCACCAAAACACCGTCTTCAACACAACTGAAAAAAAAAAAAAAACACTTCACCCACAGGCTTTCTTCTGCCATAATAAACACAGCCTCTACTCTCAACATGTCCACCCCTGTCCTCAAGGCCGCTTACAGCGCACCCAACCACGAGTCCTTTGTAGCCAGCCAGGAGCTGGCGACGCCACCTGCCCCTGCTACTACAACTGCCGACAAGACTGCCTACCTTGCCGCCCTCCGGTCTGCCGTCACTGCTGTCCAGGACAATATCAACAGGGAACTGACGGCGCGCATGGTCATTGACGCCCAGGCAGCAACAAAGTCTGCAGCCGACGCGGCCGCCGAGAAGGAGGAGCAAAACTACGGCGAGGAAGTCATGGAGGAGGAGGAGTAAAGCGACGAGCGACGACAAAACAAAAACAAAAACAAAAGACAAAGAAAAACAAAAAAATCGAATGCGATGGTGGTCATTATATATACATCTACCGGCTATACATACACACACGGGCTCGACACCTCGACATTTACAGTCGACTACCGCCACGCCGGCGCCCGGTTGGCACTGTTTTGGCCGGCCGCGCGGTTTAGACAGCCGTAGTGCACGACGGTGTTGTCGGGCATCACGGCGACGACGCTGCCGCCCAGTCGCTTGTGGCATACACCGCACGCCCGCTCTTCACTAATGGCTACACGCCGGTTGCGTCCGCCCGCGGCTGCTGCCCTATTGAATCCTCCATTGCCACCATAGTCATCCCGACCCAGCAACAAACTCGCCTGCGCTGCAAGCACGGCCGTCTGCCGCAGTCCCTTTTCAATCCGGCTTTCATTGACGACACTGTTGGCGGCCCGCATGCGACCACGGAAGTACGACGCCAGTTCGGCCACGGGCAAGCCATCGGGGATCAGTTGCAGAGTCGATGATGCTGGGAGACGCGAACCATGGCGGGACAGGAGGTCGAGTGCCGGTGCCAGTTGTCTCTCTTGCGGTGGCGGTGGTGTTAAGTATAGCGACAGCAGTGTGTGGTAAATGGATGGTGCTGCGGCCTTGTCACCGTCACCTTCAGCGCTGTCATCGCCCTTGGACGCTGGTGTTCGCCTCGACTGGTTGTTGTTGTTTGAGGACAAGAGCAGAGGGCCAGGGGACGACATGGGTACTGGTTGGGCCAGTTCTTGTGCCAAATGCACGCGGTTGCAGTATCTGTTCTGTTAGTCAGGGTTCGTAGCGACAAAATCAATGGCAGTGGTAAACAGAATACTCACTCTTCGGCCTTGTCAAAGTCCTTCATTTTGAAGACATAAATCTCCAATGCCTGCTTGTGCTGGCCCATGTTGCTAAGGACCGTCGCCTGTGCTTCGTAGAATGCGGCGTCTAAATTGTTAGTGAATGGGAAACGAATCCACAGAGGGATCATGTCGACTCACCATCTCGTGGTATAAGGCCAAATGCCCGCGACAGACTGTACTGCTTGCTCTCCTTGAGGAAGGTCACCAGCCGCGCCATGCTTTCCTCCCACGTCTCTTCTCTGCTACCTTCGCCGTCCGCTTCACTCTCCGGTGTGCCTTCTTTGGACTCTTTAGCAGTGCTCTTTTCTGGAACAGTCTCCTCCTTCCCTTCACCCTCTTTCAACAGCTTGATCCGCTGTTCGATTAGCCTGTTATGGAAATCAGGCGTCAGGTCGTTGAGCTCGCTAATGACGTGCTCCAAGTACCGAAGCTCCAGCCGGGCATCAATGCCCGCCAAAAATTGAACAACTTTATCGCGCGGCAGTGTCTCGGCATTCTCCGAGTCGGCCAGAAACACGTCCATGCCGTGCCCCGGGTCGGCCCGCAGCGTCCACGCGGCAAACTCAAGGATCAAGTCAATCATCTCGGGCGGCAGGCTCTGAAGGTAGGCAATCGTGCGCTGTGGGCCACGCAGGGCAGACGGTACTGGCGTATCCTCGGCCCTTGACGCTTTTTCATTCTCGCCATAGACTTTCTTGTCCTCGTCCGACTTGCCGCCCACGTCGCCAAACCGCTTCAGCAGCTCAAGCGCTGGACGGTGCAGCCGTTTGCCGTAGAAAAAGTCGACCAGCTCGTTGAAGCGGTTATGCTCCAGCAGTCGTTCATTCACAACATCTGGGTCGCAGAAGTTGGGAATGCGGAACAGAGAGCTGGCCAGCTTGGGCCGGATCAGCATCAGGACGCGGAACATGGTCGTGTCAACCGTCGTAAACGTAGCCTTAAGTCGGGCTTCACGCGCCGCATCGTCATCTGCATCGGACCCGGAGTCGCTGTCAAATAGTGGTGCAGAGCCCTCTCGCCGAACGTTGGAGCCCTGCTGCAGCTTCTTGAGCTTGCCCGTCGCCGGGTCGATAACCCGCTGCAGCCGAGCACGCGTACCGGCCAAGTAGCTGTTCAGGGCCTCGGCCGCGCTAATCAGCTCCTTGCCTTCGAGCGGGACGTATCCGTTGGCGTGAACGACAGGAGCGGATGTTGCTGCAGCTGCAGCATCTGATCCCGAGGCTGCTGCTCCTGCTGCCTGTTTGCCTTTGATACTGGTGCCGTCCGAGTCGGTAGTACTGCCTTGGGAGCCGAGGCATTAGAAGCTGTTTCCGAGTTGACTTTCCGGTGGCCCCAGAAGGCCTTTGTGAAGCCACCGCCCAGTGGCAGAGAAGAAGACGGCTCTGACGGTTGTGTAGTTGCGGCTGCTGCATCTTTCGAATCCGCTGTGCCATTTTTGCCGTTTGTCTGGTGGTTACTGCTGTCCCCATTGCCATTCTGAGGGGACGCGTTCGAAGTCTCGGTCCCATCTTCTGTCTCTGTCCCATTCTTTGCAGCTGCTCCGTTCTTGCTTCGTTCGCCCTCGGCATCTTCTGCATCGGCATCGGCGTCGGCGTCGGCCTCGTTTTCTGCAGACTTGTCGTCAGACAAGTCGCCAACGATCGACCGTGGGAAGAACCGGAATACACGCTCTGGCGGTGCATGCACATCCTCCTCGTTGAACAGGTCCATCGAGGCGAGGTACTTCTTCTGGCGGAACAGCTTTTCAGCCTTTTGCATCTTGATATCTCGCAGTGTCTTGCTCTTGTTTTGTAACAAAGCATCTTCGAGCAAGCCCAGCAGGCTGATCGCCTCGTCGAGGTGGCCCTGTGCGACAAGCGCATCAATCTGGCTGTCGTAGCCCGTGGCATCCATCTTCCAGATCCCACGCTCCGAGGACACGTGGAATCCCTTGCCAGCATGTGCAAGGCTGAGAGAAGGTGGAGGCACATGCAGTTGCGTTGCGTTTGGCAGAGCTATTGTCTGCAGTAGGCTCAATGTGCTGGGGTTGCGGATCTCTAGTGAGCCCTTGGCTGGTGGTTGTAGTGCAAGAATGTATGGGTAGCTGTAACCAACACTTTCTGGTGCTGCTGGCCACGGTATGCTCCTCCGGTCGAGAGGCTTGCCGGCGTCTGTGATGAAGAGTGTGTGGACATCTTTGGCCAGAAGCACCTCACCGTCGGCCAGCTTCGCGGCAAGAGGCTTCGGCATATAGCTGCCCAGACCCATGTAGCCCATACTGGCACTACCGAGCGCGCCAAAGCGGCTGGCGGTCGAAACACCGCTCGAGTCACCACCGCTGCCGCCATTGGCTCCGGAAGATGTGTTCCCGACAATCTCTTCGACGGTTCGCGTCACCACATCGACCAGAACGTACCCGGCATTCATACCAACGACCAGCTTCGTCGCGCTGGCCCATGTCAGTGACCGGATCGTCTCTGAGAGTGTGATTTCGGCGGGCGCCATCGAGTCGTCCCCATCGTTGCCCGCAGAGTTCCCACCCTGTCCGCCGCCACTGACGCCTACGCCGCCTCCGCTGAGCTCGCTCGCATACCAGCTCCACAGTAACAGGCGCCGCTTGACAGCAACGGCCAGCCGCGAAACAATCTCAGGGATACCCGTGGCTGAGTCCTTGACAATATTGCTTGTCACTGCGAAGGCCGAGGCATTCTTTGTGCCCGGAAGCGGCGCAGCGCCAGGTAAGGGAGCAAACGTCTGCAGGTCGTGGAACGAGACCATATAGTTGGAGAGCGAGATCAACGTGTTGGCCTCTTTTATGATGGCGAGCTGTTCAATGGCGCGCGGCGAGAACTTTTCGACTTCGCGGAGGAGGTGTGTAGGGTCGGTCGGATTTGAGGTGTTGTCGGTGCCCGCTGCCGGTGCATCTGCCGAAGCATTTGTGTGCTCATTCACACGGTAGATGCGCAGAACGCCCGTGTTCAGACCAACCAGCAGCCGATCGCCGTACGCAACAAGTGACTCGATCTTGGCCTTGTTGCGTGCCTTGAGCTCGACGATCGGCCGGGCCGTGAATGCGGAGAGCATCGTGGAGGTTGTTGTGGTGGCGACCGGCGAGCACGCCGATGCCGGGTATCAATAGGAGATAAGTGGGAGGGCAGATAGAGTGTCGTTGTTCAATTCGGTTGCATCTAGAGTTGGGTTGTCGTCAACAGGAAGAGGCCGAGGAGGAAATGTCAATCAGCCAGACGCGGCCGACACGGCCATGTCGTTGCACGTGCGTAGTATGCGATTCGCAAGAATGGAGAAACGATGTCGTCGAGGAAAAGAAAGGAAAGAAGTCGCTTGTAGATCGCTGGGTGAGGTCGTGATGTGTACGTCGTAAAGAGTAAAGCCTCTTGGTTAAGGTTGAGGTCGCGGGAAGTTGTTGGGGGAGGTGGAGGTGGAATGGGAAGGCTAGGCGGGCATGAGTGGAAGCAGGAAGCTTGGGCAGCTGATAGCGACGGAAGGAGCGCTGGGCTGTTGTTGGCAGCAGCAGGCTGGGTGACTGTTGGGTGGGTACTTCCGAGGCGCGCAACCGGACGTGCTTAAAGGGGCAATAAACGTCATTTGCTGGGCCTAGCTTAGCCTAACAGAACCGGAGCTCTACATAAGGCAGG
Source organism: Sporothrix variecibatus (assembly GCA_016097105.2). NCBI lineage: Eukaryota > Fungi > Ascomycota > Sordariomycetes > Ophiostomatales > Ophiostomataceae > Sporothrix > Sporothrix variecibatus. Next base: position 4,265,051 of record JADMNI010000001.1, on the reverse strand, counting down.
CGCGGCATAATTATCTGTATTACAGAATACGACGTATCACCAAATTCACAAGTAAAGACGAAAGACATGAATGTTAAAATAGCTCGTATTTATACGAAAACGCTGCGATTTCAATGACAACAAAAAAAAAAACAAGCGAGGATCAAGCACTCAAACCAGAAACGGCTCAAATCTATCTACAGTGAAATACGATCACCCAACGAGACCAAAGGCTCATAAAAACAACATATTTATGAACAATGGAAGTATGATCCGGACGCCATCAATATCCACTCATCTAATTTGTGATTCTCTGCGGACAAAAGAAAACAAGGCCTCTCCTCAGCCTACATGCCGGTAATGCGCATCGATGCATAGCCGAGCGTCAGGACGACAATCAACGTCAGGATACTGCTGGGGATACCGCGCGTAATAAAGTGCTTGACCTGCAGGTAGCGTTGGCCGGCCGGGTCCTCCTTCATAATCGCCGTCATGTTGGGGAAACCCGAAGTCGGCAGGCCCATGGCCGCACTGCACATGAGCACGCCGGCCATGACCAGCAGGTTCGGGTGCGGCTCCTCCATGTCGGCGCCGACATTGTAGACCAGCGGCAGCAGGATCAGGGCAGCCACCGTATGGCTGATGAACGTGGCAATGACCAAAATCAGAGTCGAAAAAACAACGAGCACACCATATAGGCTCATGCCCTGCACCATTTCGGTAAATGGCGGCGGCGACCGTGTCCAGCAGGCCCGAAGCCTTGACGGCCTTACCCAGGGCGAGGCCGCCGGCAGCCAGGATGATAATGGTCCAGGGGAAGTTGTTAAAGTCTTCTTTGGTGAGGATGCCGATGCCAAAGAAGAGGACAATGGGCAGGATGGCCACGACACCCATGTCGCCAAACGTCTCCTCGAGCTGGTGGCTGGCGCACCACAGGCCAATGGTGGCAAGCGTGACGATGGTCACGAACCACTGCACACCGTTGAACCGCTCGCGCACAGGGCGGATGGCCACAATGGTGGTGCCGCGGCCAGGGCGGAACGAGACCAACAACAGCAGCCAGATGAGAAGGATCGAGACGACACCAACGGGGATCGAGATGAAGAACCACTGCAGCCATGGCGGCTCGGGTTTCATGATGCCAATAGCGACAATGTTCTGCGGCGACGCAATGGGTGACAGCATGCCACCAATGTTGCTGGCCAGGGCAATGCCCATGATAACGGCCTTGGACATGTTGGAATCGGACGGCAGGTTGCGGAGCATGGGCTCGATGATCGAGAAACATAGGACCGGGGCGGCGACGTTGCTAATCAGCATACTGGCAAAGGCAGCGACCAGCATGTTGGCGAGCAGCACCGTCCGCGGCTGAGTGCCGGCCTTGCTCAGCACAAAGGTAGCAATGCGCTTGTCGATGCGGCACTTGGAGATGGCGGCTGCCAGAGTGAAACCGCCCAGCAGCAGCATAATGACGGGCGTCCACATGGACGCAAAGATGAAAGCCGCGGCCGCCTTGGGATCCAGACGATCGTGTGGCTTGCTGGTCGCTACGAGCAACACGGAGCACGACACACAAGAAGGGCACCATGAGCGACGTAACAAACAGAGGGATCGCCTCGGTGGCCCACAGCAAACTGACGAGCACCAACATGGCCAGGCAGTTCTGCTGCTCCGGCTGGTCGAGGATCGGTGCATAGAGGAGAACGAAAAAGATGGCCACAATCGCCAGCAGCGTGAACATGGTGCTGCTGAGGATCCAGGCCGGAATCGTAACGACACGGCCAAAGGGTGTACGGATGCGGCGCGTGGGTGCCGCCTGGTGCTCCTCATCGCCTTGCAGCAGGAGACTGCTCGCCGGGTCCTTGGCGTCGTCGCCGCCAGCTGCCATGAGGCCAAAGCCGCCGCCAATACCACCGCCGCCACCAAGAAGAGTACGGCCTAAACTGGCCGCCTCGGCACGCCGCTCAATACCAATCATGTCACGCCACACTGTGTTGCGTTCCCACACGACGTGTTCGCGGAGATGCGAGCGAAGATCGCGCTTGGCTGTCTCGGCGTCACCGCCCGTAACGACGGTTGTGTACGCGCCCTCCATCTTTACAATGTTTTCGACCAGCAGCTCCCAGGCCTCGGGGCGGAAAGGATAGGCCGGCTCCACGACGGTGGCCATGTAGCGTGCGCGCAGGTGGGTGTCGATGATCTTATCAAACTTCTTGAGCACCTTCCGGAAACCCGTCTTGTTGAGCTGAACGTACGACTTGAGTTCGCACAGCTGCACGTAGATGTTGATAATGCGCTTCTTGAGCATAATGCTCGACGAGAAGAGCACGGCGTCTTCCGGGTGGTCTTCGAACGTCGTGCTGTACCGGCGCGATCGGGTGAATTCGGTGGAGGCGGTCATGTCAGTCGATGCAATCAGGTTAGATATCGGCCGGCGGCGGCGGCGGTTGGCGGCGCCAAAGCTGAAGCGGCGACGATGCTGCTGGGCTTGCTGGTGGGCCTCCTGCAGGCGGCGCTCGGTCAATGCCGTGTTCTCGTCGGCATCGTCGTCGTCCGCGGCGGCATCCGAGATCTCGCCATCGTCAGTCGAGCGTCGGCTGTGGAAGCTGTTCCGGTCTGCAGAGGTCGGGCGGGCTGTTGACGGTCCCGCGGCAGCACCAGAGCTAGATGCAGCACCGCCAATCTCGATGTCGGACTTGCCGTTCTGGGGTGCTTCACCGTTCTTTTGCTTTTGCAACTGTTCCTCCTCCTCATCGAAATGGCCAATGTCCTGCAACAAATTGTCGGCTTCGTCAATCAGCTCGCGCTCCTTGAGGGTATAGAATGAGCAGATCTTTTCGAGTTCGACATCGAGGGCGCGGGAGAAGACGGTCTCGGGCTCGGTCTCGTCGACAATCAAGGGGCGGGATTCAGCGTCGTCGGTCGCGGCGTGTGCGTCGGCTTGGTTGACCGATTTTTCCAGCTGGTAGATCCTGTGCGTCTGTCAGTACTGCAGGTCCTTTATCTTCAGTTCGATTTTGATTCATCTCTTCTTCCATCCCCTTTCATCCGATCGAAACGTACAGCTTCTTCAGGTTGCTGTACGCAATGTAGTGCGTACTCCAGTCCGGAACCGCATTGAACTGGATGCTATGAGAGAACTTCATGGCGTCGTCGGCGTCGTGTGCGTCGGGCCGTTGCGTGGCTCGGCGGGACTGTCGTTTGTGTTGCTGTGGGCGGCGGCGGCTGCGCCCGTCGTGAGAAAGGTCGTCGAGCTCGAGGCTGCTGCCACCAATGAGCGTCGTCGTATTGCTGCCGCCTGCGGTGTGGGTTCCGAGAAGGTGCGGCGCTGTTGTCCTTGTCCTTGAGCTCGTCTTTCTGTCCTCCGCCTCGTCCTCGTCGCGACGTCGATTTGATGGGCTATCCGTGTTGTTGGCAATCAGTGCGCTGCTGTGAATAAGCGTCATCGATGGGGAAAAGGGAAGGGGAAAGGAAGGGAAAAGAAAGAGAAGAAAAGGAAGCCCAACTGGAAAAAAAGGAGCGATTTTAAAAATAGGGCCCAGAACTAGTAGACCATCTGGCAGGCTCAAAAAAACTAGACAATGAAAAAGTGACAAAATTGGCGAAGGGTCTCCTCACTCTAGCTCCAGTCGACAAGCTTATGATGGGGAAGTACGTCGTATGCCCACAGTATTGGTGGTTTTGGCCAGTAATTATGTCGCAAGTTGGGTTGACGCCATTTTTGGCTTGCAAAAGTCATTCCGCCCTGATCCTAATACGACCTTCACAGTCTCCCTCACACTCCCTTCTGCTTGGGAGGCGTTAGGCATTTGCTTGGCTGAGCTCAAAGTTCCAAACAGGGGGGCTCGGTGTCGCTGATGGTCGCTGATCTCCCCAAAGAGAATGCAAGGGAATGGGGGCCCGTGGGCTAATGCGCGTGGGGGATTCGTTGGCGATTAACTGTGGCTTGAAAGCAATTGGTGTCATGACTCGGCCTTTGAATAGGCTGGGCGTGGGTTGGGTGGACAAAAGAGATGGAGTGGCAGGGCGGCAGGACGAGGCACAGCCCTACGGAGTAGGACTGCCGCAATAGCTTGGCAACGAACGTCTGGAGGAGGTGAGCATGAGAGCTTATGAGCGTTGCAGGGCAAGATGACGAGGGCATGCTACATGACATGAGAGGCTGGAATGGGTAAATGGAAGCGTGCCCATGCCACGATGATGCTTTTTTTTACATCCAGATTTCTATCTAAATTGTACCAAAAGTTATATTCAAAATTATTATCATTATTGTCTTTGCAGAGACGATTAAAACTACCGCTTCTCGTGCCACCTATCCAAAAGAAACTGAAACAATAACCAAACATGACCAAAGTAAACAAAATATCAAGTGACCAAAATACATGGAGAAGACGCTGTCATAAACAACGACATCGATGCAAAATAGGGTATATATGGCATTTGGGGAATGAAAAAGAAGTGGAAAGCAATAAACAAGAAAACATCCAAAAATCGCGTATCACGCCCGAATTGAAAATGTAAAATACTAAATGGGTATCTCCCGGGGCAGTAACAGCCCTTTCCAATTCCAAAGGGAAAACGGTAAATAGTACGCTAGCGTAAAGCGGTGCGTTTGAGAGAAGATGAGTATTAGATCTGTTTCGTGTACTGTCCAACGGTGCCAACAGACATCGAGTGTCCATGACCACCAGGAGTTCCGCCGTGGGCCGCATAGCCCAGGCCAAGCACACGTTGCAAACTGCGACGAATACCGCGCTGACCGTTGATTCCGTCCTCATCCTTCTCGTCAATGGGAGGCGAAGTAGGCCCGGCACCAGCGACCACTGCAGTTGTTGTCGGCAGGACAATGTTGCCGGGTGAAGGACGGGCACCCAGGAAACTGGACATGCGGCGGCCGATGCCAGGCGACGGAAGGCCACTGCTGCCACCATCGGCGGCATGGTTGGTCGTGTCACGCTTGTCCTTCTGGACTTCGCGCCGCTCGTCACGCCGCTTCTTACGCAGCGCCACGGACATGGCGGCAACAGCTGGTGCCGACATCTCGGCGGTGCGAGGAGGCCACTCGTTGTCGCGCTTCCAGCCAGAGACGCATGAGCGGATCATGTCGCTCAGGTTGATCGGGCAGGACGGCTGGAGCGAGCTCGAAACAAGCTTGTCGTAGAGACTGAGGTAAATAGCAGGCGTGATTGACGCACGCATAGGGTTGCCGGGCGGCAGCAAAGGAGGTGCCACGGGGATAATAGTTTCCACGGCATAGTCAGGATGCGGCTGGCTAGCATGCGAGGCACGGCGCGCGAGTCCAAGCTGCGGGGTTTTGGCACTGGCATGCGAGACGGACTGCTGCAGCATACCGCCATCGACACCGCCGCCGCCACCGCAGTCCGATGTCATGGGAGTGGTCGCGACCGTATCCAGGCCGGCAGACTGCTGGGATTGGTGTGAGTGGTGCGACTGCTGGGAGTGCTGGGAGTGCCGCGAGTTGGACGTAACGGGCGACAATGGCATAGTAGTCGATGTTCTGCCCGTGGGACTCGTGTGGGCCGGGGCCGTTGGCGTCGTGGATGCAGAGTGTGAATCGTGGGCACCACCTTTTCCGCCTGTGGCGACAGCAATGGGAATGGACACAGCCGGTGCTGGTTCGGATTTCGTGTGGCTGTGGAAGCGGAAAAGGCCACGGCGAGGCGAGACAGGCGACGTTGGTGCAATTGGCTTTGCAGGCTTCAGGTGTACGGTGCGGGCACCAGTCCATGCATCGCGGCGGGAGATAAAGCAGGCAAGACCTTCGTTCCAAACAACCTCTGCACGCATATCGCGGCGTGCCTTTGCTTTGCGAGCATCGTCTGGCACATTGACGGATGTGCCCACGGCATCGGGTGAGTCGAAGCGGAAGGGCGAGTGAACGTAGGTGGGCATTCTCGGGTAATAGGTACCGGGCTTCTCATCCTCAGACAGATCCGACGTCCACTCGGCACGTGGCCGGAAGTGGATAGCATCCTCGGAGACTGTACTATAAACAGATTCAGCGTCCGATTCATAATCGTCGTCAAAGCTCGGCTCGTCGCCTGCTGCAGCCTCGGTTGCAGTATCTGCTGCCACAGCCGCCGAAACAGCAGCAAGAGAGACAGTCGCGCAGTCACCCACACGAGAAAGCGGGCTTGCAAACGTCTCTGACGGTTCGAGAAGGCCAACCTGCTCATCCCGCACTAGACGCTTGCGAACGGCCAAAGCACGTGCTTGTGCCGCGTCTGTAACAACACTGCTCAGATCGGGAGATGGCCATGAAAAGTCCCAGTCGTTGCGAATCTTCTCAGCAAGGTACCGACGAACAGCCTCCTTCTGCTTCGTCTTGTCACGGCTCAGGAGATCGGGGTCGCCATAGTCCAGGAGCTCGCTGGACTGCTGGCCATCGGCCTGGGCTGCGTTGTGTTGTTGACTGCCGGTATGGAGCTGACGAAACTTGGCGAACGGAGACTTGGGCGACTTAATCAAGTCGGAAAAGACCATCTTCGGCATGGAATCAAGTTCAGCTGGATTTCCAAAATGATATGGAGGAGGACAGGACGAGATCGGTGGTTGGGATGAAGAAGAAAGGGGAGGAGAAGAAGAAGAAGGAAGTGTAGACGAGGCCGCACCCAAAGAGCGGTGCAAGGTAGGAGGGAGGTAGGGAGTTGATAGAGAAGGCGGCGAGGAGGAGAGGGCTGGAGAAGTCAAGCGGTTTATTATTGGTAGCTTGTCAGTCTCCAGACTCATAAGCAGGGGAGGTGGTGCGGTTGGAGACTGTGGCCCTGGAGGTTGTCCTGGAGGTGGCCCCGAGGGTGGTCCTTCTGATGCGGCTGCTGCAGCTGCGACTGGTTCTTGACAAGACGCTAATGCCTGTGCGGGGTTCCGCTGGTGCTGTTGCGTGAAGTTCTGGATTGCGTCCGGTGCAGGCGCCAACAATGGGGCCCGTGCTGGGGCGGGCTGGTCCAGGTAATTGAGCGAAAGCTTTTGTGGGTTTTGTGGGTTCTGCAGGTCTTGCTGGTTCTGGTTCTGGTTCTGGTGTGCAGACTCAGGCTTCTCTGGAGCAAGAAGTGGTGGTGTGACTCTGGTAGCTAAAGAAACGGGAAAACGAGGGCGGCGGCGAGAAGGCTAGATTAGCGACGTGCCAAAATAAGGAAGTGAAAAAGGGCAGGGGAAAAGGGTAATGAAAAAGAAGAAAAAAAACGTAATAAGAAAGAGGTGCCAGAACGAAAAACGAGGGAAAAGAAATAAATGAAACGAAGAATTTTTTCTTCGACGACCACAAGACAGAAATGGCCACGAGAGCAAGAGCGCAACAATCGACAAATAGACACGCGGGAGGTGATATTGCCCGACAGAAGCTATGTGCGACTCAATCTATGCTGTTCGCCCTGTGCTTGGTCGTGCAGATTGATTCACACAAGGGGACGGGAGCGTAATGCTGCGCTGCTGGCTCTTGTGGCTTGATCCAGTTTGTGTCGTTGGAGAGAGGGGATGTCTTGGCAAAGGGATTAAAAAAAGATCTGGAGTACAGAGGTAGAGAGAATCGACGTCGTGGGGAGAAGGGAGGGAGAGCAACGTGGTATGTAGGAGTGATGGTGAGAAGAAGAAGAAAAGTGTAGATGGGGATTGAGAGATGTAGATGTCTATGAGATCAAGAAGGAGAAACGAGAAACAGAGCCAAGTGGGGATGAGAAAGAAAAGAAAAGGAAAGAGTCAAAGGGGAAACGAGGCACAAGGCCAAGCCGAGTTTGTCAATTTAGGGAAGGGGCCCCTACTCAAGTAGGCACAACGTCGGAATGTGGAAGGAGGGGGAGGCAAGACATAATGATTCTCATGTGGAGGAAGGGACGACGCAGCCGAGCTGGACAAGGGACTGTGGAGGAAGGACCAAAGGGCGTGAAGAATACGAGAGCAAGAGGGCAGGAGTGCTACGCAGAACGAAAAAAGAAAGAGAAGCAAGACAGATCCCGATATAGGGAAGGAGCGAGCAAAGTCACAAACGCATGCAAAGCAAGAGTCACGGCAGAACGGTGCGGTGTGAAATAGCAATACAGAAGGAAAGAGCAGATCAAGCAAAAGAAGCAAAAGGGCAGAGAACATCAAAGCAACAGGGACGGACTGAACTTACACGCTTCAGCCAAGCAAGCGCCCAGGCGTGTTAGGCCCTCGCCGAGGACGGCGCCGTCGACTGTATTAACATTATCGACATCATCCTGAACGGCGTCTACACCAAAATCGCCCGCTTCTAGAGTAGGGGTGGTTGGTAGCATGACGATCGGTCAAAGGTGTTAAGAGCAACAACTCGCGGAAGTGTGGCAGTGGCAGGTGGTGGTCTGGAGCCTGGGTCGTGCCTGTCTTTTCTGGCAGGCTGCGCAGGCAAAGTTTTTTCGTGTGGCAAAATGAAGCGACAAAATGGACGGAAGGGGCGAGGGGGAGACGACGAAAAGCAGCGTTCGTTCTTTCTGCGCGCAACCGAAATTGGGACTCTGGGACTGACTGTGCAGGGCTTGAACTAGACCATCCTGGGGAAAGGGAACCGGCGTGCAAAAAGTAGAGAGGGGAAAGGGCGATGCACGAGAAAACCATGCGTCGTACCTCGAGGTTGAGGGCAGGAGCGAAGAACAAAGAAAGAGGTTGTGGTTATTTTTCTCTTTTTGGTTTGAGACACTGGCAAGAACAGACGACTGTGGTTGGTTGTGTGTGGGAAAGGCAAAAAGGGAAAGAAGGACACAAGATTTTTGGGTTTCCTTTTTTTTTACTTGCTCTATTTTAGCGGGCGAAAAAATTTGGGCGGTCAAATGGCCTGGCCAGACGGGCCGCCCGCTAATAAAGTGGAAAGAGCAGCGGCGAAAGCCGAGCGCAGGCCAAAACTCCTATCATAATCACAGGCTTCTCCGAACTGCGAGATACTCCGTTCTAAGTATCTAGGTATCTGGTGGAGTACAAAAATCAGCAGCACGTTGAGGAAACACGAGAGCACTTTGCGAACCTCAGAACCTGAGAACCTCAGGCCAGGTCCTGTCAGAACCATAAACAGCGGGGAATAGCCCGTTTTCGCGTCGCAGTATTCCCTATTTGATTCCAGATTCCTGCCCTCCTTCCCGTCGAGATGCGTCAAAAATGCTTGGCTCAGATGCAGCTTACGGTGTGTAAAAGGGCACGAAACAGGTAGAAAAAAGAAGTGTAGGAAGTCAGCGCTGTCGGCGTGCAGCTTACTTACATTTCGGCAAGTCAGCCACGAGGGCGGGTATGTAAGTGAATGGGAAGATGGGGTGACTCGCAGATTCCTGCCGTTGGTTCGTTCAAAGGTGCGTTAGGAGTCTCGAAATACTTCGTATTATCTTCTTTTATCTTGAAAAGTCAAAACCAACAGCAAGCCACCCGAGTCGCTCTCTTTCAACGGCTGTCGTCGTCGCGTGATGCTGCTGGACGTTATCAGTTGTCAAGACAAAAGAACTACAAGTAAGCAGCGGCAGACGGCAGACTGCACTGTCTCTTTGACGTCGTCTGCAACCTTGAAGGCTCCAAATCCAAAGCTCGAACCCTCTCCCGTCTCTCTCCACCCCTGCCCCGTCCCTGTCTATTTTCGATTTTCGAGTTCCCCTAGCGTCGCACTTGCAGATACCGGAGCCATCACTTGGCCTGCCGCCTGTACGAATTCGATGTCATGGTACGATATTTATGTCACTGTGTCATCTGGGTTACTTTAACGACAGACGACATAAAACACGTCAGTTTACGTAGTGAACTTGATGCAGGCCTTTAAAAATGTACATGCGCCAATGCCCCGTATATTCAAATAAGAAATATTCCGTCGTAAACAATAATACAAAATAACGTGTGCGGCCTGACTACCGAGAAGTCGCCTCTAATAACCATAATGGGACCCGTCCTAAACTTAGATATAAGCTCCAACCCCAACAACAGGCTATGACACCTCCTCGACCATCTTGGGGCGTGCCTGCCTGCTGTTGGCCGCCGACGGGGGACCAAACAGCGCGCCCACGGGGCCATCCAAGACCTCGTTTTTGACGCCCACACGGTTGCCTTGCTTGTTGCTGGACCAGCGAATAAAGACGGCGGCAGTCCGTCCAGAGCCGTCGACGGCGCCCTCTTCGTCGTCGGCATTTGCATTCTTCTTGGTCGTCTTGGGCGCCTGGCGCTTGAGCAGTTTGTTGATGGTCTCGGCTTTGACTTCTTCGTTGCGCTTGTCGCTGAGGTTGCGGCGACGGCGGGCCATTTCCTGACGGCGCATGCTCAACTCTTCGGCCGTAAAAACCTTCTTGACTTGGACCTCTGTGTACGGGTGCGGTTAGCATACATCGGATAACGCGAAACGAAATCAAAACTCGGGGCGGACGTTGGGACCCACCATCAGACAGCTTCATGTACTCTTGGGGCGTCCCCTCGAAGCGCGCCCGCTGCCGGCGCGTCATCTTGGTCAGGTCGGGTGTCCCGGCACGGCTGCCTTCTTCGCCGTCACTGTCGCCGTCTGCGTCCTGCTCATCGTCCTCTTCATCCTCTTCGTCGTCCTCGTCTCCCTCGGCATCCTCCTCATCGTCGCCGCCAATCATCTCCGTCTCACCCTCGACGTTGGCCTCGTCGTCTTCTTCACCCTCGGCGTCCTCTTCGCCCGCTACCTCGACGGAGTCGTTAATTTCGCCTTCGGGCAAGCTCTCGGCCTCGCTGAGCTCTTCGTCATCATCGTCGTCTTCCTCTTCCTCATCTTCTTCTTCGTCCTCCTCGTCCGCATCAGCACGGCCGCGTTTTCTGCCGGAGCTGCTGGCAGCCGGTGCTACCTTTTTGTTGTTGCTGGCTGCAGCCTTGCCCTTGGCTGCTGGGACTTCTGCTTTGGCCTTTGCGCTGCCACCAGTCGATCGTGGTTTCGACCCCTTGACAGCAGGGACCGTATCCATATCAATATCGCCCTCGGCGTCCTCTTCGCCCAGGTCGTCCGCGTCGCCCTCAGCATCGATATCCATATCTTCTGCCTCGCCCTCGGCGTCCATATCGACATCGCTAGCCCCGACGCGAATCTCGTCCTTTTCTTCTTCCTCTTCCTCCTCCTCCTCGTCCTCTTCCTCGTCGTCGTCATCGCCCTCAGCATCCTCATCTTCACTCGACTCGGATTCGACGTAGCGCTTCTTAGGCCCGCGGGTAGGTCGGCGGGCTTGGACCACGTCGTGGCTCTCGGAACGGTCACGGCCGCTACCGCTCTTCTTTTGCCGCTTCGCCGAGCCGGAGACGCGGACGGTCGAGAGGTTAGAGTCGGCGGAAGGGGCGCGCGCCGTAGCCCGGCTATCGCCGCCGCGCCGGGATCGTGAGGACATTGCAGTGTTGTCTCTATCGGCCATGTCAGTAATTGCCACGGATGCGAGTCGGGCCGCCGTTCTTCGCGGTCGGGATGCCATAGTGTGTGTGCGTATCGATGTATCGATATAAATGCGGTAAAGCTCAAAGTGTGTAGATAACGCAATCAGGAGCGCCACTTCGCCGTCGACTTCGGGCGCAATTTTGTGACCAGTAATTGTGAAATGAGCTGCAAGGTGTAGAGAGCAACTCAACGAGATGAAAGGACAGGGAGGGAAAACAAGTAGAAACGAATGCAGCCAAGGTGAGAAAGTGAGGAAAAGAGAGCAAAGAGCGAAATGCAAGTTGGAGGAGTGGGGCAACGGCCGTGAGTTGGGCGCAGAACTGCAACCAGCCATCAAGCAAAGAAAATGACAAGAGCCGAAAAGAGAGAAGGGAACAGCAAATGGAACAGAGAGACGCAGGGTAATATGTACGATGTGTAACCCCCAATACGCCACACAAATGGAATTAGAACACAACGCGGGCCGTGTCCAGGAAGGACCCGAGTGGCACGCGATCCCAGTGCGCTCGTTCTGTTATTCTCGTTTTTTCAAGGCTTGTGCATTTCTGCCAAACATCTCCGTCCAGCCGATTGCTTCATCTTCCGTCAACTTGTCCCAACCATTGCCCTCCCGCGCCGAAAGCCAAAGGAGACCAGAATGTAGCATCACATAAGCCAAACAGGGGCGTGTATTTGTACGACAAAGACACATCCCAGAAAGACCATGCAGCCAACGAATAGACACGTAAAGAAAAGGAGGGGAAAGACAAAAGTGAAAGGAAGTAGAGGTGCCAAGCTGTGACACTGTCGCCAGCCTTGGATATCGGTTCACGCCAGTGCCGGCCACGGAGAGTTTCGAACAGTAATATCAACTACAGCTTACCTGTAAGATAGTAAGGAAAGAACGGTGTGTCCGTAGGTATCGACTCAATGTCGTCGGTCGTCGAGGTGGTCGAGGTCTGGCTTTGCTTTCGCTTCAACTCGGTCCGTAGGGACGTCCAAGGCGCTTTCTTTCGTTCAAAAAGACCTCTAGTATGATGTTTGCAGGCTCCAGTAACGCAATGGCAAACTCAGATGCTCAATTGGCCGTGATATAAGATCGGTCAACAGGTTCGAGGTCGGAAGATGCAGCTTGCTGGGCGCGCGCGTTGTGTCGCTTTTGGTCGACCTTGGATAGTGGTAAGTAATATCGCTTACAGTCGTCTCGCTGTCTGGCTTGTGTTTTCGCTGGCCGTATGCACGGGTTGGTTGGATTTCGCGGTTCTGATGTGGGACGCGCAAAAGGGTGTGTCGAGAATTGAGCGCGTAGATTTGGATAGGTGGGTGGTGTGGTGATTCGCGATTTAGCAGGTGCACTCTCTCCCTCTTTCACTCTTTCCCTTGTTCCATTTACTCCGTTTTCATGCTCGCAGTCCCGAATTGCAACTGGCCAAAAAGCTACCCCAAACTAGCGTCCAGGCACTCGGCGGTGGACCCCCTTTTACACAAAAGCCTAAGATATCAGGCACCAACCTTCTGAGCCTGTGTGCCTTCCCTGCTTCCCCAAACTTTCGGTAAGGCCGCCCCACAAGCAGCGACGCCATTACCCAAACCTGCAGGCCAACACAGGCCAAGCCTGACTTGGTTCCCCAGCCGCAAGCCGAGGCTACAGCTGCCAAACCCATTGTGTTCACCATCTCGCGCTCCTGCCAACTTAGAAAGCCTGTCGACCTCCTGTTTCTTGTTTTGCGTCTTCCTTCTTTCTTCCCCTTCAACACAACTTCACGACAGGAAAGACCGTCCATCGACAGCCATGGCCGACTCCGATCCTAAAGACGTTCCTCTGCCGTCACCGGGCCCTGACAGCATTGCGCAGCCAACAAACGACGTTTCCGCGACACAATCAGAGACGGAACCATCATCATCACAAGACACGCCATCCTCAAATGCTTCAGAAACATCGAATGATGCGGCCTCAGACAGCGAACCCGAATCAGCCTCAGCCTCTTCACCAACGGAGCCGCCACCACCGACCCTCGACCAAGCCCGTGTCTTCCTGCGCGACGAGTCCGTCCAGCGCGAATCTCGGCCGCGCAAGGCCGCCTTCTTGGCCAGCAAAGGCCTGACATCACTACAGATTGACCAGCTGCTGGCTGAGGAGGATGAGGCTACAGCGATTACTACAACGAGCAATACTGTTGCACCACATGGAGGCAGCACAGTCCCCGCCGAACAGGCGCCGTCGCTGCCTCCGATTGTCACATACCCAGAATTCATGGCGCGCCCGCCCCAGCCGCCACCACTCGTCACTCCCAACGTCTTCCTCGGCGCTCTCTACGGCAGCGCCGCCGTCTCGACTCTTCTTTATGCCACCGCCCGTCTCGTTCTGGCGCCCATGGTAGACGCTCTCACCGACTCGCGCGCCGAGCTGCACGATACCGCCGCGACTAACCTGAACAGCCTACTCGACAAGTTGGAGAAAGTCGTGTCTGAAGTGCCCGAGGCCGCCAAGGCCGGTGCCAGCGGTGCCGCTGCCCGGTCCACTCTTGCTGCCGCTTCCTCATCTTCCGCAGCTACCGAAGACGACGATGCGTCCACTGCGGAAACCACCGACTCTTATGATGACCCGACGGAGGTGTTCCATCGCGACATTGGTGTGCAAACGTCGCTCCCACCCAGCCCGGCATTGGCGCCCAAGGTCACCATGGACTCGACCGTGCCATCAACGACGACCTCGCTGGCACCGCCCGCTTCTGGTCCCGCTAGTGAGCCCTCGCCAAGCTACTTCCAGGCCGAGCGCCTGTCCAACCTAGTGACCTCGGTCCGCAGCCTGACCCAGGGCTGGGCCGGCCCCTCGGATGTGCTCGCCGAGATCCAGACCACAGTGAACGTCTTCCGTGAGGATGTCGACAAGCTCTCGCGCCCTCCTGCTTATGCGTACGGCGGCGGCTTTGGCAGCAGCATCTACGGCTACGGCAGCAGCATTTCCACAAACGGTAGCTCAAACAAATACCCTGGCTACGTGACGACGACCCGCAACGAGCCTGATGATGAGATCCGCAAGGCCAAGGAGAACATTCGCCGTGTCAAGGGTGCGCTGCTTACAACGCGGACGTTTCCAACAGCCCGGTAAAGTCTCCATTATATGAAGATCTATGGACGAGGGCATCAGGCGACGGCAGTGTTTGGAGGAGGAGCAAGTGTGCCATACCATTGTGCCAATTGGCCAAATTTTGTTATATAATTAGAGATTGTACTGCACATTGCCTTTTCGACGTTTTTCATTTGCACACGGGCCTTTGAGAAGGCGCACGGCATGGCGACGATACAGCAAATACCACATATTATTCATTATACTGTTTTACCTAAACTGTCTTGAATTGCCCTATACAAGGGTCTTACCAAATCAACGAAATGTGCTAAGACCAATCTTAAACGTCTTAAAGAAAGGCTCCCAACCATCAACACGAATGTGATCGTAGCTGCGGCCCTCTTCGACTTGCTCTTGATACCACTCTATTGTAGGGCGGTATTTATACTCCATCGTCGTCGCTCGCGGGTTTCTCATCCGCACCTGGTGCGCAGCATTGAAGAAGCGGTTGTGGCATTTTGACGTTCCAACATGCCGCAGCCGTTCGCCCCTGGGTGCATGAAAGACAACTGCTGTACTGCCGTTGGCTCCGTTCGCCTCATTCGTACCCATTTGACCACCGGTGCTCGTACTTTCCTGGTTCATCTCTGCCCTCTCATCGTCCTTCATAACTACCTCTCTGAATCCCCTGGCCTCCAATAGATGTCTCGTAGGGGGCATCAGATTCCTAAAGTCGTACTCCATGCTATCGAGAAATTCCATTGTTGCGTCCAGATCATTCGCATGAGAGAGGAGGGCACCGTCTCGTCGGTCATTGTTTCTCCTATGCGGCCTGCCGCCAATATATACGCAGCTGAGAGGCAGGTTCTTGTTCTTTTCAGGCCCCTTCTTCCTGACGTGGTCAAGAACTGCACGTTGTCCTGCAGTCAGGTCGCTTGTTTCGAAAAGCATGTCGCGGCCTCGCATCCTCTTTGGAGCCCGAGGGTCCCAAAATATGAGTTCCGTTCTCTCATAAGGTAACAGATTTGGTGGCGAAGGGCGGTAGATGACGACAAATGGATGCCTCGCTAATCTGTCCCTCTGGTTTGCTGGCAGGTTATCACAGGAGTCGTCAGGCAAGTAAAAGAGGCCGATGTATGAACGAAATGCCTTGTTAGTGAATGGCCACGTAAAAGACAGCCAGTCTTTTATCGTGTACAAGTTTGATTTCAGCGAACCAAATTTAAAGGCCTCATTTGAGTCTCGCCAAAAGATGACATGGCCATAAACTCTCCACAGGTTTTTATTGTCGTTGAGATCCATCAAGTATCTGGTGAAGTTGTGCGCAGAGTCATCCGGTAATCGTTGGCTTCGGACGGCCTGTGTTGCCTGCGGCGGCTTATTGGGCAATCTTGTCTGTGAGGAGCCATCCGTCATATCAAAGGCTCGAGCCATGGGACCACCATTTTCCTGCATTTGCTCTCTCGCGGCATCAGGGTCGGCAACTGTTTCTGGGCTGAAGATGGGCAGCGGCAATGTTCGCGTGGCCAGCTCAGCACGGTGATATTTGAGGGCCATATCAGTTCCCACAACATGGAAGAGCCGGTACTGGTCCAGGTGCGTTGAAGACCACCATCCAAACCAATTGACAAGGCTTTGTTCGTCGTTCCAATTAATAGCCTGGTCGGCAAACACAATCGGAACGAAAAGAGCCGTCTCTTGGGTTTCGCAAATCTCAGACGCTAGGAGGCAGTCTCGTAACGTAAACGACACTCCATATCAAATTCCTTTTCATGGGCACCGGGTTCTCCGCGACTCGGGGCCGCTTTTTGCGCATTGTCTTCCGGGGTCTTCTTACGCTGGCTGAACATATCGTTGGCAATAATCTTGAGATAGCCACATATGTTCCATGCAGCCACCAGGGTCACCAGTATGTCGCCGACTCGGTGGGCGTTGCACACCCATCGAAATAGGTCATATGTACGCCGCGGTTCAGACACGATGAAGCTCGGCGTAACGAAAATTGCTAACCCGTGAGGAAATAGCTGTGTCCAGGCAATCTTCCCTAAACTCGCCAGCCTTTCAGCCTGTCCACCAGCGTTCGGCTCGTCGTGACTGAGCACCTCAAGAGGTGTGAACACAGGCGGGGAAAGGATGGACTGTGAAAGTGCCCAGACCCTGCACGCCCCGTCCTCTTTGGAGATAAGGTTGTTCAAGTCAGGAAACCGGCGCACCGCGCTTATGACAAGCTCATGGATGATTATAGCACCGTCTTCTAGATCCAGTGAGATTTTGTCACGGAACGCCATCCAAGCGCCTGGTACCGAACTGTCAAAGACCGCACAGCTGGGATCCACAGTGTGAGTCCAGAGAGCTACTTGCTGCATGGACGAAAAGAGCGACGGCGGGTATACCAGAAAAACATTTCTCTTGGGCCTTTTTGGCTCATCACAATGGGGAAACAGGCGAGTGTATGAGTCGCGGTCCAGTCCGTTGAACACCCTCATAAGATGTTCTCTCTCACTCACGTTGGAGGGGACAGCCACGTCGCCTGCAGCGTAATTGTGAGGTCGAAGGAACCCGATCCGTCAAAATATGTCTTGAAAACAACATATCGAAGGGGGGCTGCTGTCTGTCCCGCCTTGGGTATAGGAAACCCAAAGGTTTCCTCGCTCCATTCCGGGCACCGCGAGGGATACAGCAATATCGCAAACGTGGGTTTGAGAAGAAAGAGGCCAGAATTCATCGCCCTCAATCTCTGGGATACGGTCTCCAGTTTCTCTCCACTGGACGTTATCTGAGGGCTCGCCGTTATATCGCCGGAGAACAGATTTTTTTCTCTTAGGCTGCCCAGTTGCTGCAGGAGCGTATCTGCCAGACATGAGTATTCAAAACGCATGACGTCGCCGTCGAACACCTCGTCAATCCGAATTTCGGGGATGTGTGTTTCCGCCATAACACTTAAAGTGGCCTCTAGTGGTTCTGTTTGTGATCCTGCGAGGAGTTTGGTGGCTCGTTCCGGCATCAGTACACCACTTTTTTGTGACTCGATGGGCGAGATATCCATCTCAATGTCTTCTTCCTCACTGGCAGCAGCAAAGTCCGCAGCTGGCGGTGATTTTAACCCCCGACCAGAAGACGACCCATCATCACAACCGCCTAGATCGTAAAAATGGACAGATTTCTTTCTTTTGGGTACGTTCTCCGAGTGACGTCTAGTAATAATCGATCTCGGCTGCCCTTGTGCAGGTTCCATGGTCGGCATTGGCTCCAACACTGGGCTAGATGCGCTCCCTATTTTGGGTGAGAGGGCAGCGGTTGTGCTCGGGGGTCCTTGGGAGATAGGGAAGAGTCCAGACAATAACGAGGGTTCTATGGCGGCATCAGCTTTGTCTCTCTGTATCAGCTCGGCTTTGCGGAGTGTGCGCCGATTTGCAAACATCTGCTGGGCTTTGAGGGGTCGGCCATAGAGGAAGAAAGAGTTCGCCCGGTGCGAAATTTCTCGCCGCTGTTGAAGGCGTTGCCGGCAGATTGCGGTGTTGTTGCGGATCTCTTTGCCAAGAACGTACTGGGATTACGGGAGGCTGTTTCTGAGGCCTGCCCTGGCATTTTTGCCGCGGCCGGCTCCTTATCGCTTGCCGATGTCGAAGATTTCGCCCGCTGCAGGGATTCGCCCAAAGGTCCCGGCCCAGACACGCGGCGGGCACCTCCAGTTAGACTCTTGGAGGTTTTTGCAACATCTGCACTGTCGGCCGTTTTCTCCCCATCCGTCAATTTCCGCTTCTCGACACGTTTTTGGTTTTCCTAGGAGAACGCCTGAGGTTGCCAAAGTTGCAGAGAAGCTGGTGGTTGACCGTGATGGGCCAGACTCAAGAACATCTCTGTCTCTGCCTTTGGATGCCGCTTTTGCCGCAGCGTCGGTTTTGTCCTTTGTAGACGCAGCCTTGTCCTTTGTAGACGCAGCCTTGTCCTTTGTAGATACGGTCTTGTCATCTCTTGAGGCAGACTTGTCTTTAACCGGTACAGACTTATCTTTTGTTGATTCAGTTTTGTTTTTTGTGGAAACCGTCTTGTCCTTTTTTGAGGAAGTCTTGTCTTTTTTTAAGGAAGTGGTTTCCTTTTTTGAGGAAGTTTTGTCCTTTTTCGACTCGGTTCTGTCTTTGGTTGGGTCTTTTTTCTTCTTCTTCACTTTCTTTAACTTTGGAGTGGCCGGAGCAGAGATGGCATCCAGCACAACAAGGTCGTCGCCAGAGTCGTTGGTGAGGTCTGTGATGAGGTGCCCAGTCTCACTGGCCGATTCCGTCGCACTTGCTGGCTCTGTCGCGCCGGCTGATTCCGAGGCACTGGATGGCTCCACGGATGCAGATACAGAGTCTTGGCCTGTTGCAGCATCTGCAACTTCCTTGCTGGCCTCAGCAACTGTTGCAGGCTGGCTCATAAAGACCTCGTCATCCAGCGAAAATGGTTCTGTCTCGGGCAGGCCAAGTCTCTTCCGCTTCGTGTTCCGGCGGAGGTGCCTTGCCTCTTTATCGGCGAGAGCCCCAAAATACAAAGAGAGATCAAATGGCTTGTAATCTGGCCGTTTCTTCTTCTCCTCCCACAGGTCTTCAAGAAGCTCGCGGCCCATGTTCTCCTCCGGCTCCCATGTACACTTCTCGAGAGGGTAGTTGGACCATCTCACAAGGTACTTTGTGATGCCATCCATGTCATCGTCCTGGGCCAGAATGTCCTCGACATTGTACTCCGCGTCCGGGTCTTCTGAATCGTACGGAGTAGAGGTGACCGAGATGTCGTCATCTGTGTCTCCCATCGCGGCGCTGGCTGGTGGTTCAGATTTGACAGTCTGCCCGCGCACCATTTTCGCGTTTAGGCCTGTTCATGCCTCCCAGCAACGCTGATCAGCTCATAGAAATTTTGTGGGCCGCCGTCTCCTGTTTGTAGATTGCTAAATGAAGCTTCCTAGCGCTTTTGATTGTTCTAAGGCAACAGCGGTCGTGGGCGTTGAGAAGTTGCTTGTTAGCCATTTGTAGATGGAAGAAGAAATGGTGTCCGTGGTCAGTTATTTTAGCTGTTGCATCAAAACAAAAACAATGAGATTTTTGGGTAATATTGACATCCATGAACGGAAGGAGCTGTTGACATTACGGCGGGCGATGCACGTGCTCACGGGAGCAAACGAGACAACGCAAAACAGAAATCAATATTGCAATAAGCGAATCACAGATTGCTCGAAGACTCCAAAAGAAAAAAAAATACAACAGCCCTGTTGAGATTAACAAAGGACAAGCCACGCCAGATGCGGAAATCCTGAATACCCAACAGTGTTACAATATATCAAGTGATCGCCTCGGCAGCTAAAGTTTCCGAATTGTCGAACAAATGAAGAACAGACGATAATATTGCCGACTTGGAACAATGTATTAAGTGGATTGCAACGGCAGCCAGATTTGTTTCAAGTACGGAGTAGGAGGAGCTTTGTCTATGTACTTAAGCGATCGCCCTGCCTATCTGCCCCACTGGTGCTTTCATTAGTGGTGGGCATTCTGAGGAGAGAGTTAGGCCGTTGCAAACAAACAGGGCCCCCGCAGATGTAATCCCTTCTCGTAATACTCCCCTACAAAGACAAAAGGGGTCTGCTGCCCTCTATTTCGCCCCCCGGGCACGCAGCTATTCTCCGCTGCTACCCTGGTTCAGCGACAATCTGGCCACTAAATGTGTGCCCTGGCGGGCGTGCCATACAATTCTGCTGCCTGCAATAGGCACTCGCTATTACAGCGCCCTATCTGCTCTATCAGGCCTGGCGTCGTTAAGCCACCGCCCTGCCAACAGCAACGATAGCAGGCAGCCCCTTGGCCCAATCCTGTGTCTACCACCGGTATCCCTATTTCTCCTGCACAAGAAGCCGAACCTCACCACCGCTTCAACATCCACACAATCCGCATCCACCATACTTTTTCACACCGCGCCTCTCTCCAACCCCATCCCCTCCGCATCATCCACGACCACGACCCTTACGACCAACGTTTTTGACGACCCTTGATCCTATCGAACTGCTTCACGACTACCAGCGACCATGGCCAACGACGAATATGATGTGAGCAACATAACCGCCCCTCCCTTTGCCTTTCCCCTTGATTCCCCTCGTTTTTGCCTCGTGGCTTCGACCTATACCCCTTTTTTTCTGCCCGCCCACAGCACTTTGTTCCTCCAAGAGAGGCCAGCGATGCACGTCGCGATTGCGATTTCGACGAGCAGCCGTACTCGGCCAATGCGACACTGTAAAGTGATGTCTCTTTTTTCGTTCTTTTTGCTAACGTTGGATTGTGCAGTTCCTTTTCAAAGGTGAGCCTCGAACTTGACTCCCCACATCTATGCGACAAGCAACAGCGACAACGATGACGAAACGCATCCGGCGTTGGCGGATGCATCGGTGGACTGAGGGCGGGTCATAGAGCCACGAGCCAGGATTGCCCGTCCACCAAACGACGAAACAAAGTTGCTAACAAATTGTCTTTTCTCTCCCTATCAGTCGTCCTGATCGGTGACTCCGGCGTCGGCAAGTCCAACCTGTTGAGCCGTTTCACTCGCAACGAGTTCAACCTTGACTCCAAGTCCACGATCGGCGTCGAGTTTGCTACCCGGTCCATCCAGGTTGACTCCAAGACCATCAAGGCGCAGATCTGGGATACCGCCGGCCAGGAGCGGTACCGTGCTATCACGTCGGCCTACTACCGCGGTGCTGTCGGCGCCCTGCTTGTTTACGACATCAGCAAGCACCAGACCTACGAGAACGTCACACGGTGGTTGAAGGAGCTACGAGACCATGCCGATGCAAACATTGTCATTATGCTGGTGGGAAACAAGAGCGATTTGCGGCACCTTCGCGCGGTTCCCACAGAGGAGGCCAAGGCCTTTGCGAGTACGTCGGCCCTTCTTGTCCAGTCGCTGCGTTAAGACTTTAAACTTAAGGCTTCTGATGCTGACCACCATAGGCGAAAACCACCTTTCGTTCATCGAGACTTCGGCCCTCGACGCCAGCAATGTTGAACTTGCGTTCCAGAACATCCTGACTGGTATGTCCACCCACGTTCCTCTGCCCTGTGCCATATTAGCGCATATTAACCCTACCCCCTCGCACAGAGATCTACCGCGTTGTTTCCAGCAAGGCCCTCGACAGCGGCGACGGCGCCCAGGCCACGATCGGTGCCGGCACCAACATCTCTCTCAGCAAGCCTGCAGAGGACGCTTCAGGAAAGGGCGGGAAGTGCTGTTAAACTCTTTCTTTTGGTGTTTACGGCAAGGGCGAAGCGTGCTCAAGGCTAAACCTATGCGGCGGCCATATTGGGAATTGGGCACAGGGACGAGAAACTTGATCCGTGGCGTACTTGCGAACAGGGCCTTGCGGCTGTAGCAAGCTGCGCGCTATCAGAGTGGCTTGGTCGTAATCCCTAGGTTATATCTGCTTTTCTTCTTTTTATGTTCTTTATTTTGTCCGCCTTGTCCTCTTTCCCTTTTTGACGTTTACTTTTTCTTGTCAGGATGGTGTTTTTTGTTCCTCTACACATTTACATGTATACTCTCCTTGTGTGTCTGCTCTTCCAATAATGGGGTAGAGAGTCAAAGTAGTGATTTATGATGAAATGGCCGTTAAATGTTAAATGCACTATGGCTTTCCCTTTTGAGAGGTCCCTCGTCAATGCTCTGTATTCTGTGCTACTACTTTACATGTTATCCCCGATATGCAATTATGCCGGTCTACAAGGTACCTGGGCTGCTGAAAATGGTCAGCATTGACCGCCTTCTGTACCTGTACTAGCGCCATTTAGTCCTGCCGCCAAAAAGAAAAAAAGTTTGGCAGTAAAAAAAATTGGCGATAGTAACTGAGAGTACGGCGTACGACTGCAGGCCTTGTTCTTCCACCAGGAAACGACCACCGAACAACATTTCGGCAACACAACATCACCAGCCCTTTTTACCACCAAATCGATCCGCGACATGGCTTCCGTGTACAAGTCCCTGGCCAAAGCCAATGGCGAGAAGAGCGACGCCCGGAGCGATGCGCTCAAGAAGAACCGTCAGCGTGTTCTGATTCTGTCCTCGAGAGGTGTCACCTACAGGTTCGTGATCCAAGAGACAAAAATGAAGCATGGACCTCTACAAAGATAAAATAGAAAGAGAGAGTGTGTTCCAAACTAACATAACAGACATCGCCACCTCATGAACGACCTCGCCTCGATGATGCCTCACGGCCGCAAGGACGTCAAGTTCGACAGCAAGTCCAAGCTGTTCCAGCTCAACGAACTCGCCGAGCTCTACAACTGCAACAACACTCTGTTTTTCGAGGCGCGCAAGGGCAAGGATCTGTACATGTGGATGAGCAAGGTGCCCAACGGCCCGACCGTGAAGATGCACGTCCAGAACTGTAAGTATAGCCCTCTCCCCCTCTCCGTCTTCGAGGGATAGGCCGACGCATACTGACATTTTTTTCTCGCAGTGCACACGATGGAGGAACTTCACTTCACCGGCAACTGCCTCAAGGGCTCCCGCCCCGTCCTCTCATTCGACGCCGCCTTTGACCAAGAGCCACACCTGCAGCTCCTCAAGGAGCTGTTCCTCCACATTTTCGGTGTCCCACAAGGCGCCCGCCGCTCAAAGCCGTTTATCGACCACGTCATGGGCTTCACGATAACCGACGGCAAGGTGTGGGTGCGCAACTACCAGATCAACGAGGTCGAGGCCAGCAAGCTGGCAGCAGCGAACGCCGACAACGACGAGATTGCCAGCAAGCTCAAGTCCAAGGACCTCAAGGACAGCAACATTGACTTGATCGAGATTGGTCCCCGTTTCGTCCTGACGCCGATTGTCATCCAGGAGGGCTCGTTCGGTGGCCCCATTATCTACGAGAACAAGCAGTTTGTGTCGCCCAATCAGGTCCGTTCCGACCTACGCAGACAGAAGTCTGAGCGCCACAGCGACCGCACAGACCGGGAGCGCGAGCTTCTGGTCAAGAGAGACAACCTGGGTCTGCGGACAAACGGCGAGACGAAGATCAAGCGTGATGGCTTTGATGCGAAGGCTCTCTTTGCATAGATGGTTAAACGGGGCGTGGCTGTCAGGTGGTTTTTTTTTCTTGCATCATGTTGTGTCAATTATAATTATCTTCATGGCGTTTTTAGGATCGTTAGCTATATTTTAAAGTCTCGTTTTTTTGGTTCACATTTCTAAAGTATTTTAGAAAAGGCAAACTAGGATGATAACGTTTTTGATATTTCGGGTTATAAACTATGTGTCAATCTATTTACATTTTTTCGGCTTATAAAATATGTTCATGTTTCCTATCCAAATCTTCTTCGATTTTTCAGGTTATAAAGAAATCGTGCATTACAGTTAAGTGCATTGCCGTTGAGTCGATATTGTCGTACATCATCCATAAGATCGCATCACGTGCGCCTCTGTGACTTGCGTGCGATTCCAGGTCACCAGTGATGGTCGCTTTGTTTCAAGGGCACCCTTGGGGCTACGTGCCGTAATTAGTGCTCCCGTGAGACAGGCGCAGGGGACCCACACCTCCCCCAGAGCTTGTTTCGCCTGTGTTGTCAAGCTCCGACGCGTACATAGCCTGTTCGTGCCTTCCCCTTTCTTGTTCACCCCCTTCCCTTCTTATTTACCATCAACATTCAGTGTGTATCTTGCATCATCATCACTCGTTTTCCCAGCCATCTCTACACCACTTCGTATCGATCTATTCACGACGAGGATCCTCGTCCATTTGCACAACCAAACACCCATCTGCATCTGCATCGTCGCTCCACATCAATCCGCTTCTCACGAATATGGCTGCAGCGCCTCTGCGCGAGACAGCCTGTATGGCATCGCAAAAAACGGCCTTGTCGGCCTCCGTCAACATGACGAGAAACAACAAACTTAACACCTTCAACTTGAACAACAACTCCAACAACAGCATTGTGCACTCTCTAGATAGCCCCAACGGCGGGGTGTGCAGTCTTTGAGTCACAAAAGCGAGAACGACGGGTCGGACCTCTCGATTCATAGAAATTGAGACAGGCTCCGAGCCGTGGGCGGCTTTTCCATCCCAGTTGCTCTTCTCCATCGGTCTATTGCCGTGAAAGATACCTCCCCCCCTTCTTTTTCTCTTACTTCATACTCACCATTTATCTATTGTTCTTCTGAAATCGACCATCAACACTTGATTCACCACGTTACACTACCGTTCGACATATCTCCGACCTTATCAATTTTCGAAAGCTCAAATCAACAAATACCCTAACCCTTTCCGCCCAAACAGCTGCGAAGTCCGTTATATTGTAGTTGGTAAGCTTGCAACTTCCTATACTATCACGGCTGATATATCGGTATCTCACCTTCAGACACAGCAGCTAACAGGACTAAGATAAAGGACATAACAAACCGGATACCAGTATCCAACAACCAACATTCACGCCGAAGTGTGACTTCAGCCTCAAAGAAGAGACTATCGTCACATAATTGTGCACAGCTCATTTTAGATTTCTCCGAGTTTCAAACGACATTTTCCTCGGTCACTCCATTCTTGACCCGCACAATGTCGCTTGCTGCTTGTATGTCACTGTCCCGGGCGGCGCACGGCACGTCCGAAGGCGCCTTTGGGAAGCCCGGGGGCATCGGGAGTATTGGGCGTCTTCCGCCCACGTCAATCCCAACAAGCTCGGTTTATGAGACCAAAACTATCAACACACCCACCACTACCAGTACTGTTCTGGACCGTACGCCGGTCGAGGTTCTAGTGGAAGTGTTCCAACATCTGGACATGGCATCCGCCTTCAGCCTAGCCGCTACCAACAAGCGCTTCTCCAACATTTTCGCAGCGAACCGGACCGCCATTGTGCTGTGCATTGCTCAGGAGGAGTTCAGTCCCTTTGATGGCCTGCTACAGGTTGTTAAGGCATCACCTGCCGACCTGACAATCCCCTGGGGCACCTGGCTGGACAAGCGCATCCGCCGCCAAAATGCTGTTCTCTGTCCCGGCGGCACGCTCCCAAAGCACTGCCCTGGGCACACTGCCGCCATGAAGATCTCGTGTGCAGAGGCAAGAGTGGAAAACACCGACATTGACCGCATTTTGTCGGTCTGCCGCACCGTACGCGGCTGGGAACGCATGTTTCCGCAACACCGTTTCAACGCATCACCCGTGATGACGCGCAGCCTGACGGAGCGGGAGAACTTCCGTCTGCGCCGGGCCCTCTACCACTGGATGCGGTATGCGTACTACTTCCACGGTGATCTTGTGCGGCCCAATCTCTTCGTCCCGTCGGGGAGAGACATTCGCATCAACCAGCTGCGTGCGTTGTCGAACAGCGAACTCGGCGAGCTCAAGGACCTGTGGCGCACAGTCGAGGACATTATCGAGCTGACGATGTGTCCGTCGATTGCCAATGTGCGCATTGGTGCTGTAAGTTAACAGCCCGCCACGATACTACTTATCTCGAAAATTATCTTACTAACAGCAATCAGGACTTTGAGCTCTCTGAAAAGGATGCTGCACGTATTGGCTGGGGCGAGCAGCGCGAGAACCGCACTGTTGTTTCCACGATGTGCAAACTGTCTCCCGAGGAGCTGCTTCATTACATGGACAATGGCCACAAATTCACCAAGCTGCGCCTAATCCAGGACATTCGCCAACGCCACCCGCACTTTGAATTTGACACAGAGAGTCTCACCATTGCACTGAACTGTGTGATCCACGAACGCTGGCGCAGGATGCAGTCGGAGTTCCCCTCGATAACACAGCCATCAAATGGTGTTCTCTGTCTGCCCGTGTACACGCGGATGATGGGCCAGTGCCACGGCGGCATTCTCGACTGGGACGATCCGGCGACAGAAGCCGAGTGCGCGCGCGTGGGCGAAATGATCGGCCTCGGCCTCGACTGGCGTCCCGAAGAGTCCTTTTTCCGCTCAAAGCCCGAGATCCCACCGGTCTCCTGAACCCGTAAATCCAAAAAAAAGAAGAAAAAGAAGAAGAAGAAAAAAGAGGCAAGGACCGTCTACAGCATCTGCTGTCTCTCAATTCAAAGAGCCCTTTTGAATGCTCCTTTCTAGCATAAAGTCTCTTGGGCCGGGGAATTTTTTATTTTTTTCAAAGATACCATATAGGCAGTAGAAACGTACCCATAGATACTACTAGACCGATAAATCAACTTTCTGTTTTCTGCCGTAACCATATGTTAAAAACGTGCTTCAATTCACCTCGTGAGGACCATTTAGCGAGACCGTGTGTTTCGTGGCCTAGGATTAGGATTGGCTATTGCAGGCGCCGTGCCTCAGCGTGGGCAGTAGCTCCCTAGCTCCCTAATTATTACTACTACACCACGCTGTCTGCCCCCGCCTAATTTAGGCGTGGTTTGCCCGCCCCAAAGCCCAGCCTTCCCATATGCGCCTGCCTTTCTCTTTCGCAGCCTGCACTCCTTCCCTTTTGTTTTCGACCCTCTCCACCACAGCCTGGCCAGCAACGACCGGAATTGTTCAGGATCTAATCACCACCCCCCAATCGGCCATTGTCGGTTCAGCAACCACGGATCACCAGCACCCACCACCCCACACACACGCACACACCGTTTGACGGCGCCTCTTCTGAAATAGAAGGAGAAGGCTTTCACGGTCAAGTGTACAGCTGCTCTGCCAAACCGCCAGACGAGGACAGCGTTGCGGGTCGGGGCAACAAAGCATTTCTTTTGTGAGAACGGACGAGAAAGACGTTCGTTTCCGCTTTTATTTTTTTTAAAAGACCGGGCCAGCCTCGTCTTAACACAAGATATTGGTATGTTGTACTTTCTAACATCTTTTCCCGTGTCCAGTCTTTCCTTGCGATTGAATTTTTGCTCTCTCCCAAACTCGCCATGGCTCAAGAAATAAGGTGAAGAAAGAGGTGTGCATCCGCGCGAGATGAATTGCACTTCTGAGCCATGACTACCTGTCGCAAGTGCGTCTGGGAACCAGAAAGCTTCTCTCAACTTGGCCTGGTACACTTAACGGCTACAGGGACGAATGCGCCTCGCAGTCGGTGGTTTCCCGAGCATTATTAGAAGCAAGGAAGACTACTAACATACCCAGGAACTCGTCCCAACGTCGGCGAAACTACGTAGCTTCTCCCCTTCTGTGGTCATTATCCACAAGAAGCAAAAGGTGCGAGCCACTCTGGGACGTGCCTTCAGTGTCCCTGACGTGGTGTCGTCTGCCTGTATTCTCTTGACGAGGATCACATCAGACGCACTTGGATCCTGCCCGCCTCAAACGGCCCTACTTTCAGGGAGAGACTGGACGTCTCTCCCTCCTTTTCTTTCTCCGTCGTTTCTCCACTTGACACCTCTGCTACAATGGAGGGCACAGACAATGACGTAGTGATGGATGGCATGGAGTTGTCACGGTCTGCTGCTCCGGTCGTCGCATCCACCGAAGGCGCTGGGATAAACGGCTTTGCAATCAAGTCGAACGGCAACAGCAACGGTAGCAGCACCAACGGCAACAACAACCCGTCGGCTGGCGACGAGGATGACGACTATGACCTAGAGGACGACGACGAAGACGAAGACGAAGACGACCCTATGGGCTACCCTGTTGATTTCAAGCGGCGCGGCTTGCTGCCGACCGGCTGCTGCTACGACGACCGCATGAAGCTGCACGCCAATGCCGACTTCGGCTCGGGTCCTCACCACCCTGAGGACCCTGCGCGCATCTCGGAGATCATGGGCGCCTTCAAGCGTGCTGGCCTTGTCTTTAGCGGTAACGACGCGGACCTTCTTAGGATCATGCGCGACTGTCCGACAAAATACATGTGGCGCATCGCGGCGCGAAACGCCACGGAAGAGGAGATCGTGCTGTCTCACCACCCCGACCATTTCCGGTGGGTCAAGAATTTGTCTGAGAAGCCAACGTATGAATTGCGGATACTCAGTAAAGAAATGGACGAAGGCAGAGACTCTCTCTATGTCGGCTCCATGACGTACGAAGCGTCGCTGCTGTCGGCCGGTGGTGCCATTGAGACGTGCAAGTCCGTTGTGCGTGGTGATGTCAAGAACGCGTTTGCTGTCATCCGGCCGCCGGGTCACCATGCCGAGTACAAACAGGCCATGGGCTTCTGTCTGTTCAACAATGTGCCCATCGCCACACGTGTCTGCCAGAAGGAGTACCCTGACCTGTGCCGGAAAGTGCTGATCCTGGACTGGGATGTCCACCACGGAAACGGCATCCAGAACATGTTCTACGACGACCCCAATGTGCTGTACATCTCGCTGCACGTCTATTCGGATGGTCACTTCTACCCCGGCTTACCCACCGACCCGGATATACCTGACGGTAACATTGACAAGTGTGGCACCAATGCTGGCCTGGGCCGCAATATCAACATTGGCTGGGACCAACAGGGTATGGGCGATGGCGAGTACATGGCGGCATTCCAGAAGATTGTCATGCCAATTGCCAACGAGTTCAACCCCGACTTTGTTATTATCTCGGCAGGATTCGATGCTGCTGCAGGTGATGAGCTGGGCGGTTGTTATGTCACCCCGGAGTGCTACGCCCATATGACACACATGCTCATGTCTCTTGCATCTGGAAAGGTGGCTGTCTGTCTTGAAGGCGGCTACAATCTCGAGGCCATCTCGGCTTCGGCTCTGGCAGTGGCCCGCACACTCATGGGTGAGCCGCCACCGAAGTTTGAGATCCCCAAGCTGCGCAAGGACGCTGCTCGCCTTCTTGCCCGAGTCCAGGCTCATCAGGCTCCCTACTGGGAGTGCATGCGTCCTGGCGTCGTCGATGTGCCTGATCTCCAGTCCCAGGGTGCGCTACGGCTGCACGATGTTGTCCGCTCTTTCCAGCGCCATATGCTGTCTGTGAAGCACGGCATGTTCCCTCTGTTCATCCAGCGCAGCTCCATCTACAAGTCGTTCGAAGACCAAGTCCTCGTCACACGCAGCTTACATACTGCCAAGAAGATCATTGTCATCATTCATGATCCGTAAGTTTGCATGGCCGCCCCTTAACGGTCCTGTGGTGTATCAAAATCTAACTCTTCAACAGGCCAGAGCTCGTTGCGCAACCCGACGTTATCGATAATTCTCTCGACTCACATAACTCGTGGATGGTAAGTGTGGTCCCGGTGTTCTTTTAGGTACCTGACTGCTATCAAGTCACTAAAAAACTATAGAACGACGGTGTTATGCCGTACATTGACTGGGCCATTGCACAAGGCTTTGGCGTCATTGACATCAATGTCCCACACTACAACAGCCAGCCAGAGGTGAGTTGCAACAATTACCCAAGCAGACATATCGATACAACTAACACCAAACTAGGAAAACACCAGCGAGTCGTTCATCCCACGGATCAGTGAAGAGGTTATGCAATCACAGATCCAGGAACTAGTCTGTTATATCTGGGACAACTATCTCCAGATCTCTGAGTCCGCACAGCAGATCTTCCTTCTCGGTGTCGGCAATGCCTACTTGGGCGTCAAAGTACTTCTGGTCAACCGCGGTATGTCCTCTCTCTTGCCATTTCGTATCATGCATGACCACCCACTAACTCTTCAGACTGTAAATCTCGCATTGACGGGGTCGTCAACTTTGTCAACGGCAGCCTCCGAGCTGTCAAGAGCGACGCCGATCCTGATTTGACACAATGGTACAAGACTCATTCACGCGTTTATGTCGGCACTGATCATGCCTGCTGGCAAACGAGCGAGTTCACCCGCAAGATCAACAAGCGTCGCTTCGGCGATGTTGTCCGCAGTCCCTTTATGGGCCTCAACCGCATGCTTAAGGAGCACGCCGAAGATGCCCACGAATGGATCTTGGAGCGTTTACCCGAGACCGAGGGGAACACCACGGAGGATGACGGCTAGAGTCTTCCACCTCCTCGGATTCTCCCAGTCCACGGTCCCATAAAACAAAGTCTCTCTAGTCGTTCCCAAGAGGGCCGTGTCCGTCGCAGGGGCAGAGGTCGTCCAAGAAGTCGTGTGAGGTAGAGGATTGGCGTAGTGAGCTCGTTTAAAATAAGGGATGCCTTTGGTTTTGTTCTTTCTGTCTTCCTGACTCGGTTTTATTTTAGCTCTACTGTTTTTTGCTTTCTTGGGACGTTATTCTTTTATTTTACAAACGTTTTTATTATGTATTTGAACCTATGCCTATCTTATATCATTATTTTTGTTTTGCTTTATTTGGGGATACCCTTTTATATATAAAAGAATAAAACTGGTCAAATAAAATATTATCATCATGATGAAAATGAATAGAACAGGTATGAACCACCACCAACTTTTTTGAGCAATAATAATCGAACAAAAATCAAACCAACATATTAATCATAGTAAGAAGCAATACAAATACATATAAAATGATCGTTTCTCATCGGACGTTCTTGAGACGTCATCACGTGACCTATCGTTGACTATTACATAATCCAAGCTAACTCGTTTATGCTATTTGCCATCACTATCGCGATAAAACTTTCCGCGACACGTCTTTGGGCTTCGACTAGGGGGCACGACAAACGCATTCGCATTTCGATGCTCACGCCTGTGAATCGACGCTGATCAATCCCAAACACCTACATCGACACCTCCTCATCAAGTCTCATCTCCTAGTCATCAGTTCTTTTTTGACGGTACCCTAGGTCTCAACCTACAGCGATTTGCGATTTATGCTTTTGAGCGCCAAAGGCGCGGCAACCCCCTTTCTTCTTTTCGACTTCCGACACTCTCCTCGCATCTGCCCAACATGGATAGGGACAGAAATAGCAACCGAAGGTACGTCGGCTCATCGTGCTTGTCGTGCCTCACACGACGGCACTTTTTCCACCTCCCACTTTCCAATACTGACTCTCATTTACACCAGATTCGACGACGGCGAAGTCACGCGATACGGAGCAGGCGAATCATGGCGACCATCTGCTAGAGAACGGTCCCCGCGACGCGATAGGAGCCCGATTAGGGATCGGGAGCGGATGCGCGACTGGGACCGTGATGGAGGCCGTGATAGCGGCAGAGACGGTAGAGATGGTCGAGACGCCCGCGACGCCCGTGACAGTCGCGACAACATTAGAGACAACCGAGACAGCCGAGACAACCGAGACCGTCGGGCATCGCCGCCACCACCCAGCAGTGATAGCTACATTCCCGGGAGATCGCCGCGACGGCCACGATCCCGTAGCATAGATCGCTACCGGACACTGGAGCGTGCACGGGAATCGGAGCGATGGCGACCAGTGGAGCGCAGCCGCAGCCGGCCTAGGAGTCCCGGCATTGGCGGCGGTGGTATGCGTCATCCTGTCGGCGGCAGCAATGGTGGTGGTGCTGGCAACGATTTGCGGCGTAGCCCGCCGCGGCGCATGTCGCCCAGATACGTGGGGTCGCCCCGTCGTGGAGGTGATGCTGGTGGAGGCAGCGGTGATGACCGCGGCCGGATGCTGGACCGTGGCCGTGGACGGTCTCCTCTTCCGCGGAGGGATGGGCCACCTCCTTTGCGAGACATTCGACGACGCTCTCGATCGCCTGACCGTGGCCCTAGGAACCGGTCCCACGGCAGACGTTCGCCTCCCCGATTCCGACCTCGCTCGCGTTCGCCTGATCGGCCCGATCGGCCCCTTGGCGACGACCGCATGGGTGGTCCAGGCCCGCTGCGGCGCCCGCCTTCCCCGTCGAGAGAATTTGGTGGCTTCAACAACCAGCCGCTGTCGGCCGTTGGCTCGCGTTCTGGCTCGCGGCCCAACTCGCCGCGGAGAAGTCCAGCTGGCCGGCAGCGCAACGACCGCTCGAGACAGGCGTCGCAAACGCCTCGCTCACCCCATATTGGCGGCCCAGTGGGCGGCGGTATAAACGCTATTCCCCTTGGGTCTTCTTACAGTACAGGTGGCGCTGGTCGTGATCGTGAGGGCTACTTTGACTCGCCGTCTAACTCTCACTCACAGTTTGCGACACCGTCGGTTCGGTCACCACCATCTGGCCCGGCTTCGCTGCGCCCCCCACAGGACAGACCCGGTCAGGGTCGCAAAATGGGGCCCTCTCCAGGTCCCTCTACACCATTGGCAGGCCGGCCAGCTCCGCAAGGCCAAAGTCGCGGTGAACTCTCTCCTCTTTCTATCTCAGGTCCTCCGACTGGCCCTAGAGGCTATGGCCAAGGTCGGTCCGGTGGTCCTAGCGCCGAGCGTAGCGGCAGTATCAGCGGAAATGCTGGCGGCGGCCCAGGCGGCCCGAATGGCCCATTCACGCCTCGTCAGGGAGGTCGCGGGAATGCACCATGGGGCCTTTCTGGTGGTCCTGGCCGCCGTATGAGCTCTGCAGGTCCATCGCCTAGTGTGGGAGGACCCAATGGCGAGGACGGTGGCGGAAGAGGCAGGGGAGGCATTCCCACGGGACCGCGTGGTGGTCCTGGCGGCCCGTTTGGCTCTTCTGCCAATGGACCCGACCGTCCCAATGGCCGTCGTAGTCGCGGCGGCTCACCTTCTTTCGGTGGGGGATCGCGGCCATTCAACCCGCCGACGGGGCCAGCATCGCAGCAGCAGGGCGGCCAGCAGCAGTCCTCTGGCGGTGCAATGAATGGTGATCGGAACAGCTACCACCGTGATCCACGTGACCGTGATCCACGGGATCGTGACCGGTCTGGCCGTGGATCGCTGGGCATGTCGTCATCAACACCAACAGTGGCACAACAGGCTATGGCCAACATGCCAGTGATCATCCCAGGTGGGAAACTGGACCCGTTGTTGCATACGGGCATCCTTCCCGAGATGCTTCCACACTACCAGAGACTGCGGGAAGAAGAAGAACGGCTTCGTTCCGAGTTGGATGTGAAGCAGGATCGTCTCCGCAAGCAACTTCGCCTCTGGGATAAGATGGAGCGCGAGGCGCGGGCTTTCGAGCTCAAGAGCGAGCTCAGCGAGAAGAGCTTGAAGACGATTGCTGGCGAAGGCATGGGCGGTGCTGCTTTCTAGGAAGCGTTCTAATCAGGAACAGTCTGATTCCGTTCCTTGCCCTGCCGATGTTTGATTGGAGAGGGGAAACTGTTTACTTTATTTGTATTATATTGATTGGACTGGACAAGCTTTTAGCATCATACGGAGTAGATGGCCTCATAGCTTAAGCCGTTCATTCACTTTTGAGATGTGACAGTTACAATTGGAAAGCAGTATTTTGCTTATCGAGTTACTTGATGGTTGCGGCAACGGCTCTTTTTTGTATTTTCATGTGTGCATATTTCGAGTGCACGCCCGTTGTGCGTGTCGTTAAAAAAAAAGAAAAAAGAAAAAAGAAAAAAGTAAAAAAATCTGTAAAATGCGGATTCATCTAAGCTATGGGGAAACAGTGCTGTCATTCACCACAGCACACGCACGTCCCGCGTTTTTTCCATGACCTTTTTTTAAACCGTTTATTTTTCAAAACCCAAAAAAGTTGTTGTTTCCCGTTTCTCGTTGGTGGCCTTGTCCCTGTCTATATTATACGACTATGGACGACGACTGAGAAACCTTAGATCCGGGGGCTGATCCGGCCATGTAGCTAATGCGAAGCATCGACCTTAGCGACGTAGCTGATAAGGTCAACAACGCGACGGCTGTAGCCCCACTCGTTGTCGTACCAGCTGACCAGCTTGACGAAGTTGGGGTTCAGGGAGATACCGGCCTTGGCATCGAAGATGGACGAGTTCAGGTTGCCGTTCAGATCGCTGGAGACAACGTCGTCCTCGGTGTAGCCCAAAACGCCCTTGAGGGGACCCTCGGAAGCCTCCTTGATGGCGGCCTTGATCTCGTCGTAGGTGGCACCCTTCTCCAGGCGGGCCGTCAGGTCAACGACGGAGACGTTGGCAGTGGGGACGCGCAGCGACATGCCGGTCAGCTTGCCGTTCAGCTCAGGGATGACCTTGCCGACAGCCTTGGCGGCACCGGTGCTGGAGGGGATGATGTTCTGGGCAGCGCCACGGCCACCGCGCCAGTCCTTGGAGGAGGGACCATCGACGGTCTTCTGGGTGGCGGTGTAGGAGTGGACGGTGGTCATGAGACCCTCAACGATGCCGAACTTGTCGTTAATGACCTTGGCCAGGGGAGCCAGGCAGTTGGTGGTGCACGAGGCGTTGGAGATAACGTCGGCCTTGCCGTCGTAGGTCTTCTCGTTCACGCCCATGACGTACATGGGGGCATCGGCAGAGGGGGCCGAGATGATGACCTTCTTGGCGCCACCAGCAAGATGGGCCTTGGCCTTGTCGGTCGTGGTGAAGACACCGGTGGACTCAACGACGTACTCGGCGCCGGTGTCCTTCCAGGGGATCGAGGCGGGATCGCGCTCCTGGTAGAAACGAACGGACTTGCCGTTGACGTTCAGGCCGTTGGACTCGACCTTGATCTCACCCTTGAAGGGACCGTGGGTGGAGTCGTACTTGAGCATGTAGGCCTAGAGGAAAAGAAAAGAGTCAGCATGATACCGTCCTGTCGTTCGCATGAAGGGGAGGGTGGAAGAGGGGTAGAATGCCTTCTTCGTCCACAAATTTTGACTGGACTAAGGGAGGGACTGCTCGAATTGCAACTTACAGCGTAGGTGGGGTCAATGAAGGGGTCGTTGACAGCAACAACCTCAACATCGCCGTGCTCGATGGCATTGCGGAATACGATACGACCAATGCGGCCGAAACCGTTGATACCAGCCTTGACAACCATTTTGACTTTTTGGAATTGGGTTAGCTGAGAAGCTTTGAAATAATGTAAAGATCGAAAAGATCGAAGAAATTGAGCAATTGCAAATTTAGAGGTGTTCTGAAGGTTGGAGATGAAGAG
This sequence comes from Sporothrix variecibatus, assembly GCA_016097105.2. Lineage (NCBI taxonomy): Eukaryota > Fungi > Ascomycota > Sordariomycetes > Ophiostomatales > Ophiostomataceae > Sporothrix > Sporothrix variecibatus. Next base: position 4,229,856 of record JADMNI010000001.1, on the reverse strand, counting down.
GGGAAGGGAAGATCGGAAGATCAAATAGAAGGAAGAAAAAAAAGAAGAGAGGAAAGAAAACAAAGAGACAAGAGGACGACAAGAATTGAAAAAGTCCCAGGATAAAGCTTGAGCCGAAGCCAGTCGTTCTCAGGCCAGATTCAACAATGACGAAAACACACACGACAAGAAATAGGAATGCGATTCCCGTTGGTGTAGCCGTTGCCAGGGATTTTCGGGTCGCAGCTGGGCCATTCACGGGTGCCTCCGGACGGAATAGCCGCGAAAAGTGACTGGCCAGACCTTCGCAGGCTCGGCTAAGAAAAGATGCCTGGTTTGGGGAGCAACGGAGAAGGAGGGGAAAAGGGAAGAACGGCTCCTAGCACGCTGTAGACCAGGCTGTGTTTGGTGTCTTGGTAGCTTCAAGGTATTGGGGAAGTGGGTAGGGGCGGCTATTGATTGGCATGCGCGGGGAGTTCGAGGGAGCGGTCGTGTATAAAGATGGGTGAGGTGCTGCTCGATTGATCCTGCTTCCGATCGCCTTTAAGCCGAGCACGAGGCTCGAATTGGGGCTATCATGACGATGCGAGCTCCATCAAAAAGCTGTACGGTGTACTTCGGATTCGGAAGTAGCCCCCAGCCGTGCCTCGCTGGCCCCTCTAGTTAGGTGCAGTGAATAGTGCAAGGTCGATGGCGGGGTAGCAATGTACAGGGGAAAAAACACGCGAAAAACGCAGCAAAACGCGACGAGGGGCAGGAACAGCCGCAACCGTTGATCAAAACTGTTGGTGTTGGTTCTGATAAGAAGCAGCCGTTGACCTTTTTTCGACGTACCTGAGATAGTGTGTATTCTTCAGAAAAGCTCAATTGAGTTTGGTGATGGGATGAAGGACAAAAAGAGTTGATGGAGAAAGAAAGAGTAGAAGAAGAAGAAAGAAGCAAGAGAAAGGGAGAAGGAGAGAAGAAAAAGGAGAAAGAGAAAGGGGGAAAAGAGAAAAGGGAAGGAGCGAGGGACAGTGGCATGAGGGTCATGAAATAATATACCCCGTCGTGGTGCGGACCTGGCGCGTACTTTCCTGTCTTGCAACAAGTAATCTGTCGCCGTGGCTGCAGAATGCGCTCTTTGTGGAAGAAGGTGGCATGGTGGGGTTGCTCTTGCCCCCATGAGAGCTGTCCCGCAACTTGCCACTTGGGACAGAGAGGGCAGGAGCAGAGGAGGGCAATAATTGCTCTGATGTCAAGACGTAAGATACCACGGGCGCCTTCCCTGCGTTGCCGTTTGTGCTTTGAGGTGAATACACAAGCTGACAAGTAGCGTATCAGTGGCCCTACCGGACTACGGACTCTTTGTCTCCCCTGACTTACTCACCACGGGCTCCACGGGGCCTGGTGAGGTCTTGGGACATACACACGCCCATTGACAAGCTGTGGCGTAATGATGGGACCTTGTCGGTCCGGTGCTTTTGTCTTTTTTTTTTTTTTTTTTTTGCCTGTCTCTGTTTTGTCATCCGCGCCTTCCATGATGATTGTGCATCGCGCCTGCCCTTTCTAACGAGAGCGACCTTTACGAGGTAAGGGCGACTCACACGAAGCAGCAACAAAAGCAATAACAGGAAAGAGAGAACGAACATCTCGCAGTGCCAAGCCCTGTCGTGCCTTCCGTACGGGATACGTGTGCATGGACGTGGGAGGCACCACATAATACTGAAAACACATAGAGTCCTAGAGAGGTCCGTACCCATATCTTCGTTGCACACAAATGAACGAGAAATAGAGCGAGTAAGGCCCGGATTGGCCTGGATCCAGAAACAGAAACCGCGCATCGGGGAGCGACCGACTGGGGGAAAGAGATGGATGATGGAGGGATGAGAGATACGGAGGATTCACTGGTGCTGCGTGGGAGAAGGCCCGGAGAACGGCCCCCCATCTCAACCCTTTCCAAAAGCGTCGACGTCGATGTGGTTAAAGAGGGTAGGAACGACGGTGCCCCCCAACTACACCAAAATGCGACTATGGCTACAATGCATGACGCCGTCACCGCGGTCTGGGCTTGCACCCAGTTCCAGTACTTGCATCCATGAGACGATCATGCCCATGACCCAGCGGCCAGGGCGAAGGCGAAGAGAGTTCAGCAGAAAGTAATGCCGCAAGAAACACTGGGCTGGACACCAGAAAAGACGCGCTAGGCGGGGTAGCTTGCGAGCTTGGGAAAAGAATGCTGAAATAGGGCCGCGACGGTTGGCCCGTAAGCGATGCGTCTTTTTCTCATTGAGTTGTTTCAATTTGTTTCTTTTTTTTTCTTTCTTTTTTTTTCTGCGTGCGACGTAGCTTAAAGTGAGTCTAAGAAACGGGATGCGCCAAAATAAGATGGACCAACATAACACGGATTTCATTCACCGTGTCGCGACAAGGGGCCCTGCATGTGCATATTGAGAGACTCAGACAAATTAGCAACTCGAGGATGGCGATGGTTGCCCGACGACATAAACAAGATTTGAAGATAATTCGAGAGTAAAAAGTGCGATTTCGCCTGGCGCGTGTGGTCAAGCGACCAGCAAACTTTTTGCTGACTGTGATTGTCCCTGACAAATGCTCGATGGCAAAATAAGACACGAGAAAGCGAGTCGATTACAATTGCAAATATTACAAACGTGTGTTTGATCGATCTACCGTATTGTACTCTGTATGTTGTAAATAGACACGCACTCATAGACACTGATCACAGGGCACGCAAACTCACCGCTGTGAGGCTGTGAGTCAATTGCCCAGTCCGCAAGACATCCCGGTTTGCCGTTGCGAGAATCGGGGGCGGCCGACGTCAGCGAGGCAGCGTTTGAGCGACGTCGGTGGCTGGTGAACGTTGCGTTTTTTCTTCTTCTGCTGGACTGTTTTTTTCTTCTTTCAATCTAGGATTTGGGGCGAATTACAAAGTACACGGAATATCTCCCCACAAGTTCACCTCCCCTTCATTTTTTCATTTCTCCGCCTCACTGTCGCATTGCGACTTTTGCCATTGTCGCATTCTTATTTCATCTCGCCTGCAGCGGCATACTACAAATGCCGTCAAACCGTAAAAGGCTATCCCGTCTTTCCGCCCTTTTTTGAATAGATCCCTTTTTCAAGCTTTCAAGGGTCTCACCATTTGCTCGAAACGGCAAAAGGTAGACTCAATTTGAGATATTGCGCGCCACACAGCCTGCCCCCAGAACCACGTGCAGAAGGATGGCCGTTCTCGCTATTTGGCAACACCGAGCTGCATTTGGCTGCCCTCGACTCGGACCCCGTACGACGGTTCCAGCGAGGCTGATGCCGAAGGGTCAGGATCAGGCCAGAGCTAATGACCCCATCAAAGGCGTTCAAAAGGCGTTGCTATATGGAGTATCCCAGTTGTATTTCCCGGTTTTCCGTATTGCATGTCGTGGTGCGATCCAGGCTTGGACCCTGCTGTCAAGCTGTGGTCTGAGCCTTGCGTAGTGGTGTAGTGACGCTGGGTGATGGAAGCTATCTTGTCTCCTCATTATGGCCATATATGTATGTAAATACGATATTTCTAATGTAGTATGACGCAGTGAATTGTACAATTATGTCATCCATAACAGCCATGTTGTGTGTTTTTGACTGCCTCGGTGCCTCTTTCCTCATGTTACTGGAATCCCAAAAAGGAAAAAAGCTACTTTGAGGCTTCATCACAAGTCTCCCATCCCTCTCTCCCAAAAGTGTTGCGTCTGGTTGTTGTGTGGGTACTTCCCGCCCATCAGTTGAAAATTTTGCTTCGATGACTTTCTTTCTTACTTTAGAGGCCTCACTTTCAAACCTTGGCCTGGAAAAACTGAAAATTTTTGCTGTCTCCATTTTCCACAAAGGCCGTTGGCATTACCCTCTTTTTGTCATGGATCTGGATAATACATACGATGACCCCTCTCGGCCGCCGCCAGTGTTATCAGTCAGGTTTATCAGGTTTATCAGCGCGCGCCAACGGAGCTTCAACCCCACACCAGAACTGATAAGAAAACGGCCGCCAGCGATCACTGCACTTTTGTTCCGACAACCATTTTGCTAACAAAATCTCCTAAAAACAACTTGTTGGACGTCATCGACATTATCGTTTTGCTCGGTTTAATACCAGAATTTCCACCACAGCCTCACCATGTCTCACCTGCACTCCCACGACGGCGGCATCACCATGCACGCCAGCCATGGCCACGACTCGGCCATCTCAGCCGCCGAGCACGGCCACAGCCACGAGATCCTGGACGGTCCTGGTAGCTTCCTGGGCCGGGAAATGCCGATCGTTGAGGGTCGGGTCTGGGAGGACCGCGCATTCACAATCGGTATTGGCGGGTAGGCTTCAAGGCTCTCTTTTCTGGCACATGGCACCCTTGTCAACTCCCCTCAACTAACGCCTTTCTCCATCTAGCCCCGTCGGTTCCGGCAAGACAGCTCTGATGCTGGCCCTCTGCCATGCCCTCCGCGAAAAATACTCCATCGCCGCCGTCACCAACGATATCTTCACCCGCGAGGACGCCGAGTTCTTGACAAAGAACAAGGCTCTACCGGCAGAGCGCATCAAGGCTATTGAGACCGGCGGCTGTCCCCACGCTGCTGTCCGCGAGGACATCAGCGCCAACCTGGCGGCTCTCGAAGACTTACACGCCGTGTTCGGCACGGACCTGCTGCTGATCGAGTCTGGCGGCGATAACCTGGCTGCCAACTACAGCCGCGAGCTGGCGGACTTCATTATTTACGTTATTGACGTGAGCGGCGGCGACAAGGTTCCGCGCAAGGGCGGCCCGGGTATCACACAGAGCGATCTTCTTGTTGTCAACAAGACGGATCTGGCCGAGGCTGTGGGTGCTGACCTGAGCGTCATGGAGCGGGATGCTCGCAAGATGCGCGAGGGCGGCCCAACAGTTTTTGCCCAGGTCAAGAAGGATGTCGGTGTTGATCACATTGTGAACCTCATGCTGAGCGCCTGGCGCGCCAGCGGTGCCGAGTCTGTGGCCAAGGCCGCTGGTGGCCCGAGACCGACCGAGGGTCTTGAGGCTCTTAAGGCGTAAGCCAAGCCTCACCAAGAACATACGAAAGCTACGGAAAACACGACACGCTGGATACACCCTCTTAACATATAATTATTTTGGATACATACAAAATATCCCACTGGTTGAAAAAATTGCAAGAGTAAGGCTTGGTAAAAATGAAGTATCATTATCATGCGTAAACTTTTGTCCACCGTCTATGCCAAAAAACCGAAAGAATTGCCCGTCATATCCCTTTTTCATATGGTGCCTTTGATGATGCATTTATGCCATGTCTTCGTCCATCTCATCGTCGCCGCCCGCAGACTCCTCGACAACAGCAGCAGGAGCCCACTCCTGGAAAGGCACAGCCTTCCGCGGCCACACACGCTTGTACAGACTGACACCAACACTGTCCTGAGGGTTGATGCGGCCGTCAAACGTCGCCTTGAAGTAACCGTGTGTGCCGAGCGGCTCCTTGATGTAACCGCTCCGGCCTCTCTTGGTCCACAGCGGCAGAGCCTTGAACCACTCGACATCCTCGCGGTTGAAGAACATGTACCGGATGGTGACGATTCTCTTGTGGATGTGGTACGGGTGGCCGGTAAGGACCACACGCTTGGCGACGACACGCGATGTCGAGGGCGGCAAAGAGGTACCCGTGCCGGCCAGTCTCATGGTTGGCGGGACAGAAACACCCGGCAGCAGGGGGACAGTGCTGGTCTTGACGCGCTTGAAGAAGAGCGTGGGCACCGAGCCCCACGTAACAGGGCCAACAAAACTGGCGACGGCCGACTGACCCGGGTGCAGAAAACGAGAAAACTTGTGCACGTCGTTGGGCGTAACGCCGCTCTGGGAGTACAGAGGGTTGACGACGAAACGCCGCGGACCGCACTGCACAATGATCTCCTCCTTGGACTTGATCGACTTGGGCTCCTCGGCACTGAGGTTGATGAGAAAGTTGACGACGGTCTGTTTGTTCTCGTGGCGGAACAGGGAGAAGAGTGTGACGGGCTTGCTGGGGCTGTAGGCAGCCCGGACCTCCTCGGGAAGCACACCCTTGGCCAGGTGCACGCTCACACGCGTACCGGGGGCCACACCACCGATCAGAGCTTCGCGAGTCGACCGGATGCGGGACGCACGGTAGTCGGGGATGCGCAATAGGCGGCGCCAGTCCTCGGGCTCGTGCGGGCGATCCTCCTTCTCGTTCCACCGACTGGAACGGAGAGACTTCAGACCACGGTACCGGGCCAGGCGTTCGTGTGCCAGAACATTGGGGTGGAGCTCAATCTCATCAGGGAACTCCAGGTCGTCCTCCGCCTCGGATCTCTTCTGTTGTCTGTAGAGCGCAAGCTGCTCGGCCTCTTGCTCGTCGTCACGCTCAACGTACGCCTCGGACTGCGGGTACTCGGAGGGGCCAGCACCGCCTTCTGTGGGGGCATACTGGGCAATGCCTTCCATGCCGTCGGCAGGGTGTGCCTTCTCCTCACCATCCTCACCGTCAACACCCATGGCCTCGTCCTCGTCGTCGTCCATGTCGGAGCCAGACTCAGATGTGGCATCGTCGAGAATCCAGGCAGACTGGTAGTTGGATGTGCCCTTGGGAAGTCGCTTGGCGGGCATCGACTTCTCATCCTCCTCCTCGGAGAAGTAGTGGTGGTCGTCGAGCAGAACGCCCTTGCGTCCGGCCGTGGCTACTGACCGGCCGTCTAGGTCGTCGGCGTCCATCTCGTCGTCTTCGCTGTCGCTGAACGAAGCATCCTCCGGGGCAAGGCCTTCCAGGTCGTCGCGGTCCTCGCTGGGGACATCCAGCACACAATCCTCACTAGCGCCATCGCCATCCACAGCCATGGACTCTGTGGCAGCCGCAGCGCCCTTGGGCTTCCGTGTCTCCAGAGGCGCCGCTGTGATCTTGTCAATCTGGAAGGTGCCCCAGTCGCCAACCTGCACCAGACGGTCGGCCTTAAGACCCCGGCCACGAACAACACCCGTCAGCACAGCCGCCGCGTTGTCGCCCGAAGTACCAAATTGCACATCCTCAACAAGCAGCCAGCTGCGCTCGTCACGCCAGTTGATGCCCTTTGGTGTCGCGCTGCAGAGCGAGCGGATCAGGTTGGAGCAGTCTTGGCGGTTGTCGAGGGCAAACAGCTTCTCCTGGTCTGGGTGGAAGTGGCGCATAAACGACTTGAGCGAGTCCAGTGTGCCAGTGCGCTGCTTGGCCGAGTCGAGGCTGTTGAGGCCGTGCACAGCCGTAAACAGAGTCGACAGGCCCTGGCTCTCGACACTGCGCAGAATCAGCTCGCCGCGCTCGTCGACCTCCTCGCTGGCCGAAATCAGAAACACGACAAAAGTCGGCCGCGCGCGCAGCATCAATGCTGGCCAGGACATCACGGTCGCAGGGGACCAGGATATACTGCAGTTGTTGCTTGAAGCGCTCAATGGGCACGCGAAATGCGCCGCCATTCGAGCCGACGGCCGTCTCGATATCGAGGCTGCTGTTCAGCGCCTGGACGGCGGCCGCAGCGTCGCAGTCGCCGCACAGGGGAATCACAGCCACGTTTCTCGGAGCAGCATCACGGCCAGAGAAAATGGAGGCTTCGAGGCGGTGCTCCTTTGCTTCTCGAGCTGGCGCTGGCGATTCTGGTTGCGGCGGTCCAGCTTGGACATGACTTGTTGGTGGGGGGTTCTCGGTCTCTCATCGGCAGTCTTGCCTGTGGTAGGTGTTAGTTAACATATAATTTTTATTATATTTTTCTCGACATTGTCCTCCGTCTGAACGAACCCTTGTGACGACGGCCCTTGCCCGCGGCCTTGAACGGCTTGTGGGCGACCTTTGTCGTCGACTTGTGGCTGTGAGCCATAGTAGACGGCATTTTGGTCGTTGTTCGAGGTTCTGGTGTTTTTGAACAGTTTTTTTACTATTTTTTCGTAAATTTGTCGTGCTCAGTTGTTGATTCGATGGGTATTTCCCACGGGGCTTCGTTTCGTCTTCGCTACTATCACGCCCCTCCTAGTCGAACCTTTTTTTTTTCTTTAAAAAAATAAAGTAAGTAGTCCAGTGGCAGAATTTTTGACTGGGCAGGAGCGTTTTGGTGGGGTGGTCGACCGCTGTGAGTTTATCGATAAGTCGATAAGAAAATGCTACTGAAACCGATAACAATTTTTTTAGTGGAGCCTGGACCAAAGTTTCTTAGCAGTTCTCCATATCCCAGCCAAAACCTTACAGAAATAATTTGCGACGCCATTTTTCTGCCGTTTCTTTTGGACATCCTCCCCCAGGACATCGGAATCGGCACACGACACCGACTCTCGACAAAAATCCGGCGATGGACGAATCTACAAACATTAGCGGCACAGCCGCCGACCAAAGGAGCAATGGCCGGCATCTCGGCCTCCGGGCGGGTGACAAAGTCCAGCGCTGTGGCTCGCTACAACAATGGCGCCGAGAAGGTCCACGACCTGAGACTTGAGCTGCGGTCCAAAGACGAGCAAGAACGGATACGGCGACACAAGCAGGCACAGAAGGAGTACGGCCGCGGACGGCAAATCGACGTCAAGAACATCAAAGACAAGGAAACTCAAGCGCAACCTAGGCAACTTGGAGACGCGGTTTCCAGCGGGCGGCCGACCAGGCCAAGGACTCGGAGCTGCTGCTCGAAACATGCCGGCGGATTCCTCGAGCCAGAAACGGAGCTGGAGCGGACATACAAGGTGCGGCAGGATGAAGTGGCCCAGAACGTGGCGGTGGCCGCGGCGCAGAAGCGGTTCGATCTCAAGCTCGACCAGCTGGGACCGTACCTCTGCGAATTCACGCGGACGGGCCGCGAGCTGCTGCTGGCCGGCCGCAAGGGCCACGTCGCGACGATGGACTGGCGCGAGGGGCAAACTGGGCTGTGAGCTACAGCTGGGCGAGACGGTGCGCGATATCCAGTGGCTGCACAACAATCAATACTTTGCCGTGGCACAGAAGCGGTTATACCTACATCTACGACCGCAACGGTGTCGAGCTGCACTGCCTGCGGAAACACGTCGAGGTGTCGCACATGGAGTTTTTGCCTTACCACTTCCTGCTGGCCACAATGGGTATGTCCGGCCACCTCAAGTACCAGGACGTGTCGACGGGCCAGCTTGTCTCCGAGATCTTTACCAAGTCGGGCACCCCGTGTCTTTGACGCAGAACCCTTACAACGCCATCCTCCACACCGGCCACCAGAACGGCACTGTGACGCTTTGGTCGCCTAACTCGTCTGAGCCGCTCGTCAAGATGCTGGCACACCGCGGCCCCGTGCGGTCGCTCGCTATCGACCGTGAGGGCCGTTACATGGTCTCGGCCGGCCAAGACTGCCGCATGAACGTGTGGGACATTCGCATGTTTAAAGGCGAGATCAATAGCTACTATACAAACGGCCCTGCGACCTCGCTCGCCATTTCCGACAAGAACCTGGTGGCTGTGGGCCACGGCACCCGGACGACAGTGTGGAAGGGCATTTTGTCTGGCCCTGGTGCTACGGCCGAGAAGGTGCAGAGGCCCGTACATGGCCTGGGCGGTGACGGCAAAGCGATTGAGCGCGTCCGCTGGTGTCCCTTTGAGGATGTGCTCGGTGTGAGCCACAGCGCGGGTTTCTCGTCGCTGATTATCCCTGGTGCTGGTGAGGCCAACTTTCGACGCACTCGAGGTCAACCCCCTACGAGACGGCCAAGCAACGGCAGGAGGCCGAAGTCAAGGGCTTGCTGAACAAGCTGCAGCCCGAGATGATTGCCCTAGACCCCCAACTTTATCGGCAAGTTGGACCTGCGGTCCGAGAAGCAGCGTCGCGCGGAACAGGACCTAGACGCGGTCCCTGTAGATATTGCGGCCGAGATCCGGAAACAAGGCGCGCGGCAAGAGCACGGCGCTTCAAAGAAGTACCTGCGGAAGCAGCGCAAAGAAGAACGTCATCGACGAGAAGCGCATGAAGGTGGACGAGATTTGGAAGGAGACGCAGGCCCGCAAGGACGACAAGATGAAAGAGGCCAAGGCCGACCTGGGCCCGGCCCTGGGCCGCTTTGTCCGCAAGGATTAATGTTGAGTAAGGTTGAAGTTGAAGTTGAAGCTGTGTCTATTGTTCTGTATATTTTCATACTTCTATATCTTTCTGGCGTTCATGAGCGGGGCACAAAAATAAACTTATGCGCTGTTCTTCCTGTTACTTTTGACCACTCCGACGACGTATAGCTTATCATTTTGAAATAAAAGCGTTCATATTGCTACAATGTGCTATGTCGTGAATGAGTACTTTTGTGAATGAAAGTGATGATTCGAAGTACCTCGTGACACCGCTTCTTTAAATAGTGCCTTAAGCTTTGTACCTACAATTCCACATTGCTGTCCTGGACGGTGACCCCGACGAACCCCTTAACTTTCACGTGGGTCGGGCGTTGGGGCGCTGGAAACCGGGCGGACAGGCCCCTCCTGAATGCTGGCGGGTTTCTTTGCTTGGCTGCCACCTAGAGACAATGGAAACGCCGCTAACTGGTGTCCGAGCCCCGCCCACCGCCCCTCGTGCCCCTGCCCCTTTCGCTTTTTCGCGTCTGACAATCCAAGTCCAGAACAAACTGCCACTGCCAGCCGATGTCCCCAACGTTCCTGGGACGCCGCCATTTTGTGCTAGGGTAAAAAAAGGGCAGGAACGTTTCGAGAGTCGGCCGACTGCAACTGCCAACTTTGACGAGACCAACCACGACACTCATTTTTGTTCGTTTTTGTTCTTTTTTGTTTTCTGCCCTTTTCTGCTTCCACTACGGAACCACTCGACCAAAAAAGCTGTGTACTACCAACAACACCACATGGCTCCTCCCACAATGGCAGCCTGGGCCGATCGAACCATGGCCAACCCGGCGGCGCTGGCCATCAGCACGAGCGCCGTCGCGTTCGTGACGGGTCTTTTGTTCGGCATCTACTCAACGCGCGGTTACCTGATCTCGCCCGAGCTGGCCGAGGAGCGGCGGAGGAACCTGACAGACCCTTTTGAGAGCGAGTTCTCGGACGTGGACGACGGCGTGTTGCTGGACCATGCGCCGAACTGGGCTAACGGCGACGAGGCAGACATACGGGATGGCCTGCGGGTGCGGGCGTCGAGTGTTGCGGGCAGCAGCACAAGCAGCAAGAAGAAGAAGAAGAGCAGCAGCAGCAGCAAAGACAAGGACAAGAAGGAGAAGGAGGACAAGGACAAGGCGCGGCACACGCACAGCCACTCGGGCGACGAGGAGTGCAAGCTGGTGCTGGTCGTGCGAACAGATCTGGGCATGACAAAGGGTAGGTCCAGTTTGCCGTTTGTTTAGAGTGAAGTACGTCGTTCACCGCTAACGGACAGGCAAAATTGCGGCACAATGCGGCCATGCCACACTGGCGTGCTACAAGATCCTCCGCCGCGCCGCCGAGCGCGATCCGACGTCGAGTGCGGCCAAGCTGCTGCAGCGCTGGGAGCGCCGCGGACAAGCCAAGATTGCCGTCCAGGCCAAGGGCGAGGACACACTGGTCACGCTCATGGGCGTTGCACACAGCCTAGGCGTGACGGCCGAGGTGATTGCCGACGCAGGACGCACACAGATTGAGTCTGGAAGCTTAACGGTGTTGGGCGTCGGCCCAGCGCCGAAGAGCCTGGTCGACAAGATTACGGGCCACCTGAAGCTGCTGTGAGAGTACTGTGTTTGTCAAAACCGATGAAGGGGACGAGGAGACAGAAGACAGAAGACAGCTGCGGGCACTTGCTCGGCATTTTCAGAAGATACACGGCGCGCTGCCTATGCCGACAAGGAACCAAGTCGCGAAGGAAGGCGGTGGCCGATTGTTGAGGCACGCACACGTGACCGCTCCAGCGAAAATGAAGCACAGAGTTGGAAGGTGCAGCTCGATGCTACCACCTGCCGGTCTTGGACTGGCTGCCAGGCGATTTGCCAGTCTCGACCAGTATGAGTAGTCAATAACCGCCACCACCAAGCTACAGCGCTTAGCGCCCCGCTATACACAGCGCCCGCCCTAGGCAGTAGCAGCAGGTTTTAGAGAGTGGGAGGTTGCACAATGCGATAGCTTCCGTATATATCTTTACTCTGTACGACACGCCGTAATACATAGAACCTAATCTGACGTATTTGCTTCACTTCTTATCGTGACAAGTCTGCAGAACTACACGCAACAGCGCATTCTTTCTTACGAGCACCCACCATGGTCACAGATGACCGCAAGGCCGTCGTCGTCGGCATCAGCGGCTGCTCGTCGAGTGGCAAAACAACACTGGCCCGGCTGCTTCGCGATATCTTTCCAAACACCTTTATTCTCCACGAGGACGATTTCTACAAGAATGACAAGGACATCCCCATCTCTGTCGACGGGCTTGCCGACTGGGACTGCGCCGAAGCCATTTCGCTCCCCGACATGGAGCAGGCACTCGTTCCACATCCGCACGCACGGCGTGTTGCCGGTCAGTCGCAACTCCCATTTGTCACGCCGCACAGATCATGGTGGTCGCCGCCAGCAACGGCAAGCTTTACGGCATACGCCTCCTCTTTCTACCGCTTCATCCTCTCCCTCTCCCTCTCCTCTCCTTCTTTCTCTCCCAACTCTCCTCATTCTCAACGAACGTCTCAGCTCACAAGTCCTCCGTCGCCACCACAGCCCGATCTCTTCTCGAAAGAAGACCAGAACTCTGTCGGCGAGTGCCCTGTCCCGGATGCAACCATCGAGGCCCAAAAGGCCAAGGTCCAGGCATGGCTGCAATCGGGCCAGCCAGGCAGCAAGCTCGTCGGCAATACGCTGCGGATCTGCTTTTTCGACGGCTTTTTGCTGTACTCTGAAGCAACGCGCGCGTCCATGGAGCAAATCGATGTTCGTCTCTTCTTGAGAGTCAGCCACGCCAAGGCAACGCAGCGTCGCGAGGCACGCGACGGCTATGTGACGCTCGAGGGCTTCTGGAAAGACCCGCCAGGCTACGTCGACAAGATTGTCTGGCCCAATTACGTCGAGGCGCACAAGTGGCTGTTTGAAAACGGCGATGTCGAGGGTCCTCCTAACAAGGCGACCCTTGAAGAGAATGGCATCCTGACGCAGCTGGACAAGGGCATCGACGTCGACATGGCAACAACACTGGAGTGGGCTGTTGACACGCTCATACACGAGCTGGAGGCTAAGTACTTATGAGCAGCGTGGGGTGGTAGTCCGTCAAAAGACAGGATAGCAAAAACGACGAGACGACGTCCCATACGTGCTTCACATATAGAAATGAGATACGACAACACACGCGACCTGCATATAGCAGTCGACGATGCCAGACAGATGCGTTCGCGTGAATACTGCAGTGTGAAGACCACGGAAACAACGTGCAAACAAACTGTAAACACAGTATTACTTGACAGTGATATGCATCCCGACTGAACCATATAGAAGATGACATGTCGTAGAATGCCGCCACTGAAAACCCAAGAGGTTCAAAGTTGAATAGATGTGACCAAAATCATGGTTTTCCCCTAACCTCATAGATCGACGATCGTCGGAAAACGGCTTGGAATATGACGGTCTCGAGCCCTCCCAGTCCGCGTCGCTCAGCTTTTTACGGCGAACTCAGCATCTCCCCAGGTGAAACTCGATTGCTCTGGGACCTGTCGATAGGAAATTGACACCATAGCCGCTGCCCCGTGAAGGGCAGACGAAATGCGATGTCTCCATAGGATGTATCGAACTGCCGCAGTCATCAACTCTGAACTCGCGTGAAGCAAGCAAAGGACGGCTGGGCACAGATCCGTGATTGAAGAAGAAGAAGAAAAAAGAGAAGGGAAAGAAGCAAGAAAATTTGCGTCGCAATATTTATGGCTGGAGCTACGGCCCCACAATAAATTTTTCTGCAAGCAGAAAAGAAGTTTATGTAATACGCCTAGCGCGTCACGTGGAGCAAGGTGCAAGCCATTTTCTCTTATTTGGTTATCTTATCATACTCCCCCTGCAAATCCTGTAAACAGCTTTGATGGGGGCGAATTTATAGCGGGTCTCAATGCCTACGGCACGCAAAGTGTTAGTACAGTGACGACCAACGACTTGAATACAATCTCAATATCTTCAGCCTTCCTGCCTAAACATCGACCTTTTCCTCAACCACGACCCGACATACACCTCATACACCCGATATATAGAGGCTCGAAATATCATACCACATAGTATCGCGTCACAACACAAACTACCGTCATGGATCTCGCCACGCTCGAAGAGGCCAACCGCCTCCGACAGTCGATGGGCCTGAAGCCTTTGCCGATTCCTGGTCAAGAACCAAAGTCAGATAGCGGCAGTGATGACGATGGCGATAGCAATGCCGACGACGAAGACGACGATCCTCTGGCAACACTCGACGGCCGGCACGCGGCGGCGTTTGACAACTTCAAGCAGGTGCAGGACGCCCAGCTGGCCAAGCGCCGGCGTGAAGAGAAAGCTGCGGCCGTGAAGCGCGCACGCGAAAAGGCACAACGGCATGCTCTGCTCGAGGGCAAGACACTAGGCGATCTTGATGGCGACGAGGACGATGACAAAAAAGGAGACGACGACGCCAAGGCGTGGTTGCGTGGGCAGAAGAAGCGGCAAAAGAAGATTGGCAAGGCAGAAGAGAAGCAAAGGGCTGCTGAGGCAGCCGCAGTCGAGGAAGAACGGCGAAGACGGCGGCGAGCAGCAGGCTTGGCAAGCGACGGCGAAGACGACGACGACCTGCCCTCAGGCTTGAAAGTCGGCCACGACATGGCCTCGCTTCTCGACGGCGACGACCAGATCCTGACACTCAAGGACGCGGCCGTTATTGGTGATGACGAGGACGAGGGTGATGAGCTGGAGAATTTGGGTCTGCGCGAAGAGGAGCAGCTGCAAGAGCGTCTCAACCTGAAGAAGAAGCGCCCAGTCTACGACCCCCTCAACGACGACGGTACGCAAACTATTCTCGGCCATTATGACGAAGAGATTTTTGGCAAGAAGAAGAAGGGCTTCACGCTGGACCCGAACGCGATCCTGGGTCTGGACAACAACAAAAGTGGTGCACCGGGTGCTGCTACTGGCTCTGGAGCGGCTGTTGCGGCCAACGGGAAGGCCGGCGAACAACAAAACCTGGCCATCGACGACATCCTGTCCGGCATGCCTTCGTCCGACTACCTCGACGCGTCCGAAATAAAAATCAAGAAGCCCAAAAAGAAGAAGTCGTCCAAGACAAAGAAGACGCGGATGCGTGGTGTTGACGACGACGAGGGTCTCTTCCCGGCTTCAGAAGAAAACAACGACGAAGCTGGTGGCGCTGAGGCTGACGACGCGGATATGGACGTTGACGACGGGGCAGAGCTGGCAGCCAAGAGGCGCAAGCGCCGGGCCATGAATACCGAAGAGCTGTTCCGCGACGACGACGAACTGCAACTGTCTTTGGCATCACAACGGCGTGAAGCTCTCAAGAAGCGGAAGCGTACACGGCCAGAAGACCTCGCCAAGCAATTACGAGAAGCTTCTGCAGCACCGGCTGGCGAGGCCGGCGAGGACGGCGAGAACGGCGACGGCGACGCTACCCCAACGACAGGCGGCATCGTCATTGACGAGACGGCCGAGTTCATCAACAACCTGAAGCGGCGCGAAGACCGTGAAGACGATGCGCCACGGCCCAGAAAACAGGCTCGGGCGTCCTCGGTCACGGCCATGGAGGAGAGCGACGGCGAAGACGTTGCGATGAAGGATGAGGATGCCGACGAAGCAGACATCCGCAACGAGCGGGAGGGCAGCACCGCATCACATAACGAAGGCGGCGGTGGTGGTCTCGAGGAAGAGAAGCGGATCAGCGAGGGCATGGGGGCAACACTCTCTATCCTGCGTGGACGTGGTATCCTCGATAGCGAGGGCGAGGCCGACGGCTTGAATGCCAACGAGCGCAACGCGCGCATGCGGCAACACCAAAAGTTCATTACAGAGAAGCGGGTGCAGCTCGCGCGCCTCGAAGACGAGGCACGGCGCAAGCGCGAGCACGACCGGACGTCGGGTCCACTGTCGCGCATGTCGGTACGCGAGCGTGAAGAGTATGCCCGCAAGCAAAACGCCCAGCGCGAATTCCAGACATCGCGTATGCTGCAGGACATGTTCAACAAGAACTACACGCCCAACTTCAACTTGGAGTACGTCGACGAGCACGGCCGCGAGCTGAATCAAAAGGAGGCGTTCCGGGCTCTCAGTCACGGTTTCCACGGCAAGACCAGCGGCCGCGGCAAGACGGACAAAATGCTGAAGAAGATTGAGGCCGAGAAGCGGCACATGGCCGAGGGCATCTTGGACGCGAGCCAGAACGTCGGCATGAGCTCTGCAACGGCGCAGCAGCTCAAGAAGCGCAAGGAGGCGGGCATTCGGTTAGACTAGACAGTAGACCTTAGGGTCATACAACTTGTTGTGGAAGGGTTTTTTTTTATATGATTTTATTGGTCTTCATGTATGGAGTACATAATGGATAATTCAAGCCTTGTATTTTGCCTTTCTTTTGCACGAATATCCTCATCCTTTCCCATTTTATTATTAAATTTTTCGTCCGTGTTTTCCCCATCCTACCGATGAAATAGTTCCGCATTGCGTGTATCTGTCGCAAAGATTTGAACAAAGGAAACAAAGCAGATATAAAGATGACAAATAAAACACCGTAAAGCAAGCATATTCAAACAGGATATCAAAGAGGTAGATGACAGATGTCTATACCTCCGTCTCAATGTCCGGCGAGCGACCATTGAGCTTGCCGACGTTCAGCACCCGACGAACGGCAAAGGTAGCCTCATCCTTGGCAAACTGCATGTTGCGCATGGGTTTCCTGCAAATGTTAGTTGCTGGTCTTTCAAAGTTGACTTGTGGCACGCACTGCAGAACTTACCATTGCATCAATCCCCGGTGGCGGCGGTGCAAGTCACGATTGCGGGTCTTGTATTCCTTGTACTGCTTGATGGGATTGCTGATGCTGCTGATGCTCTTCCGGCGGGAGCCCGAGATGCTCGTTTCGTCGGTACTCGTCGAGTTTTGTCCTCCGTTGACGCTGCCGTGCCGTCGCTGATCTTGGACGACACGGCACCGCCAGTGACTCCGCTGCCTGTGCGGCTGTGCCCGGCACCGCTCTTCACAGACGTGGCGTCGTTAATGCCGAGGTCGACCGAGTCGCCAGAGGGCTGCGAGCGGTGGCCGGAGCTGCGAGCACTGCGCATGCTTCTGCGCCGGCTCGTCCGACTGGCGGCATCGGCGGCACTGCGGCTGGTCGTCTCGCCACCCTCTTCGTCGATGTCGTCCTCGTCGTACTCATCATCGTCGTCGTCGTCATCATCGTCATCGTAGTAGTACGCATCTTCGTCGTCGTCGTAGCTACCGACACTGTTCATCGTTTCACGGCGGCTTGGTCCAGTACCTACACCATCGACACTAGTGCCGGCAATGTTGGCAGCGGCACTTTCCTCAGCTGTGGGACCTTGGCCTTCAGCACCGGGTGCAGCTTCAGTAGCAACACCGTCTGCAGTGCCGTTTGTGGCACCGTCGCTGGTGCCAAAGGCGCCTGACCAGTCAGTTCCGTCCTTGGCCAGCCACTTTTGCTGGTCACCCTTGGACGCGGAAGCGAGCACGTCCCGGCTCTTAAGCAGAGACTCGTTGTGCAGCTTCTGCACATGCTTGGGCACCTGGGCCTCGACGGTCTCGGAACGCACGCCCTCAGCGTAGCACGCTTCCCAGGTCTCGACAGTCTCGCGCGAGTCGTTGTCGCTGACGAACTTGAGATGTTCCCTGTCCATACCGGGCTTGAAGCGACCGCGGAACTGCAGACGACCAACCTCCTCAATGTCAATGTCCGGGATCTCTTTGTAGTTTTCCTCGGTGATGTAGTTCTGCGAGAGACGCAGCGGGTTGTCGCACTTCCAGATAGGGATATCAAAGGAAGTCTCCTCGTTATCGGCAACATCCTGCAGCCAGACGCAGGCGTAGGCGCCCTTGCCGCGGCGGCCGACAGGGTGCAGTTCAAAGAATACGGGCGACCGGTAGCGGTACTGGACAGGCAGGCGCACGCGGTTATCGTGTCTGGCCTTGTGGTCCTTGCCCTCGTCGTCGATGCCGCTAATGTCCCAGCGCAGGCCCTGGCCATCCTCGATACGGCTGCTCTTGTCACTGCGGATGTTGGCAGAGCTGCCACCAGTGCGAAGGCGAATCTTGACACGAGACGACGGTGCGTACTTGGTGGACGTGATGGACTCAGACACAAACTCAAAGGTTCCGACCTCACCGAAGCCGACCTGGGTGGGTGGCAGCGTCAGCTCGACAGAGCGGAAGAGCAGGCTGATGCGGATGCGGCCGAAACCGATGCCACCATCAAGCGGGTACCAGCGCGTGCTCTGGCTGCCAGTCAACAGAGCATCAGACAGCTTCAGAGGCACGACACCGATGATAGGATCGTGCTGGCGGTTACGCGAGTCGCGAACGGTGATGGTAGCAATGGCCGAGCGCCAGTCGCGGATGAAGCGCTCAGTGCCGGCCTCGAAGATCGGCTTGGAAGACACGACTTTGGTACGTGTCTTGTATACAAGCTCGTCGTTGATAATGATGGTGCAGTACGAGCTTGGCAGCTTCTTGCCCTGCTCCTCCTTAAGTTCGCCGGCCTCGGGGCGTGCAGGCTCGTACTCACGGCCCTTGCGCTTGCCGTTGGAACCCTTGACATTCTCAAGCTCGAGACCGACAATCTGGTGGACAACGACGCTGAGAATACCGCTGGGCCACAGCGGGTCAGGAGGCGTATGGACGACAGCATCTTCCTCAGGGCTGGTGATAACACCGTGATCGTCCTGCAGCATGGGATCCTCGCGAAGCTCCTTCGGCAGAGCCGGATTCTTGCCGTCGGTGCGCAGGGCGCGGCGAAACTGGGTTTTGCTGAAGTAGCCAACCTCCCAGTGCAGCTCACCCGGCATGGTGCTTTCAGCCTTAACGCCACGCAGGCCTGAGACCTGGGGGAAGAACTTGCCGGGATGACGAATGAGCTTCTGGATACTTAGCTCAACCTTGCCAACAACATCGTCGGCTGAAGAGCGGTCACTATCCCACAGCTCGAGCGACAGCTGCTCGTCCACGCGGATGATGTCGGGTGTAACGAGCAGCGCGGCGCACTCCTCGAAGACGGGGTTGAGGTCGTCCTGGATGACACGAGTACAGTACTGGGGCTTGCCAAACTTGGAGAAGGCGACACAGATATAGGGGTCAGATCCCCCACCCTTGGAGCCGCGGGCGTCCTGCTTGCTGAGGCCCGTGGCCTTGTGGATGCGGATGAACAGCACACCGAGGGCAGTGGTATCCTTCTGAATGCCATCGCCTTGCAGCATCTTGCCGATATCGAGCGTCATGGACTTGGGCGCGACGTACATGTTGGCAGCGGTGGCAATAGTCCAGTTGACAAAATTGGAGATCAGGGGCAGGTTGAGCACGTTGGCACCCTTCTCCATCAGTGGTATACAGCTGGCATCGATCTTGGGCAGGCCCATGAGCGTGAAGCTGAGAGTCTTGACATAAGGCGGCTCAGGCGTGAAGGCCACACGCAGACGAACGGTACAGACCAGGCCGTTGAGCTCGACCCAGATGGGAAAGGGGACACCAAAGAGACCGCGGATACCCAGGTAGAAGACCAGCTGCATGCCCATGTTCTTGGCCTTTGAAGCGACATCGTTGCCCGAGGGCAGGGAGTGGTAGGCAATAGTGGCCTCGAGGTTGTAAAACTCGCCGCCCTCTTCGTCGGCGGCAGCTTCTTGCGGGTCCTTGTTCTGCTCGTTTTCTTTGCGGATTTCATTCTTGAGGTCCTTCACGTGGGAGTCGGGCAGCGCGCGAAGACTGAGCACGCGGATGGGGTTGCTGCCCTGGGAGATGTCGTTGACCTTGACATTGTCAACAACGCCGGGAACACTGGCCTGCATGACATCTTCGAGTGTGTCGGCGACACCAGCAAACATATCCGGGTTGATGAGGCCCCAAACGAGGGCGAGGGCGGAGTTGAGCCACTCGACGGACTCGGGGATCAGGTTGACGACGGCCGTTTCGCCGCGCTTCTGCTCGCTGGACCACTCTACATCACGGCCCTGGCGAATAAGGTCCTTGAACCAGAGGAAGATACCGCTGGCAATGCAAATAGCCAGAGGGATCAGGCCCAGCAGCCGGCCGCCAAAGAGCTTGCCGACGAGGACAATGGCCAGAAAGATGGCGGCACACAAAACATTGGCTCGTGCCTCGAGTGCTACGTACATTGGCTCGTAGCTGACAGAGGGTGTTGGGTGGAAGAGCACATTGGTCTTCTCACCGTGGATGGGCACATCGCTCGTCGAGCCTGGCTCAACAGGGTCGGGCGGTGCTGTGATGTCCTGGTTGCGGCGGTAGTCCTCGCCTGACTGTGTAGCCTCGGTCTTGGCCGTGGTCTCCTTGTCGAGGTTGGCATTGGGTACTGAGAGCACGGGATCTCTCACGGCCTTGAGGAGCTTGCCGTCCATATCGTCAATCTCGACCTCGTTCCCTGTGACCGGGTCGGTGACAACACGGCGCCGCTTGCCGCTAACCTCGTTTTCTGTGTGGTCAGCGACCTCGCCGCCCTTGCGGTTGGCCGTGGCCATTTTCTGTGATTGTTGTGCATCGATCTCGGCATCGCGATTCTTCTTCTCATTGTCGAGACTCTCCATAAACTGCTTGATGTTGGGGATCCGGTTGTTTCCGGAGTAGTGTTGGCCCGAAGGCACTATCCTCTCCTGCGTGTTCGACATGGTGGGCAGTGGATGTGGGTGTGGGTTGCCGGATGTTGATGTCGAATGGCAACAAGATCGAAATGCCAGGCAGTGGGCTTTGTCTAAAAAAAGAAGAAAAGGAGGTTTAGTCCAGGCGTGCACGATGTGGCAGCTCGAAGAATATTATAAGAAAGGGGAGGCTCCGGAGTAAGTGAAAACGGAAGGAGCGACTGACGAGGGAAAGAATGGGCTACGAAACTTGGCAACTCCCTGTGCTGCCAGGCAAAGGAGCACTTATGATTTCATATTTCATATTTCCGCTGGACTCGGCAGCCACCGATGACGACGGCCTTGGCTTGTTTCGCCTACGAGAAACATCCCGGGAGCTGCACTTGGGGCTGTCTTGTTCAAGCACATGCCCCTAGGCAGTACTTTCTGAAAGGCCCTCTCTTTAGGACAAACAAAGTGCTGACCAGGAGTGACAGGCATCGGAGTACGACCATTTGGTACTGTTCGACATCGAGGTGTTTTCCACTGCAGATAGCTCCATTGGGTTATTAGTGAGTTGTCGCCGATCGTTTAACTGGTCTCAGATGGACGGTTTGGATGTGTAGTTGGTCTATGACGTCACTTTTGCTTTGAGGTGGGACAAATTATATGGGGTATATTCAAGACACGGCAAGAGCACAGTCTAGAGAGCAGTCCCGCACTGTATCAGGCACAGCTAGATTGGTCTGAGACTGCCTAGTAATTGGAGCTGTCCATCTACGTCAGTGCACTGTGCACCGCTCTTTATTCTCTTTAACTACAAAGTCAACCTCCTCTTTGATCTGTACTTTTATTCCGCTCTTTCAGCTGGTTATAGCGCATCCGTTCCAGTAGATCGCTTCCAGAAGATCTTTGCCAAGCGATAGAGCCCCGATCGCGATGCAATACAAGCTTGCGAGCTGTTGTCTTGTTGGTAATAGTGGCGGCCTGGCGGCCAACTGACTTGACAGGAGACAGGTTTGCACCGTTCATCACTCCTTAAGGCGAGGAAGTGATAGCCTCGTTGTCAGACAGCATCGGAGCAGCTCTTAGCTGTACATCTGTTGTTGTATTAGTTTGTCAGGCTGTCTCGGCAGTCAGACACTTCCTCCATTCAGTCTATAATCAAGCATACGGAAATGTCCATGAGATAAAATTATGTAGATAAATCATAACAGGTGAAGGAATAATACAAAGTAGACGTCATAAAATGAACATGGGGTAAAGATAAAATAAAACATAATAAAATCAAAACGCCAGCACTGTGGATGATGCACGCAGAAATGATATCAGTGTCTCGTTAAACAGCAGGCCATCCCCAGACCCATATTTCCCTATCTTTCCGAGCTTTCTTCTCCAGGCGTGTTCAATGTTCTCCATATCTTTTTTTGTTGTTCTCCATCGCACCATACGACGTTAGATGCATCTCATACCCTGATCACACCCCAGTCTCGCCTCGTAGTCTCGCCTCGCCCAGACCACCCATTCACTACATACCTGTCTGCGCTGTCCAATCCGCTGGCCCCATTCTTGTGCGCCCAGCTGTGGCTGTCGCTGCCCGAAGCCAAGCACCCTGCAATTGGTTGCCAAGCGTAGTAGTAGGTGTTTGCATGTCCACATCAGCATCGGTGGCGTGGTCTCGGCCATCGTCACTGTCGTCATACGTGCTGCCGTTATCAAAATCCCCATCACCATCACAGCCAGACTCGTTCTCGCTGTCCGTAGCATACGGCGTCGGCGTGCTCTTCCGCTTGCGTGCATCTTTTGGTTTCGCAGGCGTGACGACCACTTCTTCTGCAGGTGTTGAGGCAGTAGTAGCTGTCGAAGGTGCTGTGCTCTGCTCGGCCTCGGACATATCCGAGTCCAGCATCTCGACATCCTCACAAGCGCCAGAAGTGTCAGACAGAGCGTGTTCAATACTGCCAGAAAATACGGGCGCCGTGGTCTGCAGTGCCAGTGGCGTCTTTAAGTCCGCTTCGGCTTCCGTATCGGATGGAATCAAAAGAGTGTCGAGTTTGGCCGTTGTCAGTGTTGCCGTTGTTGGCAGAGCAGTTCCAGAGGCCGAAGCTGCAGCGGCAGCCGCTTCTGCCATTTGTGCTGCCTTGAGCGCCACCATGGCTCCGCTTAGCGTTGCCTCCTCCTCTTCGTCGTGGCCGAGAGTCCAAACCCAGCGGCGTTTCTTATCCTTCCGCGACGACTGTTTGCGTTTCCGGATGCCACCCGGAGATATAGGAGTTGTTGCCGTACTGTTACTCGCACTGCTGGTACCAAGCCCGGCCATGCGTCGCCGCATCTCTTCAAAGGGTCCAGGCGTAGTGCCACCGTCTCGTGTCTCGTTGCCAGTGTAGGCTAGAGTCAGGTCCAATACTGTGTCAGCATCGTTCCCTGTAGGTGTGGAGGTCATTGGTGAAGAGAACGGCGAGGCCTCTTCACACAGCAGATCGATGTGTGATTTTGTGTACATGTTGGTCGTGATTGTTTGTGTCAGGGGCGAGTTGTACATGACATGCCGAGATGCTTTCTCAAGAAGCCGCTGTGACTGGCGGCGAGTAGATGTGGGTGACAAGGCAGTGAACGGTGGCAGAGGAGAGTTCCGCAGAATGCTGTGAATCCCCCTCGGGTGCGTATATGGCGCTGGGCGTCTAGGCATTGCAATAGCTGGCGCGGTGATCCGACGTTGAGGCCCTGTACCAGTGGCAGACTGTATTTGGGGCGGTGATGAAGTAAGGCTTGAAGGAAACGGGGTATCGATGCCTGCCTCAGATCCGGCGAAACTGCTCTCACTGCAGCTGTCTGCAATCGCCGTGTCCAGGTCGCCGTCCACCGAATGACCACATTCAGTAGTAACAACGATGTTCAATTCGCCACTGCCCTGAAGACTGTTGTGCCGTTGAATGTCGTCTGGAGAAAAACAAAACACCTGTGGCTGAGAATTTGCAGGGTCGATGGGACCGGCAGAAAGAGGTGGCGTGGCTGTCATTGTGCTCGGAAAGGCAATCTCCATTGCCACAGCAGGAGACATGGGCATTGCTGTCAAAGGGGTCTCCGGAAATTGCGTTGTCACATATGGCGTGTGTGCATTGTTGTTCAGTCCACTGCTGCCAGGCATCTGAAGACGAGGAAGCTGATGAAGACCTTTGGTGTTCATGTTGATGGCCGTGATGGGTTCCGCCGTGACAGGCACAGGTGTTGATACCGACCGGTCAATGGCTGTTGAGTACACATTGGAAAGAGTGTTGAATGATGTCGGTGACCGCGGGTTGACCACAGCTGCTAGTGTCCGTGAAGTCCGCACGCTCGGCCCGTCGACAAGGCCTTGATCTGGAGAGAAAGCCGAGGCCTCTTGGGGGGCTATTGCTCGACATTTTGGAAGAGCGAATCGATGTCCGAGAAATTGGTGATGTGTATACAGTGTGAACGGCGTGAAAGATCAAACAAATGTACTCCGTAGACAAGAAATGATTCGAAACAGACAGAAAAGTTCTGTTTGGTCTGATGTCAAAAATTTGAGGCCAGGATTGATTTGACCGTGTACGATGAACAAGGAAGAAAATTATGTCGAGGAAAAGAAATGGATAAAAAATGATATTAAAAAGTGAGTAGAGAAGGCAAGGCAGTCAGGGGGTGTGGGCGGTTCACCAAACGACCAACAGACGCAGGCCCTGGAAAATACACAAGGCGGCTGGAGAAGGCCAGACGACTAAGGTGATTTGCACCCTGACAACCAGCGGCCAGGTAGCCAACTTGCAGTGCCAGTTTGGATAGTATCTTGTGAAATTATAATCGTTCTGAATCCAAGGGAGAATATGAGGAGAGAGAAAGAGAGAGAAGCAAGAAAAAGAAGAAAAGAAGAAAGGGAAGCACAAGAGTATGAAAGGTAGACGTCGAAATTCAAATAAGACCGTAACAGACGAGCAGGTACAGAGTAACACAAACAAGAGAAAAGAGAAGAAAAAAGCAGTAAGGACCCGAGGGTTGGGGTGAGTAGCGAATATGAATATGTATGTGAGAGCAATGTGTTAAGGATTCGTTGGGGCAGGTGCAGCGGCTATTATGTGCGAGTATGGTTGATACAGAAATCGGCGGCAGCACGACGTATGGGTGTCAGATGTTAGAATCACTTCGTACAAGCACACAACCCACTATATGGAGCCAGAAAGAGAGAGAGAGAAAAGGAAAGAAAAGGAAAACACAAATGCACACCGCAACAACCTGTGCCAGCGTGGTCTAGCCCACAGAGCGCCGAAGGAAGAGAGAAGGAAGACTGGAGGTGACCAGATGAGGAAGCAAGACAGGAAGATCAGCTGGATCCCAGGACCAAAAGACGACGAACGAACAAGCGAGGGTGTGGAAGCTGAGCCAAGCGCCAGCGCCAGACCGACACCATGGGCTCGTCCGTGCCTGCACGTCTACTAGTACGACAAGAGCGCATGATTTAGACGCGTTCCGAGGGGGGAGGGGGCGAGACGACGTAGCCGAGCATCGACGAAGCAAAGGGGCAGGAAAGAGTGGGGAGAGAGAAGTAAGAACGCTCACGAGAGAAAGGAAGAGGCGCGAAGGATTCGAGAAGGATGTACATGGGGGAGGGAAAGGAGGAAAGAAAGAGAAAGTAGGGAGGAGAAAGGAGGAGGGAAAATAAGAGAAAGATGATGGCAGGTGGACGAGGGACTATTGGATATTGGGTGTCCAGGATCCAGAAGAGAAGCTAGGTGTGGAGAGCGGAAAGAACAAATACGTACGGATGCGTACAAGCATGATAGACAGGACGGTAAAATGACAGATACGGGTGGACGGCTGGGCTGGAAGAGAGATACAGATGTTCAGAGGTGCAGAAGTACATACACAGAAGTGCAGAAGTGCAGAAGTGCAGCCAGGGTTGTAACCAGGTTTGCTCGACACCACGCCTTCCTTCCCCATTTGTCGTTCTCCGTCTCAGGCTCCTGTGATATCTCCATCACAGACCTTCCTTCCACCTGTCCCCCTGTCCCAGACGGCCGTATTTTGGGCCAGATCTCAACCTGCCATTTCCAAATACTTGTTTAAGCAGCCATCGAGGACATCTTCCACATATCCCATCTGCCAGGGCGGCAGTGTGGGGGGTGGGAAACAAAGTGGGCTAGAAAGAATCAAAACCAATATTCGCAAAGGCGGCAGGCTCCTCGTCCGGTGCACACGATATGTCGAGGAGGATATGCAGCCATACTCCGTACACACTCGAGGTGTGCAAGCGCCCAACCCTTGTAAGATTCCCCCTCTTTTCTGATTTTCTGGTTTCTCATCCTCCATTTTCCTTTTCTCTCTCTTTCTTTTCTTTGTGATTTTCTTTTTCTTCTTTCCTGCCTCTTCAATGTCCGGGCACCAGACGCGCGAAGGACAGCGCACCCTGGTAAATATGTTTTGGGACGTGCTGCGATGAGCAGGGGCCAACAGGTCGACAACATTGAACGAGCCAACAAGGGCGGCAGATGCACGGCTAGCCACTCACACGACGGCGTCTAAATGGCGTTCCGTGCAGTTGCTTGTACTTTGTATGTATGCGGCATGTCTCGTTTTACTCCTTTTGTGATGATTCGTTTGATATTTCTCTTCTTTTCTTTTGGCTACTCGTGGCGTTGAGGGATTTTGCCGCGTTCCTGACTCTTTTTTTTTTTCGTTTCTTTCTCGATCCTGGTCTCCACGGCAGGTCGTGCAACTTCGTTCTCGTCCCGGCTTTCTGGTGGCTAAGACCGTTTTTTTCCTATTTTTTTCTCCTGTAGATTCTATTCAAGTCAGTTTCTGTCAATTGTCCATTCCCTTTTATTTTCTCACCGCTCACAAATTCAAAACTGTGACCAAAAATCGATATTGTGATCCCTCTCGTCTCAGGAGCTGTGGCCTTTCCTGCGGCCACCCATCCCATGCCAACCCCTCCTCGCTTTTTCTCTCTCACATCTGTGGTGTATTACGACGTACTTGGTGCTTGTTTTCTTTGCCTTTTCAAATCATGTTGAGACTTGCTCTTGAGACAGAGCAATTAACCGCCGTCTGATGAGGACATTGACCAAATGAGGCATAGCCAGCAGGATGGAAGCGGAGTATCAAGTCGTATCGTGACCGTCCATTCGTCGAGATAATTCTCATCACATCACCTACCTTTGAGTCGGGCCAATCCGCGTGCGTTTGGCGCGCGAGAAGCGCCGTGGGCGGCAAAGGATTGCGAGGATGGTTGTATTGTGGTCGCTCGCTCCTCAGGCTCCACCAGGGCACTTGAAGGTTGCACCCACTTAGTGCACCCATTCCCATGTAGTCGTACTGACCAATCACGGGCGACCTTTGATGCAGCCAAGTCGCACTGCATGCACGCTCGGTCGTGCCTTCTCCAAACGACATCGTTCTGTGCTTGCCTTCCGCACTCCGCTCAACGTGCATCGTCTTTTGTATGTGCGTTCGTTCTTTGTACTTTGTACCCTATCACCTCCATCCCGAACAGCAAACACTCACTTGTCGACCCAAAACCATCACGAGCCGTGCGGCCACGAACCATGGAAGGACCCACACAACCTTCTTTGTGGCATCTCTCGAGGCGAACAGAAAGCGATATCCGGCCAGCTCCGGCATTCCACCGTTGACCGGCCCGTTCGGTTACACGTTTGGATATATATGACGGGTGCCGATCCGAAAACTTGTGGCTCAGTCCGCCCACCATGACTTCTACACAGTCAGCTCCACCCCGTCGCAATGACAGCCGCATCATTCTGCACTTTGACTATGACTGCTTCTACGCTCAAGTCGTGCAGAACCGTGCACCGGGTGGTGCTTTGATCGGCCGGTGCGTTGGTGTCACGCAGAAAAGCATTTTGGCAACGTGTAACTACGAAGCACGTCGGCGCGGCGTGAAAAAACTCATGCGCATCACCGAGGCCCGCCGCATTTGCCCAGACATTGTCCTTGTCGATGGCGAAGACCTATCGCCCTTTCGTGACGTATCCAAGCAGCTGTATCGGCTGATGCGGGACACTGTCGGCCCTACGGCCCCTGTTGAACGGCTGGGCCTGGACGAGATGTTTGTGGATGCCACTGCTCTCATAGATGCAAACCTAGAACGCATCTTAGCCGCACAGTCCGAGGGGGGCCGGCCACGAAGTGACCTGTTTGTGATATCTGATGGAGACGATGGCGTCCAAGGTTTTCAATTTGACAGCAGCTCGTTTGTGGGACATGTCATCGAGAACGGGGCAAGGGATACTCAAACTCATGCCCCGTCCCAAGCGCGGGACGGTGCCACCGTCAGTCAGTGCACAAAAATCCGTATGCGCTTACTTATGGGCTCACATCTTGCCGCTCATCTGCGCCTTCGTCTCGAGCATGAAGCTGGCTATACTTCGTCGTCTGGAATCTCAACCAGCAAGTTGCTGAGCAAGCTCGCAGGCAAAGTAAACAAACCTGCTAACCAGACAACTCTGGTGACCGCAGGGTGGTTCGGTGATGGAACCGATGCTGATGCAGAGGCGGATTCTATTGTCTGGCAATTTATGGATCCGCTTACTTTGCGAAGCGTGCCGGGCATTGGCTTCAAGACGAGCAGTCTACTAAGCAGTTACTTCTATTCTACCCAAGACGACGCCCAGAAAGAAGACGAGACAGGAAAGGCCGACCAAGAAGAACGAAGGCATGGGGCACCAGGAAAAGACGAGGATGAAGAAGATGAGAACAACGAGGAAAACAGCGAGGCAGAAGAGGAAGACTACAGCGATGCTCCTCCGGTAACTGTGGCGGATATTCGTACGTTCCCGGGAATGTCGCCCCGTCTTCTTGATTCCATCTTGGGCAGCAACAACGGCACTGCTGGCACGACAGGAGTCCCTGCTGGAAATATTCCTACGGGTCTACGCACCTGGCAGCTTTTACATGGCGTCGATGATACACCCGTAAAGGGCGGCCGTGATCTACCCAGCCAAATTAGCATCGAAGATACATATGCTGGCCCCCGGCAAGGTACATTACGTCCGAATGCTGCTTCGGCCGTGGCCGGCGAACTTCGCAAGCTGGCCGCATCTCTTTTGCGGCGGATGCATGTAGACCTTCTCGAACCTGTATCGACCGCCAAAAATGCAAACACAGAGGCTCAACCGTCCTGGCTTGTTCGGCCACGCACATTACGGCTCACACTGCGGCCGCAAATGCCACATGCCATTGACAACAAAGAGCCCAACAACTACTTTGCACGCATGAGCCATAGCCAGCCACTACCTAGTTTTGTGCTCAGTCTCACCACGCCACCCAAGCAGATTGTCGACCGCCTCGTTTCAGGTAGTCTCGTGCCCATGTTTCGAAAACTGGCGGCTTCAGTCCAAATGGGTAAACGGGCAAGTTCCGACTCTGCCACAAATACTGGAACTGGCGTCAAGGCCGGGCCGCTCTGGACTGTCGGCCTTTTGAATGTGTGTGTCGCCAATATGGCCCCTGTTGCTGGCCGCGGAGACGACATTGCTTCCATGTTCAAGCGGCAAGACAACAATGGCACGAACAGATCCGAGGTCCAAATGAGTCATCACGACGGCCACAATGGCCACAGTGATAGGGCGGAGGAGCATGGCAATAACAGGGCGGCCGCCAGTGAAGACAACAGTGAAGATGATACCCATGAAGGCGATGATGTCGGTTGGGTTGCCGAGGAAGACGAGAGTGGCGGTGCTCTCGAGGTGTGTGCACAGTGTGGCCATCTTCTACCTACATTTGCTCTTGCAGCACACGCTCGATTTCACCTTTTAGGAAATTGATCGCACGACAGGCCAAGGCGTCAAGATGTCAGGGTAATTCAAGAACAATAAGACAAAAACGGAATAATAGATTATTAGAATAAGCGCAAGCCAATTTGACCCTTGATCGTAATACAAAAATTTTGAGCCCTCATTTCATCTGTATCCTTACAGATATCCATAGACGTTTCTTTGTTCCCCAGTCCCCCATACCATAGTCGTTAGAAACAGAACGGTTTACTCCCCTGAAAAGAAAAAGAAAGAGAAAGAAAAAAAAGATTAATAGAGTAGAATAAAAGGCGACGCATGACCTGACCAGCAGCCATCTGTACAATACATCAAACAACTTTAGGCCCCATGCTAGGCAAAGGCAGTGTTTGGCATAGACAGAAGCTGGGTCTCCAACTTCTTATTGCCATCAAGAAGCTCAGACAGCCAACTGGCTGCTGTTGTCAATACAAGACTCTTGCTGAGGTTGCCGCCTTGCAGGCCTGGCACAAGAATGCACAGGTCCTCAAAGCCAGTCTTGATGAGTGTGCGGCGCTTTTGCTCGCTCTTTATGTGGTTCTCACGCTTCTGCTCTTCAGTAAGGTTCTCACGTGGTGGCTTTGCCAGAGCAGCAGAGCGCCTGCGCTTGGTTGGCGCGGTACCGCCGGCATCAGAGCCAACGCCATCAGTCGATGAAGGCTCGGCAGCAGCCGGAAGATGGCTTGGTGGCGATGCAGAAGATTGTGATGGAGGGTGGCCATTTGCGGCTGCCTTGGCCTTGCGCTTTCTCGGCTTGCCGCTTTTAGTGAGCCCGGCACCAGTGCTTGCGCCCTCCTCGTCGTCTTCACCCGTAGCACCGTTGGCCGAAAGCGTACTCTTCTCGTCGACATCTTGGTCGTTATCTTCACTCTTAATGCCCTTGGCCTTCCGCCGCTTACGGGGTGGGGCCATCGCAGGCTTTCCGTTCGCTTCAGCGTCACCCAGAGATGACGCTGTCCGGGTCTTGAGATTTAATGCGGTGAACTGGGTGTCATATGTCGGAGAGGACGGCCGAGTTGTGCCTGCGCTGTGATTCGGGGCCAGACATTCCATAGACTTAAAATGGACGCTCATCAAGGCTTCCGTCGTTTCCTTTTCAGACCGTGGCGTGAATTGCTTCTGTGCAAAGCTTTGGTCGGTGCCCCATTGCAACTCTTGCCGGTGCAGTGGTGTTCCCATGGACGAGAGAGCCACCTGCTGGGCTGCAGCGCCATCGGCTGCAAAGACAAGTCCAGAGGCCTGGAGAGAGCCCAGATCGTTGCCGTGGACAGGTACTTCCGGGGAGGTCGGTAAGCGCACTGCATTGTTGTGGGTCACCGGCGGCAGTAGTGCCGATGGCGATGCGGCCGATGCAGCTCCTGATTGTGACGGATCCGGTGCCAATCCGAAAGTGTTCATGGGGTGGTGTGGTTGGGACAAATGGAGACGCTGGCCGTAGTTGAAGCTAGCGTGGCGTGTGCCGTGGTGCCCATTCAGCAAGAGTGTGTTGGCAGCCGCAACGACATCATCAGATGGAGACTGGTCAATACCTAGATTGCCCCCTGGCATGACAAACGAGTGACCCAGGCCAGAGGTCATGTGCAGAGGGAGGGCGGGTGAGGAGTTGGATCGAGAGGCTGAAGGCATTGCTGGTGGCATATGTTGGGGCACTTGACGTGAGGACATGTGCGGTGTGCCTGATCCAAACATCAGGGGTAGATTGTCGAAGACATCTTGTGGCAAGATATGGTGGTCCAAGGACGCATGTTGAAGGTCCTGGGGCTGGCCAAAAGACGTAGACGAGCCGACGAATTGGGGAACGTCGATCCAGTTTTCGGAGTGGATAGCATTTCCTGTGATGTTGTCGTGTATGCGGTCATCAGACTTCATGTCGTCGAACCAGTTGTGGAGGGCATTTTGTTCTGTGTCGGAGAGGAGCGGGGCGCCCGGCGCTGGCTCGGGTGCATTTTGGAGGAAAGGAAAGTCGTCGCCGATCGAGTCTGTACAGAGTCGTGTTAGATGCATGCGTACGTAAAAAAGACAAGGCGGGGGGGGGGGGGGGGGAGAAGACAGAGGTGGTGCAAGGAATAAAACATACAACCAAAGAACATGGTAGACTCCGGGTCTAAGTGCCGCCCTGAGGCCATGGCTTGAGGGCGTTGCTGTATGCTAAGCATGAGTTTTGTCTAGCTGGATAGTTGGGATGGCGAAGAGAAGCGGAACAGTAGCGTGGATTGTACTGCTGATCTGCTGCGGTAGCAGGATGGTAAGACGATTGGATGAAAACGTGAGGTTAATTGAAAAAGGGTATCAAGATTGCTGATGCGAAATGCGTGATGGATGTTGGTCATCCATGGGGTGTCAACGGTTAATCGAGGCTATTTGCTGCGATGATGAGTCCTGGGAGTCGGTGTGGTGGCACAACTGGTATAATTGGGGTATATGATGGCAATGTTGTAAAGATGGGATGATGTTCGTCAAGAGGCGCAATATGCACCGTCGCAGAGGACGAAAGATGTTGATGGGCACCGGTCGACTGCCGGGCGCGAAAGGCGGAAAGAGGACTATGAAATGAAGAAATGGTCACATCTAACAGGTAGATAGGTGTTCGTCTTGCCGTTATCGTCTGTTGGGCGGTCTGTGATTGTTGCTGACGTAGAGAGCTTGTTGAGTTGACCGTTGGATGAAACGGCTGTTGTGAGGAAGAGAGGCGGTTGGCAATGGGGGATTTGTAATGGATGCGGATGGAGAGAGTGTTGCAAGGTGCCTGGTATAGATGCGTCGATGGCGATGATGTGTGGAGAGGCGCTGATGTTATTGATATCACCAGCAAGAGTCGAGGGGCTCGAGAGGTGAAGGGTTGAAAGGTGAACAAGACACACAAATGTTGTCGCGGGGCGAGGAAAAATTGTGCGCATGTGAAAGGCGCACGGGGTGGGCAGGAACGAAGAAAAAGATGGGGAGGAAAGGCCAGGCCTGTTGCGGGTTTTGCGGGTGTGGAGAGGGCGGCGAGCTAGTGGGGGACGGACGACTCTACTGTGTAAGATACAGAAGGCAGGAGGCAGACAGATACAGGAAATGACAAGAGCCACCCGGCCACCACTAATTAATAGTCTTTACTATGGGAAAGCGCCGAGAGCATGGAGAAAGAAGAAAAACGGCAAGTGCGGCCTGGCCTATGGGAGGACAGCCAGCAGGGCGTCGTAAGGCCTTTTCCAACAGGAAAACAGGTGCATATCCAAAATTAGCGCACTTGGCTAGCCTGAACCACAGTTAGTACGGAGAATATAACGGAGCAACTTTATGGGGAACCAACACGCGATATGTTTGAAAAGGGCCCTAAAAAGTTGGGCAAAAGGCAGTCGACGGGCCACACCACGGCATGCTTGTATTCAGACTGTACTATGCTCACAGATAGACCCCAGACCCCGTACAAGACAGCCAGATCTTAAAAATAATACATTCATCGAACGGAGAAGGACGGAGAAGAGAAAGTGGAGGAGACAGTTCCCAAGCCCAGGGTTGCAGCTCGTGCGGGAAGGAGGGCGGGGTGTGCACAAGGAAGGTGCGACTGGGGAACGAAGAGGCAAAATGGAGATGTAAAGGACGGACTACGGGGAAGGAACTCAAGCCATCTCCAACCAAGGCTTGCCAGGTCAAGAAAAAGAAACGGAAGCCCACGACAAGAATGGGCAACGGTGACCGAACGACGGACGGGGGATTCCGTTCAGAAGAACCGGACAGGATACACACCATCGACAAAAGAGCAGCATGCAGGGGTTAATGCACGGGCAGTTGAAGTAGCAGGGGACGAGAGAGACAAAGCAAGAAGATGAAGAAAGAGGCTCGACCGGCAAGTGGAAATAATCAACGACAAGATATGCTGAGTACTTGCAACTGCAGAAAGAAGCTGAGGACAATGATGAAGACGCCTAAACAACAAAGCCAGAGTCGAGCCACGGATGTGTATGTGAAAATACCAGGAAAGTCGAATATTTGGCCATGAATTGGACAAGCACAGCGGAAACTGACTTTGAAATAC
Source organism: Sporothrix variecibatus (assembly GCA_016097105.2). Classification (NCBI taxonomy): domain Eukaryota; kingdom Fungi; phylum Ascomycota; class Sordariomycetes; order Ophiostomatales; family Ophiostomataceae; genus Sporothrix; species Sporothrix variecibatus. The sequence continues at coordinate 4,196,305 of JADMNI010000001.1, read as the reverse complement.
TTACGTCGCCACGTCGTATTGCACATTAATCTTACATCTATCGACCCTCGTAGGACTTTTCAAGACAGACCAGCCAGGTTCAACATCGACGACAGAAATGCGGGGAAACAGGCGTCCAATGCCCATGGGGCAACTGGTTGACAGACATCAAGACCAAGACCGGCCCTGCGGCCGTCTGGGGATAAAAACTTCGTCCAAAACACCCAAACACCCAAACCTTGCCCCTTTCCCCACGCCTATGGCATTGCAATAACAGTAAATGCAGTGACAGCAACCCTGCAACCCATGTCGCCCATGTCTGACCAAGTGAGTGGCTTCACATGCTTTCGGCCCGCCGAATATTGGCTGGCCCATTGCGTTCATTTCCCAGGCTGTCCTTCGAAAAGTGGGCACCGAAACGGCGATGAGAAATGCACAGGAGTTCTGCAGGAACTGTCTTTAAGCCAATGCAGTTTGCAAGTTTCACCAGCGGACATTTAACTTGGCCATGAGAGGCCATGTTGAAGAGTGCATGTCTTGGAAGCTGTGATTTATTTTTGATTTTGATTTTTAAAATCTGTCAAAGCAGCCATACACAAAATTGTGCACCAAAATTTGACGGCGAATTCATCAAAGCGCTGAAGACTAATTTGGAAAGATGTCGTCGAGGCTCTGCTCTGTCGCTCTTGCTGTTCTCCATTTTCACATGCCACCGAGAGCAGACAGAGCAACCGAGCCGACGCTTGCCGAATCAGGGAAAGGTGCCTTTTTGGTACCCCGTCTGCCCGTAAAGTGCGACACGGTCCTTAGCTGCAGAAGTACTCGCTGTCCCACTTTTCTGTATGGCCTACGGAGTAAACCAGGAAGAGCTGCAAGACGACTCGACGTCCTAAGTACCTTTGTACCAATCAGTCGCGACGCGCTTTCCAATTAATTGACTGGCTGTCGAGGGGTGTCAACCGTTCCTTCCCAAGAAACCAGAAAGCACGCTTTCGTAATACGGGGTAAGAACGAAGGGACACTACCACGACGTAATAGGGGCGGGCCACACATCCTCGCGATTGAGGCAGATACTGAACTCTGAGATACTCAGTCAGTAATACTCCGTACTCCGTGCTGCGATACTCGTGGACGTCGAGAACATACCGACGGGCGTTCGATCCACTTCTCCCACATTACGACGAGAAACCACCTTCTTCAGCAACACCCCAGGCACAGTCCTTGGCAAACCATTCCCCAGTGTTGCCGTTATATCCCGGCAGCACCAATTACTGGGCATTGGGACCACCCGAGATTCAGACGCGACCCAGCGGGCCAAAATTTGGTGCCCGTGTCCTTAACGCGGTGCCTTTCACGTGCCAGTTACTGATCTTTCTAACAACACATCTCGACGACCAGCTTCGACGACCATCCTGCAGACGGACCACGGACCACGGACCAGACCTGGTCGGGCAGACGACGTACATTAGGGCCATCCGGCATTGACGCTCCTTGAACAGTTCTCTTTTGCGTCTGCATTTTGCCCAGGCAGCCAGGCCACGACACTGCTGCTCATTGCGGCCATCGCCATCACTACCATCGCCTTTTCTCCCCGCAAAAACTTAAAAGGTAAGGTGCAAAAGCGTGCAACACAGGTGGATGCTGCGCATGCAAAGCATGGTAGCGCACGGTTTATTTGCTTGTGAACGCGCCAGATCACTCCGGCGGTTGTCAGCCCTGGACCTGGTGTATCGGGTCGGCCCTGAGAGTCCACGAAGATCCAGATGCCCAGGAGGGTTGTCAGCTAGGGAAAGGGGGACAGCGTGACCTCGGACGACATCATTGGTGGTTGCATGTGGCCTCGTGTGCAGGGCGAGACCAGACCCGGCCGTTTTCCATTGCGACTCTGTTCTGGGCTCTGCTTCTTCTTTTTTCCTCTTTGCCTTCATTTTCAAACAACTAACCCTCCATCCAGATTCCGATTCACCCACCTTGTTGCGCCGGTCACGCACGTACGGCCCCTGCGGTACGCTCGAGCATGTCTTTGGCGGCCCATCCGGCCGCGGCTTTTGCAGGCGACCGGCCATCACCAGCACCACGAATACTCGTTATGCCATCACGGTCCTACACAGCACAAACCCCGCGCCACGGCCGCCCAAGAGCCGGCCTTGACTCGGTCATCCCGGCCCCTTACAACCCCTCGTGCGAGCATATCTCCTTGGCTATGCATCCAGCGTAGGCCCGCGCCTCCTCACCGTCCTCCTCACTTACTTTACTGCACTCCGCCGCAAACGTCGAGGCCTTACCCCTAGCCCAGTCTGAGAAGGCATCCTTTGCGTACCTGCGTGACTCTGTACGCCATATTTTGCGCGCTGGGATTGAGTGGCGTCGCTTCCCGACATTTTGTGCCACACTTGTCGGCGGCAGCACACTTCTCGACGTAAGCCAGCTACCCCCTCCTCACTCACCTTCTCCTTTTCAACTCGACCTGAAGCACATGTTAACTCGGGCCCTCTACAGCTCCCTTTTCGTAAACTGTTAGCGCAGCTTGCACCGAATCTCTCCCTCGTCGCTCGCACACGACTCTCTCGCTGGCTGGCTGCCTTCGTCGCTGCCTATGGTAGCTTGCGTCTCCTGCAATCGAAGCAAACACCCGGTTTCACCGAAACCGCTGTTGTCAACCCGGGCACCACTGCTGCAACAACTCAAGCGGGCAAGACAGACGACACCAAGACAGCGGCTGCAGTGGCCTCCACCGGCGGTCCTATTACAATCACCATACCATACGCAGGTCGGACTCTTGATCTGACACTCTTCGCAGTCACCCGCGCCCTTGATGTGATTGTGGGTGAGCTGTGGGCACGGCGCAAGGCACGCCGGGTCGCCGCTGGGTCCTGGTCGGGACTTGAGACCCTGGTTGGCCGCCTCACTGATCCGGCCATCTTCTCTGCATCATCTGCGCTGGTCATGTGGGCTTGGTTCTACGTGCCTTCTCGCCTGCCGCATGCATACAACAAGTGGATTACATCCGCCGCTGCTGTCGACTCCCGCCTCATCAACGCCCTCCGTCTGTGCCGCGACGGCCGGCTGCAGTATGGCAAGGACATGGGGCCCGATGCACGCCTCTTGGAGGGCATGTCGCGTGACTACGGCTGGCCGCTCGTCTGGGGCGACCCCGAAGTCACCGTGCCGTTCCCGTGTACCATGGTACACATGGACTGCGGTCCATCATGTGAACGCCACGCCATGATGCGCATGTGGCGGTCATGGCGTTGGTCTATGGCCACGTACCTGCCCCTGAGCCTGTTGCTCGTCCTGCGTAAGCCATACAGGAACCCCCGCGGTGTGCTCCAGGCCATTTTGTCAGCCATGCGGTCTTCCGCCTTCTTGGGTGCTTTCATCACGCTCTTCTTCTACGGCGTTTGCCTGGCCCGCACACGTATCGGACCCCTGATTCTGGGCAAATCGGTCGCTGCGCGCCAGATGATTGACTCCGGCATCTGCACGGCCGTCGGCTGTGGCCTCTGCGGCTGGAGCATCCTAATTGAGCGTGCCAGCCGCCGCAAGGACATGGGTCTTTTTGTGGCCCCGCGCGCCCTGGCCACACTGCTGCCTCGCCGCTACCTGCTGGACAAGCAGTGGCGCGAGACTCTTGTCTTTGCAGCCAGCACTGCTGTAGTCTTCACAGCCATCCAGGAAAACCCCAGACGTGTGCGCGGCGTCATGGGCGGCATCCTCCAGAACCGTTCTCATGCCATGAGCTGAGATTCACATGTCTGAATCGGCCATTACTCTTTCCCCTTTTTTCCCTTTCAAACATCCTTTACTTCTTTTAATCTGATTTTCAAACATCTCAAACTTGTCTTTCTACTGTTCTTATTTCTTTACTTTGTTTTCCATCTTTTGTAATTTATATAGCCTTTCTATGGTGTACACAGGTCTAAAATAGATGGACACGGCGACCAGTCTTAAGGTATATTTAGGGTACACGATGTATCATATGTTATAATATGGCTTAACAGACTTCTAGAGCATTAGAAACCGCGTATAAGAATTCCAATGGTAGCATTAAACGGCATTGCATAATAACTGGATATTGGAATTATTATCATTGTGAATTGATGTCTAAATAAAGAAACGACAAAAAAAGGCCCGTCCCATTCACGACCGTACCCATGCGCAGACACCCAAAACAAACACGCACACCAAAAGGTCTGACCGCACCGTGCTGAAGATCTGCCAATACCGCATGGCAATCTCCACGTTGCGCTTGATGGTCGGCGGCAGAAAACTCATGGCCATACCGATGAGACCTCCAGCAGCACCACTACCGCCAATACCGCTGCCGTTGGCGCCCCGCTCCAGGAAGATGCGACTCGTCAAAAGGATTGTTTCTGCCGTGGCGAACGCGTAGAAAAAGTAGCGCTTGTGAAGGGCAAAGTTGTCGACAGCAGAGTTGTAGATGACGCCATCCGGGCTTGCAGCGTGTTCAGCGGCGGCGGCATCACGCTCGATGCGCGTACCAGTAAACGGCGTAGCCAGTGCGACGTAGAGACCGAGGGCGACAGCAACGGCAAAGTGAACCAGGCGCCACAATGCCGCCGATTTGCTAGGCTTGGCGGCCTGTTGTTGCTGGCCCGGGCCACCCATTCCCGGAAAACCAGGAAACCCGGGGAACCCGCCACCGGCACCCATGCCGGGCATACCAGGCATATCCGGGAATCCACCACCTGGTCCACCAGGGCCTCCTCCTGGTCCACCTGCTCCGCCCATGGTCTGCATCATCTGATTTAGCATGGCCGCAAAGGGGTCGCCCTCAGCTCCCTCGGCACCGGGGCCACCCATTCCCGGGCCGCCCATGCCACCCATGCCGCCGAATCCAAAGGGATCACCACCGGCACCGCCTGGACCATCACCAAAGGGGAACGGGTTCTGGCCTCCTTGCTGCTGCTGGGCAAGTAAAAGCTGCCGCAGCTGTGCATCGGCAGAAGCAGCGTCCGGACGTGGCGAGGCATCGGTCGATCGTGGTGTGATGGAAGGTTGGTAGAAATGGTCGGAGATGTCGACTTCGTCTGGGTCGCCATGCTCCTGAGAACTGGCCTGGGTTGCGGTCGGTGGTGTGGCTGGGGCGGCGTCTATCCGTTCGGTTAGTGGTCGAATTGGCAGTCTTTGCAGCTCTCTGTGTGTGCAGGACTCACCTCTTTGCAATCCACCGCCGAGGCCAGTGATCTTGTTCAATCTCGCCGAGCCACCGGCCTTAATCTTGGCCTCACGGCGCTCCTTGCGACGACGCGCCTGGGCAGCGGCCGCATCTTCGGGCGCCGGCGATGGGGAGGCGCTTTCTGTCATGGTGAATGTGGGACGTCAAGTTTCCTTCTGCGTCGAGGTTGTAAGTATGCGAACGGGAAAATGATCAAAGGCTATCTGAGCTGTTCGGACGGCACGTAGTGACCATAGCAGACGTGGCTACGTACTAAATTCACAGGTGGCATTATGTAATTTTTTGGTGGGTAATTGGAGTTCAGAAGTGGAGTCGCAATTAACTACTGTCACGTGTAGCCTCTTATAATACGGTGTACATTGGCCACTTTTCTCATATAATACCTACTTACACTGAATATCGTATCTTCCGCCCCTTATTGATAGGCCAAATAACCCCAGCTTACAAACCTCCATTCAACAGCTTTGAAATTCATACAGCGCCTCGGTCTTTCGTTATAACGTGCCGGCTTTTGACCGTTCCAGAATGTCCTGCACACTAGAAAATGCATACTCGGCCATCACTTCTTTCCATAGCGCATCCATAATAGCTTTTCCTTCTGGCTCATAGACAAGCTTCGTGAATCTGCAGTTCAAATCACGAATGTCAGCACAGCTCTCAATCAACAATAAGCATGTTCATGCAGAAATGCAAAACTTACGGGTGAATCTCCCAGTCCATCAGGAAGCAGCCGTGCGACTCAGGCCCCTTGACGATGGCTGCGTCAACATACGTCCAGGCACCATCTTGCGGCTTTCGGCCGCAGAGATTCTTCCACCCCTCAAGAAAGACGCCAATAGGCCCGCCAATGTCGCGGTGCAGGTCTGAACTCTTGCACATGCCGGGCTCAACCAGATTCACAACAACGTCCTCGGCCCGCAGGTAGTCCAACAGCCGCACAAACAGCAGGTGTCCCAGCATCTTGGATGTGAAGTACCGGTCTGTCGGGTCCCAAGCGGCGCTTGATACACCGTGGGGTCAACCGTGTCAAAGGATGCCATTAGGGGTCGCTGGTTGCGGTTAAGAAACTTGGCCGTGAGTGCTGTGCCAGAACTGACAATCGTGAGGCGTCCAGGCTGCGATTTGGGGGCCTTAGCTTTGCACAGCGGCAGCATGAGGATTGCGAGCAGGTATGTTGACAGAAAGTTGACCTGGATGGTCTCCTCATGGCCTGTGGCTTCGCAAAGCCCAAAGGTGGGCTTCATGAGGCCCGCGTTGAGGATGGTAAGGTCCAACCGAGACAGATCGTTACCAACACGCGCCACAAAGGCCTGAATGGACGGGTATGAAGTCATCTCCAACGGCCACACGTCAACCTTGGCTGCAGGAAAGTCCTTGCGCAGCTGTGCAGCAGCAGAGTCACCCTTGGCCAAGGTCCGCACGGCAATGACAAGATGGGACAGCTTGAGGGACAGCAAATGCCGGGCTGCATGGAGACCGATGCCCGAGTTTCCACCAGTGATGATAGCCACCTTCTCTGTGAGGTCAGTGCCTGGGGGCGGCACTTGTGTCTTGGTGCGAAACTGCGACTTGATGAAAGGGCCAGGGAACAGGGACGTGATGGCCTCGTCGCCCATGTCGATGGACGTTGGAGACATTGTCGTGTTAAGGGGTCGTAGGTTGCAAACGTATGCCTTAAAAAAGAGAAATTTAGATGAAATCGATGCCGATGCCGCAACTTGCTGCGGCTTAATTCTTGTAATTCGTTTAAACTTCGAGTCAGTTGTCTATCTTTTGCGTCCTTCCATTTTTTTTTTTCTCTTTTGAGCTGACAAGAGTGCATTACCTGTTTATATATCTCGCCATTTTGGCAGGGCCTCAAGCTTGTCCGTAAATGGCAAACAATCATACTTTTCTACGGAAAAGCTAGCAAATATCAATACTTTGCAACTGATTTTGATTTGTGAGGCTGGCCGTAGATACAATCGGCAATGGTCGTACAGTGGAGGGCGGCGCCGCGAGGCCCCGGTCGACCTTTCCCAAATAGGAAAACAATCGATCTCTTGGCATGCCTTGACCCGGGATCCACTTTTTACGTCGGGTCAGTCGTACCTTACTACCTTGTAAGACCGAATTTCGAACGACCATTGACGACCTCACCTCGCTCTTGTTGAAATCCCATTTTATCTCACCCTTTTATCACATCAACATCAGAACACGGTGACAGCATAAGCGCGCAAACCACGGACAAAAGCCACGCACGACACGTTTATTGTGGCCACGGGGCGCGACACGATTAAACCAAATGGCGATGCCCGTAAACTCATCCGAAGCCATGTAATGCAGGGGAAGAACACAGGCAAAGGAAAGGCCATTGTGAAGGCAAAGAAAGACACAAAACTGTCGAGCTGTGAGAAGTTCCGACGATCTGCGAGTGCCGAGCTCCGCCATTGAAACCTTTCCCTTTTATCTCGCACCGTCCGTTCACCGGACAACCCCAGGCAACTTCACAGTCGGCGGCTTGATAAGTGAATGTAAGTTCTCTTTTTAGGTGATTCACCTCCTATATCTATCTCTTTTACTAATACCTCACAGTCATCGCCATCATGAAGCAGGCCATGTACCCCATTGAGCGCTATGTTGGTGTCGGGTCTGATAGCCCCAGCTCAGAATGGTGCTTGGACAGTGCCATGTGTCGCGATACAGCTTACGTGCATATCGTTGCTTACGTTGCTGTGGCCTTTTTTGATACGAAGAGTCTTTGTTCGCCCGGGAGCCGAAACAGCAGCAGCCAGCGTGCCCTATTTCATATGACCCGCGGAATTCGACTCCTGCGAAGACGCATCCGGGCACACGACTTTGCGGCAACAGACGCCACTATCTTTCTCGTCCTTGCTCTCGGCATGTTTTCAGAGGCACACGGCGAGCTGGATGCAGCAAGAAAGCACATGTCTGGGCTGTATCAGCTTGTACAGCTCCGCGGTGGAATCCACGCCCTCTCCGACCGGCGGTTCCTACAAATCAAATGCTGTCGGCTAGATCTCGCTGTCGCACTCCGAACGGGCAGCCAGCCACTCTTCTTTTCAGATGAAGTGGATAACATTGGCAATCTTTCCTCAGATATTCTTCCCTTGGAGCTCGGTCAAAAAATGGAAAGTGTCGCTTCCATTCTACCATACACCGCCTTCAAACCATGCAATACAGACACACAACTCGCTGCAATATGGCTTGACCTACATACTTTCACCACAGCCATCAACCTGGCTCAACAAACGAACGCAATGATTTCGCCCAAATTTTACCAAGACACGTTAATAGCAGCCCATTACCGACTACACAAACTATCACCACAGACGGGAGCTGCAGGAGAAACGTGCCACGTCCTGCGGTTGGCCATGCTTGTCTTCTCCACAGCCGTCTTTCTGGAGTTACGCAATGACAGATTTCAGTCTTTGGCGTCGGCCTTCTGCCACTTGTTAAAAACTTGGCACGTTGAACAAGATAAGGTACTTCGCAGCAGTACCCTACTGGGAGACAACTACAAGAGCTGAACCTTTGGATGATCTTCGTCGCCGCCGCTACTGTGCTTCGTTCACAAGAGCATCACCAATGGCTGAGGAACGAGCTTCGTAAAACACTTCGAATTCTCCAGTTGACAAGCTGGGACATGGTTTCTAGCGTATTGATCAATCTGTTATGGGTGGGGGCCATACATGACGAGGCAGCGATGGCTTTTTTTGAGAGCTTGAATAAGCCGTGAAATTGACGCTCACCGTCTCGTCTTTCTCAAGACCTTTTTACACAATACCAAACCACTTCAAGTCCTCTTGCGGATGCACCGGAACCGTGTGGCCAACCCCCTCGGCCGAGTATGCCACAAACTTAGTCCCATCGCCAAACACCATCTGCGTGTATCCTGTCTGCGGCGTGGCCGTCACGTTCTTCACGTACGCCACGTCCATCACTGTGCTCCACTCCTTGATTTGCTCTTCGAGATTGAGGTAGCTCACAAATGTGTCGGCATGTCCATGCCATGTCGCCAGCCGCGGATAGGTGCCGTTCCAGTCCGGATACATGGCGCGCACCTGGGTAGCCCACTCGACGCCGGTCTTGATGACACGCCCCGCTGCACAGGCAGGGTCTGCCGTCGATGGGCTCGCACCAGGGCTCCCGGCCAAACATCCTGCTGCAACACCCGAGTAGCAAGAGGCAGCGGTGATGAGGTCTGGGTATGTAGCCATCATGATATTGGTCATCATGCAACCAGACGATGAGCCAGTGGAAAAGATCTTGGTCGGATCAGCATCATATTTTGTGATCGTGTAGCGGATCATATTGGCGAGCGTCTGGCTGTCACCTCCGCCTTCGTGCGTGAGGGACTTCTTGCTGGCGACATCCCAGCACTTTGAACAGTTAGCACTTATTGTGCTAGCCAAAACTAAATTCACCGGGTGTATTCTCACATGGTTGTCGTGCGTTGTGGTCGGGTATATAACGAGGAACCCTTTGTCATCCGCCAGCTTCGTGTATCCGGCCATCTGCATGTACTGTTGTCCTGTTCCACCACAGCCGTGCATCTCGACATGTCAGTATCAAGAGTTCGGCCTTGGATATGGGGCAATATCCACATACCGCAAGAATGACAGCCGGTTTAGGGGCTAGCCTGTCGGGAACGTATATTGACATCTGCAGTGACGTCGGATTGTCACCAAAGTTGCTCACAGACACAAGGGCTGCCATTGCACTGGAGGCCAGCGTGACCAAGGAGAGTGCCAGGGACTTCATGGTTCTTAAATCTTGTGTAAATCTGAGCGGTTATTTGGGTGTGGAAGGGGGTGAGAACTTGAGCGCAGCAAAAAAAAAAAAAAAACCAAGACATGTGATGCTGTGACCTAGACTTTCTGTTCGAGTTGATGTAAAGGGGGACATGCGTAGACTTATAGCCGGGGTCCATGGAGTGTGTCTAAAAGCTGCTGTTGGTTCTCTACTTTAATAATATTGCCTTTGGGGATATTTATTTTCTATTTTTACTTCAAAGGAAATCCAAATGTTTCTTATGTTTTTTTATTTGGAAAATAAACATATAAAGTAAAACAGACGAGAAGACAAAGAACCCAGCATCTTCATTGCTATTTTTTATTAAAAAAATAGCCTTTTCATTAAACTTTTCAAGTTCCTGCCTGGTAAAGCCTCAGATTGCTACTGGAGAGGCCCGGTGGTCCGAGTCCAGATTACAGCTCAAAATAAACCGGACACGGCTCGCCGTTTCCTCCGCACATCGAGAGCTCGGCATCGACAATCGGCATCGAGGTACGGCGTGAATGGCTGATAATGTATATTCACAACAGTCTTCGGCATCAAGAGTCGGCATCGAAGGCCTCCAAACCTTCCCTGGTGACTCGGCACTCACCTCCGCAATCATTGTGCCATGGAAGTTGACCTCCATATTTCCGTTAATATGTCTCTATCTACCAGCTCGCAATATACCCGGGCGAGTCAGACCCAGCAGCAATTCAGTATCCGTCAGACCGGTTATATTCTAATTAAAGAAATTAATATCGGTTTAAAATATCTACAGGACGATATTGAGGCCTGGGATTCATGCGGTGACATCTGTCGTTGGACCATAGAATATTCTCACACAACGGCCATAGCATAGTAAGAGGTATGTCATAAATAAAACACGTTATCGTCTATTCTTTTCGCCCACGTTATTTCTACTTCATCTTCGAGTGTGTCTACAAAGCCATGTTTCAATTCCTGAATTGTTTGTGCACCTTCATTGTATACCCTGCAAACCTAAGACTAAATGTTGATTGATTTGACAGACTCCGTTTCACTCCTCTACAACTGCTGAAATGACGTCTACGGCGTGGCTTTGCTCATCGCAATCAGACGCTTGACACCGACCTAATTAGGGGAAGACAATTAGTACAAAGCTCGCTCTAGGTTGAGAGGAAAATAAAGTGGCTACAAGCGTGCAAACTTACCATCCAGTTGCCGCACTCTTCCGGCTTCTCGCGGTGAATGTCGACCTGCAGCTTCTGGGCCGCATCGTAGGCCTTGTTCTCAAGAGCAACAGAGAGCTCGTGGAGCTGCTGGATCGTGTCATCCTTGACAAGCTCCGCGTTGTTGAGGTGGTCGAAAAGGAGGTTCAGGCGCTTCCGGGTGTCGTTCACCTGCGGCTTGAAAGTCTCGGGGGCCCGGGCCGCCACCCGCTGCAGGTCAGAGTCGAGGACCTGCACAAGCTTCTGGGCCTTGGGTGGGATGTGAGACCGGTCGCCAGCAGGGTGCTTCACCTTCTTAGGAGGGGGAGCAGATGCCTGCGGCGGTGGGGGAGGTGTGGCGGCAGCTGCAGATGCCGATTGCGGGGCACGGGGAGGTCCACCGGCAGCAGGAGGAGGACCGACAGGCGGCGGGCCAGTCGCACCGTGGCCTGCATCAAAGGATGGGGGCGCGTACTGGTTGCCTGCTGGCGGAGGAGGGGCGTATTGGCCGGACGGCGTACGTGCAGCACCGGGAGGGGGACCAACCGACGAACCGTTCTGTGGGAATCCTGAAGGAGCGTTTTGCTGCGCAGAAGGTGCGGGTGCGTAGCGGCTCGGTGGCGGTGCTACAGCGGCGGGGCATTGTAAGGAGAGTCGGTCCGCGGCGGCGGGCGGCTCATGCCGAGAGCTGGGGCGCTGCCAGCGGCGGGAGGCGGAGGTGCGTACGCATTGGCGACGGAGGACGGGGGCCGCGGAGGAGCATTGAACGAGCTTGGCGGCGGGCCGACAAGAGGAGAGCTGACACGAGGAGGTGCAGGGCCTTTGGGCGGAGGGGGGGAGTAGAGCCGACTGCAGGGCCAGCACCATAGGGACTCACGGGTTGCGGCGGGCCCGACAACGACTGCGCGCCAAACGGTTGCGTGATGGGCGCAACGCTCGGCGTGTTCTTCCGGACGGGTGCCTTGGTGATCATAGGGACATCATTCCAGGCGCCTACGTCCTTTGCCTTCGGCGGGGGAGGCAGGGAGGTCGGGGTCGCGTTGCGTGGAGGAGGAGCACCGTATGGGTTAGAAGACGGCGCGCCGTAAGCGCCTAGTGGCGGGGCGTATGCAGAGGTCTGCTGCGGCGGAGCATAAGCCTGGCCGCGTATGAGGGCGTACTGGCTGACGAGTATGGGTTGGGTTGCGGGATGCCAGCCGGCGCGTAGGGGGTGGATGACGCCAGAGGAGCAGGAGCGCCGTAGGGGTTCGTCGGGACAGGGTTACTTGGGACCTGCTGTGCCAGGGGCTGAGGCGTGGGGTAGCCGGCGTTGACAAGAGGCGTCCGAGTCGCAGATCTGGTCTGGCCTGCTGGGTTACGTTGCGCCGCCGCGGGCTTCTGCGTTGCAAGCTTGACACGGCTGCGCGACAGCTCTGCTGATTCGTACGTCGCCGGAACAAGATCCAGGTACTTTTGCGCGACAGTCATGAGGCCAGTGGATGCAACAATGTCCGCGTACTCAATGTACTTGTCGTACAGAGAAGCGAGCTTCCAGCCAGAAGTGAGGGTGGCTTCGGAGTCGCTGAACTTTGTGACATGGCGGAAGACGGTGACCTTCTCGATAAACTGCTGGAGAGACTTGGCGTGCACAGCGAAAGACGAGTCTTCGGTGCTGTCCTTGACGCCAGCCTGCTCAGCCTCCTCAAGCTCGGTGATCCAGATGCCGACAACCTTCTCCAGCTTCGAGCCGACAAGGTAGCAGAACGATGCGTCCTTGCGAGAACCGGCCTCAAGAACACGGTCACCAAGGCCCTCACAGAAGTTAGGGAACTCCGTGGGCTTGGCGAAAGTGCAAAGCGTGGCCAGAGCCTCCTTCCAGTTCGCCAGATCTGCGTTATGTACAACATCCCACAGGTCTTCGGTGATGACGGAGCCGAGGAGACGGAGGTAGCTGGCGAGCCGTTGGCATCGGCAAGATAAGCCGTCTGCACCTTCTGAACCAGATCCTTGCCGCCGCAGTTAGCAATGACAAAAGCATCGGCGATGCGGTTCTCCTTCAGGCAGATATCGACAGCGCGCGAGAAGTTGCCAAGCATGACTGCCTTGGTAATTGTGTCCTCCAGGTGAGTATTGCCCTGGCCAAGCAGATGGAACGGCTGAGTCGACTTGGCATCCTTTCCAGAGGATAGGCCGGCCAGGAAGTCGTCATCACCATCGGTGTCACCACCATCCTCAAAGAAGTTGGACAGACGCTTGTCCTTCTTTTTCTGAGGCGGCGTCTTTCGAAGTCTCTTTCTCCTTCTCCTCGTCCTCTGCGGCCTTCTCTTTGCTCTCCTCGCTCTCAGCAGCGCCCTTTGTCTCGGTATCGTCTTGCGAAAAGCCGAGCCGCTCAATCACCTTTTGACGAGGGTTTTCGTCGATCAGAGTCTCAAGCACCTCCCAGTCTGCCTTTTCTTCCTCAGTCTTAGCAGCTTCGACGTGCGACTCGCAGATGGATTTGACATCGCCGGATTGGAGTGCTGTCTCGAACTTCTCTGTAGCCGGGGCGACACCCGAGTCGGGCGAGAACTTCTCAATGTGGATGGTCGACGATTGGGGTTGGCCAACAGGTGTGTCGTTTTGTGTGAAGTAGACAACCTTACCGCCGAAACCAAATGCAACGCCGACGGGCTTCAGGTACCAGTTCGGAGGGTTGGGCAGGGAGAAATTGGCAACCGAGGGAGCTGTGTGTGCAGTTGCAAAGAAATCCTCGGCATCCATGTTGCTCTGCGCCGCAACCTGCGCATCCGCCGAACTGTTGGTGGTCTGGAGCGTCTGAACCGCGATTTTGCCGTCAAAGGCCGCGGTGGCGGTCAGGTTCGGATTTTCGGGGTTGAAGCGTGTCTGGAAGGCCCAGTTGGTACCCTCCTGGAGCTCGCCAAACATATCGCCAGTGTTGGGGTTCCACACCAGTGTACGATTGTCCTTGCCGCAAGAGACCATGATGCTGGGGTCCTGTGTGCACCACGAGACGGAGAGCACGCCCTGCTCGTGGCCGGTAAGCGTCTTCTCCGGGGCATTGGAGTTGCGCAGGTTCCAGAGGTAGATGACAGGGGTGTTGTCGTCGGGGGAAGCGGTGATGAGCTTCGTGGAGTTTGTCGGGTCCCAGGCAATGGAGCTGACGGCCTTGCGGTTGTTGTTCAGTGTCAAGGAGGCCTTCTTTGTCTTGACATCCCACACCGTCACCAAGCCGCCGGAGCTGCCAGTGGCCAGAATGTGCGACACCTTCCTGTTCCATGCCAGGCATTCGATATCATCGACACGGGAGGCAGCGGCGTTACCGAGCCGGAAGGGATTCTGGATGTCCTCGACATTGTAGATGAAGAGCTCGCCCTTTGCGCCAGCGGTTGCGATGATCTGGGGCTTCAGCGGGTTGAATTGGACGGCCTTGATCGCGCCGCTGTGCTTCGTAGCACGTTCGATGTGCGCGTCAGAAGCTCCGGCGGCAAGCTTCTCGGCGTCCCAGAGGTCGAGCGATCCGTTCTCTAGGGCACCAGCAATGATACCGCGCGGGTGATCGGCGTCTGGCGGGCCCAGGCAATGTCGTAGAACCTGTCATTGAGGAATTAGCAGGCGCGTTGCGGGCAAAAAGTTCATGGCAATGGGACTAACCTGGAGTCTGTGCTGATGCTGTGAACAGGCTGCAGTTCAACACCATGGCCAGGGCTATCCAAGCTCAGGTCCCAGATCTCGAGCTTTGTTTCATCAGAGAAATCGGCGTCGACAGCGCCGGCGCGAGTACCGGTGACGAGAAAGGGCTTGCCGGTGCCCGGCGACCAAGCAAAGACCGCTGTGCGCGGAATCTCCCTAAGGTGCACCATGCTGAGATGGGATGCAGGGGTCGAATCGGTGAATACGAATGGAAACCAAGTCGTTGGGTGGTGCTGGTAGAGCTGGGTTGAGTAAAGTGACGGTGAAAGGGAAAGAAAGGGGATGGGGGAAAGCTGCGGAGCTGTCCTGTATATTGATTGGGAAGAAGGGAAGGTGCGTAGTATAGTATCCCAACAATTCGGCAGGAACGTGGGTGGCCTTAAAGAAGCTCCAGGAAAGTGCCAGCCTCGTCGTTTGTGCGGAAGGTGCTCGTATGTTTGTAGTAGATGTAGAGATGTACAGAACAAACTCCAGGCCAGGCCTCGTTTTGGGAACGGAAAGGTGTGCGTGTCTGTCCTTTTCCTTGGCCCAGACGGTCAAATGGGGGTTGCCAGGCCATGGTGGGAATGGTCGAGTTGTCCTGTTGCGCTGGCCTATGTGGCATGTTGCTAGGGGGCCTTTGGAAGGGACCCAGGGGTTCTTTGCACGTGATAGCACTAACCTCCAAGCAAGGGGAGGATTTGCAGCTTTTGCCCCGCAGCTCCAGGCCCCTTGTCGGTTCTGTTAGAAAGATACGGTCTCTTTCGAGCTTGTACCTGAGCCTCTTTGTTGGTATTCGCAGACTTTGATAAGTTGTATTTATTTTATTTTATACTCCCATTCTCATCCACATTTTCATTTCATTTTTATTTTCGGTACCCATTTGAACAGCTATCCCATCAGCAGCTGGGCATATCGTCTTTTAATCTACCCGATTCGGCAACTCGACGACATTCACTAGAGTGCTTTGTCTTAAGTAACTTCAAACTCACTCTCAAGAGCATGACAGAAGCTGCTCGGTGGAAGGCCACGGTCTATGTGGGCGGTCTTGGCCCGCAGGTGACCGTGGCCAATGTGCACGACGCGTTTATACCGTTTGGCGATATCGCCGATGTCTCGCTGCCCAGAAACGAAAGACACGGCAAAAATAGTCGAGCGAACGGTGCAGACGAAGACGGTGCTGCACCAGAACCAGAAGCCAGTGGTCACCGTGGGTTTGCATACGTCGAGTATGAGGATGCCGACGACGCAAAAGAAGCCATCGACAACATGGACAAGTCCGAATTCTTTGGACGGAGTATCAAAGTCACAGCGGCCAAGCCGCCCAAGACATCAAACGAGGGCTTGGGAAGCAAGAAGGCTCTTTGGAACCAGGTGAGTCCTTCGATGGTGTTCTCTGACTGCTCTTGCGAGACCTTTACTAATGAATTATAGGAGGCCTGGATTGCACAAAATACTGCAGCCGAGGATGGTCAAATAGAAGGAGAGCCGGTCTCTGGTGACGAGGTTGAAGCTGCTGCAGACCCCATGCAGGGACTTGAGGGTCTGGATGTGGCCGGACCGCGGCCGGAATAGTTGTGGCGGAAATACAATATGTAAAACTGATAGCCGATGTTTGATATACCACTTGCGATATATACTACTGCGACTTTTACACTTTATAGCACTGCCTGGCTACTGGTCACGTAAAAAAAGACAACGTTTTACTTGGTCGATTTGGCCTGACACAAATCGATTTGGCCTATATGATATATAAGGGTGAGCAGATAGCCAATGTTCAGTCTTAAAACACCCCGATCCCTTGCCCGTTCTAAATACAATGCAATTCGACACTCAAAGCTTCCTCCCAACAATAAACATCCATAAAAAAAACATGCCTGCTGCTGCAGACAGCAATTAGTGGTGCTCAGCCTCGCCACTGTGCTCGGCGGCACGGTTCTGGCGCTTCAGGCGAATGGTGCCGTCAACAACGAAGTGGCGGATGCTCGAGTAGCCAGCAGCGAAGACGGCAAAGCCAACGACGACACCTGGTGATGTTAGTTGCGTGTTAGATCTGGTGATGCGAGCGGCGGGTATAAATCAACGTACCGAGGGGAATCAGCTCAGGAGGGATCTTGCGCAGGCGGCGCAGTCTCTGGGTGATGGTGTGGGCTACACATCATATTGGTTAGCTATGTCTTGTTCGTACATTCGTTGTTATCTCGATATTTTCGCTGCATCGCGGCATTTGAGTCTCGTCCTCTTCGCGATGTATTGTTTCGACTCGACCAACGGCCAGGTGTCGGCCACCCAATGCCGTCGAATCGGTCGAATCGCTGTCGATTGTCGCGTCATACCGGTGTCATATCGGTGTTCACATACCGGCTTGTTCTTCCTTCTGCACATTGGTAGTCAGCATCACATGTGGCGGCCTCGGCAATGGATAGCCAACGGAACGCAATTGGCGATGAGAAAGGGAAAACTTACGGGAACTGGCCGCATCATGCGGAGCGTAGGCCGGAAGGCCTGGAGAGCCCGAGTGGCGTACATCATGAAATACGAAGCAAACGGAGGACGATAGAGTAGAGATTGGTTGCAAGTCGTTGCGAGCAGGCGGCGTTGTCGTCGGGGGTGGTGAGGCGAGAAGAGAGAAAAAGGGAAAAGTGAGGTCACCTTAGCTGGAGGTTCGAATCAAATGCGTCAAATTAGGGCGGGACCTGCCTCAGCACGAACTGGTTTGCCAATTCTTTGAGCCGGTGCTACGGCTTTTTGCTGGGCTTCGGTTGGTCGGCCACAGCGTGTCCCAGTTCTGCGGCGGGAGCGAGTTAAATAAAATGCAAAATAAAATACTAAAATAAGAAAATGGCACGCAACATCAGCCCACAGCCTATGGCGGCCTTGCTTTTCAGGCCGCCACAGTGGCCTTCCTTCTTCACCCGCTACCAGCCCATTGTTCCGAGCGAGCGAATCGAGCCCATTCTAATCCCAAGCTGCATTGCCCTCAAACAACAGCTCACCCACGCTCTCCTTTCGCTACACCACTCACGATCGCCCTCACCCCGAACCCCTCGACCAACTCTACCAACAGCAACCGCATCAATTGACCCTTCCTGCCTCTCAAGATGTCTGACGAAGAGCGTGTTACCAAGCCCTTCAAGTTCGTCACTGGTATGTCGACTCTCCGTTCCCCGAGATTCGCTGAGAAGGCCGAAAAAAAATGAGATAATTCACCAAATCCGTCGTATGACACAATTGCTAACCTGTCTGCCTGTAGCTGGTATGTCTACACCCTGACCGCATCTTCCCCAATCCCCGACCACATCACGGTCCTCTACAACCGACAATGGCCCGGACGAACAGGCCGCTCCCGGTCGCGAGTTTCTGCGCCCCCCGGCATATACAACGGCACATCGAGCCATATACGGCACATGCGACGGCCCTACATTTCACTGACGACCCTTCGCTATATCTAGGTGTCGACGCGCGGTTCCCCAACACGAACCAGACCAAGCACTGCTGGCAGAACTACGTTGATTACCACAAGTGCATCATCGCCAAGGGCGAGGATTTTGCTCCCTGCCGTCAGGTTCGTTCGCCCCGCCGAATTTCTATATCCCAGATACCGTGCGCCTGATATTGTCCCTCATACTAACCAATTCACAGTTCTGGCTGGCCTACCGGTCGCTCTGCCCCAGCGTTGGGTAAGTTGCTCCCATGCGAACCCTTCGCTTCTTCCTACGTTTGCGTGCGCGCATTATTGCTCGCTATATCCACAGGCATGCTAACAGATATGTCTTCCAGTACAAGCGTTGGGACGACCAGAGAGAAGCCGTACTTTCCCGGTCCGTCTGGAGTAGAGGAAGTCAAATTGGGAATACGTATAGATTGAACAAGGCAGCGCGCGTTGAGTCAGTATGTGGTGACAGGGACATCGTCAGATAGAAGCATCGAAACATTGGTTCATATTGTATCAATACACTAAAATTGGAATCTTTTCAACGCGAGTTACGATTGTATGAGGTGCGAAGTGCATCTTCATTCGGGCATTGCACGGTATATCAGAAAAGTTCGCTGCCACATCCACTTTCACGTGTTGCGGCATATTGCCGTGTTACACAGACCCAGCACTACTCGAGTTGAACAAACAGTGTTATGATGAATAAATTGTATGGTTAGATGGGAGTAAACGCATGCTAGCAATGATAAAGGGTAAAAATACAATCTGTAACAAATATTCCATCAAACGCCAACTCGTAATATACCCAACAAAAAAGATCAATGCAGCTGGTATCAATGAAAGCAGAAAAAAATGCATGGTAGGCTGTCGTGGTGCAGACTGGTATGCCTCGCTCCAAACCTAGATCTCTTCCTCGTCAGAGCTCATAAACTCCTCGTCCTCGTCGTCAAAGGCGAAAAAAACCTTCGCCTTGCCCTTCCCTTTCTGGTCTGTAGCCGTCGTAGCCGCGGTACTGGGCTTCGGCTCGGCGACTCAGAGGTACTGCTGCTCGAGCCGCCATCCGTGTCCTCACTATCGTCCTTGCTGGCGCTGTTGGAGGCAGCAGACGTGCTCGAGCCTGTAGATGTGCTGAGCTGCAGGTTGTCGACAATCTTTTGGTTGGCCATGGCCGAGAGCACCGCAGCACGCGTCCACTCGCTCGCCTCCTCCTTGTCCTCGACCCACTTGCCATCAAGACGGCCCTTTCCACCACTCTTGATGTCCTCTTCCTTTTTTTCGGCCATCTCGACAATCTCCTCCCACCGCTGGCGTCTCTTCTCCTTTTCCTTGCGGTCCATCTCGGGCTTAATGGCCAGGTACTCGGCGAGGTTCTTCGCCTCCGTCACAGTCCGAAGCCGGCGACCGTCAAGATTGCGACTGGAGCCGTTGTCTTCTGCCTGGTTCTTCTTGCGCTTCGACGACATGCGCCCACCGGCCGCGCGAAGTTGCGAACCGAAACCACCCTTGCCACCTAGGACGGGCAGGGACAGGCGCAGGGAGATAAAGTCATCGTGTGGTGAGGAGAGAAGATCGCCGACACTGATCGAATCATCGCGAGGTAGTTGCCGGTTTCCAAGAGTGGTGAGGATAAGGCGAGACTGGATGGATGGCAGGCGTTCGTAGAGGTCGTTCCACAGTTCGTTGATGGATGTTGATGGAACTGATGGAAGGGAATAGGTAGCAGGCAGGCCGTCGCCAGGAATACCGGTCACCAAAACGTTGACGATTCTTCCGTCCATTTTCGATGATTTCTGGCTAGAACGTATGCGCTGAGCCCGGTGTCTTTTGGCTATGTGTGGTTTGGCGCAATGTTTTGGAAGCGAAGAAGGCTAGTCAAAAGGTTCGCCAGAGATATATGCAAATCGTTGGCGCTTGGGGAAAAGAAGATAAGCCAAGGCTGGTCTTTCGCCACAGCGAAACGACATGGGGTTCAAGGTAGCGCTGACTCATCAGCTGCGCAGGCGCACGTGATAGATGACTAATATGAGCTTTGATAATGAGGGGCAGGTCAGAAATTACCTAACATTGATCAAGCCCTACTTGGTCCGTGCACACAAGGTTCACAAAAAATTCATTCAACACCAATAGTGCGCTAGTGGGTGTGGGCAGTGGGCAGAACTTTACATCCTACTTGGTTTTTTTTGCCCTTACCTACCTGTTCCCGATTCCGACTCTCGACAGAACAATCTCGACCTTGAACTTGCAACACCAAATTCACCAAATACGTTCCCCGGGATACCGATTTCAAAATGTTGATTCCCAAGGCCGACCGCAAGAAGATCCACGAGTCCCTCTTCCGTGAGGGTGTTCTCGTGGCACCGAAGAAGTACGTCAACGAAAAAGACGGCCGCCATCTCAATTTCTCGATTTGATGCAACCGTCACGATCGTCCATCTTACCCCATCCCACGAACATGAAACTTTTCTCTGGCGATGCGTACAACATCTCGAGTCGTTTTTCTGTCGAAATACTAACGTCTTGCTCTTTTTGCAGCTTCGAGATCCCTCACCCGGAGATCGACACCAAGAACCTCTACGTGATCAAGGTTCGCATTTCCTCCGACCCGAACAAAACGATCGAACTGCGAAGAACGAAGATCGAAAAAAACTTCGCCAACCGATGCACAAATATACTGACTGAATGTGAAACAGGCTTGCCAGTCTCTGACCTCGAAGGGCTTTGTCAAGACCCAGTTCTCTTGGCAGTGGTACTACTACACCCTCACCCCTGAGGTACGAACATTTTCCCCGAACAAACCCACGATCGCATACCATCCAGCTTGTTTCACCCATTGCAGTTTCGAGAGCAGCGACACTCTGGATGCCCATCGATACGGACTCCGAACATATTTGAAGATGGAATAACTAACCTGGAACCTTTAGGGTCTCGACTACCTCCGCGAGTGGCTGCACCTGCCCGCCGAGATCGTCCCTTCCACCCACATCAAGCAGCAGCGGTCCCATGCCCCTCCTCGTGGCATGATGGGCGGCGAGGAGCGCGAGCGTCGGCCGTTCGGTGGCCGTGGCCGTGGTGGTGACCGGGGAGACCGCGAGGGCGGCTACCGAGACGCGATGCTGGTGAGGGCAAGGAGGGGTGGTGCTCCCGGCGAGTTCGCTCCTCAGTTCCGCGGCCGGCTTCGGCCGTGGCCGCGGTGCTGCTCCCCCGTCGTAAATTACTACTGCTGCAGCAGTGGCGGTGCGACGACAAACGACAACAGCGATGTGATACCGACACCTTTCTCTCCGACCGAAATCTCACACATTATACCGGCGCCGGATGTAGTGAAAAAAATACGACGGGTTTTAAAAGAAAATGCAGCCGATTGGGAGTTTATTTGTTTGTTTAGGGGGATGGGTTTAGGGTCAATCAAGTTCTTCTTTTTATTTTACAGGGCAGAACATATCTTAAAATCTAACCCAAAAAAAGAAAGAAAAGGCAAATTACGCGACCTCTCCTGTTCTCTTGTTACGCGATGCTATTTGCCGAGCTGTATCTGTATCCCAAGGCCAGCTCAATACCAGGCAAGCTCGAAAGTGAGAAGGTAACACAACGCCCGGAATGTACGATAGTGAGATAGAATAATTTCATTGTCAGCTTTAAAAGAAAAAGAAGAAGACGAAGTCCCTGGCCGTAAAACAGGACATATATCGCTGTAGAAATGATAGATTATATTGTGACAGTGTAGCCAACTGGCCAAAAGAGCAAACCGTTGATATTCCATATCCTCATAACGCCATACAACGCCAGCCATAATAATAGAAAAAGAAAAGAAAAAATTGAGGCAATCAAAAACAATAATCAGGGGGGATCCCGGTTGCGGTTCTATGGCCGGACATGAGCGCCGATTCCTGCACCCTCGTACCAAATCTTTTGTCGCCATTGCCCAACTTTGACACCGACCTCGGCTTTGGCATCCAGCTTCAGAACTCCACCAAGAGCTTTTCCGCAGCTTGTCAAACCCAACAGAATCAGGAGACCATTCCACGGGAAGCTTTGGTGTCTCCGAGAGCCCGGGTGGTGCACCAAACACGACGTCGGAGACGATAGTACCAACGGGTTCGGTATGATTGTAATATGCTGTCGCGTTTATGGACTCGATATATAGAGTGTTTTTCACCAACGGGGAGGCAAGAATAAATGATGCCGTCGAGGAGAAGACGTGGAATGTGGCATCGCGAATGAAGCTGTGCTTGGCTGTGCCTTCCTTGCCATCGTTGTCGCCGGTGTCATCGCCATCCCCGCTGCCAGGTAGAGATAGTCGTGGTGCTTGTACCGTAAAGTTGAATTTGGACAACGCATCGCCAAGGATGGGTTGCAAAGGGATACTCCCACGGTACGCCCGCACTGTGAGCGAGACATTGAAGCCGGAAACGAACTCTGATAGGAGGTTGCGGCCAATTTCAAAACCTTGTTCGCCGCCAAGTGACGGGTCCCACGTGGCGCCGACAACTAAGTTCGTGTTGTTGCCTGCCACAACATTGAGGTTTTCGGCACTCGCTATACCAATCAAGCTGCCGTTGCAAAGAATATGGACACTAATTGATGGTATGTATGCGGCATATTCAGTCGGATTGGTGATATTAACGACAGCCTGTAGCGTGATGGAGGTTGATGTAGTGTCTAGGATCTCGATATCCCCGACTTGTGGAGATAGTTCACCAAACGTCCCGGAGGCGATCGCTGGCGAGTAGAAGAGATGTCAGTAAATAGACACACACAAGCCAACAGGCTCTCACCAGGTAAAGCGCGACTCTCGGTGTAAATGTGCCACTAACAAGTTCTCTAACGATTTCTTAGTAAGGAAAACAAACCTAGTACGGACGTTTTACAGGAACCTTTCCTTCGGCGGGTACATCCTTGAGCTCCAGTTTGCCCGAGAATGGTGGTCGACACGGATATCGACAAGAGCCTTGATCTTCAAATTGACGTGATCGCCACCAAAGAGTAACTTCTGGATGACCTCTGTGAGGATGTCGCCATCTGTGACGTTGAGCGGAGCGTTGTCAATTCTGGACTGGATCTCGAGCGTAGCATTATGGTCGGGAGTTGCTTTGGTCATTGTCGAGTTGGCGGCCTGCCACTTGTCCAAATTGAGCTCGCCAAGCTTGTCGCCGTGATAAAAGACGTCGGCGTTGGCACGAACACTTGTCACGTTGATGGCAAAGTTCATCTGTGAGGGCAGAGCGGCTGTGACAAGGATAGTACCAGGACACAGTGGGGTTCGACTCCGGTTCGTCGGGGTCGGCCAGCGGGTCAGGAAAGAGTGAACTTGACGTCCGTCAGGGAGAACTCCTTGATCAGATTGTCAAATGTCCTGCCGGGGAATGGAACCGGGACCGTTATGCTTGAGAGAATATCACTAATCCAGTCCGGGGTGCCGTCAAGAGCCTGCTTCTTGCCTCGGACGTAGACCACAGCATCGTCTCTATTTAGGTATTGCTTCAAAAAACAAATCCAAAGGTGAGGATTTCGAGCCAGGGCAAAGGGCCGTCAATGAGTCGGGAAGCTCCTGCACTGTACCATTCACATCAACATGAACGGTGGACTTTGGTCGCAGGGCGACTGGCGCGGTGATGGCATCGGCAACTTGAATGACAGGATCAAGGGCGTGCAGTTTGGAACAAAGATCTCGAAAGCAAGTTGGAGGAATGTCGAATTGCACAGGAAACCGTTGTAGGCAGAGATCGACAATTCGGCGCCCATTGCTCGGTCGCTTTTACCAGAACGCTGATCTCTTGGAAGATAATACGATCGATATCGTACTTCGGGAGGTTCGGGAAGTTCGTTGGCTGCACAGTATATCAGTTAGAGAATTGTATTTTAACAGAGCGAAGAATTGAAATGCGGGTGCCTTCATCGGGCACTACCGTTTTGGCAATATTTATTTCGGGGGGAAGAAAAAATAGAAAAATCATCTTCCCCACAACTTTGCTTCTACATGATAAACTTCTCCCCCAAAATACAACGACGCAAAAGAACGTAGAGGTATTGACCTTCAAAAAACAAGTGACTCGGACACGGTGTGGGTGCCAAGGGGAAATAAACCCTGTCTTCAACGCGATATCGCGTTTCCCGGAGGCGGACGGAGCCGAGGCGGCTCTTCAAGCCACTGGTTGGCAATGCTGCGGATGCCTTCAGCATCGCCCGGGACCAGATCGGCGACAAAAATCTAATTGCCGTGGTGTGCCCATCAACGAGGTCGATGACCAATGGCGGAATCTGGGCCGACCCCAAAAGCAAGTTCGAAAGGTCGGGCAGATAGACGCTGAGGGTGGTCTGCTCGGTGCCCAACTTGCGGACGATCCAAGTTGCCGTCTGGCCAATGCGTCTGACTTGATCATTCTTCACTCTCGACCCATCGAGACGGAAATTTGCCTGAATGCGCGCGCGCACGCCGTCGGTGGTAATGGATTCGAGGGACAGGTTTGTTTGGCTCGATAACAACACCCTGCTTTGCGTATTCCTCGACTGCAGCGGGCACAAAGTAGGCTAAGACAATGATGGATACAGAAGCCCAGTCCGAGAATGAGAATGGCGACAATTGATGGCCACCGTCTTCCTGACTTCTTGTTGGAGCGGATCGATGCCCCATCGCTGCCTGGAGTTCTCGAGTGTCGAGAGACGGCATCGTCGGCAGATGAGCCGTCATACCGCAATTGGGCACTGCTTACTGTCACCCGCAAGAAGAGGTGTCGTCTCGGCGAGGAAAGCCCTTGATCCGCCGGCGGAAGTCGAGGCTGCGTCGCGTTCGGATCTAGAGCCGAGCAAAAGGCGGCGACTGTCGTCGTTGTGGTCCGCCATATTAATGCCGATTGCAGGCGCACCACTAGTTAGTGGAGTGCCTTGTTGGTGCGGGCCGCTGATGTCAATCAAGCCCGGAAGTTATTCGGGGCGAGCAAAGAGGAAAGCAGCAAATGATTGTGGTACAAGAGAGATGGTGAAAGGAAAAAGAGAGGATGCCGACGTCTTTTGTTGTCGGCGATCGTGGCTTCGTGAATTTGGAACAGTGTTTTGTAAGAAAGATAAATGACGGAGTTGGAAGGAGGCGGAAGAACAACAAGTTATGCAAGTTTGTCGCAAGGTGAACCAGTCACGTGGGAAGGACGTGTCATCGTAGGCCTAAACCCGCCTGAAGGCTGAGTTAGCCAATGGTATGGCCTCGAAGGCCAAAGTGTCTTGCGCTCTCCGCTCTCCGGAATAGGACTGCCTTGACTGCCTCGACTGCCCAACCCCACAGCGAAAAGTAGTCATACTGTGCGAGCACAATTCGCGTACCGTATTCGATATTGACCAAACAAACAACGGACTGGTCAACAGAAAATATTTTTGACGAGATAATGCCCCAAAGAACGCCATACTGAATGAGTCAATGGAGTTTTAGGAGTATATATAGAAGCGTCTCACTGCATCCCTAGGTTTATTTACTCCGTGTTCGTGAGTTATCAATTCGCTATCAACTCAATTGGTCGTTTTTAGGGGCATAAAACAAACAGGAAAAACAAAACCAATAAAAAAAAAACTCTCAATCGTCGCCAAGCTTACCCGCTCACCACTTTCTTCATCTTCGTCAATCATCATGAGCGCCTCACTTTTCCAGGCCGCAAAGACGGCCACCCGGCATGTGCAGACCCGGGCATACTCTACTCCCCGGTCATCTCATGTCAATTGCGGATCTTTCACCAAAAGAATTTGCCCGGCTTGTTCTAAATGCTGCTGAGCACAAGAAGGCGTTCAAGGCCGGCACTGTTCCTGAGAAGCTCAAGGGCAGGCCTGGCCGGCCCTGCGGTGGCCTTGATCTTCAGCAAGCGGAGCACGCGGACGCGGGTCTCGACGAGTCTGCAGTATTCCATGATGGGCGGCCATCCCATGTTCCTGGGCAAGGACGACATTCAGCTTGGCGTAAGCATTGACACATAAGTTTCATACATCGTCTGAAGGATCTCACTAACACGATTCGATTCTAGGTTAACGAGTCTCTCCGTGACACCTCTGCAGTCATTTCTTCCATGACCTCGTGCATGGTTGCTCGTGTTGGTCCTCACTCTGATGTGACTGGCCTGGCTGAGCACTCGTCGGTGCCTGTCATCAACGCCTGTCGGCCGACTTCCACCCGCTGCAGACGATTGCTGATTTTCTGACCATCCACGAGGCATTTCCTGCCTCGAATCTGAGCGAGGGCAGCCTTGGCCTTGAGGGACGCAAAGTTGCTTGGATTGGTGATTCAAATAATGTGCTTTTTGACCTGGCTATTGGCTGCTTTCAAGATGGGCGTTGATATCGCCGGTTGCCTCGCCCAAGGCTACGGTATCCCTGACCGCATGCGGTCCCTCATTCTATCTCCGGCAGCAACAGCAAACTCATTGAGACGACCGTCCCTGAGGATGCCATTAAGGATGCGGACATTCTGGTGACGGACACGTGGGTTTCTATGGGCCAAGAGGAGGAGGCCAAGAAAACGTCTTCAAGCCTTTGAGGGATACCAGATTACGCACGAGCTGGCAAAGCGCGGCGGTGCCAAGGCTGACTGGAAGTTCATGCACTGCCTTCCGCGTCACCCTGAGGAGGTGGCTGACGAGGTCTTCTACGACAAGCGGTCGCTGGTGTTCCAGGAGGCCGAGAACCGTCTCTGGGCAGCCATTGGTAAGTACTATCTCCACCCGCCGTTTCTTTTTGTTTGTTTTGACATGATTTACTAACCATACTACGTAGCTGCTCTTGAGGGTTTCGTTGTCAACAAGGGCAATATTGTGTAAATTGGCGACGTGTACTCCATAGGGACTAGGTTGATGCATGGTGTCCATGCCAGGTTATGGGTTTGTGGTCAAGTAGCGAAAATGGAATATCAAAAGGCATATGATATGAGGTTACGAAATGAAGGAAATGGAGTCACAGCCCAAAAATGAACCATAATTTAGATATAAAAAAAAGCAGAGAAAACTCTCTTCTTTATCATTCAAACTGATTTAACCGGGGGGAAGCTGGCTGGCATCGACAACCTCGTCGGCCTCCTTGGTAGGGGTGTCCTCGTCGGGGCCGTGGAGGGGCGAACGCGGCAGGGCCATCAGACCCGTGCGAGCCGATTCCAGGATACCGAAGGGCGCAACCAGCTTCAGGAACGAGTCAATTCTGGACGGCTTGGCGGAGCTGGTAATTGTTAGTCCTGGTACTGCAAAAAAAAAAAATCTCCCGAAAAAAAGAAAGAAAGAAAAAAAAAGTCGAGCGTGGAGAGAGAATAACTTACACCTCGACAATGCAGCTGTTAGTGCTGATATCAAGAACCTTGCCACCGAACTGGTGGGTGAAGTAGGTGATGCTCTTCAGGTGCTCGTGCTTGTGACGCAGGGCCTCACTAGCAGCAAGACGGCTAGGGTGGAAGTCCTCGCTGACGTCGGCAAGCGACACATCGAAAGCCTCGCCATCCTGCTCGCCGTTGGAGTCGACCGGGCGGTGAATCTCACGGTGATGTGCGAGCAGCTCTTCAAAGTATTCGGGACCCAGGATGTTGACCTTGGCCAGAAGCAGCTCACGCTGGACGAGAGCAGCATTGGTGTAGTCCAGGACAGCCCAGACAGGAACCAGGTCCTCCAGCTGGCGACGGGCCTGCTCAACAACACCATCCTGACCCGTCAGAACGATAGTCATGCGGGACAGATCCTCGACCTCAGTACTGCACACAACGAGAGAGTCAATGTTGAAGCCACGGGCGGCAAGAATGCCGGACACACGGGACAGGACACCGGGCTCGTTCTGGACAAGGCAGTTGAGAATATGACGGGTAGACGGGGCCAGCGAGGGCGTTGGAGTCTCGTAGAGGATGTTGGAGACGGCAGCCTGGGCAGACCACGACGGCGGCGCATCGCTCACGGGGAGAGGGGCCTGGCGACGGCGGAGGGCCTTGTAAGCAATGGCGGATGTGGAGCTGCTGGTGTTGGAGCTGTACCGCAGGCTAACAGCAGGGGCCGGGTTGGACGACAGCGGGAAGCCCTGGGCCGGGCGCAGGCCGTGGGACGACACGGCGCGCCATGGCGACGAAAGCAAGAGGCGGCGGGCGGCCATGATGCAATTGGCGGTGCAATTGGCGGTGCAATTGGCGATGTGAAATCTGGATCAAGCCCTATCGCCAAAGGGCATTGTCCCCGGAAAAGATTTTTATAGGGCGAACGGAGACCTGGGCGGTCAATTGGTGTTGTCAAGGGTGCCTCGCTGGTCGTTGTGAGTCAGAAAAGGAAGAGGAAGCGGAGGACAAAAAAAAGAGTCGAAATAAAAGTGACGGCGTCCGACCGGACAGAAATCAGAGGGAAATCAGAGAGACACCACAGAAAATCAGAGCAAAAAAGGAGCCCACCCCCGACTTCGCACTATTATCTCTGGCGGCTGACACTCGCACCAGTCCATCCATCGCAGTGGTCTTTCAGGCCCTGGGCACCCCAAAAGTAGCTAAAATCCAGTGCCGGTGGAGCACAGTGCAAGTGCCTATCGGAACCGGGACAAAAATTTTCACGGGCCTAAAGGCCTGCGAGCCGCGGGCTACGGCTTGGAGCGGCTGTAATTGCTCTGTAGGCTGGGATGCTGGCACACATTACAATGTGCTGGGTGATAGGCCCCTCTGGGCCCCAATAGGAGCTGTGTCCACCGAGCCCACCTATGACTGGCCCATTCATTGGCGGACTGGACTCATAACGAAGCCTCCCGCCAATCCCTTCAGCCTCACCGTTAGCTTTAAAAAAAAGTCTATCCAAAAAGTGTATAGGAGCACCACGACCAGTAGGAATCTAAAGCCATCCGACGAGCCTCGTGCAAGACTCGACAACCTCCTCCGATCGGAAGGCTCTGCAATCTCACGCGCAATAACCGGGCCAGCTACGCACACCATAGAGGCAGCGCTGGTCGGATCGTCCTTAACTTGCGTGCGATATCTTTTTGATCACGACAACTTCTTTCGGATGCTCAAGTAGCATCGTCTCAGACCTCTCATAATCCCATCTGTTTTCTTTCCGACGGTCGCGCCCACGTGCCACGTTGACGCCTCGACACTATGGACTCCAGCGAACGTCGGAGCACGAAGCGGTCACGTTTTGACCAGACGGAGCCAGAACCTAAGCGCGTGTCCCGTTTTGACCGGCGCTCTCGATCGCCTCCTGTCCGACGAGACGATACCGCACGCGAACGCGACTCGACATCCCGCGAACCAGATGCCCCCGGCGACCATGAGGCCAAACGCCATGACCCTGCTGCTGCGGCCGGTATGTGACGGGTGTCAAGAGGCAGTCATCTCTGGCAGTCTTAATCTTTGTTTACTTTCGTTGTATTTTGAGATCAGCTGCTAACTCGTTTTTATATCCCATGTTACCAGCGGCCATTGCGGCGAGAATCAGTGAGCAGCTCCAGGGCCGGAAAAGCAGCAGCCGGGATATCGACGAGTCTGCAACGACGCCGATCGCGACCACAAGCGTAAAGGCCACGGCCTCGGCATCTGCCGCCAACATCAATGGCGAGATCTACATCTCCGACGGCGACTACATCAAGGATATCGAGGTTAACGACCAAAGAAATCGCTACATCGTGACGAAGGCCTCGACACAAAAAATGGTAATCAATCCTCAGCCTGATTTTCACGACTGCCATTTCCCCCTCTATTGTCCATTTGAGACGGTCCCGCTTACTGAAAGCTTGGAGACCCAGACTCATCCTCCTCTTTGGCACCTGCTGACCTCGATGCCTCTTTGTGATATAGATTAA
Source organism: Sporothrix variecibatus (assembly GCA_016097105.2). Taxonomy (NCBI): domain Eukaryota; kingdom Fungi; phylum Ascomycota; class Sordariomycetes; order Ophiostomatales; family Ophiostomataceae; genus Sporothrix; species Sporothrix variecibatus. Next base: position 4,166,298 of record JADMNI010000001.1, on the reverse strand, counting down.
AGACGAAACTGGTGCCGGTATGCCCGCCCTTCTCATCGCTCCTACGCCGCATAAAGCCCGTTTTATATGGAACGGTTTTGTTGACGCATTTCACTCATTTAGATGTCACAACTCGTGGAAGCTATCTCCCAGACAAAAGCATGGCTTCGGCCTCGGTAAGACATGGATGCCCTTTGCCAACAGCCCGGATCAGAAAATACTCCGGAAATTGGCAGGAATGACCCCGTGCTGACATCAAGGCAGAATCCTCCCTATACCTGCATATTACAAGTACAAGTAAAGAGGGGCTGCAAAAGGCGATCGACAAGGTCAACGAGCTTTCTTCATTCCGAACTGCCGCCCCTCGTTGATGAGAGGCGGTTTCGCCGCCGTGAACGGGAGGAACAGCCGGCTGTTGAACGGATGAATACGGCCGGGTGCGTTTGAATCCCAACGCTCCATATTCTGTTGTCTCTGCCAGGATATGACTAACGTACTGACATATCTCCTTAGAAAAAATGGCCGGACAAGCAAATTTCCGTCGACCTCGAACCGATTCCTGGATTCAATCTACGCGCGCAAGTGGTCGGCCATGGAGGCGCATACGTGAAGCACATCCAGCAGGAGACAGGCTGCCGCGTACAGATCAAAGGTCGCGGCTCGGGCTTCATCGAGTCTGCGACCGGCAGAGAAAGTGACGAGCCTATGTACCTACATGTCACGTAAGTGTTCTCCTATCCTCTTCTCCTCTGTCACTGCCTTTCTAACATATTCTAGTGGCCCGGATCCGGAAATGGTCGAGAAAGCTAAAGAGCTTTGCGAGGACTTGTTAGAAAACGTAAAGGACCAATATGAGTCCTTCAAGAGCCGTCCGCAGCGCTCATATGGTGGTCAAGGTGGCTATGGCGACCGCCATGGAAACGGCAACCAATATGGCAATTACCAGGGCGGCTACTCCGGTGGCGGCCGCGGCGGCTACGGTGGACGTGGTGGCCGCGGTGGCTACAACGGATATGGTGGGCACGGCGGCCATGGTGGACACGACCGTGACGGTAATGACCACAGCGGCTACAACTCACCAAACTCTGCCGCCGGCAATGCCAGCAGCACAGTGTCTGGCCACGCCAACCGCAGTCCAGCTCCGTCTGCCACTCCTGCCACTCCTACTGCACCATCATCCGGCACGCCCGATGCTGCTGCTGCTGCTGCTGCTGCTACTGGTGGTGGTGCAGACTACGCTGCGCAATATGCGCAGTATTACGGCACTAATGATCCCTATGCGCCATACGGCGGCTATGCTGCGTAAGCCTCCCCTTGTTCTTGATGCATCTCTTTTACACCTATCGCTTGCTAACAAATATCTGCTCCCTACAGCTACGTGCAATACTACCAGCAGTACTATGCTGCAGCCCAGCAAGCCCAGCAAGCCCAGCAGGCAACACCGGCTCCACCCCCAGGTGTTGCTCAGTCGGTGACCTCCCCTCCCCCGCCCCTCCGCCCAGCGACGCTCCGCCTCCACCTCCGCCACCGCCGAGCTCCGACGGCCCTCCACCGGTAAGTCACATGCACCCGGTTATACACCCCAAGTTCTAAACGTATCTCAGTAACTGACATTCAACAAGCCCCCGCCTCCACCTGGTGCCTAGGTAGGATGTGGCGGAAATACGTTTTGGTCGTGACGGAGTCCTCCACTTGTGCTGAGTCTTCTTTTTTGCACGCTCTATGCCGTCACATTTTCAGGATCTTGTAAGAAAACTCAAAAAGTAATAGAGCATAGGAAAGAAAACGTATATAGAGCAATTGGACGACACTAGAATCTAAGACGGCGCATGCAAACTGGTTGATTTGTTGCAGCCAATAAAATATGCAAGTATGCGATTTCAGAAAATATTCCTATTAGTTACATAATATTTGGGTCATAGCTGGAGCTGTTGAAGCTTCACGCACACTTTACCTACTCACATGTATTCCCAAAATTCCATGTCGATTGAGAGCCTAGCAATTTTACAACAAACAACTAAATCAATCATCATCTACGCATGAGCGACGTCATTTTCTCTTCCACAAATCCTTATAATGAGCCATCAACGGTTCCCGTCCCAAGATGTTATCAAGGAGCCACACCCCATCTCACTAAAGGTTCTTAGGCAAGTCAATAAGCTGTGCTTTTGCAGAAGCGGATCAAAACCATCGACAGCTATGCGCTTTTCACTAATACGGCATGCTCCAGACTATCACGGCCTGCTCTAGTGTCCCAGTACCCTATTTCTGCGCCACTTTCATCAAAGGTGCCGCCTCTTACGGCGCCAGCATCACTGTCATTCCGGGGGCCACCGTCAAATAACCTCGCATCCAGCACGAATCCAGACCCGTTTCTGTTGAGCCCGATTCTGAATCTCCCGCCATCATTCGGATCGGCGTACGTCGGCGAGTCTTTTGCATGCACATTATGTGTTAACCACGACGTGGTAAGGGATGCAGATGCCGATGCCGGCAGCAGTCCTCGCAAGACGGTCCGCGATGTGCGCATCGAGGCTGAGATGAAGACACCGTCGACAGCTGGCGTCGTGAAGCTCGACCTCGCCACGGACGAAGATGGTGGTGACGCATCCAGCGTCAGGAGCGGTGTTGATCTTGAAGCCGGACAAACGCTTCAGAACGTGGTCCGCTTCGACCTCAAAGAGGAGGGTAATCACGTTCTCGCCGTGACTGTCAGCTACTACGAGGCTACGGAAACAAGTGGACGCACGCGAACGTTTCCGAAAGCTGTACCAGTTCATCTGCAAGTCGTCTCTAATCGTGAGAACGAAAGCCGGACCATATGCGGCGGCGGTATCGTCACGACATCTACAAAGGTCCGGCGAAAGCACACAGAGCCCCAACGCACCGCTTCGGCGCTGGATGTTGGAGGCACAGCTGGAAAATTGCGGCGAAGATGTCCTGCAGCTAGATCTCGTGGTGCTTCAGTTAGAGCCGTCACTTACGTACGAGGATTGCAACGACTGGGATGGTGAGGTCAAGACACCGTCGTCGGCCACCGGATTCGGCAGCAGACGGCCGGTTCTTCACCCGGGTGAGGTGGAGCAAGTGAGCTTCTTGATACAAGAGACAGATCCTGGGCTGCAGGAAGAGGGCAACGGGCGGCTGGTGTTTGGCGTCCTGGGAATTGGATGGCGAGGCGAGATGGGGAGCCGAGGCTACCTTTCGACGGGGAAGCTGGGCACTCGGGTTGTCCGTTAAGCTGTCTGCGAAGCCCGTTTAAGGGGCGGGGCCGGTATGGGGTATGGGAGAGAAAAGCTATAACTTACGTACTGTAACTCCGAGCGTAGAATGCGATACTTGCACTGGGCATTTTGG